>JAWWNI010000290.1:167500-1395108 GCA_034642065.1 Darevskia nairensis
GAAGAAAAAGGAGAAGAAGAATCTCCACCCCCCACCATCCACCCCAGACACCAAGATCCAGCTCCGAGGGTCTTCTGGCGGTTCCCTCCCTGCGAGAAGTGAGGTTGCAGGGAACCAGGCAGAGGGCCTTCTCGGTGGTGGCGCCCGCCCTGTGGAACTCCCATCAAGATGGCAGAGAAACAGCCAGTGTTTTTTTTTTCCTTTTTTAAAAAAATGTTTAGGGGTACTCTCATTTTCCTACGCGTATTGAAATACTGCCCCTCAATGAGGCCAAACTTAGATTCACAAAATGTTTAGGGGGTATGCGTACCCCTGCACCCCCCCCCCCGAAAAAAGCACTGGAAACAGCTATGTGGTTTTTAAACTGAAGGCAGCCCTGTACAGGGAAGTTTTTAGTGTTTGATGCTCTATTACCGTATTTTCCGGCGTATAAGACAACTGGGCATATAAGACGACCCCCAACTTTTCCAGTTAAAATATAGAGTTTGGGATATACTCGCCGTATAAGAAATACGACCCGGCATATAAGACGACCCCCGACTTTTGAGAAGATTTTCCTGGGTTAAAAAGTAGTCTTATACGCAGGAATATACAGTATGTTTTTCCTTTGTTGTTGTTGTTGGGAGCTGCCTAGAGTGGCTGAGTAAATAAATGATGATGATGATGATGATGATGATGATGATGAAGAGGAGAAAAGCTGGGGAGAAGGAGGAGAGGAGGATGCAGGTGGGAAAAACTTTTGCTGCTGCCCAGTGACGGATTTAGGTATATGCTAGGGTCCCCCACTCTCTTGTGAGCCCCCCAAAAATTTAAAGGAAAATAAAACTGGATGTACATTTCCTAGGGTCTAAACAAACCTAAATCCGTCCCTGCTGCTGCCCGCCCTTCCTTCCCCTTACCTGCACGCGGGCTTCCGTGAGGTTGATCTTCATGGCCAGCTCCTCCCGGGTGAACACGTCGGGGTAGTGGGTCTGCGCGAACACGGCCTCCAGGGCTTCCAGCTGGCGGGAGAGCAAGAAGCCGCGTCAGGCGAGGGCGGGCCGAGGAGAACCAGGGCCAGGGCCAAGCAAGGCCGCCTCCTCCTCCTCCAGCGGGGGCTCCCTCCTGCCGCCTGCGGCGACCCACGCCCCGTCCAACTGAGCGCGGGCTGCCGGTCCTTCGCGCCGGCGTCCACGAAGGCCCTTCCCGACGGGGCGCTCCGCGCGACCGGCCAGGGCTTCCCGCCGGCGGGCCTCGGCTCCAACCATCCAGGGTGGGGAGGCTCGACGGCGCAACCGCGAGGCCTGCCGAGTACCTGCTGGAGGGTGAAGGTGGTCCGGTTCCGCCGCTGCTTCCGCCGCAAGAAGCCATCGTCGAAGTCCGCCGCGGACGGGCCGCCGAAGGGCGTGGCACCTGCGGGACGGGGCGAGGAGAAGCGGGGGTCGGAGGCTGGAAGGGGCGGGCGGAGGGAGAGCGCCGCCCGGAGTTTGGGGAGCAAAGAGGCCCAGCCCAAAATGCCCGTCCCGCCCCACCCTACGGGCCTGGGTGAAGGGAAGCCCGGGCTCTCCAGCACCCACCACCCCGCCCCGTCGGGCAGAGTTCGAAGCGAGCCCCGAGGGTCATCTAGTAGTCCAACCCCCTTGCAAGGCACGAATGTCAGCTCAAGCAGCCAAAACAAATGGCCATCCAACCTCTGCTTCGAAACCTCCCAGGGTGGAGAAAGGAGCTTCTCCTTCGGATGGGTGCCCTTCCCGCCCCCCACCCAAAAAATAAAAATGCATTTGGGACAGGGCCGTTGGTGACCAAGCAACACGCTGCAGACGCCAGTCGCTTTCTGCCGGGAAGCTGCAGGTTGCATAACCAGGGACCGAAGGCCTGCCCCCTCCGAAGCGGTTTTCTCCCGCGGGGAAAACAGACGGCGCGGCGCTCCCGATTTGCAAATCATTATGCTGGTGGGAAAATGGGGTGGGGGGGACTTTGCGCCTTGGGGTGACCCAGACTCTCGCTCTGGCTCCTCCTTTGCTCCTGTAAGGCCTAGCTGCCTAGTGGGTGGAACTGGGCGCAACCCCGAGAGAGGCGCGCGGTACAGAGGAGCGAGATCCTCTCCATTTCGGAGTGGGGGGTAAAGAAGCTGGGGAGGCTGCGGAAAACGGGGTTCAGCGCCCCTGCATTGCCCCCGGGACGTTTTCAAAGCCGCCACCTGGCCGGTTTGGGGGCGATCACGGCGAACTAAACGACGGTTGCAAGAGCCACCGACGGCCGGGGGGCAGCGACGTGGCTACGGGAAACCGGAGGAGGAGAGGCCCAGCTCGGCTCGGCTCGGCTCTTAATCCGGACTTCCTTTCTGTCTTTTTTACTGTACACTTTGCGCCCAAGTTGCAGGACTGGACGTGACTTGCTCAGCTTCCCAAAGTTGCCGTCAGAAAACAGGCCGGGCCGCGGCGCCGTCGGGCAAACAAGGGCTACTATTTAGGATCATAAAAGGCACTCTTTCCCCTCCACCCCACCCCAAACACATTCCTGGGACTGAAATCCCATTACTGGGTCCGAGCCCCATTACCTCATTTGTGACTAAATCGATTTAAAGCCTCAAACGTGCGGCGGGCCTTTGGTCGGCCCTCCTAATGGCTGCGAGCAAGCAGACCACTTACGCAGCAGCGAACCTGAAATAGATTTTCGGAGGCGCGTCGAGGCGCTTCGCCTCCCGAGCAAAAGCAGAGTTTGCGCGCACCTTCTCCCCTCTGGGCCCACCCCAAAATGGCTCGGATTGCCAGAGGGCTGCTGCTGGAAGGGTTAAGATTAATTTAAGATTTCCTAATGGGTTGCTTTGATTTTTCAATGTACCCCTTTCAATCTCTTAAATTATTTGGAGTCTCTTATTTGTAAGAAGATAACGAGAAAAGAATGCACGATTCCACTACTAGCAGTTTAGGGAAGATTGGGGTACAAACTGGGGAAGTAGACCTACCTGTCAGTAGTTGCCCTGCGGGGGGTGGGGGGTGGGAATGTGCCATAGAATCAGAGTTGGAAGGGACCCCACGAGTCATCTACTCCAACCCCCTATATTGCAGGAATCTCTATTATTATTATTATTATTATTATTATTATTATTACCCCGCCCAGGCACTATATAAGGCAGGATATGTGGGCACGATTTTGTTTGAAATGAATTGATGGAGATGGGCGTTTTCGCTCCTTTATTTCCAGGGAAAGGAGGAGGGTCGTCTCGGCGTATTAGAGGGAGATTTTTAGCACTATTAAAGATACTGGTTGTGCGTGGGACACCCCCTCCCCCCCCCCCGATTTCTCCATAGGATTTTTGCGGGGCTTCTGAGCCCATTCTACCGGGTTTTTTTTACTTTCAAAATCAGGAGGTTTTACGAAGGCAGGATTCCTTTATTCCTTTGGTTTTCTGCCTCCTGCCCAAACTCTTCCCCCACCCCCGCGCGCCCCTCTCTGTCTCTGGTGCAGACTGGGATGAGGCAGGAGGTGGCAGAATATTCCGAGGAAACACTAGCTCTTCCCAAGACCATCCGTTGACTGTAACTCCAGTCCCAACCCATTTACTATGAGGTGCCTCTCTCCATTTTCATCTGTGGCGCAGCTCAGGGCTGGGCTGGGCTGGTACCCAACGAGCTCTGCGCCCTCAGCTGCTTCCAGGGCTGCCTCCTTTGCCATAAGGTGCGTCAGCCAGGGAGAACCATTGCCACCCGGTTTCCTGTTTTCAGCTCAGTTTATTTGGATTGCCGGTAATGGATTAACCCGCACCGCCATCTAAATGTGTTACTTGGGAGTAAGCGCCACCGAGTTCATGGAGGGTGACGGAATTGGCTTCATCCCAACGCTGAGCCTGGTGATGGGTTGGTGAAATTCCGAATTCCTGCAGGAACAGGGCGCGCCCAAAATATGTTGTGCCTGAAGCGGAGCAGGAAGCCCCCCCACACACACACCTTCAAGGTACATAATATCCAAAGCTTGTCAAGGTAGTTGGGCACCCGTAGAAGGCAAGTTCCTACCCACCCCAGCGCCTGGCTCTTCCATGGCAATAAAAATACACATGAAATGAAATTGAAAAGAACGAATCATTTGCTGCCATTTCCGGAGGTAAGCTCGCAGGGCAAAGGGGATTTACTTCCAAGTAAAAGTGCAACCATTCTCGGGATCTGCTGCGCAATTTGGGGCCCACAAGGCAGTCCGATCCTGGCTTGCACCAGCGCTGGTCAGACCCTTGCCAATCGGATTTGGAGCCCTAGATTCGGATCAAGCGAAGGGCCGAAATCCAGCTTGGCCTTGGAAAGGGCTTTGCGGGCCCAGAAGGATTCCGGCTAAAGTCCAAATTCTCGCGACTCCCGAACAGAGACAGAAGGGAATAACGAAAAGAAACTCAGCGGGCGGAAGGGGTCTCCAAGACTCCCGCGCCTCTCCGCATTCCCTGTTTGGCTCAGAGGAAACCCCGAGGAACTTTTCGAGCCCTGGGGAGCAATCCCTTCGCTAACCGGCCTTCCCTCCCTGACAACGAAGCTTAGGAACAGCTTGGACGGCGGATTTTAGCTCTTTGCGGCCGCCCCGTCTTAAAATCAGATTTCGCCTTTTCTCTTCCTCCTATTCACTTTGTAAGGGGCAAAAACTTACTGACTAGTTTGAAAGGAGGCAGCGCCCGACAGCGAATGCGACAACTGGGGCCTGCCACCCCCCGCCCAGCTCTCTCCACGGCCCCCCAGCTCTCCACCGCCACTTCGCTGCTGTTCCCGACTGACGCCGAAGAAGCCGGTTTCCAAAACTGTATGAAAGATTTATGTTGCCCCCGGGCGAGAGACAGGGGGCAGCTTCCCCCCCCCCCCACCTCCAGAAAGCCTCCCGATTAAAGGCGGAACAAGAACATCTGTGCTGCTGGGAGAGGAAAGAGGATCCCTGGGCGGGCGGCCCCATAGCCCGCGGCTCTTGCAGCCGCAGAGGGGAGGCAGGTGGCCAAAAGTGTCGCCTCGCAGCGCCCAAAAAGATGCGCGCCTCAGCCGAAGGCGCTTCCAAGAGGAAGGCAATTAAGGCCGCTTCCCAACCCAGTACTCCGACGGGGCGGGGGGGGGGCCTACAATTTCCGAGGAGGCGAAACAGAAATAAAATAAGCAAAATGAGATTTTTCTGTACGGATCGGTCGGGGCTGAGCTTCCCTGTGCGCTCAGCGCCTCCCTGTGCGCTCCAGGCCCAAACACTGGGAGCCTCGCTAGGAAGGTCCGTCGAGATGGAAGTTTGCGCTCCTACTTACGGTTTGAGCTTCGACCACAACAACACTCACCCTCCAGCTGCGGGGGACAGTGGAAATAAAACATGGTGGCGAGAGGCGGGCGGGAGCTCTGGAACAAACAGCGCAGGGAGAAGGAGGTCAGTAACAGGCAGAGGAATAAATCTCTCTCCCACGACGCCCGCCCGCCCCCCCCCCCAAGCTCCAAGGACGAGAGGTGGTTCTTCATCCTGACCTCCGAGCAAATCAAAACAACGAACCCCCAAGCAGCAGAGCGAGAGTCCCCGAGGCGCAGCGCTCAGGTGGGCCCTCTCTTCCGACGGCGCGGGCGTTTCGACGCTAGGCGAGCCGGAGAGGGGAAAGTTCCCGGGGAACTTTGGCTAAAGGATAGGTCGCGGCCGCTGTGCCGGAGGGAGCGGGAGAGCAGAGCGAAACTCCTCCGGCCGGCCCCACATGCCGACCTCTTCTTCGTCTTTCGAAAGAAGGGGCAAAACTTGAGGGGTGGGAAGAGAAGCTGAGAAAGCCGAGGCAGCAATTCTGGGGGGCCCTTTAGTGGCGGCGGCAATGAGCCCGATCCTGATCTCCCCACTTCCCCCGTTGCCCGAGTCGGGAAGAGCTGTTCAGCCCCCCACTAAGCCCCCCCAAAAAGACTCCAGTCAAGGCAAACCCGCCCCGTCAAGGAACAGCGAGGAAAGTGAAAGCCCTACCGAAGGCGGCGTGGAGGCAGAGGGGCGGCTGGAGGAGGCAGCGCTCGCCCGCGCCCCAGCTGCGGATGCTCGTCCTTCTCCTGGCGTCGAGGCAGCCACAAGGCCTCGGCGGAGCCGTGCCAATGGGCAGATGTCTTGACGGAACTGTCTGCCGTCCGCTCAGCCTCTCAGCACTTGCTTTTATAATCTCACGCGTAATTGGCCTTAATCTGATTATTGCCAGCGCTGTCTACAGTGAGTAACTTGGATAGGTCTACTGGGCCTTCCAAATGACCCACGTGGTGCGTGGAGGGGGGGGGGAAGCGCGTCATTTCTCAGTAAACAGCAGGAATGCGAAGGGGGGGAGGAGTAGGATGGGGGGAGCCCACGGATGGGGGGTGGGGTGAGGATCCCACATCGACCTTCCCTAAGCAGCCCGCGCTCGAGCCAGGCTCCCCAGGCCCCGACGGGGTCCCGGGGGGGGGTGCCACTTTACCTCTGGGCAGAGGTGGGCAAGCGGGGCTGGCACTTGTGCCTGGCTGGCAGGCTGGCTGGCTGGCTGGCAGGTTCCCCCCCCCTCCCGCTCGCCCGCCCGCCCTCCCGCTAATGGCCCATTCGGTGGGCTTTGCCGGAGCCGCCTCGCCTTTCCAAAGCGGAGTTTGATTTTGTTCACAGCGAGGGGTCTCCGGATTGATGCTCGCTTCCCGTCTGCAAATGAGATGCGCTGGGACCCTTCGCAATTACTTTTAAAGCGCATCCGAGAGGGAGGCTCGGCGGCGAGAGAGCTGGCCCAGCCCCCAGGCCTGGGTGAAAATGAGTCTTTTTAAAGCACCCAGCTGAAAATTTAAATTCGGGGGCGCGAGATTGGATCAAATGGCAGAAACGGAAAGGGCGGGGGGACGGGATAATGGCGCGTAATTGGCTCCATAATAGCATTACACCGACATAATAGCCGCTTATGGCCCCCCCTGCCCGATTAAGTGCTTCCCTGGCGTAAAGCCTTTACGATATTAAAGGGGGAATATAATGATATTTGGGTTATTAAATGCGTGTAATTAATTTATGCACCACTGAAAATAAAGTTGGTATTATGACCCACTCAAGATGCGTCAGAAGATGCAAGTCAGACAACTGTTGATAAGTTTGGCTGTCTGTGTTTGGTCTAGACTGCTCGTTTTCCGTTGGAACAAGCCTTGCTTGGACAGACGGCAACGACGGGCTGTTTTCTAAACGCGCAGCTAGAGAAGGAAGAAAGGGACGGACGATTCTGCTCAGGGATCGCTTGCAAGACACGGTGCATTTTAAAGCCAGGCAGCAAGGCGAGAGAGGGATGGAGAGACGAATAGCACAGCTCAGGAACAAGGTTTCCCTCCCGTTAGGCGCCAGCTGAGTTGCACCGACGCACTTTTACGCGACAAGCGGTTGGGGCAGCCGTCCACCTCGGTGTCTCGCTGTCCCGTGCCAGGCAGGGTCTCCGAGAGAAAGCAGGCACGAGTCCGGCCACCTCCGCATCCGCCAAAATACGTCGAGTGCCAGAAAGTGGAAACCGGTTCTTTTCATATCCTGGTTGCCACCAGCTTTTCCAAAAGGGCGAATCCCGGGCAAGGAGAATCTGCGCTGGACTCCCCAGCCAGGCAAGCCATTTCGGGTTGGCTTTCCAGGGTCGGGGAACCGCCAGCCTGACTATTAGGGTGGGGGAGTCGATCTAGTTTAGCTCAACAGAGCCCCCAAAGCGGGTTGGGGAGACGAAGCCGCCGCCGCTACCACGCTGCGTAATTCCGAAGGCTCCTATTTCTCAGGCATATCCACGGCTATAAACTCCCCGGACGGGATTGGCACCGATGGTTTGGAAACAGATGCGGCTTTCCTTCTCAGTCTCTCCTCTCTCTCTCTCTCTCTCTCTCTCTCTCTCTCTCTCTCTCTCTCTCGTCTGACAGAGAGTGAGAGTAGATTTTATCCTAAGAACCCTAATAAAATAATCATAACTTCATTATGGCACTCTTCGGGCTTGCTCTTGCGTGTGTGTGTGTGTGTGTGTGTGTGTGTGTGTGAGAGAAGGGTGGATGCCTCGCTCTTCTGGCTCCACGTCTCCCTCCTTCGCTTTTGCCCTTCGCTGCTGCTGGTAGTCTGCAAGTTCTGCCCAGGGGCTCCGAGTCCGCCCTGGATTCTGCGCGCCGAGAAACGAAAAAAAGGGCCCTCTCTGGGGTCCCATTCTAACCGGCTGGAGCTGCCTTTATGGCTTGCAGACGCGAGATAGAGAGCGCAGAGATGGCCTGTCATATAAAAGAGATCAGCTTACTTACATTGCGCGTGAGATAATCTAGGGCTCGTTGCAAAAAAAAAAAGGGGGGAAACAAAGCACCCTTGGGAGAACAGGGCTTTAGAGAGCTTCACCCTCTCCCTGTCCCCCAGGGCCACCCCAGCGCCTCTTTCATTTGGGTATGAAACCGGACCCTTCCCCTCCACCCACGAAAGCGTGTTGCAGGTTCAGCACCAGGGACAGCGGCCCCGTCGGTTCACGACCGCCGGCTTTGAAGACGACTTATCTCCGCGCAATTCGGTGCATCCTGGCGTAGGAGCAAGTGCCATTGACCTCAGTGAGGCTTACTTTCGAGTAAGCACAAATATGCCACAGGCCTTCGGAGTTACGTTTCCCCCACCCGCTGCCCACTACCCCGAGAAAAAGAGAGACCCGTCTTATCTGGCGCCTTGAGTGTATTTCCAAGTTAAACGACGGTCAGGGAAACGGGTGGCTTGGATTTGACGAAAGTTTGTCCTTCGGAGGGTCAATGCGACCCCTCTGGTTTGGTCGAGAGAGGAGGTGGTTCGCCTCCGCGGCCCGTCTCCGCTCGTTTACATTGGAGCGGAATTGACAACAGCCTGCCCTGGCCACGGTTGCGCAGGCAAACCGAACTCCCCGTCTAAAAAGAGGGAAGCGGGCGGCCAGGACTGTGTTCAGTGGAGCCCCAGCCCAAGTAAGTGTGCATGGCGGGGGAGAGAGGGAGGAAGAAGGGAATCGCTTCCATTCGAGACGCATTCTTAGTCGTATACCCTGGACGGGAGACTTTCCTAACTCCCTGAATCTGGGCTAGTATAAAAAGCATTACGCGTGTGTGTTTGTGTGTAGCAGGACAGCCGCTCTTGGATGGCAGAGAGCGGTGGGGCGGAGGTGCGGAGTGAGTCACACGTTGCATCCGGCGCTGGGACACCGGCTTTGTAGAAGAGGAAGAACCACTTGGATTCAGTTTGGGTGTCCAGTTTGTGTTGATCTGGGTCCAACGCCTGCATGACAGTTGTGCCTACTCTCTCCAGCAGGTCTAGATTTTAAAAGACATTTCAGGCACCGATTTCAATCTTTGCCAACTTTGTCTGGACCAAGCGAATTTGACGCCAGTGCTGGGTTGCTATTATTATTATTATTATTATTATTATTATTATTATTATTATTAGTTTCCCCTCTCCTTTCTTTCCCGATGATCTAGCAACCCCTCCGGACACCCAGTTGTCTCTGAGAACCAGCAACGAAGAGGTTATATTTCATCTCAACCCATGTGCAGTAAAAGGCATTTTCCAATTAGTCAAATTTGCAGATTTGTCCCGGTTGGACTCTCTTATAATTTATAACGCAAAAGTGTTCTTTCTTTATCTAAAGACCAAGGTGACTGTTCTCCATTTCCTCTAACCTCTTTTACACTTGATGTTCGCCAGACTCATAATGTTAATTGGCTTCATGTACGGATCATCAGTTTAATGAAGGAATAAATCCTATGGTTTATTCTTTATGTCCCTCTGTTTTAACAGTGATTGCTTTAATGAAGGATGGGACAAGTTCCCCAATTAAAACGCGCGACAGTCGGTCTTGAGGACTCAACCGCAGATCTGGAAAGCGGAGACCCAGGAACCAGGGCAACTGCAGGAAAATCGTGCCCAAGTTTTCGGCAAGCTGCAGACAACAGAGTGTGCCGGCAGTCCCAGCCACGCGGCTCTTTCCTTCTTCCCAGATCCGTGTTCCCCACTTCTGAAGGTGACGCCTGAAACTCGGGCCCACCCGCAGCGCGTAACCACAAAGCCCAGGCCCTCTTGCAACTTGATGGTGCATTGCAGACTTTTATCGTTCTCCTTACCTATTGCTTATTGACAGCTGAGAACAGGAAAAGAGAAGGGCGAGGATCAATCGATGGATGGCTACAGCGAATCAATCTACTCATCCCTTGCAAATTTACATGCAGGGGTTGTTTTTTTTAATCCCAATTCCGGCTTCGCTCCTGCAGGCACGCTGTATAAAAATATAGTAAACCAATAATCTGACCATCGAGAGGAAAAATGGTTCCCTGCTTTCAGAAGATGCCCTGGCTCTGTCTGGCAAACCTCCAAGGCAAGGCAGGTCCTAGACCGCGCGGAGAACAAGCCTGCAGGAAGGTTGCCCTCTGTGCTTCAAAATGGGCAGTGGATGGCAGCGTAAAGACAGCTTTTGCAGCAGCTGCAGCAAATCTATTTTAAAATGCTCCTTGTAAGTGTGGCAGGGAGTTGCAGCTACTGGTGGCCTTCTGAGGCATCTGCCCTGAGCTTCTGGGAGGTAGGGTGGGGTTTTTGTTTGTTTTAAGTCCAAACCAACAACAAAACTATTCAATAAAATCAGCAAAAGACCTTGCCTTTTACAGGATTGGAATGTGCAAGCCCTGTGACTTGTAACGTTTTCTTATTTATATATTGGGCAGCAGCAGGCAAAGCAACCAATCCTTAGTTATCAGTACAAATTCAAAGGAGGCACAAGGACATGTGGAAAAGGAGCAAGTGTATTTTTAAGGCAAAGTATGGTTTTCCCAGTAGTAATGTACGGAAGTGAGAGCTGGGCCATAAAGAAGGCTGATCGCCGAAGAATTGATGCTTTTGAATTATGGTGCTGGAGGAGACTCTTGAGAGTCCCATGGACTGCAAGAAGATCAAACCTCTCCATTCTGAAGGAAATCAGCCTGGAGTGCTCATTGGAAGGACAGATCCTGAAGTTGAGGCTCCAGTACTTTGGCCACCTCATGAGAAGAGAAGACTCCCTAGAAAAGACCCTGATGTTGGGAAAGATGGAGGGCACAAGGAGAAGGGGACGACAGAGGACGAGATGGTTGGACAGTGTTCTTGAAGCTACTAGCATGAGTTTGGCCAAACTGCGAGAGGCAGTGGAGGATAGGTGTGCCTGGCGTGCCTTGGTCCATGGGGTCACGAAGAGTCGGACACGACTGAACGACTGAACAACAACAACAAGGTGCTATCTGCTTAAATTTGCCCCCAAAAATTAATAAATCCCACTTTGCTGATATAATAAACACCTAACCTATGGGCGTAGCCAGGGGGCAGTAAATAAATAAAATCAAGTAATAAATCAAGTAAATAAATAAAAATACTTAACTCAAAGTAGAAATAATCAGAATATTTGAAATTGAAATGCTCGCCGAGGTCACTTGGATGATGCTGTGGCACATTCTAGTGATGCAACTAAGAGATAGGTGTGGCTTCCATGAACTGACCAAACGCATCACAGGTAGCTTCATTCTGGAACAGGACAGGTGGGTGAACTGCCCTCCAACATAAATCCTGGCTATGCCCATGACCTACCATTTTCTAAGTTCTGTATGCATAGTAAAAGATAAGACACTCGCCGTCCACATGCTCACAATCTGATGGGCAGGATACAAAAGGAAATAGGAATGGGGAGGGAATATGAAAGCCACTGACCGGTGGCAGTTCTCAGAATGTGCTTCTTCTTGTTTCTGAAGTCCTAGGAGGTGTGATATCCAGTCATTTGATTAATTGGTTAGACTGTTAAAAGGAAAAGCATTGACTATAGGGCTGCAATCCTATACGAAGCTCCATTGAGCACAGTGGTTAAACCTACAAAAGGCTGCAATGCTGAAGGAGCGTCTCCACCCCCATCATTCTGCCCGGACACTGAGGTCCAGTGCCGAGGGCCTTCTGGCGGTTCCCTCACTGCGAGAAGCAAAGCTACAGGGAACCAGGCAGAGGGCCTTCCCGCCCTGTGGAACGCCCTCCCAGCAGAGGTCAAAGAGAACAACTACCAGACCTTTAGAAGACATCTGAAGGCAGCCCTGTTTAGGGAGGCTTTTAATGTTTAATAGATTATTGTATTTTAATGTTCTTTTGGAAGCCGCCCAGAGTGGCTGGGGAGACCCAGCCAGATGGGCGGGGTATGTATAAATAAATAAATAAATAAATAAATAAATAAATAAATAAATAAATAAATAATTATTACAGCTGAACTCTATGCACACTTAACTCCTGCTAAAACCACAGGCATTTACACCTGAGAAAACATGGATAGGATCAGACTCTGCAGCTGTAATTGTAAACACAGTTAATTGGAACTAAGTCCCAATTAAATCAATAGGGAGGATTGGGCTACAAAATATCCAATAGGCTGTATTCTCGGAGTTTCTAAAACTACTTGTTGATAGCACTGCATGAACCTTTAAATCAGTTGAGTTAACTTAAACATCTGACTGTTCGTCAAAGAATGTTAGCTATGAATTTTCCAAAAACAAAAACAACCCTCACAAAACAAACGTTTCATCTCTGGGAAAAGGCCCAGAACTGTAGATTGTTGATTCTGCACTGAGCTCAGGGTAGATGCGAGTGTTACAGAAACAAAAGAGATTATGAAATCCTATTTACAACCATCACCAGAGGAGAGAGTCTTGCAGCCGCCGCCACCTCACTCTCTGCAGCACTTCCAAAGGGCTCACTGTGCTGCTGCAACCATATATCACATATATACATTTGATACGGACATTATTTTATTTTTCATATTATGAAACTATTTACTGAATCACATTTTTATAAGGGGATATCAGAGTGGTGGTTGCTGATCTATTTCCGTTTTGGGTTTATGCTTTTGCCATGTTTGTTTTACCAGGCTCTCTGAGGGTGAAGCTAGTTGCATCTCCTCCAACTCGGATGCCACATTTATTGCATAATATCCTAATGGAACATTTAGCAGCCGCTTGTCCTATTGTTCTGGATACTTTTCCATTTGTTCAGCCTGGGAATGTGGACGAGATCTCGGAAGTGTGAGACCCGCTATCTTTATTCTTGACGCTTGCCAATCCTTGAATATCAATGTAACCTAGTTGTTGTTGTAGGTAGACTTCTGTTAATAAACTCTCTGGATGAATCCCACTGCGTTGTAGAATTTCCAGCCAGTTTCAAACATGCCAAGTGGTGGTGACTTGGCTCCAAGAGTTATTGGATAAAATTAATATCCGAGATCCATTTCAATCCAGCTTCAGACCTGGTTGTGGATGGACACATATTTGGTTGGTTTATCAGGAGACCTACGTCGGAAACTGGACTGCAACAGTGTGTCCATATTGGACCTCTTGGTTGTAATCAGTACTCTAGGAGTGCCTCCACTTCGGACAAAGACTGAAACCCAAACTGAAGCAGGCTGCTTTGGAGCAATTCAAGCTTTGTCCAAGGCAAATCAAGGATTTTGCCAAAGCGGCTCAAAGTTGTGGGATGTAGCATCACCATAGCAGTCAAGTACATCACGTTTGCCCAGAGTGGACATGTAGGGGAATGCTACTTTAGCCAGGAGGACATCCTGTCACACCTGGTCTGGAGCATCCTCCCCCTGCATGTGAGCAGGTAGATGGGCGTGACCCTGGGAGACCCCATAAAACGGCTGGTCACACAGTCATCTTCCTCTTGATCTTTTTCTTCTTCGCTTTATACTGTCTTGATGATTTTGCTGTCTGCTGGCTCTCATCCCACATGGGATGAACCCCCACTCTCTTCTGTAACTACAAGCTAAAGCCTGCCTTCAGGATCATACCGTGAACTGAAGTTCTAGTTACTTTTAAGAGAAGACTGCTGCGTCTTTATTCTTTTTAAGAGGGAATAAAAGGGGAATTTACCAGGAATAATCCAATCTGGACAAGCCAGACTGGATTGCTTAACTCAAGAGATTCAAATGAATCTACCAACTACAGTGGAACCTCGAGTTGCAGACATAATCCGTCCAGGAGGCACGCCCGCAACTCGAAGCGTTCGCATCCAGAAGCGCCGCGTCTGCGCGCGCGGCACAATTTAGTGCTTCTGCGCATCCGCGAGCGGTGAAACCCGGAAGTAACCATTCCGGTACTTCCGGGTTGCAGCGGGATGCAACTTGAAAAGATGTAACCTGAAGCGGATGCAACATGAGGTAGGTATGACTGTAGCTTCCTGCAATGTACAGGGGAATGTACTCTGCTACCAGCTCACTAGCATGAGTGAGGAAGGATAATATTGAATCAATATATCCTCTCCTACTATCCACAACAGGGACGTGGATGGCACTGTAGGTTAAACCACAGAGCCTAGGGCTTGCCGATCAGAAGGTTGTCGGTTCGAATCCCCGCAATGGTGTGAGCTCCCATTGCTCGGTCTCAGTTCCTGCCAACCTAGCAGTTCGAAAGCACGTCAAAGTGCAAGTAGATCAATAGGTACCGCTGCAGCGGGAAGGTAAACAGCATTTCCGTGCGCTGCTCTGGTTCGCCAGAAGCGGCTTAGTTATGCTGGCGACATGACCTGGAAGCTGTACGCCAGCTCCCTCGGCCAGTAAAGCGAGATGAGGGCCGCAACCCCAGAGTCGTCCGCGACTGGACCTAATGGTCAGGGGTCCCTTTACCTTTACCTTTACTATCCACAACATTCCCACAAAAGTGAATTGGACTGATCTCAAAGCTGCAGGTTTGTCTTTCTTATCAATTTTAAAAAAAATTGGTGTGGTGCAAGCAATTTTTTTATTATGGAAGTGTGGCCTAGAGAAAAAAGTTTGAGAACTGCTGCTCTAGCCCCTTGAACAATTTGTTTGGTTGTTCTCTACCTCTTCTCCTGTACTTCAATAGCCTGCTAAGCTCTTACAGGTAACCAGATCTTCACAACTGCCCCGTTTTAGTATCTGTATACAGGAAGAGTATTAGCAACAAAAATGGCCTCTTATTACTGCCCCCATCCCCAAAAGCTGACTTTTGCTTAATTGTTATTCTAATTACAAGACATGGAGTAGTTATTTTCTTCCCCTTCAGCATTATTATGGACCTCATTTCCCTACACAGTCCAGGATAAACAATTCCAATATATTTTGTTTTAATTATTAGTGTTTAATGGGCCATAATGAGATGATGTTGAGTGGTGCAGGGGAAAAAAAGAAAGTAATTTACAGTGTGCTACTGATCCCTAGAACTTTGCCATGAATATTTCACCCATGGTGGGCGAGCAGAGGGTGCCGTTCTTGCTGTAGTGTCTGCTTTTACCGAAATAGGCATATGCATCTTTCAAAATATGCATTTTGTCACCCTCCCCAATTAAGCTTTAGCATGTTATTTTTAAAAAAATAATATTCTATTCTTTATTCCATATAGAAAGTTACATTTGTTACTCAACAATTATATTCCAATGCAACAAAACTAGTGACTTTCTGCTCACCCAACATCAATGTTTACAACCCAAATTACATACAATTGCATTTTAAGGTTCCTCATCTAATTCCATCCCCTCTAACATGTTTCCTAACATGTTCTGCTCTTTTCTTACACTTCAAATCCCGCTATGGTCTTCGCATATGGGAAATGACTTTTTATATAGACTAGAAAGGGTTTCCTGTCTTTTTAAAAAGATTCTAAATTGTATCTGTCAGTGATCTGCCCGCCCAGCTCTGAGTGTTTACAGAGAGCCGCAACCTGTGTTAACAACAGATTCATCTTCAAGTGAATCTGGCAGTCCCGTTTTGGAGGAGGAGCAGTTAGTGGCTGGGAGCCAGGGAGTGCCAGGTGTCCAGGGAGTTAGTGGGAGACCTGGCACCAGCCAGCAGACTCGCTCGGGGGGGGGGGGGGAAACATCAGGTCTGGCGCATATCTCATGTAGGAATGCGGCAATTTAGGATGCCAAGGCTTTGGTGTTGGCGCCAAAACAGGAGGGAGGCACTTCCGGATTCTGCTAGTGACTGAGCAGACATGATGAACTGAGCTCTGCACTGTAAATAGCTTGGCACTGAATAAAAAGACTTAAAGACAAATGGCTTTGGCATTTCCATTGAGCAACTGATAAGAGAACCTGACAGTATCTTTTATCAGTGCCGTCAATTTTGCCATCTCTGCATATTCCAAGATTTTCACCAACCATTCTTCCTCTGAGGGTGGTTCTCTCCTCCTTCCATTTCTGTGCCTAGAGAAGTCTTGCTGCTGTAGACAAATACATAAATACCACTGAGGCATTATTTTTGATTTTGCTGTCTAGTATCCCCAGCAGGAAGAATTCTGGCCGCTTGGGAAAAGTCACTTAATTCCCCCCCTTAATTTCATTATAGTTAATGTCCCAAAAGGCCTTCTCCTTCCTGCAGGTACACCACATAAGATAGAATGACCTCTCACAGTCCTTATATTTCCAAAATTTGTTTGATACGTTTTTGTACATTTGAGCTAGCTTCCTTGGGGTTAAATACCATCGATGCATAATCTTGTAAAGGTTAGCATGTTATGTGCTAAAAGCATACAATATGAAGGGGTTCTAAGAGTGGTCATATTCTTTTCCATGCTACCCTCAATTAATAATAATAATAATAATAATAATAATAATAATAATAATTCAATATTCTGGCAGAAGGAAACTGAAATTCGGCATTCAAAAGACACTGTGCAAATCAACACAAACTGTGTGAATGTCTTCTGCATGCATCTGTTCTATTTTTGAACATTATTCTGAATATGATCTTAGGTTTTCGCAACTGTGAAGGACTGATGCCGTGGCACGAGAAGGGTGATCTGCTTTCTTAGATGGTGTGATTTTTGCAGGGAGATTGGGGATGGGATGAAAATTGGCTAAGTTATCTCCAGCTGATATTATTCCAGCCAGGGCTTCCGCTGAAGTGGATCAGAACTGAAAACCACTAATCTGAATTAGTGGGCAATGGGAGCTTTCTTCAGCAACGCTTCCATGGCATGTCAAAGCAACGTGACATGGAGTGCCACAGGCTGGTGCCCACTAGATCTAGTGGATCTCTTAAGAAGTCACGGGGGTGTGGCAAAAGGGAGGTCACAGGGGCATGCCAAGTTCTGGTTTTCTCTGTATTCTCCTTCATTGCCAAGATATTGGTGGACACTTTGCTGTTCTACAAACTAGCACTTCACTAAACTGAAAAATATCAGGGATCCCTGCTGTTATAGTTGCTTCTTCGCCGGGAGAAAAGTGCAGTCTCCACCTGTTGCTTCTCTCCCTATCCTCCTCCTTTGCAAAGAAACAATGGACACTTAAGCACTGCAGTTTTGTTAATACTTATCATCTAAGCATTTTGTTTTGGTTCAGGAGGCGGCTCTGCTGTCACAACTTTTAGTGTGGATTCATGCCATAATTGGTCCATGTTTACCTTTATACGGTATCCCATCCGACCTGAACCCTGCAATATCACCTGAGGCCCTTCTCCTCTGCAAGAGGCCTGGAGGATGGCAACATGGGGACAGGCCTATTCTGCCGTGGCTCTCTGCTTGTGGGAATGCTCTCCCCAGGGAGGCTCGCCTGGCACCATCGTTGTATATCTTTAGGTGCCAAGCAACAACTTTCCTCTAGAACCGGGCATCTGGCTTTTATCTATCTGTGGTTTTAATGTATCCATGTGGGGCTTTTGGTCCGTGTGTCTGGATGGTTGTAAGTTGCTTTGGGTTGCCCTGGCCGACCAATAAATTTAATCCTATATAATAAAGAGCCTCTGTCCGTACGTACCATTTTCCGTGTGTCACAGGAATTCGCAACTGCGCGTGCGTTCCAGTGACACACGGATTGGACGATGGGAGAGGGGGGCGTGTCCGAGAGGCAGCGGCGGCGCATGCGCGCCATCATTTCGGTCACTGCCAGGGTGCCATCGTGCCGAGCCTCCTGCTGCAAGCTTTCCCGCTGCAAGCTTTCCTGCTTGCAAAGCGCGGAGGGAGGGCCGCAAAGCGGCCCTCCCTCCGCCGCCTTCAGCCTCCCGCTAAAGCCGCCTACCATCGTCGGCTACGCGCGGGGGCTAGCGTGCTTTCCAAGCGCGGAGGAAGCGCCGCCAAGCAGCGCTACCCCCGCCGCCTTCAGCCTCCCGCTGCAGCCGCCTAACACCGTCGGCTACGCGCGGGGGCTCCGCAAGTGCCAGGACTGCCTGCGCGGTGAGGCGGGGGGGGGGGGAAACGGGGCCCGGCCCTTCCCAGCAGGCTTACTCGGGAGTAAGCGCCGCCGCCCGCGAGCGGAGTTTCCCGCTGCCGCCGGCTTCCTCACTGCTCTGGCGGAGCCTCCCACTGCGAGCGCCGCCTCGCCTCTCCTTCCCCGGGAGAGGCATGTGGTCTCTCCGGGAGCCGGAGGAACAAAAACACTGGGGGGGGGGGAGAGTAGGAGACTGAGCCCGGCAGAGGCGGCGCCGGAGCCCTTTCCCGCCACCACGGGCCCGCCCACGATCCTCAGCCGCCTCCGCCTCACACGGCGCTTCGACCAGACCTTCTCTCCCCCAGGAACCCGTGGCTGAGAAGCCGGGAGAGGAGGCGGCCACTAGGTGAAGGGAGGGAGAAAGGAGGTGGTGTTACCGGGAGGTGCGCGCATTGGGAGTTGGGTGGGTGGGGGTGCCGGCGGCTCCTGCTCCCTTGCCGCTGCGGCTCCTGAGAGAGCTTTCTAGCGCCTGTTTTACTTAACAGGCTTAATTTACTAGTAAATAATAATAATCCTTCAAAGAAGAAGAGGATGGAGCTTGTGGTCCCCTCTTTCCCCATTTGATTCCCAAACCAACACTGGAAGGTGGATTAGGCTGAGAGAGAGAGAGTGATTGGCTTCGTGGCTGAGCAAAAATGTGTCTTCTTGACCCAGTGCCAACCTTCAAAGTTTTCCACATTTGTTCTTTCATTTCAGATGTACTATATGAAGGCATTTCTCTCTTATCTTTCAGATTCCTTCTGTGACCCCCCAAATCCACCTACATCTTTCCCATACTAAAGCTTAGAGCAGGCTTCCTCAACCTCAGCCCTCCAGATATTTTGAGGCTACAATTCCCATCATCCCTGACCACTGGTCCTGCTAGCTAGGGATCATGGGAGTTGTAGGCCAAAAACATCTGGAGGGCCGAGGTTGAGGAAGCCGGGCTTAGAGCTTGGCGAAAAAAACTGTTAAATTTGATTACACATTTTATCTGGGTTGGCTTTGGGTGGTGGCAGAGATGTCTACTTGATCCATCTAATCTTGCAAATTGTTTACAGTGGGACCTCGACTTACGATGATAATGCGTTCCGACGCAATTTTCGTAAGTCGAAAACATTCGTAAGTTGAATCCCCATAGGAATGCATTGAGCGAAAAAAATTCGTAAGTCGAAAATTCGTAAGTCGAAATTCGTAAGTCGAAAAAATCCTATTAAAAGCGGCCGCGACTTCCATTCATAAGTCAAAAAATTCGGTTGCGGCAGCCATTTTGTTTCTCCCGGAAGTCATTCGTAAGTCGAAAAACACGTAAGTCGAATCGCTCGTAAGTCGAGGTCCCACTGTATAATGATCTCCTTAATTCTTGCGATTTCTTGACTTTTCAGTCTTTTAAGAAATTATTATTATCCTTTATCAAGGTAAACCAACACATTTCATACTCAACCTCAACAACATTATGATGGTAGTGTTAATATTATTAACATATGTGTAAATATAAGATGCAGCAATTGCCATAAACTTGGATGGCCTTGTAATATAAATAGAAAAATTCATGGATAGATTTGTGGAGGTTGCAGCTATGACTAAGTCCTTTCTCTGCCACTGGAGGAGAGCATGCCTCTGAATTTGCTGGAAATCACAAGCGCTGTTGCACTTATATCCTGCTTATGAACTTCCCTTAGGCATCTGATTGGCCCCTGTGCTGGTCCCGTGGGGTATCCAGAAAGCGAAGTCTAAGTCCGGTCCAAGGTCTGAGGTACACGTAAAAGCAGTCCGAATTAACTGGAGCAGGGTACAGGGCAGGGAGTCAGGTGAAGTCAGGAATGGGTGAACAAACAGGGAACCAAGGCAGGTCAGGAGCTCAGGCAGAACAACAGGACAGGGAACAAGCAGGAACTCGTCAGCAACAATGTTGCTCCTGCAACTTGGGGCTGGGACTGGCCGGCTTTTATCTGCCCCGAGGCATAGGGCGGCTCCGATCCTCAGGTGACTCGCCTCTCCTGGCTTGGAGGTGAGCACTCCTCCTGCGGGAACTCAGTTCCCTTCACCTCTCTGCCCTGAGCCTCTGCAGCTCAGGAGAAGCTGGAGGGTTACCGGACCCAGAGGCAACCTCAGCTTCCCCTGACTGGGCGGGGAGTGGAGCACCTGCAGGCAATGAGTCCTCCATCCCATCAGAAGCCAGATCAAACTCAGCCGATGCCTGCACCTGAGGATCTAGCACAGGTGAGTCCCCTTCAGACTCAGGCCCCAGCCCTGGCTCTGCTGGTTCTGGAGGCAGGGAATCCTGTGCAGGCTGGGATCCCTCAGGTTCAGCGTCTGAGTCTGAATCCCAGGTCATCACAGCCCCATTGAGAACAGGATGCTGGACTCAATGGGTCTTTGGCATGACCCAGCAACGCTGTTCTTACATTTGTATTGCAGCCAGTAATATTATTGTAGGCGAGAACACAATGCCATGGACAGGGGACATTAACTGAGGATGGCAAACTTCATTCCAATCACCTGGTGCAAATTCCTTGGTACTACACTTTCTGAACTTCGCATGGTTGATGCCACCCATGAACTTATGTCTTGGAGAAGATCCGATATGTGCTCTAACTTTTGTGGAAACACAGTACCATCGCTGTAGCGGTTCAGTGTCTCAGATTGCAGACCCTTGGGATGTTTCAACCATTAGTGTTAGAGCTTCCCTTTTCTGCCTGGCAATTCCTCGGCCATCTGTCGGAGAACTTGGAATGCATCCAGCTGATTCTGCAGGGAGATGCCACAGAAGCGATTCCTGCGGACGGAGCAACTGGGCAAAGTCTGATCCGTCCAGGGATGGCCCAAGACATTTTGCTGCCCGAGGTGATTTCAAGCACAGAAGCCAACTGGACTAATAATTGAATTTTACTCCAAGCGGTGATGGGATAATGTCCTCTACAACACCTGAGCCAAATTAGGAGACACAGGACAGGCCATGTGGCAATGTAAGAGAATAGCTGGGAGAATCAGGGAAACGGCTGGGGGCTCCCGTTCATGGGCGTAGGCAGGGGGGGGCAGACGGGGGCAATTGCCCCCCCCTAGAAGGCAGCTGCCCCCCATAGCTGCCACCACCACCACCCCGTCTGTCTCCTGGGTCTGGCTGCTACCGTTGCTGAGTGCTGCTTGTTTGCTGAGACTGAGCGAAGAGGGAGTTTGTTGGGTTAAAACGCCTGGAGAGGAGACGATGAGATCTCCTTGATTCCCCCCCCCCCCGGAAGTTTCCTTATCAGGCTACTCTGTGAACTATTAACGCCTCGCTAAAACTGCCTCCTGCCCCTCCCCCTCGTCCCAAGGAGCTTTCTCTGCTGCTGTTTTGATCCACACTCAGCGATCTTTTTGTGAGTGACTTTACCCCTTTGTCCTTTGCCTTTAGCCCCCCCCCCAGCCTTTTTTTAACCCCTAAAAAACGTGTTTGCTTGGGTGATTTTTCAAATCTTTCGTGTGCTGAAGAAGTGTGCATGCACATGAAGGCTCATACCAAGAACAAACTTATTTGGTCTCTAAGGTGCTACTGGAAGGAATTTTATTTATTTATTTATTTTGTTTTGACTATGGCAGACCAACACAGCTACCTACCTATAACTTGCTTGCAAGTAATTAAAGTAAATTATAAGCTATTTAGCCATAAAGTGTTAGTGTTCTGATATGCTGCTGCATGGAAGAGGTGTGAGTTAATAAATATAAATGAATAGCTGCTGTGGTGTTTTTTTGTTTTGTTTTTTATTTTGCTAAACCACTTTGCAGGTTTTTTAAAATAAGGAAGCCAGAGGCGGAGGCATATGAAATAATGTAAAACCTTTTTTGCAGGCAAAAAACAACAACACACAATGTTGGGGGGGGGGATGACAAGAAATTTTCCGCATCGGGTACCACCTGACCTTCCTATGCCTCTGTGCCGAGCGGAGCGTGGCGCCCGGGGGAGCTTTGCGCACCGCTTGGAATGAAAGGCGCCGCTGCGCATAAAGTTGCCCTTGCGCCCGCCCAGGCTTGCCCGGGGAAAAGGCTTCCCAGGGATCGGGAGAGAGATGCCTGCCTGCCTCCAGTCTGGTGCCTCCGCCTCTGGCTTCCTCACTTACGCTCTCCCTGTGTGGTGGCTCTGTGGGGCAGCCCAGTGCTCCCTCTGCACAGCACTGCTCAAGGAGAACCCGTAAGCCAGCCAAGGCGGTGTAAGCTTCCCCTCTCCCTCTGCTCCCCAACCTGCTGCCCAAAGGGAAAGGGGTGAGCAGGAAGATGGCAGGTTATTTTATTTTGATTTTGTTACAGGAATTTCTATACTAACCTTCATTGGAAACCCCCAGGATCGTTTGTGTGTCCGTGTGCATGGATTAAAATGCAGACAATATATAGCAGAACAGTAATAAAACCCAGCGAATTTATGCAAGGAAGCAAAGAATCCACAGGGATAAAATCAGCTCTAAAAGGGCTGGGGAAATGGAAAAGTCTGCCTGGTACTGGAAGGATGACAAAATAGGTACCAAGTGGACCCCTCTACAGATAACACACACTTCACAACTGAGGCACCACCAATGAGAAGGCCCTTTCTTTGTGGAGCAGCTGCCTTGTCTCAGTTTGTGGGGCCACCCCCAAAAGACGTTCTGTTGAAGTTCTGAATGTTTGGGCTGACACATAAACTATTCTGGGTCCTAAGCTAGAAAAGGCTTTAAAAGTCAAAGCCAGCACTTGGGCTCAGAAATTGGGAGCCAATGCAACTAGCATAGCATCACTGTTACATTATCCTAATAAGCCTATCCCAGTTGGTGATCCAGCATTCTGAACTAGCAGCAATTTCCAAGCCATATTTCAGAGGCAACCCCACAGAGAGTGTATCACAGTAGTCTAACCTGGTACAGCATAATCAATCACAAGACACGGCACACACACACACACACACACACACACACACACACACACACACTTTCAATGGCAATGCCTATGAACTTTGGGGGGGCCCAGTCCTCTCAAATATTTTAGGGGAGCCTAAGGGACCTCTAAATGGAGGGCACAAGGAGAAGGGGACGACAGAGGACGAGATGGTTGGACAGTGTTCTCGAAGCTACCAACATGAGTTTGGCCAAACTGCGAGAGGCAGTGGAGGATAGGTGTGCCTGGCGTGCCTTGGTCCATGGGGTCACGAAGAGTCGGACACGACTGAACGACTGAACAACAACAAAGGGACCTCAGTCCCTAGGAGTTGGTCCCTATGAACTTGGAAGTTATCAGAGTACGGATCACTGATGCTAAGCTCAACGTACAATTGCTGCTTGCTTTCAACTCCCTGCTACACTGCCCAGAGACAGAAGATGAGGGGACCAGGGGAGCTAGTGTCTACTCCTCTCACTTGCCTTTGAACTCACCGTAGGCGGTGGGGTTTGGCTCCACAGGGAGAGCACAGGCAAAGTGCAGAAGCCATGGCTTCCAAGGAGCGCCTCTATGAGCTCTGGATGCTCTATTTCGCCAAAGTAGGCGCTTCTCCTTTGCGCTTCCAGACTGGCTGCACCCCTATTTTGGGGGGTGAGGCTGCGCCCCTATTTTCTTTTTGAGGGGGTCCATTTCCTTCGCCTTTGGAAACACCTGCACCGACTCCTTGGGGATTGAAACGAAAGTTTTGAACAAGTTTTATTCAAACCCAATAAAAATGATATTAGCATAAGACAAGTAACTAGAAAAAAAAATTAAAAAAAAATTCAAGCAAATAATTGTAATAACTACTGTAATAAAGCACTGCTATAATTATATATAATTTTCTTAAAATTTTGGTTTCATTCGCCTTTTCCATGCTGAAATGTCACAACCTGAACGACCATGGCTTGCCCCCCCCTAGTTTTGATCCTGGCTACGCCCCTGCTCCCGTTGCCCCCATGCCGAATTTGCCACCCAAGGCAGTAGCTTCATTTTGCCTAATGGCAAGAGTAGCTCTGGATCACCTAGTGAGTTCCTCATCTCATTACTGAATGTGAGCTTATCGTGGTCCCACATTGCTTTGAATATTCTGAATTCACTACAGAGCACAAATGTGTAGCTCTCAAGTAATAATGTACAGCTTACATTTCCCCGTTTGCTTTTGATCCTTCACATGGTTATGTCTGAGTTTACCCATACCAACAATCTTTCTAACTTCCTCAAAAGCTCTGAGTAGCACTCCAGTTTATTATTATTAGTTGGAAGGGACCCTGAGGATCATCAGGTTTTAGTCCAACCATCTGCAATGCAGGAATATGCAGCTGTCCCATATTTTCCTTCAGAAGCAGTGAGATTACGCACAGCAGATAGAAGGCCCAAGCTTTTGTTCAAAGTATTGAACTTGCCTCAATTTTTTTTTACAAGCTTTCTTGTACATTTCCCCCAAGAGATCAAGCTGATGGCACTTCTAGATGAGTAACCACTTTGTGGCTCCTGGGATCTCAGTTGCAGGATATGCCGATGCGGTTTGCAGTCGGGGTCGGCAAAGTTTTTGTGGCTTGGGCCGGTTTACGGTCCCGCAGACGCCGTGGTGGGCTGGAGTGCGCGTGTGCACGCATGCACAAACGCTATTTCTGGCGCTCCTTCTGGCACAGAGGTGTGCGCAGCTTTCCATTGGCTGCAGGAATGGGAAGCTGGCCAGCGTTGTGGAAGGCGGTTCCCACTCTGCGCTGGTTTAGCGCGGTGCACGGGAGCCAACCCAGTGGGCGGTGGGGGTCCATGGGCCGGTTAAACAACCCCCATGGGCCACTTGTGGCCCATGGGCCTTAGGTTGCCAACCCCTGGTATATGTTAAGGGGAATTTGAGTTTAAGTAGCTAACGTGCATAACAACTGGCCATTGCGCACATTCTCCTGGAAAATGTGCACATAATCCTTCAATGAAGAGGGAATCATTTCCCAGTAAATATGCCTAATCTCCAACAGATCTTGGGACATGTCCATATACCAACTCGATTTTGTACATTCTCTTTGAGAAATAAGCATAACCTCCAAGAGGGTTTGGGGAATGTATCTAAATCAACTGCATTTTGCATATTCTCCAAGCAATATGTACATTATACAGTCATTATGCATTGTCTCTAGGAAACATGCCCCCCCCCTATTTCTTGTTCAGAAATGTGCAATTTGTACTCCCCAGGCTACCTCTTCTGGCCCACTGCCTAATCTCACATCCTCTCCCACTGATCAGCCAAGCAGGAAGTTTATTTGGGCTTCCAAATAAAGAGAAATCTTTTATGCAGTCCAGCCCCCTTTTCACCCTCTCAGCTGTTTCCCATGAAGTTGAACAACACAGCGGGGGCAGGTTGCAGGGAGAGGGACATTTTCAACAGCTTAGGAAAAAGCTCAATAGCACCATGTATTTTGGCTTCAGAGAAATACTATGAAGTGTGAGTCAACCCCACACCCTTTATTTCTAGGAAATCTGGCTACTGCTTTAGGAAGTAATGTCCATCTCAGCTTGGATCTGGGACTTCCAGTTTATTCGCCACAAGCATTTACATATTTATAGGAATAAACTTGTTCCAACTAGCTTATGATCAGTGATGGAGGTAGAGTGCCCCCAGGTCTATCAGTGTTTTGCAGGAAGGATTAAAATGCATATGAGGGAATTTAAGATTGCAGTTAAAGCAGATTAAAGAGTTTTGCTGCCTTAGCAGAACAAATCTACTTATCAAAAAAACCAACCAACCAACCCCTGGACTTTTTGCTGTTAGGAAAGTGATGGAGAAAATTGATGCATTGAAAATTGTGGAAAGAGCAAATGATTAATGGGAAGAGGTATGACTACTGGGAGTGCTGGCTGACAACCCACATGGAACCAGGTGGTTTTCTCATAACCTTGCTAGATAATCAGTTTATTTCACAATGAATACACAATCATTACTAATCTGGGTGGGATCCAGCTGTCATCCATGAAGGTGGAACTTCTGTTGCAAGGAGCAGGATATTGCATTTTCCCCACACTCAAGGTTAAAATCAATTGTTACTGGAAACACGTCATTCTTTCCCCAACTAAGAAAGCTTAGCGATGGAGAAGTGGATGCTTAATTCAGATTTGGGAAAGGGAGCCTCACTCTGAAATTCAGCCAGCTGGTCACTGGTCCCTCGATTCTGAGCCTTTGTCCCCTGCGTTTGGCTGGTCTGTGATGTCAACAGCATCAAAGAGAACTCACGGTATTATGAAGACAACTTTGGTACTGTTGCAGAGAAATACCTCAAAAGGAGTTGCATCATTCTGAAGAAGTGTAGAAGGGACTGGTCTGTTGCTTACATGACAAACAGATATTCTTTCCTTCTGAAGACACACTACCAGTGCTTTTTTTTCTTAAAAAATGTTTAGGGGTACTCTCATTCTGTTTGAGACTCAGGAAACACTGTGACAGGAAATGAGGCTGCCATCAGGAGTAGCAATGGAACTGACGATTCACCATGCTATTCAACGGAACTGACGATTCCCTGTACTAGAGAAGAAACTAAAATTTTAAACTTCTTCTCCCGTTAGATGTTTAGGGGTATGTATATCCCTGCACCCCCCCCCCGAAAAAAGCATTGCACACTACTAAGAGTGTGCATTGGAAACTTAATAATTAGGGAAAGAGAGATGCATTTATACTATGCATTTATTTTATTGTCACTGTTTTCTGGTCTTATTACTCCTATAAATTTCTGTATTATTGTAAGCCTCCTTATAACACAGGTTTTGTTTTTTTTTTAAAAAGGCAGGATATAAATATATTCAACAAATAAAGAAATAAAAAATAAGGTTTAAGTGTGCTCACTGAATGATGAGCTACTTGCCTGGTGAGAAGACTGCTGACATCACAAGAGGTCTAGGTAGATCCAAGAGTGCTAGAATCAGTGGCCTCTCTATATGTGGGTAGTATAACAGTGGGCACATGAAGTGAAGGAGTCTTGGAAGCCCAATTTAGGTTGCCATGTAGGTTGCTGAAATGAAAGGCATCCAAGTGTTTTTGGAAATCCTTTTTTTCATGTGTAGGGCTGCTTTAACAAGAAAATCTGCAATTA
Source organism: Darevskia nairensis (assembly GCA_034642065.1). Classification (NCBI taxonomy): domain Eukaryota; kingdom Metazoa; phylum Chordata; class Lepidosauria; order Squamata; family Lacertidae; genus Darevskia; species Darevskia nairensis. The sequence continues at coordinate 194,611 of JAWWNI010000290.1, forward strand.
TGGTGTTTGGAGGAAGAGCTTAGGTATGATAAGTACCGGGGAACATTTTGGAACATTGTGAAACAGATGGACTCCACTTAAATCATAATGGAACCAGATGTCTTATACTTGAAATCCAAAAGGTTGCAGAGGACCTTTTAATTTGGCAGGGAGAAGAAGTTGACTGGCGAGGAGGGCATCTGGTTTACGGTGATTCAGCCCTTTAGATTCTGTTCTAATCTAACCCTACCCCCCAAGTGCTTCATGTAGGAAATCCAGAAATAAAGCACACTCAGCTGATGGTTCTGCTTCAAGACTTCCTGCAATGGAGAACCCATCAACCTCTAGGCAATTGTTTCCATTGTTGAACTGCACTTAATCATCAATATTTATTTGAAGATTCAACTGATACCTGATACCTGCAGCGAACTGGAAGTCTGCCCTCCTGTAACTTAAACCATTCAATCTAGTTCTCTCCTTGGGTGCAGTTGAGAACAAATCTTTGCCCTCTTCTGTGCGACAGCCTTCAGGTATTTGAAGAGTGCTCTCGGTCTTCCACCTATGAAGTCATCGGTGAAGTTTAGATAATATAGTTGATGACTGTGTAACGTTACTGCTGCTGTTGATTTTATCCATGCATATGGATAACTGTCCTTAAAATGGAAATACTGAAGGGCAGTGTATGATTTTTTTTAAAATTGCATTGCTATGGAGGAAAAGTGGGGTGGGAGCAGCAGATATGCTCATTGCGTCTTCCAACTGCACCTTGCATAAAGCTCCGAGAGACACTATCAGATGTATATTTGACCAAAATGGTTAGAATCATAGAATCATAGAGTTGGAAGAGACCACAAGGGCCATCCAGTCCAACCCCCTGCCAAGCAGGAACACCATCAAAGCATTCTTGACAGATGGCTGTCAAGCCTCTGCTTAAAGACCTCCAAAGAAGGAGACTCCACCACACTCCGTGGCAGCAAATTCCAAAGATAACCATCAAATTCAAGGTGATCTTTTAGCTGAATGACAAACAGGACAGTGACCTATAAAGTAGATTTATTTGTTGTAGGTGCAACTTATTTTATCAAAAGTTGTAAGTAAAGAGCTGCATGATTGTAGAAGTGCTTATTGTTACCAACTGCTTCAGTGTTAGTGGAGTATATGGTAGATCTTGATATTTTTGGCACACAAAGTATTTTTGATATTTTGTTTTTCTGCATATAAAACCCAATATTGACATATTTCAATGAACGGAGCACCACTAAGCACAAAAATCTCAACAAAATGAATTGTCAGTGTTCTTGTCTCTAGATCTTCCGTGATTTATTTCTCTTATTGCCAGAATTCTGCAACTGAGAGAGTAATACGGTAATACCAGACCGACCACATGCATTGCCACCCAAACCAGGAATCATGTCCATTCTTTACTCAAAGGAATTGATAAAGACCGTCAGTTACTAAGGTTGCCTTATAGCAGGGCAAACAATAAATCACTAAACTTTTTAAAAGTCATTTTCTGGCGTAATGTGCTTCAGGTTGCACTTTAGATAATAATCACCTGCCCATAACTCCTGGAGTAGCAAATGCCCAAGTTCCCAATAGAACCATACCCCCCCCCAAAAGAAAAAGGTGGTGTTGGATGAGGCACCCTGTACAAGCTTGTCTCAATCATATTCATTTAGTAACCAAAGAGAGAATCATGATTTCTCTCTAGCCAAGCCTATGGTTTCCAATCACTGCAGCAAGATAGGCAGTCGAACGGATAACATCCAGAAACCCCTAACCGAGTGTGTGAGAATTTCTGATATAGAGGGAGACCTGTCCCTCTGTCATTGCTAACACCCAAATAGGATGTTGGGTCCCAGATCTAGACCAGTTAAAATCCGGCAGTAGAAAAAGTTATCCTATACAGATCACTTCCTAAGAATATACAGTGCATATATATCTCAGGATCAAATGCAATTATTCTTAATATTGTTAATCACTGGGATTACGCACCCGGTACCCACCTAAGATGTCATCACATTCGGACCAACAGCTTGTGCTTTCTGATTTTTATGGCGTAGGTTATCAGAAAGCAGAATGGAAATCCAGTTATAAATCAAGTATTTTGAGTCCCAGTCGTGTTCTTTTGCAAAAAAAAAACAACAACCACTTGGCTGCTAGTGCTACATTTCGAGGTAGACGGCACTTCGTGTGTGAAACAGTATATAAAGGTATTTAAGCAGAGCACCAGGCACCAACCAGGTCACTACATACGATGAGCACAGCATCACTTTAAAAAGCATCGGATAGAGAGCACGCATCCGGCAATAATATGTCAGGTAAACTCTGGTTTTAAGTTCCAGAGTCCTTCCCCGCTTGGCCTCCTATAAAAAGTGCAGAGGTTTCTCAGGAGCTCTCGGAAGACGGAGGACTGTTCCACAGTCAGTTTTGATTCAAACTCCTGCAGTATTTCCTGAGTGCTGGCTTGACCAGGCACCTGGGCCTGGAAAGCCAAGAAGTTTCGGACGTCCATCAGTAACTCGTGATGTTCTGTAGCTACAGAGGGCGCAGCTGCTCCCTGCTGGAGATTCTCCTCCGTTTGACTCTCAGTTCTCTCGGGTACAATCAGATGGTTTCTTTCCCTCATTTTAGCTAGCAGAGATGATGAGTCCATGGTATTTGAAGAAGACTCTCCTGCTTCCACCCTTCCATCAAAGTGAGCGGTAGAAATATTTTTGCTTTTATTCTCTTCTCTCCTTTTGTCAAGATCCTGCAAACAGAAATGGGAAAATACTGAAGGAAGCTCTCATATACACAGAACCTCGCCCCCTTGTGAAAAACAGCAGTTTATAGAGTGAGTTCTCGCAGAGAGCTGCTGTTGTGAGGTGGGCAAGAAGTCACTCCCTCTGGTTTGGGGAAGGGCTTGTGGCCACAGCTTCCAGGACCTGCTTGTTGTTAGGCAGTTTTGCATGTTGCAATTTGGTAGGACGGCCCAGCGTCCTTATATAGATCCCCACGTGGATCTCAGGTCACTCTTTTGGAGCTTCGGATCTCCCACCCCCCCTTCCCTGGTATAGGTTGGCGTTGACCTTGCTGTGCCTGTCATGGGGTCGCCTCTACTTGGAGGGGCCTGGTAGGAATTTTGTCCATTTGGTGAATTGGCCGTGCCACTTGGTTTTTGCCTTGTTGTTGTTCAGTCGTTCAGTCGTGTCCGACTTTTCGTGACCCCATGGACCAGAGCACGCCAGGCACGCCTATCCTTCATAGTTTTTGCCTACTATACAGCAAATAGTCACAACTTGTAAGGTTGGCGGTTAGGCATTGGTTCTGTGGTATGGGTGGGCGGTGCCCCCCAAGAAGTGATGTTGGTAATGGGAATTCCGCAAAGGAATCCAAGGACTCAACATTGCTGTCCAAACCCGGTGGGTGTAGGGCCATGCAGGGGTCCCTGTGGACCCCTGGGGAGGGGGAGGCTCTGTGTGATCCGGCCCCGTTAACTCTCCCCAGCTAATGGTTTCCCTTCGCTGACAAGTGGTCAGCTCTGTTCCGCCGGACAGCTAGTCTTGCTGACTAGGTCAGCTCTGTCCCGTCGGACAGCGTGAACCAATGCCTACGCAACCACTCACGTGATTTGTATTCAATAAAGTTGTGGCCAAAATATGCCCAAAAACCCAAACCAAAATTATGTCTCCAGTGTGAATTATTGGTGGGAGTGGCTGGGTGCCCTAGACTCGCAACTAGAAGAACAAAAATCTTCTGTAGATGGCAAACTGCCAAGGAAGTGTGAGCCCAGAAGTTTACAGGTCAATCTTTCCTTGCTCACGAAATCTCTGTGGCTTTATAGCAGGCTTCCTCAAACTCGGCCCTCCAGAGGATTTTTGGCCTACAACTCCCATGATCCCTAGCTAGCAGGACCAGTGGTCGGGGATGATGGGAATAGTAGTCTCAAAACATCTGGCGGGCCGAGTTTGAGGAAGCCTGCTTTATAGCTTAGTGATCAAGTAGTGGAAGGGCCAATGTCCCACCAGCCCTGTTTTACACTATCAATTCAAGTCATATTGGACCTATCGAAAATCTAGCAAAAATATATATTTAGGAAAGCATTTTCAAAACGGCAAAGGAGGTGAAGATAATTTGCCAATGCAATGGGAACCTGTTGAAATTATAGACACACAAGATGCTTTTGTGAGAAGGTTTTGGGTAGCTTTTCATTTGTACAAGTTTGCACACTTATGGTGCCTTCTGTGAATAAAAGGGATCCTTCTGTCTGCACAATGGCTAATCTGGATCCAGCCAATTGTGATGTGAAAACACACAATTCAAATTTCCTTATTATTTCCATATATACACAGAAATTATGTGTGTGCACGCACGCCTGTACACATTATATTGCTGCATAATGAATGTAATTTATAATAATTATTTGTAGCATATTTTATCATCTCTCTGGAAGATCAAATTACATATTCTGTGCTTTGCTGGAAAGCTATGGTTTTTTAAACTGAACAGGAACAGATGTGTTTTGTTAGCGCAAGTGTTAGCACTGAACGCTGACAAATATATCAAACGACATCACATTAAAGTGGCAATCACTTTGCAAAGGGTGATATTTGTCTACATTTTGATAGCTCCAATGGATTATATAATACAGACATGGCTTCTTTTGCGCTTAGTTTGACATAAAACTGCATTTTTACTTGTCTCAATCTCAATCTCAGCCCCAGCTGCACTACTGCAAGGAAGGAATAATGCTCCTGTTTTTAAGTTTAACTCCGCTAGATTGACCAGTCAACAAGCAAATGATGATCTCTGCTGGGAGCTTTCAAGCTGTGGAATGATGTGGTGGCTTGTCATATGAAGTGCTTATGTTTCACCTTGCATTTCTTTCCTGGAGATGGAGAGGAGGTAGACTCGGTCACCAAGGTTGGGTTCCTCTTCTGACCAAATCTGCTTCTGAAACATACCAAAGAATTGCACACAAATTCTTTGCAAATGTATACCAGTGATAAGATAGATAAATGCAAGGGAATGCAGAGACCTTTTTCCACCTGTGAGTAACTTTCTGGGGACCGGATGCTCACGGTGGGTGAAGCCAGAGGCAAAAGTGGATGCAGCTGGAAGATGTGACTTTTACTTTGTACAGTAGGTTACATTCCAGCCATGTGAAAGCCAGAGGTTTCCACAGACCTATAGCCATCTTTCCACACACACCCTGACAAGCAAGAGGCATTATCCTAGTTCAAGGACACATTTCAGCCAGGCAAAGTGCTCAGTATACCTGAAGGAGTGCCTCCATCTCTATCGCTCAGCCCGGGCACTGAGGTCCTCCTTCCGAGGGTCTTCTGCTGGTTCCCCTCACTGCGAGAAGTGAAGTTACAGGGAACCAGGCAGAGGGCCTTCTCGGTTGTGGCACCCACCCTGTGGAACGCCCTCCCTTCAGATGTCAAGGAGATAAAGAACTATACAACTTTTAGAAGACATCTGAAGCCAGCCCTGTTTCGGGAAGTTTTTAATGTTTGATTTTATGTTTTAATATATGCTGTAAGCTGCCCGGAGTGGCTGGGGCAACCCAGACAGATGGGTGGGGTATTATTATTGTTATTTATCAAATAGGCTGCAAAACAGCTCAGGACAGCTTCAAAGCACCTTGCAACTGTTCTGCTTAGGCGCAAGCCCAGCTCCATGCTGCTCTGTGGAAGATGATGAGGTCTGAAGCAGAGAATCCATGCAGTAAAATGAGTTTAAAATTTGATCGGCCATTTACCTTTCTCCTCTTGGTAAAACTTTACGGAGGTAAAGTGTAATGGTACCAAGAAATATACAGTCGTACCTTGGTTGTCAAATGGAATCTGTTCCGGAAGTTCATTCGACTTCCGGAAACGTTCGACAACCAAGGCACGGCTTCCGATTGGCTGCAGGAGCTTCCTGCACGCAATCGGAAGCCGCGGCAGACGTTCGGCTTCCAAAGAACGTTCGCAAACTGGAACACTCACTTCCGGGTTTGTGGTGTTCGGGAGCTGAAACGTTCGACTCCCAAGGCGTTTGACTTCCAAGGTACGACTGTACTTCAAAGATATAAACTAGTAAACGGCAATGAATCGGAAAGTGGCGCCATCGACCTTACTTTGTTCTTGCTGGAAAACCAGAAGCGGCTCCCTGGTATCGCTGACGAGAGATCTTCAGCACTCTGAGGGCATCCTGAGCAACACGATTGGCTTCTGCTTCCACCAGCACATAATCCGGACTGGAGGCTTCCATAATGGCATCATGCTTCATTACACTGTGTATTCCTGGGAGAAAGGAGGAACATGGCTTGCTTAAAAAAAATAGAAGCACGTTTTACAAGATCAGTGGAGGGGCTTAGGCATAGGTGGTGACAGGGGGGCGGGGAGCAAGACCCTCAAAGAAGGAGCTCGTGCCCCATGACTTGCCCCCTATTTCTGAACCTCTGTCATTAACATATGCTGCATTTCTCTCTAACCCACTTAGAAATATACTTTGCCCCTTCTTTGCGCTCCCATGAATTTCTTTTTGCTGCTAAGGTGTAGTTTACAGTCATCCTTGAGACATTTTCCAATCTAAAAGAACAGGTCTAAGTGCTAAAGATTAGCACTCTACTATGCCATGATTAACAAAACAGGAGAGATGAGTACAGCAACTAAACAACTTTTGTGTGTGAGTGGTGTGTGTGTGTTCTTTTGGATCAGGTTAGCCAGATTGATTCGTATGCTGTTGGCGGGTTCTTGTTGTCTTGTTGGGCTGTGTATGTATGTGATAAAGGGTAACCATACTGGGGTGAAGGCGCCTTCTTCTATTTGTCCCTGTGTAAGTTTCAGTTTGTTGGTTAGTTTTTCTAATAAGGCTGTTTCCCATACTACTGTATTTGATACCATTGGTCTATGCTTACTCCTGACAGGTCTCTCCAGTGTCTGGCTATGATGCTTCTGGCTGCTGAGAGTAGGTGGGTTATAAGTTCTTTGTGTTGTGAGTGGGAATTATTGTCTTGGAAGATGTTTAGTAGGGCCAGTTCTGGGGTGACTTCTAATCTCTGGGGGTTCTTAAAAGTATCCTGGGCCCACATTGTTCAAGGATTTGTATATTAATACAAGCAACCTCGAACCTCACTGGTAACATTTGGCAGTGCAGATGCTTTAGCAGAGGTGCCACACGCTGCCATCCGCAATGGGCCTTCTGGGCCTGGGCCAGGCTAAATTCTGCACAAGGAGAGAGTTACCTGATTTTTTGAAAAGCTTCTCCAAAACATAATCCTCAACTTTCTTGGGATGCTTCTCTTCCTCGCTGTCCCCCTTTTGGTACTTTCTCTGCTTCACAAGGTGAGGAATCCGCTGACCCTCAAATCTGGCATCCCGAGAACGTTTCTGCTTCCGTGGCCTGTGTTTGTGATGTTTCGTTTTTGAGGTGTGCTTGCTGCAATTATTCTCCGGTTCCTCATTCCCATCCCGCGCCTGGCAGTGACTATTGTTCTCATGTATGAGATTACGCCGACTTTCACCAAATATGCTCGTATCACCAGCTGGAAAGGAATCCAAACATCCCGTGTTCTCGGGCGCTCCTTTCTTCTCCAGCTGCGCTCTGGATAGTGATCCCTCATCACCTGATCCTAAAGGTTTCTCTTCCACTCCACTCAATGGATCTGTAGGAGCAGCTGCTGTCATCTGAGCATCGCTTTTGGGAGGACTGCAAATCCGAGGAGACCCTTCTGTGCTGTGCTTGACTGTTTCATCTGGTTCTGTTGCTGTAGGTGGTGAACTTACACGCTGTCTTTCCGAGAAGGAATCTGTCAGCCTGCTGCTTGTGGGTGATGTACGTCCTGCAAGGCGGTGCCGTCGCTCAGAAGCATCAGGTAAGTTCACGGCTTTACGCTTTAACTGCCATTTGGGTGTTGGAACATCAGAGCCAGTGCCTGAAATGAATTACACAGAAAATCATTGGCTGTTGCTATCCCAGTACGTTTCTGAGCACAATTCAAAGTGTTGGTGCTGACCTTTAAAGCCCTAAATGGCCTCAGTCCTGTATACCTGAAGGAGCGTCTCCACCCCCACCGTTCAGCCCGGACACTGAGATCTAGCGCCGAGGACCTTCTGGTGGTTCCCTTACTGCAAGAAGCAAAGCTACAGGGAACCAGGCAGAGGGCCTTCTCGGTAGTGGCGCCCGCCCTGTGGAACACCCTCCCATCCCATATCAAAGAGATAACTAACTACCTGACATTTAGAAAACACCTGAAGGCAGCCCTGTTTAGGGAAGTTTTTAATGTGTGATATTTTAATGCATTTTAGTGTTTGTTGGAAGCCGCCCAGAGTGGCTGGGGGGACCCGGCCAGATGGGCGGGGTACAAATAATAAATTATTATTATTATTATTATTATTATTATTATTATTACTACCCCATGTTTTGTTGTGCAGATGCTACAATTCCTCATCGGACATACCTGCAAATATAGCGCTGGTTTCGGTCCCTTGTGCCCCATCTGGGCTGGTCAACGTAAAGAGTTCATAGAGGTCGTTTGATTTGAAGAAGCGCCTCTGCTTCGGATCCTTCAACACTCTATTTGTTAGAAACTGTTTGAAGATTTGTCTGGGGGGGAAAACCACAGAAATTTGTGTTAAGATATGCATAGCTTTCTGTTCAAAGCACTAAACTTAACAATGCGAATTTTACCCCAGGGAACAATTACACAGTGCAGCAAGACTCTTGCTTCACATGGATGCTCCTAGTTGCTTCAGTAACTTTTAAGCAATTCACAAACTGCTAACCATATGAGTTTACTGCACTTAATCTCATGACACACGAGACACTGTTTATCCACAGCAGAAAATACAAACAAAAGGGAAATCCCCATAAAAGAGGAGGGGGAAAGAAAGCTAATTCCAGCAAGAAGTTTGGCAGAGGGTCCAAACCAACAAGCTATAATAAAAGTTGTTTCAGTTCCTGAAGGCAAGAGAGATGGTAATATTAAAAGAAAAACTCGAGGGGAGTGAGAATATGGAACTGAGGGGAGCTATGCTCGTCATTAGCCTATCAATGATAACTTTTAACACTAAATTCACACTAGTCACCCACATAGTACCTGCTTCAGAGGCTTCCTGATACAGAGCCAGCAATTTTCTGGTACATTTGCATCCCAGCATCTCATAATAAAAGGAACCAAGCAAACCCAGCCTACAGAGGACCAGTGTGATGATCTTAAAAGCTTAGAGACTGGTTAGAATAAAAACAACCTACACTCGTTCAAGATTTCAATCCTTTACCTAAATCCAGCACATCTGTAACACAGGAAAGGATAGCAAATGGTTGTTTATGAAGGATTTCGGTGGTTGAAGTGATTTCTCAAGTAGCGCCAGCTCCCTGTAATCTTGCAATGTGGGCAAGAGGTTACAGTTTGCTTGTGCCTCCAATGAACTTCGGGACTTGAACCTTAGTCTTCCGTGTCAAACCTACAAGCTGTGGCTGTGCACTGGCCTGGCTTAGATGTCACAGCCAAACCATGGTTAGGACACCAAGAATATGCTGCAGAATGTATTGCTTTTCTTTTCTTTACACCTCGTCAGTGAGGCCAAAAGAGGAGTCCTGTTGTCTGGGCAGCCTTGGACCTCCATTCTGCTAACGCAGCAGTTTGACTTCACCCCCGGAGGTGCACTCCATTGACAGAGGGATGCCCATAACAGCAATAAGGCTCCTCCTCAGCTTCCAGGCTCATGATAACCCTATTTACTGTGACATCTAAATCAGACAAACTATGGTTGTTACTGAGCATAATTCGCAGAAATTACGGTTTGAGATAGGTTCCTAATTCTGGATTGGAAGTGATCTATGCTCCATACGAACTTACAGCAGATTCTCAGTTGCTGAACCATGGTTTTGCTCATGATGTCTAAACCGCTTATTTCAGGCACAAGCAGCTCCCGTCCTACTTGAAGTGGCTACCAAATGCCATTCTCTACTGTCAGAAAAAGCTTCCTAAGGCTTGCCGGACAGAAGAAGCTAGATCCAAGGATACAGGTTCGTGTCAGTATTTACAGAACCAGGGCATGCAAACTTTTGTCACACTATACTGCCAGCCTTTAAAGTGTTGATCCGTTTTGGGATAGGGTGGGGTGGTTTTGAAGGAAGGAAGGAAGGAAGGAAGGAAGGAAGGAAGGAAGGAAGGAAGGAAAGGAAAGGATACCTTTTCTCTCTCCCATGTCTCCAAAGACCTTCCTTTGTGTGCGATGTGCTTTGTGTTCAGCCCCCAAACTAAACATTTTGTAGCTATATAGTAGCTGCATTCACCAAGATACACACAAGCAGCATGCACTTCCAAGTAGCCCCTGTCCTGCAACTGAGCTCCTTGCTTAGCACGAATGGCGACGCAAGCCAGGACGTACCCCTTTCCCCCAGCCCTCTCCCCATCCATGGCTGGAATTTCTCCTTGCACATGTTGTCGTGTTGCACATGTTGTCGGCATGGGCTGAAAAAGAACACGATGCAGCAAAACGGCTGAAGCTAAGCAGGTTTGAGCCTGGTTAGTGCCTGGATGGGAGGCTGCCTGAGAACCCTTTGTACACTGCTTTAAGTTTCACAGCAGGGGAAAAAACAACGGCAAAATACAAATGTACCGTATTTTCCGGCGTACAAGACGACCCCCAACTTTTCCAGTTAAAATATAGAGTTTGGGATATACTTGCCGTATAAGAAATACGACCCGGCGTATAAGACGACCCCCGACTTTTGAGAAGATTTTCCTGGGTTAAAAACTAGTCTTATACGCAGGAATATACAGGGTAACAAATAAATGCTGTTCCTCAGAGCTGCACCTGGTGAAACACTAGCAAGTCAATGCGAGTGTGCCACTCACCTGTGGTAAATCTTTTCTTCGATAGTACCAGCAGTAAGAAGTCTGTACACGGTTACTTCTTTCATTTGGCCTATTCTCCAAGCACGTTCACGAGCCTGGAATACAAAGAAGTGTTTTGCAAACAGCATTTTCAGACACAAAATTCCAGGAGCCAGAATTAAAAACCTTAACTAATGTGCTTAAAAGCAGCCACATCGCCGCCTTTAGAAAAAGAAGCAGACATGTGGCCCCAAATCCAGATCAATACTGCAGGGGAAGGTGCGATCGTCCTTCTCGCTTTGCTGCCTTCCTACCCAAAACTGCTATTTACCTTCTCAAGAGCGTATAACAGAGCCAATTTTGGGCGTGAAAATAGTTCAGGGGGAGAGGATTAAATCCCGCTCCATCCGCGCCGTGATTAAAAACTGGACCAGGATTCCCACTGCTACATTTTCTAAAGGAAGATATGTGAGTGGTTCTAAGCGCATTTGGCTAAAACACCTTCAACATGGATGTGCAGACTGGAAAATCACAGCAGCAGTTAAACATCCTGAGCCTGAATGGCTCTTCCCAATCCCTCTCTCTTCAATAAGATGCTAGACATGTTATCTGTCAGACAAAGTTAAGACATCCTGGCTCAAGGCAGATGTTGAACTCGCTTATTTATAAAGGTACATCTCAGATTTAATATTGTTTTCCATGAAACCTACCTGGGTGTCTGTGCTGGGATTCCAGTCAGGGTCATAAATAATCACTCTGTCTGCACCCGTCAAGTTAATACCAAGCCCACCGACTCGAGTGGTAAGTAGGAATACAAATAAGGATTCATCCTGTAAATACATACACCACAAGGCACATTTAGGAAAAGTTTAAAAATGTGTTTGTAGGTCTTTCCAGCCAATGGATGCAGTGAACGTGCTTCTTGGCTGCCCAAGGCTGTAAAATCCTAAACGTTTTTACTTGGGAACAAATTCCACTAAAACAAAGCTAAAACTAACTCACGCCTGTGATTCACATATAGCAAACGTAGTTATTGCGTGTGCGCTTGTAGGAGCAAGGCCAAACATCTGCAAAGTTCAAGTGCTAAGAATTATTATAAGCTGATCAAATAATTGTTGTGACATGGGAACCATTAGAACTGAACAGAATAGGTTGAAGGAAAACCTTTATTCATTGTTCCGTCTGAACTGTGAAACTAAATTTAAACCCTGCCAGGCTTGAAATTCCAAGGGTGGGGGTGTGTGTGTGACAATTTCTCCAAAGAAACTATTTAGGAGCGTTGGAAGTGATAAATAATAATCACAGTACAGTGGTACTGTGGTTCTCGAACATAATCCGTTCTGGGAGTCCGTTTGACTCCCGAAAATGTTCGAAAAACAAGGCGCGGCTTCCGATTGGCTGCAGGAGCTTCCTGCACTCAATTGGAAGCCACGTTGGACGTTTGGCTACCGCAAAATGTTCGCAAACCGGAACACTTACTTCTGGGTTTGCGGTGTTTGGGAGCCGATTTGTTCAACAAGAACCAAGGTACCACTGTAACTTTAATTTTAAATATTGGTGCATCTTCGAATCTCATCCTTTCCTGTTATGTAGCAACATTAGCAGCAGCAGCGGAACAACAATAATAACAGCAATAACAACAACAACAATAATAGTTATTATCGGAACCTGGTAAATGTTTTGTTATTTTGAGTAATCCCTCATTCAAAATGTGTTTGGGAAAGTTGCACCTGTGTATAGTTCCAGAAGTTTCCGACAAGTCTTTTCATCTGAGTCTTGCTCTTCTTGTTAACCCTTACCAAACTGAACGCTTAATTCCATGCTTCTCCAATGAAGATCAGAGAACACCTGGCTGATCCAGAGTCTCTTACCTCATTAAATCTTGCAATAAGGGGTTGCCTTGATGCCACTGTTGTGGTGCCATCCATCTTGAGATAGGAATAGCTTCTCTGCTTAAGAAACGCTTCAAGAATGTGCAGCATCTGCAAAATTGAGGGGGGAAAGATTTATGCTGAGCAGGAAAACAAAATCAAAACAGTCACTGTACAGCATAAAAACTAATGGCAGAGATCATGATGTTGATGACTTACTAAATGTCTATACTGCCACTCATCCGAAGATCACAGGGTGGTTTAAAATATAAAAACAGAAAAATACATTTAAACACTTCTCTTGTACAGAAATTGTTTCTGCCTACCCATGCCTAATAAATACAAATCAGGTTCTAAGTAGGACATTTTTCAGCCACAAATTAAAATCCAGGTCTAACCAAAGTTGGTATGTGCAACTGAAATTAGAGTAGGGAATGCTCTTACTAAAGTACTAAAACCTGATTTTATTTATTATCTAATGGACTTAAAAATGGAAGATTCACTTTTACTCCTAATTTTTTTAAAAATACCAATTAATCCATTAGCTATCTTATTTAGGCATATTAAAGGCTTGGTGCTAGCAGATGTCAGGGAAATTGTTCAATATATATTGACAGTGGCATGAGCAGCTATCTGTTATAATTTTTTATTTTGGGGGGGGGGGAAGGACTCCAACATTGGAATGGTAAAACTGATCAACAGAATCATAAAGGTGAGGCAATCTCATCTCTTTGTTGAAAAATCTAGTTTTCATCATTGAAAACTGGCCTAAGAAATGCAAGAAAATGTAAATCCACACACATTGTTGAGAGTATTGTGAAATATTTTATGTATTGGAAGCAATAGGAATATACATTTCTCTTTGAATTCTTCAGGTGGTTATATGTTGGAAATTTGCATCTATTTATCTACTACGTATCTTGCTAAATTGTACCGTTATTTTTATTTTTCTCAGTACAGTGGTGAAGGACCCCTGACCGTTATGTCCAGTCGCAAGACGACTCTGGGGTTGCAGCGCTCATCTCGCTTTACTGGGCGAGGGAGCCAGCGTTTGTCCGCAGACAGCTTCTGGGTCATGTGGCCAGCATGACTAAGCCACTTCTGGCGAAACCAGAACGCCGTCTACCTTCCCGCCAAAGCGGTACCTATTTATCTACTTGCACTTTGATGTGCTTTCAAACTGCTAGGTTGACAGGAGCAGGGACCAAACAATGGGAGCTCACCCTGTCGCAGGGATTTGAACCGCCAACCTTCTGATCGGCAAGCCCTAGGCTCTGTGGTTTAGACCAAAGTGCCAACTGCACCTCGTTTTAAGAACAGCCCTGTTTACGAACTATTCGGTATATGAACTCCGCAAAACCGGAAGTAGTGTTCCGGTTAGCGAACTTTACCTCGGTTTACGAACAGAAGGCCTCATTAGGGAAAGCGTGCCTCGGTTTAAGAACAGCTTTGGTTTAAGAACAGACTTCTGGAATGGATTAAGTTTGTAAACCGAGGTACCACTGTATTGTTGTCATATATGTATTTGAAAATATAAACAAAAACATGTGTGCATATTCCCCAGGCATGTCGATCAGAACTACACAGAACCTTGCCCCTTGGCTTTAAAACATTGCTTTCTGGGAGGATTCTGCAGGCAACTTTCTAGTGTGCAGCATCAGGTCACAGCTGTGGACTTCAGACAGAGAAGATGCAAAGCATGACTTACCTGCCGAGACTGACTAAAGAGAAGTACTCTGTGGCCTTGTTTGTGCCATATTTTCAGCAGAGACTCTACAACTATCATTTTCCCAGAACGCTTCCAGAATCCAAAATGGTCTTCTTCATTCAATTCTTCATCAGGGACACCCTTCAAAATTTTAGGACCACCGGAAAAGAGGTCTGGGTGGTTGCAGATCTTTCTCAGGGCCACCAATCCAGAGAAAATCTACACAGAGGACAGCCAAATGTTTATTCTCTGCATGTTCTGGTCCTTCCACATTTAAGCCATCAGAAGGAAAGCAAGCAGCCACTGGAAGGAGGTTTTCAACCAGAGACTAGGGCTCTTATATCGTAACATATCACCAGCTAAACTTTGCAGTATATTATGGCATCGGGGAGGAGGAAAGAAAGTGGGGAGGGGAAAGGCAGTTGCTGGCCACGCAGACAATTAGTGACACTGTGAGCAACTTCTGCCTCTTCCTGGTAAGCCTGGGCAGGCAGTGCTGCCCAGGGCGGAGCCTATAAGTCTAGGTAACGCATGGCATGGCACTGCGGAGCTGCCGGTCTCCCTGGAACCACCAGCTGTGGCTCGTCCTGCTGCTCAAGAAGTGGCTACCGGGAGCCACCATTCTGCTTGGTGCAAGGAGGGAGGAGGCAGCCTGCCAGCACTTGCATGGCCAGAAAAAGTTATTAAGGCGCTGGCAGGCAGGCAAGCATCACTCCCAAGGCTGGTGGCTGGGCCGCAGAGAGCAGGTATACATTGCCCGCGATACATTGCCGCGATACATTGACTCGCGATACATTGCCCGATTGGAAATCGCTCTCACGATTTTAACTTTAAACCCGTTTCAGGCAATGAACTGATACATCTCCCAGGTCTACAAGAGACGTTTATTTCTCCCTCAGTAAAACTACTATAACTGCCAAATAAGTTATGCACTACCCCCTGGCCTTTGGCTTGGAATCAATTTGATCCCCTCCCCCCTCTTCCCCCCCCCCCCTGAGATGGAACTCCTATTTGGGGACTTCCCTGGCATTTTTCTGGCCCATGTAGGACCAATCTGGATAGTTGGCCTTGGTTCCTTCCCCAAATAGTTTTGATTTGAGTTTCCACTGAAATGAGGCTACACTTTAATGTTGTTTTTTAATCTTGTTTTTAAGTTGTATTTTAATCAATTGTTTTTATATTTGGTGTTAGCCGCCCTGAGCCTGGTCTTGGCTGGGGAGGGCGGGGTATAAATAAAATTTATTATTATTATTATTACCAAAGATACTGGCTGCAGAATTCACTCTTTCAACTCCAACTCCTCTGCTTCTTTTCTACAGCGCTTGTTTTCACTGGGACATGTGCACTACATGAAAATGCAGCTCCTCAGACTGAAGAAGTTGGCCAGCCCGAATTTAAAGGACTTCTTTGATAACTATAAGGGTAAATATGCTATGTTGTCGGTTCTGTTAAATTCCGATGCCTACTAACTAACCCCAGTGTGCTCTGCTAAGCTGTTTGACAGCAAATGGAAAAGATGAACATTTTCCTTTCATGCTATCTGGCAAGCCAATTTCTTTCTATGCACCGACCTGCATGTCTCCGTTGAGAATCTGATAAACCTCTTTGGAATCAATAAACGTTTTGTATACTTGGTGCTGCTCATCTGTCAAACGGCAAAACAGTACCTAAAAAAGAGACACTGCAGACATTATTACACGTAGAAAGTATGGAACTATACTTAACATGAATGAAAAATACAGATCTTTCCCCAAGGAGCTCATGATCTATGTATTGGCATAGGTGTTGCTTTTATCACAGGGATTAGCATCTCCGTGGAGACTTTCCCAGCCCCTGGGCTCATCATCTGTTAAAACTCACGAGTCACAGCCACAACATAGAATTTCCTCACCTTTGGTCCTCAAGGGGAAATCTTACTTATATTGTGAGTTTTGCAGAGTTCTCCTGCTTGCTAATATCAGCCTGTGCTGCAACACAGTTATACACAATTTATTTCATGTTCTTAAAGTACCCAAATAAGCTTAGATCCGACAAGAAAATAAATATTGCACACCCAAAAAAACTTTCTAAGGGCAGAGTAAGGGGAAGTTCCATCGTAGAAGCAGATGTCTGTTGCATGAATGGAACAGCAGCATTGGATACAACCCATATCTTTTACTACGAGGTCAGAATTCATTAAATTGGTGGAAGTTTTATAATAATAATAATAATAATAATAATAATAATAATAATAATAATAAATTTTATTTATACCCCGCCCTCCCCAGTCAAGACTGGGCTCAGGGCGGCCAACAACAATAAAAATCACAATAAAATACAAAAGTGTGTTACTACTCAAGTGTGTCACGAGGAAGCAACAGGAAAGCAAGTGGGGCAATGTACTGTACTATGGTTATCCCAGTGAGCTGCTCAAAGCATAACTTCACATGTAGCCTCTCTCAGATAAGTTTCGGGGTGCAAAATATAGTCAAACAATACCTGCTCATTTTTATCCGGTAGTGACAGACTCATTTTAACATCCGCCTTCATTCTCCGCAACAGATAGGGATTAATTGTGTCCCGTAAAATGCAAGCACACTTATATGCTGTTTTTACCTTTTGAAGGGGAAAAAACACACCAATGCTAGTTTATTAATCATACTTGCTTTTCACATTTTACCCCCAAGCTTCTCACTAGGAGCTCAGCATAATACGCATGAGGCTTATTCCATTTTATCGTCTCGCAAAAACAACTGTGACGTGGGTTAGGCTCAAAGTATACGCTGACGCAAAGGTTACCTGTTAGGTTTCATGATTGACTAGAAATCTGAACCCTGGTTCTCCTGGTCTGTCCAACACTCCAATCTGAATATTTATTTTAATATATTTTGGAGGATAAAATACTTTGCTGGTTAGTGAAAACAACCCAAAATGGCCTGGCAGAAACATGTGAGTTTACAAAGAGAGATCGGGGGTGGGGAAGTGTCTAAAGAATTCAAAATCAGCAGACTGGGTGAGCCTACCAATCAAGTCTATAACTGTGAGCAATCAGAAACTGAATGAAATACTTCAGGGAAAAATAATATCAACTCCACCGGACATCATTTTAAAAAGGACTCTGGTGTGACTCCAAACTCTGTTCAGAAACGGTTTGTCAAGTGACGTGGACCTTGCTGTTAAGTTCAATGCTCCCTTGGCAAAAACCTCTGCTTGGAAGCACGTGAGTGATTGCTTGGATACTGGTCACTGCGCCTAAGACACCCTGCTATAGAATCTGCCTTTGTATATTATGCTATTCAGTAATTCTCTTGCGTGGTCAGTTTGGAATTAATAAGGCTCTCCATATCAACCTGCTCATTCATTTAGATCAATAGGGGAGGCCTCCTGTGGTTCTATCATCAGATGAAGCTTGTGGGACAGCAATGTAGGACGGAGTCTTCTTGATGGTGGCACCATCTCTGGAATGCATCCTTCTGGGGTTCATCTGGCACAAACATCATTTACCTTTTCAGTAGCAAATGCAAGATGTACCTGTTTGCCCAACTCTTTGGCAGGGGGCAAGGTAAGACATTCAGTCACTATGTTATGATGGATCATTGTTTTTTTTAGTGCCCATTAGCACTTTCGTTAATTTTTACCCCATTTTTGTATTTTTTATGCAATAGTTTTTGTTGTCTGTTATATGTAAACTCAGCCTTGGATTGTCTGATGAAGGGCACGATTAAGAATCAAATAAATAATAATAGTAATAGCATGTCTTCATTAGCCAGAGATCTAAGTTTTATTTAATTAGTTTTGAATTGTGGTTTTATTCTGCACGATTTTTAGGATTCTCTTTGTTGTTTACTGTTTTATTCTTTTAATGTTAACTGTCCAGGAGATGATAGGACATTTAGTGACTTTGTTAGAACATGGCGTGGAACTGAGCTTTCAATGGGACCTGCACAAGGCACGTTTTCTGAGAATTACATCCTTTACCTGAACTGGAGAGGCATTGGAATAGCCTCCCATGGTTATTGGAACAGAAAATTGCTCCATGAAGACAGGAAGTGTTCCTAGTTTTCCTGGAAATACGAAGTCAAAGAGGGACCACAACTCTTTTAGGTTGTTTTGCATAGGTGATCCAGACAAGATGATTCGATGAGGAGTGCAGAACTGTAAATGCAGGGAGAAGCGTATTCATGTCATAATAAAACACAGAAAAGTGCAAATTCCACCAACAATTTACACATGACACAAAGTCTCTGAAACATGGCCTAAGCGTGAAGTAAGCGTTAAGACCAAGTTTATCACTAATTTCACCAATCGAAATGCTTTTGTTTTTAAAGAGTCTTACCTGTTTGCAAGCAACCGTGACTGCAGCATTTGGATTCCGAATTTTATGTCCCTCATCTAGAATCACATAATGCCAACCGTAACCATGGATGTTATCTTGCAGCATGCGAATGTAAGAGTAGGAGGTTACCAGAATGCCACTACATGCTACAATTTCCTGAATCAGTTTTACCTGCAAAGAGAACAATACGTTGTCAATTACTGAAACTATGAGAGTCCATAAAGAAAGTACTGTTTTGGATAATCAATGTCCCAGGCTGCACTAGCACGGCAATACTTGTCACAGGACTTAACCATGCATTAAAATAAACATGTTTCATTCCAATATTGCAAGGGGGAAAACAGCAAGTCCCGAAAAGCCAAATCTAGGACCAAACAATCCTTCATTTCAAGGTATGAGTTAAGGCACTAACAAATTCAGTTGCATCTCTTCCCCTTCCCTAAAAAAAGCATGACCACTGTAAGTTACAACACCCACTTTAGCTTCAGCATCATTTATGTAAGTAAGGATACTGGGCTGTCTCACATAGAATTGAACGAGTCACAACAGGGCACTACAAAGCACTGAGAAGGCACTACGACTATAGCAGAGCAGCAAATTGAGAACTTGCTGTGCTACATCAACTTGATTTGCTGCTGTGTCACTATCACCTCTTCCTCCCCTTACAACTCCTGAGGACTGAATAGCCATCCATGCAAAGACTAGGACTCAATTTTTTTTTAATGTCTTTTTAACAGAAAGAAAAAAACCATTCACCACTTGGCCTAGGGTGGGGCCTGATGGGCTCTATAAAGGGCTGCTGCCGCCGCCGCTGCTTGGCAGAGAGGGCTCAGTTTTGTTTTGTTTTTGTTTTAAATTCCTGTTATTTTTTGTAACAGTTATAAGTTATAAGAGTTCTAAGATAGCGGCACGCATAGACGCAGCGGCTGCTCAGTGCTCTCCCTTATTTTTTTAGCTTTTACTGCTGTTACTCGTGTTGAGTACACTTTTGGTTGGGGGAAACAATTGTTTAAATGAAAAATGAATTTTTATTATTATTATTATTATTATTATTATTATTATTATTTTATCCAATTTCATTGTACTTGTACAATGACAATAAAGAAATCTTGAATCTTGAACTTTCATGAATAGTTATTGAATTTGATACCGCTGGAAAAGATCTCTAATGCCAAATGTCTATTTTTGTAAGGAATCATATTTCCCAAAGGAGGAAGGAAGTATGATCACTAGTTAATGAAATTAACAGATTCCGTTTGCTATGGAGGTAAAAAACAGACTCTCTTGCCCCTATAGTAAAATCTGATATTTTTAAGCCCCCACTGCAACTCACATTCACTGCATCTATTTCCTAGCAATGGTCTACTGCAGAATACTATAGGCATCTCTACTCAAACACTTAAGACAAATCATCTCAGGCGATTTCAAATTAAAAGCTTGTAAAATATGTAACCTCTCCTAGATTTTGCAATTAATAGGGTATGTCTGCAATTAGCCTGACTTACAGAAGGCTGCTACAATGTTGTCATTAAAAGATGTTTTGTGAAAGTGCTCCTGTTATTATGGGGGCTCAGGAGACCAATCCCTCCTAGAGGGCAAACAGTGTAGTGGTAGAAAACAACAGCCATAAATCACACTGTCAGGCAGCAGAGAGAACAGGAGTAAAAACACAAGGCACATGAAGGCCATTCACTGTAGACACAGCACAGCAGAGTCCTACTCAGGATTTACTGAACCTGTAATTAATTAAAATTTCCTTCAAGCCAAATCTTTTATTAAACAAGGATTTGTGCTGACAATGAAGGAAAAACACAGAAAGGCAATTCATCACCGACCACTTCCCCCAGTTCAGGTTAAGGTAATGTAAGCTTTGCCACACAAAGTCTGTTGAGTTCTGTAAAGGGAAAGGGATTTGCAGAGCTCAGAGGGGCCCCGTGGTCCACCCTGACAGTACTCTCCGATTAATTTATAAGCATATTCAATGTTGTGCTCTAAGGACGCGTCTGCTTCCGCATTTCATTTCATCGTTGCCCGTTTCTACCCAGGAACTGACCGACAAACACATACCTTCCTCCTAACATCGCAGGCGTCAGCTTTTAATATTTTCTTCTCTTAAAATTCAGTTTCCACAACTACAGCCTTTTACAGCCGTTTCAATCGCTTCTGACACAGAAAAGCGGGATGGGATAAGACTAAGGATTATGAAGTAGCCAGAATCTGGGATGGAAAAATAGTCAGGTTTTCAGCTTCTATCGTCAGGTTAAATGAGGATGGCAGCTAAAATCGCAGGTGCGCGGGTGAAAGCCAGAGCAATCCCATAACAGCTTTAACTTTTGTAATGAAACAAATGATTTTGCGGAGGAAGGGAAATGGTTTGGTGCCCTAATTCCCCCTCTACCCTACTGCATAAATGCTTTTTAGCATGTGTGTATTTTGAACTTGCTTCCACCACCACACCCCAGCAATGACTGCGACAGCATATACTAAACTCTACAGCGCGAAAGGGTCAACGTAGCAGGTGTGCTATTCTAAAATCTGTTTTGTCAAGAAAAATAAAGGGCTGAAGAAATATTGCACACGCTACTCTAACCTCGGCTCGGCTCTGTTTTAGAGAGAGGGCTACTGAGAGAAGGAACTGCTTAACTTTACATCGATATGCCTTCTGGCACTGAAATTGTGCCAGCCTTATGCCTTAACTCTGCACTTAATGAAGTTTCTGCAAAGCGATTTATGCGCTTCAGGAGCAGATACGAATGGTGCGAGAACAAAGAGAGGTCAAGGATTTCACAGAGATGTGTGCTACTAAATGAGAAGTGCCACAGTATCCTTTCTCCACTCTTCCTCAGACTTCCGCCGTAGTGACATCTCTTTTCTCAGCCCCCTACTACTGCTTAGCCTGACCTCTTCCGAGCTGTTCAGATAGTAAGCTCCCTTTGTAAACTTATGTCCATATTCAGCTCCTCCTGAGCTGGGCACCATGCTCACAATGCTTTCTGTGGGTCAGGTTTTCCCAAACTTGGGTCTCCAGCTCTTTTTGGACTACAATTTCCATCACTTCTGATCACTGGTCCTGCTAGCTAGGGGTGATGGGAGTTGTAGTCCAAAAACGGCTGGAGACCCAAAGTTTGGGAAACCTTGCTATAGCTAAACAGAATATTGGCTCCTTTTGAAAGTGGGTGGGGATTCAGATAATAATGAAAACAAACAGCTTTAAGCTCAGGAATCAACACATATGACATTTCGAGAACTGAATACTCACAAACGGCTAATGCTGCTGAATGATCAGAGAGAAGTCCTGCCCGTTTTAAGACCTAGTTGGGGTGGCTGCTGGGAGCAATGGCTTGGGTAAATAGGATGGGGTATATGCAGTGCTATTTTTCTAGAGAAAGAGGTGCCTGAATTCACCATGAACGCCTACCTCATTCTCTAAGAATAGCAATGGCACCTACCTGAAAGGTGCCGGAACCCATCTGAGAGGTGCCAGAACTGAGTTCCAGCTGAAAAAAGCAGGGGTAGCCAATGGGGGCACCTTCCAGATTTTGTTGGCACTCCAACTCCCATGAGTCCCACCAGCATGATCAACAGCCAGGGAGTTATAGTCTAGCAATACCTGGAGTGTTACATCTTCCCCACCCCTGATTTCAGTGAAGCTAGTGGGCAACACCCTCTGTGGCTTTGAGAGCCTTGCAGGGTGCTCGTTTCTATGCTTGTGGCACATATTTACAAGTATGCAAACACTATACTGGTGTGCGCTCATAAACAGAACATGGAATCTTTGTGCTGTCTACAACCATCTCAACAGAATCCCGAGAAGCTTCCCCAACCGTAGTTCAGTAAATTCCCAGCTCTTGGGCATGCCAACAAACCGTGTCCTTTGAACACTGGAGAATATTTACAGGGACTGGTGAACAGCCCCCTGCTCTCTTCAGAATTCAATTCTTTGGGTCCTATCCAATGCTGGCGCAGCAGACTTCCACTTGCGCAATGGAATCCCCCCCTACCGCTCCCGTGTGCAATGCTCCAGAGGATCAGAGGACCCTACGGAGAAGATTTTGACGGCGCATGGGGAGAGAAGTCCGTTGTGCGAGTGGGATGGTGTATACACGGCATTAGATACAACCCTTTGTAAATAAATAAAAAAAACTCCCTTAAGGGAGTTCTTTGAGTATTTGCAAGGAATGCTCACAAAACCAAGATGGCATATGTTTAATTAAACCCCGTTCCCAGCCACTTCCTCCAGCTTCGCAAGCAACCCTCCCGTTCCCCCATCCCTTACCACTGCGGAGGGATAACCAACAGCTGGAGGGAGCTTAGTTTGCCCTGTTATTTTACTCTGGAAGTGTTTGGGCTTAGAAGCATCGTTCCCCGCTCCCCCCAACAAAAAAGCCACAATTCCTGTGATCACTGCAGGAAATGTGATGCTTAAATTCTGGAATTAGTTGGTTGGCCAGCTGGTTGACTAGCCCACCTGCCTGGTTTTCTGCTTGGCTCACTCCCGCTGCCAGCTAACTTCCTAACAGTACAGCTGTTTTGTTTTGTTTTAACTTGCAAAAGGGCAGTAGCGGTGAAGGAAAATTGCAGATGAGAAGACGAGGGGTCCGGGCGTGTTTAAATACACAATAATCTTTGCAGAGGAGCCTTTGTGCACGTTTCGGTGCTTCCCGGATAAAAAGAGATCCTCGGAGGTGACAACACCAACTTAGCTAAACCTCAGAAAACTATAAGCACAATTGATCAGACTGATTCATTTGTGTATATATCGCAACACGTCACTCCAAGCTTCACCATGGGCTTAGTGCAGATGTGCGAGCTCCCGGAGTGGAGACTCCAGCCGCTTCGCGGCTGTGTATCATTCGCCCCAGGCTCATGTTTTCGATCTCTCCAGACTAATAAATAAGTTATTAGTCTAGGTAAATAATTATGATTCGCAATAGTATCATGGAAACACCACCGACGCTGATCACTATATGCGGCAATGATTCTCAATAACAGAGTGGAGCTTTTGCTCTTACAGCCCCTACTTTGTGGAATGCACTTCATCACGTTATCAGACAGACGCCGACAATTTTGTGCTTCTACCTGCTTCAAACTTTTATGCTTACCCGGGCATTTCCAGAAGGATGATATCAGCTATGAGAGACACGCTATAGTGCAATTTTGTTGGACCCATTTTTCAATATATTTTATGCTGCCCGTGATTTTGTATTTTTATCTTGCATGCCACTTTTGAGATCTTTCTGGAATATGAAGTGGCCCTTAACCGTTCTAGATAAATAAATAAGATGCTCAAGAGCCCAAGAGTTCACCCAGGCGTCTGCAATGTTGTCCCCAAACTCACAAGATTAGCACTCAGGAGGTTGCACAGATGCAGGTTTCCTAGGCAAGTGCTCCCTGAAGACGGGAAGATCGTGGCAAAGTCTGCAAGGGGCATGAGAATGGTGAGATCAGCTGCCAAGTCCAGCTGCACAGGGAAGGCCATCCGAACTAATCACTAATCTAAGGGCTGAACTACAGAAAGCATGTACGCATGTGCAACAGAAGCTAGGGCAATTCTGAGTGGAGAAGCAGCAGGGAGAGGAAGAAAACAACAAGTATGTTTCTTTTAGAAAAAGAACCCCAGGCAGGACACCTTGCTGCAACAAGTTCCATAGAAAACTATTTGCTGGGGCACCCGACTCACAGACATTGGGTGCTGAACAAAAGCAGACATGGTTAAAAAAGTAGCAACCCTATAAGTAAACCTTTTAAAAGGTGGTGTTTGCGTATGACGGAACCTAAAGCAGAGGTGCTAAGCCCTCTGTGCTGTATTTGTCCTTAAATTCTTCGGGTGGAGGGAGGAGTGGTGGGGGTTTATAAAAATGGAGAACCTGATGGGCTGGGCTTTCACTGATGCTGAATCTCTGCGCCATACAGCTCGCTCAATGTCACACAGCAACAAAAACTCTCAAGGTGTTGCACAGGGGGGAAACATGCGTTCCATTTAACACTGCGAGGGAGGGAGAAAAGCTAAAACTTCAAGGGTCATCTTCAGTACTGGCAACAAAATTCTCATGACGCTTTCGAAAGAAGTGCAAGCTGTTCCTATTCAGTGGAGAAAGAGTCAAGGTCTGAATTTGCCACATCCTGAATGAGCAGGTACCTTTTTATTGGTGTAAGAGCCCGTGTCATGTAGAATTGCAACTCTAAACGGAGGCCACCAAGTATGAAACTCCTTCACCCACTGATGCATCACTGTGGTTGGGCACACAATCACTGTTGGACCCAGCCCTTGGAACCTAGAAGAGATCACAAGATGACAGCACCGTGAAATAAGCAGCATGCATTATGAGAGCTATCAGAACAACTGTATTCAAGTTAGAAATGAAGAGTTGACGACTCTACAATTCCATGATTTTATGAAATGGGTGCAAAACTATAAAATTAAATGGCAGCGTGATGCTGTAGAAGACAATGGAAAGGGGGAGTCATTAACAGCCACAGCGCTAAATGAAAAGTTTTGGGGAAGTTATACTAGCTTTCCCCTTCCAACCGATTAAACCAGTAAAACACAGAAACACCAGAGGACTGTAGGTTACATTTAGAGAAGCAGGCTGATCCCAATTTTAAAATAATGCCTGCAAGAGCCAGTGGCAGGGGGCGATCGTGGTAGAGAAATAAAAGCAACAGCATATGAAGGGATGTAGCAGACAAAGTTACTAGGAATAATTACCAGCACAGAAAAAAATGCCACAAACTCAATCCAGTCTACCGTCTGTGCAACAACCATGAACAGAGGAAACTCAGTAAGGCGTAACAGTCTGGAATAGCCTTGTGCATAGAAGGTACTACATGCATCAATCAGGCTTCCATGTGCCTTCTACATGCCACACAGTCTGCAAGTCAAGGAATGCAAATCCAGGCAGGATCTTATCTCATTTAGACTAAGGCTTGGATCTTATCTCATTTAGACTAAGCAACAGCCTCTTGGGGGCTGCTGGGAACTCCTTTTGTTGCAGCCAGGGGCACCTGAATCAGCAAGCGAATTTGTGACTGCCCATTAGGGCTTCCAGGGGCTGCAAGACATTTCCCCCCCGACTGTTCTGATTGCTGGATTGATAACTACAGATACTTGAGGTTCCAGGGGAATGGGGTGGGAGGAGGAAGACAACAAGGAGCAGGTTGTATAAAAAAAGAAAGCGAGAACTCCCCCTACTTGAACGTGGGTTGTCTGTGCTGACCCAAGGAAGGATCTTGCAAGGATGTTTCCTCGCTCACTCTTGATTCTCACTTCCAACATCCCAAAGAAGACTGTGTGACTGCCTATGAAAGCAGCCCACTGGTCTCTTGCCAGAGCAAATATTTTAATGTAAAAATGTAGTAAGTTGACCTAAAGGTATTACCCCTAATTGAAAATTCCATACTGTGTAAACTATCAATATTAACATAATTGAATTGGTAAGCAATCCATTTGTGCTCTATAACCTTAAGACATAGTATTGACCCAAAATAACTGGCGAGGCTCATCTGCAAAATGAAGCATCAATGCCTGGAATTCATTAAGAGTGTTACATGTTTAATTTTTCCTGCCCTCCAGCTCCATTGTCTCGTAAAAAAATTTCCTTTGATGTCCCCCGCTAAAAGAATTAAAGGAATATTGTAATTGAAATGCCATTAATAATTCACGGGGCCCTCCTCCACGGCAATACATCCAATGAAATATTCATCGAGCTCCACAGACTGACAGTCTGCGGAAGAGCACTTGCCTGTAATTTGAACCACGCGTCCTGATCTTGCTGTAGCTCAGACCTGCCAAGAAAGCAATTATCTGGATGGTCTTGCCCAATCCCATCTCGTCTCCCAGAATTCCTCCCACCTGCTGGCAGTGCAATTCCCAGAGCCACCCAACACCTGTCTGCTGGTACCTGCAAGTAAAAGGGCAAAAATCAGATGGCAAACAAGAGATCGCAACAGGACAAACACATGAATTAGTCATTCGCTACGCTCAGAAGCTAGTTACCGTAACATGCTGCAGCATGTGTTTTACATGAAGGCTGTATTTACAGCGTCATGCATTTTTTATGCCTTTGGACGTTGGATGTGATGAACTCGCTCTCCGTGCAATGTTAAAAGTACATCTAATTAAACTGGGACATGATAATTGGAGGGTGTTTTATTTCATTTTGTATAAATATTGCTAGAACGGCCCCTTCTGGTTCTTCAGAACAGTAAGTGCAATTGTTTCCGCAGCCCAACATATAGGAGGATTGTTAAATCGCAGTGGAACATGGTTCCATGCCCAGGAGCCCAACAGCTATTGCTGAAAAGGAACAAAAAGCAATCAATGGCTGAAAACTAAGAAGAGGGAGGTTTTAAAAATAATAGTAATTCCTTTGCCAGTGAAAACTTATCAGGCTGCTCTTGCTAAATTACACAAGTTACAAATTGCAAAAACACAGAATCATAGAACTGCAGAGTCTAGTCCAACTCCCAGCCATGCAGGAATATGCAGCTGTCCCATACAGGGAACGATCCTGCAACCTTGGTGTTATCAGCACCACACCCTAACTGGCTGAACTATCCAGGCTAATTGCTATATCTCCTTATTTGGAAGTAGGAAGATGGGCACAGTTCACCAGCAACTTCTCTTTGCGTAAGATAGCTGTCAAGCCTAACTGAAAGGAGTTGGGAGCAGGGGAAGGGATGTCCTTCAGGAATGAGTACAGCAAATACAAGCAATGATATAGGTTACGGCAGATTAGGAGTACCAAAACAATGGCTGCAAACTGCCCACTAGTAAGTTTAGGCTGGAGAATTAGGGGTGCTTTTCAACCAAAAATGTAAAATCCTGCCCAAACAGAAGTTTTGCAGGAAGAATCTCCTTTGTTCAGAGGAATAGTTGGATAAATGCATGAAAGATGATTATATACTGTAATTCCATCTCATGCCTCAACTGGATGGTCAGTGAGGTCAGAAAGAGATTACTGTCCCCCAAAAGCACTCCAATTGGGAGAAGGAACACATTTCCATCAGGTTAGATTAGCGAGTGATCCCTAGGGGTCTTCTGCCATCTGTAGTGTGTGGAGAACGTCTGGCTCACTTGCTAATCTATCCCCAGGGCTTTAGGCAGGTTGCACACATGAGACATGATCTAAATTTTGGCTTAAAAAAAGAATCTCTCTCTCTCACACCACCTTCTCTCATCTGAGGATGCTCACTCCTCACAAAAAGCTCACCAAATTCTTCAGCTCAACTGAAAATCCCATTATTTCAAACCATTGCCCTCTTTTTCCCATTTACAGTTGGGAGGGTGCCTTTTGTAGGTTCCTACTCGCATCCCTCAACAAGCTAGTTTCTTAACATTTTCACTTCACTAGGCACAAGGGTACAGGAGACCACTCTCCCCCTGATATTGCAAAACAAAGCATTTCTTCACATGGGGTGTGGGATGTACAATGCTGAGCAACCAGTGTGATTGCTAGAGGAGCAGGTAAGTGTGGCAGAGTCTTTCCTCTCCCTTCTGCAATTGCCGAACAGATGGCAACAGTGAGTTCTTGCCGAGAGTGAGCAAGGCACGGGAGTCCTTGCTCATTTCATTCTCTGCAACGTACCCTAACCGAGAAGCTAAACTCATGCAAGGGAGAGAAGAGCAGCAGCAAGCAGAGCATCATGGGAAGGGATATAGCCCATCTTTCTTTCCTCACATACCAGATAAACACTGAGCTCTGGGCCTGCCATTCTAGCCCTAGATGCAGAGAAAAGCCTAAAAAAGAATAGACCAAATTCTCCATTTAAAAAAAGACACCCAATAGGACCTACCAGTCACATACACAAGTCTTGGCCACTTCCTCATGGTCTCTTGTAGCTCTCTACATCCTATGACTTAAAGTGCCTCTTAACTGCATAGAATTTAGGATATTTCATAGTCTTTTCAGAGAAACACAGTAGGTTGCAACTGGTATAAATCTTTATTCTATTAATACTTGATATACGAACAGAATGCTTGAGAGTTGGGAGGAGAAATGGGCGAGCCGCTTTCTACTCTCCCATTTCTAGCCTCTGTTTTCCAAATTTATTTTTGGAACTGCAAAGCACAGAAACTAAAATGGAGCTTTCAGGACTCTTGAAAAGAGCCTCAGGACTGCCCTCATTCAACTTCAACGAAAACAAACCCTAGAAAAGGATATGGTTTTCAGAAGATCTGCTGAGAAAAATTAAGAGCCAGGAACAAACTAACTGGGAGTTGATCAATCTGCATCGGGATTCACTGCTGCCATCTTTGCGCTCCAGTGTGGTCGGCGGAGTCCCTAATGCTTAATGATGGCAACCTCCCTTTCCTGATGGGGAGATCTCATCTTTTAAATTGCATGTCAGACAAATCATTCAGCTCGATTGATCTTTTTAACCACTCAGGAAGTTTTGCCAGCTGACTCATGCTTGCAAGGGGATACCCTTCATTAGGGACGGCTATCATGCCAAGACTCATATTTAGTTGCCGGTCTTGGTTGAATTCTCTAATCATAGATTAGGGTTTCTCTAATCATAGATCCATTTTTAGATTATGGTTACAGCAGCATAACACACCCTTCAGTCCACCTGCAGTTGGTGAGGAACCTGTTAACCAAGCTGTGAGTTCCAGGGAAGCGATAAACACTGCTCAAGACCACCATGCTCAATGAAGTGTTACAGCCAGGCAGCTCACAAGCTACACTGCTTGAATCATTTGCTAAAGGACTGAATGGAAAGACTAGCGGCGTGAATGGAATGATCTCTCTGCTTTACACACTGACTATGCTTGTGTAGGATGGACAAATGTCATATGCAATTTTGGCAGCTACAACATAACACAAACTTATAACCACAAGGGAATTCAGGTTCTTCAGTTGGCTGCAGAATGCCATAATACACTTTAGCTACTCGGTTTACTCTTAACTTTTCCAGTTTGTACTGACACATTAGCAAACCACTTAGAGCAATGAATTGTTGTTCGCTACTTTGATATACATACTTGAAAAGTTTTTTGAAAAGGAAACCTGGAACTCTAAAACCCTCAGCAAATTCAGCATCGCTATCGTCCGAATCTTCCCCCGCCTTCTGCCGCTCCTCTCTGTCTTTCAGTTGTTGCTTGTGCCACCTCCTGAAATTACAAGAAGAATCACCATTTAATTGCCAGCGTTAGTTTAGGCAGCTAGGAGAAAACAGCAAGTAAATCTGAAAAGCAGCTATTGTGGTCCAGCAGACAGTGTGTTGATTTTGACATAAGAAACCTGGGCTCAAATTCCAGCTGAGCTTAAGTGCTTATGCCTTGGGCAAGGTAAACACACTCTCTGGCTGGCTTTCCTACAGGGATATAAAGAAGTGAGAAAGACTGTACACTCTACAAAGTAGTGTTCTACAAATTGCAGGCTTCCTGTGGTTGGCCACTGTGAGAACAGCATGCTGCACTAGACGGGCCTTTGGCTGGATTCAGCAGGTTTATGTGTTTAAATTTAGAAACATAAGAAAAAATGGGTGCTTGGGGGAAAGAGGGAGAACATGTTTTTATAGTATCTGCAAGACATTTCACAACGTTAACTGAATCACTAAACCCAACAAAAGTTCGAGGCAAATTAAATGTCGGCATAAAAACTTTTATCAAGCTATTGCGCGCACTGCAGAGAAGACATTTGTTAGCCAAATAGCCAAATAGGATCATTCTGTATAACAGGATGACAACATGCTACAGCATGAGAGAGCATTTGATGATTTAAGATGGCAGTGCAAATCCACACCCACTAACTTCAATAGGAGGTAATCAATCCATTGTACATTGCAGTCCCATCCGTACCAAACTTTCTGTGTCATGCATATTTTTCCCAGCTGGAGCCTGCACCCAGTAGAAAAAGGTGGGTGGAGGGAAGAGTGAGAGACACTTACTTCAAACTAACACTATTTCATTATACAGAAGGGAATTTCTCAGGGAGCACCACCATGAACATGGCATGTCATTTCCCTCCAATATATATATTCCCTCCAGATTAGAAACAGAAATTCACCTGGAGCAACCAGATTCAGAAGAGTTGAAAGCAGCTTATGAGCTTTTGCTTTTTTCATTTTTTTGCTACATCCCCACCTTTGGTAAAACATTATTTTGAAATGTTTTGGAAAACAATTCAAAAGCTTGATATATTTGTTTGCCAGAGTTAAAGTCAGAAATGTGTACACATCTTGATCCGCAATCCTTCTTTCAGATGACCTTCAACTTGTCTGAAAACAGATACATTTAATATGACTTTTCCAAGCAAAATAAAAATAAACCATTTGCAAAATGCTGGCAGAAGTTCCAGTCTCTGCTATAGCAGACAGGGGTTCAGACACTGTCAAATACCCTAAACTCTAGTCTAGAGATGGGAAATTCATGGCCTTCAATATGTTAAACTATAAAGCTCATCATTTCCCATATTGGCCATACTGATTGGGGCTGATTAGAGTTGTGGTCCAACGACGTACGTATGGGAGACCAGATGTTCCTGTTCTAGTTAAGATAAGCATGGTCAAGAGAGAATAAACTTGCTCCAAAATATTCTGCCAAAGAGTGATTCAAATTCATTTACTAAGAGGAAAATGGGTACTATGTTTGTGTATGAGCTGAGTTTTAATGTTGGTGGTAAGGTAAGGAGCACCCCAGTTGCAACAAAACTTGTTTCTCTCCTGTATTCTCCCGGAACTTTTAAACAATTTAAGATTTAATCACAGAACTGCAGAGTTCGGAGGAAGGTACCACGAGGGTCATCAAGTCCAACCCCCTGCAATGCAGGAATCTTTGTACCCAACGTGGGACTTGCACCCATGCCCCTGAGATGAAGAGTCTCATGTTCTACAGACTGAGCTATCCAAGTGCTTGGGAAAGGGCCAAAGATCTGTGGATCTGTGCAGAACATCCCTGATTCAAGCCCCAGTGTCGCCAGGTAGGACTGGGAAAGATTCCTCAAGTGCCACTGCTGGCGAGCGATGACGATACTGAGCTAGACACACCTACAGTCAGACTTGGTTTAAGACAGCCTCCTATGCACCCGCCCTTGCTAGGTTTTAGTTCTGTTTATGGATTCCATACTGCTTTTTAAGAATTTTATGCTGGTTCTATAGTAATTGTTGTGCCAGCGCTGCTTATGAATTTATTTGAGTGTTGATTGTATATGTGTTTTACTGATTTTAATTTGTCAACTGGTATGTCAAATGGCAAAGAGCAAAGAAATAATATTTCACACATTTTGCATGCTCAGCTAAAGGTATCATTCATGAAGCTGGCAACCATTTTTCCACCACCTGCAACAGATTACCTGTGTGCCACATGTCTGAACGAAATCCGCCAAGCAAAAAGAAAAGGCAAAGGAGCATTTAGCAAACTGTACTCAAGTGTCATACGGCCACGACAAAGAGCCATCAATACCAACAAATAAAGAGGTAAAGGGTAAATAGTGAATATTGCTGCTATTTCCAGGTTTTGCGATGGCAATAAAGTCACTGAGAAAACAATTGATACATCAACTAAAACCCAATGGAAGCATATTAAAGTGCGCAATTAAAAGCTCTGATTTATTACTTGTTAGCAAACTATTTTATTTTGTGCAAGAGATGCAAGCAGGATTAGTGAATCATTTATGTTTTTACAAGGATTTTGAGTGCTTCCAAATGTCGACTTCCTCTAGCAAATCGACCATAGTGCATTTGCAGGAGACTGGAATACTGACAGGCTGTCATGCTAGACACCCATAAGCTAAACATCAACAGCAGCTAACAGAACGGGGAGTGCTGCTGGTCCAAACGTATTGGCAAAATCAGCATAGGTTGATACCACTGTGAAGCAAGGCTATTATTTATTTATTATTTAAACTAGTTACGGAGATACCAAACCACTGTGATGAGAGCTATCTACTTTTGTGAAGTATTCGTCTTGCTCTCAGCTATCACATGCTGAAAGGCTTTCACATCACCCTACAGCAGTGGTGAACTTTCCTTCGGCCTAAGGCAGTGATGGCTAACCTTGACACTCCAGATGTTTTGGGACTACAACTCCCATCATCCCTGACCACTGGTCCTGTTAGCTAGGGATGATGGGAGTTGTAGTTCCAAAACATCTGGAGTGTCAAGGTTAGCCATCACTGGGATGCATCCCTGCTTGGCCAACCCTCTGCAGGCATGGCCAAACTCGGCCCTCCAGATGTTTTGGGACTACAATTCCCATCATCCCCGACCACTGGTCCTGTTAGCTAGGGATGATGGGAGTTGTAGTCCCAAAACATCTGGAGGGCCAAGTTTGGCCATGCCTGCTCTAGGGGACATGCACCAGAGGTGTGCATGGTCACCCACATGCACACAAAATTCTCTCAGCAATTAAGCTTGAAGAAAACACTTTCGCTTTTCTTTCCAAGTCAAATTGCCAGATTACTTCCCCCACTGCACTCTCAAGAAAGGCTGCCCTATGACTTGTTCTCTAGTTTCCTGATACGTTTGAACCAAGTGAGTTTGTTGGCTCTTTGGTTCGGCTTTAAGAAATTGTAAGCATCGGTTTAAAATGCTTAGATTTGGATTTAATTTTAACCAGGCTGTGTCTACAAATGGAAACCTACAATATTAAGAATTAAAATGATAATTGATCACCGATGTAGGAGAGCTGGGCTGAAGTCCTCTTTGGACAATAATGCATCACTTTGGGAATAACAGGCCTCCTTGGGTCCAATAATCCTTACTGGATCTTTGCCTTATTCCTGCCCTCCCCGCTGTGATTCCGTATCCTTTTAATTAATGCAAGATGGAATTTAGACAGAAAGTTCATTTTCCATTTACTGCATTTTCTTGCTAGAAGATGTGATGCCTGAAAGTGGACAAAAGTTGAAAAGGGTTTTCATGAATCCTGAAGTCAACATAAAACCTATAGGTTGTCTTATTAACGCTTGGATAATTTGAGTTCATCCATCTTTAAATACAGGCTTCTGAAAACATTTTATTTATTTATTATCATGCCCTTCCTCCAAGGAGCTCAAGATGACTTATACAGTTCTCCCCATTTGAACAAAAGTGCAGCCAGGCACTTCAAACATGTAGCTCACAACAGATCACAATCGGATTTTTCCAAACATATTCAGGAACCAAGCTGGGTATTTAATATAGTTTGTGTTTCTGAAGCATAATATATTTTCCATTTCAGACAGCCAAGAATCCCTTAATGATCATTCTCATTTTGTAAATTGAGACAATGTGTTACTCTTCCGATCTGGCTTTTTATGATTTGTGTGGGGGTCGCTCTAATCGCTGCCTCCTTGGCAGATTAAACATATGCCATTAGAGTTACAAGTCTCAGTGAGCAGAGCCAGTTTGATGCTGGGGATTAGGCATCTGCACCAAAATCAAGGATTTTCCTTATCAGTGAACTGTCTTTCCCTGTTTCATCAGACAACAGGCCATGTCATGAGGAGCTCCTTGCTCTGCTCAGCTGGAGGCAGGACCTGTTTTAATTTGGATATAATTTGCCCAAGAGGCTGGGCTAGAAAGGCACCTCTCTTCCTAATGAAACTACTGGAGGAAAATTGTGGTCCTCCAAGATGGAAGTTGGAATCCAGCCTCACCAGCCATTCACAGGTAGAGAAACACTCTCTCTTCTTGGTGGCATTTGGTGGTCCAAACAGTGGGACAAATCAAAGTAGCTCCCCACACATATAAGGGGGTGGGGTTGATGTACCATTTGGATTCATGGCTAAATAATTTAGGTAATCCCCACAACAACACTGGGAGGTAAGTTTGGGCTGGGAGGCAGTGACTGGTCCAAGGTCACCCAGAGAGCTTCATGAGTGGCTGGGGAAACCCAGCCAGATGGGCGGGGTATAAATAATAAATTATTATTATTATTATTATTATTATTATTATTGGGTAGAGATTTGAACCATGGTCTCCCAGGTCCTAGTCTGATACCCTAACCAGTGGACCACACACTGTGGCAAAAGGATGGATCAGCAGAACAACAACTGCAACAAAATCCAAGCAAAGGGGTGAAAAACCACTGGCGCCCAAGCACTTTCTCATCTGTTTCGCAGCATGACCTTATTCCCCCAAACTTCCCCCCACTGCAATTAGACTAGTACACATTGGATGGTTTTTTCCAAGCATTAGGAAACCTTTGCAGGAACATGCATTCCCCGGAAACCCATGCCACAATTTGGATGGAAATATTAGGCTTGAAGAAACAGCTTCAAACTAGATTCCCACTTTTACATCTGGCTGCACCCACCACTGATATGAACCCCGGGAAATTTAAAAAGGTTCCCTATGCCTGATGTAAGGCACAGTTTATCTTATTTTAATTTTCACCCACCCTGATCTAAAAGCAACACATCTCACATAATTACAAAGTTACGCTCGCATATGATAAATAAGCATGCCTATTGAAATCATTGGGACGGGTCCAGACTTGGCCTTCTGCAAAGCAGAAAGGCTCGCTTTGTTTGCAGAAGAGACTGAGATCCAGCAGAGCCTTCTGCTGGAGGAAAGAGAGACGCCATTTTTGCTAATTCCTCTTCAGACTCCAGCATCACTTCCCGCATCACTTCCTGCAAACAGGCCAAACCCTACGCCAAAGGATAAATGGACATAAATCTGACATCAGGAATCACAAGACAGAGAAACCAGTAGGAGAACACTTCAATCTCCCAGGACACTCTATACAAGATCTCAAAGTAGCTGTCTTATTGCAAAGGAATTTCAGAAATAGACTGGAAAGAGAAGTTGCTGAATTGCAACTCATTACCAAACTTAAACCCAGGGAGAGACCTGGTCTGAACAAAGACATTGGATTCTTATCTCATTATACATGATGAAGCTATTTTTAACCATCTCACCCCTTGCTTTTTCCTGTAAGACCTATGACAGATCAACACGGCTACCTACCTGTAACTTCCCGCATCATTTGGGATAGTCGCCCAACCTTCTGGGGCAGCTTTTCAGGGGGTACTAGGGGTGGAATCAACCCATGGTCTCAACTGCTGTTACTAGGTGTTTTGGTTAATGCTGCTTTTATGTTTTACTTGTCCAATCTACTGCTATTATGATCTTATTCTTACAAGGTCAGTTTCATTACACAGTATAGGAATTTTCAATGGTTTTACTGGCAGCCATTTTGAAATTTTTTGAGCACAATAAAGTGGGTTATGAATATTAGAATTTTTTTTTCAAAAAAACTGCAGTAGTTAAGGCAATTGCATTCAACCAATCTAATATGCAGCCTCCAATTTCCCATCCACACTTGGGCATACTAAGAGAAGTAAACTGCCTCCCTCGCTCTCACACCTTTCTTCCTAAAACGAGGGCTCCCTCTCCCTCGGAACAATCTGCCAGAGAAAAATGACAAGGCAGAACTACTACAGAGTCCCCCTGTTTGCATGTTCTCCCTTTGGAATCACAAGTTTTTAATTGGCCTTGTGCTTCAGATGTTCAGAGGAGAATCACAGCTGGCTCACTGTCAAGCTTTACAAGCATAATATTTTCACCTTGATGCAGGACCATCTCCCAGATACAATCTTGAAAGCTTCGCTGTGGAAAGAAAACTCATTTTCCGCCTCTTCAAGTACGTGGGACTCCCCACACAGCAAAATGCTCAATCGAGCAATCCAGGAGGACTGCATCAGTCATTTGGGGGCGAAACTTGCCAGACACCCATCCAGTTGTTTTTATCAACAACTATAACTGACAAGGAATAAGATGCAAGTGTAAGCAAATGCCATTCCTTTAGCAAATTCACTCCACTTTATCTCCTAGCAGCATTTCCCACGGTACAGATCACCTGGGGAATGCAAGTACAAGAACGTCAATGTGGGCAGCTGCAGTTTAACAGCTACAATAACTAGAGCTATGAAATTTTAGGAGATATGATGTTTTGGTGGCAATTACAATTATTGATATTTCTAAAATTCATTTAGGCTTTTATTGTAACTTAAGCAACTGCAGGAAATGTATGACTTTAGCAGGGATAAATTGTTACGATCTTAACGTTATTAAAAAACTTGTCTGGATGGATTTAAATTGTGAATCATATTAAAACTTTCAATCAAAATAAATTACTCCTGATGAAAACTCTGAATTAAAAATGATTTAATATTGAGCTAAGTCAATGGAAAAAAGTTGAGCTTCATTCAATAAAATAGCAAATATTTTACAGATTAATACATTTATTAATTCTTTAGTCCATCTCTCAGAAAGGCTATTATTTCTCCAGCCAAAAGGAATCAGTTGGGTTGTTCTCCTCGGGGGCCTAGATTAG
The DNA here is from genome assembly GCA_034642065.1 of Darevskia nairensis. Taxonomy (NCBI): domain Eukaryota; kingdom Metazoa; phylum Chordata; class Lepidosauria; order Squamata; family Lacertidae; genus Darevskia; species Darevskia nairensis. The sequence continues at coordinate 231,565 of JAWWNI010000290.1, forward strand.
GAGAACATGATTTTTCTTTTAAATAGTTGCAGAGGCTCACAATTCTGCCTTCTACCAGCCCAACAATGGGCCAATTTTGGAATAAAAAATATTCTGTGATGAGGTAGATTAGTTTTCAAAACAACAACAACATGTGGTTTATTTTAAATTAAGTCTTATTTTAAGTCTTTTGATTTAAAAAAACAAGTGCATTCACTTTCACTTTTCTAAAAGACTAATCCTTTGAGTAAGCTGGGTGGTGTGGCACATACATTACAATATCCATGCTTTTTTGCGCTGACTGGGCATATACATCTAATTATTTCATTGGGATAAAAAGAACTCTCCAAGAAAAAAACAAACCCATAACATATTCTGATATTAAGGATCGTCTGTTCTGTTCCCCAGCTGTTAGTTCTAAAATGTAGGAGGCATACAACAGTCTAGTTTTTGTATGTATTTAAAAAAAACCTGGAATTGCCACTAGAAATATTTGGGTGGGTGTTGTTGTTTTTTACTAACCTTAACCGTTGTTTATAGTAATCTTCATTGCCGTCATCTCTACATTTTTTAATTCTCCTTTTCCCAGCACTATCCTCCTCCTCTTCATCAGAGCTTGGGAAAAAGTCATCATCCCCAACATCTTCTTGAAATTCGTGTGTTAATGAAAATCTCTTTCTCCTTGGTAGAGGTTTCACTTCATAATCATCACCATCATCTTCTTGAAAAAATTCATCTTCCCCATCCAGACTACCGAGCTCTTCTTCATCAGGCCTGTATTCCGACTCCTCACTGTCCTCCTGTTGCTCCTCTCCCTGTATCTCATTGCCCTTAGGAAGTCTGGCCTTGGCCTGAATCTTAAGAACGTGGTTCTGAAGCTTTCTCATGTTCTTCTTCAAACGGCTGTCCGTTTTGGGCCGGCTTTTACTCTCACTTCCTTTGCCTTTTACGGGACATACTGGAGTTTTGATCAGATTCTTCTGCGAAGGAGCTTTCTTCTTGGTCCTCTTACGAACTGAAGGCCTCTTCCTTTCAAATGAGAGTTTTGCTTGATCGGCCAAGTATTTTTCAAAACCAGCTCCTTCATCCGACAACATTATCCGACGGGGCTTCTTCTCTTGGCTCTGGAGTATCTTTGTTCCAAATGGAGTCATCTGACCAGTTCGGATGAGGTTCTCCCATTCAGTTTCCTGGGCTGGCATAAGCATGCTCCCAAGGGATGAGGGACCAGGTTCTACGAAACACAAAAATCCCCAAAGATTAAAAAGATCTATACACGACTCCTTCCTCTCCAACAGAAACATATCTGTGAAAAAGACAAGTGCACCCATTTATCTCAGTGTGAAACAATCTTCAGGATAAAGCTATTATCCTGAGAGTTCAAATGAACAGATCTGTTCTATCCTTGTGCTTTATAGGAGGAACACAGAGCGGAGAGATGGGGAAACTATAAATGTAAAGAGAGTAAGTCAATGCACAAAATGGCCAGAAACCAACATAGAGACTTGACAAAAGGGGGGAGAGAAAGAAAGAGAATGGTGAAAAAATAGCAAAAGGTGCAGACAGACGGGTGGCTCTTACAGATGCTTAAATGAAAGAAGCTATAGGACTGAAAGTGGGAGAAGACAGACATCTAGGGGTCATCATTGTAAAAGTGGTACCAGAAGCCAAATAACCTATTTGGAGCACATGGTGAGACAGCACAGCATAGAACATGGGTAGGCAAACTAAAGCCTGGGGGCCAGATCCAGCCCAATCGCCTTCCCAATCCTGCCCTGAGTGGGGGATCGATCTCTGCGCAGCTCAGGACCTCCATACACACTGTTCAGGCTTGTGCCCCGGGGTGGTCACTTCAGTGCTGCTAATGCAGCTGTTTGACTTCACCTCCGGAGGCACACTCCATTGTCTCTTGAGACAGACGGATGCCAACAATGTAGTCTACACCGGACTTACCGGTAGTTTCAAGGGTCCTAGAGAAGTTTCCATTGGTACAGAATGCAGTAGCTAGGATGTCAATGGGTGCTTGCCCTCAGGACCGTATGACCCCTACCCTGCAACAATTGTATTAGTTGCCAATTTGTTTCAGAGTTCAATTAAAGGTGTTGATTTAGCTTTAAAGCCCTAAATGGCTTGGGTTCAGGTTATTTTGAGGACTGTCTCCTCCTGCATCAGCCTGTCCACCCCCTAAGATCCAGTAGAGGCCCTTTGGTGGGTTCCAACTGTGATGGGTGCATGATTGGGAGGGACAAGGCCTTTTCAGTGGCTGCACCAAGACCACCTGATGAGGTACATTTGGTCTTTCCTATTCTGTCTTCTCCTGTTTGGTGAAGACTTTTCTGTTCTGACAAACTTCTGTCTTGCTGTGCAGATTGTCTTTTCTGTGGCGTTTTTATCTGCTGAACTGAACTCTGTTTAATATGTTTTTTTACTTGTTGTATCATGAGATTGTAACATTTTTATTGCTGTAAATCAGTATGAGTGATGCATATGAATGAGAAGGGTGGTATATACATTCTATTAAAAAAAAGAATAAAAATAAAAGGAGCAGCATCAGAAACCTCAGTAAGAACGCTTTCAACAGAGCAGAAAGGAAAAATGGAAAGGACTGACAAGACATAAGGGCAAAACTTCCAATATCTTTGCAAAGCTTCAGTTTTCTAATTTAATAGCCAATGTTCATTGATACTCAAAAGGTGGTAGACCCCAGCTGGAGCTGTGAGGAACAGAAAGTGACAGCTCTAACAACAATGCAAAACATACTGTTGTGCTTGTGTTTACTGCACATAATTTTCTTTCCACATATTAAAAATTGTGCATGTTGATTGATAGCATTTCACTGAAAGATGTAATTCAATCATGGTGTTTGTCAACTTAAAACATTTTTTTTCTGCAGCTCAGCTAATTTGATTAACAGTTTCAATTTATTAAGAGCAAAGCTCTAGTGATTCTAAAGAACAACCATCCCTTCTGAACTGAACCAAGATTTATTTTCATCCAAGAAGATTCCCATACGAGTGCTCAGATGAGCAATTCTGCAGGTGCAGAAAATTAAAACAGTGCTAAATCTCTCTCTAAAAAAACAACTCATTGAAGTTAATAAACTTCAGTAATAAATTTGGTGTATTTTTCCAAGTGTAGTATTAAAAGTTGATTTCAAATAAAGGTATTATACCAAGATGACCCAAATAAATTATCATTTTCCTTACCGACATCTTCCTCAAAGTCAACACCATCTATTTCACCCGAAATTTCTTCTCCAAGAATTATCTGAAGGCGTCTTTGCTTTGCTTTGATTTTTTTCAACTGCTGCTCCTGAAATCATGAGAGAATACAGTTAAAACAGAGTAGCAAATTATCTGGGTTATATCCAGTTATTTATGCTGTGAGAAGACCTATTAAAATAAATGGGCTTAAATTGGTCATGTCCACTGAGTTCAAAGGAGTATGACTTAGTAGGATTCAACCCTATATTCTCAACGATGACAACAAATAGCAAGACAGAATGGGAACAGTACTTGCTTCATAAACATAATTTGTAAAGCTCACTTAAGTTTTCGTTCTATTCCCAAGGGGGAAGGAAAAACAACAAATCTACTTCTCAGGTGAACAATTTGCATTTGATATGTATAAATGTAAAAAAGAAATATAAAAACATGTTTGCATATTTTTACAAATAAAACAATTGGGCTAACTACAAACACATAGAACCCTAAAACAATCCACATTTTACTTAAAGCCAAGTTAAAAAAAAACAAACTTTTAGAACACGCTCAGAATAAGATATTATGTGTTTAGCAAAGCTTTGCCCAACCTGATGCCCGCCAGATGTTCTGGACTAAAACTTGCATCCGCACCAGGCAATATGGCTGGTGCCGATGGGAACTGTAATCCCAAACTTCTGGAGAGCACCAAGTATGGAAAGACTCATCTAGATGAACAGTATTCCATGACAGAAGCCAGCCAAGAGAATGCCCTCTTTCTACAAACCCCTGAAGGATTTATGGTTCGTAACTTCAATTTGAACCAAGCCCAGAAGGCAACACAGAGCCTGCACAGATACAATGGGTAGAATTTAATGTCATGCTATGAGGAACATTCCCTCTGTGCAAGCACTGCCACTTGCCAGATGGAACAATCCCCCTGTTGCCCACTGTTCTTGGGGCTCCCCCGACCCCAACTCCGAGCCAATTTTGGTGGGTGCAGGGGGGATAGGATGGGGGAAGGCACTATTCCATCATTCCACAAGTGGAAGTCCTTGGACTTAGGGGCAAACCAATCAATTTGTTGAAACTGAAGGAAATAGAAATAATCTGACAGGAAGAGTGACAGGAAGAGTCCTTCCCCTTCACCACTGTGTTTAACGGGTTTAAAGTACAAAACAACTTAAGGGAACTGCAACCTACACCTACAGCAGTTATGGTGGAAACTCATGTTACGGATGGGATCCATTCCGGAGGCCCGTCCGTAACACGGAACTGACACAAGCCGAAGTGCCGCGTCTGCGCGCGCATGTGTGCGGTGCAATTTAGTGCTTCTGCACATGTGGCAAAACCCGGAAGTAACCCGTTCCGGTACCTCAAGGTTTCCGCAGGACGCAACATGAAAACATGTAACCTGAAGCGGACGCAACATGAGGTATGACTGTAGTTGAAAAATAAAATAATCTGACTCATGAAGCCAGAACCAGCAAATTAGCTTGAGTGAGACTTGTACAGAGTTAAGATACTAACATAAAAAAAGATTTAAAGGTGATTTAACACACTTCACTCTTACAATTAGGAACTTCCCGTTACCTTGTTGTATTTTTGCCGCTTCACAGAATCTAGTTTTCTGTTAATATCTTTATTAGTGGCAGCTTGTGAAGTAAATTGCTCAATAATTGTAGCGATTTGTTTCAAGGATGTTGTACATGACCTGAAAACACAAACCTAATCATCATCTATTGAGCACCAATGAGTAGCTTCAAAAACTGAATACAGATAAAAGCATATTCAACGCAAACACTGGGCAATGTTTAAAACTGAAAACCCATTATCATTTCTATAAATAGTAGCTGAAAAATAGACGCTCACAAAACCTACAACTTTGAAGATATGACCATCATATAACAATGGTCCCTAAAACATTTTTACTGTGTAAGCAGAAGGAGGAGGAGGAGACGCTTGGTCAATGAAATCTTACTAGAAATTCTTTATATTTCAATTCTTGCTTTACATCCAGTATTTTAGAGAAAATTGAACTCTGATCAGTGGTGCCTGCAAATCCCTGCGTTTGTCCATGTGGCTTGATTTCAAACTGCACATGTAATGGAAAGCACTTCACTTGACATCAGGTGACTGACAGGTAGGCAGCCCTACCCACCCATCAAAACCGCTTGAGGGGTTGGGGGGGGAGTAAAAATCTGGCCCTTCACCTGAAAAAGATTCCCCACTCCTGCTTTAGGGCATTAGCATGAAGAAGGAAGAGTAATTCAGGTGAAACAGAACTGCCAACCTTCCATATCCCAAGGCTCAAATCCCTTTCATACAAGAGAAGGCAGCTACAAATGCAATCTTGAGCCTACCAAAACTCATGACAAAGTATGCACCGACTTTAATGCAGCACAACTGCAGTCTAAAATTGTAACAGCTGGCTGGTAATCACACAAGCAATTATGAGGAAAGCAAAACATTTCTTCCTTTCTGTGAAGCTGTGATGTTTTGGTGATGCTTTGTAATTCCACTAAAGGGGTACTGTTTAGGTTTTCTTCTGCCAGCTCTGGTCCACAAGCTATTTCATAACCAGCCTGGAGAAGCTCCACTGGCATAACTAGCATAAATGATCAGTGGATTTCACCCAAATATTTCTCCGAACAGGCTAACCAGAATGATTGGGTTCTGAGTATTTGTGTAAATAAACATGTTGACATTTAGTGGACTGAAATATATTTTGGAGTATGTTGGCAGATAACTAGGACAGGGCTTTTAGTTTACTTGATGAAATGTGTCCTAAGGTTTCTACAAATGTGCCATCAATAGGGTGGAATTCAATGTAATGCTGAGTGGGCTATGCACACAGGGAACAAGGTCCATTTGTGCAACAGGACTTTCCTCCAACCCTCCAGAGCAGATTTAAGGGGTGCGGAGGCACAGCACGAAGAGAGGGAGAAGACTTCAGTCTGTGCATGCAAGACTCAGTTGAATCCTGTCCATGATGCGTATACCCTTCACCTTGAAGTAAAAATAAGCAACTCAACTTACCTCAAGTCATCCAGTACAGACTGGTATTCTTTTTCTGCATCAGCAATTTGCACCGCCTTGTTTGCTTCATTTATTGCATTGTCTACCTGCTGAAGAACTCCTTGTTCCAATACATCCTGGTCATACACATCAACTTCCAGGTCTCTGAGTTCATCTGCCTGAGCACCACGTGCCACAGATTGGATTTGCTGCCTGTCGATGAGCAGCAGCGGTCCCTTTCTCAGCGCTCCAGAAGACGCACCTGCTACTGCAGGTAGCTTGCTTTCCAAGGCAAGAGCTTCCTGATGGTCTCCCATGTGACCTTCACTAGGAGGCAAAGCGCCTCTTTGTTCGGCTTCCATTAGTCCCATATTACCTGAATCACTCCCAATAGAAACATGATTCCCTCCTTCTGGCTGAGGTTTTTCGGCAGGCATCTTCTGTTCATAAAAGAATTACAGTTTTAAGTTTTTTTAAGCTTTTTGACTAGAAGCAGACAACCAATAAAAGTTCACCTTCAAGAAGGATCTCAAATTGGTCCCATTTCTTTGGAGTGGATGGGTTAAGACAAGGGGCTAGACAATACACCTTTCTTAAGCACCTTCAAGTATTTAATTTCAGCCCCCAAATCTCACCAAGAGCCGCTGTAGTATTGTAGAGCCTGACATTCAAACCCCTCACAGTGAATCTCATTGGATAAATCACCCGTTCCCAAGCCTTGGTTCCCAGGGAGCAAAACCTCTCATGCAGGTTCACCAAGAGGATAGCAGATGATAAGATTTCAACAGACTTTTAATATATACGTATAGTTTTAATTCCATGAATGACTAATCCTTTTCAAATGATTTCTCCTCCCATCCTTTCTTCAGCTGTTCTTATTTTTATCTCTGAGTCTCTACTGGGGTAAAAAGGTGGGGTATAATAACAATTCCCTTGGCACAATAAAACTACCAAGACCTGCCTTACTCGGCAGTTATATAACCCTCTGTGTTTAACACAAGAGCTGTGGGCAATTCTATGTAGCAAACACGGAAATAACTTTCAGTGCAGCGGCAGCAATTTAAAAAAAGTGCTGCAAATGGAAACTCCCCCCCCCCCCAATTTAAACCATGAATTTGCAGTCCCATGAGGAACAGTGGGAAGAAGTGAATACAGGCCAAGGTTGGGTGGCCATCTGTCATGAATGCTTCAGCTGAGAATCCTGATGACTCTCAAGATTGCTTCCAACTGTATGATTCTCCAGCCCTGCTGATCTGCCTCTTGGCTAAGGGGTGCCCTCCTGCAAAGCCCTAGAACAGGGGGGGCAGGGAGAGGAGGGGGGAGAGGGAGGAGGAGAGGACTAAGAAGGGAAGAGGAGGGTTGACAGCAGGCCTGGGCTATGTATCGACACATCACCCAGGACTGGTTTGAGGGCCAGGTGGTGGTGCTTGCCTGCGCCTGACTCCCTCCTCTGCCAGCACCCGGAGGAACAAGCTGCATCAACACAGGACCAGGCCTGACAGAGCTTGTCCCTCCCTCCGCTTTCCAACATCTCGCCATGTATGTGATGTTGGGCTGCTGTTGAAAAGCTGACATCACCCAGCCTCAGGTGAGAAGAGGCATGAAGTGGGAGAGGAGAGGGGTGGGGTGGGAGAGAACAGGGGGAGGAGGAAGTCTAGAAGGGAAGCCGTGTATTGGGAAGTTTTTTGGTTTTTTAAAATGTTTTAGTATGTTCTGATATATGCTGTGAGCAGGGCCGGATTTAGGTTTGATGAGGCCCTAAGCCACTGAAGGTAACGGGGTCCTTTATATGTCCAGCTGTCAACAACAAATTGTCGCTGTTTTTTGTGTTGAATATATGCTATATGGTAATTTATGGACCTCATGGGTATCTAAAGCCATTTGCCACTGTTATAATAATAATAAATAATAATAAATTTTTATTTATACCCCACCCTTCCTAGCCAAGACTGGGCTCAGAGCAGCTAACACCAATAAAATCACAACAAAACATACAAAACAATCAATTAAAATGCATGTTAGAATACGATTTAAAATTTAAAATGCAGCCTCATTTTTAAGTAGCCCACCAATCAAACCATAAAGTAATGAAACATCAGGGTTAAACTGAAACCAACCCAAAGGCCAGGCGGAACAGCTCCATCTTGCAGGCCCTGTGGAAAGATGCCAAATCCCGCAGGGCCCTGGTCTCTTGTGACAGACAGTTCCACCAAGTCGGGGCCAGTACTGAGAAGGCCCTGGCCCTAGTTGAGGCCAGCCTAGCATCCTTGTGGCTCGGGACCTCCAAAATGTTATTATTTGCTGTATGTAGGTTTTATTTTATTTGTTTTTTTATCTTATATTTTGGAAATCTACATCCAGGTTTTTTCTAAAAAAAAATTGGGGGCCCCCAAGAGAGTGGAGCCCTAAGCTATAGCTTGTTTAGCTTATACGTAAATCCGGCACTGGCCGAGCGGCTGGGGGGGTATAAACAATAAAATTATTATTAACATTATTAATATTTATTAGGGAAAGGGGGAGGGGAGGGGACAAGTGGGGTTAAGGAGAAGGGTGGGGGAAGAGAAGGGAGATGAGCAGCAGCGGCGGAGGGGGCCGGTTTGGGGACCCCCCCTCTAGCTCTTCCAACCGCCCCTCCCCCGAGCCGTGGGCCCAACCGCATCCGCGCTCCCGCCTCAGGCGACGAGGGCCTTCCCTCAGCGCCTACGAGCTCGGCCGCCATCCCTCCCCCACCTCACCCGGACCCGCGAACGACGAAGCCGCGCCAGGCCCACCGAACCACCACCACCACCACCGGGGGGGTGCGGAGGCCCTGGGAAGGCGCCCTCCCCGCGCAGCCTCCTCCTCCTCCTCACCTGCCCCCTCACGGGAACAACCGCGCGGGCCTGGCGAGCGCCGCTCCAAAGGTTGTCAAAGCGCACGGGCGGCGGGGGGGGGGGGTTCTTTGCGCACGCGCGGGCGGGCGGGCGGAGAGAGGGCGGGGCGGGGCTGTGGCCCGCTGGCTCCGCCCCCTGCTTCCGGTTCGACCGCCCCGCCGCCCGGGAACCGGGAAGGTGTCAAGCTGGGCCGCGCGGCGTCTCTGGTGGCGGCGCTCCTTCGTTGTAGTTATTGTGGCGGGAGCTTTTCGCTTTGGAACTCCCTGCAGGCCCCTTCGCCGGGCAGTTTTTTAGAGGCCTTAATTAGTTTTCTTTGCTTAAAAAAAATAATTAAAAATATGCATTTTGTGTCATCATTCTGGGTTTTTGTTGTTTTGTGTGTGTGTGTGTGTGTGTGTGTGTGAACCGCCCTGTGATCTTTGGGTGAAGGGCGGTCTACAGATATAAATAAGTACCCAGGTGCTTGGAAAGTTGAGGTGACTGCTTTTTATATATATATATAATCTTTATTGATTTAAATCACAATTAAAAAGATCAACAAGCTCAACAACATAAATAAAAAAGAAGAAAGAAGAAAAAAAGAAAAATACAAAAACAGAAAAAGAATAAAAGAAAAGAAATATATATAAATAAGATTAGCTTACATCGACACGCTTCATACATAAAAGTCTTCCGCTCATTCTCATTGGACTTTTCAAATTTTCAATAGCTTTTCTGCACAGTTTTGGTCTTCAATATTTTTCCAACTATCTCTGTAAGTATTCAGTATTATTCTACTTGCAAGTATCACTCTAGTTCTGCTAATATGGTCATGTTATTACAATATATTTTTATATATTCCTTAAATATTTTCCATTCTCCAAAAGTTTCATTTCTCCTCTAACTCCTCCCGTCAATTTTGCTAGTTGTAGGTATTCTAACATAAGCATCTGCCAATCTAAAGTTGTTGGTACTGCTTCGTGCTTCCAATTCCTTGCCACAAGAATTCTAGCTGCTGTGATAGCATCTACACTAATAAAGTGCAAGTGTCTCTGCGTCCAGTCCCTGTGTCCGTCCCTGTGTCCTACTGCGCATGTGCCCCACGGACACAGGGATTGGAGCGCAGAGACTTCGGGCGGCCGGGCTGTTGAAGCGGCGGGTGCGCGCTCACGTTGACTGACTTCTAAGCGGCAGTGGCCATTACAAGTGGCGGCTGAGTTGGCCTGCCAGGACCTGGCTGGTGCCAGTGCCGCCGCGATGCGCCTCCTGCGCTGCCTGCTGAAGGGCCATTCGGTGCTGGCCGGGGCGCCCAAGTACATCGAGCACTTCAGCAAGTTTTCGCCGTCCCCGCTTTCCATGATGTTCTAGCGCCCGTTAATTTAACGGGCTTAAAGTCTACTAGTACATAAATAACGATCTTAACTCCTTTTTAATTTCTAGAGGTAAAATCCCCAACAGGAAAATCTCTGGGGGGTTTTAAAGATGATTTTGAACAATTTATTCAACTCATTGTATATATTGTCCCAATACTCCCCGATAACTGTGCAGGTCCACCACATGTGGTAGTAAGACCCCACATCTTTTTTTGCATCTCCAACAGTTTGGTGAGTTGAGGTGACTTCTAACCTGCTTTAGAGTTTTAACTAAAGCTGGGCTGTGTGATTTTCTACTTGCTTCTACGGTTTTTTCTTCTTTTGTAAGCCACTTTGAGGTTTTTTTGTTTTTTTTAACCAATACATTTTAGGAAACTAATAAAATGTGTCAGCCTTTAAAGGTGCCGCAAGACTAACATGCCAACTGCACTTTCTCTCTAGTTGGCATCAGTGTTGGATTTTATTTATTTTATTTATGTGGTTAACTGTATGAAGGTCGTCATGGAAAGATACCTGTCTTGATTTTAGCCAGCAGGAAGAGTTTTCTAAACACCACGTGAATCAGTACTGTTGTTTTTTCTTCAGTTAGGCAAGGAAAATGATGTTCCTCTTATTTGCGTTGGGAGCCAAGTGTGTGAGCTCAGCTTGGAGTGTCTTTTATCTCTCGACAGCAAAGTTTCCCTTCCTGAATTCTTTAGTTTCATCTAGCAGCTGATAAATCTCGCTCAGGTATAGGGTTCCCAGCCTGCCTAGTTAGTATGATTTCACCTCATTAAAAAAAAAAGGCAGCATCGACTGGAAAGAAGTTCCAGATGCTAACTTTGGTGGTTGCGTAAGAACTAAGTAAAATCATAACCGTGTTCATATACTCCCAAAGAAACATGAAGGTTGGGTATCTTTTCTGATAGGGTTGTATTGCCTTCAGCATTGACTTGCTGGATAGCGTCAATGGAAAAAAACTCTAACCCAGCCCCCTGCTGATGCTGAAAGCCTGCTGCTACACCATCCCTGATAGGTGACTTTCCAGCCTCTGCTTATAAACCTTTTCCCACTGTTAAACAACTCATACCGGCAAGACCTTCCTAACATTTAGTCTAAATCCCTTTTTTCTTGCCATTGCTACCCTCGAGACGGAAACACCACCTATGTAATGGTCTTTCTGCCTCCTCTAATAGACTCTTAATCTGGTGAACCGGGTTTGCGTCTCCGCTCCTCCACATGCAGCTGCTGAGTGACCTTGGGCTAGTCAGACTTCTCTGAAGTCTCTCAGCCCCACTCACCTCACAGAGTGTTTGTTGTGGGGGAGGAAGGGAAAGGAGAATATTAGCCGCTTTGAGACTCCTTAAAGGTAAAGGGACCCCTGACCATTAGGTCCAGTCGTGACCGACTCTGGGGTTGCGGCGCTCATCTCGCTCTATAGGCCGAGGAGCCGGCGTTTGTCCGCAGACAGCTTCTGGGTCATGTGGCCAGCATGACAAAGCCGCTTCTGGCGAACCAGAGCAGCACACGGAAACACCGTTTACCTTCCCGCTGGAGCGGTACCTATTTATCTACTTGCACTTTGACGTGCTTTCGAATGCTAGGTGGGCAGGAGCTGGGACCGATCAACAGGAGCTCACCCCATCACGGGGATTCGAACCGCCGACCTTCTGATCAGCAAGCCCTAGGCTCTGTGGTTTAACCCACAGCACCGCCTGGGTCCCCTTGAGACTCCTTAGGGTAGTGATAAAGCAGGATATCAAATCCAAACTCTTCTTCTTCCTTGTCATCATTTGCTAACATTTCTTCGTCTTCTCCACTCTGCAGACCTACCATTTCCTTGATGTTCCTCTTGTTCTCAACATCTCCCACAAATCAGCTCATTCTACTTACCAGCTTCGGTGGCTCATTTTTAGTTGTCCTTCAATAGGAAGGAGTGACAGAGAAGTATCCCAGGTCCCCACAACATGGTGGAAGCTGATGCATCCAGTTAGGCAGAGAGGGCTGCCCTGTTGTAAGTCAAGAACCTTGCAACCTCCACCCCTGTTGTTGTTCAGTCGTTCAGTCGTGTCTGACTCTTCGTGACCCCATGGACCAGAGCACACCAGGCACTCCTGTCTTCCACTGCCTCCCACAGTTTGGTCAGACTCATGTTAGTAGCTTCCAGAACACTGTCCAACCATCTCGTCCTCTGTCGTCCCCTTCTCCTTGTGCCCTCAACCTTTCCCAACATCAGGGTCTTTTCTAGGGAGTCTTCTCTTCTCATGAGGTGGCCAAAGTACTGGAGCCTCAACTTCAGGATCTGTCCTTCTAGTGAACACTCAGGGCTGATTTCTTTAAGAATGGATAGGTTTGATCTTCTTGCAGTCCATGGGACTCTCTAGAGTCTCCTCCAGCACCATAATTCAAAAGCATCAATTCTTCGGCGATCAGCCTTCTTTATGGTCCAGCTCTCACTTCCGTACATCACTACTGGGAAAACCAAAGCTTTAACTATACGGACCTTTGTCGGCAAGGTGATGTGTTTGCTTTTTAAGATGCTGTCTAGGTTTGTCATTGCTTTTCTCCCAAAAAGCAGCCATCTTTTACTACCGGTATCTTATACCTAGAAGTGTGTCTTGTTCCTTTTACAGCCACCTAATCTCAGTGCTGTGCGGGAAAAGGCATTCTGCAGATACCATCTTAGAACATCCATTCCATGCAGTGTCAAAATTGGGCCTCTATTGTGGTGGCAGCTACCCTTTAAAATGCCCTCACATTACATTTCAGAGAGGCATCCCCCACTTTCAGCAGGGATTCTAGCTGTTTGATCCCAGTTGGTCTGTGTACTTCGTTTGAAATCATTTTGTGTGTGTTTTTTAAATAAGCAACCGTTTTAACTAGTCTTACATATGCAATTGGTTTTGTATGTTTTTTATTGTATTGTGAAATCGCTTTGAGATCCCCGCTTCGTACACCTCTTCATTGCGAGAGCTGCTCATTTATTTCTGCTCAGTGCTCTGAGCTACCCTATCTACACACGCAATGCTAAAATTCTGATGAAATTAAGATGACATCATTGATGGTTCACCTTTATTTTTGGAAGGGAGGAGGTTCTAGTGTGTGGCTTCATTGACAGAAGTGGGAGTTCTGGTCACAGCATTAATAAAACATAGCAATCTTCTTGAGCCAGGAATAGAAGCAACAAGTATGTCTCAGAGCTATGACAAAGTAATGAAGCTAATAAATCAAGGTAACAGAGAGACATTTAACTATACAGAAACAATTCGTTTGTTTGACAGGTGACGGTTGCTGCAGCTTCAGGTGCTGCTGGGAAATCAAACTCCTGTGCAAATTAGTTAACGAATTGAAAGCATAAGGGTTGCTTCCGCAGTTGCATCTCAGTCTGGAACTGCTATCCTTCATTCACTTTGTCCTCCTGCCTCTTTCACCCACCCGTCCAATGTGGACAAAGTACTGTTGGGTTTCCCCAGAGCTTTTCATTAGGAAGACTCTCCTCTGGAGCCGACAGGAGCGAGCCAGCAGTAAATCACCCCAAGCAAATTGGAGCTAACTCTTTGTTAGCACACAAAAAAGGGATCTGCACAGGGGGATCTGTCGGGCTTAACTCATCTCCAGCAGGTCTTGCCCCCATGAAGCACTTGCTGAGACTGAAGGTCCCCACTTCCCCACATGGTCTAAGTCCCGTCCTTTCCAGGGTTTTCTCCAAGCAATTGGAGACTGCACCTGCATGCCTGTCTTTGCTCCTCTCACTTCATGCCTCTTCTGGTTCTGGGATACCAGCGGGGTGGGGGAGCCTGTCGCAGCAGGAGTGAGAGACACCTGTGCCTCTTCACCTGCCTGACTCATCTCTGCCTCTTGACATCCCTTCTCCCACTCTCCTGTGACTGTGGTTCCATATTAAAAATCACTAATACAGATTAGAATCCCCATTCGCCACAACTTGCCAATCGCTCCCTTTCTTCCTCGGGACAATATGGTTGGATGAATGCATGTGCTCCTAATCTGATCACAGGGTTAGCTGTGTCATAAAATTTACTGAGAGGAATGAAGAAACAGTTTTCCATTGTGTGTATTTGGTTTTGTTTTACTCTCCCCTATGTTCAGTTTGAAAACTGCACCTATTGAATTGACTACTAGTGAATTACCGTAATAGAAAAACAGGTGATGAGGTTGAATTTTGCATGCGTGTCAGGTACATTCAAATAACCTCTGAGGCTTTAGGGACACTTGGAGGGTCTGTGCTATGTGCTGTGAAGGTACTGTTCTTCAGCTATTTGCAACATCAGATACACAGTTCTAACCTACCTACTCAGAAGTAAGTCCTACTGAGTTCAGTGGGACATAATATGCGGTGGACAATACATAGCCAAAAGCCATTACGTTAGTGGAACTGCTCCATTTGGATACCACCCCGTGTGTGCAAAGGATGACAGTCCAAAAGGATTTAAATGGCTTTCCTGAAAGAGTTAAAAGAAATTTGTGGCAACTGTTCTCATGATTTCCGTAGTCTTGCCTGTGAACCCTGCAGAGCTGTACCTTATTACAGCAGATTTCTGTACGGAGCAAGAAAGATTTCTCAGGGTGCTGTTTAAGACTTCCTGGTTTGTGCTGGCAAATTGTTAATCAGTCTCTGACAGCATAAATAAAATTAAAGGGTTTAATTAAAACTAATGAATGAGTGAACAGAGAATAGGCAGCATGTTCCACTGGCAGAACCTTGATGCTCCCAGTAATTAAAGTGTCACAGAGCAGGGGATGTCTTAGAAATGTCAGAACTGCAAAAGAAAAGATGCCCAAACTTCCAGAACAGCTTGCGGTTCATGTAAACACTCAGTAATCATAAAAACCCAGTGGGAGCATTCCTTGCACAAGTCTCGTCTCCGTAAAGGCAGAAGATGGTGAGCATTCTCTGTTTTTCAGTGCCTATCCATTTTCTTACATTCCGTGCAGCAAAAATTCCTCGTGGCTCATAGATAATCACTACAATTCCTGGTCTTGGTGTTTGAGCATGGCTGCTGTCCGCCAAAAGGGCACCAGGCTTAGGGTAATTACAGATGTCCTGTTAATTCCGGGACTGTCCCTGAAAAATAGGGGCGCTTGGAGGTTATGATACTGCTTCTGTACCAGGAGATAACAGTCCTTCTTATCAAATATGCCTCCCCTGGCTTTGTTGCTTATCTGAAGCCACTCTATTAATGTTTTCATATTGGGAAGATTTATGGGTACATCTGAAAACAATTCGTCAGGCTTCATGTTAACTATCGGTCCAGTTTGCTGAAGTATTAATGCAGCTGGCACCTTGGGCATCCAAATCCAGTGTGGTGTAGTGGTTAAGAGCAGTGGACTCGTAATCTGGTGAACCGGGTTCAATTCCCTGCTCCTCCACATGCAGCTGCTCGGTGACCTTGGGCTAGTCACACTTCTCTGAAGTCTCTCAGCCTCACTCACCTCACAGAGTGTTTGTTGTGGGGGAAGAAGGGGAAGGAGAATGTTAGCCGCTTTGAGGCTCCTTCGAGTAGTGATAAAACGGGATATCAAATCCAAACTCTTCTTCTTCATCTTGAAGTAAATGTTAGCAGGAAGTTGGACCTCATCCTTGGCATCACAGTCACAAAAATTAATTCGGCCTCACCTTCCTCTCCCCCACTCCATTCGGCCTGCCCCCCCTGCCCCACCCCACCCCGATCCGATTCATAAGAGATTTGCACGCATCATCGATACAATTTACTCGCTGTGGAAAGAGAAACCTCAGCAACTCTACGAAGCAAAAGGCATTTTTAAGTGATCTGTGCTGAAGCAATTCCCTCCACAACAGGTATAAGCAAGCCCAAACTGAGGCTTTCTACACAAATGATTATAAATAAAAGCCAAAATTTTGTCAAACTGATCGTGTAAGTGTAACATATGAGTCCCTTGGTATCGTTTGAAGGAAATTAACGTGGAGGGCCAAAGAGATGGAGTCTGCAATATGCAATGCTCCAGAGGGTTGGCTGAGATTTTGTTCCTGGTGTAGCAGAAATAAATGCTCTTGGCAACCTTAAGGGGGAAATAAGACATATATGTAAGTAAGATTAATCTGTAAAGCTGGCATCTATCATGAGTCATCTTTTACATTATAAGCCCTGGAATACACAAGTTGGTGCAGGTCAGATGTGTGCAACACCTGTGTCTCCTTACACCCAGGCAGCCCTGAGGAACATCTAAACATGAAAGAAAACAGACCATCCAGGAGAAGAGGGATGTGTTTTCATGTTTGTGGGACTTATCAAAGGTTGTTGTTGTTGTTTAGTTGTTTAGTCGTGTCTGATTCTTCGTGACCCCATGGACCAGAGCATGCCAGGCACTCCTGTTGTGCTGGTCCCATGGGTTACCTGAAAGGCGAGGTCCAAGTCCGGTCCATGGACAGAGGTGCAACGTAAAGGCAGTCCGTGGTGGCTGAAGCTGGGTGCAGGGCAGGGAGTCGGGCAAAGTCAGGAACAGGTAGGCAAGCAGGGAACCAGGGCGGGTCAGGAGCTCAGGCAGGAAAGCAGGACAGGTTTCAAGCAGGAACTGGTCACCAACAATGTTGCTCTTGCAACTTGGGCTGGGGCTGGCTGGCTTTTATCTGCCCCAAGGCAGAGGGCGGCCCTGATCCTCTGGTGACTTGCCTCTCCTGGCCTGGAGGCGAGCACTCCTCCTGTGGGAACTCAGTTCCCTTCACCTCTCTGCCCTGAGCCTCTGCAGCTCAGGAGAGGCTGGAGGGTTACTGGGACCCAGAGGCAACCTCAGCTTCCCCTGACGGGGCTGGGAGTGGAGCACCTGCAGGCAATGGGTCCTCCATCCCATCAGGAGCCAGAGCAGACTCAGCAGATGCCTGCACCTGAGGATCCAGCACAGGTGAGGACCCTTCAGACTCAGGCCCTAGCCCCGGCTCTGCTGGTTCTGGAGGCGGGGAATCCTGTGCAGGCTGGGATCCCTCAGGTTCAGCGTCTGAGTCTGAATCCCAGGCCACCACACCTGTCTTCCACTGCCTCCCGCAGTTTGGTCAGACTCATGTTGGTAGCTTCGAGAACACTGTCCCACCATCTTGTCCTCTGTCGTCCCTTCTCCTTGTGCCCTCCATCTTTCCCAATATCAGGGTCTTTTCCAGGGAGTCTTCTCTTCTCATGAGGTGGCCAAAGTATTGGAGCTCAGCTTCAGGATCTGTCCTTCCAGTGAGCACTCATATTTTAGCAAAATAACCTTTGCTTAAAAACAACAACACCCTGAAGCCTTCCTTTAGAAATTCTAGGTGCAGGAATCCAAAGGGAGTAGAAAATACTATTTATGTATTTATGTATGCAACCACAGCTGCGTGGATGTTATTGTCCCAAAGATGGAAAGAAGACAAAGTCCCAACAGAGAAGAATGGCAGATGAAGTTGATGGACTACTCTGAAATGGCTAAAATGACTGGAAGAATCAGAAATCAGGAAGACCAAAATTTTAATAAGGAATGGGGAAAATTTAAAACTTTTCTTAAAGACCACTGTAAACAGTTAAAATCATTAGTGGGATTGGAATATCACTTGTAGTTTAAGGGTGAATTCTGGATACAATGGAGATGTAAAAGATTTGGACTATCATAAAAGATGCAGAAGGAATTATTAACAACAGGACCCACAAAGGGAGGATGGAAGTCCAGGAGATTCTTTGGAATCTTGTTTTATTATTTATGTTTGATAGATCTCTGTAAAATTTTAATTCGGAAAACCAATTAATTATTTTTTTTAAAAAAAAAACCAGAATCCTGGGAACTGTAGTTTGCCCCTCACATCACCCTCAACGAATTACAGTTCCCAGGATTCTTGAGGAGGGTGGGGATGCAAATGTGCTTTAAATGCATGGTCTGTATGCAGCTTCTAACTGGTTTGGTGTTTTGCAATGATCTAGGTACATGGGAGGGATGCGGGTGGTGCTGTGGGCACTGGCGTCGCAAGGGGAGGTGGGGTTGGTACGCCCCAGGTCCCACGGGAGGAGGGGGTGACACTTGACCGCCCGGGCCACCACTGCTCCCGTGGCGCCCTTGCGAGGCGCCACACCAAAAGCAGTAGTGGCAGCACCCCCACGAGCCGCCGATCGCGTGCGGCGGCTCGTGGGGGTGCCGTCGCAGCTGCTTTTGGCACGGCGCCTCGCAAGGGCGCTACGGGAGTAGTAGCGGCCCGGCGGCGAAGTGCGTACGCGCGTCATTTCGCGCTTGCGCACTCCGTCGTGACGTTGCACTGTGACGTCATGCCACAACGTCACAATGCCCCGCCCCTAGGGGAAGCCTCCGTTCGCCGCCCCGGGTGGCGAGGAGGCTTCCTCCGCCCCTGGCTGTGGGTTAAACCACAGAGCCTAGGGCTTGTCGATCAGGAGGTCGGCGGTTCGAATCCCCGTGACGGGGTGAGCTCACCCGTTGCTCGGTCCCAGCTCCTGCCAACCTAGCAGTTTGAAAGCACGTCAAAGTGCAAGTAGATAAATAGTTACCGCTCCGGCGGGAAGGTAAACGCCATTTCCGCTGCTCTGGTTTGCCAGAAAGCGGCTTAGTCATGCTGGCCACATGACCCGGAAGCTGTACGCCGGCTCCCTCGGCCAGTAAAGCGAGATGAGTGCCACAACCCCAGAGTCGTCCGTGACTGGACCTAATGGTCAGGGATCCCTTTACCTTTAGGTACATGGGTGGCGAGGAAGTGCTCTGGCTCAAGTTCAGAGCACCCAGCCGAGGAACAGGATAGGAGCCTCAGAAATCTAGAACAGGGGTGGGCAACATGCCCCAGGGAGGGAATGCAGTCTTTCGGGCCTTGCTCTCTGGCCATGGATGGAAACTGTCCCCAGGCCACTCAAAACCACAGAATTTTAGAGTTGGAAGCGATCCCAAGTAAAGAGCCCAGTTACGCAGGAATCTCAACTAGATCATCCCTGACCGATGGCCATCCAACCTCTGCTTAAAAACCTCCAAGGAAGGAGAGTCCGCCCAGAGGCGTAGCAAGCCGGGGCGGAATTTTTTTTTGTCACCCCCCACCACTTTAATTTTAAAAAAATTAAAAATAATTTAAAAGTGTCACCCCCCTCTGATGATGCCACTTTGCGAGGTGTGGGTGTGTGTGTGTGTGTGTGTATTATCTCTTTTTTTCAATAAAGTTAAAATAAAAAATAATAAAATTTTTAAAAAAATTTAAAAAATTAAAGTGTCACCCCTCTTTGATGGTGCCACTTTGTGAGGTGTGGGGGGTTGTGTGTGTGTCTATTATCTCTTTTTTCAATGAAGTTAAAATAAAAAAAAATAATAAAAAAAAAGTTTCACCCCCCTCTGGGGTGGAACCCGGAGCAGCCCGCCCCCTCCGTTGCTACGCCCCTGAGTCCGCCACCTCCTCCGTTCCACTATCCAACTGCTCTTGCTGTAGCTTTTCTCGATGTTTCGTCGGAGGATAAGGCTATCGGTTATCACTGGCTGTTATGTTTATGCTTTACCTCCGCCGTCAGAGAGAGTATTTTGAGAGAACGCTCAGACCTTGCTTGTGGACAGGGGTGCAAGGTGGGGCGCAGGTAAGCCCCACATTGTGCAATTGATGACAGGACATACACTAGTTGAACAGCAATGCCCATCAATGGGTGGGGGTGGGGGTGGCAGCCCTGAAGGGACCTCGGCCCCTAGGAGTTGGCTCCTATGTTTGCGGGCATCTGGATGGGAACAGGATCTTTGGTTAGCCTTCGCCTGATCCAGCAGGATCTCTTTACGTTCTTAAAATGTTTTCTGTATTAGCTGGACAGCTCAGTTGGTTAGAACAGGCATCCCCAAACTGCGGCCCTCCAGATGTTTTGGCCTACAACTCCCATGATCCCTAGCTAACAGGACCAGTGGTCTGGGATGATGGGAACTGTAGTCCAAAACATCTGGAGGGCCGAAGTTTGGGGATGCCTGGGTTAGAACATGGTGCTGATAAGGCCAAGGTCACAGGTTCGATGATCCCTGTATGGGGACAGCTGCATATTCAAGTATTGCTGGAGGTTGGACAAGATGACCCTTAGGGTCTTTTCCAACTGTACGATTCTATCATTCCTGCAATTGTCTCACCAGCCATTTGCAGCTAAGAGTTCGTGCAGACTTCCTTTTGCGCCGTGTTTCTAGGCACAGATGTCCAGACGTTAAAGCTCCATGTCTGAGTTTGGTCTCTGTAAGAGCTTGGGGTTGTCTCCTCGAGAGTAAAGAGCCAGAAACATCCGTTCATCTAAAGCTAATACTTTATTTACAAACTATGTACATCGGAGCGCTTAAGATTCATGTCCGCTTGAGTCGGTTCCAGAATCCGGGAGTGGCTTTCGCCGGTTCCTCCCCCAACATAGAAGCTTGGGAATGCCAAAGCGTCGCCTCCGTTCCTTACACTTCCCCGCCCCCACACATTTGGGGCGAGGGAAGTAGCTGCCCGCTTTGCTTCTAAGACCACTCAGGTGGGGCTGAGGCTCTGTCAGCATCTCTGACCCTCAGCTCCACCGCACTGCCTGGCAGTTCCTGCTCCTCACCACTGGGGCTTTCCTTACTATCCCCGCTGGACTCAGAACTGCTTCCCAAGAGAGGCTGCACCTCCCTCCATCCCTCCTTCCCCGTCTCAAGAGCCTTGCGCGAGGTCAGATCCCTGACAGTCTCTTTCTTTCTTTCTTTCTTTCTTTCTTTCTTTCTTTCTTTCTTTCTTTCTTTCTTTCTTTCTTTCTTTCAGCAGTTTCTCCAGGAAGACCTGTGTTTTACCGCTGAATCGGTGCAAATGTCAATCAGATTTTTTTTAATTTTTTGATCCGATCAGGTAAGATGTGGGTTTTCCCAGCCCTGAGTTACACACCAAGCAATCTGCTGAAGTGGCCAAGGGACAGCAGAGTATCCTGGCAATCGTGTGTGTCTGTTAGCAGCCGTGGACTCCCAGGCCAGAGGCCCTCCCCTCCTCCCCTTGTCCACAAAGCTCTGCATTGTTTCACAACACAGACGTCCTGAACTCTGCAGCTGTCATAACACTCAGGAACTTCCCTTTCTTCCCAGACACAATTCCATGCAGCTCAAGCGCCAGCCTTTATTTAGCACATTCTCTCCGGCCGCCCCAGAAGATGCTCATCTGTCTCACAAAATCCTCATGTTTTTCAGCACCAGCAACCACAATCTGGAGTGCCCCAATTTGTTTTCAAGACCTGGTGACCTTGGGAATATTGTAACCAGACACAAGGGTGCAAGCATCATCCTTCGGAGACCCTACCAGTGTCACCTCGCATTCCTTTCTGCCCCTCTTCTAGGATTAAATAACAGGATGATTTATCTCTCACCTAATTGGACTGGATTATTTGTCAGTTCCATTCTCATCTGGCTTGATTCCTTTCACCTTGTTTTCTTCCCACAGCGCAGATGTGGATCAGCAGCACTTGCTGGTGATTTATTAAACACTGACGTATACAGCTCCCCAACTTGAAGGAGTCTAAGCACATTTTATTACATTTAAGCATATTTTACACTTGCCTTCAATTCGGTTCCCAGGGCAGTTTGCAAAAAGGGCAAATCGTTAGAATGTAGATTAGAGGTGGGTTGGCAAGCGGGGGTATAAATAATAAATTATTATTATTATTATTATTATTATTCCGATATGTGGCCCTAAAGACAAAACTCTGGCTATGGCTTAAACTTTGTTTTAACTCGGTGGGCATGGCCCCCCTGATACTGAGGGATGACTTCCAATCATCGTGGGAAACAGAGACTTTAAACAAAGTTCAGACCTGCGGACTGTCACATCTCTTCCTGGAATCTATGACATTCAGTCAAGCTAAATTTGTGATCTCTCAAAGACTGAGGGACATCGCTAGACAAGAGGACAATGCCCGTGTGAAACCGGGGATGTTTTTTGGGGATCAGATATTCCAGATTTCACCAGCCCCTTATCTGGCGGAAATCCACTATGTGGAATACGGTAGGCTCCTCACAGCCGCTAGGTTAAACGTTCTGGATACGGCGGTTTTGTGGGGAAGATACAGGGGAGTTCCATATGCTCTGAGATTTTGTCCCTGTGCCCTGGGAACGGTTGAGTCAACTGAACATATTCTGTTGACCTGTTCATTTTATGTAGATCTTAGACAAAAACTGATAGCTCCACTCTTATGCCAACTTAACCTAGAACATCGTTTCCCAACAGTGTGCCGCGAGACACCGGCTGATGTGCCGTGGAAAAAGGGACCTGCAGCCCAGGGCTGCACAGGACCGTGGCGGCGGCGCTGCTGGAGCCCGGCGGCAAAGCGGAAGCCAGGGCGGCGCTGCTCCCTTGGCTGCTGCAGCAGCAGCAGCAACAACAGAAGCCTCACGGGAGAATCCCGACCTGGTGCCCCAGCTGATGGGTGGGAGAAAGGACGCCGCGCTACAGCTGATCCCAGAGGTAACTCTGGGTCAGGAGACCCGGCGCAGCCGGGTGGGGGAGGAGCGGTGTGCCGCGAGATTTTTTTTAATGAAACAAGTGTGCCGTTGCCTAGATTAGGTTGGGAAACACTGACCTAGAAGACAGAGAAAGACAGGTTTTGTTTTTGCTGAGCAATTTTACTGGTACCACAACCCTCTTGGTGGCCAAATTTCTTTTTTTTTTTTTGGCCTTTGAACGCCGTAAGGTTAAAATTGACAGTATTGATATGGGTCTAAATGTATAATCTACTTCTCATTGTTATGTTTTAGTGTAAAGTTTTCCGAGATGTTTAGACGTTTTAAATTTTTGTATGGATAATGATTGTGCTCTGACTGACGGTCGAATAAACCAAATTGTATCCTATATAATAAAGTGCAAGTGTCTCTGTGTGCCGTCCGTCCGTCCGTGGGTTTGCGCTACTGCGCATGTCCCCCACGGACACAGGGATTGGACGACGCAGAGACACTTCGAGCGGCCGGCCGAAACTGCGCCGCCATTGCCATGTCCGCCTCCACCTCCTCCTCAGGCCACCATTGCCTCAGCCCCGTCGGGCGGCCCGCCCGACGGAAGCTGAGGCGCCGCCGCAGACAACGATGACGGAGCCGTAGTCGCGGACACCGAGGAGGAAGAGGCTGGCGGGGGCGGGGGTGCCGTCGTTGCGAAGGAAGGAACAGGGAAGGAACAGGGAAAGAAGAACGGAAAAATGGAGGGAAGGAGAATAGAGAAAGGGAGGGAGGGAGAAAGGAAGGAAGGAAACATGGAAGGAAGAATGGAAAAATGTAGGGAGAGAGGAAGGAAGAACAGAGGGGGGAGGGAGAAACAGGGAAGGAAGAACGGATGTTCTAGCGCCCGTTAATTTAACGGGCGGAACGTCCACTAGTATAGAATGTAAATGCAAAAAATAAAAAATAAGGGAAATGCCACCAATTATAATAAAACAGCACAGCATGGTCAGCAGGCTTCAAACTGCAACTAGAAAGCTTAGGGAAATAAAGAAGACTTTGCCTGGTGCCAAAAGGCCAATCAAGTAAGTCCCAGGAAAACTTCTCTGGGAAAAAGCAGACTGCAACTGACCCTCTCTTGGGCAACACCTGCCTCACCTCCCCGGCTGGGGTCACCCACTGGAGACCCTTCGCTGAATATATGAATAGACACATATGGAGACAATTGGTTTTTTCAAGTGCCCTGGTCCTAAGCCATGAAGGGATTTAAAGGTCAAAACCAGCACTTTGAAGTGAGCCAAAAAAGCTGACGGAGAGCCAGGGCGGTTGGCAGCGCACACAGATGTAATATGACCCTAACGCTCCGTCCCAGTTAGGAATCGGGCAGCTGCATTCTGCGTTTAACTGCAGTTTCTGAACAGTCTTCTGCACTACAGTATTCCAATCTGAGGGACGCGGGTGGCGCTGTGGTCTAAACCACTGAGCCTCTTGGGCTTGCCGATCGGAAGGTCGGCGGTTTGAATCCCCGTGACGGAGTGAGCTCCCGTTGCTCGGTCCCAGCTCCTGCCAACCTAGCAGTTCAAAAGCACGCCAAAAAGTGCAAGTAGATAAATAGGTACCACTCCGGTGGGAAGGTAAACGGCGTTTCTGTGCGCTGCTCTGGTTTCGGTGTTCCGTTGCGCCAGAAGCGGCTTAGTCATGCTGGCCACATGACCCAGAAGCTGTCTGCAGACAAACACCGGCTCCCTCAGCCTGTAAAGCGAGATGAGCGCCACAACCCCAGAGTCGTCTGCGACTGGACTTAACTGTCAGGGGTCCTTTACCTTTACCTTTTTATTTCAATCTAAGGTTACAAGGGTGTCTAGGATAACGGTGTCTAGGAGATCTCTATCCAGACCAGGCTTCCTCAACCTTGGCCCTCCAGATGTTTTGAGACTACAATTCCCATCATCCCTGACCACTGGTCCTGCTAGCTAGGGATCATGGGAGTTGTAGGCCAAAAGCATCTGGAGGGCTGAGGCTGAGGAAGCCTGATCCAGACCCTCCTTCCCTAGAGAGAATGTTAGGTTGGAGCCGCCATTCCTTTCCACGTGGCAGGAATTGTTTGAGCATTCAGCCACAAAGTCCTTGGTCTGGCCTGAAGTCTGGAGAGGCACAACCTACAAACAGGTTTATGCCCTCAGCGACTCTCCAAGTGTCCCTATTTTCCAGGGGCAATTCTGGATTTACAGAAGCCGTCCCGGTTTCTGATTTGATCCCAGAATGTCCCACTTTTCCTTAGGACGTCACTATTTTCATCGGAGGAATGTCGGAGGGTATGGAGTTATGTGACCCCTCCCCCGAGCCACGGAGATAAGTAACTATACAACCTTTATAAGACATCTGAAGGCAGTCCTGTATAGGGAAGTTTTAAGCCGTTAATATATATATATAATGTTTTTATGTATGTTGGAAGCTGCCCAGAGGGTGGGGTATCCTATATAATAATGTCCAAGTGTCTCTGCGTCCACTGCCCGTGTGTCCGTGGGTTTGCGTTACTGCGCATGTGCCCCACGGACACAGGGATTGGAGCACAGAGACGCGCGCACCCAATCAGGGCCGGCCGAATGCTGGGCACGCGCGAAGCAGGCAAGCGGGCAGTTAAGCTGCTTGCTGCTGCTGCTCCTCCCGCCACAGACTTCGGGCGGCCGGGCTGTTCGCAGGCCGGGCGGCTAGCGGGGAGAGGCCGACTATGCCCAGAAAGCGCGCTGGGCCTACGAGGCAGCAGCTAGCGGGCCTTCTGGCCTGCCCAGGACGGCGTTTACCGGTGGTGGCGGCGGCGAAGGCGACCAGCTACCAGCGGCCGTCGTGGCCCCAGGCGCTCCAGGAACCCGGAACCACAATGTGGAGCACCGCCGCCTGCCGGGACAGGGCCAGCGCCGATATCCGGGAAATGGCAGGAGGCGAAAGCCGCTCGGAGTCGGCGCCTCCCTCTCGACTCCCGGCTGCTCGGGGCGCCGCGCTGAGAGGGAGCCGGAGGAGCAAAAATAAGTGTGGGGGGGAAGTAGGAGACTGAGCCCGGCTTAAGCCTGTACGCGTTTACTCAGGAGTAAGTCCCCGTGTTCTGTGGGGTCTACTCCCTGGTAAGAGCGCTCCAGGCGGCCCACCTGACGGGGTTGTTTGGTGGAGCGGAACGGCAAACCCTGCGACGACAACCACGCTGAGCATTATCGAAGGGAAATGGCTCATAATTAGCAGCAGCAAAGTGGCAGCTTTTCATTTCCTTGCTGAGAGGGGGAAGGATGCCGTGGGGGGTGTTTTGTTTGTTTGTTTGTTTAAGTGGTGGGGGGCAAGTGCCACCCCCCAAAATCAAGTAAATCTACAGTAATAAAGTGTATTTTTTCTTGCCGTCCCCGCTTTCCATGATGTTCTAGCGCCCGTTAATTTAACGGGCTTAACGTCTACTAGTAAATAATACAATTGTTAGTATTATTATAATTATTATGGAATAGGGTGTCTCTATTTTTATCAGAGAAATGTCGGAGGGTATGAGCGAGGTCTGTGAGTAAATGTGGTGCTCGCTTGGAACGACTTTTTCTTAAGTTTTCTCAGTTTTATTTCACCCAAAGCAGCTGAGGGAAACGGCAGTCTGCACTGGAAATTTGTGTATGGGAGAGGAGCACTTGGTCAGAAACAGTTACTTGTATTCCCCCCCCCCCCCTTACGGGGAAAGGGGGTTGCAGCTAGCGATGTGGGGGAGAAAATGGCTCCCTGGAGTTGCTTTGGTTAACAAAGGAAACCCTCAGCGAAAACCCACACAATTGAGCTTTGTGTGTCGTTTGACCCTGAGAAACAGGCCCTTTAGGAGGTCTATATGGGATTCCTGTCAAGTGTGCAATGGGCTGTTGCCGCAAGGTGGCGGCCTTGCCTCAGCTGTGCACCAGTCCTCAAAAAGGAGCTTTGTTCCATTTACGCCTGCATTATGTCGCCCTGAGCCAACGTGAATGTGCTGCGTTGCCATATGGATAATTACCGTATATACTCAAGTATAAGCCTAGTTTTTCAGCACATTTTTTGTGCTGAAAAAGCCGCCCTCGGCTTATACTCGAGTGAGGCAGGCAGTGGCTCCTATGAAGCTTTCCCAGGTTTTTTGTGGTAAAATTGGGTGCCTCGGCTTATATTCGGGTCAGCTTATACTCGAGTATATAGGGGTATTCAACACGGACATCCCAGAGCCACCACTGGCAATCCGAGAGACAGAAGGCGAACTCATGCTTAAGTTTCAGGTAGATAGCCGTGTTGGTCTGTCATAGTCAAAACAAAATTAAAAAAAATATATAGCTATCATAAATTAACATGTGCCGTTAAGGTAAGACGGGGAATATGCAGGAGAAATGTTTTTGAGGAGATATGGAGGGTGTTTGTAGAATGTGTACTGTTAAAACAGAAAGGGATCAAACCATCGCAAGAGTTGTTGACATTTTGGGAGGATGGATAGTTACAATGGAATGGTCTCAGTGGTGGAGTGCACATTTTTTATTCTTATTTTTTTAATGATTATTACTTTGTCAAAATAATTTTTAAAAAAAGACTTTGCAGTAGTTTTGCTTTTAATAGCACAGGGCTACTGACTGCATTTTTAAGGTCCATGACACTATGATTTAGAAGCATAACAGGAAATGCTCCTGTCCTGAGTAAGGCCGTAAGATAAGAAGATCCTGCTGGATCAAACCAAAGGCTCATCTAGGCCAGTGTTTCTCAACCCTGTGCCTCCAGATGTTTTTGGCCTACAACTCCCATCATCCCTGACCACTGGTCTTGCTAGCGAGGGATGATGGGAGTTGTAGGCCAAAAACATCTGGAGGCACAGGGTTGAGAAACACTGATCTAGGCGAGCATCCCGTTCTCAAGTTGGCCAACAGGATGCCTATATAATAAGCCTATCCCAGTTGGTGATCCAGCATTCTGAACTAGCAGCAATTTCCAAGCCATATTTCAGAGGCAACCCCACAGAGAGTGTATCACAGTAGTCTAACCTGGTACAGCATAATCAATCACAAGACACGGCATACACACACACACAATTTCAATGGCAATGCCTATGAACTTTGGGGGGCCCCAGTCCCCTCAAATATTTTAGGGGAGCCTAAGGGACTTCAGTCCCTAGGAGTTGGTCCCTATGAACTTGGAAGTTATCAGAGTACGGATCACTGATGCTAAGCTCAACGTACAATTGCTGCTTGCTTTCAATTTCCTGCTACACTGCCCAGAGACAGAAGATGAAGAGATCTGGGGAGCTAGTGTCTGCTCCTCTCACTTGCCTTTGAACTCACCGTAGGCGGTGGGGTTTGACTCCACAGGGAGAGCACAGGCAAAGTGCAGAAGCCATGGCTTCCAAGGAGCACCTCTATGAGCTCTGGATGCTCTATTTCACCAAAGTAGGGGCTTCTCCTTTGCACTTCCAGACTGGCTGCGCCCCTATTTTGGGGGGTGAGGCTGCGCCCCTATTTTTTTTTTTTTTGAGGGGGTCTGTTTCCTTCGCCTTTGGAAACACCTGCACCGACTCCTCGGGGATTGAAACGAAAGTTTTGAACAAGTTTTCTTCAAACCCAATAAAAATGATATTAGCATAAGACATGTAACTAGAATAAAAAGTTAAAAAAAAATTCAAGCAAAAAATTGTAATAACTACCGTAATAAAGCACTGCTATAATTATATATAATTTTCTTAAAATTTTGGTTTAATTCGCCTTTTCCATGCTGAAATGTCACAACCTGACCGACCATGGCTTGGCCCCCCCCCCTAGTTTTGATCCTGGGTACGCCCCTGATAGGACGTCTGCAACCAGTAGTGCTCTCCTGCTGATGATCCTCAGCAACTCGTATTCAGAGGCATGACACTTTTGATGCTGGAGCCAAGAAAGCTTTCATGACTAATAGCCACTGAGAGCCTTATCTTCCAAGAGTTTGTCTAATCCCCTTGAAAAGCTCTCCAAGTTGGCAGCCTTCAGTACATCTCCTGGTAGTGAATTCTAGAGTTCCACAATTCACGGTGCGCTTCCTTTCGTCTCTCCTGAACCTCCCACACATCAGTATCAGATGACTCTGGGTCAGAGGCGTAGGAAGGTCAGGTGGTACCCGGTGCAGAAAATTTCTTATCATCCCCCCCACATTGATTTTTTTTATTTTTATTTTTTTGGCCTGCAAAAATGGTTTTACGTTATTTCATATTTTCTTACAAAGGAATAATAATAAGTAAAAATAAACTTTTATTTATATCCCGCCCTCCCCGGCCGAAGTCGGGCTCAGGGCGGCTAACATCAGATACATAACATTGATATGAAATCAAACAATAATTAAATTACCTCCTAAAAACATGTCAAAATCAAATAAAAGTCTAATTAGATGGCTTTCCGCAGGGTTAGGGTTGGGAACAGTAAGTGCTCCACTGAATTGAAATTTCAGCCTTCACGACATAGGAAAACAGCCAAGTAAACAGCTATTTTTGTGGAGGGGGGTCAAGATATTAACTGATATGCATGAAATTTCATATATAGCTATATAATCCCTAGTGTAGTAAGATAAGACCTTTGGAGCAGGCATTTTATTTTATTTTTTAAAGTTTTTTATGAACCACCCTAGTAGGGCAGTAATTGTTCCTTGATAATTTGTCACCCCCTCCATGATGGAACCTGGGGCGGACCGCCCCCCTCAGGTGTAGGCATCTGCTGAGTCTGCTCTGGCTCCTGATGGGATGGAGGACCCATTGCCTGCAGGTGCTCCACTCCCAGCCCTGCCAGGGGAAGCTGAGGTTGCCTCTGGGTCTGGTAACCCTCCAGCCTCTCCTGAGCTGCAGAGGCTCAGGGCAGAGAGGCGAAGGGAACTGAGTTCCCGCAGGAGGAGTGCTTGCCTCCAAGCCAGGAGAGGCGAGTCACCAGAGGATCAAGGCCGCCCTCTGCCTCGGGGCAGATAAAAGCTGGCCAGCCCCAGCCCCAAGTTGCAGGAGCAACATTGTTGGTGACCAGTTCCTGCCTGAAACCTGTCCTGCTTTCCTGCCTGGGCTCTTGACCCGCCCTGGTTCCCTGCTTGCCTACCTGTTCCTGACTTTGCCTGACTCCCTGCCCTGCACCCAGCTTCAGTGACTACGGACTGCCTTTACGTTGCACCTCTGACCACCGACCGGACTTGGACCTCGCCTTTCGGGTAACCCATGGGACCAGCACACAGGGTTTGAGCGCAACACGTGCCCTCTTTGAGGGAGGACACGATTTTCACCAAAGAACGTGCCAATGAAAGCAGGTTCCTGGCGCACATCGCAGTTATTTGTGCCTTGCCCGTTTGCTAAAGCAAAACGTTCTTCCTGACACCTTCCATTTCTGGGTGGAAAGAAAACGGACTGATCTTCAACCCTCCGCTTTCCAGACATGTGCATTCTTTTCTGCTTGGCAGGTCTCTTCTCGTACGCATCCAGGCCAATTTCCACCAGAAAATTGTACTCAGTTGCCGAGCTGCCGTGCGGAAGCAAGCGACCGAACGAATGGAAGGTGGTTGCCCCGTCGCTGGAATTCAGCCTCTTAACATTTGCCTTTGTTTACAAGCGGCGCAAAGTATGCCAAAGAGAGGCCTACCGGTTTTATGGGCATCGGTCAGCCACCAATGGGCAGAGACTCTGTAAACAGCCCGTTTCGCATTAGAGGCCAACAGCTGGGTCTGATTAGGCTGCCTGAACTCCAGCATAGCCAGCGCTGGGTCTTGACATGCAGCAAGAACTCAGGAAACTGCTGAGGAAACTGCCTGTGACAGCCATTTAATGGGAGGTTGGTCAAGGAGCGGCTCATTGGAGGGAACGCTCAGAGTGCTTCTTTCCGAAGAGCATTGCAACGTTTGATGTGATCTTCTAAATCTGAGGTTTCCAGCCATTCTGAGTCCATGGCTCCCTTGACCAATTACATTCTTTTTGTGGCTCCCTTGTGGGGTAACATGCTCCGAGCCTCAGAAGTCCAGTCATGTCACTGCAGAGCCGCCAGTCCCCCACCCTTTTTCGAACACCCTGGTCACTGGCCCTGGTCTCTAAACCACCCCACACGTCCCAAAGAGAGGTGCCTTCTCAAGCCACCCCCCAGGGGCCCGGGAGGAGGATGTCTCCAGCTGTGGAAATGTTCAGGGAGGCAGGAGAGGATATATTGTTTATTAATATCCTTCTTAACTTGCGCTAGCAAGTTCTATAACTTAGCAGAGTGTTATGTACTGAGCCGAATCCTAGAACAATAGGATCCAGAATGCAGCAGTCTGATTGGTCCGCAGGAGCCACCCAATCCAGCTCCAGCTGGAAGTGAATCAGCGACCTGATTGGCCTGCAGGAGCAGCCAATCAGGCTCCTGGATGAAGTGAATCAGCAACCTGATTGGCCTACAGGAGCAGCCTGGAATTAGCCAATCACACGGGGCCCATTGTGTAAATAATGTATATATAGCAGACATTTTGGGGAAAGTTTCATTCATTGCTACTACGAGCTGAATAAAGAGCATGAAATTCACAATCGACTCCGAGTATATTTCACAGAGTTTTAACATTCCCCTTTAAACGCACAGTGGGTAACTGGTTGCAAGCTTGTTTAAGCTTCTCAATATAGATTCCTGGTTGTTTAGTCGTTTAGTCGTGTCTGACTCTTCGTGACCCCATGGACCAGAGTATGCCAGGCACTCCTGTCTTGCCAGGCACACTGCCTCCCGCAGTTTGGTCAGACTCATGTTGGTAGTTTCGAGAACACTGTCCAACCATCTTGTCTTCTGTCGTCCCCTTCTCCTTGTGCCCTCCATCTTTCCCAACATCAGGGTCTTTTCTAGGGAGTCTTCTCTTCTCATGAGGTGGCCAAAGTCTTGGAGCCTCAGCTTCAGGATCTCTCCTTCCAGTGAGCACTCAGGGCTGATTTCCTTCAGCATGGATCGGTTTGATCTTCTTGCAGTCCATGGGACTCTCAGGAGTCTCCTCCAGCACCATAATTCAAAAGCATCAATTCTTCGGCGATCAGCCTTCTTTATGGTCCAGCTCTCACTTCCATACATCACTACTGGGAAAACCATAGCTTTAACTATATGGAGCTTTGTCGGCAAGGTGATGTCTCTGCTTTTTAAGATGCTGTCTAGGTTTGTCATTGCTTTTCAGATTCCTGGTAAGATCCCTTATTTCCCTCTTAAAAGAATAAACGCGCCACAATCTTATTTAAGATATATAAAAGTCGTTTACTCACACCATCAGTTCAAAGTTGGATTCCTGAAGGCAGGCAGAGTTACAGATATATATACATGTGGATCTACCCCATATGGGGGGTTAATCCCAGTGACTGCAGACCAGCCATCACTGCAGTTCACATGACGAAAGGGAGATGGAAAAGAAGGGAGGAGGGCTGTGGGCCTTGTGCTTTTGTTACCTGCACAGGTAAGGTCACGCCCACCTCTAGTCACATGCAAGAGGAAGTATGTCCCAGCCCAGGAGGAAACAGGAAGTGTTCAACTGGCTGGTCCAAACATCTCCTTGCATGTCCACTCTAGGAAAACAAGGAATGTTATACTTGACTGCTACTTATGTATCACAGCCCCCACCAGCCTTAGCAGCCCCACGGAGACTGGCCAAAGGTGAGGACAGCACCTTACTCACTTTGGGAGGCAGCAGTCATAGCGGCTTAAATTGAATCTTAAATTCAGTTCTCCACATTTTCACAGCAATTTGGGTTGTTGCTGTTTTTCTTTTTTTTAAAAAAAGAAAAGTCTTAATGAAAGTTAATCAACATTTTAATGCCCATTTCTTCTAATACACACATTTTTGTGTGGATTAGACTAATATGCACGTTTTTTGCAAGGAGTTCCCCCTAATATAATGCATATGTTTACCATTACCAAAGGTAGTGGGGCTACCTTTGAAGGTGACCCGGAAACTACAATTATTCCAGAATGCGGCAGCTAGACTGGTGACTGGGAGTGGCCGCCGGGACCACATAACACCGGTCCTGAGAGATCTACATTGGCTCCCAGTACGTTTCCGAGCACAATTCAAAGTGTTGGTGCTGACCTTTAAAGCCCTAACGGCCTCGGTCCTGTATACCTGAAGGAGCGTCTCCACCCCCACCGTTCAGCCCGGACACTGAGATCCAGCGCCGAGGGCCTTCTGGGCGGTTCCTCACTGTGAGAAGCAAAGCTACAGGGAACCAGGCAGAGGGCCTTCTCGGTAGTGGCGCCCGCCCTGTGGAACGCCCCTACCAGCGGAGGTTAAAGTGATAAACAACTATCCTACATTCAGAAATACCTGAAGGCAGCCCTGTTTAGGGAAGTTTTTAACTTGTGATTTTGATGTATTTTAATATTTGTTGGAAGCCGCCCAGAGTGGCTGGGGAGACCCGGCCAGATGGGCGGGGTACAAATAAAAAAAAAATATTAAAAGTTGTTGTTGTTATTATTATTATTATTATTATTATTATTATTATTATTATTATGTTTTATCTGTGTTAGCTGCCTTGAGTCCTGGATTGGGGGGGGATATAAATAAATATAAGAATAATAAGTTGCTTCACTCATAAAAATGACTCCAAGAGAGTTAGAAACACAACATGTCATTTTGCATACTTTCCCCCTGAGGACCAGGCAGAAAGGAGTTATAAAATTATGAGGGTTTTTTCTCTTTCCATCTGCCCCATGCTGCAAGAATTAGATCCCGTAGTTATAGCAAGAGGTTTGCATCTCCTCCTGATAGCTTTGTAGATTTCCAAATTACGTAGCTCCTTGCTGAGCAGAAGAGCTGGAGCTGACCAAGAAAATGCAGCGCAAATTTTATTTTTTATTTTTCTTTGGCTTTTAATTTAAAATTGATTTGTGGAGGAAAAGCCTAAATTAAAGTTGCTGAAAAGCCATAGGGGAGCTGTAAGTGGACCTTCATGTCTGAGCTCATATCTCTTGGTCCCCGTTTGTGTGTATCTCATGAGTCTTTAATGTTATTGCTGTTTATTTTTCATAGCCATGGCTTTATGTGGTTTTAATTATTAGCTTTTTTCCAGAGGAGTCAAGAAGGGCCCGTTGGCTTCAAGGCTGGCTGCTGGGAACCTCAAGCTGGTTGTCTGCGTGCGCCTCTGCAATTGCGTGGCTCACCCTGGTTGCCTGGAGTCGCCATGTGAGGTTTCCAGCCACGCCGACAACTCCTTGGCCAGTCACAGAAGAGAGGCAGCTGAAATTAATAAATGTTTCCACAAAAGCAATTTCCTTCGGGCCATCGCTGACCTCTCCCCTCAATTTATTTGAACTTTTGTCCTACCAAAAAAAAAATATTAATTCTTAAAATGTATCCTTTGCGATACAACTTTAAAAAGAGCAGGGCTCTGAAATCTGAGAAGCAATGGGAATTCAAAGTTGGCGTGATCGCCAAGGCGACTTGAAAAACAAAGAGGAGCAGGGAAATGTTAGGGCTCCTTATTAACATAGAGCAGCGCATGGAAACGCCGTTTACCTTCCGCTGGAGCAGTACCTATTTATCTACTTGCACTTTGACGTGCTTTCGAACTGCTAGGTGGGCAGGAGCTGGGACTGAGCAACGGGAGCTCACCCCGTCGCGGGGATTCGAACCGCCGACCTTCCGATCGGCAAGCCCTAGACTCTGTGGTTTAGACCACAGCGCCACCTGCGTCCCTATGAACCATTGTACCAGCAAATAAGTGCTTACAGTGCAGGATAATGACAATCACAGCTGGTGGCACATCTTTTGTGCTGTGTTGGAGTTGCAAGCTGGTAGAAAAAGGAGCGACTTCCATTCCTAGAGGCAGCCTCTTCTGCCAAGCTAAGAATAAAAGAAGAACCCAAAGGCTTGTCTAATCCACCATTCTATCCATACAGGGGCTAACCAGATGCCAACGATTAGGGATGGAAGAGGGATCTGTTTTCAATGGATTAATACACAGACTTTGGCAGTTATGGGCTCAAGACAGCTTTGCTTGCATCATAGAATTGTAGAGTTTGGAACATTCAGGAAACTCCCTTGTTCCAATGCCGTTTCCCGCTGCTATCCCGGATTGTTGATCTCCCTTAAATTTCCCGGATTTCAAAGGAAGCAGCTATTCTCCCTCCCTGCCGGCCAGGGAGGTTCCTCAGCTGCGTTGCTCGGCTGCCAATAAGGAGTCTGAGACCGACTGGGGGCGGAGCTTGCATGCCTTGTGCAGCCAGACCCTCACACCCAACCAGACAGACAGCCTGCCTGCCTGCCTGCCATCTACGCACTCGCTCTTTCGCTCACCCGTTTGCGCGCAGCCTCTGGAGCGCAGGGGTGGCGAGGCTACTTGGTGCCATTGCACTGCCCTCGCGGCATCCCTTTTTTTCAAATCCGAAAGTTTGAAAAAATCCCCTATTTTCAAATCCGAAGTTGACAGCTATGGTTTGGAAGGATCCAAGGGGCATCGAGTCCAAACTCCTACAGTACAAGAATCACAGCTAAAGAATTCCTGACTGGTGGCCACCCCAAACCTCCCTTAAAAAACCACCAATGAAAGAGAGTTCATTCCTCCAGTTGGTTGTCATCCACAGATTTAAAGGGTACCTCCTGCATTCCTTCACCGAAGTCACTGAAAGATATAAAGATGTTGATCAACACCAGACCAGGACAGAATCCTGCGGCACCGCACTGGTTACTTTTTTCCATTGGTGAGTACTCCTTGGCTTTCAGCCTTCAGAGCACAGCTGTGTGTGTCTATCTGTTCCAAAAAACCCTGCTTTTTTAGGTGTTTCGCACACACTCACACCCCTTATTACATCTCAACTGAGTGGGATGGGATTTGTCACCTTCTTAGCTCTGATAGCAGCCAGCATTCAAAACACTAAAAAAGAGATCTCGTGCCATTTCCCAACTATTAATTCTGCCTGAAGAAACATGGCCTCCTTATCCTGTTGCTCAACTCAGCCATCTACTTAGTTGTTTCCCTTGACGCTTTGTCACTGGGACCCAGTTCTTTACTGTATGGGGCTGCCCCTCGTGCTCAAAGAGCTGAACCATGATCTCACTTGCTCCTGAGTCCCTCTAGGTCCTTGACTCTAGGATATTCACCTTCATTTTCAACAGCCCTTTAACGTAGCAAAACACTGCAATGCTGAAGCAGCAGCATTGTGTTTTGCAGCAATGTCACTGATGGATCAGTTAGTAGCCCACAATAGCAAGTCTTTTAGAACTAGGCTACCATCTGATCTGGCGTTGAAATGTTATTCTGAGACCAGTTTTGCTTGCCTTCTTTGAAATTTGCGGTAAGTTTGGGGATCCATGTTTTAGGACTGACTGGAAGGCTAAGTTATTTAATTTATTCAGTGCTTCCCACTGGATGCAATTTAAATTCCCCCCACTACAAACATCTATCTATCATCTATCTACAGAGCCGGCTTTCCTATTGGGCTTACTGGTGCGTTGTGCCAGGGCGCCGGCCTCTCAGCGAGTGGGGGAGCTGCGCGGCTTTGCCGGCGGCCTCCCCTTTCCCTGCACGCCCGCCAGCTGTGCCCCGTCAACCATATGACTGGCAGGCATGCAGCTTGCCTCCCAAGCCTCCGTGGGAGGAGAGTGATCCATGCAGAGGCTTAGGATGGAAGCTGCGCCCCGCCAACTATATGACTGGCGGGTGTGCAGCTTCCTTCCCAAGCCTCCACGGGAGGAGAGCGATCCCCACAGAGGCTTGGGAAAAGGTTGACAACTCTGGGAAAGGGTTGTGTGCTGGAGGGATCTTTGAACCATGGCGCCGGATATGCTTAAGACGGCCATATCTATCCATCTATCTATCTATCTATCTATCTATCTATCTATCTATCTATCATCTATCTATCTATTTATCTATCTATCTATTTATCTATCATCTATCTATCTATCATCTATCTATCATCTATCTATCTATCATCTATCTATCTATCTATCTATCTATCTATCATCTATCATCATCATCTATATCTATCTCTATCTATCTATCTATCTATCTATCTATCTATCTATCTATCTATCTATCTATCTATCTATCATCTATCTATCTATCATCTATCTATCTATCTATCTATCTATCTATCATCTATCTATCTATCTATCTATCTATCTATCTATCTATCTCTATCTATCTATCTATCTATCTATCTATCATCTATCTATCTATCTATCTATCTATCTATCTATCTATCATCTAT
This sequence comes from Darevskia nairensis, assembly GCA_034642065.1. Classification (NCBI taxonomy): domain Eukaryota; kingdom Metazoa; phylum Chordata; class Lepidosauria; order Squamata; family Lacertidae; genus Darevskia; species Darevskia nairensis. The sequence goes on from JAWWNI010000290.1 coordinate 268,497, forward strand.
CTATCTATCTATCTATCTATCTATCATCTATCTATCTATCTATCTATCTATCTATCTATCTATCTATCTATCTATCTATCATCTATCTATCTATCTATCTATCTATCTATCTATCTATCTGATTTATATACAACTCTTACACAAACCACAGGGCAGTTGCTAGATGTTAGCATAATATATCTTGCCTGGTGACACACAGATTGTCTTGCAGGTGACTTTTGGACAAAGGAGATTATCCAGAGTGGCTGCAGCATTGTCGCAGTCCAGGCAGCTTGCACATTAATGCCATTTCCAAGCAGGAGTGATTTTATTACTCCCAGATGTTCCTCCTTCTCTTCAGCTGCCTAAATATCGTGGTGGCATTTTTGTTTTCTTAGGAGCTGTTGGGGCACAGGGTCAGCTTGAAAGGATTTGGAGTTGTAAGGAAAGCAATGTCTGGCTTCGTGCCTCTCTCCTGGGTGCGATGATGGCGAAGGCTGCAAGCAGCTTTTGCCCAGGTTTCAGAGCTATAACTGGCATTTATGATTGATGGAGCAGAGGAAAGTGAGCCCACATGCAGTGAGGGAACGCTACCTGATAGGTGTACCTGTGGGTTGAGTTCAGTAGTTGGAGACTGGTCCCATGTCCTTTGTATATGGCAATGTCACTGGTGCTGCCAGGAGACAACTTGTTTTGCACTTTTCTACAGCAAATCTTCCAGTGAGGCATCATTTGGACTAGGCCATTGCGGCTTTCAGAATATTTTAAAGGTAAAGGGACCCCTGACCATTAGGTCCAGGCGCGGACGACTCTGGGGTTCATCTCGCTTTATTGGCCGAGGGAGCCAGCGTACAGCTTCCGGGTCATGTGGCCAGCATGACTAAACCGCTTCTGGCGAACCAGAGCAGCACACGGAAACGGCGTTTACCTTCCCGCCGGAGCTGTACCTATTTATCTACTTGCACTTTGACGTGCTTTTGAACTGCTAGGTGGGCAGGAGCTGGGACTGAGCAACGGGACGGGAGCTCACCCCGTCGCGGGGTTTCAAACCGCCTACCTTCTGATCAGCAAGCCCTAGGCTCTGTGGTTTAACCCACAGCGCCACCCGCATCCCTTCAGAATATTTTAGGGAAGAACTATAAGTAATCCTCTCCAGCTCTCTTTATAGGTTAGGAAAATATGAAGCACAAAGGCAGACAGGGAAGGTGGAAGGGGACTAGAGCAGGGGTTGGCAAAGCTTTTGTGGCTTGGGCCGGTTCACGGTCCCGCAGACACTGCGGCGGGCCAGTGTGTGTGTGTGTGTGTGTGTGTGTGTGTGTGTGTGTGTGTGTGCGCGCGTGTGCGTGCGTGTGCGTGCACAAACAATATTTCTGGCACTCCTTCTGGTCCGGAGGAGGCATGTGCAGCTTCCCATTGGCTGCAGGAGCTTCTCGGTAGTGGCGCCCGCCCTGTGGAACGCCCTCCCTTCAGATGTCAAAGAAAACAACAACTATCAGACCTTTAGAAGACATCTGAAGGCAGCCCTGTTTAGGGAGGCTTTTAATGTTTAATAGATTATTGTATTTTAATGTTCTTTTGGAAGCCGCCCAGAGTGGCTGGGGAGACCCAGCCAGATGGGCGGGGTATAAATAATAAATTATTATTATTATTATTATATAATGGGAAGCCGGCCAGCGTCACGGAAGGCGGTCCCCGCTCTGCTCCGCGCCGGTTTAGCGCAGCGCATGGGAGCTGACTGAGTGGGCTGCAGGGGTCCCCGAGCGGGTGGCGGGGGTCCATGGGCCAGTTAAACGACCCCTTAGGTTTCCGACCCCTGGACTAGAGCATCACAAAATTCAGGGAAGTGCAGATTTCAATGGATAGCTGTGTTTTGGTTTATATATACGGTATATTGTTACTTCAAATGCAAATTCTCTTTAAAATGCGATGCATGTTGAATCTGTTTCCCATCTCTAAAGCTGTCCACTAGCACCATCCGGGCCTCAGCGTGTATTTGATCCCATAGGAGAAATACGATGACAGCTGGAACAGTTCGACACCTCTAAACAGATCGACAGATTGCACAACTAGCAGCACTTTCGTCTTGTCTGGATTCAGTTCCAGCTTGAAAATTCACAATTGTACGGGTTGAACCCAGTAAAATATTGGATGGTTGGCAATTCCAGAACCCCTGAATAAAGGGGGGGGGATGGCAGAATGTCCTTTCCTCTTTTTGCACCCCCTACTTTCCCCCCTTCCCCTTGGACTTCCAGTCTTTCTTTGAAAATTCAGCATTGAAGATTCAGTTCCATTTCACTTGAGAGGGTTCAAAATGAGGTTATGCAAGTCTATCCATTCATGTTCCTGCTGTCTGCCTCTGTGGGAGTGTCGGAGCCTCCCAGTACACTAAAAGGGATGGGAGAAAGAGAAGAATGTGCTCCATCATGGACTTTGATGCTGAGACAAAATCCAAATCCTGAAAATGGGGGGGGGGGGGGAGAGAGAGAGATGCACAAAATTCAGTGGAAGCATCAATCTTTTTTTGACGTGTGTAGCGGAAAGAATAAATATTAAGTTGTACCCGATCCAGGACCACACCAAGCAGAACGGCTTGGCTCTAATCTGTAAAATCCAGCCAGCGATACATTCTGGCACACCCATGTAGTTTCAAAATGTACATTACTTTACGCCCAATTCATCAGAGGGAGGCTCTGTATTACGGGATCCAGCAGTTTAGTGCAAGACACAAGACTGTGCCTTTTTCTTTCCAACAGGGGGAGGCATTGGTTGCGCAGAGATGTTTGTGAATGGCATTGTGGTGAAAATGATATGAAGCGGTGTCGGTCCATTTGAAAACGTCTAAAAGCCACAGCAGGAGAATTCTCTCCCCCCCCCTCCCCGCTTGGAAGCTGCTACCAAATAATTGTTACGTTAATTTCCCTTTTTATCCCCCCCCCCCCCAGCCCATCCTCAGAGCAAAAATGAGAGGGAGGAACACTGGAAAAACACTTTTGAGCATGGGCAGATCTGCCACAGATAACCACCAATTCACAGTTGGAATCAGAACATAATAACATACAATGTATCCATGAAGACAGTCTTGTGTTGAAATAATTAGTATTTTGGTAGCAATCCTTGCCAGTAAACCATGAACATTTCTGGAAGCTGAGTTCTATTTTGACAATAGAGCAGGCATCCCCAAACTTCGGCCCTCCAGATGTTTTGGACTACAATTCCCATCATCCCTGACCACTGGACCTGTTAGCTAGGGATCATGGGAGTTGTAGGCCAAAACATCTGGAGGGCCGCAGTTTGGGGATGCCTGCAATAGAGCATCAGTCCCATTTTTGTCCCTAGCCGTGCATTTTGAAAATTGTATCTGTTTCCCAGTGCTATTTTCCTGTCAATTTTTATTTCTCTGTTTCTCATTTTCCAACCTTAAGTTTATGGGTTGTGTGGGTTGTTTTTTTAAGTCCTCAAGAATACAGATTTGCCAGCGTTTTTATACACACTTCTCCTAACCTACACACGTTCGCAAGCAATTTTGCCTAATGCATTGCATTTTTCTATGTTATTTTCATTCATACATGCTTTCGTATGCACACTTCTCCCTAACATACAAAAGAATCATATATTTATTTATTTCGGCTATTAGCCCATATATAAAACAAAACAAAAACAAAAACAAAACAAAACAAACGGCACATACAAAAGAAAAAAGCGTGTATTTTTGGTTTGGAGAACAGCACCTCGAAATCTGGAGGAGTGTGGAGTTAAAAGGTAGCTGTATTTTAATTGGCATACTGCTTCAGGAAGGATGAATTACGTAGGTTCACATAAAGAGGAGAACCGAACCCCATCTCCTGTACTGTGCAAAGCGACAAAGATTGCGAGTCGAGGTCCCCAAGCCACCCCCCTAAATAACTCACACTACACACCGTAATTTAAGTTTAAGGTTTTTGGCATAATTTTGGCCACAGCTTTTATTAAAATACAAAATGTGAGTGGTTGCTTAGGCATCGGTTCCAACTAGCTGCCCCTTCCTGGGGGCAGACTGACACCCGCCCGGTTAGCAGAAGTCAGTACAGGGGAAAACACTTTGGGGAGAGAATGGGGGTCGGGGTCCCAGACCCTCACCTCTCCCCAAATGTTCCCAGGGGCTCTTGCGTGGCCCTGGCCCCCTACCACACTGAGAGCCAGTGTGGTGTAGTGGTTAAGAGCGGTAGACTCGTAATCTGGTGAACCGGGTTCGCGTCTCCGCTCCTCCACATGCAGCTGCTGGGTGACCTTGGCCTAGTCACACTTCTCTGAAGTCTCTCAGCCCCACTCACCTCACAGAGTGTTTGTTGTGGGGGAGGAAGGGAAAGGAGAATGTTAGCCGCTTTGAGACTCCTTTGGGTAGTGATAAAGCGGGATATCAAATCCAAACTCTTCTTCTACCGGGGGATACGGACAAAAGCATGATGAGCCCCTGAATTCCTTTAACGGAATTCCCCGTGCAGCAGCATTGGAGGGGCAGGCACAGCCAACCACATCCCTTCCACCAACCAAATTCATAACCAATGCCTGACCGCAACCTTACAAGTTGTGACTAATTGCTACGCAGTAGGCAAAAACCAAACGGCAACAGCCAATCAGCCAGATGGAAAAAAATCCTACCAGGCCCCTGTCCCAAAAACAGACGACCCCATGACAGGCATAGCAAGGTCAACGCACAAGCCTAAATAAAGGGAGGGAGGGTGATCCGATGCACGCAGCAAAGAGGGCCGCGTGCTGCCTGCACTGGGAATATATAACCTCTGAGCTGTCCATCAAAACTTGCTACATAACATTCTCCCCAGCAACCCGCAGGGCCGAATCACCTGCCATGGTCATCTATCCTAACCCGCCCAGCAACAGTGGGGTGACTTGTTAGCCCCCACCGCAACACGTGCTCTCCATGAAGGAGAACCCGCTTTATTTAACAAATGCTTTATAGCAAAGATGCCAGCTGTTTACCGTATATACTCGAGTATAAGCCGACCCGAATATAAGCCGAGGCACCCAATTTTACCACAAAAAACCTGGGAAAGCTTCATAGGAGCCACTGCCTGCCTCCCTCGAGTATAAGCCGAGGGCGGCTTTTTCAGCACAAAAAATGTGCTAAAAACTAGGCTTATACTCGAGTATATAGGGTATGTACTCCCTGCCCACTGGGGCGGCTTATGAAACATGCTGCTCTGCAACCACATTCTTGTAGCAGAGAGCAGCTGTCTTGACAGCAAGAAGGGAGGGGAAGGAAAGTGGGAAAGGCTCACCCCTCCTTTAGTCTTTGAACACGGCAGTTTGTCAAATCAAACTGCGGCCAAGCAGGGCTTAGGGGGTGAAGCTTTCCCAGAGAAATGTTTTGGGAAGAGGCTGCCAGATTCTCATGTACTTGCTTGCCGCTACTACACACCACATTTAACTGAGCGCAAAATGGAGCTGCCCAAAGAGTCTGTCTCCCCCCCCTTTTTTTTGTATGAAACATTTTTCCTTTCAAGAAAATGAATTGTTCGTGCCCATGTTTTTCCTCCGTCTGGAATTTTAAAATGAGAAATAACCAAGTTCGGCTCTATCCGGGAGTTCGAAACGAAACCTACTGCTTCTCTCAGGTTGTATTTCAGCCCTCCGGCAGCTGTTTGTAATGGACAAAGGTTGGCACCTTGAGTTTGCACCCCAGCATCTGGTGTGAGAGAAGGTAATGGGTGGAGAGGGAGCAAAGAGGAGGAAACATATATCATTGGCTAATGGAAAGTTTGGGAACCATAGCTGTCAACCCTCCCTTTTTTTGCGGGAAACTCCCTTATTCCAATGCCGTTTCCCGCTGCTATCCCGGATTGTTGATATCCCTTAAATTTCCCGGATTTCAAAGGAAGCAGCTCCTCCCCCTCCCTGCCGGCCAGGGAGGCTCCTCAGCTGCGTTGCTCGGCTGCCAATAAGGAGTCTGAGACCGAATGGTACTTGGTGCCATTGCACCGCCCTCGCGGCATCCCTTATTTTCAAATTCGAAAGTTGACAGCTATGTTGGGAACACATAGTTCTTTTTCCTCCTCTGTTCTCACCTTGCCCTTTCCCCTTTCTACGACTTAAACAAAACTAATACCCCTTTCCCATTGTCCCATTTTGCTCAGGACAGAAGTGAGGATCATAGGGCCAGATGTTGCTGCATTACAGCTCCAAGCATCCCTGGCCATTAGCTATTCTACCTGGGACCGATGGGAGTTAGGGGGGTCTGAGAACATCTGGAGGACCACAGGCTTCCTGCCCTACACTTATGCGGCTGGGGTCATTGATGCAGAGCCCTCCCTAGTCGAATAGACTCGGAAGAACACCTGCCTGCAGGATTTCCCTTTGCTGCCATCACTGTTTAGGAGCAATGGAACCAAGATGCACAGTATTTGGTCATCAGCCAGGGAGAGAAAGCCTCACTGGAAACAGATGACTGAAAACATCTGGCTACTGAGCCTGGAAGCCTGTTTCAGGGTGTGTGTGTGTGTGTGTGTGTGTGTGTGTGTGTGTGTGTCATAGCTGTCAACTTTCGGATTTGAAAATAAGGGATGCCGCGAGGGCGGTGCAATGGCACCAAGTAGCCTCGCCACCCTGCACTCCAAAGGAGGCTGCGCGAACGGGTGAGCGAAAGAGCGAGCGCGTAGACGGCAGGCAGGCTGGCTGCCTGGTTGGGCGTGAGGGTCTGGCTGCACAAGGCATGCAAGCTCCACCCCCAGTCGGTCTCAGACTCCTTATTGGCAGCCGAGCAACGCAGCTGAGGAGCCTCCCTGGCCGGCAGGGAGGGAGAGGAGCTGCTTCCTTTGAAATCTGGGAAATTTAAGGGATATCAACAATACAGGATAGCAGCAGGAAACGGCATTGGAATAAGGGAGTTTCCCGCAAAAAAGGGAGGGTTGACAGCTATGGTGTGTGTGTGTGTGTGTGTGTGTGTGTGTGTTGGCTATGCCTATGAGCTTGGTGAAGCAGTAACACCAGGGAATGGAATGGACTCCCTCTGGAGATTGTGGACTCTTCTTCCTTGGAGGTTTTTAAGTGGAGGTTGGACGGCCATCTGTCATGGAGATTCTTGCATTGCAGGGAGTTGGACTAGATGACCCCCAGTCAGTGGTATAGGAAGGCGGGCATTGGGGGCGGTCTGCCCCAGGTGTCATCAGGTCGGCGGTTCGAATCCTCACGACGGGGTGAGCTCCCGTTGCTCGGTCCCTGCTCCTGCCCACCTAGCAGTTCGAAAGCACATCAAAGTGCAAGTAGATAAATTGGTACCACTCTGGCGGGAAGGTAAACGGCATTTCCATGCGCTGCTCTGGTTCGCCGGAAGTGGCTTAATCATGCTGGCCACATGACTCGGAAGCTGTACGCCGGCTCCCTCGGCCCATAAAGCAAGATGAGCGCTGAAACCCCAGAGTCGTCCGCGACTGGACCTAACGGTCAGGGGTACCTTTACCTTTTATGTATGATACAAACATTGTATGATACAAACATTGCCAAATAAAGGTGGCATACCCTCCAACATTTCTCCGATGAAAATAGGGATGTTCTATTCTATAGTGATAATTTTACAATTTATACCACCACACATCTTACTGGGTTGCCCCAGCCACCCTGGACAGCTTCCAACATGTATAAAAACATAATAAAACATTGAACATTAAAAAACAGAAACAACAAAAACCCAACCCTATATAGGATTGCCTTCAGACAGCTGGGGGGGGGGTCGGATAACTCCATACCCTCCAACACTTCTCCAATGAAAATAGGGACATCCTAAGGAAAGGTGGGACATTCCAGAATCAAATCAGAAACAGGGGCGGCTTCTCTAAATCAGGGAAAGTGTTACTGGGAAATAGGGGTGCTTGGAGGGTGCTTGAGATGGCAGGGAGACGTTTAATAATAAATTTTAAAAAATTATTATTTGTACCCCGCCCATCTGGCCGGGTCTCCCCAGCCACTCTGGGCGGCTTCCAACAAATATCAAAATACATTAAAAAAATATCACAGATTAAAAACTGCCCTAAACAGGGCTGCCTTCAGGTATTTCCTAAATGTCATGTAGTTGTTTATCTCTTTGACCTCTGATGGGAGGGCGTTCCACAGGGCGGGCGCCACTACCGAGAAGGCCCTCTGCCTGGTTCCCTGTAGCTTTCCTTCTCGCAGTGAGGGAACCGCCAGAAGGCCCTCGGCGCTGGACCTCAGTGCTTGGGTGCATTTTGAGTTTGACATCTTAATGGTAGGGGCCTATTTTGGAGCCTAGCCAAAAGGAAGTTGTGTTGGATTCAGGACAGCAATACTTGGGTCTTCCACTGCATACAAATAGCAGCAAACAATATTTGGACCACGTCCACGCCAAAAGTCATTGTTAGCTTACAATCCAGGAGCAAAAGAGAACCCGTTAGTTGTTGTTATTTAAAATGGAATGCCAGTGAAACTGCTGCAAAGTCAGGATGAAAAAGAGCCCGTGATTAATGCATGGGCAGGAAGTATGGGGGAGATTAACAAAGGATTTGTTAGCAACTGGACTGAGTGGCCAGGCCAAAAGCCCCACCCACTTGGCTTATTCATTCCTGCTAAGGAAGAGCTTCCCACCAAAACATGTTGATACCTTTCAGGATTCGGAACTGCTAAGAGACATCAAGTCTGCTGGGGATGCAAGCTTCTTTTCTTCTCAAGGTCTCTCCGCATAATGTTTAGGCTCTAAAAGACCTGGATAACCGGGAGTGGGGAGAAGGACATAGCCAGTTGAAAGCCAGTGTGGTTTAGTGGTTAGAGTGTTGGACTAAGACCTGAGAGACCAGGGTTCAAATCCCCACTTTGGCCATGAAGGACACTGGGTGATCTTGGGCCAGTCACCTGCCTCACAGAATTGCCGTGAGGATAAGAAGAAGAAGAAGAGGACACGGAGCAATGGATTCAAACTACAAGAAAGAAGATTCCACCTAAACATTAGAAAGAACTTCCTGACAGTGAGAGCTGTTCGACAGTGGGATTTGCTGCCAAGGAGTGTGGTGGAGTCTCCTTCTTTAGAGGTCTTTAAGCAGAGGCTCGACAGCCACCTGTCAGGAATGCTTTGATGGTGTTTCCTGCTTGGCAGGGGGTTGGACTGGAAGGCCCTTGTGGTCTCTTCCAACTCTATGATTCTATGATTCTAAGAGTTTGGATTTGATATCCCGCTTTATCACTACCCCAAAGTGGCTCACATTCTCCTTTCCCTTCCTCCCTCACAACAAACACTCTGTGAGGTGAGTGGGGCTGAGAGACTTCAGAGAAGTGTGAGTAGCCCAAGGTCACCCAGCAGCTGCATGTGGAGGAGCGGAGACGCGAACCCGGTTCACCAGATTACGAGTCTACCGCTCTTAACCACTACACCACACTGCTGAGGGCAGAACTTTGATACGTGGGCCTACCCAAACCAAACCCTCACATATCGGTGCTTGGCAAGTGATGGCTGCACATCAATGGAAGGGTTGGTGACTCAGGTGAGCTTGACCCCCATTATTTTCTGAAGAGAAAGGAGTCTCTACTGTAGGCCGAGAACGTCTTCTGCCCTCTTCATTCTTTCCGTTTCTGGCCTTGCTCATAGGCGCCAGCTCCAGGGGGTCAAGGCTCTTTGGGCCCCCCTCAATCTCTTTTTTGAAGGGGCTGGGTCCCCCATTGTTGAGGCTGAATGCAGATCCGGGCTCAGTGTGACGTCAGGAAGTTGTGCAACGCCAGGACATCGTGTCGGGCCCCCTCAATGTACTTCAGAATAATGGCGCCTCTGTGTGGAGTAACGTCCAAATTAGACAACATGTAAAGTGCATGAGGGACGTGGGTGGCACTGTGGTCTAAACCACAGAGCCTAGGGCATGCCGATCAGAAGGTTGGTGGTTCGAATCCCTGTGATGGGGTGAGCTCCTGTTGCTCAGTCCCAGCTCCTGCCAACCTAGCAGTTCGAAAGCACGTCAAAGTGCAAGTAGATAAATAGGTACCACTCCAGCGGGAAGGTAAACGGCGTTTCTGTGTGCTGCTCTGATATCGCCAGAAGTGGCTTAGTCATGCTGGCCACATGATCCAGAAAAACTGTCTGCGGACAAACGTTGGCTCCCTTGGCCAGTAAAATGAGATGAGTGCCGCAACCCCAGAGTCGTTCGCAACTGGACTTAACTGTCAGGGGTCCCTTTACCTTTACCTTTAAAGTGCATGAATGTCAATTTTGGGTTCTCCCAGTTTCTCATTTTTTTCAGTCTTCAACTCAGCCTGCCATTGCTGCATCAATATGAGATTATTTTTATTTTTTTAAAACTCCTCGTGAAAATATACCAGCCTTTTAGTGTGTACTTCTCTTAATATCCATAGTTTTTGTGAGGAATTTCCCGTAAGACAATGCGTTTGTGTATATAACTTTCTCAGACCTGTGTATTTTAATGTAAACTTTCTCTTAATGTACAAGTTCTTGTAGACATCATTTTGGTTGCAGAACTGGGCTGCAAAATTATGAAAACTGAAATTTCTAGGATAGCTGCATATCCATTTGCCTTTTGTTGCAGGAAGTCTGAATTAGGCAGGTTCTCACTGAAATGCAAACCAAGTCATATTTCTCTCTCATCCCTTGGTAGGGAATGGTTATATGTTGGCCTCCATTCATCATAAGGGTGAGTTTGCTGCAGGCCCTTACTTTTGAATCCCCACAGATTTTATTTTTCCCTTTTCTTTTTTTAGCAGCTGTGAGGCGTTGTGGGAGTGGAAGGTAAAGTCCATCTGGTTTTATTTTTAAACCCTCAATCTGAAGGGAAATGTAGTCTTGTTTTGGAACGAGATACTTTTTTCCATTTCTAATGTAAACAGAAGTGTTGGGGCCATTCTCCAGCCTCTCTGGCCTCTTTCTGTCTTTTCCCATCCCTACTCTTCTCTATCTCCTGCCCACCACTTTCAAGACCATTAATGAATTTTGAAGAAGAAGGGAAGAGTTTGGATTTGATATCCCGCTTTATCACTACCCTAAGGAGTCTCAAAGCGGCTCACATTCTCCTTTCCCTTCCTCCCCCACAACAAACACTCTGTGAGGTGAGTGGGGCTGAGAGACTTCAAAGAAGTGTGACTAGCCCAGGGTCACCCAGCAGCTGCATGTGGAGGAGCGGAGATGCGAACCTGGTTCACCAGATTACGAGTCTACCGCTCTTACCCACTAAACCACACTGGCACTCCAAGAAATGTTGATCCACGTCATCTACCCATTAAAAAACAGACATTTACTTTTGACGACACACTTTCTTTCTAAAGTGGTTTGTTTTTTTTAAGGACAATTTATGGCATCACAAAAATCAATGAACACTGAACGCAACCTACCAAACTCTGGAGCCTCCCACCCCTCACAATGCCAATAAAGATAAATAAATTTCCCTGTTGCCTTAAAAAGGTAAACAATATTTTAAAGGATCCATCTCATCCAGGATATAGTCTCTTTGCACCACTGCCTTCGGGTAGAAGATCTAGAACAGTGATGGCTAACCTTGACACTCCAGATGTTTTGGAACTACAACTCCCATCATCCCTAGCTAACAGGATCAGTGGTCAGGGATGATGGGAGTTGTAGTCCCAAAACATCTGGAGTGTCAAGGTTAGCCATCACTGATATAGAACAATTAGATCAAGAACAAATAGATTGAAGAACAGTTTCTACCCAAGAGCTATAACCATCTTAAATGCTGTAACCAGATAATATGACCTTGGAGAGCTGTGATGGTGTGTGTGTGTGTGTGTGTGTGTGTGTGTGTGTGTGTGTGTGCGCGTGTGCATGTGTGGCTTTTTTTGGTGTGTGTGTGTTTTGTGCTGTTTTTTCTTTTTCTTTTTCTTTCTGGTTTTTACAGGATGGCATGCAATTCCGTTGCACTTGTATAGCGTTGTGCTTGTACTTATCTAAATGTATAAATAAAGGACCTATCCATGTGATGCTGACACAAATCCCCACAACAGAACAATACCCCAATCTCCTCCCTGTGCCTTTTCTTTCCCCCTTCTCTTCCCCCAACCATAAGATCTCCATGTCTCATACTGAACATAAACAAACTCCGAAAAAGACTCTATGAATCAAAAGCGGAGACGCTATATGTACTTTCCCATTTATAACACAAGAAAATCTTCAATAAAACAAATTTTAAAAACCAACAAACACTGGTAAAGGTAAAGGTAAGGGACCGCTGACCATTAGGTCCAGTCGCGAACGACTCTGGGGTTGCGGCGCTCATCTCGCTTTATTGGCCGAGGGAGCCGGCGTACAGCTTGCAGGTCATGTGGCCAGCATGACAAAGCCGCTTCTGGCAAACCAGAGTAGCGCACGGAAACGCCGTTTACCTTCCCTCTGCAGTGGTACCTATTTATCTACTTGCACTTTGACGTGCTTTCGAACTGCTAGGTTGGCAGGAGCAGGGACCAAGCAACAGGAGCTCACCTCGTTATGGGGATTCGAACTGCCAACCTTCTGATCGGCAAGCCCTAGGCTCTGTGGTTTAACCCACAGCGCCACCCGCGTCCCTTTTAACAAACACTGGTGCCCTCCCAAAGTGTATATCAGGGGGGTGCTGTGTGGAGAGAGTCTCCCTTTTAAATTCCTGGGAGTTTACCTTAGTGAGGACCTCACTTGGAAAATCAACATAACTCAGGTGGTCAGAAAGGCCCGACAGAGACTCCATTTCCTCAGGGTCTTGCGAAAGAATCAAGTTAAGCAACAGCTGATGAACTCCTTTTACCGGTCCACAATAGAAAAGGGTCCTTTCATATTGTATCACATATTGTATGCTGGCCTGACAGCCACGGACAGAAAGTCTCCACAGAGGGTGGTGAATACAGTACATGATATCATGGGCTGTCCCTTGAGTCCGCTAGATGACATCGCAAGAGATCGTTACCTTAGGAGAGCGAGAAAAATTCTCAGGGATGACTCACACCCCAGCCATCACCTCTTTAATCTTATACCCTCGGGCAGGAGATATAGAAGTATAATCAGCTGTACCAACAGGCTAAAAAATAGCTTCTATCCGTGGGCTGCTAGGCTATTGAACGGAAAATAACATAGCGCAATTGACTTGCGAGGTGGTGTGTTGTTTGGTAAGAGATTGAGTGTTTGGGGGGGAAGGGAGGCTCGTTTAATTTCATTGTACACAGGTTGTACAATGACAATAAAGGTATTATTATTATTATTATTATTATTATTATTAGTGCCCCATTGTCTGTGCAGAACCTACTCAACTCTGCTCATTTGAGACTCATCCTCCTTTGAAGGAGTGAATTTTTCAAAAGGCATTTCAACTCTTATTCAAGGCTACATCACCCTGGAGATAGAGAAAACCTTCCTTTATTTATTAAGACAGTGAGCATGCCAGGGTTCTTGAAGGAGATAGGGAACAGCTTATTTAAAGAAGCTGCTCGTTATGAGTAGTGAAACCTTCTGAACTTGAATCAATATACTTTTTAAATTTTAGTTTAAAATAAGCTTTATTTAGATTTCTTTAAAATACAAAAAGTAAACACACAATCAACAAATATCATAGAACCTAAACAAAAAAGAAAAGAAATAATCCAAGAAGGAACAAAGAATTAAGAATAACAGTTTAAAATTGACTTCCAATTGTTTGCATATCGCTTCCCTTAATAATTGCTCTTAGTCTGCTATGTCTAATATAAAGTTTGAAAAGAATAAGTGAGTAAATAATTAATTCTCTAATGTAATATAACTATCCCTGTATGTATCTCAATCTAAGCAAATCACCAAATCTGTTTTTATACAGTGGACCCTCGACTTACGAATGTAATCCGTTCCGACGGGAGCGTCGGAACTCGGAAAAATCGTAAGTCGAGTCCCCATAGGAATGCGTTAGTGAATGCATTTGTAGGTCGAAAAAAACTTCGTACCTCGAAAAAACCCTATCTAAAGCGGCCGCGGCTTCCGATCGGAAGTCGAAAAAATTGGGAAGCGGCGGCCGCTTTGATCCCTCGTAAGTCGAAAAAGACGGAAGTCGGGGCATTCGTAAGTCGAGAGATCACTGTACCTTCCTTTTTCAAATAATCTTCAACATATTTCTACTCAGCTTTGCATTTTTGTTTTGAATCACCGTACTTCTTAAATTTCATGCCCGATGCTAACATTTTATAGGCATTGAAATGCATAGAGGCTTTTGGAACTTGGCAACGGGCTTATAAAAGACAGCTATAAAAGGCAGCTTAAAACGTGGCCACGTTGTTTGTTCTTCCCGGTTCGGATCTGGCAAGAAAAGCCACTTTTCCGTGGGTGTTTTTTGGTTCGGCCTTGACCAAAGTTTTGTTTCTCTGGGAAATAGAGAAATTGTTTTCTGGCGAGGCCTTGGCTTTCACTAATTGGAGAGGAGATAATGGGTTGAGGGCATTTGTCTTAGCAAGCAGCGGCTCATTATCTCATGACCAGTATGTCAGCAAGCCTAATTAACAGGAATCATGCACCTTGATGCACGCTAAAGTACCAGAAATGTTCAAGCCATCAAGTTATCAAGCAATCCTTTTACAATTGGATTTTCTCCAAAAAAACTCACAAATCCAATAGCCTCTGTGGTTGATTACCAGGGTGCTGAAAAAGAAACACTTTCTAATTCGGAGAATGAGCATCCTCCCCTCCCCCCACCTCGAATCTTTGTAAACAAGCCACTTGAGGATTTCTGGACTCCCAAATTCCTATTTGGATAGAGCTCAAATAGACAGAGCGAGATTCAGAACTGGAAGGCACCTGACTTTCTGTAAATATTTAAGGCTCGTGGAAAACTCATCAGTTGTCAGGCAGGCAGGCAGGAAGAATATAGGTCTTGCAGGCATATATGCTTGGTTGACAGTCATATACAATCAATTACGGGCACGCACAAGAAACCAGCCTGTTTCAACAGACCATAATACCTTGTGCTGTGATTATACATGCTGAGCCTTGTCCGTTTCCCTAGCCCACGGGTAGGCAAACTAAGGCCCGGAGGCCGGATCTCGCCCAATCGCCTTCTAAATCCGGCCCATGGACAGTCCAGGAATCAGCGTGTTTTTACATGAGTAGAATGTGTCCTGTATACCTGAAGGAGTGTCTCCACCCCCATCGTTCAGCCCGGACACTGAGATCCAGCGCCGAGGGCCTTCTGGCGGTTCCCTCACTGCGAGAAGCAAAGCTACAGGGAACCAGGCAGAGGGCCTTCTCGGTAGTGGCGCCCGCCCTGTGGAACGCCCTCCCAGCAGAGGTCAAAGAGATAAACAACTATCTGACATTCAGAAAATACCTGAAGGCAGCCCTATTTAGGGGAGTTTTTAACCTGTGATATTTTAATGTATTTTAATATCTGTTGGAGACCACCCAGAGTGGCTGGGGAGACCCAGCCAGATGGGCGGGGTACAAATAAAAATTATTATTATTATTATTATTATTATTATTATTATTATTATTATTTAAATGCATCTCTGGGTTATTGTGGATCATAGGAATTCATTCATTATTTTTTTAAAAAAAAATATAGTCCAGCCCCCCACAAGGTCTGAGGGACAGTGGACTGGAAAATTTTGCTGACCCATTCCCTAGCCCCCAAAGAGGAGACAGTATGCCTCTCTTAGTAACTCCATTTTTCTGGGAGTAAGCTCCACTGAATTCACCCGCCCCGTTTTGTAACCCACGACCTCCCACCCACAATCCAGGCCCAGGTGTGGAAGAGTGAATTTCAGCAGATGGGGGGGGGTTTCCCTCCTCCAGCTGTGTGTCGCTGGGCAGAGACCAAAGGCGTTAGGATTTCAGGGTGGATGACGTACATAGAATCATAGAGTTGGAAGGGGCAATGAGGCTCATCTAGCCCAGTCCCCCCCCCTGCAACGCATACGGGGATTGAACCCGCAACCTTGCCGTTATCAGCACCATGCTCTAACTGTCAGGCGGGAGAGGATCCCACCTCCACGGCAGCTCGCCAGGAACGGATAAGACAAGGAAAAATTCTTACCAACTGCTTTTTATTCAACATTCGCAGAGAGAGACTTGGAAATGCAGCCTCTTGGAAATAATGGCGTTGCCCCGAGCGAGTCTCCACCTCCTCCCTCTCTCCTTTCATGCGTCATCACTATGGGTGCTGAAAAGCGCCCTCCGCCTCTGAGCTCTTTGCTCTCCTACTTTCAATGCTCATCAGGAGATGGGGGGTCTGGAATGCTTTCTAAAGACACTTGTAGCGTTCCTGGGGGAAGAGATGACTGTGCAGGAGGGAGAAGAAGGGTTAAATCGATTAACCAATGAGGAATCAGGGGTGGAGCTGAAAGGCAGTTGAGGAGAAGTCGGTTGAGAATGGGCAGTTGGAGGGAGGAGCAGGGTGGAACAAGGAGGGTTGTTGGTTGTGAGGGCGGAGGTAGGATAGGAGACAGGGAAGAAATAGGTTGAGGACAGGTTAGGAAAGGGAAACTGCATACCAACGTGTTTAAGTCTGAGAGTGGTTGTGTTACCAAATAAAACTTGTTCACGTGTTCAAAACCCTGTTTGTGAGAGTACTTTCCCAGGGGGGGAGGAACCCTGGATGGTGGCAGCCAACTGCTGTGTAGTGGCATCAGAGTCAACGGACCGTGAGACGTCTGGGGATCTGGTGTGATCGCTACAACACTGTGTCCATCAGCTCCCTCCCCTCTGGTGCTTCTTCTTCCTCCTCTCTCATTATTTCCCAGCTTTTCCCCTCATTTGCCTCTGAGCTGTGATCTCCCTCAAACCCCGGTTTTAATTCTGAACTGTCTTCTTCTTCTCTAAAGGGTCAGGCTGGGGAGGCGGTCTTCACTATTCCTTCTCATGTTGGTAGCTTCGAGAACACTGTCCAACCATCTCATCATCTGTCGTCCCCTTCTCCTTGTGCCCTCCATCTTTCCCAACATCAGGGTCTTTTCCAGGGAGTCTTCTCTTCTCATAAGGTGGCCAAAGTATTGGCGTCTCAGCTTCAGGATCTGTACTTTTGCGAGCACTCAGGGTTGATTTCCTTAAGAATGGATAGGTTTGATCCTCTTGCAGTCCATGGGACTCTCAAGAGTCTCCTCCAGCACCATAATTCAAAAGCATCAATTCTTCGGCAATCAGCCTTCTTGATGGTCCAGCTCTCACTTCCGTACATCACTACTGGGAAAACTATAGCTTTAACTATTTGTCTGCAAGTTGATGTCTCTGCTTTTTAAGATGCTGTCTACGTTCGACATTGCTTTTCTCCCAAAAAACAGGCGTCTTTTAATTTTGTGACTGCTGTCACCATCTGCAGTGATCATGGAACCCAAGAAAGTAAAATCTCTCACTGCCTGAAGGGTGGTATACAAATTTAATAAATAAAATAATAATAATAATAATAATAATAATAATAATAATAATAATAATTTATTATTTGTACCCTGCCCATCTGGCTGGGTCCCCCCAGCCACTCTGGGCGGCCTCCAACAGATATTAAAATACATTAAAATATCACAGGTTAAAAACTTCCCTAAACATGGCTGCCTTCAGGTATTTTCTGAATGTCAGAAAGTTGTTTATCTCTTTGACCTCTGCTGGGAGGGCGTTCCACAGGGCGGGCGCCACTACCGAGAAGGCCCTCTGCCTGGTTCCCTGTATCTTTGCTTCTCACAGTGAGGGGACCGCCAGAAGGCCCTCGGCGCTGGACCTCAGTGTCCAGGCTGAATAATGGGAGTGGAGACGCTCCTTCAGGTATACAGGACCAAGGCTGTTTAGCCGGAAACTTGGACTCCAGGGAAATGCTCCATGACAGCGCACACTGAACTTGCTCACATTAGTACAAATTATGCTATTTCTGTCTATGTCAGGTTGCATCTTTCTGACAACCCTGCCTTCTGTTCTGAAGATGCACACAGTGGGGAGTTCAGCTCTCTGCACGGCTTCTTATGCAATATGATTCCATAGCATTCAGCTGACCATAGGACATGTGAACTGCAGTTTACTGAGTGCAGTCCTGAGACCAGATGATAAGCGTTCGATGAAATAAGGCAGAGGAAGCAAATTCAAAGGAAAGAACAGAATGCCAGAGTTCTATTCATTGGAACTCACAAAACCACCAATTATATGGGAGTTTCTCAGTACTTTCTATAAGCTTACATCATTAGATGAAAATGGAGCACCCATGCATTTTGGGGAGATGTTTACACTAAAGTATTATACCTATTTTCCCTTCTAAGGGCAAAATTTGCAACTTCCTTCCTGTTTCATGGGGAAGCCTTCCTGAAATCTAACTGGGAAATTAATTCTTTGAATGTACAGTGTAAATATAGTTCCTAACCGAAGAGGTCTGTGCAACTGAAGTCACCCTGAAAGTACAATGGTTATTGTATCCTATGAATGAGGGGAATGCGTTATCACGAGGCCAGGTCTGCAGTCAAGGTGCTTCACAAACCATCTTCCAACTGGCTCAGGGCAAAAATTCCAGCACTCCCCAGAGTGGTTCAGATGAGGGTGGTTTGTGCTTGGGAGTCGGTGGGGAAGCCTCCACTTAGTCTGCTGGAAATGCCAAATGTGCGGACAAAACAATCCGACATTGTTTCATTGTTTCCTGAAACCGAAAATCCTGACCTCATTTATTGTCCTGATCTAATTTTGCAGTGTTTTCAAACATTCACTCAAGGGCAAAACTCTCATGGAGACTGAGGTAGTGCTCGTTGTTGATGTGTGCTTTCAGTGCAGCCTTGTGCGCTCTTCTCTCTCCATCTCCTTATGGCTAACTTCAAAGGGTGCTGTCCAGTGTTAGTCCTGCTCAGAGGAGACCCATTGCAATCAACTTGGGTGCATTGATTTCGACGGGTCTGCTCCAAGGATGGCTTTGTTGGATCAGATACAGTGGTACCTCGGGTTACAGACGCTTCAGGTTGCAGACGCTTCAGGTTACAGACTCCGCTAACCCAGAAATAGTACCTCGGGTTAAGAACTTTACCTCAGGATGAGAACAGAAATCGCGTGGTGGCAGCGGTAACCCGGTCCCCCAGATTACGAGTGTACCACTCTTAACCACTACACCACACTGGCTCTCTGGGTAGAGTAGAGGCCAGAGCAAGTGAGGATGAGTTCTCCTCTCTTTGCTTCTGGGAGCACAACTTCTGAGAAGAGGCACTAACCAGAACTGGATCCAGACTAAAAGTTGCTCCTTTTTGCCTTTTTTTACCATTCCATTCCATTTCATGGGAAGTTGTTTTTCACAACATTAGAATTCCCTGCTGTGAGGTTTTGAAGAAATGTTAAAAATGCATTGACCGCCACTTATGTTGAAACAGAAACCACACTATAGCTAGTGGCTAGCAGCTCCAGTCAACCACAGCAAGAACTTTCAACATGCAGGAACCAACGGACCTTTCCACTAGCACAGGGTGAAGTTCACGGCCAAAGTCTGCAAATTCTTAAAAGAAAGTCCTAGAGACATTTACAAGGACAGTACAACGAGTCCCCCAGATTAACCATTATATTCTGAACGGGGGGGGGGACATATCAGGAGAGAACATATTAGGCAACCAGCTTACAACAGGCATAGGGAACCAGAAGGACATTAGCCCCCTAGGTGACCTCTTGACATGACTGCAAATTCTTCTCCACAACTGCACATCAGTTTGCTATAATCAATCATGGAGGGAATGACCGCTCCCCACATCAAATGGGGGGTGACTTTTGTGTGGTCGCGCGAAGCCCCCTGGATCCCAGTGCAGCTCCTGGTAGTTCGGACTGGCTTCATCCTCCCCAGGCTGGATACCTGGAGTTCCCTGCCTACCTCAGCCAATTGCCCAATCCCGCCTGGGGAGGCATTGTGGGATGTAAACACACAGAGCAGTAAAATATAACACTGCTAGAGTGGACATGAAGGTGTCTCAGTCCTCCAGCTGTAACTTCCTGTTTACCTGGACTGAGACAACTTCCTCTAAGTAACTGAAAGTGGGAGTGGCTTCACCTGGGCAGGTTAGGACAAAACCACAGGTCAGTGGCCATTTTCCCTCTCTTGGATCGGGACTTCAAGCAAGCAACATCTTAGAGCAGAGATGGGCTCTTGGGGCCCAAATGGAGCCTTCTCCCACATGGAGAGTCTCCACATGTACATATATTTTCTCAGCTTAAGTCTGCCTACATCTGGGATCTTATTGTAACCATTTGATGTCTGTGAGTAAACGTTTTTACATGCTTTTATAGAAGACTCGTGTAGTGTCTTATTTTGAAGAGGGATAAAGGGGCAATACCAGGAAACTATTTTACAGAGGTTTAAACAAACCTGAGCAACCTTCTGCTGTGTGATTTAAAAGGGGAATGTAACTCTGCTGACTTAGTTGGAACTTGTAAACACAAGATAAGGACATCTTAAGTAATATATCCTCATCCACATTCCAAACATTCCCACAGGCGTTGCCAGGGGATTGGACAGGTAAGGGGAGGGACCACCCTGCCCACACAATAGAAGGTGTAGCTTACCTGGAAGGCGGCAGTCGGGCTCCAGAGCTTCTCCCACCCTCCACTCCCTCAGTTAAGTCTTCTTTTGCAGGTTGACCTCTTCTCCACAGGTACGCAGGTGCTGCTACGTCAAGGCCGCTGTTGAAGGGCCGGAAAGGAATTTTCCTGCATTGGCAGGTTTCGCCTTTCCTGTAGCAAAACGTCACAACTTTGGTGGTTTCAGGCCTTGGGCGGAATCCTTTAGTCTACCTTCCTAAATAGGGGGGGGGGTGAGGCGGTGACCCTTGCCCCCTTTGCGGCGGCGATACCAGGGTTCCCCATTAAAGGGGTCTTGGGGGGAGGCAGTGGCCATACGCCAAGAGGTTGTCATTGCTCTCCCCCTCCAACGGCGGCGAAACGGGGGGCAGGCTCTCTGCTTGAACATATGTTCTCCAGAGCCAGCCCAATCCCCACACATTCTGGATAAACCTGAAGTCTCCCAGATCCCCGGCTGGGGAATGGGAAGGATAAACGCCCAAGGCCTGAGCCAAGGTCTCCCTACATCTGAATCTTAATAAAGTTGTGGCCAATTTTAATCCCATAGCACGTTGTCTTGAGTCATTATTCCGCTCGGGGGTCGCCTGGGGTTTGGGGGACTCCGCCTGTCCATGCAAAAGTAAAAACCCACCCTGAAGCCTTCCTTTTTTGGGATTATAGGGACAGAAGACCCCAAAAAGACGATTAAATTGTTTAGGTACATTACGAGAGCAGCAAAGATGATAAATGCTGAAAAATGAAAGAAGGAAGAAATTCCCACAAAAGAAGAATGGATAAGGCAGGCAGGCATAGGCAAACTCAGTCCTCCAGATGTTTTGGGACTACAACTCCCATCATTCTCAGCTAACAGGACCAGTGCTCAGGGATGATGGGAGTTGTAGTCCCAAAACATCTGGAGGGCAGAGTTTGCCTATGCCTGAAGTAAGGTGATGGACTATGCAGAAATGTCAATGTTAACAGCTAAAATAAGAGAACCCAATGATGACAGTTTTGTGGAAGAATAGAAGCCTTTTTTTGGACTATTTAAAGAAATATTATAGTTTGATGAATTTGCGAGCAGGATTTGAAGTATGAGCAACAGAAAGAATTAGGACTTACTGTAATATTGTTATGACACAAGAGATAGAGGCAGAAAAAGGGGAAGAAAACAAAATCACTATAGAAAACAGGGTGGGAAGTCGACAAACAAAATTATGAATTGGAGTGTATATGTAGAAACCTTTTCTCTTGAAACTCAATAAAACATATTTTCAAAAACTTCAGATCAATATACAATTTTTTTAAAGTTCTCGTGAAATGCTGCAGAATTTTATTGTGAAATTACCCTAATATATTTCTCCAAATAGAATGCATTTTTGTATGTTGTTTTTTTCCACCGATATATGAATTTATATGCATACATTACCTCCGTTTATGCATTTCCCAGGTGGCGCTGTGTGTTAAACCACAGAGCCTAGGGCTTGCTGATCAGAAGGTCGGCGGTTCGAATCCCTGCAACGGGGTGAGCTCCCGCTCCTTGGTCCCAGCTCCTGCCCACCTAGCAGTTCGAAAGCACGTCAAAGTGCTCTGGCGGGAAGGTAAACGGCATTTCCATGCGCTGCTCTGTTTCATCAGAAGCGGCTTAGTCATGCTGGCCACATGACCCGGAAGCTGTACACCGGCTCTCAGCCAATAAAGCGAGATGAGCGCCGCAACCCCAGAGTCGTTCACGACTGGACCTAATGGTCAGGGGTCCCTTTACCTTTACACATTACTCGGTTGTAGAACCGCACTGCAAAATTTGGAGACGTGTGAATTCTTAAGACTGGTTGTTGTTTTCAGTTCACATATTGTTACAGAACCTCTTACTGGGGTAAGTTTTCCTATGAGTGCAAACTGAATTGGATTCACTTCCACCCCTCCCTTTGGTTGAAAAATATTCTCCACCCCTAGTGTAAGGACAACTCAGATTCCAGGCTTCCTTGCCCCATTCTCTTCCCTTGGCAGAGGAGAAACTCTCCAGCTGGTCTGTGCTTTAGAGTCCTGCCAGGGAATGGTACAAAACCCTACATTGTTTTTGAAGTTTAGTGTATAGTACATAAAGTTATATATAGTTACAAGCCAAGCAAGCTGTTACGTGATCTGAAAAATCTGGAGTCTTAATCCTTAACAAGATGCCATTTCTCTTTTTAAAAGTTCCTCTACTGATAGTACAAAAGCTTGCTGATAAGCTAATTAATACCAGAATCCTAACCACTCTATTTTAAACCCTACTGAAATAAGTGGGGATCAATCCCATGTAAGTGGAGTTAAAATTACAGCCTGCATGGCTACCCGCCATGTAAAACTTATATTCAAAAACCAAGGTTCAGCAGTCAACGCACTTGTTTTAAATTCAAGTGTAAAGGCATGCACCTTGGTCCAATGAAACAAATATGGAAAATTAACACAGCTTAATAAAGTGATAAGGGACGTGGGTGGTGCTGTGGGTTAAACCACAGAGCCTAGGGCTTGCCGATCAGAAGGTCGGCGGTTCGAATCCCCACGACGGGGTGAGCTCCCGTTGCTCGGTCCCTGCTCCTGCCAACCTAGCAATTCGAAAACACGTCAAAGTGCAAGTAGATCAATAGGTACCGCTGCAGCGGGAAGGTAAACGGCGTTTCCGTGCGCTGCTCTGGTTCGTCAGAAGCGGCTTAGTCATGCTGGCCACATGACCTGACTCCCTCAGATTACATCCAGACTAACCCAACAAATTCACAATCGTATCAATGAAAACATGGCCTGGTGTTTTTCCTGTCTCTTAATCTATGGAAAGATTTGTGGATTTTGCTCTACAGTATTTGTTAATTTAAAATGCAAGCCCTGATTTCCCCCTCCACGAAGTGGCTTACATAGAAAAAGCTAACCTTAAACGACAACAATGCACACAAATTATAAAGCTTTATAACACAAGTTACTGACTTGGTTTTAGTTTTAACAAAACTAGAAACCGCGGCATGAAGTAAAATTGCTAAGAGCAGTCCGACCCCTGCAAACCAATACCCCAAAGAAGCAACAGAATCAAAAGCTTATTTAAAAAGAAAAGTTGTCAAGTGCTGGAGCGCAAATAACTTCTCCTCTTGGGTTTAAATGTGAATTTGGCAGACCTAAACAACAAATGTGTCTACTCCATCACACCCAGTCTCACCTTTAGCATGTAGAGAGTTTTCAAGAAAGTTATATACTGTGTCTATGTCTGTATCAGACTTCAGATACTTATTCATTTAAAATATGTCTGACCTGCCCTTCACTGTTTTATGCAAACACCAGCATGGGATATGGATCATAAAATAAAAAACTAACCCACTGAAATCATATAAAGGAAATAATAAAGCACTCCACCTAAAACAACTGGACCAGGCAGCTTTAAAAAACAGAGCAAGCTAAAGAGCCGCAAATGTAAAAAGCTTAAAATGCCTAGGCAAGTAGATAAGTTTTACTACATCTTTTATTAGTAAGGGGTCTTATTCCTTCTCCCCAAGCTGGCCCCCTGCCTTTTTGTCCCGGTTTCTGGTTTGATCCGGGAAGTTCCTGTTTTTCCTTAAAAAGGTAAAGGCAAAGGACCCCTGACAGTTAAGTCCAGTCGCAAACGACTCTGGGGTTGCGGCGCTCATCTCACTTTACTGGCTGAGGGAGCCGGCGTTTGTCTGAAGACAGTTTTTCTGGGTCATGTGGCCAGCAGGACTAAGCCGCTTCCGGCGAACCAGAGCAGCGCACGGAAACGCCGTTTACCTTCCCGCCAGAGCGGTACCTATTTATCTACTTGCACTTTGATGTGTTTTCGAACTGCTAGGTTGGCAGGAGCTGGGACCGAGCAACGGGAGCTCACCCTGTCGCAGGGATTCGAACCGTCAACCTTCCGATCAGCAAGCCCAAGGCTCAGTGGTTTACACCACAGCGCCCCCCGCTTTTCCTTAGGGTGTCCCTATTTTCATCGGAGAAATGTTGGAGGGTATGGCATGTTCCAAACGAAACGAAAAACACTCAAGGGATTCTGGAGAACAGCAACCTCTGAACAGCATCTCTGATGAGGAGGAACCGTGCACACCTTTGCCCTCCAACATTTCTCCAATGAAAACAGGGACGTCCTATTCCAGTGGTGGCTAACCTTGACACTCCAGATGTTTTGGAACTACAACTCCCATCATCCCTAGCTAACAGGACCAGTGGTCAGGGATGATGGGAGTTGTAGTTCCAAAACATCTGGAGTGTCAAGGTTAGCCATCACTGTCCTATTCCATAATAACAATTCTAATATTTTTACCCTGCCCATCTGTCTGGGTTGCCCCAGTCACTCCGGGCAGCTTCCAACTTCTATAAAAACATAATAAAACACTTAATAAACTTCCCTATACAGGTCCGCCAAGAGATGACTTGTGGGTCAGATAACTCCATACCCTCCAACGTTTCTCCAATGAAAACAGGTACATCCTACCATACCCTCCAACATTTCTCTGGTAAAAATAGCGGGACATTCCAGGATCAAATCAGAAACCGGGACGGCTTCTGTGAATCCGGGACTGTCCCCAGAAAACAGGGACACTTGGAGGGTCTCTGCTCTAATATTCTGACCCTCCATTTTCCAGCACAATGTGTGGATGTAAGCGCTTTCCTGGGGCTCCGTCCTCACCTCAGCACGCTGTGGAAAAGTGACAGAGCCTGGCTGAAGCGGCAAGTGTTGTTGGAAGAGCAGCCAGCTTCTTCGAAGGGGCCTCAGCTGGATGCAGGTAAGGAAACAAAACTGAACATTGGCGGCCTGAGGAAGTGCAGACAGTTCAAGGCCCATTTAAAATACAAATATGAGCTCAACACTACAAGACCCCCCGTGGGCCTCTGGTTTCAAATCCTCAAGTGTTACCATGGGAACCACCGTGCGCAGCCAAGTACCTTAAATTAATTTGACTAGTGGGAAAAGGGAGCGAGGGGCTGGCTTGGAAGGGCCTCATAACTGACAGGATGCTCAGAATTCTTATTTAGATGGCTGGTTCCTTAATATTCCACAAATTAAATGCAGGCTGAGATATTTTATGCGGCAAAACAAGAAACGTCACAGTAGATGGAGAGGTGTGTGTGTGTGTGTGTGTGCACAAAACCACTGGGAATTTAGCGATAGTGTAGTAAAATCTTTGGCTCCACTCTCTGTCTTAGAGCTGCCCGAGGTAACTGAAGGAGCCTTCAGCTGTGAGGAGACTTTCCACCAGGAGGTGCTGTGCGATGTTTAGATTCCCCTCTGCGAATTGAAAGTATTAAATTGCAAGGGAAATTCCAAGGCAGCAAAGGGAGGTCAAGCAACACGAAAGTAACAATGGTTTTTATTACTCCGGAAGTGCCGGATTCCATCGCCATGTGAACAATTGTGTGTTCATGGCTGCAGTGTGGTGGCTGAGCCATGAAATGTCAGGCTTCTATCTCGCACCGCTCATGAATTTGTTGGCGCTGGGAGACCTTACATAAGCAAACCCCTCTCTCCGTCCTTCATATACAATGTTGATATAACACTGGACTACCTTACAGGGGTGTTGTAAGGGTTACTGTGATAGGTGGAGTGCACTGAACGCTCAAAAGTGCCGCATACAGGCCAACGATCGATAAATATGTTAGTTTTTTAAGCAGTCACAAAACTCTTCGTTGTAATCTCTGTCATGGAAGTAGGCTGTCACAACCTGCTCCTTTCACTCAAACCAAACAGACCATTATTCTCAGCAAGCTAAAACATTCACATCCCATTTTCACATCTCAGCCCACAGTGAGGAATTGGTTGTGAGGGAACAGTTGTTGCAAATCGGAGACTCGTTTGAAAACGATAATAGTATTTTCCTTCCACAGGAACCCTGAAAATCAAAATCTTCAAATGGTTCCTTACTTGTGCTGATTTCTAATCCAGAAATGAGTTGTGGTGAGTTCTGTATGTTTTGAACTCTGCTATAAAATACAATATTCTGATGTGACTCTTTTTTTCTTTCTTTTTTACTTTACTAAGGTTGCTTCATTACCATTTTAACCAAGCTGTAAGGCGAGTAAATCATGGAAGAGAAATGAAGGGGGCCTTAATGAAATTCTCTAGGCCTGACTGTCCCAGTTCCCATAAGCCAGGGGTGCCCAAACTTTTTTCAAAGAGGGCCAGATTTGATGAAGTAAACATGCGTGAGGGCTGAGCAAAGTCGCTGATCTTTTCTTAGGATTGAAGTTGTTGAGCTTTTTTGGAGATTTTACCACAGGAAATAAACTGCCACAGGGGCCAGATTAAACCAACTGGCAGGCCAAATTAGACCCCCAAAATGGACTTTGTACATGCCTGCCATAAGTCATACCCTCCAACTCCTCCTTAGGTAAAGGTAAAGGGACCCCTGACCATTAGGTCCAGTCGTGTCCGACTCTGGGGTTGCGGCGCTCATCTCGCTTTATTGGCCGAGGGAGCCGGCGTACAGCTTCCGGGTCATGTGGCCAGCATGACAAAGCCGCTTCTGGCGAACCAGAGCAGCGCATGGAAATGCCGTTTACCTTCCCGCCAGAGCGGTGCCTATTTATCTACTTGCACTTTGACGTGCTTTCGAACTGCTAGGTGGGCAGGAGCTGGGACCGAGCAACGGGAGCTCACCCTGTCACAGGGATTCGAACCGCCGACCTTCTGATCAGCAAGCCCTAGACTCTGTGGTTTAACCCACAGCGCCACCTGGGTCCCTAACTCCTCCTTAGTTGCATGGACATGGTAGTTCTCAAGAGCATCAAGGATATGTGTGTGTGCTTGTTATGAAACAAATAGACAAACAAACAGCAAAATGCTGCCGCAACAACATTTCCCAGCTCACTACACTCATGATAGGTGTGATAAAAGACTGTCTAACCAGAGTGGGGCATGCTCTGGTTATCTCCCGCTTGGACTACTGCAATGCACTCTACGTGAGGCTACCTTTGAAGGTGACCCGGAAACTGCAATTAATCCAGAATGCGGCAACCAGACTGGTGACTAGGAGCGGCTGCCGAGACCATATAACACCGGTACTGAAAGACCTACATTGGCTCCCAGTACGCTTCTGAGCACAATTCAAAGTATTGGTACTGACTTTTAAAGCCCTAAACAGCCTCAGCTCAGTTTACCTGAAGGAGCGGCTCCACTCCCATCGTTCAGCCCGGACACTGAGGTCCAGCTCCAAGGGCCTTCTGGCGGTTCCCTCACTGCAAGAAGTGAGGTTACAGGGAACCAGGCCTTCTCGGTGGTGGTGCCTGCCCTGTGGAACACCCTCCCATCAGATGTCAAGGAAATAAGCAACTATCTGGCTTTTAGAACACATCTGAAGGCAACCTTGTATCAGGAAATTTTTAATGTATTATGTTTTACAATTTTCAATGTGCTGTAAGCTGCCCAGAGTGGCTGGGAAAACCTAGCCAGATGGGCGGGGTATAAATAATAAAATTATTTATTATTATTATTATTATTATTATTATTATTATTATCCCTTTAATAATCAGTCAAGCTCCCTTGTCCAGAGAAATCTCTGCACCAGACTTTCTCTGAAATATACTCGGAGTCGAGTGTGAATTTCATGCTCTTTATTCAGCTTGTAGTAGCAAAGAATGAATCTTTCCCCAAAACGTCTGCTATATATACATTATTTACACAATGGGCCTCGTGTGATTGGCTAATTCCGGGCTGCTCCTGTAGGCCAATCAGATTGCGGATTCACTTCCCCCAGAAGCCTGATTGGCTGCTCCTGCAGGCCAATCAGGTTGCTGATTCACTTCATCCAGGATCCTGATTGGCTGTCCCAGCAGGCCAATTAGGTCGCTGATTCACTTCCACCTGGAGCTGGATTGGGTGGCTCCTGCGGACCAATCAGACTGCTGCATTGTGGATCCTATTGTTCTAGGATTCAGCTCAGTACATAACAGTCTCCATAACTGTGACAAAATGATATTCACAGTTGCCTTGCCTTCCCCCAAGCTATCTGTCCTCCTAGAACTCCCTTAAAAGGGAATTTTAAGAAGTTTGCTCACTGCATATCCCCTTTGCTGGACCTTCATGTAACAAAGTGGTCAGCAAGCACAATGTCCAAATATTTATTTTGCGCCAGTGGTTCTGACTCTGCAGAACAACCAGCCCCAGACACAGGAACTTCTCTGTGGACCTTGACAACCTCATGTGCCCTTTTGCTCCTTTCTCTGCTGGAGTTCTAAGAACTGAACTCGGGGTTTTTTGGGATGTAGCTTGATTCCCCACTAGACGTTGTCGGGGGGTGGGGAAGGCAGCCCACTGGGCTGCTGATGGTTGCTTTGTGTCACAACCTGTGGCCGAGAAGCAATTCAGCTTACGAAAGAACAGCCGCTTCCCTCCTTTCTTACCGCAGCTCTTACATAACCCAAGAGCAACTCTACCCAAAGCTTTCGCTTACGTCCATGCAGCAAGCTGCTCTCATTTTGCCTGGCATGACACCAATGGCCTTTATGTTGAACTCGCCACAGCGGGTGGCACCCCAATGTTGAGCTGGGGAGCAGAGGGTGAATTGTGGGTAGTATGTTGTGTGTTTTAAGGGTGTGTACGCCATTGTATGTTGGGCTGTGCTCAGGGAATGTGGGATTCTGTACATCTCTTGAGGGGTCTGGCTCCACTCACGGCTGAAACATGGCCCCACAACAGCTTTCGGTCGGGATACTGCGGCCCTCATCCCAGTTGGGCCTTTTTCGTGGTGACTCCGCAGTTGCGGAATTTCCAGAATCTCCTTGCTATCATTTAGCCAGGTTCTTAGCAACATTTTCATTCGCAGCTGCTTTTAGTGAGGCTATTGTAAGACGTAGGGTTCCAACTGTTGTTTTAATTGAGCCGGCTGGCTGACGGAATTGGGTTAGAAGAAGTGAAATCTTTTGCTACTGCTGTTATTACTGGCGCATCGCTCGATATTTATATAACATTACATTGTGTTTATATGTCATAAGCCACTGTGGGAAGATGGCATAACTTGAACGGCAGCATGTGAATTCCTAAAATAAAAATAATGTATAGTAACATAAAACAACAATATTTCCCACCCCTGATGTATAGAATTGTGCTGTACATACAACTAACTTGGCCTGTATTTATCCCAACAGGTTGGTTTTTTTTAATAATCTCCCCCCCCCCTTTGAACATTTAGTTTTTAGACTATGTTTTGTGATGGTATTGATTTTGTTTCTTGTGTGTTATGATTGAATCGTAGGACCTAAATAGGAGTCTGTGCGTTACACGCTACAAGCTCTATATGAATACTGTGAACAACATGAGCTTCAACCAAATTATTCCAAGACCAAGGTTATGGTCTTCTCCGCCCGACCGAAACTCCACCGATGGTCGATGAACGGGATTCCTCTAGAGCAGGTTAACTGCTTTAAATATCTGGGACAAATAATTCGATCAAACAGATCCTTTTTGGCCCATAGAGACTATATAACTGCTAATGCATCTAAAGCCGCTATACAGATTAGATCTCTATATGCTAAGAACCAGGCCCAATCAGTGAAAGTAGCCTTGAGACTTGTCCAAATGAAAGTCTTCCCTCTTCTTTTGGTGGGCATCTCCTTAGGCTCCTGTAGGGATTTCCTGAAATTGGACTCTATCCAAACGGACTTTCTTAGAGCTATCCTTAGGATTCCCCCCCCCCCTCGGTGGCGGGCGCGGTTATGAGACTTGAGGTCGGCTGGCAAGCCTTACAATATGTGGCCTTGAAGACGAAGCTTTGGCTATGGCTCAAGCTTTGTTTTAAACCAGTGGGCATCGCCCCCTTGACATTGTGGGATGATTTCCAGTCATCATGGGAAAGGGAGGTCATAAAAGAGGTGCAGTCCTGTGGATTGTCACATCTCTACCTGGAGTCCATGACGTATAATCAAGCTAGAACTGCAATCTCCCGGAGATGGAGCGATATTGCCAGACAAGAGGACATAGCTCAAGTGAAACCAGGGATGTTCCTAGGGGACCAGATATATCAAATGACACCAGCCCCCTATCTCGCGGAAATCCACTATGTGGAATACCGCAGACTTCTTACAGCGGCTAGACTAAACGCCCTTGATTCCGCGGTATTGTGGGGAAGGTACAAGGGAGTTCCATACGCCCAGAGAACCTGTCACTGTACTATGGGCGTGGTTGAATCTACCGAACATATCCTTCTGTCTTGTCCTCTCTATGAAGAACTTAGGCAAAACCTTATAACTCCACTTTTACATCAATCTAGCTTTCTACCCAGAGAAAGAGGTTTTATATTTACTGAATAATATTACTAGAAATACAGCCTCCCTGGTGGCTAAATTTCTTTTTTTAGCTTCTAAGCGTCGCAAGGTTTTAATTGATTGTATCGATATGGGGCTATTTGTTTAGTTCCATTCTATTGTGGATTATGTTTCCTTTTTTCAAAGTTCTCTCAGATGCTTTTAATTCTGTATAAATGTATTCTTCTGACTGACGGTCGAATAAAAGAATGATGATGATGATGAGTCTGTGCATTACACAAGTATTAGGCTGTTACCACAAACACAAGAAAGAGTGGCATCTTAGATGAGCCTTTCCATCTCTTGCTGGGCTATGGATATTGTTGGACTCCATCTGCCTCAGTGAGCATGCCCAGTTGACAAGGATGATGGCAGCTGCAGCTCAGCAACCTCTGAAAAACACAACAGGCTCCGGAAGGCTGCATTAGATTAAGAGCTCAGCTATACTACTGAAAACACAAGATTTCTGCTTGTCCCGTGTTTTCTAGGCATAGGTCCAAGCGGTTTCTCATTCGCCCCACAGCTTTCCCCAGAAAAACCTGCTCTTTACCTCTGACTCAGAACAAACAGCAATCCGCAGAAAATGAAATTGCTGTTTGTTCCGATTCAACGCTAAAGAGCGGGTTTTCCCGGGAGAAAGTGGCAGGGCAAACAGAAGTGTGGATGAATTCCTGGCAGTTCAAGTCTCTGTTGCCTAAGCCCATTTTGTGGACTAGAGCACAGCTCATGGAATCATAGAACTGTAGAGTTGGAAGGGACCCCCAAGGGTCCTCTAGTCCAACCTCCTGCAATGCAGGAATCTCAGCTAAAGCATCCATGACAGATGGGCGTCTAACCTCGGCTTTAAAACCTCCAAGGAACGAGGAGTCCACAATCTCCCAAGGAAAACCATTCTACCATCGAACAGCTCTTACTGCCAGAAAGTTCTTCCTGATGCTTAGTCGGAATCTCCTTTCTTGTAACTGGAAGCCTGTGATTTGATTCCTACCCTCCAGAGCAGGAAGAAACAAGCTTGCTCCCTCTTCCATGTGATAGCCCTTGAGATATTTGAAGATGGCTATCGTCTCTCCTCTCAGTCTCCTCTTTCCCAGGTTAAACATACCCAGCACCTTCAACTGTTCCTCAGAAGGCTTCGCATCATCTGATGCCCTTGTTTTTCTGCCATTCACAATAAGAGTACAACAGTTTTTGCAATAGCTTCATAACAATAAGATCGTGTGAGCTTACATAGCCCCTTGTCGACATGTTTTACAAGCTATGTAGCTTGTTTTTGAACTTGAGTTTAGGTTTTTAACTTTTTGGATGAAGCAAAATAAAAATTCCAAGTTTGGAAAATTATCACTTACTGTTGGGAGTGTTTTTTTGAAGTTTCCTTAATCCTCCCCCTATATTTAATAGCAAACAAACTATTTTGAGTTATATAAATGCATTTTTTTTCCTTCTGAGGAAACTGATAGATCATAACAGTGAAATGAGAATCTTTGCCGGCAACTCATCAAAGTTATTTGGAAGTTTATCTTGAGTTATTTCTTGTTATTTGGAGTTATTTGGAAGGTTTTCTTGAGTTATTTATATCTCTTTGAATTAGTTTATTACGTTTTTGAGTATTTTTTCTCTTAAGCAAGCTTGTTCTTGAATCATTAAATATATTGTTTGTTTTAGTATCACTGTATAAATATATGCTCATCTTGTTTCAGGGATCTTTCACGGTGCAGACTTCCTTTTTTGTAATTCACAATAAGAGGGCACACTTTCATACTTTGGGGGGGGGGTTGTGTTTCGGGGGCTTCCTAGTTTTCTCCATAATGTCAAAAGGAGGAATATAGCTTTCGCTCAAGGCCATCGAGTCTGAAACAAGTTTTCTTGTAAGGCTGTCTGGAAGATCTTAATTCTTGGACGTCTGAAATATATTCAGGGACACTTTTTTTGCATTCTTAGCACAGCAGTTTCCTATCACACAGAAAGATCAAGTGACACATCGTAGCTACAGACAGAAGAAAGATGGGGTATATAAAGCTGTTTTTCTAAGGACTTTTTTGTGTGTGCGTGGCTTTGCTGGATTTTAAAACTAATTTTGGTCTCTCCCTCCCATAAGTCCTCATGGAAAGGAGAGTCCCAAATTAGTATAATTGGTTTAAAATTCCACACACAGCTCTGTCTTTAGAGCTCCTATGGCTTTGGAGTTCAGGTATGCACACAATCATTGGCCACTGGCTGAAAGTCTACCGTATTTTTCGCTCTATAAGGCGCACCTGACCACCTGACCATAGGACGCACCTAGTTTTTAGAGGGGAAAAGCCCCAATTTTTTGAGGACCAGCTCAAATTTCTGTAGCTTCTTTTGCAAAGGAGAAAAGCCCCATTTTTTGAGGATCAGCTCAAATTTCTGCAGCTTCTTTTGCAAAGGAGAAAAGCCCCATTTTTGTGGATCACCTTAGATTTCTGCAGCTTCTTTTGCAAAGGAGAAAAGCCCCATTTTTTGAGGATCAGCTTAAAGTTGTTGAGCTTACTTTGCAAAGGGAAAAAACCCTGTTTTATGGGGTTTAACTCACAGTTCTGCAGCTTCAGGAAGCCATTTCTACAGTTTCCAGACAGATAATCTAATCAGCCAGTCACATGTCGCTGGGGAAACAGCCTCCCTCTGCAAGGGGGCGGGGCTGGAATCTCTCTCCCTTATCTCTCTCCCTGATCGTTTGCTGAGCAGCTGCTCAGCGGGCTTCCTTTCAACACCCTCTTCTCTCTTTGTAAAAAAAGAGCACAATCTGCTTTTGCCCCTGGGCAGTTCAACTCCAGGGACCACACATTCACTCCATAAGACGCACAGACATTTCCCCTTACTTTTTAGGAGGAAAAAAGTGCATCTTATGGAGCGAAAAATACGGTACATCACAAATACAAGATCCACACACATTTCCCACAAGTTTCAAGCAGACTTTAGACTTAAAAATCCCTAGTCACCTGGCATCTTTATCTGGTTTGGCATTCATTCAACACCTTTAAAAAAAAAAAAAGGATGCAGTATACACGATAAAATGAATTAATATTTCCCGAGTAAGAAAGGGAAGACTGTGGGACAATAGATTTATTGAAATGTATCAGCAGTCTGACGCCAGATGTGAAAGGATCCCAGTGAACTGTCAGGGGCCCCAATCCAGAGCTTTCCCACCCCCATTCAATGGACTTACTGGCAGCAGCGTTGTGACAAGCAGCAGCAACGCTGAACCATCCATCCTTTTTATGTTCTCACTGTAGGCTAAACCAGCCTCATATAACCAGCATGCTTGAGCCTAATTAATGCACCAAGGGGTTAATGTCATAGAGTAAGCTGTCCAGCCAGGCTCAGCCTTTGTCATTTCCCATCACCTTGGGAGGAAATAGGTAACCAAGCCTTTGTCCCATCTTTCTCTATATGAACTTTGGTGTGAGAATCTCTGAGCTACTCCCTCCAGCCACATGGCTTTTGACCGGGCTCTTTTGTT
The DNA here is from genome assembly GCA_034642065.1 of Darevskia nairensis. Classification (NCBI taxonomy): domain Eukaryota; kingdom Metazoa; phylum Chordata; class Lepidosauria; order Squamata; family Lacertidae; genus Darevskia; species Darevskia nairensis. The sequence goes on from JAWWNI010000290.1 coordinate 302,663, forward strand.
TCAGATGAGAATGGAGTCTGAAACTAATGTTTCCCTACACACACACACACACACACAGACAGACACACAGTTTAGGAACATTTATCATTTTGTTACTATGCCTGTGCAATTTTTTGGACTGTTGTATGGAAAAACACATGAATCTGGCCTTTGGAGTGTTTGTAAGTAAACCATTTTATAACTTACCAGATGTGTGCTCTGCATCCGGGTGGAAATCCCTTTAAAGTGGCAACTCACAATCAGAAGTGAGATACTTTGGAAATAACTATTAACAATGATATTTTGAAGTTCACTGGAAAGGAGACATTTTAAGGTTTTGCAGTCTATATTTCCACACTTTTCTGGGGTATAAATAAAATTTATTATTATTATTATTATTATTATTATTATTATTATTATTACCTGGGTATTTTGTTTGTAAAATGAGTATTACATAGGAAAAACATTTAATGATTTATTTCTATGTTTTGCTAATGCATAAAAAATAACCCCTTAACCCCTCTCCAGGCAGAGTCGCTTCCAGGCAGAGGAAGAACTGGTCACTTCCTTCTTTGAGGAAGCCATGAGGACCACGCAGATTTCTGAGCATAACTCTTTGTTTTTATCAGCACTTGTCAGCTGGGAGAAAATGACCTCGAGTCCTTGACCGATGCTAACTAATACGGGACGCCGTTTAGCAAGAACCAAAATGCTATGTTGACTCTCAAAACATTTCAGCATGGGGCAGGAGGAGGCATAACTTATCTGTTGCAAGAGAACATGTTTTCCTTTTTAGCAAATAAAAGATAAAGTAATTGACAAATTTCGGCAGTACGGGTGAGAAGCCAGCAACCCACAATGTTGCGCAATGGGAATAATAGCCTGACGCTCTGAGTGGAGCAAAAGTTCAGGCCATCTTACTTTAGGTTTCCAGCCCCATAGTTGTGGGAAAGGACTCTTATTGGCCTTGCTCTGATGAGGGTCTGAAATTGATGTTATTACAGAGCCTTCGCCAGATCTGTCTATTTTTGTCTTTCAACAACAATAAAGTATCTTATTCCTCAGCCCCAATGAATCTGGCAACACGTGAGGAGTAATAAATAAGGGGAATGTTCATAACTGCTGTTACTGCTGACACTGCCAGTTTTTCTTTTTTTTTCTAATGAGCCAAATGAGCACGGTCTGTGTTTGCTGCATATGTATAAGAAAAATACACCGCCGTCCCTCTGGGGGTCAGGAGAGACCTCTAATACGAAACACATTTTGGAAGCGGGCGACGCAGTTATTTTGACTACACGAGTTTACAATTCACGGGCAATGTACAGTTCTGTTTTGCTTTGAATTAGTTGTTTTATACAAGTCTCGTACCAACTTGGGAGCACTGCTTTATGCATTTTTTTGCACTGGTAGCGTTAGGAGCTCGCCCTTTGCGCTCATATTTGTGCGTGCACTCTCCCAAATTCCACTTCTTAAAATGGTGGCAAAATGGCGACGCACGTTTTAAAAGTGCTTTCTTTTTGCGTGTCAAGGTCCCCAAACCACCCCTCAAATAGTTCACACATCAGACAGAATTTTAGTTTTGGTTTTTGGCATGATTTTGGCCACAACTTTATTAAAATACAAACAATGTGAGTGGTTGCTTAGGCATTGGTTAAGACTATCTGTCCCACAGAGGACAGAACTGACAACCGTCAGTAAGGGGAAAACACTCCGGAGAGATAAAGGGAGCCGGGTGGTCTGACCCTCCCCTCTCCCCTCAGGCTCCCAGGGCTCTTGCACGGCCCTAGCCCCCGACCGGGGGTTCGGACAAAAAGCATCGAGCCCCTGGATTCCTTTAACGGAATTCCCCTAACACCAGCAACAATTGGAGGGGCAGACACAGTCAATCATAACCCCTCCTCCAACCAACATAATAACCAATGCCTAACCACCAACCTTACAAGTTGTGACTATTTGCTACGCAGTAGGCGAAAACCCGATGGCACCAGCCAATCAGCCACATGGAAAAATTCCTACCAGGCCCTTGCCCCAACAGCAGACGACCCCATGACAGGCATAGCAAGGTCAACGCAGAGGTCTAAAATATAGGGAGAGAGGGCGGGTGATCAGAAGCACGCAGCCAAGAGGGGGATCACGTTGCATACCCACCAATATATATCCACTGGGCTGTCCATCAATAAATTGCAACATACAATTCTCCCCAACAACACCCAGGGTCCAATCACAACAGTGGCCACCTATACGTTCCCGCCCAGCACCAGAGGGGTGACTTGCTGGCCCCCACTGCAACACGTGCTCTCCATGAAGGAGAACACGCTTTGTTTCGCTGACCTAGAATTAAGTTATAAAGCAAAACAGAGTTTCGATTTGAGGACTAACCTGGCATGGGAGTTCTATCGCATGGACCTATACTTCCCTTACTCTAACTTCTTCATCGTCTTACAAAAGTTGGGTGCCTCCCCCCCCCTCTGCAAGAGCCCATGGGGTTCAAGGCACTCACACAGAGTCTGTGTTCCTTTGGAGAATTGAGACACAGCGGAGACGGCCGTAGCTGTAAGAAATATGGTTTCTTCATCTATTTACACCTTCAGTCTGCATGGAGGGAGTCCAGATCTTATGGCATGGTTATTTCAAGAGGGGCTTGTCCCCCCCCCCCAGCAGTGCAGCCATGGAGTCCAAGGAATCTCTCCCAGCCAGACTTCAGCCACCCTGCCCAAGATGGATCCCAGTCTTCCTTCCTTCCTTTCCAGTGTGGTGTAGTGGTTAAGAGCAGTAGACTTGTAATCTGGTGAACCGGGTTCGCGTCGGGTTCGCAAAGCTACAGGGAACCAGGCAGAGGGCCTTCTCGGTAGTGGCACCCGCCCTGTGGAATGCCCTCCCATCAGATGTCAAAGAGAAAAACAACTATCTGACATTCAGAAAATACCTGAAGGCAGCTCTATTTAGGGAAGTTTTTAACCTGTGATATTTTAATGTATTTTAATATCTGTTGGAGGCCGCCCAGAGTGGCTGGGGAGACCCGGCCAGATGGGCGGGGTACAAATAAAAAAATATTATTATTATTATTACCGATCTGGACTTTTTACATTGTTTGTTCGACTAGATTGTGGCTTTGCTACAGCTGGTGAAATTTGGTGGCGTCTCCCATTATGAACTATCTTTGACCCCGGCACCAGCTCTTATTGTAAGCATGTCTAGGATGGTCTGAATAAATATCCTGACTTCCTAATATTTAATGTAAAGATCAACATACTGATTCTGTGTTACTGGCAATTTTTAATTGGACCCTCCTGTAATAAAGAACCACACTCCAGACAGACGATGACGCCATCTATTCTAGATGACTCGCGATCCAGGAAACACTGAGATTGGAGCGTCTGGGTAAATCCTTTTCCTTCGGAGCTACTAGTCACAGAGGAGCTCACTCTCCTCCCAGGGTGCACCTTATTTGCGGCACCCCACCCCTAGGGATGAGCAGATTGGACAGTTCTCTCCATTTCTCACCCTTCCAATCATAAATTCAGTTTTCCACATTTCTGCAACATTTTTTTTTAAACCCTCATGAAAAATTATCAGTATGTTAGTCGCAATTTCTCCTAATAAGCATGCATGTGTGCAGTTTTGACTAATGTGCACCTGTTTGCAAGCAATTTCCCCGATATTAATCCACAAAGGTATGTTATTTCCACCAATATATTCATTTTTATTCTCACTCTCTCCTCATATTTGCATTTTTCTAAACATAACTTGGTCAGAGAAGTGCACCACGAAATTTTTATAAGTGTAAATTTCAAAGGGCCACCTGTGTCCTTTAGGTAGGTAGTTTCTCATTAAAATGCTAACAAAAAACAAATGTCTCTCCCCTCTCTACTCAATCCCCTTCCCAACAGGCATTTGGTCTAGAGTCATGAGGTTTCACTGTTAGCTGACATTTATCTGGGGCATTTTCTGTGTGTCCAAAACACTTCATGGGGCAGGCTGCAACTCAGGACACCTCATACCTGAAGGAGCGTCTCCACCCCCGTCGTTCAGCCCGGACACTGAGGTCCAGCTCTGAGGGCCTTCTGGCGGTTCCCTCACCGCAAGAAGTGAGATTACAGTGAACCAGGCAGAGGGCCTTCTCGGTGGTGGTGCCTGTCCTGTGGAACACCCTCCCATCAGATGTCAAGGAAATAAACAACTATCTGACTTTTAGAAGACATCTGAAGGCAGCCCCGTTTGGGAAAGTTTTTAATGCTTGATGTTCTATTGTGCTTTTAATTCTGTTGGGAGCCGCCCAGAGTGGCTGGCGAAACCCAGCCAGATGGGCGGGGTATAAATAATAAATTATTATAATATTATTATTATCACACAGATCCCTCATAATCTTGGACAATCCCAGAAACTCTCTGAACAGAGGTGAATTTAGGGCAGCGTGACCGGTTCCATTGCACTGGGCACCGAGCCAAAGGGGCGCCTTCCTGCCTCCTTCCCAAAGTCTAGTTAGCGCTTGTCCAACTTTGGGGAGAAGGATGGATAGCTCTAGGACCCTACGAGAGCCCCCACACCTCCTTCCCAAAGCCTGGCGCCTTGTTTACCCGGCTTTGGGAAGGCAGGGAGTGCTGTGGGGGGCATCAGGTTTTGGGTGCCATATTACCAAGGCGTGCCCCTGCTCTGAAGCACCCTATACACCCCAATGCCGATGTTTCTTTGCAAATAATCTGAAGTATGAGTTAACTTCTACTTTTTTTCAAATATATTTATTATGCAATAGAAAAAAAACCAGCAACGTATAGAACACCATAGAAACAACATATTATCGTACGTCCTCGTTCTTACCAGATCATACATCCTCGTTCTTATTATACAATACTTCTATAGAATTTTACATCTCAAAAGTTATACAACTATATATCTCATGATAACAACTAATTATTTAAATCAGTATGGTAAAATAGAAAAATAAAAAATAACAAAAAAGGAAAAAAAGAAAGCAAAAGATCCCATCAAAACCAAAACACAAAAATTTCACAGCACAATATTTTTTCTCCAACAACAAAGTTTAACCAAATAGTTAGATTTCCTATCAATCCCAACTGTATATACCACTAGTAAGAATGAATGTATTCCTACTTGTTATACTTTTCTTAAATCAATTCTTTTGATACATTCTAATATCAATATATACCTTCTACTTTTAAAAGGATTAAATATGTGCATATTTAAACATTTAAATAAATATAGTGAGATATAAGGGACCCAGGTGGTGCTGTGGTCTAAACCACAGAGCCTAGGGCTTGCTGATCAGAAGGTCGGCGGTTCGAATCCCTGCGACGGGGTGAGCTCCCGTTGCTCAGTCCCTGCTCCTGCCCACCTAGCAGTTCGAAAGCACGTCAAAGTGCAAGTAGATAAATAGGTACCGCTCTGGCAGGAAGGTAAACGGCGTTTCCGTGCGCTGCTCTGGTTTGCCAGAAGCGGCTTTGTCATGCTGGCCACATGACCCGGAAGCTGTACGCCGGCTCTCGGCCAATAAAGCGAGATGAGCGCCGCAACCCCAGAGTCGTCCACGACTGGACCTAATGGTCAGGGGTCCCTTTACCTTTACCTTTAGTGAGATATAGTGAGACAATAACGAATGAGACTAGAAGGATATAGACTCGTGGTAGATAAAGAGGTGCCAGAGTTAAAGCAGATCAATAAAATTTTACAATTGTGTATCATTGGAGAGAAGGATCAGGGAAGTTGATTACTGTAGTATATTTAAGCAAGTTTATTTGAAATATGTTTTTGTTTCTTTATTTTTTGTCTTCTATCTAGGAATAGAGTTTAAATGAAACTGTATTTCTGTTTTTTGACTGCCAAGGTCTAGAAACAGCTGAATTTTTATATCAGGCGAAGAAATGAAGGAACCATGTGTGTTGTTTGTTATTGTTCATTGTGTTGTATGTCGCGTTTTGTTGTTTATTGTTATGAATGAAAATTAATAAAGTACTTATATATATAAAAAAGGATAACGCTACTAAAGGTGGGTGCTTAAGGCACCCATTCAGATGTGAGGCACTGAGGAAGGATGCTGCCGAGGCAGAAATCGATGGTAATCATTATCTCCAGGAAATGATTCCCTAGAACGATAAAACAGTTCAGGGAACTTTACCACCAATGATCCCAAGCAACCTGGAGCGTAAAGAAGATGGAGGGATGCTCTTCTGTCTATCTGTTTGTCATCAATTGGAACAAACATCTGGGGGAGAGCGGATCCAAGCCAACAGAACTGCTTGAACACAAATGGATTAAAACATCATGTCCTCTTCTAGATAAAATGCAGGATCTTAATAACAAAAGGGCAGAAATAAGGAAAGTAATAATTCAAGTTACGTACAGGCGATGCGGCTTTGAGAACTTCACAGTCGGATAATTTCTTATTTGAGTTCATTCATTTTCTAAAGTTTCAGTAAAATAAAGCAGTAAAATAAAGCAAATGTAGTTAAAACATAGTTAATGGCACTCCATATACCTGAAATTAAAAACCTAAATTCTAGGATTAATAGGAAAACAGGAAAAAATGATGACAAACCATTCCATTATAATTATAATTTGCTGGAGGAAAACAAATGAAAAGTGAACCGGAAAGATGGGAATTTTTTCAACCCCACCCCCACCCCCAGCATCCATAATAAAATGATCCATAGTAAGATGGATTCCCCCCCCCCCCCCGATCCACAGTAAAATGAATATCCTCCAAAAGATATATTTTACTGCAATATATTCCAATAGCAATAACAGGGACAAAAAAATCAAATTTGCAACATATTTAAATGATTTTGTAACTAATGAAAAGAAACCCAGAATAAAAGCAAAAATAATGCAGAAAATGTGGTGTTTTGTTTTCTAATTTAAAAGCGTGTTTTATTTCATCCGCAATTCAATGAAAATGGATGTATTAGTAGCAATAGGCAGGCCTGAGTAAATTGACATACTGCCTAAAGAACAATTATGTTGTATCCTTATCACAAATACGGGAAAGTTTGGGAGACTTGAAAATAATATTATCTGAGTGCTTTCAATACATTAGTTTTTGACTCATTGGTTGAGTGACTGGCAATGCATAGACACCATTAAATGATTTGGGGGGGGAATCATTTTGGAGACCCCCCCAAAAAAAACCCCCAGTTCCAGAGTTTTTTTAATTATAGTATGTAAGGAAGAGAGTTAACTAAGCCAGTTATACCTTGGAGAAATAAGTCCTGAGGGGAAATTGAAAGATATTTAGTTACATATTAATAAATATATGGCATCACTCATCCTAATAGATAATACATTAAAAATGTGAGCAACCTGATATTTATCCCCTGCAAAGCTCTCCATAATTTATAATAGGAACAACTCTAATTGTTGCAATTGTGGTTGGCTACTTTCACAGGGAATAGTCAAATGATTTTGGAGTTTAAGAGGTATGTCTTGAAGCTAAAACATTTCTATTACCATACTTAAAATGTACATTCCCAAAATTTTATTATTCATCTATTTATCAGATTAAATGATGGGATTTTGCAATTTTAAGCAAGATCATTTGGATTTTAAGGATAAAGCAAGATGGAGGAGGCTGGACCATTTTGAACAAGGCTGAATAGGAAACAAGGAGAGAAAGCTGTTAATTTTGACCTCTTCCCAGTTTTGTAAGAGCTGTAATCAACTACGTCTTTAAAAAATAACATTTTTGCCAGTGACAGTTTTGTTATCTGCCAGATAACATCACTTCCATGCAACATATTACATAACATTACACTAAGTCTAGCCATTATTGTCACAAATGTCTCCAGAGAGAGCTGCCTCTCCGGTCATTTTGGGTTTGCTAAGCTCTGCTTGGTTGGAGATGAGGGTCTGCATAAATTCTACCTTATGCTAAAGGTCAATTAATTTTGGTTCCTGAGCTTCCTGACGCCTCCAGCTCAAACCAAGCTTAGACCGGCAGTTTCCAATTACGTTGGCTTGCCATCATCGTTGACATGGGGCGTTTTAACATTTCCTGCCAAAGCAGAGGCAGCGTTTTCATGCTGAAGAAATATTTTGAGTCTGCAATTTCTAGGTCAGTGCAGATCAGAAAATGCCGATTCCTGCTTAAGAAGCAAGCAGATTTAGCTTCCCCGGCCGAATACGATGTCCTTGTAAATGTCAGATATGATTCCAAGAGGAAGCTTATATTTCTCCGATACTGATCGACTCGATGATTTCATTTGCGGGAAGCCAAAACTGATGCAGATGGACTCCTCTTCCCTCTCCTAGAGGATTTTGATTGACCCAAGATTGGAAGCCAGCCTTGGAGCAGAAGGTCGAGGATGAGTTGTAAACCACTGAATTTTGGCTTCACGGGCTTCACTGTTCAGTGAAATGTCAGCATGCCGTGGAAGATTTGGGGAAATACTTGCAAATAAAAGCAGATGTGTAATTGATTTGAGATTCTGAAATGGGGCACATGACTGACTCTTAGCATTTATGACCCTCACTTGAAGCCCCCTTTGGGCTGCAGGAGTTGAGGTTTTCAACCCTGTCCCATTTTTTTCCTCCTTACTCAATTGTATCTTCAGAGTTGAGTGCACCTTAGCCATGTAAACTAAGCTTCTGTCATCATGGCTGATCCAAGATGCTGGAATTGTTTGACATCCAATTGTTTGTCCTAAAACATAGTGGTTTCAAAGAAGAAGAGAAGAACATGAGTTTGGATTTGGTATCCCGCTTTATCACTACCCGAAGGAGTCTCAAAGCGGCTCACATTCTCCTTTCCCTTCCTCCCCCACAACAAACACTGTGAGGTGAGTGCGGCTGAGAGACTTCAGAGAAGTGTGACTAGCCCAAGGTTACCCAGCAGCTGTATGTGGAGGAGCGGAGATGCGAACCTGGTTCCCCAGATTACGAGTCTACTGCTCTTAATCACTACACCACAACTTAGGCTGCAGTCCAAAACACGCTTCCATGGGAGTAATCCCAAAGGAGCACATTTGTTGTTGTTGTTCAGTCATTTAGTCGTGTCCGACTCTTCGTGACCCCATGAACCAGAGCACGCCAGGCACTCCTGTCTTCCACTGCCACGCGCAGTTTGGTCAAACACATGTTGGTTGCTTCGAGAACACTGTCCAACCATCTTGTCCTCTGTCGTCCCCTTCTCCTTGTGCCCTCCATCTTTAGCTCAGTGGCAATGCATATACTTGATTGCATAGCAAAAGCTACTGGTCCAATTCCTGGTAGGGATGCCATACATCCGGGGTTTCCCAGACATATCCAGGCTTCAGCCACTGGAAATAGCGTTGGGGGAATTTCCAGAAATCGCTGAAATGTCTGGGGAAACCCAGACGTATGGCAACCCATGTCGGGAATGGATTAACGCACCCTGCATTTCTCCCCTTTTCCCATTCCTTTTCCCAACAAGGGGGGGGGAGGAAACCACCCGGAACTTATGCTCTGACAGTTTAGCTCCATCTCAGGCATAGCACGCTCACACGGTAGTCAAAAGTTTAGGCTCATCGTGGTTTTGCTGCCATTCCTAAAGGCTAGGCAAAATCCACCTGGAAAGCCTAGCCTGACAAAACTACTATTTATTTATTTACCCATGAATGCATGGCATTGATTTTCTCAGTCAAACTGTAGACAAAGTGAGCACTTTTAGCTCTTTTCCAAAGGAGGAGTTCAAACACCTATTTCTCCTTGCTGGGGCACAGATTGGGGGTTTGGAAGTTTTATAGGGGGAGCAGTTTCGCTTTTTGTACGTGCTGTACTCACCGGGGGATTAAGAGAGGACACCCGTGTGCAGGACTCTCACGGGCTGCCTTTCTCGAACAATTAAAGTTCACATTAAACTTCCTTTTAAAATATCCACACGCAACATAATTAATCCATTGTTTTACAAATAACCCAATCTGTCAACTCGATGTTCCACTTTGGTTTCAGTTGTCGACAATTGTAATCTCTAGGCCATGGCAGAATTGGCTGACGGTCATTAACTCAAATATGAGTTATTTGAGGCTTCGAATATCCCAGCTGGGGAATGTTAGGATATAGTGGAAATAGGCAAGGTGGCGATCATTCAATTTGGTTTGCATTTAAAGGCCAGCCGAACTAGTTTGCATTTGCCGAAACAGTATGCCAAACTTTGAAGTTCACATTTCTCCAGGTTTTGCAATGCAGGTGACCAGCCAAATAATACATACCAAAAATGCGTATATTACTAAATATAATGTACAAAAATGCATTGTTTGTTGTGCAAAAAGATGTGTTGTGTATGAGGAGAAATTTACGCTGAAATGCTGGTGAATTTTCACGAGAACTTTGAACAAAAAAAGAAAAAAGGCAAACTGATGCAGAGAACTGAATTAAAGGTTGGGAAAATGAGAAGCTGAGAGAAGCTGAAATTGCTCACCCCTGGGTGTCTACCAGTACCTCCTATGATGCACGAGCAGGAGTTGATCACAGTGTGGGATTGCCAAGCATGCCTTCCTCTTAGCACATTTCTCCCTTGCGTCCTGAGTTTGAGCATCTTCAAAGCCCATGACACCTTTGGTGAAGGCTCCAATTGGAGCGCTCGCAGGCCAGTGTTTCCCAGTTGTCGGTGTTTATACTACATTTTTAAAGATTTGCCTTGAGAGTCTTTAAATCTCTTTTGTTGACCACCAGCGTTACGCGTTCCATTTTTAAGTTTGGTATAGAGTAGTTGCTTTGGAAGACGATAATTTGGCATCCGCACAACGTGACCAGTCCAATGAAGCTGATGTTGAAGAATCATTGCTTCGACACTGGTGATCTTTGCTTCTTCCACTGACATTAGTTCGCTGACATTAGTTTGCCTGTCTTCCCAGGTGATGTGCAATCCTTTTCGGAGACACCATTGATGGAATCTTTCGAGGAGTTGGAGATGGCGTTTATAAGTGGTCCATGTTTCACAAGCATACAGCAAGGTTGGTAGTACAATAGCAGTGGGAGTTGGCAGTCTTGCATGGTCACTCTGCTCTGTTTTTTGAAGGGGATTCCACCACCTCCAATTGCATGCTGGAAGCGCAACAAACGCTGAACAACAGTGTAATCCTGCCATATGCTCCAGTATTTCCGAAAAAGAAATTGGGACCCACACACACCATCCTGTCACCCATGTGCTGGTGGTGACTGCCTGCCACCACACACTCATAAGGAGGGCTGCAGGACGAACTGTTATGGTGCCAACAGGATGGCGTGCCAAAGCCAGGTATCAGTACCGGGGTCAAGAGAAGCCGAAGTCAGGAGCATTCCGAGTCAGGAACCAGCTGAAGTCAGGTGTCAGTACCGGGGGTCAAGAGAAGCCGAAGTCAGGAGCAGTCCAAGTCAGGAACCAGCCGAAGTCAGGTACACAGGATCAGGAGCAGGATGAGCAGGCACAACCACGTGCTTCAGCACAGCAGTTGCAGGTGCTAGTGAGGGAAGCAGCCGGCCTTCCTTAAGTAGCCAGCTCATCACCACACCTTTTACGAGCTGCAACTGCCTCCAATTGCTCCCTCCGTTTCTCAGCTCTACGCTCTACAGCTGAGATGGGAGGAGGGGAGGGGGCCCTCCGGCTCCTCTCCTCACAAGGGCCTGATTCTGGCTCAACTTCTTCCTCCTCCTGTTCTGGCCTTCCCTCTTCCCCATCTGCTTCTTCCTCTTCTGAGGAGTGTCGCCACCAGTCTTCTTCAGGTAAGAATCCCTCCATTCCTCTGGACTCTTCCGTGGTTGCTGCTTCACCTAGGGGGGCTTGCCACCACTCCTGCTCATCTGGTGCAACCCTGACACGAACGTCCAGAAGCGGCGCTGTTCTGCAGGAAGCCACGGCCCTCCTCGTGCCTGTGTGGTGGGTAGTGGTGTCAGACCAGCAAGCAGTGGAACCAAAAAAGCATGGAACCCAAAGAGCACATATTTTGGTTCCACCCTGTTTTGGTCCCCTGTGTCTGAAATCCTGGGACACTCCTGGTTGGAATAAGAAGCCAGGGCGGTTTCTGTAATTCCGGGATATCCCAGTAAAAACAGGGCAGTTGGAGGGTCTGTCCTAGTCAGAATAATTTCCTATTCAATTTAATGTGGTTAGGTTATAGGAGCGCACCTTAAATTCCATTACACCAGTGCGAGTGGCTCATATAAATGCTCTCCCAGCCTGTGTTTTACAAGCTGGTACCAATGAATAAAATCCCCCCCTGCTGCTTTGGTTGTGTCTTGCCAGCAATAAATATGATGGATTGTATCTCATGGACCAGGCAGACTGTTGTTGCTTAGAGAGCTGCAGTGTTTACCAAAGGATGGCGAGGAATTATTCCCCTGAGTTAATTGTAAATTTCAAGAATTTGCCCTAGAGAGCTAGGAGATAAAGTGTCGTGCAAACAAATTATGCGTAGCCCCAACAGTGCTTCTGAGGTTGTCACAGATTCGCTGGCACATGCTAAATGCATTAGAAAGTAGACACAGCTAGAGATTGCCAACAGAAGGTGGAAATGGACTGTGGTCCCTTTCCTTTGCTGAATGGCAGAACGTCTGGGATGGAACATTTGCAAATAATTAGCTATAATTCATTGCTACTGTAGCTCCAAAAGCAGTGGCACAGACCTTGGCCTCCTTGAGGGTTTCAGGAATGAGTCGTTTCCATGAGAATTTAGACAGTGATTTGCTACTGCACATCTACTGGTACAATTTGTGGCTTCTCTACTGAGCAACACACAAGTAGATATAATAATAATAATAATAATAATAATAATAATAATAATATATTATTTATACCCCGCCCATCTGACTGGGTCTCCCCAGCCACTCTGGGCGGTTTCCAGCAAACATTAAAATACATTAACACATCACAGATTAAAAGTTTCCCTAAACAGGGCTGCCTTCAGGTATTTTCTAAATGTCATGTAGTTGTTGATCCCTTTGACCTCTGGTGGGAGGGCGTTCCACAGGGCGGGCGCCACTACCGAGAAGGCCCTCTGCCTGGTTCCCTGTAGCTTTGCTTCTCGCAGTGAGGGAACCGCCAGAAGGCCCTCGGCGCTGAATCTCAGTGTCCGGGCTGAATGGTGGGGTTGGAGACGCTCCTTCAGGTATACAGGACTGAGGCCGTTTAGGGCTTTAAAGGTCAGCACCAACCCTTTGAATTGTGCTCGGAAACGTACTGGGAGCCAATGTAGATCTCTCAGGACCGGTGTTACGTGGTCCCGGCGGCCACTCCCAGTCACCAGTCTAGCTGCCGCATTCTGGATTAATTGCAGTTTCCGGGTCACCTTCAAAGGTAGCCCCACATAGAGCGCATTGCAGGAGTCCAAGCGGGAGATAACTATAGTATGCACCACTCTGGCAAAACAGTCTGCGGGCAGGTAGGGTCTCAACCTGCATACCAGATGGAGCTGGTAGACAGCTGCCCTGGACACAGAATTAACCTGCGCCTCCATGGACAGCTGTGAGTCCAAAATGACTCCCAGGCTGCACACCTGGTCCTTCAGGGGCACAATTACCCCGTTCAGGACCAGGGAATCCCCCACACCCGCCCGCCCCCTGTCCCCCCAAAACAGTACTTCTGTCTTGTCAGGATTCAACCTCAATCTGTTAGCCGCCATCCATCCTCCAACCGCCTCCAGACACTCACACAGGACCTTCACCGCCTTCACTGGTTCTGATTTGAAAGAGAGGTAGAGCTGGGTATCATCCGCATACTGATGAACACCCTGCCCAAACCCCCTGATGATCTCTTCCAGCAGCTTCATGTAGATGTTAAAAAGCATGGGGGAGAGGACAGAACCCTGAGGTACCCCACAAGTGAGAGCCCAGGGGTCTGAACACTCATCCCCCACCACCACTTTCTGAACACGGCCCAGGAGGAAGGAGCGGAACCACTGTATAACAGCGCCCCCAGCTCCCAACCCCTCTAGACGGTCCAGAAGGATGTTATGGTCGATGGTGTCAAAGGCCGCTGAGAGATCCAGCAGAACTAGGAAACAGCTCTCACCTTTGTCCCTAGCCCGCCGGAGATCATCAACCAGCACGACCAAGGCAGTTTCAATCCCATGATGAGGCCTGAATCCCGATTGGAAGGGATCCAAATGGTCCGCATCCTCCAGGCATGCTTGGAGTTGTTCACCAACCACTCGCTCAATCACCTTGCCCAAGAATGGTAGATTTGAGACTGGGCGATAGTTGGCCATATTGGCCGGGTCTAAAGATGTTTTTTTAAGAAGTGGTTTAATGACCGCCTCTTTCAGCGGGTCTGGGAAGACTCCCTCACAGAGGGAAGCATTCACCACCCTGCGGAGCCCATCGCCCAGCCCTTCCCGGCTAGCTTTTATTAGCCAGGACGGGCAAGGATCAAGGAGACAAGTGGTCGGTTTCACTCGTCCAAGCAGCCTGTCCACATCCTCGGAAGTAACAGATTGGAATTGATCCCATGAAACATGACTAGACAGGGCTCTAGCACTCTCCCGCCCTGGCCCTGCTCCCACGGTGGAGTCTACCTCCTTCCGAATCTGAGTGACTTTATCTGCAAAAAACTTTGCAAAAGCATTGCAGGAGATCTTGGGGTCCCTACCAGACCCCGGTGATGAAGGTGGTTCTGATAGATTTTGAGCCACCTGGAAGAGTCTCCTGCTGCTGTTTTCTGTAGATGCAATAGAAACGGTGAAGATACCTTCTGTTCAGGGTCTGCTCTCGCCATTACCTTTCTAGGGAGCCTGTGACTTGCAATCTAGCTCTGGTGGAGAACAGCTACCATTTGGCTGGTACAGTGGGAGTCATGTGAATGAGCATTTCCTAACATTAATTGTTCAGAAAGCCAGTTTTACACTGTGGCTGAAAAACAGCCCGGGGTGACAACAAATATATATAAATTCAGGGGTAATACATGCACACGGGTAACAATCCCACAGACAAAGCATTCCCCACGACTGCATCTCCATGCCAGGAAAAGATCCCCCTGTTGGATTCCTGCTTGTCACAGGGCTGTTGGCGGCTCATGCCCGCAAGGGGCCAAGCCGAATGGTAGTTTCGATGCCTTCCTTTTCGATGGGGGCCAAAAGGAACCAGCGGTTCAGCATCCCAGGCAACGAACATGGGGGCAGGTTTCCATCCCATGAGTCAGGGCAAGAAAACTAATTGGGATCAGCTGCTGGGACTTTCTTAATGCTTGCATGAAAAGAGCAAATTGCATCCTGGCAGCAGAAAGCGTCAATAAAACCAGATCTTCCAGCCTTATTATGTGGCTTGTTTTTATTGTAATACTAATTCGCAGCTACAGAATACGCTGCGACCATCTCCATATACTGCAGGAGAGTTGTGCAATTCCTTGTGCCTGGAATGCATCACTAGCAGCTTCGTAACCCCGATGCCACTCACACGGGGCTCAGAGGCCCATAAATCATTCCCAATCTGTTTCTCTCCTCTCCCTTCCCCCTCCCCTTTAAACTGTACCGGGAGTTAGGAGAGCATTGTACTTTTGAAAAGACTGGAAAACACATTTTCACTCAACATGCAATTAACCTCGAGGGAAAGCTTCACCTATTAATTTCTCTTTGTCACACAGCTGCTTGTGGCACAGGAGCCCAGCCAGAAAAAAAGGTGGCAAACCTAACGGGGCGGGGGGGGGGGGAAGAACCATGCCGGAGACAATGGTGGCTCTTCAATGCCGGAGTCTCTTCCAGAAAAGAAGAGCTCTGCAGGGTCAGACGGAAAGGCCCATTTAGTCCAGCATCCTGTTCTCACAGTGGCCAAGCAGTTGTCCACAGGAAGGCCCAGAGCAGAGGCTGAACACAACAGGTTCTACATAGATTTTATTTATTAAGGGACTTCCGACAAGGGTGCGCTAGAGCAGCGTTTCCCAACCGGTGTGCCGCGGCACACTAGTGTGCCGCCAGACACCGGCTGCTGTGCCGCGGGGAAAGCCGAAGCCCCGCCGGGCCTCCCCAGCGCGGGAAGAAGCTGCGCTGGGCACTCTTCACACGCACTCCGCCACGCGTGTACGGTGCACCCCTCATCTGAGGCGAGGGAAGAGTCCAAAAGGGGAATTTCGAAGCAGGGCGCGAATGGAGAAGTGGGGCGGAGGCTGCTCCAGGAGAGTGGGCAGCGGGTGGGGGCGCGCAGGCGGCGGCCTCTCCCCTCCTCGCGAGCCGGGTCTGCCGGAGACCCAGAGGGAAAGGGGTCGCTGCCTCGCACGCGCCCGCCGCCACGAGCGCGCGCCGACGGCGGGGCTTCTTTGCCGTCGCCTCGCTTGCCGTCGCCTCGCTTCAGAAGCGGCGGCCAGCCAAGAGCGTTAATTTGCGCTGGCGGTCCTTGGGGCAGAACTAAGAAACGGGAGGGAAGGAGAGAAGCTTCGAAAGCGCTGCCAAGTTCCCACCCCGGCTTCTCCTTGTCGTTTATTTATCTCCTCACGCGCGACAGCGCTTCTCCCTCCCTCAGTCATCGGGGGGGGCCCTCTGCGGCCCCCCTCCCTCCCCCTGGTCCTGCACCCTCACGGCTTGTTGTTCGGAATGTGTCTGCAGCAGCAGGGGGAGGCGGGGCCGAAAGACGACACCGGCCAATCAGGAGCTCCACTTCCCCGATTGACTAAAGGCAGCCTTTTCCACCCGGAGCGCCTGTCTCGTCTAGCAGCTGAGGCGGCGAAGGCGAGAGCGGCCGGGAGGGGAGGGGGCGCATCTCTGCCCCGCCGGGCCTCCCCAGCGCGGGAAGAAGCCGCGCTGGGCCTCGGAGGCCCGAAAAAAAACTGTGCCGCCCCCCCCCCCGGAGAAAAAGCCGCGCGCTGTGGGTGCTGTGCCGCGAGATTTTTTTCCCAAGACAGGTGTTCCGTTGCCTAAATTAGGTTGGGAAACACTGCGCTAGAGTGCGAGTCGAGAAGGAGAGACCTGACCTAGTCAGGCTGTCCAATCTGACAGTGGTAAAACTTGGGGGGAAATTGGTGTCTAAAATTCCCCCAAAAGGTGAAAGTACGGGTCTTTCGCCAGAAATTAACAAAAAGCAGCGTCAAACATTCTTATATACTGTATTTGTGCTTGGTTCTCCAGCTGCACAGCCAGGGAGAAGCTACTTCAGAAGGTCATAACCACAGCCCAAAATATTATTGGTCATCCTCTCCCATCTCTGGAAGAACTATACAGTTCCCATTGCCTTAAAAAGGTTAACAATATTTCGAAGGATCCATCTCATCCAGGATATAGTCTCTTTGCACCACTGCCTTCGGGTAGAAGATATAGAACAATTAGATCAAGAACAAATAGATTGAAGAACAGTTTCTACCCAAGAGCTATAACCATCTTAAATGCTGTAACCAGATAATAGGACCTTGGAGAGCTGTGATGTGTGTGTGTGTGTGTGTGTGTGTGTGTGTGTGTTTTGTGCTGTTTTTTTCTTTTTCTTTTATGGGATGGCATGCAATTTCATTGCACTTGTATAGCGTTGTGCTTGTACTTGTGCAATGACAATAAATAAATGACAATAAATAAATTATCTTATCAAACGGCAGGACTTGTGACGGCACCTTTTTATGGTGGAGTGACGAGGAGGGGGCCAGACGGCTGAAGCTTTCCTATTAAGTATGGTGCCTGATAACATCCCAGGAGATAGGAAGAATATCTTTCTATATGCATGTGCAGCAGCGAGACTTCTTATTGCACAAAAGTGGAAAGGAGAGGAGCTACCTACAATTCAAGTATGGTATGTTAAATTATTAGAATTCATGAATCTAGCCAAGATGACGGCAGCAATCAGAAACATAGCAAAGCAAAAAATTAAGGAGGAATGGAAATATGTAGAAGGATTTTTTTAAAAAAGAAGGTATAAAAACAGAATTAGTGATTTGTCTTGAGTGAGATACATATGGAAATGGAGATAACTATAGATATATAGACATTGGAGATTTGTAATAAGTTTATATTTCTGAAGAGTATTATTAAATGAGGCTGAAATGTAATAGAGATAGCAAGAGGAATAAGTAGGAAAAAGAGAAGCGATGTACAAACAAGTTGAAGTCATATTTTAAATGTTGTTCCTTTCTTATGTTTTCTAATATGGTTTGTTTTTGTTGTATACGGTTTTCTTTTTCCCCCTGTTAGATTATGTTAGTTTGTTTTTGTATATTTTTGTTGGTTTGGGGGTTTTTTGTATGTATAATTGTGTTCTGTTTTTAAGAATTATAAATAAAGTGTATTTTAACAAACAAACAAAAAAGATTTTATTTATTAAATTTGCCGGTCACTTTATCTTACCCAGGGCAACACAAAGCAGCTTACAGATGAAGGAGTAAAAAGCCTCCTTATGAGAAGCAAGAAGGCTGCAGTTCTATGGCCCCTGTGTGTTCCAGGGGAATCTTCTTCTTCTTTGGCGATCACTCTTAGCTGAGTAAGATTGTCTTCCATGAACACGGTCTTAACAGTGAGTACGTAAGTGCCTGTGGAGGCCAATTCTTCATCCACACGTCCATCCACAGTGGGGACATGGGTTTCCGGGCGGGAGTTGATCACGGTGTGGGTTTGCCAAGCATGCCTTCCTCTTAGCACGTTTCTCCCTTTCATCCTGAGTTCGAGCATCTTCAAAGTCCATGACACCATTGGTCAAGGCTGTTCTCCAACTGGAGCGCTCGCAGGCCAGTGTTTCCCAGTTGTCAGTGTTTATACTACATTTTTTTAAAGATTTGCCTTCAGAGAGTCTTTAAACCTCTTTTATGAACCACCAGCATTACGTTTTCCATTTTTAAGTTCGGAACAGAGTAGTTGCTTTGGAAGACGATAATCAGGCATCCTCACAACATGACCAGTCCAATGAAGTTGATGTTGAAGAATCATTGTGATATTGTGTGTGTGTCACACACACACACACACAGAGAGAGAGAGAGAGAGAGAGAGAGAGAGAGAGAGAGAGTGAGAGAGAGAGAGAGAGAGTTGAGTTTCAGTGCCATTGAGTGAGTTCCGATGTTGCATCCCCTCCTCCCTGCAGCCCTGGGAATCTCTATTGTACTGGTCCAACCAACTTTAGAGTTCTGTTGCTAGTGCCAGAAAGTGGACACATTGGATACATTTCAGGGCCAGGACAGGAGAGGACTGATTATTCATGCAGTAGTCTTTGCCTGTCTGTACTCCAAACGCAGGTGGCGCTGTGGGTTAAACCACAGAGCCTAGGGCTTGTCGATCAGAAGGTCGGCGGTCCGAATCCCCGCGACGGGGTGAGCTCCCGTTGCTCGGTCCCTGCTCCTGCCAACCTAGCAGTTCGAAAGTACGTCAAAGTGCAAGTAGATAAATAGGTACCACTCCAGCGGGAAGGTAAACGGCATTTCCGTCCGCTGCTCTGGTTTGCCAGAAGTGGCTTAGTCATGCTGGCCACATGACCTGGAAGCTGTACGCCGGCTCCCTCGGCCAATAAAGCGAGATGAGCGCCGCAACCCCAGAGTCGTCCGTGACTGGACCTAATGGTCAGGGGTCCCTTTACCTTTACCTTACTCCAAATGTGCGGAAAACAGCAAATGAGTATCTTTGTTGAGCACGTCTACCGGTGTGATTTGACTGAAGTGGCTGAGAGCAGAAACGTATTGTGAGAGCGTTGCAGACCCTCCAAATGTCCCCATTTTCCTGGGACAGTCCCGGATTTACAGAAGCTGTTCCGGTTTCTGATTTGATCCCGGAATGCCCCGCTTTTTCTTAGGACGTCCCTATTTTCAGCGGAGAAATGCTGGGGAGGGTATGGTGTTGGCCATTCTTAGGCCTGCACAGGAAGCGCAGTTCACAAGCAGGAATAATGGACTCCATGAGGAATAAACAATGTCAGTTCAGCCAAACCTAAACACAGGCAGAGTGCTGAGTGTGAAAGCATCAGAGAAAGGAGGCGCCACATTTTCCCGGAGTATGAATGAAAACCACAGAAGAACCATGTTCTAGTGAATTAACATCGCTGGGGGGAAAAACTCTAAGGGGCCAACGCACAGGAATCCTCTGGGGGGAATCAAATGCTTGCTGCACATTTTGCAGGTATTATGTTGGCTGGCCTCAGGTCATATTTTCCTCCAAGTATTCTGCCAAGTATAAACTCTCGCAGAGATGGATGTTAGCAGGATAATTAAAATAATGGAGAAGGATATTTGTTTTTTAAATTTGTTTTTTTGAAAGGTTTTGTCATCGAAGGATGGAAATGTGCCTGTCAAAATTACTCGCAAGAGGAAAAGGTTACTTTCAAAAGCGGGAATAAACTGGAACTGGCATCAGGAAAGAACAGAAAAGTCTGTCGTATCCAGCAATTTTGCAGTTGCAAGGCCTCCTTCGTGCAGCAGGAGTTCTAGCAAGGGGCCCTGCTGGTATGAAAACAGCTCACAGTACCAGCCATGAAAATTCATATATTCAGATTAGCTGGATATATATATGGCACCGTGGCTCTCTTGCAAACCTAAAAACATCTTTCTTTTTTTCATGCCTTCCTCCTCGATTCCCACCAGTCTACATTAGTCTAAGGACTTTTTACTCCAGGGTACAGACAAATTTAGAGACAAAGCGTGTTCTCCTTCATGGAGAGCACGTGTTGTGGTGGGGGTCAACAAGTCACCCCTCTGGTGCTGGGCGGGAACGTTTAGATGGCCACTGCTGTGATTGGACCCAGGGTGTTGTTGGGGAGATTTGTATGTTGCAAATTGATGATGGACAGCCCAGCGTATATATAATGGTTGGTGTGCAACGTGATCTCCCTCTTGGCTGAGTGCTTCGGATCACCTGCCCTCCCTATATTTTAGGCCTCTGCGTTGACCTTGCTATGCCTGTCATTGGGTCGTCTGCTTTTGGGGCAGGGGCCTGGTAGGAATTTTTCCATGTGGCTGATTGGCTGGTGCCACCTGGTTTTTGCCTACTGCGTAGCAAATAGTCACAACTTGTAAGGTTGGCGGTTAGGCATTGGTTATTATGTTGGTTGGAGGAGGGGTATGGTTGACTGTGTCTGCCCCTCCTATTGATACTGGTGTACGGGGAATTCCATTAAAGGAATCCAGGGACTTGATATGCTTTTGTCTGAACCCCCAGTCGGGGGCCAGGGCCATGCAAGAGCCCTGGGAGCCTGTGGGGAGAGAGGAGGGTCAGATCATCCGGCTCCCTTTATCTCTCCGGAGTGTTTTCCCCTTACTGACGGTCGTCAGTTCTGTCCTCTGTGGGACAGATAGTCTTAACCAATGCCTAAGCAACCACTCACATTGTTTGTATTTTAATAAAGTTGTGGCCCAAATCATGCCAAAAACCAAACCAAAATTCTGTCTGATGTGTGAGTTATTTGAGGGGTGGTTTTGGGGGACCTCGACACGCAACTAGCCTGATGGATGGGTGGAAGCTGAACATGTCCCTCCCCTTGATAAGGGTTGGCTTGTACATTGACCCATCTCACTTGCAGGGATGTTGGCACTACCCAAGGTTTGATTCTCAAAACCCACTCGTTAAAAAGGGGCAGTTCACTCGCCGCTTGCCTGTATGGTTGTAAATGCTCCTCTACCAAGGGAATACATTTTGACCAGCAATTCTGTTGCTTACAGCCCCTTCCTTCCTGCATCTTGCCTTTCTTCTGCAAGACTCGATTTTGACTTTACAAGCCAGATCTGATGAAGCAAAGTGCAGGCTCAGACCTTTAAAAATATGCCCTTCCAAATTCCTTCCAAAACTCCCCTTAATATTACAATATTAAGAACCACGACTGATTCAATATTCCAAAGGCAAAGAAATTGTATCCATTAAACATTTGGGTCGATTTCTTTGGCTTTGTTCTGCATTTTAACCAGCAGCTTAAAATGCAGCGAGATCATTTCCCTCCCTTGTGGTGGACATGCCGCAAGGTGAAGGACTTCTGGGGAAAGATTTATAATGAGTTTAAAAAAAGTGTTGAAAAACACCTTTATTAAGAAACCAGAAGCCTTCTTACTTGGAATAATAGGGGAAGAAATTCCCAAAAAAGATGTTAGATTTTTTTCTGTATGCCACAACAGCTGCAAGAATGTTATTGGCCAAAAACTGGAAAACACAAGAGATACCAACGATAGAAGAATGGCAAATGAAAATGATGGACTTTATGGAACTAGCTGAGCTGACAGGACGAATCCGCAACCAGAAAGAAGAGACGGTGGAAGAAGATTGGAAGAAATTTAGAATTTATTTTTTAAAATATTGTAATATTGATAATTAGGAATTTATTTTGGAAGCAAAAATTAGGTTTGGAAGTAGAAATAGAATGGGTTTAGAAGTACATAAGTATTTAGAAATAACAGAAGCATTTTAGAGAATAGAATTGAAAATGATTTGTATATGATTATATTGAGGAGCTGGACCGTAAAGAAGGCTGATCGCCGAAGAATTGATGCCTTTGAATTATGGTGCTGGAGGAGACTCTTGAGAGTCCCATGGACTGCAAGAAGATCAAACCTATCCATTCTTAAAGAAATCAGCCCTGAGTGCTCACTAGAAGGACAGATCCTGAAGTTGAGGCTCCAGTACTTTGGCCACCTCATGAGAAGAGAAGACTCCCTAGAAAAGACCCTGATGTTGGGAAAGATTGAGGGCACAAGCAGAAGGGGACGGCAGAGGATGAGATGGTTGGACAGTGTTCTCGAAGCTACTAACATGAGTTTGGCCAAACTGCGAGAGGCAGTGAAGGATAGGCGTGCCTGGCGTGCTCTGGTCCATGGGGTCACAAAGAGTCGGACACGACTGAACGACTGAACAACAACAACATATTGAGGAAATTGGATAACTGCTAAGGAGGAGTTAAAGCGAAATCCAGATAGCGGGTGGTTGAGGAAGCCACCCTAGGAATGTGAAGGGAATATAGATAGAAGATATATAGATGTTGTTTTTGTTCCTGTTGTTTCTTTTTATTGTTTATGTTTATGTGTATTGTATTGTTTATCATTTGTGTTGGAAAATGAATAAAAAAAATGGGGGGGGGGAAGAGATCATCCCCCTCCCTCCACACTTCATTTCAAGTTGTGTTTTACGTTGCCGCACACGGCGTTTCCCGATTCGTTTCCTTGTCCCTGCAACCCTCCCGGACCCCCCAAATGGAGTAGTGTCGGAAGTAGTTATACTAAGAGGGCAAATGCACAGAGTAGAAAACATCTTGGCCTTGATTCATGCTACAACACCCAAGCAACCTTTGAACTTATGTTTCTTGAACAGCACACCAAAGCAAACTCACACCGGGTAGGTATCAGAGAGAGAATCCGTTTCTGATCTGCCTGGGTAGGGTGGGCTGTCTTGCCATTCAAAGCAACAACAACAAGTCAGCAGGGCATGTTCAATGTCTTGCTTATGCCTGCAGTTCTTCAGATCCTGACACTTATTTTTCATCCCTCCCCCACACTCTTTCTCTCTGCTCTGTTTTGCAAAAGAATGCCACTACAAATTAATGGTTCCAAAATATCGCAAACCCTTCGCTTGCCACAATAATGGTAGTAAATTGTTCATACTAAAATGTGTGCCTATTGTTTCTTTTTTTAATTCACCCGGCAATTCAAGGCAAGAAAAAGAATACGAGCTACCAAGTCTATAAACCCAAACAATAAAATGTCACAGCTAAAACAATGAGACGAAACGTGGTTTGTTAGCTTGCTGTTTCTTTGTCGTTCTTCTAACCCGCCCTTCCTCATCCCATAACCCAGGGTGCTTAACAAGCATGAAATACAAGTACAGTAAAACAATAATTAAAATATCAACAAAATTCCCACCAAGAATTAAAACAACGCAACAGGCAATGAAACTTTGGCTGTTACTCTCAAGTCCAGTTACATTCTAAGAGCCTGGTCAAATGAATACATTTTTAGTTTGCAATCAACAAAAAATGCAGCTGACAAATTGTACATCGTCTCCTGGTCATTAAAGACACTCCACACACACCCCAATGGCTGTCCACTGAAGGATTGCAATTAAATAATATAATGCTCTGGTCCATGGGGTCACGAAGAGTTGGACACGACTCAACGACTAAACAACAACAACAACAACAAAGACAGAGAAACCAGTAGGAGAACACTTCAATCTCCCAGGACATTCTATACAAGATCTCAAAGTAGTTGTCTTATTACAAAAGAATTTCAGAAATAGACTGGAAAGAGAAGTTGCTGAATTGCAACTCATTACCAAACTTAAAACCATGGAGAGACCTGGCCTGAATAGAGACTTTGGATTCTTATCTCATTATACATGATAAAGCTATTTTTAGCCATCTCACCCCTTGCTTTTTCCTGCAGGACCAATTGCAGTTGTTAACAGTCGTCAACAGGTTTACCTCACCTATCAGCCAATCACCCATTCCCACCACCCACCTGAGTAATACCCTTCCCCATCCCCACCCTCTCACTATATATGAG
Organism: Darevskia nairensis; assembly: GCA_034642065.1. Lineage (NCBI taxonomy): Eukaryota > Metazoa > Chordata > Lepidosauria > Squamata > Lacertidae > Darevskia > Darevskia nairensis. Next base: position 326,949 of record JAWWNI010000290.1, read on the forward strand.
GGTCTGGTGACTTTTGTTTCAGTGTATCTGAAGAAGTGTGCATGCTCACGAAAGCTCATACCAAGACCAAACTTAGTTGGTCTCTAAGGTGCTACTGGAAGGTTTTTTTAATTTTTTTATTTTGTTTCGACAAATTTAAAGTGGATGGTGACATTTTCCTTCAGAAATATTGGAAGGGCTTTGCTTGCCAGCTTCACCATTTCCTTCATTTGGTACAGGAATTTTATTTTCAGCATAAACAGGACTCCATTTTTGCGCGCTCACGCCGACACACATATACACCACTTTTAATTGTTCTCCAAGCTGTGGAGGGGGGGGAGGAAAAAGCAGGAAATTTCAGGATCAAATCAGAAACCGGGACTTCTGTAATTCTGGTTCTGTCCCTGGAAAACCAGGACACTTGGAGGGTATGCATGTTGTTAGTTTCATAATTTTGGTATCGTGATTTCATGATTGCAGTGTCGTGATTTCATGATTGCGGTATCGTGATTTCATGATTTCAGTATTGTGAATTCATGATTGCGGTGTCGAGATTTTGTGATCTTGGTATCGTGATTTTATGATTGCGGTGTCATGATTTCGTGATTTTGGTATCATGATTTCATGATTGTGGTGTCGTGATTTCATGCAGTTTCAAACTTTGTTCCTGCCCTTTGAGGTGTTAGGGATGAAATACTCAGGACAGCCCCTCTCCACTCCCCAGTCAGATTTATCACATCTTGTACTCACTGTTTTCCCCAAACACGTTTCTCAGGCAGCATTCTTATGTGCAGCACATTGTTTACAGTTATCCTCAGTGTTGTCAAGTTTCTGAATGGCCATTCTGGACCCTGATCAGTTGGTATTCATTTTGACGGCGGCTGCTTCTTGTCAAAAGCTGGGTAAATGTTATTTCTGGCTAGTTCTACAAACCTGGAGTTCTCCTAAGTAGCTCTCCTAAGCCATGGACCAGAGGCCAAACCACACAATGACACAACAAGAACCCATTCTACCTAGGTCATTGGACCTGCCAATTATCATTTGCTGGGAACCACTTACAATTAGTGAAACTGACTTGTGGAGCAAATAAAAGATTTAGAACAAACACAGAACTGGAAGAATGAAAAGGGTATAGAATGACTCAGTTACTAAAAGAAAAGAATTGAAGTCACTGCAGCTAGATAAAATTACGGTTCAATTGCTATACACCAAACAATGGTATTATGTGTTTGGAAATCAGAGGTCAAAACTATCAGCTTGTTGTCCGAAAAAGTGCATTACTAAAAATAGAATATCAGTAATCAGCCATAATATAATAATAATGGACCCAGGTGGTGCTGTGGGTTAAACCACAGAGCCTAGGGCTTGCCGATCAGAAGGTTGGCGGTTCGAATCCCTACAATGGTATGAGCTCCTGTTGCTCGGTCCCTGCTCCTGCCCACCTAGCAGTTCAAAAGCACGTCAAAGTGCAAGTAGATAAATAGGTACCACTCCAGCGGGAGGGTAAACGGCGTTTCCATGCGCTGCTCTGGTTCGCCAGAAGCGGCTTAGTCATGCTGGGGTCCCTTTACCTTTAATCAGCCATAATATGGGGAGATTTCATAATTTGGAGCAAATGGCAGACTTCTTCATTCAGTATTTTGGAAATGTATATAAATCCCCCAACCAGTCACCAAGGGTGTTGATAATTATATGAAAAAGTAGGCATAAACCCAATAAAAAATAAGCACAGCAAAATATTAAATGCACCCATAGTATGATGAACGTTAGGTCATTACCCAGAAACGGAAAAAACAACCAAACCCAGTAAATTTGTAGCAGAGTTTTATAAAACACATAAATATATATAAATGCATGATTTGGTCAATTTACTTGAATGAAATAATGGCAGGGAGAACAGCTTCCCATAAATTTTATTGGAAGGGAGGCGTTCAGTGACACTAAAACCTGATAAGCCAGCTGATTTTAGAATTCATGCTATTAAACCAGGTGTCCGGAGAACAAGGAGGCTGAGGCTGCTGCCTAAAAGGCTCCTCTTCCAGCTCGCTATAAGGAAGACACAGGTGGGCTGGAAGTGAAGCAACAGGACAGCAGCAGCAGCTGTGGAACATTACAGAGATGCTCATAGCAGCTGCGGAAAAGGCAGGATGCAGGAGAGTAGAGGTCCTAGGGAGATGGTACACAGACCACAGGACCGGGGAAGGATTTACAGATGGATGAGAGAGGGGGAGAAGGATAGCAGAGAAAGAGGAGGGGGCTGCGAGGGAAGCCCGAGAGCAATAGAGAATAAGAAAGGTAAGTCCAGCAACGAGCCAGGAAGAAAAAGAGTGGAAGGGAACGACTGTGCTATGGGGAATACCAAAGAGATGAAGTAGAGAAGCCCCATGATAAGATAGGTAATAGATAATTTATTTATTGTCATTGCACAAGTACAAGCACAACGCTATACAAGTGCAACATAATTGCATGCCATCCCGTAAAAACCAGAAAGAAAAAGAAAAAAAAACAGCACAAAACACACACACACACAAAAAGCCACACATGCACGCGCGCGCACACACACACACACACACACACATCACAGCTCTCCAAGGTCATATTATCTGGTTACAGCATTTAAGATGGTTATAGCTCTTGGGTTGAAACTGTTCTTCAAGCTATTTGTTCTCAATCTAATTGTTCTATATCTTCTACCCGAATGCAGTGGTGCAAAGAGACTATATCCTGGATGAGATGGATCCTTTAAAATATTGTTAACCTTTTTAAGGCAACGGGAACTGTATAGTTCTTCCAGAGATGGGAGAGGATGACCAGTAATATTTTGGGCTGTGGTTATGACCTTCTGAAGTACCTTCTTCTCCCTGGCTGTGCAGCTGGCGAACTAAGCACAAATACAGTATATAAGAATGCTCTCTATGGAGCCTCGGTAGAAGGACACCAGCAGTCTCTCACTCAGATTGTTCTTCTTTAAAAGTCTGAGGAAATAAGTTATCTGCTGGGCCTTCTTTACCAGAGCAATAGTATTTGCGCTCCAAGTCATACCCTGCTCTATAATCACTCCCAAAAACTTGAATACAGCCACCCTCTCCACCTGGTCCCCGCCGATATACAGGGGCTGAATATCCACCTCCCCCCCCCCTATAATCCACCAGCAGTTCCTTGGTCTTGGCAGTATTAAGAGCCAGATTGTTATCTCTATACCAAGCAAAGAACATGGAAGAGGAAAGAAAGTTGGAGAAAGCTTGAGTGTTCAGAAGGAACTCCAAACCCTACTGGCAAGGATCCCACAATACCTTCTCTGAATCTAAGAGGTAGTCTGGGGCTGTGTGGGACTCTTGGGCCTTTAATAGGAAAATCTGACGTGAGGATTAGATAGGTAGGTGCATCCTACCTTAACAAGGTGGTGACATCCTATGTACACTGTGGCCAGACAGGTGTTGTACCGCAACAGCAAAGAGCCCCCTTCATTCCAAAGGAACTGAAAAGACTTTTTATGTATGCCACAACAGCAGCACCATAGCTGTCAACCCTCCCTTTTTTGGCGGGAAACTCCCTTATTCCAATGCCGTTTCCCGCTGCTATCCCGGATTGTTGATATCCCTTAAATTTCCCGGATTTCAAAGGAAGCAGCTCCTCTCCCTCCCTGCCGGCCAGGGAGGCTCCTCAGCTGCGTTGCTCGGCTGCCAATAAGGAGTCTGAGACCGACTGGGGCGGAGCTTGCATGCCTTGTGCAGCCAGACCCTCACGCCCAACCAGGCAGCCAGCCTGCCTGCTGTCTATGCGCTCGCTCTTTCGCTCACCCGTTCGAGCACAGGTGGCGAGGCTACTTGGTGCCATTGCACCGCCCTGGCGGCATCCCTTATTTTCAAATCCGAAAGTTTGGAAAAATCCCTTATTTTCAAATCCAAAAGTTGACAGCTATGAGCAGCACGGATGCTATGGCCCAGAGATGGAAAGAAGAAAGAGTCCCTACCAGAGAGGAATGGCAAGTTAAGCTGTTAGTCTACGCTGAAATGGCAAAACTGACCGGGAAACTCAGAGACCAAGAAATTCAAGAAAAAATGGGGGGGGGAATTATAATTTATTTAGGAGACCACTATAAGCGGATGAAAACATTAGTAGGATTTTATTCTCACTTGTAATGTAACAAATATCATGGATAATAGGGAAAGATAAAAAACACAGACTACAAAACAATATGCAGCTGGAAATGTTGACAATAGGACCCATGGAGGGGATGGGGAGACCCATGGAAGGGATGTGGTTAAGAATATAGGGCAGACCTGACACCAAGCTTCATTCAACAGGATATAATGCTACTTCAGCATTTAAAGAACTACAGTAATACCTCTGGTTGCATTCACCGCGGGTTGCGTTCGTCACGGGATACGAACGTGCCGAACCCGGAAGTACCGGAATGGGTTACTTCCAGGTCCGGCGCTTTGCGCATGCGCAGAAGCACCGAATCGCGTGGCGCACATGCGCAGATTCAGCACTACAGGTTGCACTCTTTTCAGGTTGCGAACGGGCCTCCGAAACGGATCCCGTTCACAACCAGAGGTACCACAGTAATTAATAATAATAGTAATAACAACTTTTATTTGTACCCCGCCCTTCCCAGCCGAAACAGGGCTCAGGGCGGCTAACAATCATAAAACCACACAACCACAAAACAAACAGTTAAAAATACAAATTAAAACAATTTAAAACTTAAAAATTTTAAAGCCACCTCATTATAATTAGGTAAAGGAACAGTGTTCTCGAAGCTACCAACATGAGTCTGACCAAACTGCGGGAGGCAGTGGAAGACAGGAGTGCCTGGCGTGCTCTGGTCCATGGGGTCACGAAGAGTCGGACACGACTAAACAACAACAAAGGAACCTCTGACCATTAGGTCCAGTCACGGACGACTCTGGGGTTGCGGTGCTAATCTCGCTTTACTGGCTGAGGGAGCAGGTGTACAGCTTCTGGGTCATGTATACCACTGTAATTAGCAATATGCTAATAGTAGCAATATAGCAATATGCATATGTATGCCACAACAGCAGCGAGGATTTTGATTGCAAAATACTGGAAAACACAGGACTTACCAATGATAGAAGAATGGCAGATGAAAATGATGGACTATATGGAACTCGCCGAACTGACAGGGAAACTCCGCGACCAGAGGGAGGAGGCGGTGGAAAAAGACTGGAAGAAATTTAAAGTATATATAAAGAACTATTGTAAGATTGAGAGTTAGAAAAAAGTTGGAAGAAGTGGCAGCCTGCAGATTAGAAGCAGGATTAAATAAGTAATTATATGATGTATGAATAAGATATTATAAGACAATAACATTAGTAAGCTAGCAAAATAAGGAAAGATGAGAGGAAATTACTAAAGATGATTGACATTGAAACGTAGCAAGGGAGGCTGGAGGAAGTCACCCCAAGATGATAAGGAAAGGGGAAGGGGAAATTAGGATGCTTGTTTTGTTGTATTTTTATGCATGTTATGCTAAGTTATGTTTTTGTTGTTATTTGTGTGGAAAAACCCAATAAAAACTATTTTAAGAAAAAGAAAAAGATTGATAATGGTAACCATGGAAGGGTGGAGGGGAGTCGAACGATTCAGGGAATACTAAATGATGATGTTGATGCTTAATGTTTGAATTTAAATTTGCAGTGTAAAACTTAATAAAAAAGTTTTGACATAAAAAGTGGCTGACACACAGCTGAGCAGGAGCTGTGTGTGTGTGAGAGAGAGAGAGAGAGAGGGAGAGGGAGAATTGCATCTATACAAACATGTCTTTCTGACAGCCACTGATAAAAATTTAATTTTTTTTCTTTGAAAAAAAAACAACTTGCTGCACCTTAAAAGGCAAAATCCAGGGTTGGAGGGGGAAAGGACAAAATGAGCGTTGAAGTGATTGTTAAGAAGCCGTTATAACTCTCTAATAATGCAAGGCACCAGTAGGAGAGCTTTTTATAAACTGCGAAGGCCACGAGGCAAGGACAGGGATGTAGTCATCTTCCTGTAAGGAAACAAAAGCCTGGCAGCCAAGATGCTTTGCAAAAAAAAGAGCTGAGACAATGAGGTGGGGGGTGACCTCAAGGCTCCAGAATGTGGCTTCATAACTCATGCCTTTTAATTTCCAGACTGTTTGTATCAGTATCAGGTTTCGGTCTCTTAAGTCTGTGCCCTCTTGGGGATTCTTATTGTAGAGAGCATTCCTGAATGTGTATGGGGTAAAAAGCACAATATTGTACAATACCATAAAAGCCCATAATTAGCATTAAAAGTTTCAGAAATGTAAAGCTCTCTGCAGTTCACAGGAGGCCTGGAAGAACAGCATCAATCAGCTAATGCATATAGTTGGTAGAGCATGAGACTCTTCATCTCTGGGTCGTGGGTTCGAGCCCCATGCTGGGCAAAAGATTCCTGCATTGCAGGGGGTTGGACTAGATGACCCTTGGGGTCCCTTCCAACTCCATAAGTCTATGAGTCTATGTGCAGGATTTCTACAGAACATGAAAAATGTGAATAACAACTATCTATCCTGCACATGAGGGGCCCAGGTGGCGCTGTGGGTTAAACCACAGACCCTAGGGCTTGCTGATCAGAAGGTTGTCGGTTCGAATCCCCGCGACGGGGTGAGCTCCCATTGCTCGGTCCCAGCTCCTGCCCACCTAGCAGTTCGAAAGCACGTCAAATAAAATAAGCAAATAAAAGGTTTAGAACAAACACAGAACTGGAAGAACGAAAAGGGTATAGAATGACTCAGTTGCTAAAATAAAAGAATTGAAGTCACTGCAGCTAGATAAAATTACGGTTCAATTGCTATACACCAAACAATGGTATTATGTGTTTGGAAATCAGAGGTCAAAACTATCAGCTTGTTGTCCGAAAAAGTGCATTACTAAAAATAGAATATCAGTAATTATAATAATAATAAGGGACCCAGGTGGCGCTGTGGGTTAAACCACAGAGCCTAGGGCTTGCCGATCAGAAGGTCGGTGGTTCGAATCCCTGCGACGGGGTGAGCTCCCATTGCTCGGTCCCTGCTCCTGCCCACCTAGCAGTTCGAAAGCACGTCAAAGTGCAAGTAGATCAATAAGTACCGCTCTGGCGGGAAGGTAAACGGCGTTTCTGTGCACTGCTCTGGTTCACCAGAAGCGGCTTAGTCATGCTGGCCACATGACCTGGAAGCTGTACGCCGGCCCTCGGCCAATAAAGCGAGATGAGCGCCGCAACCCCAGAGTCGGACACGACTGGACCTAATGGTCAGGGGTCCCTTTACCTTTACCTTATCCTGCACATGAGGGATGGGGGAGAAGATCAGTTTGGCTCCCTACTCAATTCACATTTCCCGAAACGAAATGTGAACCGAAACCCCAGCTACCTTGCGAAATTCGCACGTCTCTGAATTTTGCCTACAAAAATGTTACTGTTAGAGGAAATGTGCACAAAAAGAGCGTAATAAAGAGGATTTTTCTGCATCGTGATTTTTGCATAGCACACAGGGGGGGAACACACTAGACTCTAGAGCAATGTCAAACGTGAAAAATCGGTTTTAAGATAACTTCGTGGTAAGAGTTTCACAATATTCAGCACGGAGATATATTGCGAATCATGATGTGTGCATGTGCTGTGTAAAAAAATGTGGGGGAAACCAGTCATCACTTCTCTCATGATTCCTTCTGTCTCTGTTGCTCTGTACTATAAAATAACAGTTGTAACAATATGTTAAAGGTAAGTAAAAAATAAAAATAAAAATTGACCCCTAAGTAGTAGCAGTTTCCTCTCCATAGTTACATCCTTCTTTCAGACATCATGATATATTGGTATATCACAATGTTTAGCTGGCGATATGTCATAATGTTGAAAGCCAGACATTTCTCAGCCCTAACACACATCATGGTTCACAATATATTACCTGGTCAAAAATTATGAATCCGCTATCACAATATGGACTTAAAACCGGTTTGGGACAATATATTGATATATCGCCCAGCCCTACTCCCAGGTAAATGTGCTTAGATTTTCAGCCCGAGGCTCTCCGTATTGGGAGATTCTGTGTTTCAAAACAAATGCTTCTCCATATTCGTCCTGTATCCCTTTTGTAAACTGAAACGTAAATGAAAAGCTCACCTTCTTTCATAGACCAGTCTTAGAACTCCCCAGGGCATGCACAATGGAAATTGCTTACATGTGTCATCATCATCACTCACTCCATATATTTTTAAGAGGGGGGGGGAATCATGTTTTGATGGAAATAGTGTATATATTATTGACATGATTATTCCCGTTTTTGTTTTGTTCTGTGTTTGCTTAAGCTGTTGGCAAAGTGGTTGTGACAAGGAGACAGGGATATATATTCCTGAAGCTGTTTTCCCATAGTTATTTGTTCTTCCTGGATTTATTTAATTTGAGCATAATAGGTTTTTTGGAAAGCAAGAAGAAATGCATCTATATGGGGCCAGAGTACATGCTATGCACAGTACAAAAAAAATTCCTCCAGCCACTTACGGTATGTTGGCTGCAGGGGTATCTAAACAGGCAGTGCTATCAGACAGGCTAAGATATGGTGGAATCCATACTGCAGCAGACCAGTGGAAATTAGTTACTCTGGAGCAAGTTGAGTTGAACTGGTGCAAATGCGAGGATATGTCAGGACATCTCTGCAAGGATACGCTAGCAGAGGCATGAGGATGGACACAAAGGACAACAGAGGAGCAGACAAGTCAAATGCTCCAGACCTCATTTGCTGTAGTACAGTAGTAGTACAGCCTTATGCCACTTACAGAGCAGGTACAGGAACATAACACTCATAGGATTCAATGATGGGGAAAACAAAAAACCTGCAGTCCCCACCTCCACCTAACCCCACCCACATTGCAATGACAGATCGGCTTGCCGATCAGAAGGTCGGCGGTTCAAATCCCCACGACGGGGCGAGCTCCCGTTGCTCAGTCCCAGCTCCTGCCCACCTAGCAGTTCGAAAGCACGTCAAAGTGCAAGTAGATAAATAGGTACCGCTCTGGCGGGAAGGTAAACGGCATTTCCGTGCGCTGCTCTGGTTCGCCAGAAGCGGCTTAGTCATGCTGGCCACATGACCTGGAAGCTGTACGCCAGCTCTCGGCCAGTAAAGTGAGATGAGCGCTGCAACCCCAGAGTCGTCTGCGACTGGACCTAACGGTCAGGGGTCCCTTTACCTTTACCTAGCTATTAAAGCCTGCAATTTCTTCATCGCGCATTCTGAATTGTGCACAGCTAAACTTGATATTCGACTTGTGCGCAGAAAAAATACATCCCATTTGTTCCTCTTCTCTTCACAATTTCAAAGGCAAATGTTATTTGTGACTGCAGATTGCAAAGAGCAGTTCTGCTCCTTGGTTGGCTTTTCCCACCCCCCTCACCCGGAGAGGGTGTTTTGATGGCACAGACTGACTGTGTCCAAATCCACCCAGCAGCACTTCAAAGAATGTCTCGGCTGTTTTGAATTGGCACATTGCCTTTCCAATATCTGAGGAAACAAAATCTCCAGCCTACATTAGCTTGGTGTGCCTCTCTCATTCCCCCCAAATCCTCATCCAAACAACCTATGCCCTCTTGAGAGCACCAGGGCTGACCCAAGGTTATGGCCAGGAACCAGATGGTGTCTCCGTCGGGAAACGTTCTGTGCCCTGCTTGGCTTCTTTTTCTTTTGTACAAATAGTCTCCGTGAGGTTGGGAGCCCTTCCTGTGGTCCAATGGATTTAGATGGGCTCCATCCTAATTCACACAAAGTATAGATTTGATAAACAGTTCCCCCTTTCTTTCCCCTTGCCAGTAATCCCACCATTGTGGTTTTCAATTAAGCTTTGATCTGCTGCTACTACTACCCACAGTAATATTACAGGAAAGGTTGAACAGTTTTGCACTTCTGGTTCTGGGGTGAGAGAGTTTATGGCTACAGGAAAGTAGCCAAAAGGGTAAAGTTGTTCAGCATAATGGCTTTTATTGATTTGTTGTGATTAATTACAGAGCTAACAGATAAATATTAGTTATTGTGAAAGAAGTATGTGTCTTAAAATTCCATTTGTTGGCACTGAATCTTGCAATACCATCAAAGGTCATAGTACAGTCAAACCATTTGCGTGGTCAGGCGGAGTCCCCCCAAACCCCAGGCAGCCCCTGAGGGAAATAATGACACGTGACAATGTTCTATGGGATTAAATTGGCCACAACTTTATTAATATTCAGATGTAGGGAGACCTTGGCTCAGGCATTGGGCGTTTATCCTTCCCAGCCCCCCAGCCGGGGTTCTGGGTAATTTTCAGGGTTATCCAGCATGTGTGGGGAGTGGGCTAGCTCTGGAGAACATATGTTCAAGCAGAGAGCCTGCCCCCCTGTTTGCCGCCGCTGGAGGGGGAGGGCAATGACGACCTCTGGGCGTATGGTCAATGCCTCCCCCTAAGACCCCTTTAACGGAAACCCTGGTATCGCCGCCGCAATGGGGGCGGGGTTCACCGCCCCACGCCCCCCTATTTTAGGTAGATGACTAAAGGATTCCGCCCAAGTCCTGCAACCGCCACCCGAGACCGCAAAATCGCCTCCTTCTACCTGGCCAATCCCCCTGGCAACACCTCCCCAGCTGGGATTGGGTGGCTGCCGGAGTAGGTGGAGACCACAGGTATCCTACCTGTGGAAGGCGGTGCCAGACCCAACTGCCAGGAGCTGCAACGTAATCCCAGGGGGCTACTCACGACCACGTAAAATGCGCACCCCATTTGATGTGGGGAACGGTCATTTCGAATGGTTCAGTTCCCGAATGCCAAAAACCCGGAAGTAAACGCTCCATTTTTTGGAAGCCGAATTTCCGACGTGGCTTCGGATTGAGTGCAGGAAGCTCCTGTAACCAATTGGAAGCTGCGCCTCGGTTGTCAAACGTTTCAGAAGCCAAACAAGCTTCCAGAATGGATTACGTTCAACAACCGAGGTTTGACTATATTAAGATAACAATCGTGACTGCCCATTGAAAATTATTGTTGAAGAAATCCACACATCAGAAAACATGTTCACTTGTTTTCATTGTACAGTGGTACCTGGGGTTACAGACTCTTCAGGTTACAGACTCCGCTAACCCAGAAATAGTACCTCGGGTTAAGAACTTTACCTCAGGATGAGAACAGAAATTGCGTGGTGGCAGCGGGAGGCCCCATTAGCTAAAGAGGTACCTCAGGTTAAGAACGGTTTCAGATTAAGAACGGGCCTCCAGAACGAATTAAGTTCTTAACCCGAGGTACCACTGTATTTAAATACCTCTCATTTATAAAAACGGAAATCGTGATCTTACCAAAGGGTGGTGTGACCCAATGGATTGGTGGATAACCTTTGTCCAAAAGAAACCTAAACACCTTTGCCATTTAAAGGATGACTTGTTTACAGAAATTTGTGCCACAGAATAGTTTGCATACAAAATGGCCACTCTGCCTTGATTTAGATTCTCACAACGTGATTTGGAGCTTGGAGCTGACTTCAGTGGCTGTGTTAATCTCTGAATACAGTGTTTCACGTTGCAGCAGATTCTGCAAAGATACAAACACTCAGCAGCTGTGCCCATCTTGTGGGGACAGGATTGCGATAATCTCAGAGGGCTATGAACTCAGAGCCACCAAACCAGTGTTGCCAAATCATTTTGAAAACTCATTCGCAACATTTGTTTTGCATGAGAAAAAAGAGAAAAAGGATAAAACTCTAGATAAGGGCCAATTATGACCTCTCAGTCCTGAAAGGCATGAGATGCACAAAAAAACACGTGAAATACAACAAGCAGCTGCACCAGGTAAATCAGGAACACCAACTATACTGTTGCTATAGCCCAGCCAGCTTTGATATGTTTCCATTAACCGTGATGCAGGCTGGTTGTTCTGTTGTGGGTTACCCTTAGAATTTTTTCGTGAATGGCAAAATAGAATTAATCATGCAGGAGAATGAACCATCAGTGCAACTAAGTTATACCCTCCAACATTTCTCTGATGAAAATAGGGACGTCCTAAGGAAAAGCCAGGGACGCAGGTGGCGCTGTGGACTAAACCACAGAGCCTAGGGCTTGCCGATCAGAAAGTTGGCGGTTCGAATCCCCACGACGAGGTGACCTCCCGTTGCTCGGTCCCTGCTCCTGCCCACCTAGCAGTTCAAAAGCACGTCAAAGTGCAAGTAGATAAATAGGTACCGCTCCGGCAGGAAGGTAAACGGCGTTTCAGTGTGTTGCTCTGGTTCGCCAGAAGCGGCTTAGTCATGCTGGCCACATGACCCAGAAGCTGTACGCCGGCTCCCTCGGCCAATAAAGCGAGATGAGCGTCGCAACCCCAGAGTCGTCCACGACTGGACCCAATGGTCAGGGGTCCCTTTACCTTTTCTTTAAGGAAAAACCGGGCATTCTGGGATCAAAATAAGAAACCAGGACGACTTCTGTAAAACCAGGACTGTCCCTGGAAAATAGGGACAGTTGGAAGGTCTGCTAAGTTTGCATAAATTTCTTTCGACTGATAACTTTAATTCTCAAACTATTATCCAAAAGTAGCTTACCACCTAAACTCAGAAGGCCTTTTGCTGGTTGCCTTGTCTAAGAAGGAAGAAATATGTGCAGCTCAGCTCCTCTCCTGTTACCTGCCATCTTCCTCCAGCTGTGTGAACAGCGGTATTGACATGTGAAATGTTTAATGTTAAAGACGGGAATTAGTCACAGTAGCACAAAATAGAAAACTGCGTTTTTGAAACACAGCGAGTAGAATTTGGTGCAAAGCTTTCAGCCAACTTGCCAAACATCATAGCAGAAGACAAGACAGAGGCAGAAACATCTTGATCACAAATGTGACTGGGTGACTGTGCACATTTCAATAGAGTTACTGGAATGCCTCTCAGCAGACTTTCCAGGACAATGCTGCCCTGTGTCTTCTATACCTTGGTAGTCCCATCATCTAGTTTATTTGCAAGCGCGGTCGACCTGTTTATAATCGCATCACGAAATGCGGAACTCTCCCACATATCAGCAATGCAATGTTTTGTTTCGGATTTCAACTCTTGCATATCATTCCCCCCAGGAAAAAAGAAATAAAGCTTTGTCAGCAGGTATTAGAACAGTGATGGCTAACCTTGACACCCCAGATGTTTTGGAACTACAACTCCCATCATCCCTAGCTAACAGGATCAGTGGTCAGGGATGATGGGAGTTGTAGTCCCAAAACATCTGGAGTGTCAAGGTTAGCCATCACTGTATTAGAATCATACACTTGAAGGAACTGAAAATAGAAAATCAGGACACAAGACAATAAGACTCATCTACAAGTATACCGTGGAATTAATGCAAACTCGTCAAGGAAAAAGTGTGCTGAATGGGTCGACCACCTTGGGTGAATCAGGCTAGTATTCTGCTGGCATTGGATAGGTTCCAACAAATCCTTTAGCCTCTCACCAGTTGGCTATCAGAATAAGATTACCGTATTTTTCGCTCCATAAGACGCACCTGAACATAAGACACACCTAGTTTTTAGAGGAGGAAAGGAGGAAAGCCCTGTTTTTTTGAGGATCAGCTCAAAGTGGTGCAGCTTCTTTTGCAAAGGGAAAAGCCCTGCTTTTTTGATGATCAGCTCAAAGTGGTGCAGCTTCTTTTTCAAAGAGGAAAAGCCCCGTTTTTATGGGGTTCAACTGACGGTTCTGCAGCTTCTAGGAAAGGGAGCCATTTCTACAGTTTCCAGACAGATAATCAAATCAGCCAGTCACATGTCGCTGGGGAAACAAACAGCCTCCCTCTGCATTCAACAACGGAGGCCTGGGCAAGGGAGCGGGGCTGGAAAGGGAGCCTTATGATCGCTTGCTAAACAGCTGTCCAGCGGCTTCCTTTCAACACCCTCTTCTCTCTTTGTAAAAAAAGAGCACAATCTGCTTTTTGCCCCTAGGCAATTTGGCTCCAGGGACCATGCATTCGCTCCATAAGACGCACAGACATTTCCCCTTACTTTTTAGGAGGAAAAAAGTGTGTCTTACAGAGCAAAAAATACGGTATGCCTCCATTCATTCATTCATTCATTCATTCATTCATTCATTCATTCATGGTCCAGGGTATATGGAGGAGCTGCCAGTACAGGTTTGTGACTAATCATTGAAGTCTACTCAGTAAATCTCTCTTCACTGGTGAGGGTCAGGGGCGGCTAGGGTAGAGTGCATGAGAACTTCCTGGGATGCATGGAAATAACTTTGAACGGAACATTTTATTTTATTTTTAATTTCAAATATTGCTTCGAGGAGACTGGTAAAGAGTCACTCTTTATTTATCCAATTTGCTTCCCTATGCGCAATATTAATACCCTCGATATGCAAGAGTAGGGGCATCACATTAATACACAGCGCACAAAGGGATACAAGATCCAAACAGCTAATTCAACCTACTCCCAACAAGTAGTCATTGGTGATAAAGCAGCGTGGTAAGACAGTATAAACCAAGGATTGTGAACATGTGACTCTGCTGATGCCATCCCTGACCACTGGCCATGCTGGATGGCATCTATGAGTTGGAGGCCAACAACATCTAGAGCAGTGTTTCCCAACCAGTGTGCCTCCAGATGTTTTGGGACTACAATTCCCATCATCCCTGACCACTGGTATTGCTAGCGAGGGATGATGGGAGTTGTAGTCCCAAAACATCTGGAGGCACACTGGTTGGGAAACACTGATCTAGAGAGCCACAGGTTCTCCAGACCTGTTGCAAACACCTAAAGTTGGCCAGCCACTTTCTGTAGTGATAGTCTCTCCTTAAGAGAGTCTTCTGCTAAGTCTGACTTCTCCAGCAGGTGATGCATTATATCGACCTAGTCACATTCTGATTCAGATCTCCCACCTTTTTTAATGTAGTGGGCCACACCGATTCTTAATGAATATGTCGATGGCCATTGCTTTGGACTCCAAAGAAACTTGCACGCTCAGCTTTAGTTCCTGCACGCAAAGCTTGCTGAGAAATTTCCAACAGAATATGCAGCCTCATCAAGTTGACATTTCCTATGGGAGGAGATAGATCCCGCTGGAATTTTCCATCAGAAGGTGACTGAACTGTGAGTCTATCAAGGCCTTAAAATAGAAATCCACAGGCCATTCTGTATCACAACAGAAGCAGTTAGAAAGCACATCCACAAACCTAGAATAACTAAGAATTTACTTACTAATGTGTTTGCCAAAGCTAGAGGAAAAAATAAATTTAACTCAACTGCAAAAACGCTTGGACTATGGCCTAGTTCACATATCAATCTGGAAATCTCATTTGTGTATTGGGTCACAAGCCCATTTCAATGCCCACCACCACAAGTACAACATAAAATCTCAGTTTGGTAATATGCATGTATTTCTGGTTCCCATGATCCGACCACCTCCCAAGTGTTGTAGTTCTTACTTTGCCTCATTCCCAGGGAATGGGCTGGAGAGATACAAGGCAATCACCTCAATGAAGCCAAGTAGGTCTGGGTGAATGGGAGATTTCTGGGAACTATGTGTAAGCTGGCTTGGGATCCATGATGAAAGAAAGGTGAGATTTAAATGCAAGAAAACTTTTTCTTTTCTTAAAAGCTTCAGAGGATACAACCTATGTTAGGTACAGTAATTTAATCCAACTGTTCTTCCTAAAGCATAGTTTTCAGACCCAAATCTAGGGCATGTGCCCAAGAGTTTTGTTGTTGTTGTTGTACAGTCGTTCAGTCGTGTCCAACTCTTCGTGACCCCATGGACCAAGGCACGCCAGGCACACCTATCCTCCACTGCCTCTCGCAGTTTGGCCAAACTCATGCTAGTAGCTTCGAGAACACTGTCCAACCATCTCGTCCTCTGTCGTCCCCTTCTCCTTGTGCCCTCCATCTTTCCCAACATCAGGGTCTTTTCTAGGGAGTCTTCTCTTCTCATGAGGTGGCCAAAGTAGTGGAGTCTCAAGAAGTGGTTTTTATGTTATCTGAAACAGCACATAAAATGCAAAAGCTAACAGGTAGGGGAAGGGGAGGGACACAGGTGGCGCTGTGGTCTAAACCACAGAGCCTAGGCCTTGCCGATCAGAAGGTCGGCGGTTCGAATCCCCGCGACGGGGTGAGCTCCCGTTGCTCGGTCCCTGCTCCTGCCAACCTAGCAGTTCGAAAGCTCATCAAAGCGCAAGTAGGTCAATAGGTACTGCTCCAGCGGGAAGGTAAACGGCATTTCCGTGCGCTGCTCTGGTTCGCCAGAAGCGGCTTAGTCATGCTGGCCACATGACCCGGAAGCTGTACGCCGGCTCCCTCGGCCAGTAAAGCGAGATGAGTGCTGCAACCCCAGAGTCATTTGCGACTGGACCTAATAGTCAGGGGTCCCTTTACCTTTACCTTTTAAGGAATAACAAAATAAAAAATTAAAAAATTCCTTTCAGTAGCACCTTAGAGACCAACTAAGTTTGTTCTTGGTATGAGCTTTCGTGTGCATGCACACTAAGAAGTATCTGAAGAAGTGTGCATGCACACGAAAGCTCATACCAAGAACAAACTTAGTTGGTCTCTAAGGTGCTACTGGAAGGAATTTTTTTTATTTTTTATTTTGTTTTGACTATGACAGACCAACACGGCTACCTACATGTAACTTTTAAGGAACATCGGGAAGTCGGAATAAAGTACTGTATGAAAATGCAGCCATAGATGTTTAGAAACAGGGCCAGTCAAGTTGAAACTCACAGCATATGTCATAGAGTCAATCAGCTAGGAGCAGAACAATCGTGAAAGCCTAATTTTAGTGTGTGCCCTTAATGCCATTTCCACCGCAACTGCCACCAAGTTATATTTTTGATCTCAAAACAAGATAGATCGTAGAAGAGGATCTTTGAATATGCCAAATTGTAAATGCTGGCCAAAAAGGAAAGGGGGAAAGTGAATGGTTAGGATCTCAGCAGAAGCCCAAATCATTTTTAGTGCAACCTTCCCCCGCACTAGGGTGGCTCCTTTATCATTCTGCTAACAACTTTCTCTGGGCTGCGAAAGGAGAAGCAATTTAATTGTCAGAAGCAATTAGTTCTTCTCGCTATTTGCGCAAACCAGCTACGGACTGCTTTTTGTCCCAAATTCAAGGTGGTGGTGGGATTGTGCTAAAACATGCGTGTGTTGCTGTGTAAGGAGTGGGAGCAAAGCTTTCTCCGTGGGGAAATAGAAACTTAAATTAATCTTACTTAGCGTTAACTGATAAAGCTGTTTTGGCTGTAGAGTCAACTGTCGGAGGCAGCTGATATGTGAGGGAAGGAGACAAATGGGAATTCTTTGAAATAAACCACCCAGCTGACTACCCCAGCAAAATTGTCTCGCTGAAAATGAGGTTCAAAGGGGATTTCTGGCACACATCGGATCCTCCAAGATATAAAATAGGTCTCTGAGGGGGGTTTTCCCCCCTTTACATCTCCAGTTGTGGCCTTTCATTGGCTGCCATGTGCTCCTTGATGAGTTCCCTTGAGCTGAACTTGGCCTAAAATCTCGGCTGAGAGTAGAGGCAAATGTTCCCTGCTCTGCGCCCTTGTTGAAAGCATTTGCCTGGCTAGACTGTGCCCTTGAACCCCAGCAGGAAGGGGTGCTTCCAGGGTCGGCCCACCCACGAGATAAGGTGAGGAGACCGCCTCAGGCGGAGGGGTCCACAGGGGCAGCAGTTTAGATTTGTATTATTTCCCCCATTGTTAATAATAATAATAATAATAATAATAATAATAATAATTTTTATTTGTACCCCGCCCTCCCCGGCAAGGCCGGGCTCAGGGCGGCTCACACAATCAAAATCACAATAAAACACAAACACAAAAACGATCAATTAAAATACAGATTACAAAATTTAAAATGATTTAAAAATGATTTAAAGATGATTTAAAAATGATTTAAAAGCCGCCTTAATGTAACTGCCCATGAATTTATAACAGTAGGGAGGATCTAGTCTTACAATGTTATATTATAACACAAAGGTCGGACTAAGTCCAACTCAAAGGCTAGGTGGAACAGCTCCGTCTTGCAGGCCCTGCGGAAAGATGACAGATCCCGCAGGGCCCTAGTCTCTTGAGACAGTGCGTTCCACCAAATTGGGGCCAAAACAGAAAAGGCCCTGGCTCTAGTTGAGGCCAATCTAGCCATCTTATGGGTTGGGACCTCCAACGTGTTATTATTTGTGGACCTTAGGGTCCTCCGCAGGGCATACCAGGAGAGGCGGTCCCGTAGGTACGAGGGTCCTAGGCCGCATTGTTCCTGATGTAGCACTCAGTCCTTCTTCCCTGGTGGGAAGCCATGTTGTGGTTCGCCTGAGGTGACAAAATGTATTGAAGAAGAAGAGTTTGGATTTGATATCCCGCTTTATCACTACCCGAAGGAGTCTCAAAGCGGCTCACGTTCTCCTTTCCCTTCCTCCCCCCAAACAAACACTCTGTGAGGTGAGTGGAGCTGAAAGACTTCAAAGAAGTGTGACTAGCAGCTCCATGTGGAGGAGTGGGGATGCGAACCTGGTTCACCGGATTACCAGATGGGGCAGGATGACAGCAAAGAAAAGGGTGGTTCAGGTGCATCTGCAGAGCCAATCTGGCACAAATAAAACACACATATAAGCACCTATGGCATTTATACTTTTAGTCCCATTTTACAGCTAAGGAAGCACAATCATATAACAATTATTAACTTACTTGTTCATTTTATATAACACCACCAATACATAATGCTTCACGGAGGGCAAAACGAAAAGCCACACATGTTCCCACAGTTCCATCTTTATATTATACCCAAAATTTCTCGCCCATCTAAATCAGACTTGTTCTTCCTGTATCTCAAATTCCAACAGCAATTTGCACATTTCCACAATAACATGTTCGGCACCTGTACACAACTGTATTTCAAAATCTGTCTCTCTTTTTGTTTTATACTAGAAGTCTTTTTATCCAACTTAGTTTTTTCAGTTAGTTGTAAAGAGAAAACAACTTGTTAGTTGTTCCCATGTTTCAATTTTACAGTCCCCATGATTCCACTTTAATAATGGTGCTAGTAATCCCCAGGTTGCAGGTTCGATTCCCAGTATGGGACAGCTGCATATTCCTGCACAGCAATTCCAACTCTGCAATTCTATGATTCTATGATTCTCCCTCTTTAAAAAAGAAAAAAACTTACCAGCAAAGTGGGAAAGAGCACCCTTTTCATTTTTAATTGATAAACTACATCAAGATGAACATTAAAGTCAAGGCAAAATGTAAAGTTCATTGTCCTGTAATATATTAATGGATTCAGGGATTCAGGTTTACTTATCCAAATTCTTCCAGCCTTCCATTCCCTATTTTTGCCATTTTCAGTTGCATATCTAGATGACTCTTCCCCCTGTCTTAGTGAGCCAGAGGCAAAGAAAACTAGCCAACAGTAAAAGCATCTAATTTTCATTCAAGACCAAAGCTTTTGGAAAGAAAGTTCAAAGCGGAGAAATACTGGCAATTATATTTAGAAGAACACATTTTACAAAGCAAGTTAACAATCGGTTTTTGGCATCACAATACCTGTGCGCCCACCCCACCCCCACCCCAAGAATGCAAATATTTATATACAACATTTGTGGCCTGTGCTACTATTTGCAAGTATAATAAAGGTAAAGGGACCTCTGACCGTTAGGTCCAGTTGCGGACGACTCTGGGGTTGCGGCGCTCATCTCGCTTTACTGGCCGAGGGAGCTGGCGTTTGTCCGCAGACAGTTTCCGGGTCATGTGGCCAGCATGACTAAGCCGCTTCTGGCGAACCAGAGCAGCACACGGAAATGCCGTTTACCTTCCCGTCGGAGTGGTACCTGTTTATCTACTTGCCCTTTGACGTGCTTTTGAACTGCTAGGTTGGCAGGAGCTGGGACCGAGCAACGGGAGCTCACCCCGTCACGGGGATTCGAACCGCCGACCTTCTGATCAGCAAGCCCTAGGCTCTGTGGTTTAGACCACAGCGCCACCCGCGTCCCTGCAAGCATAATTCAAAAAGAAGAAAAGTAAACATGTCCGCTTCCATGACATTGGGAGGTGTGAGAGAGAGGGTAGGGAAGGTGAATCTCCAGAGCCGACTGCCGGCTATTGTCGGCTCCACCCCCTATTTATAAATGGATCTGGCCCCACCTCCCAGCAAGAAACTTGATTACTGAGGCTGAGCGTGAACCTCCAAAAATTAACACTGAGAGGCAAGCCAGCCCGTTTGCCAGGAAGCTCCCTGGGAACTGTAGCACCATGCGCGATCCCGCAAAGGGCACCCACAATGTAAAGTGCGAGTGCTCATTACAGAAATGTTCTTTGAATGGTGCATCATGGGAAAGTTGAGAATGTGTTTCCGGCTCGAAGAGGTTAAATAGGCAGCATTTTTCAACAGAGATTTTAATCCTGCCATGCCCGAGGTGCTCAGTAATTCACTTTAATGACAAACTGTTTGTCTTGGCTCAACCTTGAGACCAAGATGGGGAATCCTTCCACGGACTGTCCTATACCATGCATATTTTTTCGTGAGGTGAGCAGAAGACAAAACGTCCCAGAAGCCACTGGGGATGCAAGTGGATATTCTGCATTCCTCACCTGACACATCCACAGAGCTCACAGCTGACTTCTCCAGGAGTTGTCTTCTATATCCACATGTAACGCAGTAGTTCATAATCCTTTAGGGAAGCAAAGGGCAATCAAAATAATCTTGCACTCCCAACAAGCATCTGTTGCAATCTGCATTTCCTGGCATGGTGCCTATCACAATACTAAACCCTGGCTGCTTCACTTTAATGTCTTCTATAAAATGTCCCCCTCAGATACCAGTAGAGTTACTGTGGGATGTAAACACTAGAGCAGTCAAGTACAACAATGCTAGAAGGTATCTCAGTCCTCCAGCCACAACTTCCTGGTCACATGGATTGAGATATCTTCCTTTGCAAGTTAGAAGTGGGAGTGGCTTCACCTGGGAAGGTATTAGCAAAACCAACTGCCCAGCAGCCATTCTCTCTCTTTTCTACCTCTCCTGCCTCTTGTCTGGAAGGATGCGCAGTTGGCTTCCAGCCAACTGGGGCCTAGTGGATTTCTCTCCCACAATGGGGAGATTCCTATTGTAAATATCTTTACTAAGAACAAGCCTGCCTTCTTTGGGATTTGTCTTGAGCTGGATATATGTGAGTAAACCTTTTATACCTTTTTATAGAAGACGTGTGTTGTGTCTTATTTAAGAGGGACAAAGGGGAAATATAGTGACAAACCAGGAAACTAGATTAAGTTGATTCTAGTGAATCAAAGCAACTTCCGCTGTGTGTATTTTAAAAGGGAATGTTACTCTGCTAGTTGAACTTGCAAGGGCAAGTTAGGATGAGATATATTAAATTATAAATCTCCATCCACGTTCCAAACATTCCAACAAAGGGTTATGTAAGCCCAGCGCTGCGTATTTTTATGTATTTTTGAAGGATTGCGTTGGATTGCATTTTTGAGTTGAGTAGGATTTTTCTGAGAGCATTTCCTGGTGAGGCCGCATGGTCCTTTGTCTAGACTAGAGAAAGGGGATTAAGCTACCCCTCCCCTCCCTCAGAGCTCACAAAAGACCCAAAGGCAGTGAAGATTTATTTTGAGGCTTTTGCTTTTTGCATTTTGAGATTTTTGAGATTTTGATTTTGAATTTGGACAAATTTTTGAATTTTGAAATTTTTCCAAATTTTGGATTTTAAGATGGCTAGTGCCAGTTTTTATAGTGAAGAAAAGCCAGGCTTAATGCTGCTAGATGAGGACAATTTTGTGCACTGGAAAATGCGCTTAATGGCATATTTAGAAGCAAAGGATATTTTGGATGCGATAGAGAAACCAAAGCCCGAAGGTACAAGTAATGAAGCCTTAGCCAAGATTAAAGTCTGGAAAAGGCAGAACAGCGAAGCCAAGCACGTAATTTTGAGTGGACTTCGAAATAAGCATCTATCATTAATAAATGGCAAAGATGATGCATCTCAGATCCTAAAAGATATTGAGCGCATGTATGGAGAATCTACAAAGAACTCCTACAGAACATTGATGGGCAAATTAACTAGACTGAGAATGAATTCAAAAGAAGAATTCACAGAGCATATTGATAAATTCACAGAAATTATTCAAAAGCTTGAACTTACTCCACAATCTTTTGATGAAGTAACAAAGGTATCATTTCTGTTAGCCTCTTTAGGGCCACATTTTGATGCATTTGTCAGTTTGATGAATCATAAAGAGAATCTAACTTTTAAGGAACTGACTAGTGAATTAAGAGAGGAATGCAGAAAGAGATCTGACTCCCCAGAAAGGAGCACTAGAAATAAAGGCAGCAATTATGTTTTTAAACAGCCTGCACAGTCCAGAGATGGACACAAGAAGGTCACATGTTACAATTGTAATAAAATTGGCCATATAGCCAGAAATTGTAGAGCGCCTAAAGCTAAAGAGAAAGATTCCCAAGCCTTTCAGCGTAAAGGAGAAAGAAAAGGGAAATTTGAGCGCAACATGCTGTTGCAAGAAAGGAGTTTAGCTGTCCAGAGCAAAGAAAACACACACAATAAGTGGTTGTTGGACAGTGGATGCAGTTCGCACTATACGTTTAAAAGAGACTGTTTTAATGAATTAAATGATAAAGAGACTGAAATTGAGATTGCAGATGGAAATATTTTAAAGTCCAAAGGTGAAGGTTCAATGCATTTGGAATTCATGTAAACAATGAATCTTTTAGGACCAGAATGTCCAATGTTGTGTATGTACCAGAACTGAGCTGCAATTTACTCAGTGTCTCTACTTTGGACAAGAAAGGTTTCAAGGTCACATTTGAGAATGGACAGTGCCATGTAACTAAAAATGGTGAAGTGTACATTGAAGCAAAACTAATAAATGGTGTTTATGAGGTTAATCTTTCAGAGAATCAGTCTGCAAAAGTTGCACGCTCGAGCCAGAAGGATGACGCGGATTTGACGCTGTGGCATAGAAGACTTGCACACAGAGATACCGCCATCATTAAGAGTCTACAGGGAAGTGATCTTGTCACAGGTTTGCAGGTAAAAGGGAGCAGCAACCAGGCTCCAATAAAATGCATAACTTGTGTTACTGAAAAGGCAGTAAAACCTTCTTTTACACGTTGCACAGAACAAAGGAGTACTAAAGTTCTGGATATCGTGCATTCAGATTTGTGTGGGCCACTCAGTGTTCCATCACTTGGACACAACAAATATATTTTGATTTTTCTTGATGATTTTTCAAGATATTGTGTGGCATATTTCATCAAAGATAAAAGTGAGACAGTAGAGATGTTCAAGAATTACATTGCCATGGTTAGGAACAAGTTCCAAAGAGCTCCAGGTGTCTTAATGTCTGACAATGGAGGAGAATACTGCTCACATGAGATGAAAGCCCTTATGGCAAAGGAAGGAATTACACATGTAACCACAGTTCCTTACACGCCACAACAGAACTCCATAGCTGAAAGGAAGTTCAGATCCATTATGGAAATGACAAGGTGTATGCTAAAGGAAGCGTCCCTGCCTAGGAAGATGTGGGGAGATGCTGCTTACACAGCTGTCTATCTCCAGAACAGGTTGCCAACAAAGGCAACACAGCGCACACCATTTGAACTTTGGCATGGAAAGGTGCCTAGTCTGTCGCACATACGTGTATTTGGCAGTATATGTTACTACCACGTGCCCAAGGAACAGAGGCACAAGCTTGACTCCAGAGCACAAGCAGGTATCTTAGTGGGATATGCTGCTGGAGGCAAAGGATACAGAGTAATGGATTTACAGACAGGCAAAGTGAGTGCGTACCATGCAATTTATTTTGATGAACATGCAAAAGCAGACACAAAGAACACTGTTATTGGCTGCTCCAAGGAGTCAGAATGGACTCAAGAACTCATAAACTTTCCTTCTGAAACCCCACATGGTACTAATCTGCCTTCTAGTGTCATAGCACCCCCTACAGGCGACGCACCAGAAGACGCAGATGACCGGATCCCTGGCGGCTCCAGAGACGAAGAGGAGGACTCAGATGTGGACATGCCAGCGTTGGAAGGGAGTGAGGAAGCTGATGCGGTTCAGGAACCAGAACCAGAGGTCAGACGCTCATCCAGAACCAACAGAGGTGTCCCACCGGTACGACTGTCCTACCTTGCAGGGTCGGTGTCTCCACAGGAACCTTCCACATGGGAAGAGATTCAGAAGATGCCATCTGCGGAAGCCAGTCTCTGGAAGAAGGCCGCTCAGGAGGAGATGGATGCACTGCATCAGAACCAGACGTGGACCCTGACAGAGCTCCCTCCTGGTAAGAAGGCCATTGGGTGCAAGTGGGTGTTCAAGGTTAAGAAGGGGTCAGAAGGGGAAGTGGAACGCTACAAAGCAAGGCTAGTAGCACAAGGTTTTTCACAACGTTTTGGTGAAGATTACGACGAAGTTTTCGCACCAACCGTAAGATATAGTACCGTCCGAATGCTTTTGAGCATTGCAGCCTCTAAACGATTGGACGTGAAGCACATTGATGTCTGCACTGCGTTTTTACATGGGAGAATTTCAGAAGAAATATACATGAAACAACCTAAAGGTTTCACAAAACCAAATGAGACGCACCTCGTGTGTCGACTCCAGAAAGGAATCTATGGGCTTAAACAAGCAGCTAGAGCCTGGAATCAGAAATTGCACAGTATGCTTGTGCAACTTGGGTACAAGCAAGGAAACGCAGATAAGTGCTTGTACAGCAAGTCAAGTAATGGACAATATTCATACATATTGGCTTTTGTCGATGATTTGATTATTGCTACTGCAAATAATAGAGACTATACACAAATAGTAAAACACCTCAGCAAGGAGGTACAAGTAAAAGAACTTGGAGATGTCAAATACTACTTAGGAATCCAAGTGGAAAGAGAAGAAGACGGCTCATTTCTTCTCAGCCAGAAGCAAAAGATTCATGAACTGATTGAGTATTTGCAGATGCAAGACGCAAACCCGGTCGCAACGCCCATGGCTACAGACTTCTTGAAGAATCAGCAGGATTCGAAGCTGCTGCCAGATAACAGTCAATATAGGTCGGTAATTGGTAAACTTTTGTATATAGTTACCACATGTAGACCTGACTTAGCTAATGCTGTGGGGATTCTGAGCAGAAAAGTGAATTCTCCCACTGAGCATGATTTAGCGGGGCTGAAAAGGGTGGTTAGATACCTGAAGGGTACAGTAAATTGTAAATTAAAGTTGCCAGCCGTCAGAGACCCTAAGTTGGTTGGGTACACTGATGCAGATTGGGCCGGGGATAATGCTGACTATAAATCCACAAGTGGTCATGTTTTTATGTTTGGGGATGGACCTGTTGTGTGGGGCAGCTATAAACAGAGTTGTGTAGCTTTGTCTTCAACAGAGTCCGAATATGTTGCTGCTGCAGAAGCATGCAGAGAAATTGCCTGGCTGGATGAACTCATCAAAGACTTTGGACTGGTGAGAAGGGAACCTGTCAGCCTGCTAGAGGACAATCAAAGTTGCCTGAAGCTGACGCAGAGTGAAAAGTTCCTAGCCAGAACCAAACACATTGGGGTCAGGTACCACTACGTACACCAGATGGTGCAAGATGGACTTGTGGAACTGTCTTATTGCTGCACCAAAGAGATGACTGCCGACATCTTGACAAAACCCTTGCCAAAAGAGAGTTTCCAGAATCTACGTGTCAAGCTGGGACTCTGGGTGGTTGAATAAAGTTGTTTATGTTTTGTATGTTGTATTTGCCTGAGAAGGGGTTTGTGGGATGTAAACACTAGAGCAGTCAAGTACAACAATGCTAGAAGGTATCTCAGTCCTCCAGCCACAACTTCCTGGTCACATGGATTGAGATATCTTCCTTTGCAAGTTAGAAGTGGGAGTGGCTTCACCTGGGAAGGTATTAGCAAAACCAACTGCCCAGCAGCCATTCTCTCTCTTTTCTACCTCTCCTGCCTCTTGTCTGGAAGGATGCGCAGTTGGCTTCCAGCCAACTGGGGCCTAGTGGATTTCTCTCCCACAATGGGGAGATTCCTATTATAAATATCTTTACTAAGAACAAGCCTGCCTTCTTTGGGATTTGTCTTGAGCTGGATATATGTGAGTAAACCTTTTATACCTTTTTATAGAAGACGTGTGTTGTGTCTTATTTAAGAGGGACAAAGGGGAAATATAGTGACAAACCAGGAAACTAGATTAAGTTGATTCTAGTGAATCAAAGCAACTTCCGCTGTGTGTATTTTAAAAGGGAATGTTACTCTGCTAGTTGAACTTGCAAGGGCAAGTTAGGATGAGATATATTAAATTATAAATCTCCATCCACGTTCCAAACATTCCAACAGTTACGACAGCACAGTACATTTTGATGATTCGTTGTGGCACTTTCAGCTTGGCGCAAGCAAGTACAGTTGGAGGAGTCTGAGTGTGTTTGCATGCCATGGCAAGCCATAGTTAATGGTTTGCTGTGAACGCATAGATCACCCCCGCATTGGTCCCCAATGCCAGTGAGTGGAAGAGACAAACTATGAAATTTATTATTACGGTCACAGACTAGTTCCAGCCCACATACAATATCAAGGAAATCATACAAAAAACAATAGGGATACATTTGAATTTGCAATTAGGTATAACTGGGACCCCCTTCATGGATCACTGCCTTGTCGTGGCGAAGGGGCTTGAATTACTCAGGGAAGCTATGGACAGGTCAAGATGGACAGGTCGTAGTGGAGAGTTTGGACCAAACGTGATCCACCTGGAGTACGGAAGTGAGAGCTGGACCATAAAGAAGGCTGATCGCTGAAGAATTGATGCTTTTGAATTATGGTGCTGGAGGAGACTCTTGAGAGTCCCATGGACTGCAAGAAGATCAAACCTATCCATTCTTAAAGAAATCAGCCCTGAGTGCTCACTGGAAGGACAGATCCTGAAGTTGAGGCTCCAGTACTTTGGCCACCTCATGAGAAGAGAAGACTCCCTAGAAAAGACCCTGATGTTGGGAAAGATTGAGGGCACAAGGAGAAGGGGACGACAGAAGATGAGATGGTTGGACAGTGTTCTCGAAGCTACTAACATGAGTTTGGCCAAACTGCGAGAGGCAGTGAAGGATAGGCGTGCCTGGCGTGCTCTGGTCCATGGGGTCACGAAGAGTCGGACACGACTGAACGACTGAACAACAACAAAATAACTGGGACAATACAGATATAGCAACAATTAAATATATGTATAAATTAAAACTTAGTCACTAAAATGTAACCTAAAATTATCATTTAAGGCCTTAATCATTATAATAACACCGCTTGTTCCCTAAGTTTTATGGCAATCGCACAGAATTTGGCTACTCTTAACGTGATCTCAGGATCCTTGTCTTCTACCAGGGATTTTAAACATTGAAGTTCAGATTCGTTTGGAGATTTTTGCATAGTAGGGGTAATGAATACCGAACATATCTCCCCATAGAAACGGCAGCGTAACAAGTCATGAGAGACAGTTTCTACCTCCATCAAGCCGCAGGAGCAGACTCGTTCCACATATGGTTTACCCTCAAATCTTCCCTGTAATAAGAGAGACAAACTATGATCCAGGAACAAAACTCTTCCAAAGACTGACGTAGAAGTGGGCTGCTGGACAGCAGTGGCATAGTGTGCTGGGGGGCACAGGGGGGGTCGCCCCAGTTGCAAAATTGTTAGGGGGCGCAAAATTTCAACACCCGGTGCTGCCTCAATACAACTGCACACTTCAATTGCTGGGCTCCGTTGAAAACGGCTTCTCCATGCGAACCAGGAAGTGACCTCTCCAGACAACGGAATTACTCTTATTTTCTTATCCCTGCGGCTTTGATCTCCTGGGTGAAGCGGATGCTGTTAGGCAGTGGAATGCGCATGCATACTCTGTCCAGTTCCCTCCCTCCCATCCCAACTCCCCGCAGCCCCGGGCACTGGCAACCCACGCTATGCCACTTCTCTTCAAACTGCAGTGACACACATTCTCCATAGTACAGTGAATGTATTGCATTGGGCTTGGCAGTAGGAATTTGGGTTGTTGACGAGCAAATATCATTCAGAGGCACTTTCAGGTCAGCTTTGAACATTACAAAGGGTCATATAGGGCCCTTGCTGATTTATAAATGAGGTGTTCTTAAAATGGATTGATTTAGTAGTCTTCTTATCCAGTTTCTTGAATCAGATACGCGGGAGACAGGAACATCCACCTATCTCATTCTATGTTTCTAGCTGCGTGGCACACCGGATCTCATCAAAGTAATGGAGATGCAGAAACCCAGTGTTACCAAAGTGGATCAGATCACAGCTTTTCAGAAGCCGTGGGTCACGGTGCCTCAATTTATTGCATGTGCCCTCTGTGGTTCCTGAGAGGCTGCTATTAGTGAAACCCCATGCCAGGCTGGTCTATTCATATTACATTCATATTCTTTTCAGATGGATTTTGAAATGTGGAGCCTAATGTTGCCTTTCCTCTCGTCTCCTCTCGTCTCTCCGTGGAATACGGGGTTTGAATGCAGGCTAAAGGAAGCATTCCAGATCTCCAGGACCGCATCTTTGCCCTTCTCGGACATTTGTTCCAGAAGCTTCTTCCTCTTGAGCAAGGATCAAATATTTCCACCATGCCAACACTTTTAACCTCAAGCAATTTCAGACCTCAAATATGAAAGGGCTCGTTAATGGATCTCGTGGAGATGGTTTAGTTCATACAACTCCCCCTTCGAGGCTGAAGGCAGTTGCATAAGTTGGCAGCTGACAATCATTTGCCAATGTTATGTTGATTACTCTCCCCCCCACACACACTCAAATTCTGTTAATGTTCATCAGCCCATATTTTAAAGTTAATCTGTTCCCACCACACACGCATATAACTTTTATCATAGTTCCACATTGCCTGCCAGAAAGGAAGCTTCATCTTAAAGTGTTTATATTTTTCTTCGCTGCTTTTTCGCTCAGTTCAGCTCAAAGACCTCACCAGCTGTTACATTCACTGTTCTTGCATGAAGAATGTTCATTAAATCGTCTTGGGATTAATACATATGGTGGTGAGCAACGTTGATATAATAGTGTACATTGATTTAAACTCACCATGCATTGCGTTTTGAAAGGTCAGTCTCGCCTGACAGAAGGCAAGAATTATTTTCATAGTTAAATCTGTCGGAATGGAAGCTGAGGAGATTTCTCAGAAGGCTCTTCTTCTTTTTTTAGACAATCCCTGGGGTTTTTCTTTTTTTCACCCTATCCCCTCAAAATAAAATCAGTTTACAGAATTTTCTTTGAATATTTACCACCATATTTTTTTTGTGGCAAAAGCCATTCCATCACCACACCAACAATGTCTTGGAACAATGTGAGGTCCTGCGCATTGTGGAGGATACAAAATGGCGACCTAGCTGTTGCCAACATGGTTGTTGCTGTTGCTACTTGTAAGAGACAGCAAAATAAAGAAAAGAAAAAGAAGCTGTGCTATGCAACACTGCTATAATGGTAGGCCCTCCTCCCAGGAAACTGCTGAATAATATTCCGTCCCCCTAGGAGAATTCAGTGAAATGATTCCCCTAATTTCTCTCCCCACAAATAGGATGGAGAAAGTTGAGAGACCATTTATTTGTGCACAGCTCTACTGAGAATGATGGCTTATAGAATATGGTGTTCCCAAGTCATAGAATCATAGAATTGTAGACTTGGAAGAGACCAGTGCTGTTTTTCTTTTAAAAAAATGTTTAGGGGTACTCTCATTTAGACTCAGGAAAATCACCATTTTATAGTTCAAATCGGGGGAAATAAATACAGTAAATGAACAAAAGTACAAAAGATGCACAAAATGTTTAGGGGTATGCGTACCCCTGCGTACCCTCCAGAAAAAAAGCACCGGAAGAGACCACAAGGGTCATCTAGTCCAACCCCCAATATTTTGCCCAACATGGGGCTCGAACCCACAGCGCTGAGGTTAAGGGCCTCACGCTCAACCAACTGAGCTACTCCGGCTCCCTCAAGACCCTCAAAATAATTCTCAAATACTGTGATGTGGCTTGAACTGAATGTTGGAATGTTTGGAACGTGGATGGAGATTTATAATTTAATATATCTCATCCTAACTTGCCCTTGCAAGTTCAACTAGCAGAGTAACATTCCCTTTTAAAATACACACAGCGGAAGTTGCTTTGATTCACTAGAATCAACTTAATCTAGTTTCCTGGTTTGTCACTATATTTCCCCTTTGTCCCTCTTAAATAAGACACAACACACGTCTTCTATAAAAAGGTATAAAATGTTTACTCACATATATCCAGCTCAAGACAAATCCCAAAGAAGGCAGGCTTGTTCTTAGTAAAGATATTTACAATAGGAATCTCCCCATTGTGGGAGAGAAATCCACTAGGCCCCAGTTGGCTGGAAGCCAACTGCGCATCCTTCCAGACAAGAGGCAGGAGAGATAGAAAAGAGAATGGCTGCTGGCCAGTGGGTTTTGCTAATCCCTTCCCAGGTGAAGCCACTCCCACTTCTAACTTGCAAAGGAAGCTATCTCAATCCATGTGACCAGGAAGTTGTGGCTGGAGGACTGAGATACCTTCTAGCATTGTTGTACTTGACTGCTCTAGTGTTTACATCCCACAAACCCCTTCTCAGGCAAATACAACATACAAAACATAAACAACTTTATTCAACCACCCAGAGTCCCAGCTTGACACGTAGATTCTGGAAACTCTCTTTTGGCAAGGGTTTTGTCAAGATGTCGGCAGTCATCTCTTTGGTGCAGCAATAAGACAGTTCCACAAGTCCATCTTGCACCATCTGGCGTACGTAGTGGTACCTGACCCCAATGTGTTTGGTTCTGGCTAGGAACTTTTCACTCTGCGTCAGCTTCAGGCAACTTTGATTGTCCTCTAGCAGGCTGACAGGTTCCCTTCTCACCAGTCCAAAGTCTTTGATGAGTTCATCCAGCCAGGCAATTTCTCTGCATGCTTCTGCAGCAGCAACATATTCGGACTCTGTTGAAGACAAAGCTACACAACTCTGTTTATAGCTGCCCCACACAACAGGTCCATCCCCAAACATAAAAACATGACCACTTGTGGATTTATAGTCAGCATTATCCCCGGCCCAATCTGCATCAGTGTACCCAACCAACTTAGGGTCTCTGACAGCTGGCAACTTTAATTTACAATTTATTGTACCTTTCAGGTACCTAACCACCCTTTTCAGCCCCGCTAAATCATGCTCAGTGGGAGAATTCACTTTTCTGCTCAGAATCCCCACAGCATTAGCTAAGTCAGGTCTACATGTGGTAACCATATACAAAAGTTTACCAATTACCGACCTATATTGACTGTTATCTGGCAACAGCTTCGAATCCTGCTGATTCTTCAAGAAGTCTGTAGCCATGGGCGTTGCGACCGGGTTTGCGTCTTGCATCTGCAAATACTCAATCAGTTCATGAATCTTTTGCTTCTGGCTGAGAAGAAATGAGCCGTCTTCTTCTCTTTCCACTTGGATTCCTAAGTAGTATTTGACATCTCCAAGTTCTTTTACTTGTACCTCCTTGCTGAGGTGTTTTACTATTTGTGTATAGTCTCTATCATTTGCAGTAGCAATAATCAAGTCATCGACAAAAGCCAATATGTATGAATATTGCCCATTACTTGACTTGCTGTACAAGCACTTATCTGCGTTTCCTTGCTTGTACCCAAGTTGCACAAGCATACTGTGCAATTTCTGATTCCAGGCTCTAGCCGCTTGTTTAAGCCCATAGATTCCTTTCTGGAGTCGACACACGAGGTGCGTCTCATTTGGTTTTGTGAAACCTTTAGGTTGTTTCATGTATATTTCTTCTGAAATTCTCCCATGTAAAAACGCAGTGCAGACATCAATGTGCTTCACGTCCAATCGTTTAGAGGCTGCAATGCTCAAAAGCATTCGGACGGTACTATATCTTACGGTTGGTGCGAAAACTTCGTCGTAATCTTCACCAAAACGTTGTGAAAAACCTTGTGCTACTAGCCTTGCTTTGTAGCGTTCCACTTCCCCTTCTGACCCCTTCTTAACCTTGAACACCCACTTGCACCCAATGGCCTTCTTACC
Organism: Darevskia nairensis; assembly: GCA_034642065.1. NCBI lineage: Eukaryota > Metazoa > Chordata > Lepidosauria > Squamata > Lacertidae > Darevskia > Darevskia nairensis. The sequence goes on from JAWWNI010000290.1 coordinate 358,991, forward strand.
AGGAGGGAGCTCTGTCAGGGTCCACGTCTGGTTCTGATGCAGTGCATCCATCTCCTCCTGAGCGGCCTTCTTCCAGAGACTGGCTTCCGCAGATGGCATCTTCTGAATCTCTTCCCATGTGGAAGGTTCCTGTGGAGACACCGACCCTGCAAGGTAGGACAGTCGTACCGGTGGGACACCTCTGTTGGTTCTGGATGAGCGTCTGACCTCTGGTTCTGGTTCCTGAACCGCATCAGCTTCCTCACTCCCTTCCAACGCTGGCATGTCCACATCTGAGTCCTCCTCTTCGTCTCTGGAGCCGCCAGGGATCCGGTCATCTGCGTCTTCTGGTGCGTCGCCTGTAGGGGGTGCTATGACACTAGAAGGCAGATTAGTACCATGTGGGGTTTCAGAAGGAAAGTTTATGAGTTCTTGAGTCCATTCTGACTCCTTGGAGCAGCCAATAACAGTGTTCTTTGTGTCTGCTTTTGCATGTTCATCAAAATAAATTGCATGGTGCGCACTCACTTTGCCTGTCTGTAAGTCCATTACTCTGTATCCTTTGCCTCCAGCAGCATATCCCACTAAGATACCTGCTTGTGCTCTGGAGTCAAGCTTGTGCCTCTGTTCCTTGGGCACGTGGTAGTAACATATACTGCCAAATACACGTATGTGCGACAGACTAGGCACCTTTCCATGCCAAAGTTCAAATGGTGTGCACTGTGTTGCCTTTGTTGGCAACCTGTTCTGGAGATAGACAGCTGTGTAAGCAGCATCTCCCCACATCTTCCTAGGCAGGGACGCTTCCTTTAGCATACACCTTGTCATTTCCATAATGGATCTGAACTTCCTTTCTGCTATGGAGTTCTGTTGTGGCGTGTAAGGAACTGTGGTTACATGTGTAATTCCTTCCTTTGCCATAAGGGCTTTCATCTCATGTGAGCAGTATTCTCCTCCATTGTCAGACATTAAGACACCTGGAGCTCTTTGGAACTTGTTCCTAACCATGGCAATGTAATTCTTGAACATCTCTACTGTCTCACTTTTATCTTTGATGAAATATGCCACACAATATCTCGAAAAATCATCAAGAAAAATCAAAATATATTTGTTGTGTCCAAGTGATGGAACACTGAGTGGCCCACACAAATCCGAATGTACGATATCCAGAACTTTAGTACTCCTTTGTTCTGTGCAACGTGTAAAAGAAGGTTTTACTGCCTTTTCAGTAACACAAGTTATGCATTTTGTTGGAGCCTGGTTGCTGCTCCCTTTTACCTGCAAACCTGTGACAAGATCACTTCCCTGTAGACTCTTAATGATGGCGGTATCTCTGTGTGCAAGTCTTCTATGCCACAGCGTCAAATCCGCGTCGTCCTTGTGGCTTGAGCGTGCAACTTTTGCAGACTGGTTCTCTGAAAGATTAACCTCATAAACACCATTTATTAGTTTTGCTTCAATGTACACTTCACCATTTTTAGTTACATGGCACTGTCCATTCTCAAATGTGACCTTGAAACCTTTCTTGTCCAAAGTAGAGACACTGAGTAAATTGCAGCTCAGTTCCGGTACATACACAACATTGGACATTCTGGTCCTAAAAGATTCATTGTTTACATTGAATTCCAAATGCATTGAACCTTCACCTTTGGACTTTAAAATATTTCCATCTGCAATCTCAATTTCAGTCTCTTTATCATTTAATTCATTAAAACAGTCTCTTTTAAACGTGTAGTGGGAACTGCATCCAGAATCAATAATCCACTTATTATGCATATTTTCATAATTTCTCACAGCTAAGCTCCTTTCTTGCAACAGCAAGTTGCGTTCAAATTTTCCTTTCCTTTCTCCCTTTTGCTGAGAAAGATGAGAATCCTTTACTTTAGCCTTTGGATCCTTGCAATGCTTTGCCATGTGGCCACTTTTCAGGCATTTAAAACACACAATTTCTCTGGACTGTGCAGGCTGTTTAAAAACATAATTGCTGCCTTTATTTCCAGTGCTCCTTTCTGGGGAATCAGATCTCTTTCTGCATTCCTCTCTTAATTCACTAGTCAGTTCCTTAAAAGTTAGATTTTCTTTATGATTCATCAAACTGACAAATGCATCAAAATGTGGTCCTAATGAGGCTAACAGAAATGATACCTTTGTTACTTCATCAAAAGATTGTGGAGTAAGTTCAAGCTTTTGAATAATTTCTGTGAATTTATCAATATGCTCTGTGAATTCTTCTTTTGAATTCATTCTCAGTCTAGTTAATTTGCCCATCAATGTTCTGTAGGAGTTCTTTGTAGATTCTCCATACATGCGCTCAATATCTTTTAGGATCTGAGTTGCATCATCTTTGCCATTTATTAATGATAGATGCTTATTTCGAAGTCCACTCAAAATTACGTGCTTGGCTTCGCTGTTCTGCCTTTTCCAGACTTTAATCTTGGCTGAGGCTTCATTACTTGTACCTTGGGGCTTTGGTTTCTCTATCGCATCCAAAACATCCCTTGCTTCTAAATATGCCATTAAGCGCATTTTCCAGTGCACAAAATTGTCCTCATCTAGCAGCATTAAGCCTGGCTTTTCTTCACTATAAAAACTGGCACTAGCCATCTTAAAATCCAAAATTTGGAAAAATTTCAAAATTCAAAAATTTGTCCAAATTCAAAATCAAAATCTCAAAAATCTCAAAATGCAAAAAGCAAAAGCCTCAAAATAAATCTTCACTGCCTTTGGGTCTTTTGTGAGCTCTGAGGGAGGGGAGGGGTAGCTTAATCCCCTTTCTCTAGTCTAGACAAAGGACCATGCGGCCTCACCAGGAAATGCTCTCAGAAAAATCCTACTCAACTCAAAAATGCAATCCAACGCAATCCTTCAAAAATACATAAAAATACGCAGCGCTGGGCCTACATAACCCTTTGTTGGAATGTTTGGAACGTGGATGGAGATTTATAATTTAATATATCTCATCCTAACTTGCCCTTGCAAGTTCAACTAGCAGAGTAACATTCCCTTTTAAAATACACACAGCGGAAGTTGCTTTGATTCACTAGAATCAACTTAATCTAGTTTCCTGGTTTGTCACTATATTTCCCCTTTGTCCCTCTTAAATAAGACACAACACACGTCTTCTATAAAAAGGTATAAAATGTTTACTCACATATATCCAGCTCAAGACAAATCCCAAAGAAGGCAGGCTTGTTCTTAGTAAAGATATTTACAATAGGAATCTCCCCATTGTGGGAGAGAAATCCACTAGGCCCCAGTTGGCTGGAAGCCAACTGCGCATCCTTCCAGACAAGAGGCAGGAGAGATAGAAAAGAGAATGGCTGCTGGCCAGTGGGTTTTGCTAATCCCTTCCCAGGTGAAGCCACTCCCACTTCTAACTTGCAAAGGAAGCTATCTCAATCCATGTGACCAGGAAGTTGTGGCTGGAGGACTGAGATACCTTCTAGCATTGTTGTACTTGACTGCTCTAGTGTTTACATCCCACACTGAATACTCCGAAAGATAAGAAGAATAAAAATCCAAGGATGCAGCAACAACAAAACTAATAAAGAAAGACAAATATTTGTGTACTTTATGGAAGCCATATTCCAGTTTACTAACTGAGGCCCATCCTGACCTCAGATCTGTGCTGCATCTATTTACCATCCGATAAGAACATCAAGCATGGGACCAGGTGGCGCTGTGGGTTAAACCACAGGCTTGCTGATCAGAAGGTCAGCGGTTCTAATCCCTGCAACGGGGTGAGCTCCCGTTGTTCGGTCCCAGCTCCTGCCCACCTAGCAGTTCGAAAGCACGTTAAAGTGCAAGTAGATAAATAGGGACCGCTCCAGCGGGAAGGTAAACGGCGTTTCCGTGCGCTGCTCTGGTTCGCCAGAAGCAGCTTTGTCATGCTGGCCACATGACCCGGAGGCTGTCTTCGGACAAACGCCGGCTCCCTCGGCCTATAGAGCGAGATGAGCACGCAACCCCAGAGTCGGACACGACTGGACCTGATGGTCAGGGGTCCCTTTACCTTTACCTTTAAGAACATCAAGCATCTGACTTACATCATGAGAGGACCACAACTCTACGATGAACTCTGTATCAGACGGCTGCCTTTGAAAAGTGCCCAGAAACGTCAACTTGTTTAAAATGTGGCGGCCAAGTTGCTGACTGAAACCAGTTATAAGGAACATATCCTCACCCCCCACCCCCACGCACACTCCCGCTGGAACAACTTCGCCGGTTGCCTAATGGTTTCTCTGGGCCCAGTTCAAAGTGACAGTTACGTCCTTTAAAGCCCTGTTCAGTTTGGACCAGGATGCTTTAAGACCAGCCTGCTCCTAAACTAAGATAACCCACAGAGGCAGGGCAGATGTCCTGATTCACTGCTTGAGGAGAAACCAGAAGGTGCTGCCCCACATGTGTGCCATGCCACTCCCACTCCCAAAGACTCACTTTCTGGGGTCGCATTGCTCCACTTCTAGGTTGAGATCTTGGGAGATCTTGTTGAAACCCAGAAGCTGCTGCAGCTGCTTCTCCTCAGATTCCACCGCCTGAGGCAACTGCCTCACTCTGCCTCACAGAAGGGCCAGCCCTGCACAAAGCCTGCAGATCCGTTTGAAAGCCGCAGTTGGTTGCCATCTGGAGGAGCAATCGATCCCGAGTAAACCAGCAGAGCCAATCCAGTGATACCGACGGTGTACATGCACAACCTTGACTTTGCCATTGCCTTGCCTGTTTATAGTCATTTAATGTACTGAAATTGGGAATGCTTAAATGCGTTACCATGCGTTTGTTCCCCAGTAGCTCTCACGTGATTGGTTAACTTTGGTCACATGGGAGGCATCTTATTGATTTCTCCGTTTTTTGTGCATGAGGGACTTGACAGTAATGGCTGCATCTCCATGAACACTGAAGAAGAGGCAATGTTAGAAAAGTTTCTCTATACAGTGGTACCTCTGGTTACGAACTTAATTCGTTCCGGAGGTCCGTTCTTAACCTGAAACCATTCTTAACCTGAGGTACCACTTTGGCTAATGGGGCCTCCCACTGCTGCCACCACTCGATTTCCGTTCTCATCCTGAGGTAAAGTTCTTAACCCGATGTACTACTTCCGGGTTAGCAGAACATGTAACCCAAAGTGTTTGTAACCCAAGGTGTTTGTAACCCGAGGTACCACTGTATATAATTTTTTATTAAACTTTCTGTTTTACCATTTAGAATATTCATTTAAAATATCAAAAACTTCCCTTCTTCTCTTTCCCTGGTTCATTTTGCATAACATAAATCCCTGCATATTTTATATAAACTAAACCATTCAGTATTCCATTACAGTGGTACCCCGCAAGACGAATGCCTCGCAAAACGAAAAACTCGCAAGACGAAAGAGTTTTTCGTTTTTTGAGTTGCTTCGCAAGACGAATTTCCCTATGGGCTTGCTTCGCAAGACGAAAACGTCTTGCGAGTTCCCAATGCATTCCTATGGGAAACCGCGCTTCAATGCATTTCTATGGGAAACAGCGCCATCTAGCGCTTCGCAGGGACCGTGCTTCGCAAGACGAAAAAACTCGCAAGACGACAAAACTCGCAGAACGAATTAATTTCGTCTTGCGAGGCACCACTGTATTCCATCCATCAAAACTTATTTGCACTGTTGAATTTATCTTAACGCTGCCAACATTTTCAAGTGTACACAATTTCCCGCCATATATTCAATAAACATTTTCCAAACTTCTTTAAACGTATTGCTTACTTGATAAGTCTCTCTCTCTAGAGGCAAGAGAGGAGAGGAGTGCTAATGTTTCTGTGTGAATGGACATGATAGAAAGAAGTACAGAAGCCGATGTTCTCCCAAAGAAGTAGTAAGGAGAAGTTCTGCTGGAAGGAGAAAGTGAAAACCTCTCAGAAGGAGCCGCAGGGCCTGGCTGGGTCATGTGCTGAAGGCTGAGTGAAAGACACTGTTTGAATGTTGAAGAAAGAAGCTGTAACCTTCAACTAAGAAAATCTAGAAGAAGTGTACATGCACACGGAAGCTCATACCAATAACAAACTTAGTTGGTGTCTAAGGTGCTACTGGAAGGAATTTTTTATTTTGTTAAGAAAATCTAAGTCTTCGATAAGCTTGTGAATGTGAATACTGTGAATATATTCTTCTTTATATTTTATTACTTTATTACTTTGGACGTGGGTGGCGCTGTGGTCTAAACCACAGAGCCTAGGGCTTGCCGATCGGAAGGTCGGCGGTTCGAATCCCTGCGACGGGGTGAACTCCCGTTGCTCGGTCCCAACTCCTGCCCACCTAGCAGTTCGAAAACACGTCAAAGTGCAAGTAGACAAATAGGTACCACTGTGGCGGGAAGGTAAGCGGTGTTTCCGTGTGCTGCTGTGGTTTCGCCAGAAGCGGCTTAGTCATGCTGGCTACATGACTCAGAAGCTGTACGGCGGCTCCCTCGGCCAGTAAAGCGAGATGAGTGCTGCAACCCCAGAGTCGTCCGCAACTGGACCTAATGTTCAGGGGTCCCTTTACCTTTATTTTATTCTTTATCCAATACTTTGGTCACCTCATGAGAAGAGAAGACTCCCTGGAAAAGACCCTGATGTTGGGAAAGATGGAGGGCACAAGGAGAATGGGACGACAGAGGACGAGATGGTTGGACAGTGTTCTCGAAGCTACCAGCATGAGTTTGACCAAACTGCGGGAGGCAGTGGAAGACAGGAATGCCTGGTGTGCTCTGGTCCATGGGGTCACGAAGAGTCGGACACGATTAAACGACTAAACAACAACAATTCTTCTTTAGCTACATGATCTGCAAGTAAAAGCTTTTGAATATTTTTATTTCATTTTCTTTGTTTTTGCATTTAACATTTACATTCAAACATCCATCAAAATCATAAAAATACAGGATTCTCTGAATCCTTAGACTTCCTTCCACCCTTCCATGGGTTCCATTATTAATCTTTCCCCATCTTCATCCTATAAAGTTCTCTATTTATCTTTAATATTCAGTTTATACCATAGTTTTGGTTACATCACAAATGTTGTTAAAATCCTGCCAACGTTTTTAATTGTTTACAGTGTTATCCAGGGTAGTTTGTAAATTTGCCCCAATCTTTGTTGAATTTATTGTCCTCTTAGTTCCTAATCTTCCCAGTTAATTTTGCCATTTCAGCATAGCCCATCATCTTTATCTGCCATTCTTCTCTGGTCGGAGCTTTATCTTCCTTCCATCTCTGGGCCAGTAATATTCGCACTGCTGTTGTCACATATGTAAATAATCTTTTCTGCTCCTTTGGTATTTCTGCCCCTAAAATTCCTAATAAAAAAAGCTTCTGGTTTTTCCACAAACGTTATTTTAAGCATTTTTTTCAACTCATTATAAATCATTTCCCAATATGCTCTTTGTTATCTTACACGTCCACCACATATGGTAGAAGGTGCCTTCTTTCTCTTTACACTTCCAACAAATATTTGTAGCAGTTCTATACATTCTGGCTAATTTAATAGGGAGTTAAAATACTAACGATGCATCATTTTCATATAATTTTCCTTCAACGTACAGCACACTGTAAATTTTAAGTCTTCCCTCCACAATTTTTCCCGTGAGCTGTTGAATATTTTAACAAATGTTTGGGCACTGTTTTAATTTCAAGAAATGCGTTGGTATTGCATATGATTCTGTTACCGGTATGTACTGAGCTGAATCCTAGAACAATAGGATCCAGAATGCAGCAGTCTGATTGGTCCATAGGAGCCACCCAATCCAGCTCCAGGTGGAAGTGAATCAGCGACCTGATTGGCCTGCAAGAGCAGCCAATCAGGCGCCTGGATGAAGTGAATCTGCAACCTGATTGGCCTACAGGAGTAGCCCAGAATTAGCCAATCATGGTGGGCCCATTGTGTAAATAATGTATATATAGCAGACGTTTTGGGGAAAGATTCATTCCTTGCTACTATGAGCTGAATAAAGAGCATGAAATTCACACTTGACCGAGTATATTTCAGATTCCTAGCTGCAGTTCAGAAACTCTGCCAACGTCACCCCTTGCCTTCCTGGTAAACAGGCGCAACACGTCTGCCAGGAGGCTCCCACCAGTAAAGTCGCTCCTTGGAAGCGGAGAAGGCTTTCTCTTTTGCCAGGCTACGGATCTCAGTTCCAAACTCTGGGATTCCCTGCCCGGAGAGCTCTGCTTTGCCTCCTCACGGTTAGCCAACCGCCACAGCATTAAGTCCTTCCGTTCCAGGAAGGCTTTTGGTCTTTAAAGGCTTGACTCAGCCTTGCCGTATTTAGCTCATAATCCCCTTGGAGGATGATTTGCTCCCATGGATTCCTATGACTCTTTTATCACTGTCGTTTTTTCTCCTTTGCTTTTATTTGTTATTTCTGCTGGTTTTCCTGACGCTTTTATTGGGGTTTATTATTATTATTATTATTATTACTATTCTTGTTATTAGGCACCTTGAACTATGTGATATAGGAGCGGAATATTTTTAAATGAATAAATAAGAAGAGCTCGGCAGGCTGGGAGCAAAGGTCAATTTAGTTCCACATCCTGTTTCCCACAATGGCCGATAGGGTGTCTCTGGGAAGCCTGCAAGGAGGACATTAAGGCAACGGCTTTCTCCCTTTATTGCTTCCCAGCATGCGGACTTTGAACCTGGAGGTTGCCAATACAGCCGTAATGGCCAGTCAGTTACTGACAGACTTATCTTCAATTAATTAGTCTTCATCCCTGCAGACCAGCAAAGGTTGGAACACAATTTTGTAACCATCTGATGTCGAATTATTCTGCTTCCACTGAATAATGTCCGTTTCGGGACATCTCTGGTGATAAAGACCCACTGTGCAGTTTTTGCCAATGATCCCCAAATGAACTTTGAATATATGAAGAATTATAATTCCTCAGATTGACACATTAAAATTAAATGTGACCCCCAAAGGGCAGCTTACCTGCAAGGATTAATTTATTTTCACTTTGACATGATGTGTTCACTCAGCTTAAATTTCAAAAGGTGCCCACAGAATATCTGACTGGCAAATTCTTTTAACTAGCCAATGAATCACCATCTTTGGGTACGTGGACGACCAAATACATTGTTTAGTCCTTTTATTCAGCTCACTTAGGGGTAGATTTCCTTTTCTTCAGAATGGTAAAAAAAACCCCAACCACATGATTTTAAAATTAGATAGTTGCTGGCTGGTATGGATAAAGTTGTGATCTTAATACACCCTAGCAATGAGAAAGTTATGGGCCACCTTTTTGACTCAAAAGAGTGTTGATTGCCAAAGATTTTTTTTGAAATTTAAATAACTAGGAGAACTTCACCGTTTTAAGTTTGCCTGCCTTCCTTCCTTCCTTCCTTCCTTTTGTTTCCTGATAACTTCCTTCTGGATTTATTGCCTTGTTTGAATGAGATATATTGTCATGGCCATTAGCTATAAAGAATAAAAATCTGACTCTGTGTGTGTCTCTATTTCATCTAGACCAGGCACGTCCAACAGGTAGATCATGATCTACTGGTAGATCACGTCTGTGGTAGATCACTGGACGTCTGTGGTAGATCACTGGTAGATCACTGGCTCCCCCAAAGAAGCTCAACAACTTTGGCTCCCCTAAAAAAACTCAATCTTTTTTCTGCACCCCAAAAAACAGGGATTTCCTTCTCCCTAAAAAAAGCTCAACAACAACTTTGACCTGAATGTCTAAAAAACAGGGCTTTCCTCCACCCCTAAAAAGCTCAAATTTGACCTGAATCCCCCCAAAGGGGGTAGATCACTGCCAGTTTTTAACTCTGTAAGTAGATCACAGTCCCTTGGGAGTTGGCCACCCCTGATCTAGACCATGGCACAATGGTAAAGGACTATCCAGCTCCACTAGCATTGAGGTCACGATTTCGATCCCTCCCTCCTCCCACCACCTAAAAATGTATACTCAAATGTTGCAACCCAATTAAGTACTTCTGGGGAGAAATACATGAGGAGTTGAAAAAAATGCTTAAAATCCCATTAACAAAAAAACCAGAGGCTTACCTACTCGGCCTTTTAGGAAAAGAAATACCGAAATAAATAAAAAAAGAATTTTCTTATATGCGACCACCGCAGCTAGGATAGTAATAGCATCTAAATGGAAAGCTAAAGAGCTACCTACCAAGGAGGAATGGATTCTCAAATTAAACGAATATTTAAAATTGGCTAAATTAACAGCATCCATACGACAGCAGTCAAATCAAAAACTAAAAAACGAATGGCAATGCTTTGATTATATGACAAAATATTGCTCTAAAAAGGACATGCTCATATGCTTAGATTAAGAATGTAAATGCATCAAAACAATAAATTATCAATGACATATGTATGTACCGGCATATAGAGAGAAAAAATCAGAACAGTGGAAGGAAGTTAAACAGGGTGGTGGGTTTATTTTATTTTGTTTATGTTTTTTCTTTTTCTTTTTTGGATATTGTATAATGATTTAATGTATAATGATTTAATGTTTTTTAAAAAAATGTATACTCAAATGTGAACACCTATTTAATACAGGGCCATTTTGCTATTGGGGGCAAAAGACAAGGTGGTCCCTCTCCTCTCCTCTACTCATAGCTGTCAACCCTCCCTTTTTTTGCGGGAAACTCCCTTATTCCAATGCCGTTTCCCGCTGCTATCCCGGATTGTTGATATCCCTTAAATTTCCTGGATTTCAAAGGAAGCAGCTCCTCTCCCTCCCTGCCGGCCAGGGAGGCTCCTCAGCTGCGTTGCTCGGCTGCCAAGAAGGAGTCTGAGACCGACTGGGGGCGGAGCTTGCATGCCTTGTGCAGCCAGACCCTCACGCCCAACCAGACAGTCAGCTGGCCTGCCTGCCGTCTATGCGCTCGCTCTTTCGCTCACCCGTTCGCGCGCAGCCTCTGGAGCGCAGGGTGGCGAGGCTACTTGGTGCAATTGCACCGCCCTCGTGGCATCCCTTATTTTCAAATCCGAAAGATTGAAAAAATCCCTTATTTTCAAATCCGAAACTTGACAGCTATGCCTCTACTACCCACCCAATATCTTCTACTAAAGGCAACTGGCAGCTGAATCTTTCTTCAATCTTGGCAATGGGACAGCATCCTTGATATTTAAAATAGTCATCCTCAAAAAGCCCGAAGTGTTTATTTTGGGAATAATAGGGGCAGAGGTCCCCCCAAAAAAGTTGGTTAAATTGTTTATGTATGCTACCACTGCAGCCAGAATATCGTACGGGCAGAACTGGAAAGAAGAAGAAGTTCCTACGGAAGAGGAGCGGACTTTAAAACTGTTGGACTATAATATGGAGATGGCGAAATTGATGGCAAAAATAAGAGACCGAAAAGGCAAAATGTTTGTGGAAGAGTGGGGACCCTTTTCAGATCATCTGAGAAAATATGTGTCAGGATTCTCTTATCAGTTGTTCAATAGAAATGCCAAAGCCATTTGTCTTTAAGTCTTTTTATTCAGTGCCAAGCTATTTACAGTGCAGAGCTCAGTCTTATCATGTCTGCTCAGTCACTAGCAGAATCCAGAAGTGCCTCCCTCCTGTTTTGGCGCCAACACCACAATCTCGGCATCCTAAATTGCCGCCTTCTCCTTCTACATGATATCTGCGCAGGAACTGACGCTTCCCCCTCCGCTCAAGTCTGCTGGGTGGTGCCAGGTCTCCGACTATCTCTCTCGACACTTTGCACTCCCTGGCTCCCAGCCACTAACTGCTCCTCCACCGAGATTGGACTGCCAGTTTCACTCGAAGGTGAATCTGTTGTTAAAACAGGTTGCGGCTCTCTATAAACACTCAGAGCTGGACTGGCAGGGGCGGGCAGATCCCTGACAATATGATAGTCAAATGAAATTGCAGGCAGGACTGGAAATATAAGCAAAGGAATGAGCAGGGTTTTTTCTCAGCCGGAACTTGCCAGAACTCAGTTCCAGCACCTCTCAGATGGGCGCCATTGCCATTATAAAATAACATAAGGAGCCATTCATGGTGCGTTCTGGCACCTCTTTTTCTAGAAAAATAGTGCTGGGAATGAGAATGATAAAGGAACGTAATATAGGATATGTGTTATAGAAATAAGTACTATATTTAAGGCGGTAGATAGAAGGATTTGAACAGAAACACCATGGAAGTAAGGATGGGAAGTCAAAATACTAAGGGAATACTGTGTGGAAACTGAATTGAATTTTTTTTTATTGTATGAAAATCAATTTTAAAAATATGATAAAAAAGGTACAGCATTGAGCACTGTATCTGAGGGGCACCAGGCTAGGTTAAGAGCTATGGCACATACGTTTCTGTCCATTCCCTGTTCCTTAGCATTTACCTCCTGAGGCAGCTGCCCTACTCTGCCTCGTGGTAGAGCCGGCCCTGGTTTAATGCCATGAGTAGCTTGGCCCTTAGGTGACCTGACAACCCTAATCAAGGGTGAAACGGGTGTGTCAAGGCTTCTTTCTAGGGCGGAGAGCCAGCTGTCTCTCACAATTCCGTAAATTCCTCTGTGCTCCCTCCTTTCACATCCCCACGAAGCAGACTCTTTTATCCTTATCAGGTTGGTGAGCGAAAAAGTGAGGGGTTCTACCAGAACTGGCAATGTGAACCTCCGAAATTCTCTAGTATTACACATTGGCCCCAAATCTGGTTCTCTCTCTCTCCAACCTTTCAAAAATAAAATAATTTTTTAAAAAGGGTCTCCTGGCACCTAAGTTCTGCTCCCTGCAAAACAAGCGCACACAATTAACGTTCTGCTTTGGCAGAATTTGCAAATTTTGTAACTCTGCTGCGGTTCTTTGGTTCGACATCAGAGATCTTGGCCCATATAAGCCATACTTTTGGTCTCTGTGGTCTCCCTAGGAGTGTTGAAGGGGTTGTGGTATGAGACCCCCTCGGGGCGAAAAACAGAAACTGACAAAGCGTATTCGAAAGCTGCAGTTTTGAATTAAGAATGGCGATTCAATGAAAAACACATGGCACCCGTCGTCAATCCTCAAAAATGTGATTGGCACCACTAACAATGTGCAACATCCAGTTGATTACAAGCATTTGGGGTCCTTCAAATAAAAGAAATAAACCAACTGGAGTGGGGAGATTTAAAGCTCCACAAAAAAAGTTTTTTTTTAAATAAAAAATCAAAACAACCTAACATAAACAGTAGTTAGCAACTGGCTGCCTTGGGGGCAAATTCAGCTCATAGGTGGTTGCCACCCTATCCAGTATCTTGCACACAGATGCTTCCAAAAGCTCTGCGAAACCTCACCTGCCTGTTTAGTGCTGGGTAGTGCAAAAAGCTCAAGAACATATGAGTGCTGGTCCAAGGGCAATCCAAGAGGCAAGGTCTGGGTCCGGTCCAAAGTCTAAGGAGTCTACGAGGGGTCCATCCGATGAAGCTGAGGCAGGGTGCAGGGCAGGAAACTAGGCGATGGCAGGAACCAGCAATGTTGCTCCCGCAACTTGGGGCTGGGGCTGGTCGGCTTTTATCTGCCCCGAGACATAGGGCGGCCCTGATCCTCTGGTGACTCGCCTCTCCTGGCTTGGAGGCGAGCACTCCCCCTGCAGGAACTCAGTTCCCTTCGCCTCTCTGCCCTGAGCCTCTGCAGCTCAGGAGAGGCTGGAGGGTTACCGGACCCAGAGGCAACCTCAGCTTCTCCTGACGGGGCTGGAAGTGGAGCACCTGCAGGCAATGGGTCCTCCACCCCATCAGGAGCCAGAGCAGACTCAGCAGGTGCCTGCACCTGAGGATCCAGCACAGGTGAGGACCCTTCAGACTCAAGCCCTAGCCCCGGCTCTGCTGGTTCTGGAGGCGGGGAATCCTGTGCAGGCTGGGATCCCTCAGGTTCAGCATCTGAGTCTGAATCCCAGGCCATCACAATATGATTGTGTATCATCTGACCCGTCTACTGCAATTATTAAGTTTGCAGATGACACTACCATAATGGGTTTAATAACAGGTGGAGACGAATCAGCGTATAGAGGAGAGGTCCAAAAAATATCTACATGGCGCCTAGGGAACAACTTGCACCTTAATATCAGCAAGACAAAGGAAATGGTGTTGGATTTTTGGAGGAAGAGAGGAGGACTAGCCCCGCTGTACATCGCGGAGGGCTATGTGGAGAGAAATTCAAGAAAATTGGAGATTCAAGAAAATTGAAGAAAATTGGAGATATGAAAGGAACATTTCGTACAAAGATTACCACAATTAAGGACAAAAGTGGAAAGGACCTAACAGAAGCAGAAGACATCAAGAAGAGGTGGCAAGAATACACAGAGGAATTATACCGGAAAGATATGGAGGTCTCATACACCCCAGGTAGTGTGGTTGCTGACCTTGAGCCAGACATCCTAGAGAGTGAAGTCAAATGGGCCTTAGAAAGCCTTGCTAACAACAAGGCCAGTGGAGGTGATGATATTCCAGCAGAACTATTTAAAATTCTAAAAGATGATGCTGTTAAGGTGCTACACTCAATATGCCAGCAAGTTTGGAAAACTCAGCAGTGGCCAGAGGATTGGAGAAGATCAGTCTACATCCCAATCCCAAAGAAGGGCAGTGCCAAAGAATGCTCCAACTACCGCACAATTGCGCTCATTTCACACGCTAGCAAGGTTATGCTTAAAATTCTACAAGGCAGGCTTAAGCAATATGTGGACCGAGAACTCCCAGAAGTGCAAGCTGGATTTCGAAGGGGCAGAGGAACCAGAGACCAAATTGCAAACATGCGCTGGATTATGGAGAAAGCTAGAGAGTTCCAGAAAAACATTTACTTCTGCTTCATTGACTACGCAAAAGCTTTTGACTGTGTTGACCACAGCAAACTATGGCAAGTTCTTAAAGAAATGGGAGTGCCTGATCACCTTATCCATCTCCTGAGAAATCTCTATGTGGGACAAGAAGCTACAGTTAGAACTGGATATGGAATAACTGATTGGTTCAAAATTGGGAAAGGAGTACGACAAGGCTGTATATTGTCTCCCTGCTTATTTAATTTATATGCAGAATTCATCATGCGAAAGGCTGGACTGGATGAATCCCAAACTGGAATTAAGATTGCCGGAAGAAATATCAACAACCTCAGATATGCTGATGATACAACCTTGATGGCAGAAAGTGAGGAGGAATTAAAGAACCTTTTAATGAGGGTGAAAGAGGAGAGCGCAAAATATGGTCTGAAGCTCAACATCAAAAAAACTAAGATCATGGCCACTGGTCCCATCACCTCCTGGCAAATAGAAGGGGAAGAAATGGAGGCAGTGAGAGATTTCACTTTCTTGGGTTCCATGATCACTGCAGATGGTGACAGCAGTCACGAAATTAGAAGACGCCTGCTTCTTGGGAGAAAAGCAATGACAAACCTAGACAGCATCTTAAAAAGCAAAGACATCACCTTGCCAACAAAGGTCCGTATAGTTAAAGCTATGGTTTTCCCAGTAGTAATGTACGGAAGTGAGAGCTGGACCATAAAGAAGGCTGATCGCCGAAGAATTGATGCTTTTGAATTATGGTGCTGGAGGAGACTCTTGAGAGTCCCATGGACTGCAAGAAGATCAAACCTATCCATTCTTAAAGAAATCAGCCCTGAGTGCTCACTAGAAGGACAGATCCTGAAGTTGAGGCTCCAGTACTTTGGCCACCTCATGAGAAGAGAAGACTCCCTAGAAAAGACCCTGATGTTGGGAAAGATGGAGGGCACAAGGAGAAGGGGACGACAGAGGACGAGATGGTTGGACAGTGTTCTTGAAGCTACTAACATGAGTTTGGCCAAACTGCGAGAGGCAGTGGAGGATAGGTGTGCCTGGCGTGCCTTGGTCCATGGGGTCACGAAGAGTCGGACACGACTGAACGACTGAACAACAACAACAATGTGGAGAGAGTCTCTTCCTTTAAATTCCTTGGAGTTTATCTCAGTGAAGACCTTACTTGAAAAATCAATACAACCCAGGTGGTTAAGAAAGCCCAACAGAGACTCCACTTCCTCAGAGCAGTGCGAAAGAACAATGTCAACCAACATTTGATGATCTCTTTCTACCGGTCCACAACAGAAAGTGTCCTTTCATACTTCATCATGGTGTGGTACGCCAGTTTGACAGCCACGGATAGAAAGTGCCTACAAAAGGTGATGAATACAGCACAAGGTGATGAATACAGCACAAGACCGTTGCCTCAGGAGAGTGAGGAAAATCCTCAGGAATGATTCACACCCTGGCCGGCACTTTCTTGATCTCCTGCCCTTGGGCAGAAGATATAGAAGCATGATTAGTCGCACCAACGGGGTAAAGAGCAGCTTCTATCCGTGGGCTGTTAGGCTACCGAATGAAAAGATAACAACAGGGCAACTGACTTTCGGGTTGGGTGGGTGTGCGTCAGTAAACGAGGGGAATTAAGACTAAGAGAGGTGAGTAGGGGGTGCTCGTGTAATCTCACTGTATACAAGTTGTACAAGTGACAATAAAGTATTTCAACTACAGTGGAAGCTCGACTTACGAATGACTCGACCTACGTGTTTTTCGACTTACGAAAGGGAAAAAGTGGCCGTGCGCCTATGAATTTTTAGACTCCCGAAAGGAAATCCGCTTGGATTTTAGATGCGGTTTACTCGACTTACGAAGTTTTAGATGGGGTTTACTCGACTTACGAAGGTTTACATAGGGTTTTCTTACGAAATTTTCGACTTACGTTTCCAATGCATTCCTATGGGAATGCCGTTTTTCGACTTACGAAATTTTCGACTTACGAGTGTGCTTTCGGAACGCATTAACTTCGTAAGTCGAGGTTCCACTGTATTTCAACATCTTTTGGGTGCTCTTTAGCAAAGCAGACGAAAAGCACAACAGCGAGAAGGGCATTGGTTCGGCATTCAATTCAATCTGCCATGTTCTGCAACAACATGGGAACCAATATGGGGGACATATCAGACATAGCAAGCAAAAACTAACATGCTTCACTGCACAGTGATCCTGTCTTCTCCATTGTAAAGGTAAACGGGCCCCTGACCATTAGGACGACTCTGGGGTTGCGGACGACTCTGGGGTTGCGGCGCTCATCTCGCTTTATTGGTCGAGGGAGCCGGCGTACAACTTCCGGGTAATGTGGCCAGCATGACTAAGCCGCTTCTGGAGAGCCAGAGCAGCGCACGGAAATGCCGTTTACCTTCCCGCCAGAAGCTACCTATTTATCTACTTGCACTTTGACGTGCTTTCGAACTTCTAGGTTGACAGGAGCAGGGACCGAGCAACGGGAGCTCACCCCATCGCAGGGATTCGAACCGCCGACCTTCTGATTGGCAAGCCCTAGGCTCTGTGGTTTAACCCACAGAGCCACCCGCACCCCCTTCTTCTCCATTGTAGCATGTGCTTAAATGGGATAAGGGAAAGGGGAGAGACTTGAGGACTGAGAAGAAATCTGTGTGTTCATGTGCAGTACGTGTGTACAGAATAAACATCTGGAATGGAGGCAGTAGTTTCATGAGTGCGTTCCTGTTCTGCTTACACCTCTGCCCCCCCCCGGCCCCTGGTGCCTGTATTCAAGGCCCAAAGACTGTTCTGAGTTAAACCAACTAAAGACCAAAATACCTTCACACTGAAGCCAACTAATTTCAGTTTTATGCCAGAGAAGCTTATCCAGAACGAAGTTTTCCCAGCAAAATAATGGGGCAATGATTTCTTGATAGGATGTCCTGGAATGCTGCCAAATTTGAAAAGAGAGAGAAATTAATTGAAAAGCAACTTTTCATATAAAAGATGGATGATACAGAACCATTTGAAAGTGCGTTTTTCTATGTAAATAAATACATTAGAACCAAATGTTCCAAATCAATCCCGTCTTTTCCGATTAGCACCGATGTATGTCCTGCTCCTATGTGAAACACAGCAGGACCAGAAGTTCTTTAGTCTAAAATTCAGCAAATGTGGAGTAGGAAATGTTGCCTAACAGAAGTATCCTTACCTTTGTAGTTTGGGGGAGAGACTCAAGAAGTGTAGTGACGGGTCCCAGGCAAAGATTGTTTTCCATTTCCTTGGGAGCCTCTGAACTACATACTATCCTAAAAAGCCTTTCTACAGTCACAGTATCTTCCATAAGATACTGATCACCTGATCAGAGGTCCATGGAAGCAGAAGAATGGTCAAATTCTACTCACCACTTACTAGATCCATACAACTATCTGGTTTACAGAGCAATTGGTGCACATTGTTATTTAAAAATAGTTGGATGTACCAGTATTGTCTCCCTGTCATGAAAGCTGTAGTTTTACCTGCCTCTGTTACGGTATTTTTATTTTATTTACCCGTTGGTTTGCACTGAAATGAAATATTTTTTTATGTTGCTGCTTTAGCTGATTGCATTTTAATTTTAATTTCTCACTATCCCTCTGACACCTTGATCGAGGAGAGTCCTGCACATTGCCAAGCAACGGGCCAGACTGGCCCAGAGAAGGAGTTCGCTCCCTCGATGCAGACGTCATCTGCTTGGGAGGGATCCAGATTAAAATACAACTTAAAAACAAGATTAAAATACAACATTAAAGTGCAGCCTCATTTCAGTAGAAACTCAAATCAAAAACTATTTGGGGAAGAAACCGTCAAATCTTCACCAAGGCCAACTATCCAAACTGGTCCTGTTGTTGTTGTTGTTGTTGTTGTTGTTCAGTCGTTCAGTCGTGTCCGACTCTTCGTGACCCCACGGACCAGAGCACGCCAGGCACGCCTATCCTTCACTGCCTCTCGCAGTTTGGCCAAACTCATGTTAGTAGCTTCGAGAACACTCTCCAACCATCTCATCCTCTGTCGTCCCCTTCTCCTTGTGCCCTCAACCTTTCCCAACATCAGGGTCTTTTCTAGGGCAAGCCACTCCAGTATCCCTGCCAAGAAAACTCCATGGACAAACTGGTCCTACATGGGCCAGAAAAAAGCCAGGGAATTCCCCAAATAGGAGTTCCATCACAGTAGGAAAAAAGAAAAGAGGGGGGAGGGGATCAAGTTGATTCCAAGCCAAAGGCCAGGCGGAACAGCTCTGTCTTACAGGCCCTGCGGAAAGAAATCAGATCCTGCAGGGCCCTGGTCTCATGAGACAGGGCGTTCCACCAGGTTGGAGCCAGTGTTGAGAAGGCCCTGGCTCTGGTTGAGGCTAATCTGACTTCCTTAGGGCCCGGGACCTCTAGTGTTGCTATTTATGGACCTTAAGGTCCTCCGTGGGGCATACCAGGAGAGTGAGAATGAGCTGGGGTTTGCAAGGGATACTTACAAAGACCTCCTATCCCCCTTGAACTCTTTTCTCCTTGAGAATAACCTGAATGCACTTTTAGCGAAACCACAGAAAATACTGAGTGATGTGTTTACGCTCTGTTAATATCTCTGGAGGTAGCCCAGACTGCTGCTCAAAGCCTTTTACAGCTGCTGGCTGCCATTTAAGCAAAGTGGAAGCGAGAAGAGCTGAAATAAATTTTGTATAACCAGAGAGCACTTTTCGCCGCACTGCGAAGGAAATAGTGTTTCAAAGTATGGGGGGGAGTACCAACATGATTCTTTCTCCAGGCTCCCGGCCAACTGGGGAACCGCGGAGGTGCCAGTTCTGCATTCTACCTGTCTTGCAGCTCAGTTGGCCTCAAAACGTTGCTGAAATGTTGATTGGGCAAGGAGCAGCTAACAACCAGGACCGTGGAGCAAACAGGAGGAAGAAATCTGAGCAAGCCTATTTGTGAGAACTTGGAAATCGTTCCCTTGCCTCCGCCAAGGATCAGCTTTCTTTCAAGTGTGGTCAGATCTGGAGGAGAAGTCGTGTTGTGGCTCCTTTGGCTTGTCATGTAATGGATGGATGAATGGGCGCTTTGACACGGTGACATCCCAAGGCAACGGCGTAAATATTCTGTTACTCTGCAGTCAGCAAAGCTGCCACAGGAAGGCTTAGCGGCTCCAACAATTCGCTATCATTTAATGTAATGAAACTGTTGGATTGCAGCGGAATCCATTAGATCAGAGGGGCCCCCAATCTGCAGTTCCCGAGCTCTTCCTGTGCAGCCCCCAAGCTGCTTGGCTGATGCTGTCAACCTCCTAGCTTTTTCCTTCAACCATATTCTCTTCCTCATTGTCCCATACAGCAGCGTTTTTCAACCGGTGTGCCGCGGCACACTGGTGTGCCGCGAGACACCGGCTGCTGTGCCGCGAATGTTTTCAGGTTAAGAACGGACCTCCGGAACGAATTAAGTATGTAACCAGAGGTACCAGTGTATGTACAATAAAACATCCAACGTTCCACAGGCAGGGTGCCACTGCTGAGAAGGCCCTCTGCCTGGTTCCCTGTAGCTTCACATCTCACAGTGAGGGAACCACCAGAAGATCCTCAGAGCTGGACCTCAGCAGAGACGTCTTTCCCATTGGTCTTAGTGGTTCGTTGCGCCAGGGCGCTGACCTCTCAGGGGCGCCCTAGCAAATGGGGGAGCTGCGCGGCTTTGCCGGCAGCCTCCCCTTTCCCTGCATGCCCACCAGCTGCACCCTGCCAACTATATGGCTGGCGGGCATGCAGCTACCTTCCCACAGCGCTGGATATGCTTAAGACGGCCCTGGACCTCAGTGTCCAGGCTGGACAATGAACGTGGAGACGCTGCTTCAAGTATACTGGGCTGAGGCCATTTATGGCTTCACAGGTCAGCACTAACACTTTGAATTGTGCTCAGAAACATACTGGGAGCCAACGTAGGTCTTTCAGGACCGGTGCTATATGGTCCTGGCAGTCGCTCCCAGTCACCAGTCTAGCTGCCACTTTCTGGATTCGTTCTAATTTCCAAGTCACCTTCAAAGTAGTGTCTAGGGTTCCTGCTGCCAGCCCTCACAAGTGCAATTTTAACAGGGATGTAGTTTTTATGGTCAGGGGCTGCCTTGCAGGTAAGAAGAACAAAGGTAGGGGGAGGAGGTAAATTATTCTATGTTTCAGATTTTACGAAGAATTCAGAAGCCTCATAATGTTGCGTCTCTTCTCCAAGGTGAGCATTTTGAACCCGCGAAGCTCATATCTGAGTTGATCCTAATGAGCTTGACTAACAGTTGTAATGCAGACTGTTCTTCATTATGTTTGTGGAAAAGGCTGAATATGAATGAGAGGTTTCATGGCTTTTAGGTAGATATGTGCCGTGTAATCCATGGAGAGATTAATGCACATAAAACAAGTGGTGAAAACTTTATTTGGACACTGTTAGATAGAGCAGTTTTTTTCCAGCCAAAGAGATTAGCTTTCTGCAGAGACGACTAATGATTTATCTTAAGCTTCAGTTGGAGAAATTAACTTTTCGTTTTAACTCTGTGAGGATTAGATACAGCCAATTTAGTACTCAGGACACCACATGTATTGAAGGCTTCCAAGCACTTTGCTATCATCCTTAGTTTAACATGCTAAAGGTCTTGCATTTTTCATCAGTCCCTTTCACTCCTTTGCTTCACCACTTTACCCAGAGGAAGTCTGCAATGTTTTCTCCTTAAAAAAAAATAATTCATTTTTTCTGCTGCTGCTGTTTCCACAGGTGCGCTTTCAAGACAGCTAAAATATAACCAGTCATCCTTTAAAGGAGCTAAGAAAATGAAACCTGCTCTATTTATTGTTTGTCCATGGATAGTACACCTATATAGGGACACGGGTGGCGCTGTGAGTTAAACCACAGAGCCTAGGGCTTGCCAATCAGAAGGTCGGCAGTTCGAATCTCCATGATGGTGTGAGCTCCCGTTGCTTGGTCCCAGCTCCTGCCAACCTAGAAGTTTGAAAGCACGTCAAAGTACAAGTAGATAAATAGGTACCACTCTGGCGGGAAGGTAAACAGCGTTTCCGTGCGCTGCTCTGGTTCACCAGAAGCAGCTTAGTCATGCTGACCACATGTCTGCGGACAAACGCCAGCTCCCTCGACCAGTAAAGCGAGATGAGCGCCGCAACCCCAGAGTCGTCCGCGATGGGACCTAATGGTCAGGGGTCCCTTTACCTTTTAGTACACCTATAGACAATCACAAGCCTGAGTTTTGACTACTGTGCATGATCTCCACCAGGTATAGCCTCCTACGAATGTGCTCCAACACAGTGGCGTAGTGTGGGGGAGGCCATAAGAGGGATTGCCCTGGGTGCAAAATTGTTAGAGGCACAAAAACTCAACACATGGCACTGCCTCAATACAGCTGTGCCCTTCTTTCTCTGGGCTGCATTGAAAATATCTTCCCAATGCAAACCAGGAAGTGACCTCTCCGGAGTACACATGAGTTTGGATTGCAGGACTCCAAGCTTCTACCATTGATAATCTCTACAAAAACATCCCCTGAACATAGAAGTTAGGATTGTGAGCTGCTGCTTGTAGCTGGAAGTGGCACAGCCCTTTCTGCAAGAGCCACACACGAGAAATCGGTGACAGAAAGCAGATTGCACCAATGGTGTGGGAGGAAATGTCAGGCAATTTTTGAAAGTGAGTGGGTCGATGGGGAAATGGTCATAAATCAGGGCTTGGGAGTGAAAGGCGCAGCCTCTGACATTCTGAGCTGCCCACCTCCAACAGTTACATCTAAAAAATGTGATTCACCCTGTGCCAGGGAACTGATTTTGTGAGCCCTGGGAAATCAGGATTCTAAAATCCACAAACCCAGAAAGGTCCCTCATTCAGAAGGATGCTTTCCCCCTGAAATATACTCAGAGTCAAGTGCGAATTTCATGCTCTTTATTCAGCTCATAGTAGCAAGGAATGAATCTTTTCCCCAAAACGTCTGCTATATATACATTATTTACACAATGGGCCCCACGTGATTGGCTAATTCTGGGCTACTCCTGTAGGCCAATCAGGTTGCAGATTCACTTAATCCAGGGGCCTGATTGGCTGCTCTTGCAGGCCAATCAGGTCGCTGATTCACTTCCACCTGGAGCTGGATTGGGTGGCTCCTGTGGACCAATCAGACTGCTGCATTCTGGATCCTATTGTTCTAGGACCAAGCAGACTGCTGCATTTTGGATCCTATTGTTCTAGGATTCAGCTCCGTACATAACACCCCCCAAGTTGTGGGGAGCGCGCTTGTCACTGTAGCTCCGCGCCCGCCCGCCCCTCTTTTTGAGTTAAGCAAATCTGCTTCGGAAATCTGCACAGGGCTCTGGTGGTTAGCGCAAAGAATCATAAAAACATGTACAGCCCAGGGAGCAGTTCTACTGCTCAGTGTCACCTCGGTGAAAATGTAGAGCAGGCGAGCTGGAGTGCGATGGAGGCCGAGGCCGTGGCTGGCAGGAATTCTTTGAAACGTCTGACTAAAAGAAAACGGGAAAACTCCCACGACAGTGAAGATTACATGAGTAAATCCAAGCTCCAGGGAAGCTGCAGCCCAGCTTCATGTTCCATCATCCTTGAACTGGGCCAGGGCAGTGGGGTGGCAGCAACATGAAGAGGAAAGTTTCTGGTGGATGGGAAACATCTGGCTTACCCTGAGACTGAGCAGGAGTCCTGAACCGCATTACCTGGATTTGCATCTTTTCCATTACTTATCCAGATGTATTTGCAAACAGGCTTCAGCATCAAGGTCACATGAAGCTGGAATTTCTGTTTCAACGGGGAGCAACGCAGAAAGCCAATACCAGTCAAAACAAGTAAATAAGTAACATTTCCAGGGGGAGGCGGGGGGGGGGGGGTTGGGAAGGTTAGTCAAGTTTTACAGCCTTGGCTTGAATGCCTGTTGTGCATTGGGTAGGCAGGTATATATATGAGTGTGTCATGTTTTTAACATGTATTGATTTAAAGGGGGATTAGACAAATTCGTGGAGGATAAAGCTATCGATGGATACTTGCCACAACGGTTATGTACTGATCCCACTGTCAGAGGCAGTAGGAAGGGGCTCGATGAGCCTGTAGTTTGATCCAGCCAGCAGAATTCTTCTCATGCTCTTAATACTGTCATGAGTTTGGGTGCCAGAGTTTGTGGGTGCAAGGCACCCATACTTCCTGGATTTAGTAAGTGTTAGAATTTAATCAATGCTTGAAGTAATATTAATAATGATGGTGATAACCCATCTGCCTGGGTTTCCCCAGCCACTCTGGGTAAAAGGTAAAGGTAAAGGGGCCCCTGACCATTAGGTCCAGTCATGTCTGACTCTGGGGTTACGGCACTCATCTCGCGCTATAGGCCGAGGAGCCGGCGTTTGTCCGCAGACAGCTACTGGGTCATGTGGCCAGCATGACAAAGCCGCTTCTGGCGAACCAGAGCAGCACACGGAAACGCCGTTTACCTTCCCGCCGGAGCAGTACCTATTTATCTACTTGCACTTTGATTTGCTTTCGAACTGCTAGGTTGGCAGGAGCTGGGACCGAGCAACGGGAGCTCACCCCTTCGCGGGGATTCGAACCGCCGACCTTCTGATCAGCAAGCCCTAGGCTCTATGGTTTAACCCACAGCGCCACCTGGGTCCCCCGCCACTCTGGGTGGCTTATAGTGTATCTAAAAGCATAATAAAAACATCAAGCATTAAAAACCTCCAGATACAAGGCTGCCTTCAGATGTCTTCTAAAAGTTGTGTAATTCTTTATCTCCTTGACATCTGACATCATTCCACAGGGAGGGTGCCACTACCGAGAAGACCCACCTGCCTGGTCCTGGTTCCCTGTAACTTCGCTTCTTGCAGTGAAGGAACCAGCAGAAGACCCTCTGAGGAGGACCTCAGTGTCCGGGCTGAATGATGGTGGTGGAGACTCTCCTTTAAGGTATATTGGGCCAAGGCCTTATAGGGCTTTAAAAATCAGCACTAATAGTTTGAATTGTGCTCAGAAATGTACTGGAGTACTACCGTAAAATGGGCTGCCAAGTGTTGGGTTTAAATACAGGCCAAACCTGCCTCCTCTGTTAGGTAATCTCCTGGGGAGATGAACCATTAAAAGAGGACAAAGGGAATGTGCGGAGCCATTAGGAAAGTGATTGACAAAGCAAAGACTCTCTGCCACCCTGAGCTCTGAGATAGTGAGTCTGAAAATAATGCCAGAGCTTTTGTTAGGAGGAAGTTTTAGGATTTCAGGTGGCCGTGATATGATCGAGTGGGGAAAGGTGTCAGTCTGTTAAATGCGTCAAGCTGGAGGGAGGGGGCCAGAGCACAATGGGTGCTGACTGTTTGAATCAGAGACTGCATCAATGGGAGCGACAGGACCCTCCTGGAGTGTAATGCTCCATCATAGACTTAGGTTGTATATATGTGTGATTAAACCATATATCATAAAGACACCACAGTCTCTGCTGTGCCTCATTTCCAAAGGAAACACAAACCCTGTGTAAGCTCCTAGACCCCTGGAATCTTCCACCGCTAGGAAATTGGGGTGGCCTGCAACAATACAATGTTCAATGCATACCCAACAAAGTATTCTGGTCTGCATACTCTCAAAGCACGATTCTCCTGGAATAGGCACAGTAGTTGACAGAAAGTAATTTGGATCCTTGTGCATGTAATACATGCTAAAACAGCCCTCTGGGATCTCCTTACAGCTGTGGTAAAAGTTAACCCCCAATAATTTCTTTTACGTTATGTATCTCAGCGGAGCCTTCTCACAAATACTATGCCTCCGCAAAAGGGGAGACCTGACTGCAGACTATAATAGGAATCTGCTGCTGGAGATTCTTCCGCAGCCCAAAATTCCCATAAGTAATTGTGACGAAGAACAGCTTCCAAAAAGCAAAAACCATGGGAAGCCACTGAACTCGCTGTTAATCTCGGCTAGCAAGGACAAGCAGAGCATAAACCTTCCTTCCCACATAGGACCTCCATAACGCACTCATCCAGATAACAAATATATTATATTTGGAAAGGTCCTGGCTCTGATTTATATCTCACACCCCAAGGAAGTCTGCAAAGACTGCCAAAAGCGTCCGCGAGCCCTTCCCTCAGTCCATATGGTTTCATTCTTCAAAATATGTTATTTGGGGAAGCGGATTTCAGGGACTTCAAGGGAAACAAATGGAGGCTGATATTGAAGAGGAATTAAGGAATTAAAGTCTTCAATAAGTTCCTGCTTGTGGGGATGTCAGAGTTCCTGCACATATTATCCCCCTCATTCATTTCTTTATTTACTCTCTTTCACTTTCTCTGTTGCAGACTAGCTTTCTCAATCACGCACCGGGTGTGAAGAAAAGTGTGTGGCGGGGAAGAGGGGTATGTGCATGATTCAGCAATGAGTAATTTTTTTTTTTTAACTACAGTATTTTCCTGCGTATAAGACTACTTTTTAACCCAGGAAAATCTTCTCAAAAGTCGGGGGTCGTCTTATACGTCGGGTCGTATTTCTTATACAGCGAGTATATCCCAAACTCTATATTTTAACTGGAAAAGTTGGGGGTCGTCTTATATGCCCAGTCATCTTATATGCCGGAAAATATGGTATTTGAAGTCTGTGTCACTCTCCCATACCCCTGGAATGGTCCCTTCCCCTCTCCAGGTCTAAAGAATGCAAGGAGCCAAGGCAGGGAGAGGCATGTCTGTCTCTTTCCATGATGTGCACCTGCTTAAAGCACTCTCTAAGCATCCTATAATAAGCAAATAAAGTCTGAGCAGCACTAGAGGAGAGAAAACAGGCATATTTGCATGGTAATTCAGTCTCCCCCCTGAGGGCTTTTTTGATACCTGCCTCTTAAGAGGAGGCACACTAAGAGGATTCCTCTGACACACTTGACTATTAACTACGTTTGATTGTTTACATGGAAGATTAGCATAGAATCATAGAATCATAGAATCGGAAGAGACCACAAGGGCCATCCAGTCCAACCCCCTGCCAAGCAGGAAACACCATCAAAGCATTCCTGACAGGTGGCTGTCAAGCCTCTGCTTAAAGACCTCCAAAGAAGGAGACTCCACCACACTCCTTGGCAGCAAATTCCACTGTCAAACAGCTCTTACTGTCAGGAAATTCTTCCTAATGTTTAGGCGGAATCTTCTTTCTTGTAGCTTGAATCCATTGCTCCGTGTCCGCTTTTCTGGAGCAGCAGAAAACAACCTTTCTCCCTCCTCTATATGACATCCTTTTATATATTTGAACATGGCTATCATATCACCTCTTAACCTTCTCTTCTCCAGGCTAAACATCCCCAGCTCCCTAAGCCATTCCTCATAAGGCATCGTTTCCAGGCCTTTGACCATTTTGGTTGCCCTCCTCTGGACATGTTCCAGCTTGTCAGTATCCTTCTTGAACTGTGGTGCCCAGAACTGGACACAGTATTCCAGGTGGGGTCTGACCAGAGCGGAATACAGTGGTACTATTACTTCCCTTGATCTAGATGCTATACTCCTATTGATGCAGCGCAGAATTGCATTGGCTTTTTTTTAGAAGGTGGGGGAAAGGATCAGTTTCAGACCCAGTTCTCTCCCACAATCCCCTGGGGACTCTTCCAGACAACTTGTTTAGATAGATAATAATAATAATAATAATAATAATAATAATAATAATAATAATAATTTATTATTTGTACCCCGCCCATCTGGCCGGGTCTCCCCAGCCACTCTGGGCGGCTTCCAACAAATATCAAAATACATTAAAATATCACAGATTAAAAACTTCCCTAAACAGGGCTGCCTTCCCTGGACAAGCCTGCCTAGTAAGCCCAGCCACAAGTTGTAGACGTGCCTCTCTCTCACACACACACATCGTTGGCAGCTTTGTGTTGAACGAAAGGAGGAAGAATACTCAGTCTCCATCAGGTTGCAAATCATGAGAGGTCCTTTTGTCTTGCCCTGCTAGGTCACTTCCAGATGCAGTGGGGAGAGGGCAGAGAGAGAGAGAGAGAGAGAGAGAGAGAGAGAGAGAGAGAGAGAGAGCGCACTCTTAGCACAATGAAATGGTTGCTGTTTATTTTGATTTATTTAAAGTGTTTACTCTAGTCTTCAGCTGCAAAGGCTTCCAGAGCAGCTTCCATAATACAGAAGACAATCCCTGCTTTCAGGCTTATGATCTAAAAGACGTTATACAGAAGGGAAGGTGGGGGGGGCAGGGGCGGAGGAAGCCTCCTCGCCACCCGGGGCGAGGCGTCGTGACGTTGCGTCGTGACATCAAGATGCAACATGACGACGGAGTGCGGATGCGCGAAAAAAAGGCGTGCGCACTCCATCCAAGGCGGCGGCGCTGCTTCCGCAGTGCCCTTGCGAGGCGCCGCGCCAAAAGCCACACGCGATCGGCGGCTCGTGGGGGGTGCCCCACCGCCGCTGCTTTTGGCGCGGCGCCTTGCTAAGGCGCCGCGGAAGCAGCGTCGCCACCTTGGATGGAGTGCGCACGTGCGAAAAACGCCAATCTTTACCCCTCCACCAACGAACACAATAACCAATGCCTAACCGCCAACCTTACAAGTTGTGACTAATTGCTACGCAGTAGGCGAAAACCAAATGGCACCAGCCAATCAGACAGATGGAAGAATTCCTACCAGGCCCCTGCCCCAAAAGCAGACGACCCCATGACAGGCATAGCAAGGTCAAAACAGAGAACATCTTGACTGGAAAGAGCTGAAGGGCCAAGTGGAGCTGGTCCCTCAGCAGGGCCACATAGCATGTGTCTACAGCCCCATCTGTGATGGCCTGGGATTCAGACTCAGATGCTGAACCTGAGGGATCCCAGCCTGCACAGGATTCCCCGCCTCCAGAACCAGCAGAGCCGGGGCTAGGGCCTGAGTCAGAAGGGTCCTCACCTGTACTGGATCCTCAGGTGCAGGCATCTGATGAGTCTGCTCTGGCTCCTGATGGGATGGAGGACCCATTGCCTGCAGGTGCTCCACTCCCAGCCCTGTCAGGGGAAGCTGAGGTTGCCTCTGGGTCCGGTAACCCTCCAGCCTCTCCTGAGCTGCAGAGGCTCAGGGCAGAGAGGCGAAGGGAACTGAGTTCCCGCAGGAGGAGTGCTCGCCTCCAAGCCAGGAGAGGCGAGTCACCAGAGGATCGGGGCCGCCCTCTGCCTCGGGGCAGATAAAAGCCAGCCAGCCCCAGCCCAAGTTGCAGGAGCAACATCGTTGGTGACCAGTTCCTGCTTGAAACCTGTCCTGCTTTCCTGCCTGAGCTCCTGACCCGCCCTGGTTCCCTGCTTGCCTACCTGTTCCCGACTTTGCCTGACTCCCTGCCCTGCACCCAGCTTCAGTGACTATGGACTGCCTTTACGTTGCACCTCTGACCATGGACCGGACTTGGACCTCGCCTTTCAGGTAACCCACGGGACCAGCACAGTATCTGCCCCTCTGCTGCAACCATTTGGAATGGCAGCTGAGGACGAAAAGAGACAAAAGCATCTGATCTTCCAGCAGAGCCGATGGAGCCAGCTCTGCTTCCTGTGTGCGCATCAGCTGCATCCAGATGGAACTGCTGTTCCACTTTCGGCGGCGGCCAGAATTGAAACTGTGTGTCTACACCAGTGATGGCTAACCTTGACACTCCAGATGTTTTGGAACTACAACTCCCATCATCCCTGACCACTGGTCCTGTTAGCTAGGGATGATGGGAGTTGTAGTTCCAAAACATCTGGAGTGTCAAGGTTAGCCATCACTGGTCTACACCAAGTGCGTGTAATGTGTTTGTCCCCACCCGCTCCCCATCTATGTACCACTTAGCACCCTCGAGGTATGGATGGAACAAAGTGTTCGCCTCTCCCCTTCCTCTCCCCATCCATTCCCTCTGTTCCTCTCAGCCACTTGAATGGATCATTTCTTGAGTGGTTCCCTCCTTTGGTCAAAGGGCTAAGGAGGCGAGGCTGACCTAAACCATCACACTCTTTGTCAACCATGCACACCCCTAGAAAAACCTGCTGCTTACCGCAGAATCGGAACAAATGACAATCGGGAAGATTGCTGTTTGTTCCAGTTCAGTGATGAACAGCGGGTTTTCCTGGGGAAAGCAGCGGGATAATTATTATTTATTTATTTATTTATTTGTTTATTTATTTATTTATTTATTATTTGTGCCCCGCCCACTCTGGGCGGCCTCCAACAGATATTAAAATACATTAAAATATCACAGGTTAAAAACTTCCCTAAACAGGGCTGCCTTCAGGTATTTTCTGAATGTCAGATAGTTGTTAATCTCTTTGACCTCTGCTGGGAGGGCGTTCCACAGGGCGGCCGCCACTACCAAAAAGGGCCTAAGAACCATAAGAAGGGAGGAGAATCGGGGCCTTGAAATTGTCCATCAAGAGTTTGCACAGGCTTCCTCAGCCTCGGCCCTCCAGATGTTTTTGGCCTATAATAATAATAATAATAATAATAATAATAATAATAATAATAATTTATTATTTGTACCCCGTCCATCTGGCTGGGTCTCCCCAGCCACTCTGGGCGGCTTCCAGCAAACATTAAAATACATTAACACATCACAGATTAAAAACTTCCCTAAACAGGGCTGCCTTCAGGTATTTTCTAAATGTCAGGTAGTTGTTGATCCCTTTGACCTCTGATGGGAGGGCGTTCCACAGGGTGGGCGCCACTACCGAGAAGGCCTTCTGCCTGGTTCCCTGTAGCTTTGCTTCTCGCAGTGAGGGAACCGCCAGAAGGCCCTCGGCGCTGGATCTCAGTGTCCGGGCTGAATGATGGGGGTGGGGACGCTCTTTCTGGTATACAAAAGACAAAAAATAAGAATAACAAACACCTGTTTGTACTTGGACCTGTAAAGTGCACACCTGTGCCTGGAAAATGCTGCAGAAAAGGAAGTCTGGATGAGCTCTCCCAGTGCTATTTTTCTAGAAAATGAGGTACCAGGCACTCACCTGAGAGGTGCCGGAACTCAGTTCCAGTGAAGGCAAATATTCAAATTTACACATTTGATACTGTGCTATTAGGCATATGACAATGGAAAGATTTTTCTGGGCTGACCGTGTCACACCCGCTCAGCTTCAACACCATGGGTGGTGGTGCATTAGAAGCAGGGGCACATGGAAAAAGACCTCTGCCAAAAGCTATAGCTGCACCGCAGCTGTGACAATAACTGCCCATAAACAGAGGATTGCAGCCAGCGCTTGTTTCGCTGCAGGGCTACTTCATCTCCTCATGACTGAGGCCAGCAACCAAACTGAGCCCAGGTGGAGAACAAAAGTGATGCCTGTGTGCGAGGCAAGTGGAGGAGGAGGAACAGCAATCTGTCTGATCAGCATAACCTTCTTTGAACTTAGGAGAGAGGGGGAGAGAGAGAGAGAGAGAGAGAGAGAGAGAGAGAGAGAGAGAGAGAGAGAGAGAGAGAAGGAATCTCCCTCCTCAGAGGTCTCACCAGTTTCCTGTCTCTCTGAAGCCCTCTTGGGTGATTCTATATTTGTGTTCAGTAAACACGTAGACTGGAGGCGGGTGGTGCTGTGATGTAAACCACAGAGCGTAGGGCTTGCCGATCGGAAGGTCGACGGTTCGAATCCCCGCAACGGGGTGAGCTCCCGTTGTTTGGTCCCAGCTCCTGCCAACCTAGCAGTTCAAAAGCATGTCAAAGTGCAAGTACAATGGTACCTTGGGTTACCGACGCTTCAGGTTACAGGCGCTTCAGGTTACAGACTCCGCTAACCCAGAAATAGTACCTCAGGTTAATAACTTTGCTTCAGGATGAGAACAGAAATCGCGTGGCGGCAGAGGGAGGCCACATTAGCTAAAGTGGTACCTCAGGTTAAGAACAGTTTCAGGTTAAGAACGGACCTCCAGAATGAATTAAGTTCTTAACCCGAGGTACCACTGTAGATAAATAGGTACCGCTCCGGCGGGAAGGTAAACGGCGTTTCCGTGCACTGCTATGGTTCGCCAGAAGCGGCTTAGTCATGCTGGCCACATGACCCGGAAAAACTGTCTGCAGATAAACGCCCACTCCCTCGGCCTGTAAAGCGAGATGAGCGCCGCAACCCCAGAGTCGTTCCCGACTGGACTTAACTGTCAGGCGTCCTTTACCTTTACCTTTTTTAAACACGTAGACGCCCCCCAGAAACTGCCTTGAGGGCTTTGCCATGTTTCTGCTCCATCCCTGATGGAGTGGTTGAATGATACAACAGCGTACAATATCATATTGTTGCATGCACCCCAATCTCTGGGCACTGAGAGACTTCATGTCAGAGGTTCCTGCACTTCACCCAGGGTTCGGTTTCCCTGAAATGAAGGTCAGCGCTCCTTCAGGTATACAGGACCGAGGCCATTTAGGGCTTTAAAGGTCAGCACCAACACTTTGAATTGTGCTCGGAAACGTACCGGGAGCCAATGTAGTTCTCTCAGGACCGGTGGTCCCGGCGGCCACTCCCAGTCACCAGTCTAGCTGCCGCATTCTGGATTAATTGCAGTTTCCGGGTCACCTTCAAAGGTAACCCCATGTAGAGCACATTGCAGTAGTCCAAGTGGGAGATAACTAGAGCATGCACCACTCTGGTGAGACAGTCTGTGGGCAGGTAGGGTCTCAGCCTGCGCACCACATGGAGCTGGTAGACTGCTGCCCTGGATACAGAATTGACCTGCGCCTCCATGGACAGCTGTGAGTCCAGAATGACTCCCAGGCTGCGCACCTGGTCCTTCGGGGCACAGTTACCCCATTCAGGACCAGGGAGTCCCCCACACCCACTCGCACCCTGTCCCCCAAAAAACAGTACTTCTGTCTTGTCAGGATTCAACCTCAATCAACATATTTTGACTTCCCTCCACCCCTCTTGCGGTTTCTTATAATTTTAATTTTTAATTTTGCATTTCCTACATTATTCTGTTACTCCCTGACTTTTTTTTCAACATTGCAGACAACAAAGGAGCTGTTTGGGTGGTTTCCTCTTATAGATTCTACCCCAACCTACACAAGATGTTGTTGTTGATGATGGTGGTGGTGATTTTATTATTTGGACGGCACAGATCTGACTGGATTGCAAGGGATGGTCCCACAAAACAAAAGGAGGGATATCTCACCCAACCTTGCATGTCCATTGACTCTATGACACGTCGCCTCAAGCCATTATTTTCAAAACTGGAATTTAGTGCGTCATGTCAAACCTTCTCATCCCTGTAAGTGACAGAAAAACAACAACTGTACAGATGTTCGGAAACAGCAATAATCACAGAATTAGCCTGTGGAGAGAACAAAGACCAGTGATAAAAAAAAACCGATCGCTTCCCCTTTTCTTCGTGCAAAAATGGCATGCCGTGAAGGGAATGCTAGGGCCGAGTGTGTCTGTGCTTCGTAGTATGAGGCAGGAACTTGGTTTGGATAGGGATAAATGGAAAGGCTGTACAAATAAAAGATCAAAGCAAAATGCTTATTACAAAGCTCCCAGAAGCCGGGGTGAGAGGGGTCTTCAAGTGAGGTCCACCAATTCCTCAAAGACATCTTATGTGTTGAAGTCAGGGAAGATGTTACGATGTGCACAAACAAGGCAATTTATTTTGCTCTCCGTGTGACAGTTCTCAGCTCAAGGGAACGCACACAATAGGGGATGGGAGTTGCCTCCACATCTTTTATTCTTCGGAATTGCCATCTTCATTCATTCACTTTTAATGCAGCATGTCGACAAACCTCTTGCTATCTAGCAGTAAGCTCTCATCCTTATCCCCCAAATCCACTGCTACATCATATTTCCACTACTGCAGCCATCTAAGGTAAAGGTAAAGGGACCCCTGACCATCAGGTCCAGTCGTGTCCGACTCTGGGGTTGCGTGCTCATCTCGCTCTATAGGCCGAGGGAGCCGGCGTTTGTCCGAAGACAGCCTCTGGGTCATGTGGCCAGCATGACAAAGCTGCTTCTGGCGAACCGGAGCAGCGCACAGAAATGCCGTTTACCTTCCCACCACAATGGTACCTATTTATCTACTTGCACTGGCATGCTTTTGAACTGCTAGGTTGGCAGGAGCTGGGACCGAGCAATGGGAGCTCACCCCATCGCAGGGATTCAAACCGCTGACCTTCTGATCAGCAAGCTTGTGGTTTAACCCACAGCGCCACCTGGTCCCCGGTCTGCAGCCATCTAGCCTCTGCTTAATTTTTTTTTAGAAAGGCCCAGTGCTGTGTGGTCAGTGGACCAAGGGGACTAGGCTAGTCCCCTAAATGTTCCCAGCAAACGACAGTACAGTGGTACCTCGGTTTACGAACTTAATCCGTTCCGGAAGTCCGTTCTTCAACCGAAACCATTCTGAAACCAAGGCGCGCTTTCCTTAATGAGGCCTCCCGCCGCCAGTGCCCTTCCACCGTTCGGATTCCGTTCTTAGACTGAGGTAAAGTTCTCAAACCAAGACACTATTTCCGGTTTTGCGGAGTTTGTAAACCAAACCGTTCTTAAACCGGACTGTTCTTAAACCGAGGTTGTTGTTGTTCAGTCGTTCAGTCGTGTCCGACTCTTTGTGACCCCATGGACCAGAGCACGCCAGGCACGCCTGTCTTTCACTGTCTCTCGCAGTTTGGCCAAACTCATGTTAGTAGCTTCGAGAACACTGTCCAACCATCTCGTCCTCTGTCGTCCCCTTCTCCTTGTGCCCTCAACCTTTCCCAACATCAGGGTCTTTTCCAGGGAGTCTTCTCTTCTCATGAGGTGGTCAAAGTACTGGAGCCTCAACTTCAGGATCTGTCCTTCTAGTGAGCACTCGGGGCTGATTTCCTTAAGAATGGATAGGTTTGATCTTCTTGCAGTCCATGGGACTCTCAAGAGTCTCCTCCAGCACCATAATTCAAAAGCATCAATTCTTCGGCGATCAGCCTTCTTTATGGTCCAACTCTCTGAGGTACTTCTGTATTAAAGTATTAAAACCTTGTGCCTCCTTCCCAAAGCCTAGGATGCTTCTGTCCACCTTAGGGAGGGTGAGATACTTATGCGCAAAATGTCATGATGTCGCAACATTGTCCCCCACCCCCCCATTGCCCTTGCAAGCTGGTGCCTCTGGCTCTGTCTCCCATGAAAAATTTCACCACACACTACTGCAAAGGCCCGCCACCTTCCAATCCTGCCATCCATGTACCATCAAGCAACACCAGGAACAACTTTGTGATGTTTCAACTAAACCAGGCATGGCCAAACTTGGCCCTCCGGCTGTTTTGGGACTATAATTCCCATCATCCCTGACCCCTGGTCCTGTTAGCTAGGGGTGATGAGAGCTGTAGTTCCAAAACAGCTGGAGGGCCAAGTTTGGCCATGCCTGGAAACCCTTCACTATTGCAGATATTAAAATTGTGCAGCCTGAAGCAACTGGAAGCATAAAAACTGGCTCCTTTGGGGATAAAACATTGTCCAGAGCCATAAGTTTGAGTCGAGCTTTACTCGCAGAGCTTTCTTCAAAACAGAACAAAAATAATATCTGAATAATTCCATACAATATCTTGAGCATGTCCAGCACAGGCTCAGCATCTTATAAGAAATAAAAGATAATTCCAAACAGACCTAGAAGCAAAAGGCCTCTCTCTTCCTACAGTCTCCATTACACTAGAGATGTTTTCTCTTCCTTGAGGAGACTCATTCCACTCCCTTTGTTCTCTCTGCAGTGTTCAGAGAAAGACTAACTCATACAAATTGAAGACCCGCAAGTTAACATATGCACAGAATGTAATCCCATCTATTTCATAATGCTAGTTACAGGTAGGTAGCCGTGTTGGTCTGCCGTAGTTGAAACAAAATTAAAAAATTCCTTCCGGTAGCACCTTAGAGACCAACTAGAGACAAACAGGCCAAATCCTATGCTAAAGGATAAATGGACATAAATCTGACATCAGGAATCACAAGACAGAGAAACCAGTAGGAGAACACTTCAGTCTCCCAGGACGCTCTATACAAGATCTCAAAGTAGCTGTCTTATTACAAAAGAATTTCAGAAATAGACTGGAAAGAGAAGTTGCTGAATTGCAACTCATTACCAAACTTAAAACCATGGAAAGACCTGGCCTGAATAGAGACATTGGATTCTTATCTCATTATACATGATGATTTTTAGCCATCTCACCCCTTGCTTTTTCCTGTAAGACTAATTGCAGTCGTTAACAGTCGTCAAGAGGTTTACCACACCTATCAGCCAATCACCCATTCCCACCACCCATCTGAGTAATACCCCTCCCACCCTCTCACTATATATAAGGGTCTGGTGACTTCTGTTTCAGTGTATCTGAAGAAGTGTGCATGCACACGAAAGCTCATATCAATAACAAACTTAGTTGGTCTCTAAGGTGCTACTGGAAGGAATTTTTCCCATTTTGTTCCATCTCTTTCATGTGATCTAAGTCAGGCACTGGGACAGAGCAGAGAACAACAGCAGTTCATTATTAACCCACCCAGGTTCTTGGAGAGGTCTTCTTGCTCTTCTTTAGCTTCAGCGGAATCTTCCAGTGAAACCCTTTCAGGCATTCCCCATTACAGTGTGAATTGAACAATTAGACTTAAGATCCCCAACAAGAATCCTCAAGCTTCCCCAGGCGTGGAAGAAGGTCAGTGGACCTCACTGAGCTAGTGCTTTGGCCAGGGCAGAATATATACTACTTGCCAATGGTGTACACGTATTTGGACCCTTGATAATGACTAAATTAGAAAACCCCTCTCATTTTCATTCCATAGTAGAGCTAGATTGTTCTAGCAGTCTTCCCTTGCCATACGTCCATTTTACAACTTTCCTCAAACCACCAGTGTACGTATATTGCCCAGCGTTATTCTCCATTAAAACCTACTGAATAAAAGAATTCCAGCCAAGGAAGAGAGATATCTGGATGCGGAACATATCTACATCTAATCTGTATTTTTTTAATAACCACTTTATGTAAGTTATTTTATGTAAGTACCTTTTGTTATTGTAATAAGAAATCAAAGCCATATGGGACCAGGTGGCGCTGTGGGTTAAACCACAGGCTTGCTGATCAGAAGGTCAGCGGTTCGAATCCCTGCGACGGGGTGAGCTCCCATTGCTCGGTCCCAGCTCCTGCCCACCTAGCAGTTTGAAAGCACGTTAAAGTGCAAGTAGATAAATAGGGACCGCTCCGGCGGGAAGGTAAACGGCGTTTCCGTGCGCTGCTCTGGTTCGCCAGAAGCAGCTTTGTCATGCTGGCCACATGACCCGGAGGCTGTCTTCGGACAAACGCCGGCTCCCTCGGCCTATAAAGCGAGATGAGCACGCAACCCCAGAGTCGGACACGACTGGACCTGATGGTCAGGGGTCCCTTTACCTTTACCATATATATATATATATATATATATATATATATATATATATATATATATATATATATATATATATATAATGTTCATAAGTGTGCCAAACAAACAAGGCCACATGTGCATATTTCTTTGTCTCGGGAACAAAGGGGGGTTGCCCCTCCAGCTACTCAGCAGCCCTCCCTCTGCCTGAGTGATAATTCCCGGCATCCTGATACCTGAGTGCCAGACAGGTAGCCATTCCAGAGATAACAAACCCAGATGAAGACAAAATGGTGTGATTAACTTGGCTGAGAAACCGGGAAATGTAAATACCTCTTTTGCTTCACTTGGTGGGTGTTTAGTGGAGGACAAGAGGGGGCAGGGGGCAGGATGCTCAGATTGCTGCCACCAGACCTCCCCTTTCATGATGTAACCATGATGTATCTGGGGGGGGGGTGTCTCGGGCTACACCCCTCCTATGGTGTATGCATGGTGTTTCTGGGGGGTGGTCTTGGTTCAGGGGGGGATTCAAAATGTCTATATAGGGGCAGGCGCACTTTTGTTCTAGGTTGCTCCTCCATCCAGCATGTGGTGAGTAAGAACCCTGTTGCAACAGTATTTGTTAATAAAGATCAGGCTTACTAGCCGCCTTGCTTTCCATTAGAACTCTGGTCTGGTCTCTGTCTTTTCTGCGCAGGCAGGGGTTTCAAAATAACGTCCTGCCAAGGTTCAGGATTCCACCCGGAATCGAATCCTTTATCTAGATAACTCTCTTAAATTCTTACAACAGTTGTTATTATTATTATTGCTTCATTCTGACAGTAGGACAATTTCAGCGCAGTGTCAAACAAAGATAGCTCCAGTTCTCTCTGCAAAGGAGCACTTCCTTCTGAAATCTAATAACCCAGAAATTGCATCTGACAGGCATAATGATATGTAGTGATGTTATGGATTCCTAGTTCTCCAGCAGCGGTTTCCTCAATCCTGTATTTTGCTGGTCTGGGACACTTGTCCAGCCAAATGCATTTTCAAATCACGCTATCCCAATCTTTTGAGTTTATCCCAACAGACGTACAGCAATTGTTTTGTATAAAAACAATAAGCTTGGGTTTTTAAAAAAAAAGATTTAACAAAATATATATTTATTGCTCAGCAGATTTTAGATGGATTCATGTGATTCTTTAACAGCATAACCCTGTGCATGTCTGGTCACGAGTAGGACCCACTGATTCCCAGGTATGTGTGCACAAGAGTGAAAGTCTAAATCTTCTTTATTTAATTGTTCCATAATTAATTTAAGGCAAGTTTTCTAAATTACAGATGATGTTGCATCATACCAGCATTTGTTCCACTGTTTCACCCTTGTCCGCATGTTGATCTCTAAGGCAGTGCACACATTACTGTTTACTCCCACTCATGGGAGAAGCCAGGATTTTTGTTAGGGGGCAGGACTTTTGTTGGGAGGGGCAGAACCGACGGGATTGGTCAGTTAGTTAAGTATTGTTTTACTTGCTCTAGAGAGGCAGCTGCCCCCCCCCCGCCCCTTCTTGGCTAAGCTCATGCTTGGTGTGCTTTCGAACTGCTAGGTTGGCAGGAGCTGGGACCGAACAACGGGAGCGCACCCCGTCGCGGGGATTCGAACCGCCGACCTTCTGACTGGCAAGCCCAAGGCTCAGTGGTTTACACCACAGCATCCCTTTAATTTTCCCTTTATTTCCTCTTAAAACAATAATGACACAATCAGAGGCGTAGCAAGGTCAGGTGGTACACAGTGCAGAATTTGTTTTGCCACCCCTCCCCCCACATCTACGGCTCAGGGTAGGTTTGGGAGCCGTGGGCGGGCGGTGCGCCAAATGCCTCCCCCCTCAGCAATCCGCCCGGTCCCCCCTTCCTACGCCTCTGTGTGTCCTACTGTGATTTAATGATTTTTTTTAAGTGAGTCTCATATCATTTCTACTGTTCAGCTATCTTTACACACTCAAAATTTAAGACCACCCCCTTTTATTCACTTATTGGAAGGAGTTGGCCCAAAAAAACCAAGTGCTGCTGGAGGGGGCTAAGGAAGTGAGCCTCAGCAGCATCAGGAAATTGGCCTTGGCAGCATCAGCCCTTGCCTTGCCTTTGCCCCGCCCCCAGCCAGCAGCTGATTGGCCAGCTGGGTTGGGGTGGGATGAAGGTCCCAAGGCAAGGAGGATGCCATCCGGGACCTGGGAAGCCCCGCCCACCTCTTGGAGAGGCGCTTCAATAAGTTTATTTTTAAAATACTTCTTTTCTCAGTGGTGGCACCCGGGACGGACCGCCCCTACCACACACCCCTTTCTCCGCCACTGGACACAACAGTCTTCTTTCAAAAGTAATAAGAAGTTTACTTACATTCAGTTCACAGTATGATCCTGAAGGCAGGCTTTAGCTTGTAGTTACAGAAGTGTGGGGAATGAGCCCATGTGCTGCTGGCTGAGACCCAGCAGACAGCAAAAGGCATCAAGAAGAGATGGGATCAAGAGAAAAGGGAGGGTGGCTGCGTGACCAGTCCTTTTATTGGGTCTGCCAGGTCCACACCCATCTACCTGGTC
This sequence comes from Darevskia nairensis, assembly GCA_034642065.1. Lineage (NCBI taxonomy): Eukaryota > Metazoa > Chordata > Lepidosauria > Squamata > Lacertidae > Darevskia > Darevskia nairensis. The sequence goes on from JAWWNI010000290.1 coordinate 398,553, forward strand.
ACATGCAGGGGGAGGATGCTCCAGACCAGGTGTAACAGGAAGTCCTCCTGGCTGGAGTAACATTCCCCTGTGTGTCCACTCTGGGCAAACAGGAAATGTTGTATTTGACTGCTACAGTGATGTCACATCCCAAAATGGTGGCTTGGGGCAGCTCAGCAATGGTGGCGAAACTTAGTGACCTTCACTCCTTTGCAGTCCAAGCTAGCATCTCACAGGGTTGTTGTGAGAAGCATAAAAACAGCATCCAGGGAAACCATCAGCATGGCTTAGAGCTCCTTGAAGAATGGGCAGGATAAAAATGCAACAAACAAAATGTGTCTGGGAAGTTTTCAAGGGGGTCAGAAGGATAATAACATTCCCTGCTGTTTGTCCCACAATCTGGGATTCCCAAAGCGAGAAAGCCACTCAGGCTTATTTTTATTTTTATTTTAAAGACTCCTCGTTAAACCTCTTATCTTTCAGGCTTATGGTCTTATCTCTAAAGCAGGCAGATGTTTTCTGGAAAGTTCCCACATGCCTAATTTCTTGACGGTATCATGCACATCAGGTGTGCCTTAACTAAGTTTCTTGAATTATGTGCATACATTTTCATGCTTTCCATTCTTGGTGCAGATTGTGTTGATCAGCGATTGGGGGATATCATATGTGAATTGCAGTGATGAGTTTAATGCGGACTTAAAGCCACGTGTTTCTCGATTTTGGTGTGGGTTGTCCACACGATGTTCTCTCTATCCAGCTGGCAGCTCACAGATTTCCAACAGCGGAAATAATTTTCCCAGGGGAAATAAAAAAAGAAGGAGTAGATGCAATATAGGATTCCTTGTTACCATACTGTGAACATGCAGGAGTGTATTTTTTTGAGCAGGTTCTGATGCCATTTGTGTGGTGCTTTCTCATACATTCCAACATTTCTCCAATGAAAATAGGGACATCCTATTCCATAATTATGGGACGTGGGTGGCGCTGTAGTCTAAACCACAGAGCCTAGGGCTTGCCGATCAGAAGATCGGCGGTTTGAATCCCCGCGACGGGATCTCGCTTCAGGCCGAGGGAGCCAGAATTTGTCCATAGACAGCTTTCCAGGTCATGTGGCCGGCATGACTAAACCGCTTCTTGTGCAACGGGACACTGTAATGGAAACCAGAGCGCACGGAAACGGCGTTTATCTTCCCGCCGCAGTGGTGCCTATTTATGTACTTGCACTGGCGTGCTCTCGAACTGCTAGGTTGGCAGGAGCAGGGACCGAGCAACAGGAGCTCACCCCATCGCAGAGATTCGAACCACCGACCTTCTGATCGGCAAGCCCAAGAGGCTCAGTGGTTTAGACCACCGTGCCTCCCGCGTCCCTCTATTTTTGTTGTGTAGGTCCCAGTATTGCATTTTAAGCTCAACGCTTTATTTTTAAATAAATAAGGTGAATTTAACTTTAGACCACAGCAAGGCTGTTTGGACTCAGGGGGGTCATTTGAGTGTATCTGGGATGTTTTAGGATCTCACTCATTCCATAATTGATCATACATTGTTCCCTGCACCCCACTTTCTAACATTATGCTTTAATTTCATGGCGCTGTTTAAAAGACAGAAAGGACCTTTTTATTGTTATTATTTTTATGGTTGAAATACCCTGCATAAACAGTGAGTGGGCAATAAAATATCAATGGATCAGTTACAAAAACATGCCATTGCAATCCTAATGTGTGACTAATTGATTTTTTAGCATTGCCTAATTGTGTGACACCGGTTAACTAAACAGACATGGATTTTTCCATAGGCCCCAATTTTACCTCCAACCACTCAGTGACCTCTTCCTGCTGAGAGACATATTTTATTTTCAGCAGTAAATCTATCTGGGGCTGTGGGAATGGGGGTGGGGGGAAGCCCTCCGTTTCCAAATGCACCGAGAATGTGGTCGGAATATGCTGCTTTATGTCATTTGCAGCACATAATATATTTTAGGCAGCTACGCTTTGGAGAAAGCTTGATTTCTAATTTTTGCAGCTGACTCTTGTATTTATTCAGACGCATAAATTGACTTAAAATGAGGGCTCGGTTGTCCTTGCTGTTTAGGTTTGTCATGTCAAGCTCCAGCTCCTTGATGTCCACTTTAAAAAGGGATCAGAAATGAAAAGAGAACATATATATATATATATATATATATATATATATATATATATATATATATATATATATATATATACATTCATTTGTTAAGAAGGCTTGGGGCCATCAAAGAAGCAAAACAAACAGACGACAAAGCAAACAGACATTCCCTCGGGGTGGACAAACCTGTAGCGCTCGCAGATGCAAGAGAAAGACGAAGATGGATGGTGCAGCAATCGCTTCCAGACAAAAACAATAACAATAACTTCAGCGCTACAAGAAAGAAAGAAAAAACCATATAGCACCAGAAACTAATTGCACAATATGCACAAGCCTGCCTCTTAGAGGTCTGCTTCCACTGCGTGCTCGCATGTTTTAAAACAACTTTTTCAGGAAGTAATTTGGAGACGTTTGGAGGGAGGGCGTTAATTCGTTCCCCTTGCAGAGGTTTCCCTTGCCCAGATCGCCTCCCTCTGATTCACACACACACATAATTTCAGACATATGAAACACATGTTTAAATTCTCCCCGAAGGGAAGAAAAGGTGCTCATAATTTGCTGGGGGGAAACAAAACACAGGGAAAGGGCTGAGTGCCTCCTCCCTGCCTGATTGCTATTTCTCCACTCAAGATGCTCCTCTCTTGAAATTGCTGTGTTCTCTCTCTCTCTCTCTCTCTCTCTCTCTCTCTCTCTCTCTCTCTCTCTATATATATATATATACACACACACACACACACACATACATACATACATACATACATACTAGCTGACCCGGCCACGCGTTGCTGTGGTTTTTGAAATGTTTTTGTAATGCTTAGGTGTAATGTTGAGTTTAGGGCTTGCCGATCAGAAGGTCGGCGGTTCGACTCCCCACAACGGGGTGAGCTCCTGTTGCTCGGTCCCTGCTCCTGCCCACCTAGCAGTTCGAAAGCACGTCAAAGTGCAAGTAGATAAATAGGTACTGCTCCAGCGGGAAGGTAAACGGCGGTTCCGTGCGCTGCTCTGGTTCGCCAGAAGCGGCTTTGTCATGCTGGCCACATGACTTGGAAGCTGAACGCCGGCTCCCTCAGCCAATAATGCGAGATGAAGCCCCGCAACCCCAGAGTCGGTCACAACTGGACCTAATGGTCAGGGGTCCCTTTACCTTTAAAGTGTATTTAGCCCTCAAATGTAGGATGAAACCCAGGGACTTTGGTGTGGGCCAACAGGGCAAAAAACCCAAGCTTTTCCTTTCTGCCCTAGGTCTCTGCCAATGGACACTGTTTTCAAAACAATGGTCTTCCACTTTCTGCAGCCACCCACAATAACACACGTGGCAGCCCAAGGACCTGGTTATAACAGAACAAACGATACAGGGAGGGAGGTGCAACCCAAGAAAGGAAAGAAGTGGTAAAGGAACACACGGCTACTTTAAATGAATTCAAATCTCCAGGGGCTGATGAGCTGCACCCAAGGGTACTATAGGAACTTGCAGGTGTATGGAAGAAATTTAAAATGTATTTTAAAAAATATTGTAATATGGAAAGTATTTGAAAAACTAGGGTATAAACTAGAGTTTACCGGATCAAAATTGGGGCTGAATAATATCTTTGAGGTTTAAAAAAAGGGTAACATAATGATTAAATGGATAATAAAAGGTTAGATAAAAGGTTAAATTTGAAGATGAACTTGCCTGAAAATAAGAGTTAGATGTGAAACCAGGAAGGGAGGAGAGGGGGAAGTCCCAACAAGATGTTAAGAAAAATAGGTGAAAAATAATATATTTTATTGTTGTGTTTATATGTTTATGTTGTGTGTGTGTGTGTGTGTTTTTGTAGTTTATGTGCTTGTTTTGTTTTATATGATAAAATGAATAAAACTATTATTTTTTTTAAAAAAAGGAACTTGCAGGTGTAATCTCAGTCTCTGTCCATAATCTTTGAGAATTCTTGATGAACTGGTGAGGTTTCTGCAGATTGGAGGTGGGGAAATGTTGTCCGCATCTTCGAAAGGGTGGGAGTAGAAGACCCAGGTAACTACCAATAGGTCGATACCAGGAAAAGTCCTAGAATAGATAATGTAACAGTCAGTCTGTGAGCACTTAGAAAAGGATGCTGTGGTTACTAAGACCCAGAATGAGTTTCTTAAAAACAAGTAATGCCAGACAAATCTCAATTCTTTTTTTTTTTGATAGAGTTACAAGCTTGGTGGATATGGGGGGTACTGTGGATATAGTGTATCTTGATTTCCACAAGGCTTTTGACAAAGACCCCCCATGATATTCTTATAGAGAAGCTGGTAAAATGTGGACTAGATGAGGTAACTGTTAGGTGGATTTGTAGCTGGTTGGTGTACTGAACCCAAAGAGTTCATTAATGGATCCTCAACATCCTGGGGGAAAGTGACAAGTGGGGTCTCACACTGGATTCTGTCCTTGGCCCATTGTTGTTCAAAGTCTTTATAAATGATTTGGACGAAGGAATCGAGGGGTTGCTCATCAAATTTGCAGATGACACCAAACCAGGAGAGGTAGCTAATGTTGCAGAAGACAGAATTCAGGGGATTCAAGATGACATGAACTGATTGGAGTACTGGGCCCAAACTGACAAAATTAATGTCAATAGGGACAAATGTAAGGTTCTGCATTTAGGCAGGAAGAACTAGCTGCACAAATAGAAGATGGGGAACATCTGGATTGCTAGCAGTACATCTAGCAGAAAGAAAAGATCTAGGGGTCTTAGTATACCACAACCTTAACATGAGTCAACAGTGTCATGCAGTGGCAAAATAAACTAATAATGCTATTCTAGGCTGCATCAATAAGCAGTATAGTGTCCCAACCAAGGAAATTCATAGTACCGCTCTATTCTGCCTTGGTCAGACCACACCTGGAATACTGTGTCCTCTACTGGGCACCAGCATTTAAGAAGGATGTTGACAAGCTGGAACATGTGCAGAGGAGGACGACCAAGGTGATCATGGGTCTGGAAACTAAGGTTTCTAGTACTTGCTTAGTTATTTTACATATTTCTTGTATGGCTGTTGTCCAGAATAGTTGGATTTGGGGGCATTCCCACCACATGTGGAGGTATGTGACTGTGGAGGGGCACCCTCTCCAGCATTTAGGTGAGGTTCCTGGGCGTATTAGCACTAGTTTTCTTGGTGTTAGGTACCACCTGTAGGTGAGTTTCAGAGAGAGTTCTTTCCTTTTTTTAGAGTTTTCATTGATATGGATTTAAGGGGGAGTTGATATGGATTTAAAGGGGAGTTTAGACCATATTCTGGTCAACTGGGTGGGGTTCATCTTATAGCCTATGTCATCCTCCCATTGTTTTTTTTGATTGCGTCTAGGGGGTTCGTGGGATTTTGGAGTAGTATTTTGTATATTGCGGATACCATCCCTTTGCCATGTCCCTTTGTTGTTCTCCTAAGCCTTTTTAAACAGGAAATATTGCAGAGATCGCTGGATTAGCTGGAAAGAGCTGGCAGGGATTATTTTTGCAGGACCAGACCAGAGTCAGATGACTGGCCTGCAACTCCAAAAGCTGTTCTTTCCCTGATATACAGTCAGGAAGCCAGGATTATCTGCAGAGCATGGGTCTCCAGTTGAAAGATGATGGATAGATGCAAAGAGGAATGGTTGGAGGTTACTGTTTCCCAAACAGAAATGCTCCCAGCTCCATACAGAGATTGTTTTTTCCATGAGAGAGGCAAGGACCCTGCTAAAACAACTGATGAGCAGGTAACTGACGTTATTGATAGGGGACAACAGACAGGATGGTAATGCATAGGGAAAGAATTCCTACAGGGTGGACTGTAACTCAGAAACAGTATAGGAAGAAGGACTCATGGAGGGTGAATTATCTTCAGGCAGAGCTATCAGGACAGCTTTAGTCAGAGCTGGCCCAAGACCAAGGTCAGATTAAGACCTTTAGAGGCCCTAAGCACTTAAAAGCTTTTGGTGCCCCAATAAACATCTAATTCAAAATATAAACCATAGGAAACAGCAAAATAAAATTTTATTTTGCATGTCGAGGTCCCCCAAAACCACCCCTCAAATAACTCACACATCAGACAGAATTTTGTTTTGGTTTTTGGCATGATTTTGGCCACAACTTTATTAAAATACAAATAATGTGAGTGGTTGCTTAGGCATTGGTTAAGACTATCTGTCCCACAGAGGACAGAACTGACGACCGTCAGTAAGGGGAAAACACTCTGGAGAGATAAAGGGAGCCGGATGATCTGACCCTCCTCTCTCTCCACAGGCTCCCAGGGCTCTTGCACGGCCCTGGCCCCCGACCGGGGGTTCGGACAAAAGCATACTGAGCCCCTGGATTCCTTTAACTGAATTCCCCATACACCAGTATCAATAGGAGGGGCATACACAGTCAACCATACCCCTCCTCCAACCAACATAATAACCAATGCCTAACCGCCAACCTTACGAGTTGTGACTATTTGCTACGCAGTAGGCGAAAACCAGGTGGCACCAGCCAATCAGCCACATGGAAAAATTCCTACCAGGCCCCTGCCCCAACAGCAGACGACCCCATGACAGGCATAGCAAGGTCAATAAGCAGAGGCCTAAAATATAGGGAGGGAGGGCAGGTGATCCGAAGCACGCAGCCAAGAGGGGGGTCACGTTGCACACCAACCATTATATATATGCTGGGCTGTCCATCAACAAATTGCAACGTACAAGTCTCCCCAACAACACCCTGGGTCCAATCACAGCAGTGGCCATCCATACGATCCCGCCCAGCACCAGAGGGGTGACTTGCTGGCCCCCACCGCAACACGTGCTCTCCATGAAGGAGAACACGCTTTTCGAAATGACATGAAACCTACAGTGAGATGGAAAACAATGTTTGTTTTTTAATATTTCCACTTTATTTATATTTGAAGAATTTTCTCCTGCTTTTTCTAATTGCAGACTCTTTGATCAGACCCTCAAAGCTCTTCTTACATAACGCATCTGCTTCTATACTTAGTAGAGATAAGGCATCCAGCTTGCTTTGCTGAATAGTTGTTCTGTTGGGATTCTTAATATACGTCAACTGAGAAAATGAATGCTCAGTTGAGCCCTTTGTGGCCATCCATGTTCAAAATCCGGCAATGGAAAATTTCTGTCCATCCAAGCAGGACCCGCACAACTGAAAACTACAGCATTTGCAGCATAAACATTTTAGGCCCTTCAGCTTCATCCCACCGAGAGGGGGACATAAAATGCTGCGCATTTGCAGCAGAGGAACAGAAGCTTTATTTGATGAAACTGAAAGCACATTCTGATTTACCATTAGAAAAATAAACACCAAGAGAGCGTTCTGCGCTGATTAATCTGAAAACGAAGAAAACAGCTGCACCGTCAAAGGTCTCCGTTTTGTTTTCCCAGCCATTAACAGGAACTGCTCTTGTCTTGCCTCCTATTGGATCTGTTTCAGGTGGTTTCACCAGCCTGTCCAGCATCATATTGTATACACTTGACCCCATTTTGGAAACTCCCATAAGCCTCATTCAAGCTTTCCCTCCATTCATAGAATTTATACGTAATGGGGAGTGCGAGCCCAGTGGAGTAGCGTGAGGGGGCTGGGGAGGTCATGGCTCTGGGTGCATTTATTTGAGGGGCCAGGGACACGGTTGGCTCTGTGGTCTAAACCACTGAGCCTCTTGGGCTTGCCGATCGGAAGGTCGGCGGTTTGAATCCCCGTGACAGAGTGAGCTCCCGTTGCTCTGCCCCAGCTCCTGCCAACCTAGCAGTTCGAAAGCACGCCAGTACAAGTAGATAAATAGGTACCGTTCTGGCGGGAAGGTAAACAGCGTTCCGTGCGCTCTGGTTTCCGTCAGGGTGTCCCGTTGCGCCAGAAGCGGTTTCGTCATGCTGGCCACATGACCCGGAAAGCTGTCTGTGGACAGGGGCAGAGCAAGGGGTGCATTGGGGACGGGCCACCCCGGGTGCCACCCTGGAGGGGGTGACACTTGGCGCCCCCTCCGCAACGCCCAAGCTGAGCCCCGCCGCCCGGTAAAAAGCCACTCTCGGTGGCTTGCTCGCAAACCTGCTTGGCGCGCACTTTACTTCTTCCGGCTCGGGGGGAGGCGAGGGGCGATCCAGGGAGGGGCCTCAGCCGAGCAGGTTTGCAAGCAAGCTGCAATGCTGCCCGGTAAAAAGCCTCGCTCCGCAGCTTGCTTGCAGTTTGCCAGCGGCGCCGCTCCAGCGCTACATAGCTCGCATGCACAGCGTTGCTACATAGTGATGCATGCGTCGTACGTAGTGATGCATGCATTGTACGTAGCGATGCTGCGCATGCATGCTACATAGGGAAACTGCGCATGCGTGCTACGTAGCGACACCCCACCCCTGGGTGCCCCTGGGTTTGCTGCTCCGGTTGCCCAAGCGGCTTCCTACGCCACTGTCTGTGGACAAACGCTGGCTCCCTCAGCCTGAAAGCGAGATGTGTGCCGCAACCCCATTGTCGCCTTTGACCGGACTTAACCATCCAGGAGGTCCTTTACCTTTGTTTCTTTGAGGGGGCGCAAGTAGGTGCCCCCATGGCAGGATTTCAAATCAAGGCCAGAGCCACGGGGAGGGAAGCCGCGCCTGGGCTAGGCCTTCAGGGCTGGGGTGGCGCTGGTGCCTCCTTCTCCTTATAGCCGGTCCCCCGAAGTGGGGAGGATGCAGCCTCTGCTACCATCACTGCCCACCAAGGATGAGGGTGTGACCCAGGGGTGGAAGCGGCAGAGAGGCTGCGGTAGCATCTGGTTCAGGGTGCTGCTCCCTGCTCACCAAGGGGGGGCCCTTGGGTTCAGGGGTCCCTGGAACACCAACATCAGGCTCAGGGGAGGAATCTGTCTCACTCTTTTGGTCTGCACTTGTTGCACGAGAATGGGAACCTTAGTTCTTAGAATAATTACTAAAACACAGTTTTCAGAGAAATTGAGAGTAAGTTTTTATTGCTGAGCAATAAGGTCTAGTGAGTAACCTCCAAAAATCTGGACATCGAAACAATGGTGTCCAGAGGTTTTATAGATCTCTTCAGATATTACATATTCAGATTCAGATATTTCATATTCACACTCTTTTGAACTTCCCATGGATTGCAGCTGTGAGATTAGTGACTGAGCTGCCCTTTGAACGCCTTCTCTTAATAGCCTCCACGGCAGTTTTTATTTTGCGGAGGGGAAGGTTAATTACTTTCTCTCTTTATCCCTCCATTTTTTAATAGTGAAATCACATTTAATTGAAAAGAAGAAGAAGCAATTTTCAGTTTTGGGAAACGACACAGAAAGCACTATTCTGCAACAATCGGACAACAATGATGCACTGCCAGTTTATCAACACTGCGTGAGTAATTGGATAGTAATTCCAGAGAAAAGGAACCAGTGTCCAAGAAACCTCGGTTCCAAGGGTGAAACGTTTCGATTCTCATTCCTCAAACGGTGCCTCTCATCCATTGGGCCATTGTCCAGATTTATTTCATTTTTATCTTTGTTGTTGTTCAGTCGTTCAGTCGTGTCCGACTCTTCGTGACCCCATAGACCAGAGCACGCCAGGCACGCCTATCCTTCACTGTCTCTCGCACTTTGGCCAAACTCATGTTAGTAGCTTCGAGAACACTGTCCAACCATCTCATCCTCTGTCGTCCCCTTCTCCTTGTGCCCTCAATCTTTCCCAACATCAGGGTCTTTTCCAGGGAGTCTTCTCTTCTCATGAGGTGGCCAAAGTACTGGAGCCTCAACTTCAGGATCTGTCCTTCTAGTGAGCACTCAGGGCTGATTTCTTTAAGAATGGATAGGTTTGATCTTCTTGCAGTCCATGGGACTCTCAAGAGTCTCCTCCAGCACCATAATTCAAAAGCATCAATTCTTCGGCGATCAGCCTTCTTTATGGTCCAGCTCTCACTTCCGTACATTACTACTGGGAAAACCATAGCTTTAACTATACGGACCTTTGTTGGCAAGGTGGTGTCTCTGCTTTTTAAGATGCTGTCTAGGTTTGTCATTGCTTTTCTCCCAAGAAGCAGGCGTCTTCTAATTTCGTGACTGCTGTCACCATCTGCAGTGATCATGGAACCCAAAAAAGTGAAATCTCTCACTGCCTCCATTTCTTCCCCTTCTATTTGCCAGGAGGTGATGGGACCAGTGGCCATGATCTTAGGTTTTTTGATGTTGAGCTTCAGACCATACATTTTTATCTAGCCCTTGTCAAATGAGAGGAAGTTTTGGAAATAGCCGCTTTTCATAAATGAAGTGACTGATGCAAGTAGCCATGAAAGTTAATGGTCTCCATATTCAGTGGGGCTAATCCCCAATTCTTGCAGCCTAGACTCCCATTGCCCTTCAGGTTAGGCTCGTCTGAAGATAAGACAAGCTTCATATCTCTGTTGACATATATTTTGAGGCCCACCCCCCAAGTAATGCATGGTGAAAAGGGTCGCAGAGAGCTTGGTCCTTTGCCAGGGAATCCTACTGTTGAGCATTAGACTTTGGCAAGGAAGACAGGATCTGGGCAGAAACGAAATATACAAAAATGTTTGGTTTTGCCATCAGACTTAATTAAAGGCAACAGTTTAATAAAGCCATTCCCTTTAACTGCAGGGGTTTCCATAAACTACTGCGGTCCTGCTGTTTAAAAGAAGCACCAGGCAGGACTAAAATGACTTCAGGAAGGAGAAAAAAGGGAAGAATTTAATAGTTCTGACATGCTGCAGAACAACTTAGTTTTGGAGATGAAAGGCGATTTATCTCCATGGAGCTGTCCATGGAGAGAGTGCATTCAAACTAAACTGGCGGTTGGAGAGTCCGTGTGTGATCTTCACTTATTCCCAAGACATATCACCTCGTCTGCTCGAAGTTGTGAATCTAAGGGTCCTCACTTTCTCAGGGACCAAGATGAAAGAAACAAATCACTCTTCTCAGGGAGACCGTGCTACAGTGTTGCTCCTGTTAAGCTTCCATTATTTCTGTGAAGTGGTGAAGTCCACATAACCAAAACAGCTGCATTCTTGCCAAGGTTCCTGAAAGAAGAAGAGTTTGGATTTGATATCCCGCTTTATCACTACCCTAAGGAGTCTCAGGGACCCAGGTGGTGCTGTGTGTTAAACCACAGAGCCTAGGGTTTGCTGATCACAAGGTCGGCGGTTCGAATCCCTGTGACGGGGTGAGCTCCCGTTGCTCGGTCCCAGCTCCCAGCAGTTCGAAAGCATGTCAAAGTGCAAGTAGATAAACAGGAACCGCTCTGGCGGGAAGGTAAACGGCGTTTCCGTGCGCTGCTCTGGTTCGCCAGAAGCGGCTTTGTCATGCTAGCCACATGACCCGGAAGCTGTACGCCGGCTCTTGGCCAATAAAGCGAGATGAGTGCCGCAACCCCAGAGTCGGACACGACTGGGCCTAAAGGTCAGCGGTACGTTTACCTTTAAGGAGTCTCAAAGCGGCAAACATTCTCCTTTTCCCTTCCTCCCCCACAACAAACACTCTGTGAGGTGAGTGAGGCTGAGAGACTTCAGAGAAGTGTGACTAGCCCAAGTTCACCCAGCAGCTGCATGTGGAGGAGCAGGGAATCGAACCCAGTTCACCAGATTACAAGTCCACTGCTCTTAACCACTACACCACACTGGCTCTCTTTGGGACGGGCTATAACTTAGTGGTAGACAACACATGCAACAGGTTCAATCCCTAGCTTCTCTATGTAAAGCTGGGATAGACATTTTCCTGAAGCCCCAGAGAGCCACTGCCAATCATTGCCAATAATACTAAGCTCTCTCCCATGCTTTTTAACATCTATATGAAGCTGCTGGGAGAGATCATCAGGGGGTTTGGGCTGGGTGTCCATCAGTATGCGGATGATACCCAGCTCTACCTCTCTTTTAAATCGGAACCAGTGAAGGCGGTGAAGGTCCTGTGTGAGTGTTTGGAAGATGGATGGTGGCTAACAGATTGAGGTTGAATCCTGAAAAGTCAAAAGTACTGTTTTGGGGGGACAGGGGGCGGGCAGGTGTGGGGGACTCCCTGGTCCTGAATGGGGTAACTGTGCCCCTGAAGGACCAGGTGCACAGCCTGGGAGTCATTTTGGACTCACAGCTGTCCATGGAGGCGCAGGTCAATTCTGTGTCCAGGGCAGCTGTCTACCAACTCCATCTGGTACGCAGGCTGAGACCCTACCTGCCCGCAGACGGTATCGCCAGAGTGGTGCATGCTCTAGTTATCTCCCGCTTGGACTACTGCAATGAGCTCTACGTGGGGCTACCTTTGAAGGTGACCTGAATCCAGAATGCGGCAGCTAGACTGGTGACTGAGAGTGGCCACCGAGACCATATAACACCAGTCCTGAGAGATCTACATTGGTTCCCAGTACGTTTCCGAGCACAGTTCAAAGTGTTGGTGCTGACCTTTAAAGCCCTAAACGGCCTCGGTCCTGTATACCTGAAGGAGCATCTCCACCCCCACCGTTCAGCCCGGACACTGAGATCCAGCACCGAGGGCCTTCTGGTGGTTGCCTCATTGCGAGAGATGAGCTTACAGAGAACCAGACAGAAGGCCTTCTTGGTAGTGGCGCCCACCCTGTGGAACACCCTTCCATCAGATGTCAAGGAAATAAGCAGCTATCCTATTTTTAAGAGACAGCTGAAGGCAGCCCTGTTTAGGGAAGTTTTTAATCTGTGATGTGTTAATGTATTTTAATGTTTGCTGGAAGCCGCCCAGAGTGGCTGGGGAGACCCAGCCAGATGGGCGGGGTACAAATAATAAATTATTATTATTATTATTATTATTATTATTATTATTATTTTGAAGATGTGAGCTGAATCAGCTGAATTGTGGGGAAATGGCGGCTACAGGCCAGGAGAGGGGAAATCACTGCCTTCCTGCACTGCTAACTTGCTTGGCTTCCTTGTGTGAATGTAGAAGCTTCTCAAAACTAGGTTCTGCCTGAGGACTGCAGGGTGTCTCTGTGTGGGTTGAGCAGTTGCTGTTTGCTTCCTCGAAGCCTTAAAGGGACCGAGGGTCTTGGGCAACTTATTAGCTTTCTGTTTCCTCGCACAGCCTGGGCACAGCATCCAGCTCTTGTCACATGACTTCCCCGATTCCAGTGCATATCTCACGGAGTGGGAGCATATCTCATGGAGAGGGGGGAGAGGCCAGCTGGCTGCCCTTGCAGCCTCCTTAATTGAGTCACAGAGCTCAAGAGGCTTTACTCAGGAGTATGGCACGGTGGGAGGTTGAAGGTTGCCTTCTGTTGTTCATTAGAGCTTTATAATACTGTTTTTGAATCACAGCCACCAACTGGAATTGATCTCCCCATCCTTCCTCACCATAGCTGTCAACTTTCAGATTTGAAAATAAGAGATTTTTAAAAACTTTCGGATTTGAAAATAAGGGATGCCGCGAGGGCGGTGCAATGGCACCAAGTAGCCTCGCCACCCTGCGCTCCAGAGGCTGCGCACAAATGGGTGAGCGAAAGAGTGAGCGTGTAGACGGCAGGCAGGCAGGCTGTCTGGTTGGGCGTGAGGGTCTGGCTGCACAAGGCATGCAAGCTCCGCCCCCAGTCGGTCTCAGACTCCTTATTGGCAGCCGAGCAACGCAGCTGAGGAGCCTCCCTGGCCGGCAGGGAGGGAGAGGAGCTGCTTCCTTGGAAATTCGGGAAATTTTAGGGATATCAACAATCCGGGATAGCAGCGGGAAACGGCATTGGAATAAGGGAGTTTCCCGCAAAAAAAGGGAGGGTTGACAGCTATGTTCCTCACACAGAAAGGCAGAATGGCAGATTTCTATCTTTGAAGGCCAGGAAATATCTCCCCTCCCAACTCCAGCTAAAGTGGTGGTTCTGTAAAAGCTGAACACCATCACAGCAAACTATTTAGAAGACCCAATTCCACCCAGTCTTATATCCTTTCCCTTGTTTGCAGGGATCCCTCCTGTCTCTCAGCCCCACGATATGAAAACGAGATAAATATTCAGCGGGAGTGAATTCTACACAACCACACAGTTCAATTTCAAACTCTGTATGCAAAAACAGGCCACCTGATGTCAATGGCTGAAAGGTGTGCAACATCACAGGGTGCGAGGGACACGGTGCGAGCGGGTGTGGGGGACTCCCTGGTCCTGAATGGGGTAACTGTGCCCCTGAAGGACCAGGTACGCAGCCTGGGAGTCATTTTGGACTCACAGCTGTCCATGGAGGCGCAGGTTAATTCTGTGTCCAGGGCGGCTGTCTACCAGCTCCATCTGGTACGCAGGCTGAGACCCTACCTGCCCGCAGACTGTCTCACCAGAGTGGTGCATGCTCTAGTTATCTCCCGCTTGGACTACTGCAATGCGCTCTACGTTGGGCTACCTTTGAAGGTGACCCGGAAACTACAATTAATCCAGAATGCGGCAGCTAGACTGGTGACTGGGAGTGGCCGCTGGGACCACATAACACCAGTCCTGAGAGAACTACATTGGCTCCCAGTACGTTTCCGAGCACAATTCAAAGTGTTGGTGCTGACCTTTAAAGCCCTACCAGTAGCACCTTAGAGACCAACTAAGTTTGTTCTTGGTATGAGCTTTCGTGTGCATGCACACTTCTTCAGATACACTGAAACAGAAGTCACCAGACCCTTATATATAGTGAGAGGGTGGGGAGGCGTATTACTCAGAGGGGTGGTGGAAATGGGTGAAAGGTTGGCACCTTAGAGACCAACTAAGTTTGTTCTTGGTATGAGCTTTCGTGTGCATGCACACTTCTTCAGATACACTGAAACAGAAGTCACCAGACCCTTATATATTCTGTTTCAATGTATCTGAAGAAGTGTGCATGCACACGAAAGCTCATACCAAGAACAAACTTAGTTGGTCTCTAAGGTGCTACTGGAAGGATTTTTTTTGTTTTATTTTCTTTAAAGCCCTAAACGGCCTCGGTCCTGTATACCTGAAGGAGCGTCTCCACTCCCATTATTCAGCCCGGACACTGAGTTCCAGCGCCGTTGGCCTTCTGGCGGTTCCCTCACTACGAGAAGCAAAGCCACAGGGAACCAGGCAGAGGGCCTTCTCGGTAGTGGTGCCCACCCTGTGGAACGCCCTCCCAGCAGAGGTTAAAGTGATAAACAACTATCCTACATACAGAAAATACCTGAAGGCAGGGAAGTTTTTAACTTGTGATTTTGATGTATTTTAATATTTGTTGGAAGCCGCCCAGAGTGGCTGGGGAGACCCGGCCAGATGGGCGGGGTACAAATAAAAAAATTATTATTATTATGATTATTATTATTATTATTATTATTATCAGTGACAGCTCATATTCCCCCTCCCCTTAATACAGATTTGGCTTTTTCGGTGGAAATCCGGCAAGTAAAAATAAAAGCCTTTATTGTAATAACCTGTCTGCAATATCTCGGCAACCTATGTGCAAATTAAGCCCCCTCAGGTAGCATCCTGAATATTGGAAAGTTTAGTGGAGCTGTGTGCAGCTAAGCAAGAATTTCTGCCTATATTTCGGAGGGGGAAAACATACGCAGGTTGCTGCAAGCTTCTCTAAATGCCAGCCAAAGTAGTTTGGCTCGGCATTTGAGATGGGGATTATGCTAATTTTAAGAACAGGACAATGCAGCTCTCTCTCATCTCAGTCTAGGATGCCAAGAGAAGACTGCAAGTATGGTTCAATACATTCAAGCCTTAACAGTTAAGAAGAGCTTATTGGAATAGTGCTGCAAGTGGACACAGAACAAATCCTGGACATGAATGTAATAAATCAGCGGTGAAGGCAAAGCCCAAAGCCCAGCTGCTTTCACTCAACGTTCATCTTGTTGCTGGAACCCTAAGCTCGGAAATCGCAGTCAGTGATTGTGAGTGTTCCACAGACCCATGCAGGTTTCATTAGCATTAAAGAAGTCAACAAAACCTGGCCCGTGAGACAGGTTTACTCAAAACAAGTCCTTGCCCTATTCAGACTTTACAGACATATTTTCCTTTTGCTCTCTTCCCCAAAACAGCCTCGGTCCCGTATACCTGAAGGAGCATCTCCATCCCCATCATGTGTGAGTGCCTGGAGGTGGTTGGAGGATGGATGGCAGCTAACAGATTGAGGTTGAATCCTGACAAGACAGAAGTACTGTCTTTGGGGGACAGGGGGCGGGCGGGTGTGGGGGACTCCCTGGTCCTGAACGGGGTAACTGTGCCCCTGAAGGACCAGGTGTGCAGCCTGGGAGTCATTTTGGACACACAGCTGTCCATGGAGGCGCAGGTTAGCTCTGTGTCCAGGGCGGCTGTCTACCAGCTCCATCTGGTAGGCAGGCTGAGACTTCCAGCTCCCATTAGCCACCGTCAGCACTGCTGATAGGGATGATAGGAGTTGTAGCCCACAACATCTGGTAGACCGCATCCCTCGTGGAGGTTGACAAAGTTCACAAACTCAGGGCCCATTAGCACTTCCATTTTCCGTCAATTGCTGTTTGTTCCGATTCAGCAGCAAAGAGCGGGTTTTCCTGGGGAAAGCTGCAGAGCAAATGCAAAACAACTTGGACCCATGCCTAGGAAGTACGGGAGAAGCAGAAAACTGCTCGGACCCATGCTTTCTAAGCACAGGACAAGCAGAAGTGTGGACAGGCCTTTAGTCCTTGGGAGAAAGACCACAATGCATGTTAAGAGTTCAGATACACAAAAGAAAGGAAAGGAAAAGGTTTGAAGGATACTTGGTAACTCTCCAAGAAGGCTTAGACTACCCTGCTCACAGATGAAAATCTCTATGGTATTGTGATGCTTACACCAAGCACATAAGCCACTGACAAACTCAAGTAGGTTGAAAAACATAGACTGTTCTTGTTGGTTGATGCACAGAGAGACAGGCATCCCCTGCTTTTTCCTTATAATATGAGTCAGAATGGCTGCGTCTTACAATAAATGGGAATAAAGAGCTTTGGGTGAGATTAAGAGGGTCAGATTCGTTTTCTTCCCAGGAAAGTCTTGTCATCCACATTTAGGGGAACATGAATACATTGCCACACTCTAGCGTTTGGCAGTTTCTTAATCTGTCTGAAAGAGTAAGAAGAAAATCTCCCTTCCCGCATTCTTCTCATCTGGGGAGAGAGTCGCTTTCTGTTACTGCTGCCAGTTTGTGATCGCAACTGGACAAAAGTAAACAGATCCACGGAATGAAATAATGTGGGGATTTTTTTTTCAGACCTCCTGGGAACAAACTTGGTGCATCAGGAGAAAGTCCAAAGAACATTTCAGCAGCTCGTATATCCTTTTCGTTGGGCATCTAGCTCTATTTAAAAACAAACAAACAAACTTAGGGCCCAGTACTACACTTTCTGGTCTGAAGTTAGCATATAGAAAACAGTGGGGGGTTTTCAAACTCACCAAAAAAAGACATAACGTAAAGAAGAAGAAGAAGCTAATCAGATTTCATTTCATCAGTCACCAATGCATCTCGATAACACAATGGAGATTTTCCTTTATGTTATCTCAAGAGTGCTTGCGATCTTTAACATGGAGAACACTTGCGGCAGCTAGACTGGTGACTGGGAGCGGCCGCCGAGACCACATAACACCGGTCTTGAAAGACCTACACTGGCTCCCAGTACGTTTCCGAGCACAATTCAAAGTGTTGGTGCTGACCTTTAAAGCCCTAAATGGCTTCGGTCCAGTATACCTGAAGGAGCGTTTCCACCCCCATCGGTCAGCCCGGACACTGAGATCCAGTGCCGAGGGCCTTCTGGCGGTTCCCTCACTGCGAGAAGCCAAGTTACAGGGAACCAGGCAGAGGGCCTTCTCGGTAGTGGCGCCCGCCCTGTGGAACGCCCTCCCTTCAGAGGTCAAAGAGAACAACAACTACCAGACCTTTAGAAGACATCTGAAGGCAGCCCTGTTTAGGGAGGCTTTTAATGTTTAATAGATTATTGTATTTTAATGTTCTGTTGAAAGCCGCCCAGAGTGGCTGGGGAAACCCAGCCAGATGGGCGGGGTATAAATAATAAATTATTATTATATTATTATTATCAATGTCCTGGCAACTTGACACTTGATTCCGCTTTTGGAATCGAAAGCGACAAAACAAAAGACAACTATGTAACACCCCCAAATTAAGATGGCTCATTTTGCTACCATCCTCGCCTGCCCTTTCCCCCATTTAGAAAACAAGAACAACACAGCCCCTCACTGCAGGAAATAAGGAAAGTCAGCACTCCATTAACACTAAATAGAGCAAGAAATGCTCTCTAAAGGTGACCATCAGCTACATAGGAAATCCATCCAGGAAGCAGCTGCCATGTTCAGATTTCCTCTGGTCATTTACTGTTAAGCCTTGAGCTAAAGGCATATAAGGAAGCAAGCAATGGCTAGGTAGCAGAGAGTCTGTGTATATAATATGGTTCCTTTCCGTGTGGTGGAATTGATGGGATCTCTTGCTTCTTCCTTGATGATCTTCTCTAGTCTTAGGTGCACACCTAATGCACACCTAAAGTCACCCATCCTTGGAGACGTCTGTTCAGATAGCAGATGGATTTTCATAGAATCATAGAGTTGGAAGAGACCACAAGGGCCATCTAGTCCAACCCCCTGCCAAGCAGGAACACCATCAAAGCATTCCTGACAGGTGGCTGTCAAGCCTCTGCTTAAAGACCTCCAAAGAAGGAGACTCCACCACACTCCTTGGCAGCAAATGCCACTGTCGAACAGCTCTTACTGTCAGGAAGTTCTTCCTAATGTTTAGGTGGAATCTTCTTTCTTGTAGTTTGAATCCATTGCTCCGTGTCCGCTTCTCTGGAGCAGCAGAAAACAACCTTTCTCCCTCCTCTATATGATATCCTTTTATATATTTGAACATGGCTATCATATCACCCCTTAACCTTCTCTTCTCCAAGCTAAACATACCCAGCTTTTGATGGGCAAAACACTGTCCAGTGCCTAAGCTAGGTCCTTTTCCTTGGCTGGCAATGCCAAGGGAGTCTTCAGTGCCAACACAAAATCCTACCAAGGGCAGACACCCAACAGAAAACCCAAGCATGGGAAATGGAAAGGAAAATTGATGTTCTTGCCCCACCTAGCCAACACACTTGTAGTAATAATAATAACAATAATAATTTATTATTTATACCCCGCCCATCTGGCTGGGTTTCCCCAGCCGCTCTGGGCGGCTCCCAACAGAATGTTAAAAACACAATAAAACATCAAACATTGAAAACTTCCCTAAACAGGGCTGCCTTCAGATGTCTTCTAAAAGTCGGATAGTTGTTTGTTTCCTTGACATCTGATGGGAGGGTGCCACTACTGAGAAGGCCCCCTGCCTGGTTCCCTGTAACCTCACTTCTCATAGTGAGGGAACCGCCAGAAGGCCCTCAGAGCTGGACCTCAGTGTCCAGGCTGAATGATGGGAGTGGAGACGCTCCTTCAGGTAAACTGGGCCGAGGCCGTTTTGTAGGTGTACAAAACAGCAGGGTGCCATCCGTTCCTGAAACCCTTAGAACTGGAAGGATATTCACTCCCAGCCCTTTTCATCCATGCTTGACGGCGTCGCCGCATCCATCTTCCTGAGGCTCCCCGCCCCGGTCACCATGGCATGTTTTTATAATGGAGCAAATGATTCTTATATAGAATCATAGAATCATAGAGTTGGAAGAGACCACAAGGGCCATCCAGTCCAACCCCCTGCCAAGCAGGAACACCATCAAAGCATGATTGACAGATGGCTGTCAAGCCTCTGCTTAAAGACCTCCAAAGAAGGAGACTCCACCACACTCCTTGGCAGCCAATTCCACTGTCGAACAGCTCTTACTGTCAGGAAGTTCTTCCTAATGTTTCGGTGGAATCTTCTTTCTTGTAGTTTGAATCCATTGCTCCGTGTCCGCTTCTCTGGAGCAGCAGAAAACAACCTTTCTCCCTCCTCTATATGACATCCTTTTATATATTTGAACATGGCTATCAAATCACCCCTTAACCTTCTCTTCTCCAGGCTAAACATACCCAGCTCCCTAAGCCGTTCCTCATAAGGCATCATTTCCAAGCCTTTGACCATTTTGGTTGCCCTCTTCTGGACACGTTCCAGCTTGTCAGTATCCTTCTTGAACTGTGGTGCCCAGAATTGGACACAGTATTCCCAGGTGGGGTCATTTAAATAATGACTCTCTGAAATTTGCATGGAATTGTAGACTCAACTTTAAACTGGTTGTCTAATACGGAAGTCGTTCCCCCAGGAGGCAGGGATGGCAACCAACTTGGATGGCTTTAAAAGATGAGGATGTTCTGCTTCCGCAGTTGGAGGCAGCAAAGCTCCTGAACATCAGTTGCTGTAAACCAGGCATAGGCAACCTTGGCTCTCCAGATGTTTTTGGGACTACAACTCCCATGATTCCTAGCTAACAGGACCAGTGGTCAGGGATGATGGGAATTGTAGTCCCAAAACATCTTGAGAGCCAAGGTTGCCTATGCCTGCTGTAAACCATAAGAGGGGAGAGGGCTCTTGTGCTCAAATCTTGCTTGCAGGTTTTCCACAGGCATTGAGCCATTGGCCTGATCCGGCAAGCTATTATTATGTTCTAATTTACATTGATTCAATGATTTGATGCTGGCTGTCTCTTTGTTATGGTTTTATTGTATGTATTGAATTATCTTTTTTTAAAAAAACCACACCTAAAGAAACATTTTTGTGAGGTGTCTCATAAATAGAATAAGTAAATAATAAAAAGCAGGCCTAGCATGTAATATTCGCAGGCCTCTATATCATATGTGGCAAAGAACAAAGAGGACTGTCTACTTATGTTAAAAATCAAGGGCTTATAATAACAGTTATTTGGGGACTCTGTTTAAACTTTTCTAGTACTGGTTCCATACTGAAGGAAATCAGTCCTGAGTGCTCACTGGAAGGACAGATCCTGAAGCTGAGGCTCCAATACTTTGGCCACCTCATGAGAAGAGAAGACTCCCTGGAAAAGACCTTGACGTTGGGAAAGATTGAGGGCACAAGGAGAAGGGGATGGCAGAGGATGAGATGGTTGGACAGTGTTCTCGAAGCTATCAACATGAGTCTGACCAAACTGCGGGAGGCAGTGGAAGACAGGAGTGCCTGGCATGCTCTGGTCCATGGGGTCACGAAGAGTCGGACACGACTAAACGACTAAACAACAACAAGCTCAGCACCCGGCACCACCCTAAATCTGGCTCTGAGGGGCTGCTGGATCAGGCCAATGGTTCCAGCATCCTATTTCACGGTGGCCGAACAGTTGCCTGTGGGAAACAAACATGCAGGATTGAAGCACGAGTTCCGTTTTATATACTACTCTTCTTTCTTCCCGTGCTTAGATATCTATTTCACAACGATGGTTTTCGTTGCGGCCATTTTCATGTTCAAATATTTAAAAAATCAGCCTGTCTTGTGGTCTTTTGCTGCTCAGTAATCGCCCATCTAAAATTACGCTCATCAAGGGGAAAGGGAGCAAGGAATGGCTTTTTTGATGTAGGTGCCAAGCCCAGCTGAACTCCCAGGGCACATGGCAATACAAAAAAGACTATCTAAAGGAGCTACTGTCGACTTACGGAGTCTTAGTGGGGAGCCTAGGCTTCTAGAGGGGCTTAATTGGTGGTTCCCCTTAGACCTAGGGAGAGGTCAGGATGCCCTGATTTGAAGCAAACCTCCCAGTTCACATCTGATGGATGGTGCTGAAGTCGAAACTCAGACATGCGGATTAGATCACATGTCTACAAACCTTCCCAGAGCATGAGGTGGCCTGAGGGCTTCCCTGGTGTTTTCTCTCTCTTTCCCTTTCCTTTAAAGCAAACATTTCCAGCTGCTTTGAGTGAGGAGCTCTGGGAAGAAGACTACATTATGATGAGCCACCTCTTCCAGGGGTTCCCCCCCCCCCTCAGATGGTTTCAGAAAGTGCGACAAGCTTTGCCCTTCCTCGTTCACAGAATTGTAGAGTTGGAAGGGATCTCAAGAGTCATTTAATCCAACACACACACACACACACACACACACACACACACACACACACACACCAGACATCTGGTCTACTCAGCAGATCAATACTGTTTCATCCAACATGTGAGAGATGATTCTGTTTGTTTTTGCTCATGGAAAGGCAGAGGCGTAGCAAGCCCAGGTGGTACCCGGGGCGGAATTTTTTTTGTCACCCCCCCACACTTTAAATTTTTTTTTTTTTTTAAGTGTCACCCCCCTCTGATGGTGCCACTTTGCGAGGTGTGGGGGTTTTGTGTGTGTGTGTCTATTATCTCTTTTTTTTCAATAAAGTTAAAATAAAAAATAATAATAAAAATTAAAAAAAATTAAAAAGTGTCACCCCCCTCTGATGGTGCCACTTTGTGAGGTGTGGGGGGTTGTGTGTGTGTGTCTATTATCTCTTTTTTTCAATAAAGTTAAAATAAAAATAATAAAAAAATGATAAAAATTTAAAAAAATTAAAAAAATTAAAAAGTGTCACCCCCCTCTGATGGTGCCACTTTGTGAGGTGGGGGGGGGTTGTGTGTGTGTCTATTATCTCTTTTTTTTCAATGAAGTTAAAATAAAAAAAAATAAAATAAACTTTTTAAAAAAAGTGTCACCCCCCTCTGGGGTGGAACCCGGGGCGGCCCGCCCCCCGCCCCGCCCCCATTGCTATGCCCCTGTGGAAAGGGCAGGAGTTGGAAATTTCCTTCAGAGAAACCTAATGACTTGGGATCTAGACTTCTCTGGAATTTATCTTGCAGATGCAATTAGGATTTCAAAACCTTCTCCTGCCACTAGATAGTCGGCATTTTGGTTTCCAAATAGAGAATCTCCCCCATGCATGTAAAGGTAAAAAGGTAAAGGACCCCTGGACGGTTAAGTCCAGTCAAAGACGACTATGGGGTTGCGGTGTTCATTTCGCTTTCAGGCCGAGGGAGCCAGCGTTTATCCACAGACAGCTTTCCAGGTCGTGTGACCAGCAGGACTAAACCGCTTCTGGCACAACGGGACACCATGATGGAAGCCAGAGCGCATGGAAACGCCGTTTACCTTCCCGCCAGAGCGGTACCTATTTATCTACTTGCATTTTGACATGCTTTCGAACTGCTAGGTTGGCAGGAGCTGGGACGGAGCAACGGGAGCTCACCCCGTCGCGGGGATTCGAACCGCCGACCTTCTGATCAGCAGGTCCAAGAGGCTCAATGGTTTAGACCACAGCGCTCTGAACCGCCGCCTCCCAGAGATCAACCTTTCAGTTGCAGTAGGCTGTATCCAGCATTCTCTGTCTGCAAGGGCACTTTTGCTAGTGGCGAGTGAGTTTTAATGATGCACGACAGTGAATGTTGCACAGCATTTGCACTAGTAGAACCTTATTGCAACAACTGGGGAATCTGTGGCGCAACAGAGATACCAGCATTCTCTTGTGCAACAATGTTCCACTGGTGCAAAACATTTATTCAGCAGAGCTGTCATTTTCTAGCTGAAAAAGAAAATCATTCTGACCTGATCTTAGAGCTACATTTCCCTGGAGCAAAGATTAATCTCTAGGTGCTTCCAGTTTGACGTTCTTTTTCAACACTGCATGTAACTGTCTTCTGAGTAAGTTGCCTTTTGCCAGATCCTGTGAACGAGCGCATAAGTAGCTCAGTTAAAGCACTGAAACAAAATTATAAGGCAGATGTAAATGTACCTAACATGATTTTAAAAACAATTTATGCCTTATGAAAAGTTTCTTTTTCTTGATGGTGGCATACAGCCTGAGTCACATTCCCCTGTCATCCCCCAGAAAATTAAAATCCAATTCAGTTTTGGGGGGAAACCACTGTTACTAAACATTTTAAAATCAAGGAGAATTGTTTTTAAAAGCCACATGCTTTACAGTTATTGAAACAGTTGTGTCAGAATTGGTCGTTTTCCACATTTTAAACAGATATCCCAAACTTATCAAATTCCCAGTTACAATATTGGCTGCAGCTTTTTCAGATTTATGCCTTCTTTGTAAACAAAAACAAAAGTTTTTGAGGCAGCCATTATTTTTTTAAATAAGATTATTTCAGAGAAGGGAGAGGGAATACTTTCTGTGCGCTGCCCAGGCACCAAGTTTAAACCCTAGAAGTTGATTACAATTGTTGTGTAGCCAGCCTCAAAATATCTATCTACCACTTTGTGTACAAGACATCCATTGTTCTGCAAGGTCAAATTTTGCTTCCAACCCTGCTTTCTCTCCCCAAGGACTCCCAGCCAGGGGAAATGATCACAATTTCTGCTCACCTAAACATTTTCCTAGAAATTAAGCAATCCCTGTGAGGTTCTGGGGTTTGAGACCCTCCATATACGCCAAGAACAATTATGTGGCTATATTCCAGGCCCGAGAGACCTTCAAATGGACACCACATTCTCTCGGGTTTTTCTGCAGAACGGCTTGTATTATCTCGTGGCCAAGTCACCGCACAGTGCTGAAACATTTGAAGGCTCCCTCCTTCAACAAACTGCAACAAGAGATTTCTGGAGGGAGTTTGTGTGTTGCTAGCTAGAGCAATCTCCCCCAGAAAAGGAGCTCTTGGCTTTCGTCATTACAGGAACAATGTTTTGGCAGATTTTAGGATAGCATTTCTGCACAGATGTAACTGGCAAGGAAATGGCAGAGTTTAGCTGGAAAAGCAGGTCAACTGGTCAAGAAAACTGCTTCGGAGGAAGAGGAGGTCTTCTGGATCAGGCCAAAGGTCCATCTGTTCTAGGATTCTGCTCTCACAGCGGCCAACCAGATGTCAGGGACACATCTGTCAGAGACTGGATGGAGGAGGAAGAGTGGTGGGATCTGCCCACCCAAGAGCCCCTCAGGGAGGACACAAAAGAAGATGACTTAGATCCTGGCTCCTGGTGGTGGGACGCTGAAGAGCAGTCTGCAGAAGGGACAAGACGGGAGGTGCTAGAACATGGGTATGCAAACTAAGGCCCGGGGGCCGGATCTGGCCCAATCGCCTTCTAAATCTTATATTCTTGATGTATCGTGTTGAGTATATAGTATTATGAACTGAAGAAGCTGTTGCGAAACCTGCTTATCATCCGGAGTACAGGTCTTCTGATCTACTGTACTACTTTCGCCGAGGGACGGTGAGGAGGTGTCCGTCTGCGTCCGCTACTCACGCATGACCCCCGCCTCTACGTATGGCTATGTGAAGAATCCTTTCCTGTGACCGTTCCCATTTACATGACTTTGTGCTTCTAATAGAGAACTATCTGCAGGAAAATTTGCGTGTTTGCACTGCGCCATGATATTATTATTATATACATTATTGGCAGAGTTGTGCCATTAGCAGACTGTTTGTCTATAAGTATCTCCAGGCTTTGACATGCACGTTGCACTTATTGTGTTTAATCAAGTAAAATTATTCTTTATATTTGCAAGCCATGTTGGTGTTTTGGTCTTGGTGTTGTTGTAAGAATTTAAGAGAGTAATCTAGATAAAGGGTTCGATTCCGGGTGGAATCCTGAACCTCGGCAGGACGTTATTTTGAAACCCCTGCCTGCGCAGAAAAGACAGAGACCAGACCAGAGTTCTAATGGGAAGCAAGGCGGCTAGTAAGCCTGATCTTTATTAACAAATACTGTTGCAACAGGGTTCTCACTCACCACATGCTGGATGGAGGAGCAACCTAGAACAAAAGTGCGCCTGCCCGTATATAGACATTTTGAATCCCCTGCCCTGGACCAAGACCACCCCCCAGAAACACCATGCATACACCATAGGAGGGGTGTAGCCCGAGACACCCCCCCCCCAGATACATCATGGTTACATCATGAAAGGGGAGGTCTGGTGGCAGCAATCTGAGCATCCTGGACCCTGCCCCCTCTTGTCCTCCACTAAACACCCACCAAGTGAAGCAAAAGAGGTATTTACATTTCCCTGTTTCTCAGTCAAGTTAATCACACCCTTTTGTCTCCATCTGGGTTTGTTATCTCTGGAATGGCTACCTGTCACACTGGAGAGCCAGTGTGGTGTAGTGGTTAAGAGCGGTAGACTCGTAATCTGGGGAACCAGGTTCACGTCTCCGCTCCTCCACATGCAGCTGCTGGGTGACCTTGGGCTAGTCACACTTCTCTGAAGTCTCTCAGCCCCACTCACCTCACAGACTGTTCGTTGCGGGGGAGGAAGTTAAAGGAGATTGTTAGCCGCTTTGAGACTCCTTAAGGGGAGTGAAAGGCGGGATATCAAGTCCAAACTCTTCTTCTTCTGTCTGGCACTCAGGTATCAGGATGCCAGGAATTATCACTCAGGCAGAGGGAGGGCTGCTGAGTAGCTGGAGGGGCAAACCCCCTTTGTTCCCGAGACAAAGAAATACACACATGTGGCCTTGTTTGCTTGGCACACTTATGAACATTATACACACACACACACACACACACACACATATATATATGGCCTTAATTTCTTATTACAGTGTACCGGTATCATAATCGGTCACACACCTGTGGCATGAAGACAGCAAATCTTATTCCAACCCAATCCTGGTTTCTGCGCAATTCTGGCTACTTCTGGGGGACCGTTGTACGTTTCTCAGCCATTTCTCACCTACCTTCCTAATCATGAGGGCTTGGAGTTCATGGTCATAAACGTGCTGGGGGGGGGGGGCAGCAAGGATATCTGAGATTCTCCGAATGCAGGCCGCCTTGTGTGCCTGATGCCAAATTCCACACATGGGTCTGTTTTCCATTAATTGTCACACTAATTCCAGCCTTGTTCCCTAGCATTTGAAAGATTATTCTGTAGAGGGATAAAATATATATATTACCAATAACTGATTGTGATGATGACCTGAATGCACTTACATTTACTTGGACGGCATCACAGCCAAATAATTTAATAGTTTCTTTCGACTGCATCACAGCAACAAATAATTCGAAACACATTATCCCCAACAAGAGATTGCAGAAACCAGCTAGGACAATCACATTTACAATGCGTCGCTTTGTGCAGGAGTTGCGGCCGCTTGAAAATACGGCTAAAAAGTTTTGTCTCTGATGAATGATTAATCAGGACACTTAACCAATTAACATTTCTGGCATGGCGGGCGAAATATTCCTGTTTTCTTAAGGAGAAGCAAAACAGAAACGGCAGTCCTTGGGGCCACACGGTTTCTTGAGACTGCGCCAGAGTGTAGTTGAGCAGAGCTGGGAAAAGCTAGTTTCTGCTCTTAATGATGGTGTGAAATAAATTTTTAAAAAATTACAAAATTGTCCAGTAGCACCTTAGAGACCAACTAAGTTTGTTCTGGGTATAAGCTTTTGTGTGCATGCACACTTCTTCAGATACAGAAATCATCAGATGTATGACTTATATATAGTTGGAGGGTGGGGTGCGGTTTTTCTCAGAAGGGTAGTAGGAGATGGGTGATTGACTCAATGGGTATGGTGTGAAAATTATACATAGCTGGTTTGAAAATGGTTTGAAAGAGGGAAAGAAAATGCCTTCTTCCTTTGTTCCTACAGTACGTACATGGTTTCCCTCTCCTCATTTTATCCTCACAGGTTAGACAGAGAGAAAGTGAGCGGCCACATTATAAATGACTAGCTGACCCGGCCACGCCTTGCTGTGGCTGATTTGGTGAAATGCAAAAGTAAGATACAGTATGAAAGAGAAAGCGTATGTTTACTTACACCTTATCTCGTTGAAGTTCAGTCTATGCGTTCTCCGTTTGTCCCTCCCGTTTTTGTCTTCGTTTCTACAACTGTTTATTACTACGTCGCAAACCGCGAAAATGGCGATTCCTCCCGGCGTGGCTCTATACCCGCTGGCGGAGCCAGCAGTAGTGTTTGTGGGCGGTCTGTCTGTCGATTGGTTGGTGGTAGTGACGTCGGGAAAGGAGGAGGAGGGGTCAGAAACAGGTGTGTTGTGCTGTGCTGTTTAACGTCCACTGGAGGGCACTATATATTTTTTTCCACAAAATCACATTTTTACCTGGGAAAGTTGTGGTATTTGTGCCGTGTAAGTACATATGATCACTCCCATATGGGCATGGAACGTTGTGTCCAAATTTGAATGGAATCGATCAAGGGGTTACGGAGAAAGGCGATTGTTAACAAACATCCAACTTGAACGATTTTATATATATAGATTATCGGATGTCCTAAGGGAAAGTGGGACATTCCGGGATCAAATCAGAAACCGGGACGGCTTCAATGAATCTGTCCCTGGAAAATAGGGACACTTGGAGGGTCTGTTGTTGCAAAGGTGCCTTTAAAGAAGACCTTGTAGAGTAAGGATGTAATCCGAGGTGACGGCCGCTCTGCCCTGAGAGACCTGGGAGGGCTGGGCTTCAAGTTGCGGAGGGGTCCCGTTTCCAGTGCTTCTGACGGGACTGCTATTAATGGGAAGGAGCAGTCTGGGACAACTGCAGCTGTGTAATTTCAGCTCCAGTCTACTGACAACTTCCAGATTTCCTCTGGCAAAATGCTGTTTTAATTACCGCGTGTGTTTATCATTCATCAGCAAAGTGCCCGGTGGGGGGTGGGGGTGGGGATAAAGGCTATTTGGCCCCAATAGACTGGAAAGAAGGCTCCAAATTCCAGTAATGCGAGGTTCCCTGAAGTCTGGCAACCCTGGAGATGGGCTCCATTCCAGTAACCACACGAGAGGGTGCAAATGCAGAGGGGAAACTGAGGCTCCTCGAAGCTCCGCCTCCCGAGAGATATCTCCATCCCCAGCCACATTCCACTCAGTTATCCAGCATGCCATCTGGAATTTTGTTCTGGAATTCGAACCCCCTTAAAGCAAGATTATGTCGCCACACGGTGTGACATTGTGAGTTGCTGGCACCTGTGTGGGAGGGGTCCGTGTATACTTAGATTGTAGGATGGGAAGGGGGGGGCAGGACTGGGAAAGTTTGTGTAAGATTTCTGATCCTATTTTACCTTGGATTTTATTTATTTATTTATTTTTAAGCTGCCAAATCACACTGCTGCAAGCCCAGTGGGAGTTTCCTAGAGCTTGCCATCTACACCCCAATCTCTTTGGTCTGTTCTGTGACAGTCTTGGCAGACAGACAGCTTGTCTGCTTTGGCAGAAATACAGGAGATTACAGGTGCTCAAAATACTCACGGACAGCAATGCTCACTGATTTCCCCCCCTGTTGGAAACCAGGCATTTCATAAATCTGGCACGTGAACGAAGCAGACTGTACGTTTAAATTCCAGGATTTTGAAATGATTCTTCCAAGGGGGTGGCGCTTTTATTTTGCTTAAAGCTGTCAAACAAACGAGCAGGACAGCAGCAGGTAAGTCAACGAATTTGCATTGAAATTTAAAACAGAGCGGTGTTTGGATCCTGATTTTCGACTAGCTGCAAGCACAGTCTGTTAAGCAACTCTCTTAAGCAAACCGGTACGAGCGTCGCTCATTAAAGATTTCCCCTGACCCACTTCCGGTTATGGTAGGAGGATGAAATTGGACATGTATAATGGAATCAGCAAGACTTACAGCAGTGGTAACTTTGGCTAAGTTAACAGAATGGATAAGGAAAGTATCAAACTGTACAATTCAAAATCAATGGAAGGACTTGAATGAATATCTAGGTAGAAAAGGCGTTGATGTGAACTATTGGTTATGTTTGGAATAAGCAAGCAGAAAGAACAAGACGCCGAAAACGAATAACAGATAATATAATATTTATTGGATTTATTTATTGGATTTATTGGAATTAAAGAAGAGCTGATGATGGAAGGTTTGTTTTTTTATTGTATTAAATGATTAGTTAATGATAATGTGGAAAGTTGTGGTCGCGGGTCGCGACCTTCTGTGATCTTTCTTTCTCTCTCTTTTTGATTACTCTTCTCTCTCCTTGCCACTCCAGCTCCTTGGTGGTTCCCCCCCCCTTTTTTCTACCTCCGCTTTTCTCTTCTCTTTTCTTTGCTTCCCCCCCTTCTTTTCCCTCTTTTTCTGTAGACTTTGTATTTTATGTATACTCCGTTAAGTTAATGCGAGTTAGAAAACATTAACGTGAAAATCAGTATGTATGTATATATGTTGTTGCTATGAAATGTAACCTCCTTTTTGTATTTTTCAATAAATAAAATAAATTAAAAAAAAAAAAACCGATTTCCCCTGACCCACTTCCGGTTATGGTAGGAGGATGAAATTGCACATGTATACTGGAATCAGCAAGACTTACAGCAATGGTAAAAGGCCAATCAGACCCAAAACTGATAGAGGAGTGGACTTGTGTGAAGGAATACATGAAAAAACATTGTTCTGGTATAAATTTATCAATATGCAATGCATGAAACTTATAGAGTAAAAAATTAAGAAGAAACGGGTATAAGATGAGATAGTAAAAAATAATATTGATAACACAGCGAAAAGAAGAAAATAAATAAAGGAAGCCACACATAGGTGGAAGGAAGTCAAGTTTTACGTTTGTATGTTTAGTTTTTTGTGGTTTTTTTATAATTTAAGTTGATATTTCTCTTGGTTAACGTATGTTTAAATGTATATCCTTGCAGGATTTAAGGAGGTGTATGTATGTATGTATGTATGTATGTATGTATGTATGTATAATAAGTTTGTTTTGTGTTTTGTGTTTGTGAGTATTGTAATTATCAATAAAAGTTTTTTTAAAATTGTAAAAAAAAAGAAAGAAATTGCACATGTACATCTCTCCATAGGTAATTTGGTAATTTGTAGCTCTGAAGTCCTAACAGTTTCTCTGTTTCGGGTGCTAATGTCGAGTAATATCTGATAATGGAACCAGTTGAATGCAGAGTGGTCATCAGGTTCCTGTACTTGAAAGGGCGCACACCATAAGAGACGTTTGATGAGATGAAAGGGACTTATGGGGAAGATGCCCCATCGTATGACATAGTCAAGCACTGGCATCGTCAGTCCACAGTCTGCCATTGATGTGGACTGGGTGTCCACAGTCTGCCATTGATGAAGACACCATCCGGCAAGTGAAGGGTGCCATTTTGGAGGATCGCCGCATATCCATTCGCCAACTAGCTGCAGATGTCAAAATCAGTGTGGGCTCTGTAGGAAAAATAATCCATGACCATTTGCACATGGGAAAGGAGTCCACCCAGTGGGTTCCCTGGCTGCTGACGCCTTTCCAGAAGCAGGAACGAGTCACATGCTCACAGGCTCTTTTGGCCATGTGTCACGAAAACCATGATGACTTCTTCGCCAGACTAATTACCGTATTTTTCGCTCCATAAGTCGCACTTTTTCCCTCCTAAAAAGTAAGGGGAAATGTCTGTGCGTCTTATGGAGAGAATGTGTGGTCCCTAGAGCTGAACTGCCCAGGGGCAAAAGCAGATCGTGCTTTTTTTAAAAAAGAGAGATTGAAGGGGGTGTTGAAAGGAAGCCCGCTGAGCAGCTGCTCAGCAAACGATCGGGGAGAGAGATAAGGGAGAGAGATTCCAGCCCCGCCCCCTTGCAGAGGGAGGCTGTTTCCCCAGCGACATGTGACTGGCTGATTAGATGATCTGTCTGGAAACTGTAGAAATGGCTCCCTTTCCTGAAGCTGCAGAACTGTGAGTTAAACCCCATAAAACAGGGTTTTTTCCCTTTGCAAAGTAAGCTCAACAACTTTGAGCTGATCCTCAAAAAATGGAGCTTTTCTCCTTTGCAAAAGAAGCTGCAGAAATTTGAGCTGATCCTCAAAAAATTGGGGCTTTTCCCCTCTAAAAACTAGGTGCGTCCTATGGTCAGGTGCGCCTTATAGAGCGGGTACTCAGGACGAAACATGGGTCCATAATTATGACCCAGAGACTAAATCCCAGTCCAAATAATGGAAGCACTCTGCCTCACCACCTCCAAAGTAGGCACGGGTTCAACCATCAGTGGGCAAGGTCAGAATGGTTTAGTTTATATAAAATATGCTATGTTATGCAAAATGAACCATGGAAAGAGAAGAAGGGAAGTCGTTGATATTTTAAGGTTGCTTAAAAGAATATTCTAAAACGTAAAACAGGAAATTTAATAAAAATTATAGGGGGGGGGGAGAAAAGAAATACCATTAAAACACCAAAGCTGTATTTTCACCCAATTCACCCAAATGCTGTGTTTCCTAAGAAACAACGGGATAGATGTGGCTAATATTGTGTGCGCACAGCTTCCGAAAGCAGAACAGATGGGAATGTGTACGCAGCCAGAAATTCCTACCCCCCTTTAAATCCTCAGGGTGTGCTCACAATCTCAGCGGCAGTCAGAACTCTTCATCTCCTTCTTTGTCCTTTTCACCTGTCATACATTTCCAAGGTGAGGCTGTTCCCAGGGGGAGCATCCGTCTGTAGGCGGGATGGCGGAAAAAGCAAACCTGAAGCAGTGCAAATGGTGCGCAGAGTGCAATGCGGGAACAGATGTTTCTCAAAGAGATTCATCTCGCGGGTTAGATATTGTTCTAGCAGACTGCCCGCATGGTATGCTGGTGCAAGGCAAGAGGTGGACAGGGTAGGACCCCTGCGCTAGCGAAACACCACAAATAGCACTGCGGTGTTCATTGGTGAAGCATCTCAGAAATATGGCTGTGAGCCAATCGAGATGTTGCATCTCCAAATGTTTGTTTGTTTGTTTGTTTGTTTGTTTGTTTGTTTGTTGTTAAACGGTGGGCTCCTTCAACCTGGAGAAGCAATCTATTTTCCACCTTCCCATTTCGACTCTCTGGCACCCTATCTGCATAACTTAGCAATTCTAAAATACAGACGAGCTTTTACTCTCGCAAGATTGAATGTATTGCTCTAGGCTGTACTCAAGGGACGACTCCAACAGATTCCACATGAAAAATGCTCATGTCCCTGTGGAGATGGCAGTACCGAATCAGTGGCGCATGCCCTTCTGGCTTGCACTTTTCATAAAGACTTGAGGATTGAAATTATCACCCCTCTTTTATTGTCCATTACGGGTCGCCCAACCACTGCTACAGTGTCCTTTCTCTTGGCAGATCAAGATGAGCAGGTGACAGCAAAGGTTGCAAGGTTTTTAGTTGGGGCAATCAGAATACGATCCACTATATAACTATTGATTCAAAACCTGAAATGTACTCGGAGTCAAGTGTGAATTTCATGCTCTTTATTCAGCTCATAGTAGCAAGGAATGAATCTTTCCCCAAAACGTCTGCTATATATACATTATTTACACAATGGGCCCCACGTGATTGGCTAATTCCAGGCTACTCCTGTAGGCCAATCAGGTTGCGGGTTCACTTCATCCACGAGCCTGATTGGCTGCTCTTGCAGGCCAATCAGGTCGCTGATTCCAGCTGGAGCTGGATTGGGTTGTTCCTGCGGACCAATCAGACTGCTGCATTCTGTATCCTATTGTTCTAGGACCAATCAGACTGCTGCATTTTGGATCCTATTGTTCTAGGATTCAGCTCAGTACATAACAAAACCTTAAAATGTATTTTATATAATTGACTTTTTATTTCCGATCTTAGTATATCATATTGTGGTTTTATTGCTATGGCCAATGGCTGATGCAAATATTGATTCTTTCATTCATTCAACCTGGAGTTGAATGTGCGGCGTAAATAACTACCGGTAGATGTAAGTGCCTTTCTACGCAGAACTTTGTTTGGGTTCCTGGGGCTGTTTGGCAGCTTTCTTTCTTGCTGGCAAATGAAGATACTGAATATATTCAGGGGGCACAGGGGATTCCTGTAGAAAAGTGCTTCCAAAGTTGGGCTCTGGAATGAGAGGTTTCTGTCTTTATCTTCTTCCCACATAAGAAGCCTGGTACGTCCCCTCCCCCTTAACATGAAAAGGGGTCTTTGTCCCCTCAGGCCAAATGTAAACTAAGAACTGTACGCAGGTGCCATCAACAGCTTGTGGAGTCTCAGGTTTCAGTAGATTTTTTTTCTTCTGGATTTTTCTTCTGGATTACCAGAAGGTATACTTCCCAAGGAGGGACCCAGGTGGTGCTGTGGGTTAAACCACAGAGTCTAGGGCTTGCTGATCAGAAGGTCGGCGGTGAGCTCCTGTTGCTCGGTCCCAGCTCCTGCCAACCTAGCAGTTCGAAAGCACGTCAAAGTGCAAGTAGATAAATAGGTACCACTCCGGCGGGAAGGTAAACGGCATTTCCGTGTGCTGCTCTGGTTCGCCAGAAGCGGCTTAGTCATGCTGGCCACATGACCCGGAAGGTGTCTGCAGACAAACGCCAGCTCCCTCGGCCTATAGAGCGAGATGAGCGCACAACCCCAGAGTCGGACACGACTGGACCTGATGGTCAGGGGTCCCTTTACCTTTACCTTTATACTTCCCAAGACCCTTTTTCTTATGGTAAGAAACACAGACTTACGAGGTGTGTTGAGGTTTAAATAAAAACAAGACTGGTGTACTGTTGTTCGGGGATCCTTGTGAACTGCGAGGCAGGGTTTAGCTTGAAGGGGAACATATGTGCTTTAGCGATGCTCTTCGGCACATCACTTTCTCTGAGTACTCAAGTGGAGGCAACGGCCAGAAGATTCTTTTACCAGCTCCTTGTAGAGGAGACATTGTTGGCCCCAGTTATTCACGTGGGTCTGCCTTCAAAAAACAGGTCAGGAACAATAGTGGGTCCAAAATGTGGCAGCCAGGCTTTTGTCTGCTGCCCATGTTAATAATTCCAGTTCTATATCAGTTTCATTGGCCACCTGTTTTCATAGAGCCATAGACTTGTCGAGTTGGAAGGGACTCCCAGGGTCATCTAGTCCAACCCCCTGCAATGCAAGAATATGCATCTGACCCATATGGGAACTGAACCCGCCACCTTGGTGTTATCAGAACCACGCTAACTGAGCTAACCTGTTTCCTTATGGTCAGCTGTGGAGATCTTAGTATCCATTTCATCATCCTAGGCCAGTGGTGGCTAACCTTGACACTCCAGATGTTTTGGGACTACAACTCCCATCAACCCTGACCACTGGTCCTGTTAGCTAGGGATGATGGGAGTTGTAGTTCCAAAACATCTGGAGTGTCAAGGTTAGCCACCACTGTCCTAGGCCATTAGGCAAATCCAGGGCCTTCTCGGTGGCAGCTCTATGACTTTGGAATATTCTCCTAGGGGAGATCAGCCAGCCTCTCTGGGTTCTTTTCGCTCTAAACTGGGTTTTTCCCCCTTCTTCCAACAGGTTTTTATTTAAAGTTTTATGCATGCTGAATTGGATACTACATTTCAAACCGCTTCTCTTCAGTTTACATTTGGTTGAGTTTTTAACGCGTGGTTTTGCTTCATGATAGATATTTTCTGTTTGGCTCCGTTTGGCAGAAGAGCTCACCAGGGGCGTAGGAAGTGGGGAGCGGGGGTGCAGGCCGCCCCAGGTTCCATCATGGAGGGGGGTGACAAATTATCAAGGAACAATTACTGCCCTACTAGGGCGGTTCATTAAAAAAACGTGTGGGTTGTTTTTTTTTTTAAAAAAAGCCTGCTCCAAAAGTCTTATCTTACTACACTAGGGATTATATATGAAATTTCATACATATCAGTTAATATATTGACCCTCCTCCACAAAAATAGCTGTTTACTTGGCCGTTTTCCTATGTCATGAAGGCTGAAATTTCAATTTAGTGGAGCACTTACCCAGCCCTAACCCTGCGGAAAGCCATCTAATTAGACTTCAGTTTGATTTTGACATGTTTTTAGGAGGTAATTTAATTATTGTTTGATTTTATACCAATATTATTTTTTCTGATGATAGCCGCCCTGAGCGCGACTTTGACCGGGGAGGGCAGGATATAAATAAAAGTTGTTTATTATTATTATTTATTTATTTATTTATTTATTTATTATTATTCCTTTGTAAGAAAATATGAAATAACGTAAAACCATTTTTGCAGGCAAAAAATAAAATTAAAAAAAAATCAATGTGTGTGTGGGGGGGGGGGGTGACAAGAAATTTTCCACACCGGGTACCACCTGACCTTCCTACGCCTCTGGAGCTCACTATACATTACTTACTCAGCCAACCTGCCATGAAGGCAAAGCGTGACTTGGGAAAAGTGGACCCTTCTTCGAACGATGTGGCTTCATAATGAATTGCGCTTGGTTGCTGAGAAAGGTCAAGCATCCCAGCTGTGTGGTGTTTACAGCGCTGGCTAAAGACTCTCCCACTGCCATACCAGCACTTAATGATTTACTGAGTTTCCAGTGGGAAGGAATCAAAATTAGAAATTTAGCTTCGGTTGGATTGTCATTCCGCCTCGGAGGTTCTGCCAGCGAGTGCTAGACAGAATTGCTCCAGTAGTTTTAATTAATGGAGTAAATTTGCAGTGACTCGGGTTTTTATATCTTTGATTACTTACTCGTTGTTTTCATTCCCTTATTTCTAATGACAGCTATAAGATTGAGGTTGAATCCTGACAAGACAGAAGTACTTGTTTATTTCAGTGGGACAGGGTGCGAGCGGGGGGGGGGGGGACTCCCTGTTCCTGAATGGGGTAACTGTGCCCCTGAAGGACCAGGTGCGCAGCCTGGGAGTCATTTTGGACTCACAGCTGTCCATGGAGGCGCAGGTTAATTCTGTGTCCAGGGTGGCTGTCTACAAGCTCCATCTGGTACGAAGGCTGAGACCCTACCTGCCCGCAGACTGTCTCACCAGAGTGGTGCATGCTCTAGTTATCTCCTGCTTGGACTACTGCAATGCGCTCTACGTGGGGCTACCTTTGAAGGTGACCCGGAAACTGCAATTAATCCAGAATGCGGCAGCTAGACTGGTGACTGGGAGTGGCCGCCGGGACCACGTAACACCGGTCTTGAAAGACCTACACTGGCTCCCAGTACGTTTCCGAGCACAATTCAAAGTGTTGGTGCTGACCTTTAAAGCCCTAAACGGCCTTGGCCCAGTATACCTGAAGGAGCGTCTTCACCCCCACCGTTCAGCCCGGACACTGAGATCCAGCGCCGAGGGCCTTCTGGCGGTTCCCTCACTTCGAGAAGCAAAGCTACAGGGAACCAGGCAGAGGGCCTTCTCGGTAGTGGCGCCCGCCCTGTGGAACGCCCTCCGCGCAGAGGTCAAAGAGATAAACAACTATCCTACATTCAGAAAATACCTGAAGGCAGCCCTGTTTAGGGAAGTTTTTAACCTGTGATATTTTAATGTATTTTAATATCTGTTGGAGGCTGCCCAGAGTGGCTGGGGGGACCCAGCCAGATGGGAGGGGTACAAATAATAAATTATTATTATAAATTATTATAATGGCTATCTTGCACTTCCAGGATTGGAGGCAGTATGTCTCTGAATGCCCGTGGATGAGGAACGTGAGTGGAAAAGGGTGCTATCCTGCTCACATCCTGCCTGCGAGTTTCCCATCTGCATCAAGTGGATGGCTGTGAGAACAGGATCCTGAATTAGATGGCCCTTTGCTCTGATCCAGAAAGGCTCTACTTACATTTCGATTGGTTTGTTTTTTCCACATGTATCATAGAATCGTAGACTTTGAAATTCATAACACTTTACCTTTGTAATTGGCTTCTTTGTGGAATCATGGAAAGATAGAGTTGGAAGGGACCACGAGGGAGAAGAGGAGGAGGAGGAGGAGGAGGAAGAGTTTGGATTTGATATTCCGCTTTATCACTACCCGAAGGAGTCTCAAAGCGGCTCACATTCTCCTTTCCCTTCCTCCCCCACAACAAACACTCTGTGAGGTGAGTGGGGCTGAGAGACTTCAGAGAAGTGTGACTAGCCCAAGGTCACCCAGCAGCTGCATGTGGAGGAGCAGGGAATCGAACCCGATTCACCAGATTACAAGAATGAAGAATCAGAAGTTCATAACTTTCTGAATCTTAGTTTTCTATCTTTCTCTTTTAACCTCTTTTCTATTCTTTTCATTACAGTCAAACCTCGGTTCCTGAATGCCTCCGTTTTGGAACGTTTCGGCTCCCTAACGCTGAAAACCCGGAAGTAATTGCTCCAGTTTTCGAAACGATTTTCGGAAGCCATATGGCTTCTGAGCCACATTTTTCATTTTTTTCCCCATTGACTTTGCAGCCAACCCACTGATCCTCAGTTTTCAAACTTTTCGGAAGCCGAACTGTCTTCCGGAACAGATTAAGTTCAAAAACCGAGGTTCCACTGTATTATTATTCTTTCTTTTCTTTCTTTCTTTCTTTCTTTCTTTCTTTCTTTCTTTCTTTCTTTCTTTCTTTCTTTCTTTCTTTCTCTCCTCTCCCGTTTTTGTTTTTCTATTGTATCTATATAAAAGTCTTGGTTTGGTTAAAATAAGGGGAAAGATATCAAGTTTTGAATTTTTCTCTATAATCCTTAATAAAATTTTTTTTTTTTTTAAAAGAAAGTATCCGTAACAGAACAAGCAGGCCCCTCAGGCAACATTAACTGGCTCCAGAAAGCATCCTGAACTAGAATGTATGGGAAGTGATTTTATCTGCATTGTGTTTTGCAAACTTGTCACGCTGGAACTTCAAGAGCTCCTCTGCACCTCCATGAAGACTAAGAGGTGACCAGGTATGTCTAGGTGGTCTTAGCTGTTTTGCTATGGGCATCTGCTGCCTTAACTGCTTCCCCCACCTTTTTGGGGAGGTGTTGGCAGGTGAGCTGGGCCTGCACAGATGCTGATTTGTGGGGCTATGCAAGTTCCACTGCAGCAACACAATTAGGTCCTGGCAGGCTGGCCAAGTCTATTGGATTAGTTCCCCGCAGATTTGTTCCTGAAACAGCAAACCACATGCATGGAAGGGGCTCGCTTATGGAACAGATGTTTGGTTCTGTGAGGAGGCAGAAAAGCAGAGGAAGTTTAGGAAGGGAGACCTTAGCCCAAAGCTTATCTTGGTTTCCATCCCACTATAAATCAATATTATTTTCTGTTTACATTTACATTGGGAAGCTGAGAAAGGTCTCTCTCCACCCCACTGTCCGTTTGCATTTCTTAGTACAGAAAGTATTGATCTGATGTGTAGAGATCTTTCCTATTCTACTTAATTCAGGAGGGTTCTGGAAGCTTCTCTGTGTGAAAGAAGCAGAAGGTTCATGATGTTTGGGTTATCCCTTCAGAGAAGCTGAGTACAGCTGGCTTAACCTGGTTCTGTTATCTCTTCTGTCAAGGTCATGCTGACTATAATAAGGGGCCAGAAGGGGCCTGAGTTTCACACTTTCTCTTTGTATCTCTTTTCCTTCTAGTGTGGTGTTTTGCTTAGTGTTAAGGTTTTAGACTTATTGTAAGTTTAAGTTAAGTCTGCTGCAACTGGATGCAAGATGTTTCCCCCACCCCAACAGAGTGATGCTTCTTTCCACTACAATCCAGATTCCGGCACATCTGGTGCATAGTTTTCGCACCTAATTCCAGGTCCAAAGGAGAGGTGTTACTTAGAATGGCCTCTGCCTACTGGACCTTGACAGGTTTGGCAAAGACTTCTTGTCCTCCAGTTATCATCGGATTACAACTCCCATCAGCACCAACCAGCATAACCAAGGGTTATGGGAGTTGTAGTCCAACAGCTTCTGAAAGGCACCACATTGACTACCCTTGGTGTGGACAACCCAAGCTCCCTACCTAATGGACCCAAGTTAGCTTCAACTTGGGTTGTTTGCCTAGATTTTTTTGGTGGAGACAGTAGCCAGGTCTCAGATACCAGAGCTTGAGTTAGTGTAACATGGCAGTCTTTTGCTGAGGTCTGGAGGGGCAAGGAGCTGGGATGTGAGAGGGACCGGGTCCACGTTTTACATCCTCTGCATGGCTGAGGGAAACCAGGTCCCTAAAAATTGCGCCTAGAAGCAGTTACGAAAAGTAATGAATTGTTCAACGAAAGCTGAATGGTTAGTTCACCTCAGAAAAGGCATCTTTGCTGCGTGATGGACTGTTTTGCGCTTACAGGCCTTCTGGGAATAGTCTCTTCCATCCCAACAGCTTCCCATGGAACATACCCAGCCATACAGGCTTGAGAACCACAGTGAGGAAGAAAAGGAAAAGGAGCCACTCTTCCACACCGTATTTGTTCGCGCCAAAGGAAAAAGAGACGTACACTACTTACTGGGAAAAGAGCTGGAATTTGAATACATTTTTTATTATTATTATGGAAATTACAAGTGCTAACATAATTTGCAAAGACATATAGCAGTTCTCAAAATATTTTATTATTATTTTAAAAAAAAAGCGCTGCATGAAATATTGTTATAAAGCTGCCTTTCGGAAGATAAAAGTCTTTTTCACATTATTTGGGAAGATTTGTGGGCATTTGTGTGCAAATACCAGACACGCGGGGAAGTCAGAATGAGTTGCATCCAAACCACCCTGAAAAACCAATAAAATATCATTAAGCTGCTTCCACAAGCGGCTGCTTCCAATCCAGCCGCATTGCATCTGCTCTGGGTGGGGAAAGTAGTCGTAAGTAGTAGACAATCAGTTTCCACGTGATAGAAGTGCCTTTGTAGTGTTTCTTGAGCCATATTAAAGGTAAAGGGACCCCTGACCATTAGGTCCAGTCGTGACCGACTCTGGGGTTGCGGCGCTCATCTTGCTTTATTGGTCGAGGGAGCCGGCGTACAGCTTCCAGGTCATGTGGCCAGCATGACTAAGCCACTTCTGGCGAACCAGAGCAGCTCATGGAAACGCCGTTTACCTTCCCGCTGCAGTGGTACCTATTTATCTACATGCACTGCGTGCTTTTGAACTGCTAGGTTGGCAGGAGCAGGGACCGAGCAACGGGAGCTCACCCCGTTGTGGGGATTCGAACTACCAACCTTCTGATCAGCAAGTCCTAGGCTCTGTGGTTTAACCCACAGCGCCACCCGCGTCCCTTTGAGCCATATTGGCAGGTCCTAAATAGATGCTGCTGGTCAAGGGGAACTGTTTTGTTCTGCTGCCTTTACATCGCCTGGTGTTTAAGTTCTCCATGGTGGTATTTCTACATGTCACCATTCAAGAGGATATTGGAAGCTGAGAAGCCGTAATGACATTCGCTTTTCTGACTCACAGGTTATCAGCTCCAAATGCCCTTCTGAGGCAATCCACCACCACCCTAAGGGGTAAAAAGATAGGGCAACTATTTGTTTTGAACCGTGTGGAGAAGCACATTACCCCCCCCCCAACTTTTCTCTGATGGAAATAGAGACATCCCCTCTGGTGAAAATAGGGACATTCTAAGGAAAACCAGGACATTCCGGGATTAAATCAAAAACTGGGACAGCTTCTGTAAAATGGGGACCGTCCCTGGAAAATAGAGACACTTGGAGGGTCCAGAACCACCTTCAGAGGATGCTATTTGGAGTAAAAAGATAAAATGTTCTGTTTCTCTCAGTCCAACATTTCAGGGTTCTTAATAACAAAATCTACAGGGAGCCGGCCTTTCGCTTTACTCAAGGACGACAGAATTTCCCCTGTCATTCAACAGCTTCCCCGAGGAACAGAAATCCTGGTTTTGACAAATGCTAATGGCCAAAGATGGGTTCCTTGAGTCAAAGTACGACTCTCTCTTTCAATGTTCTGCTTCCAAATATATCAATGGGGGGTACCTAGACCAGGTATGATGAATCATTGTCCCTCCAGGTGTTGCTGAAGAGCAACGCCCATCAGTCCCAGCCAGCACGGCCAACAATCAGGATGATAGGATTTGTAGTCCAGCGACATATGGAGGGGCAAAGATTCACCATCCCTGGTAGAGACTCCTGGGTCCATTCCTGCCGGTTCTGAGGTGTCTTTTGAATTCATTTCTCCCCTAATAAATGCATTATCAGCAACAGCAAGAAAGGCAAATTAGTGCAGCTAATAACTGACACAGGCTCCACCTGGACTCGTTATCCATCACTTTCTTATTTTTTAAAGGACTTATTGAACATTCATTCATCTTTTTAAAAAAACACATTTCGACTAAACAGGCACATTTTGCAGAAACATAATTTGTCATTTTGCATTGCTGCCATCAGCTAAAACTTCTAGCTAAAGCCCAGTGTAAAATATTCTCCTGTGATTTCCTCCCCACATCTATGGGAACTCAATCGTTTCAGTGCTACTTTCCATTGGCCAGTGTAGTGTTTCCTCACTCTTCCCTCTGAATTTCATTTTCATCCGTAATTAGCTCCAGTGTGGGAAAGCTCATTTTACTCCTTCTCTCACTTACAGGACAGGCATGTGAGATAGGGCCTCCATAAGTCACCATAACAGGAGCAGCCCATTCGCGCACTGTTTTGCCACATGGAGGGCATTTCAGTGGCATCCCTGAAGTCTCTGCGCCCTGGCAGAGTCAGCTGAACAACTGCGCTCTGTGCTGACAGCAGGGCTCGAGTGTTAAATGAGGGATTTGACACAGTAATATTCTGCCGTCAACCTCTGGCTAAACTGGGTCGTGCTCAGATCAGTGCAGCTACGTGAATGTGCTAAGCAAGATTCTTTAAACCAGGCATGTCCAACAGGTAGATCGTGATCACTGGATGTTTGTGGTAGATCACCGGTAGATCAGTGGCTAAAAAACTTTGGCTCCCCTAAAAAAAACCTCAACATCTTTGCCCTGCACCCCTAAAATGACTTGAACCCCAAAAAAGGGCTTTCCTTCCTAAAAAAAAAAAGGTCAACGTCGCTTTCCTCCTCCCTAAAGAAGCTCAACAACTTTTACGTGAACCCCAAAAAACAGGGCTAAAAAAAAGCTCAACAACTTTGACCTGAACCCCCCAAAAGTGGGCAGATCACTGCCAGTTTTTAACTCTGTGAGTAGATCACAGTCTCTTGGGAGTTGGCCACCCCTACAATCCAACCTGTCAGGAGAAAAGTCACAGGCAGATAAAATAACAGGTTGGAGGATCAGGAATCTTGTACGCTTGCAGGGGCTAAGCTGGAAACTTTTGTGCTCATCATCTCTCCCTTTGGCAGTGCATAAATACCAGCCGAACCCCCTCATCCGTACAGATTCCCATGTGCAAGAAAGCTTCTAGTGCCCCAGTTCCACAAGCAACATCTTTCGTGTGGCTTCACCTTTGGTACTTTACTCCAAATGATGGACGAGCAGGATAGCTAACAGACTCCTGGACTAGCCGGAGGTCCTCTTTGGCATTTCACATTCAAGGAGAAAGGGAGACGCAAGGTCAATCCCAACACTTTTGGGCATATCAGGTAAGTCTGTGGTGCAAATTCAGCTCACAGTGAATCAGACTCCGGAGCGATTCACTAAAAGCAAAGACCGCAGCTGAGCCCATGTTGGACTGGGTTCGGAAACCAATGCACCCAAGAGATTTCAGACTTGCAGGCGCACCAGCAATCTGTGATCCCAACGAATTATCCAGATAATTTTGACCCCTGATTGAACATTCATCAGCGCATACACACCCCAATCAGTCTCTAATCCAGT
Source organism: Darevskia nairensis (assembly GCA_034642065.1). NCBI lineage: Eukaryota > Metazoa > Chordata > Lepidosauria > Squamata > Lacertidae > Darevskia > Darevskia nairensis. Next base: position 441,802 of record JAWWNI010000290.1, read on the forward strand.
GATGGCTAACCTTGACACTCCAGATGTTTTGGGACTACAACTCCCATCATCCCTGACCACTGGTCCTGTTAGCTAGGGATGATGGGAGTTGTAGTTCCAAAACATCTGGGGTGTCAAGGTTAGCCATCACTGCTCTAATCTATATGCATAAGCTCCCTTGAAAAGATATCCCCTCAAAGTGCATATAAATCCACTTTGTATGTTCTCTGGTATTTAATACATTCCTTTTCCTTTTTGGAAACGAGCACTTTTTACCACTTTAATTCACCGGGGGGGGGGGAGTGGCCTGCTATTTTGAGCATGCGTGAGCCAAAAGCACACAGAAATTTAAATTGCGGCGACTTCGGCCATGGCAGGTTCCCCCAAAGTGACGCAAACACAGCAGTCGCCACACGTGAAATAAGCTGGTGGCTCGCGCGTTGCGGAGCTCGCGAACGCAGACCATTTTCCCCTGCCGAAGAACGATCCCAAAGTCCTACGTGTGCTAGTTCAACATTTCTGAAAGAGGAAATTCCTAGGTAAGGTCACAATGCCTGACACTCTTTGAAAGCCATCCTATTTAGACCCTCGTTCCTTGGGCCCACCTGAATAGAAATTGTTCACCTGCACATAGGGGGAATGCATCAATCACTTTATGTGCAAACTCTGGTGGCATCATCTTCCACCATAGGTCTGAAGGGAAAAAAATGTTCTCTACAAATGTCAGCGGGACACACACACACACACACACACACACACACACACACACACACCTCATTCCTTTCCATACAAATGAACCACAGTAGATTGTTAACCTGCATGGAAACTCCTGGTAAGTGCCAGGGTTCTGCACAGCAGAAAGGAATCGCTATATACGAAGCAACCTTTTTAATCTGCCGCTGGCGTCAGTGCTAATACGTGATAAACCAAACTTCGCGGAGAGTTCCTGCTACAATCGGCTAGTATTGGCAAAAGGCAAAGGCGTTCTGTGCGAACAATAGGCTCTGGGTAGTGCATGAAGCGCCGCTTTGTGCTGCGTGATAAAAAAAAGAGATGCCCTCATCGCTCCCTAATAGCGGGATCTCTGCTTTCTGGCTTCTACAGTGAGGCATCCTCTGGGACAGCTACAATGCTCGCCCTCTTACATCTTGAATCTCCTGTTGATAAAGAACAGAGTGAGAGTCTGTTAAGGAAAGGGTCTGAGGGGAGATGGCAGGCCAGCAAGGAAGCAACTGCCGGCTGGTCTGGACGCACACGGCAGCGTTTGAGGCCTAGCGAGGACGTGGGCACGCCGCTGCTATTTACAAAACTCCCTTTTATGGGGAGGCTGCTGTTCTCCAGTTCCTTGAAAATTCACTATAACCCAAAGGGAACGTTATCTCACTTTCTGGCTGCAGTCCCTTCTCCACCTTGGCTCACACAAATTGTTAACAAGATCAAACAAATTGGCCTAAACCCCGAAGACCTCTTTAGTGGACCCTTGAATAAGGCAAAAACATCTATTACTCAGAGGCTTCTCGATATCGAACTGCAAAAAGAAGATGCCTTACTTCCTGAGAATTACAGGTGTCTAAAATCTTGGCCCAACTTTTCGGCTGCCCCTTATTTATCTAATATTACTTATGAATCTTACAGATGGGCTTTTTCCAGAGCCCGATTTGAGGCACTGCCTACAGCTGTACTACACGGCAAATTCCTGCGGTTACCTATTCACAAGCGCCTATGCCCATGCATGACCAATAAGGTGGAAACTGTTACTCACATTCTTCTATTCTGTGAATTTTATAGTGAAGAACGGTCTCGTCTTATATTACCCCTTTTATCAAAATTTAAACCCTTGCAATATTATCTGGAATTTATTCCTGAAATCCTACGCAAATTCCTTTTGGAAGACTCTTTGAGCTCAGTATCCTATGCTGTGGCCAGGTTTTGCAACTTAGCCATCAAAAAAGGTAAATCGCTTCTGCTGGAAAATATACTATAAATTTCTTTTGCGCCATTGGATTTTTTTCCTAATCCTTAGGATTTTGACGCCTTGTAGCGATATTCTGATCGCTGGTTTGGAATTACACTGTACTGTATTATATTGCTGGCTTTTGCTGTAATAAACTGTGTTGAGTTGAGTTGCGTTCTCCAGATCCAGAGCTAGCTGTGCTCATCTAAAGTCACATAATGAAGGGAACAGTAAAAGCAGGGGGCTTTTTTCAGCCAGAACTCGCCGGAACTCAGTTCCGGCACCTCTCAGGTGGGTGCCGTTGCCATTATAAGAGAGCATGGCGAGTTCTAGCACCTCTTTTTCCGGAAAAACAGCACTGAGTAGAAGAAGGCATACGAAACACACCACCAAAGGTATTTCTGTGAGGAGGGAAGCATCATTCCATGGTGTTCTGGGGAGCGTAATTCATCTCAGCACTGTAAGTGGGACTGCATAGAGCAGAATAACCTCTATCCCATAAACTAGCGACGTTCCCATGTTGTACTGTTGAGGCAGGAGATACCGTATTTTTCGCTCTCTAAGGCGCACCTGACCATAGGACGCACCTAGTTTTTAGAGGGGGAAAGCCCCATTTTTTTGAGGATCAGCTCAAATTTCTGCAGCTTCTTTTGCAAAGGAGAAAAGCCCCATTTTTTGAGGATCAGCTCAAATTTCTGCAGCTTCTTTTGCAAAGGAGAAAAGCCCCATTTTTTGAGGATCAGCTCAAAGTTGTTGAGCTTACTTTGCAACGGGGAAAAAATCCTGTTTTATGGGGTTTAACTCACAGTTCTGCAGCTTCAGTAAAGGGAGCCATTTCTACAGTTTCCAGACAGATAATCTAATCAGCCAGTCACCTGTCGCTGGGGAAACAGCCTCCCTCTGCAAGGGAACGGGGCTGGAATCTCTCTCCCTTATCTCTCTCCCCAATGGTTTGCTGAGCAGCTGCTCAGCGGGCTTTCTTTCAACACCCCCTTCTCTTTCTTTTTTTTTAAAAAAGCATGATCTGCTTTTGCCCCTGGGCAGTTCAGCTCCAGGGACCACACATTCGCTCCATAAGACGCACAGACATTTCCCCTTACTTTTTAGGAGGAAAAAAGTGAGTCTTATGGAGCGAAAAATACGGTATATGGGTGTTTCCGGCTGCAGCACCATCTCTTTCTGCTACCTGCATCTCTAGGTGCCTGGTTTTAAGATGCCCAGGGGCGTAGCAACGGGGGGGCGGGGGGGGCGGGCCGCCCCGGGTTCCACCCCAGAGGGGGGTGACACTTTTCTTAAAAAAAAAAAAATTGAAAATTTTTTTTTTATTTTTTTTAAAAAAATTTAACTTCATTGAAAAAAAGAGATAATAGACACACACACACAGCCCCCCCACACCTCACAAAGTGGCACCATCAGAGGGGGGGGACACTTTTTAATTTTTTTTAATTTTAAAAAAAATTTAATTTTTTAATTTTTATTTTATTTTAACATTATTGGGGGGAAAAGAGATAATAGACACACACACACAAAACCCCCACACCTCACAAAGTGGCACCATCAGAGGGGGGTGACACTTTTTATTTTTATTTATTTTTTTACATTATTATTATTTTATTATTTTTTAATTTTAACTTTATTGAAAAAAAGAGATAATAGACACACACACAAAACCCCCACACCTCGCAAAGTGGCACCATCAGAGGGGGGTGACACTTTTTAATTTTTTTAAAATTAAAGTGGTGGGGGGGGTGACAAAAAAAATTCCACCCCGGGTACCACCTGGGCTTGCTACGCCTCTGAAGATGCCCCCCCCCCATTCTGAGCATCTTCTAATGCCAGGACCGGATTCGTGTCTCGGTCCACACCAGGAGCAGGTCACAGTTGTGTGCAAGGTCTGCGAGTTGCTGTGCGGAAGGGGGCAGCTGCCCATGGGGCTTGGGTTGAAACATGAGCTTAGAAAGGGTTCCAAAGCTGGAGAAAAAATCAAGTGAGCAAACAATGCTACCGCTAAGCAGGTTCTCGAGGAAGGCACATCCCTGCCTCTCGCCTCCATCGGTGCGGTAAGGAATGGCTAGGCAAGTACGCCTTTGTGACTTACCTGGTTCTTTATGCATGTCTTTCTCTGGGGGGGAAATCATTCTGAGCAGCAAAACAAGCATCCCTTTGAAGCAAGCAGACCACAGACCCTTTCTAGGCAGCCTCTTCTTCATTATATGGGTGTAGAACAAGCCACACTTTAGGAAGATGGTGTAATTTAAAGGTAAAGGTACCCCTGACCATTAGGTCCAGTCGCAGACGACTCTGGGGTTGCGGCGCTCATCTCGTTCTATAGGCCAAGGGAGCCGGCGTTTGTCCGCAGACAGCTTCCGGGTCATGTGGCCAGCATGACTAACCCGCTTCTGGCGAACCAGAGCAGCGCACAGAAATGCCATTTACCTTCCCGCTGCAGTGATACCTATTTATCTACTTGCACTTTGATGTGCTTTCAAACTGCTAGGTGGGCAGGAGCAGGGACTGAGCAACGGGAGCTCACCCCATCGCGGGGATTCGAACCACCGACCTTCTGATCGTCAAGCCCTAGGCTCTGTGGTTTAGAGCACAGCGCCACCCATGTCCCTTTGGTGTAATTTACACCTGGGCAAATTATGCTTGGTGTGCCTTGTCGCTGTTCAAAACTCTGTTAAGGAGCCACGCTATTGCTGGCTGAGCTGCCCTGAGTCTGGCAGAGGAAAAACCAAGATATAATTTGACGACCCATCTTGCCAGTACAGTGGTACCTTGGTTCTTGAATTCAATCCATTCCAGGAGTCTGTTTGACTTCCGAAACGGTTCGAAAACAAAGGCGCGGCTTCTGATTGGCTGCAGGAGCTTCCTGTACCCAATCAGAAGCAGCATCAGACATTCGGCTTCCGAAAAACGTCCGCAAACCGGAACATTCATTTCCGAGTTTGTGGCGTTCGGGAGTCAATTTGTTCAAGAGCCAAGCCATTCAAAGACCAAAGTACCACTGTATAACTTTCACAGCCTTACTCGGCCACATGACTGAGCTGAAAAAAGGAGTTAGTCTCCTCCTACCTTGTCTTGTCACCATCACGCTCCCACAAACTGCCACCTTTTGGGGAATTACTGCTATCTTGGCTGAGCCCCATCTGAGCCGGGATGGAAGACTTATGGCGGCCTATCTCCGGATGAGTCAAGATGAGACCCACCTAGTCCAAACTCTGGTCAACCTGGCAGATCTTGGGTGTTAATTGCTCTCTAAAAAGACTGACGTGGTTTTTTCCCTGGCGCAATCCACACTGACAATAGTGCTGTTCCTCCGAGGGTACTCTGCCCTGTTGCTTCTTATTTAACCAGCTTTGTACACAAGAGAGGAACCTTCTTAGGTAGAATCCTTGCTCATTCCTTGTGTCCTACTTTGAACCCAGGAATATGCATTCTCAGGACCAAATCAAACTGATGAGGGTAGAAGCATCTTGACAGTTTGGGGGAGTTTTACTTCAGTGTACATCCACATGGTCTATGAATTTAGGGGCAGGAGGGAGAAAACCACGTAGGGAATCTTATTTTGATGGAGAAAGCAGCCCATGGGGGGAAGGGTTAAGCATCCCTCTCGCCCCGGCTGTCCCTCCCCATCCTCTGGAAAAGCTGGAAGCCTCCCCCATTTCACGTCAAGTTTGGTGGCCCTCAGAATCTGGTTCACGGATCGACTCAGGCAAAACTGAAGTACTTCAGGACAGCACCTCAGAAACATATGTCGCCTCAAACCCACATCTTTTCTGTGAAACTTCTGGCTTCAACCCAAACAAAGCAATCTCTGGTTACCTTGGTCTCTCTTCCTTACCTTCTCAGTGTCTCTAATTCTTGAAATTTAGAAGATAGTCTTAGTAGAGGAGCAGGCCACCGTTGGGTTTGGGTGTTAAAGCAGCATGTACATTAATAGTGTAGTAGTAGTGGTGCTGGTATATTATTATTATTATTATTATTATTATTATTATTATTATTGCCATAAAAGGTATCCACAGGTTAGTAAGTTTCAAGAGAGGACCTGATTCCTTATACAGTCGTACCTTGGAAGTCGAACGGAATCCGTTCCCGAAGTCTGTCCGACTTCCGAAACGTTCGAAAACCAAAGCGTGGCGGAAGCCCCGTCAGACGTTCGGCTTCCAAAAGAACGTCCGGAAAGCGGAACAGTCCCTTCCGGGTTTCGATCGTTCGGGAGCCAAAACGTTCTGAGAACTAAGGACTTCCAAGGTATCATGAATTGCAGTATCGGTGTGGAATATAACAGCATGAAAATTGTGCACAGCAGCCGACCAGAAGCCACCCCCCTGGGTTTTACGTGGATGATTTTTACATGAATGAAATAAGAAAATGTTGTTACTCAGCCTGCACCTTAGGGATGGGGTCTTAAGTCAGTGACGTGCGGTGAGGTTTTTCGTAGGGGGGGCGGTTAGGGCCAGAGGCGCCACCTTGCGAGGACGATGGGGGGGGGGCTGACATCAAGACATGACGTTCTTTGAGTGAGCATCGTGTCTCCCTCCCTAAGTCAGGCAGAAGCTCCCCACACTTTGGTAAAGAGGTGTCAGGCCCCTGATAGGATGCTGGAGCCCTGCTGCTTCCTTCCCAAAGTCGGGTGGGGTTTGGGAAGGTGGCGGGAGGGCGGGAACATTTAAAGAACTAGCCTAGTCCCCCTCGTCCACTGACCACACGTCACTGTCTTAAATGGCAACAACAACAACAACGAAATAAAACTGCCAAGACAGGCAAGTTAAGGCAATTTCCATACGGAAAAGAGATCCTGGGCGGAACAATTCCTTGGTTTGCATACCAAACACGGCTTAATTTCATAGCTGTCAACTTTCGGATTTGAAAATAAGGGATTTTTTCAAACTTTCGGATTTGAAAATAAGGGATTTTTTCTAAACTTTCAGATTTGAAAATAAGGGATGCCGCGAGGGCGGTGCAATGGCACCGAGTAGCCTCGCCACCCTGAGCTCCAGAGCGAAAGAGCGAGCGCATAGGCAGGCAGGCTGTCTGTCTGGTTGGGCGTGAGGGTCTGGCTGCACAAGGCATGCAAGCTCCGCCCCCAGTCGGTCTCAGACTCCTTATTGGCAGCCGAGCAACGCAGCTGAGGAGCCTCCCTGGCCGGCAGGGAGGGAGAGGAGCTGCTTCCTTTGAAATCCGGGAAATTTATGGGATAGCAACAATCCGGGATAGCAGCGGGAAACGGCATTGGAATAAGGGAGTTTCCCGCCAAAAAAAGGGAGGGTTGACAGCTATGCTTGATTTTGTCCCACATTGTAAATTTAAGTACAGTGGAAGCTTGGTTCTCAAACTTAATCCATCCGGGGAGTCCGTTCGACTCCCTAAACCGTTTGAAAACCAAGGAGCGGCTTCCGATTGGCTGCAGGAGCTTCCTGCACTCAAGCAGAAGCCGCGTCGGACGTTCGGCTTCCGAAAAACGTTCGAAAACCGGAATACTTACTTCCAGGTTTTTTGGCGCTCGGGAGCTGATTTGTTCGTCAACTAAGCTGTTCGAGAACCAAGGTTTCACAACCGAGAGATGCTCTTTTTGCGTGGTTCTTTTAATATTGTTGTTGTTTAGGACATTGTCATTGCTGCCTTTCATCCCTAGTAGTGCATGGGAGAGCAGTTAAGAAAAAGGTAAGCACAGTTAGTGAGCAACAAAAGTTATTTCCTGGCAGGACGCTTTCACTGCACATTGTAACCCCATGTCTCCAGTTCACCACACGTTCAACCCGCAATCTCGGCCTAAGAGATCTACGGAGGGTTTCTCACACACACATTCAGACACATACGGACGTGGAATTTAAGCAACTTACAACAGCCCGTCTAAAAAAAGTAATTTTATTTCAGAAAAATAAATTTCCAAATACAACTGGGCTTTTGTAATATAAAAAATAGCCACTTTCATTGCTAGAGTGCGTGTATAATATATATATATATATATTTATATTTATATATATAGTATGATATGCAATACAATGTTAGTACATGTGAAAAATAGAAACTATTGATAAACCACATTAATATAACTGTAGATATTCATTTTACACTCCTTTACGGGCAAGGCAGCCTTTAAGCTACCCATAGGCTGCAAATTCAGAGATCATAAACTGATTGACAGACAACAAGTGTGCTCTGAAATAAGCTTCTTTGGAATGCAGAGGGAATTCAGTACTGTGCAGATGGGCAGAATGGGTGTTTAAAACAAGAGCTCAAAAGGGCACGATCCTCCAGGGACATCTTTTGTGCAAGCCCTTTTGAAACGGAGCTTCTTGCAAGGGCTCCTGGTGGATTGCACTAAAACTTTCCAACAGGCAACATTCACACGAGACAAATTCTCTGGAGCCTGTCTTGCCCACAGGTGCGGCCTGCCTTGCAGATCGGCGCCGGCTGTCACCAAACTAGGCTTACGGTGCTGTGGCACATCTGGGCCCAAACATTACTGGTAAAAATGAGAATCTTTCAGGTGTCCCTTAAATCAGAAATCAACTGATCACGGGAACAGTTGAGGGCGGAATCCCCAAGGAAGTTCAGTAAAAGATTCCATGCTTAGGCCTGGGGCGAGCTGGACAAGAGAATATGCAAAGGGTTCGAGAAAGCTTGCTTGAGGTTGACAGCACTGCAGCCATGATCTCAAACTCTTAGTTGATGGCTGAAGGCTGCAGTAACCATTTCAAGGGCCAAGAATATAACCCTGATCAATAAAGCGGGTTCTCCTTCATGGAGAGCACGTGTTGCGGTGGGGGCCAGCAAGTCACCCCTCTGTTGCTGGGCGGGATCGTATAGATGGCCACTGCTGTGATTGGGTCCTGGGTGTTGTTGGGGGGATTTCTATGTTGCAATTTGTTGATGGACAGCCCAGTGACTATATACCATAGCTGTCAACTTTCGGATTTGAAAATAAGGGATTTTTCCAAACTTTCGGATTTGAAAATAAGGGATGCTGCGAGGGCGGTGCAATGGCACCAAGTAGCCTCGCCACCCTGCGCTCCAGAGGCTGTGCATGAATGGGTGAGCGAAAGAGCGAGCGCGTAGACGGCAGGCAGGCTGTCTGTCTGGTTGGGCGTGAGGGTCTGGGTGCACAAGGCATGCAAGCTCCGCCCCCAGTTGGTCTCTGACTCCTTACTGGCAGCCAAGCAACGCAGTTGAGGAGCCTCCCTGGCCGGCAGGGAGGGAGAGGAGCTGCTTCCTTTGAAATCCGGGAAATTTAAGGGATATCAACAATCCGGGATAGCAGCGGGAAACGGCATTGGAATAAGGGAGTTTCCCGCCAAAAAAGGGAGGGTTGACAGCTATGCTATATACTGCTTCGCTCGCAGCGTGATATTCCTCTTTGCTGCGTGCATCGGATCTCCCGCCCCCCCTTCCCTTTATTAGGCCTCTGTCTTTGACCTTGCTATGCCTGTCATGGGGTCGTCTGCTTTTGGGGCAGGGGCCTGGTAGGAATTTTTTCCATTTGGCTGATTGGCTGGTGCCATCTGGTTTTTGCCTACTGCGTAGCAATTAGTCACAACTTGTAAGGTTGGCGGTTAGGCATTGGTTATTAATTTGGTTGGTGGAGGGGTCAGGATTGACTGTGGCTGCCCTTCCAATGCTGCTGCTGCGCGGGGAATTCCGTTAAAGGAATCCAGGGGCTCGCCATGCTTTTGTCCGTATCCCCCGGTCGGGGGCAAGGGCCACGCAAGAGCCCCTGGGAGCATTTGGGGAGAGGCGGGGGCCAGACCCCCGGCTCCCATTCTCTCCCCAAAGTGTTTTCCCTTTACTGACAAATGTCAGTTCTGTCCCCAGCGGGACAGATAGTCTGAACCAATGCCTAAGCAACCACTCACATATCTTGTATTTTAATAAAGTTGTGGCCAAAATCATGCCAAAAACCTTAAACTTAAATTTCTGTCTGAAGTGTGTTTCATTTGAGGGGTGGTTTGCGACCTCGGCACGCAACTGATAGATCACATTTGCAGTATGCATTCCTAATTCAGATAGAGCATTCTAATTGTTGATAGTGGTGGACTCAGTGGCTCAATCATCCCAACCCCAGAGAAAAGAGAAAACGAAAAAAGAAGCAGTGTACATAAACCTCAAGCGGAGCGCTATGAGCTTGTGAGTATGGTTTAATGAAAAGCTGTGATGTTACGATAAAGGCGAGAGCGGGAAAAGATTTGGCTTAGCCTGAACCTAGTGGCTGCCTCAAACATTCCCCCTAGATTTACCTCACGTAGCATATTTGCCAAACGCCAAAGGAGCCCCTCAAACCCCTTCTGCCTGTAGGGTTTGGTCTGCAGTGGCAACAAGCAGTTCAGATCTGTTGCAAAGGCGCCGGAGGCCACAACAACGGGCTGCCGCCAAAGCCCACCATGGCACCCCCTCTCCGCAACACACGGCTCATGGGTCAACTTAGGAGTAGTGCTTATCTAATGTGCAATCCATCATCAGCGTTCGGATACCACAGGCCGCGTCAATCAACGCGTTCAAACCGGGGAGCGAAGTGAGGGGATTAATGTTGATTGTCAGAATTGCCTGAGGAACAAACCTGGCCTCGTCAGGACCCAATTCTCTGGCCCCAAATACTGAAATCTCTTAAAACGCCCCAAATGAGAGCAAGGCCTGTTTTCAATGAAAACTCGATCCATCTTGGTTAGACCTAGCCATCAGCACGTTTTTTGTTTTGCTTTTTTTTTGCTTTTTTGTTTTTTTTACCCAGGATGCGTTTAGCTTTAAGTCCTTTTTTTTTTCTCAGCTTACTTGTGCAGGTATTTTTCCAGGTACTCTTGAATCCACCTTAACTTGGGGTCGACGCAGATCTGTTTGCTGCTGTTTTTCAGTCTTGCGCTGTTTAAAAAAGGGGGGGAAGGAGAGAGAGGAATTTCAGAATAAGTAAGAGAATTAAAACGCTGAGCAAGAGAAGGCACTGTCGAATTTTGTTCGGTTCAACTCCTGGACGAGACGCAATGAAGTATTCTCCTTTTTACATTACGCAGTAGGCAGCTAGTGAAAGAAAATTTCAGTGATGGTGAAATCAGCCAGTACAATCAGGACCGGTGCTAGCGATTTTGGCGCCCTAGGTGAGGGGGCGGGCCACATGACGTCATTGCGCATGACGCACGTTGCGGAGCGGTGCCCCGCCCCCTGCCCGGCCGGGCGCCCCCCGCCGCCGCGGTTTTCGCCCCAAGCTGCTTGCTCCGCCGCTAGTTGGGGCGGCACCGGGCGGCGGCGGGGGGCAGGCTGGCCAGCACCCCCTCCATTTTGGCGCCCTAGGCAACTGCCTAGTTCACCTTAATGGACGCGCCGGCCCTGAGTACAATGACAAAAATCGCCACACTGAATATTTCTGCAGTACCAAATCACCTTTAAGCATTTTCACAGACCACAAGGAAAAGGCCCTCTGCTGTGCTCATGCTAGTTAGGCCTAGAAGAGAGCTAGAAATCTAAACCGTTCCATCTTTAATCCAGATGCTTTCCTTTCAGAAAGTTGCAGAATCATATTGATTGCCATGGGCTTGTTTTGAAGCAATCTCCGTAAGATACAGTCATTATCTGATTGGCGGTTTTTCACTTTTTAGGAGGAAATAAGAGCCGGCTTTTATTTCCAAGTAAAAAAAAATTCTTCACAAAACCATTCAAATAAATGGCAATTTTCTTAAAGAGTTGCTACTAAGGGACCAGAGAATTGCTCTGGGAAACAAAGGAATATGTCCATGATCCAGCTAATATTCCCTCTTGCAATGCCTTGTAATATTTTAAATATAGACTTTTGTGATTTGATTTGCATTTAGAGCATAGATGTTTATCATCATTGTACATTTTTATGCAAAATTTGAATTTCAGATTCGTACAGATGGTTAAATACCTATCGCCACACCAATTGCTGTACATGAATCCTGTTTCAAACATTTGTATGCTTTTAACACCTGTTTTGTAATAGTATAAAATTACTCCTTCTTTCAAGAAATGTGTAGCTTTTCTTCTCTTAATAGGAGACTAAAGTCTTTTTTCATATTAAGGATGGAATATCTGTACATTATTATTCATAGATATTTTCATTAAATGTGAAAGGACTGGTTAACAGCTGGTTTGACAGCAGCATAAATTTTGGAGCTGACAGCACATATATGTTTTGTTCTGTGAGTATCAGGTCCTCATTCAGGGGGACAGAACTGCTTTTTGATCAATCCACACATAACTCTGGGACCACTCTTTCAATTCACACATACCCTGACTCTTTGAAGGTCCGAAGATTCATCGTTAAGCCTTTCAAAGAAGGGATCCCAACGAGTTGTGTGTGTGTGTGTGTGTGTGTGTGTGTGTGTGTGTGTGTGTGTGTGTGTAGAGAGAGAGAGAGAGAGACATCCTCTGAAACACCGGATTGTGTTTACTTGCACAGTGGTTTGGGATGGAGTGTTTTAAAAACGGTTATATGTAAAACTTTTAAAAAATGAAAATATGCCCCAAATTCCCCATCCAATATAGAAGGCCCTATTGTTTTGATTTTCATTAACAAACGGTGCCGAATAGAAGGAAATCTGTACTTGATAAATAAACAGGCGTCAGAATCCATCGCCAGCCTCCTTGAGCTGCCCAGACCACCAACCCACAATGCAATTAGCTGGCTGAAGTAAAACCAATAAATAGTTTCCTTTCATTGGAGATGAGAAACTTCTGTTATGACAAGCTTAATTGGGTGTGTCCCCTTAAGCTGCGGGAAATGGTAGATGCACCAAGATAAATAGTACCGGCAACCTGGTGTGAACCAACCACGACTCTGATGCAACAACTATCTCTCTCTCCCAATGGAGGTAATCTCCATCGCCAGTGTGGTGTACTGGTTAAGAGTGGTGGACTCGTAATCTGGTGAACCAGGTTTGTGTCTCCGCTCCTCCACATGCAGCTGCTGGGTGACCTTGGGCTAGTCACACTTCTTTAAGTCTCTCAGCCCCACTCACCTCACAGAGTGTTTGTTGTGGGGGAGGAAGGGAAAGGAGAATGTGAGCCGCTTTGAGACTCCTTCGGGGAGTGATAAAGCGGGATATCAAATCCAAACTCTTCTCTTCTTCTTCCTCAACCTCGGCCCTCCAGATGTTTTTGGCCTACAACTCCCATGATCCCTAGCTAGCAGGACCGGTGGTCAGCATAGCTGTCAACTTTCAGATTTTAAAATAAGGGATTTTTTTCAAACTTTCGGTTTTGAAAATAAGGGACGCCACGAGGGCGGTGCAATGGCACCAAGTAGCCTCGCCACCCTGCGCTCCAGAGGCTGCGCGCGAACAGGTGAGCGAAAGAGCGAGCGCATAGACGGCAGGCAGGATGTCTGTCTGGTTGGGCGTGAGGGTCTGGTTGCACAAGGCATGCAAGCTCCGCCCCCAGTCGGTCTCAGGCTCCTTATTGGCAGCCGAGCAACGCAGCTGAGGAGCCTCCCTGGCCGGCAGGGAGGGAGAGGAGCTGCTTCCTATGAAATCCGGGAAATTTAAGGGATATCAACAATCCGGGATAGAAGCGGGAAACGGCATTGGAATAAGGGAGTTTCCCGCCAAAAAAAGGGAGGGTTGACAGCTATGGTGGTCAGGGATGGTGGGAATTGTAGTCTCAAAACACCTGGAGGGCCGAGGTTGAGGAAGCCTGTCTTAGGCTGACCAGAGCTGTTTTGGGTGTCAAAGCCATGCATGGGTGTAGCTCATATCATCCCTGACCAAATTGACCAAGCTGGCTGGGATTGATGGAAGATGGGAGTCCAACACTATCTTGAGGGCACTAGATTGACTACCCCTGGTCTACCTCATCAGTTGTATCCAGCTGCCACTTGCTCGAGCCAGCTGCTGAATTAGAGGGGAATTTGTTAACTAGACGGGAGTGATTGTAACACTCTGGTTCCAAATAGGTTTACCGAAGGAGATGTCAGTCTTCCATGTCCTACAAGGCAGCCAGGACCAAAGAGGCCTTATTATCTCCCAGAGGATGTAACCAGCCATGATGGGCAAGGATCACATGCAAGAAGCCGGGCAAATCTCTCCATGCATCTTGTCTACGCCCTCAGGCTGCCAAAACTGAAGCATCCAAGAAACCTGGACCAGTCAGTGCTTTCGGCACACCTGTACTACCAAGGATGGAGTGGGTGGAAACAGAACTTCATCTCTCCCAATGGGTTTAACTGAAGCAGGTTCCAAAATACCTGGAAGAGCTCTGCCAGACAACTTTGAAGATGCAATGGTGGCAAAAACTGTTGCTTTCTTGCGACCGTCACCGCAACAGAGTACACTTAAGCACATACCGTACCTATGTTCGGCTGGTCTCCAGGGGGGTGGGCTCAAGGAAGTCCAGTATTTAGAAAAGGCCCTAGCTGCGCTGAATATAATTGTAAATTATATCATGCTCTGTCCCATGAGACTAGGGCCCTGCGGGACCTGACCTCCTTCCACAGAGCATGATTGCAAAAACTGGTGGGATACATTTGCTAACTGCTTCCCTTACGTTTGAAAAGAAGGGGGTGATCAGGTTCCATCAAAGGTCTTTCTCTTTTTAACACTTTTCCCTGCCCTTTCTGGCGATTTTAAGTGGTGAGCACAGTCCTTAAAACGGAAAATAATGAACTTCTATAGTTTGGTGCGTTGCCTTAAGTGGCCACAGGGAGGCAGGCAAACAGATTGTGCTCTGTATCAGAATTTCTCAGCTTCGTTTCTCCCTGGTTGTGTAGATCTCATTTTAGTTAAAAGAAAAATAGGCGAATGATTGTTCTCTTTAAAAAAGGGGGGGCATATTGAAGTTCTTCCAGATCCCCCCTGCTTCTGTCTCTGCTCACCCCTTCCCAGCTGCCATTCAAGTCCCCTCTTAATTTCCACTTAAGCACAAAGAGCTTCTTAGACCTAAACCCACTCTCTGCGGCTGGGCTAGACAAAGAAGCAAAAGAGTCATGTTTCACTGAGAATGTTTCTCAAATTGGACTCTTTATCATGCAAAACAAGCAATACAATTGGTTTAGCATGTTTTCCCTGCTTAAAGTGAGTGGCATGTGCCCAAGGCCAAGATAAATATCTCAGGGGGAGGAATGCAACTAAATAAATGTATTTATTTTCAGCATTTGCATCTAGCCACAACTGCAGTACATTATGCCAGCTGTGAGGAACCTTTGACTTTCCCTGCCCATTAGCCATTCTTACAGGGGTTGCTGGGAGTTGTAGTTCAGCAACACCTAGCGGGACTAAGGTTCCCCACACCTGCATTATACCAAACAGTTTTTCATCCAGTACAAAATTATCTTTCGGATCTGAAAAATCGCAGGATAGGCATATTCTCCCAGTCACATATCAACCTAATTGTGAATTAATTAACTATGCTAATAACAAACAAACAAAAACCCCTATTGTTGGTTCTAACCCTTACAAAAAATTTGAGAAGGCACGGCAAGTCTACGTTTGCACACAAATTTAACAATACAGTGGTACCTCGGTTTTTGAACGTTATCCGTTCCGGAAGACAGTTGGAGTTCCGAAACGTTCGAAAACCGAGGTTCAATGGGCGGTTGGCAAATTTAATAGAGAAAATTGAGAAAAATAACATATGCATTCAGCGGAAACCGTTCGACTTCCGAGGCGTGTTCGAAAACGGAAGCATTTACTCCCGGGTTTACGGCGTTCGAAGACCGAAACGTTTGTCAACGGAGATGTTCGAAAACCGAGGTACCACTGTATTTGGAAATCGTTTCTATAAGTACCCTATTAGATTAAGGTCTGGTTAACTACAATAATGATTTCCCCCCTCTCTTTTTGTAATGTACACAATATATTTTTATGTTGTCATTGTTGTTCTGTTTTGTTTTCTACATTGGTACTATTTCTTGTTTCCTATTCTTTTCTGTGTTTTGTCTTAAAGGTAAAGGGACCCCTGACCGTTAGGTCCAGTCGCGGACGACTCTGGGGTTGCAGCGCTCATCTCGCTTTAGTGGCCGAGGGAGCCGGCGTACAGCTTCCGGGTCATGTGGCCAGCATGACTAAGCCGCTTCTGGCGAACCAGAAGAGGAAGAAGAATTTGGATTTGATATCCCACTTTATCACTACCTGAAGGAGTCTCAAAGCAGCTCACATTCTCCTTTCCCTTCCTCCCCCCCACAACAAACACTCTGTGAGGTGAGTGGGGCTGAGAGACTTCAAAGAAGTGTGACTAGCCCAAGGTCACCCAGCAGCTGCATGTGGAGGAGTGGAGACACGAACCCGGTTCACCAGATTACGAGTCTACCACTCTTAACCACTACACCACACCAGAACAGCGCACGGAAACGCCGTTTACCTTCCCGCCAGAGCGATACCTATTTATCTACTTGCACTTTGGCATGCTTTCAAACTGCTAGGTGGGCAGGAGCAGGGACCGAGCAATGGGAGCTCACCCCGTCACAGGGATTCGAACCGCCAACCTTCTGATCGGCAAGCCCTAGGCTCTGTGGTTTAGACCACAGCGCCACCGGCGTCCCATGTGTTTTGTCTTACTCTGTGCATTTGTGATTTTCTACTTTTGCCTGGCGTGCTCTGGTCCACGGGGTCCCGAAGAGTTGGACACGACTAAACAACAGCAACTTTTTATTTGTCAATAAAGAATATTTTTTTAAAAAAAAAAGTTTACAAGAGAGAGATGGAGAAGAAGCCATTTGTCCTGTGCTAGCAGCACTTGTTCCTAAGGCAACGGCATGCAATAGAATAAAAGGGGCGCTAACTTACATGATCTGCAGAGAACAGCCAGGGACGTTCAAGATCTTGAGGTGCTTTACATGGGATTTATGTACATTGCTCTCAAAATATCTGCATGGGCAGCGGTAAGTCAGGCTGATGGGCTTCCCTGGAGGGTGGCATAAAGAAAAGGATTTAGGAAACAATGGGGACATGTTCCACATGTGGTGGTTGTGTGGAAAGATCAAGGCATTCTGGGGTCAAATATATGATGAACTAAAAAAGGTGATGGGTAAAACCTTTATTAAAAAGCCAGAGGCATTTCTGTTAAGCATCATGGATACAGATATCCCAAAACAATTATAATAATAATAATAAATAATAATTTTTATTTATACCCCGCCCTCCCCGGCAAAGCCGGGCTCAGGGCGGCTCACACAATCAAAATCACAATAAAACAAAAACACAAAAACGATCAATTAAAATACAGAATACAAAATTTAAAATGATTTAAAAATGATTTAAAAAGCCGCCTTAATGTAACTAGTAGGGAGGATCTAGTCTTACAATGTTATATTATAACACAAAGGTCGGACTAAGTCCAATTCAAAGGCTAGGTGGAACAGCTCCGTCTTGCAGGCCCTGCGGAAAGATGACAGATCCCGCAGGGCCCTAGTCTCTTGAGACAGTGCGTTCCACCAAATTGGGGCCAAAACAGAAAAGGCCGTGGCCCTAGTTGAGGCCAATCTAGCCATCTTATGGGTTGGGACCTCCAACGTGTTATTATTTGCGGACCTTAGGGTCCTCCGCGGGGCATACCAGGATTCAGAGAAGTATTCCTGTATGCTACGGCGGCGGCCAGAATTCTGGTAGCAAAAGCATGGCAAGAAAAGGAGGTTCCGAAAATTGAAGACTGGCAATATAAATTACAGGAATTTGCTGAATTGGCCCAATTAACTAATAACCTCAGAGGTAATTCAAAACAAAAAATTGTTGAAAAATGGGATGGCTACAGGAGATATGTCCAAAAATATAGTAAACATTCTATATCTATGCCAGCATTCGAGTAATATAGGACGGGTAAACAGATGGAAAATACTTTAAAGAAGTAAAGATTTCGAGAATGTATTAGTGATTTTCAGATGAACGCTTATTGGGTTGAGTACATTCAATGTTATGAAAAATTATGCAGGGTTTTTTGATAGGAAGTCACATTACTATATTTAAATTATTGTATTCATTTTTATGGGTGTGTGTGTGTGTGTGTGTGTGTGTGTGTGTGTGTGTATGCTCTCTCTTTTCCCCCCCTTTTTCTTTTTCTTTGTTTTTTTTTATTTTTTATTTTTTATTTTTCCCTTAAAAGGGGCGATATAAGAGAGTAATAATAGACAATGAACGATAACACTGTGGTATGCAATTTTATGTTATGAGAAATATTCTTGTGTAATATGAAAATGTTCAATTAAAAAAAAATTATTTGCAAGAAAAGGATTTTGATGCCCTGGGCTGACAGCAATACCACCTCGCCGTGCAGATTACAAGACTTAAGGGGAGGGGAGATGGGAAGACCATTTAGCACTTTTGCAAAACTGCATGGGGGGGCAGCCTCTTCCATTCTCATTTCAGCTTTCAATCCCGGTGTTTGTGGGTTTTAGAAGGCAAAATGGGGCGCGAAACTGGGACCTCAGAAATGGAGAGGCCCTTTTCTTTCTTTCTTTCTTTCTTTAAAAAAGGAGCCAGCTAATTGTCCCAAGTGGCTGGTGGCAATTAAGCAAGATAAAGGCTGCAAATGCAAAGCCCTTGGCCCCTTCTATGTTATTCCTGCCAAGGGATTTGACCCGAGGCCAAATAGAAAGGCAGACAGGAGAAGAAAGGGAGCCCTCAGCTCTGCAAAGCCAAACAACACCCCCCCCCCCAAATAACCCTAGCTACTCTGCAAAGGGATTGCAAACAGAGAGAGAGAGAGCCCTTTGGGCTACCCAAGGACTAGCCCAGATTTGGCTCTTCCAAGTCCAGTTGCTGTTGCAACTGTGGAATCATCCTATGGTAATTATGGGGCGCCAGGTCTCACACTAAAGCGTAATTCAGATAGTTGATGGCCCCTCTTCTAGCCAGATGCAAATCCAAAGGTGTGGGGAGAAAGGAGATGATAATTTCTGCAGATTCCCCCACTGAATTTGCTCCAAAGGACCCTCCAGAGCTGCGAAGGAGCCCATGAAAACCACCTCTCCCATTTTTTAGCAATATACAGGTGAAACTCGAAAAATTAGAATATCGTGGAAAGGTTCATTTCTTTCAGTAATTCAACTTAAAAGGTGAAACTGATATATGAGATAGACTCAAGACATGCAAAGTGAGATATGTCAAGCCTTTATTTGTTATAATTGTGATGATTATGGCATACAGCTGATGAGAACCCCAAATTAACAATCTCAACTTTGGGGTTTTCATCAGCTCTACGCCATAATCATCACAATTATAACAAACAAAGGCTTGACATATCTTGCTTTCCATGTCATGAGTCTATCTCATATATTAAACTCCAGTAGCTAATGAAAACTATTGCTTACATAAATGGACTTTTCCACGATATTCTAATTTTTCGAGTTTCACCTGTATATTCAACACAAAACAAAATAAAAAAATTCCTTCCAGTAGCACCTTAGAGACCAACTAAGTTTGTTCTTGGTATGAGCTTTCGTGTGCATGCACATTTCTTCAGATACACTGAAACAGAGGTCACCAGACCCTTCTATATAGTGAGAGGGTGGTCTAGTGACTTCTGTTTCAGTGTATGTGTATCTGAAGAAGTGTGCATGCACACGAAAGCTCATACCAAGAACAAACTTAGTTGGTCTCTAAGGTGCTACTGGAAGGATTTTTTTTTATTTTGTTTTGACTATGACAGACCAACACGGCTACCTACCTGTATATTCAACACAATAATTCCTGAACGTGCGATTGCGTTCTTTTTATTTATTTCAAAAAAAAATAATTATGCACCGCTTGATCATGAAATAAATCCTCAAAGTGGTTCTTGTTCATTCAAATGGACACACTCAGCAGCTCAGGTTTCTTCCAAGTAATTTCCAAAAACACAGAAAACTCAACTCTTGGGTATTATAAGACTATAAGACAGCTGACAGAATCTTCATGTAAATTGCTTTTGTCAGCATTTGTGGAGATGTTATTTAAATCCCCCCAGAACAAAACAAAATCCCAGCAAATTCACCCATGTTTGCTGCTTCTCAAGGTGTGTGTTACCTTTTCCCTCTATAGCCCTAAGGTGACAGGTGCTCAAAAACCAGGCTAATGCTGTTTTTTTTAAAAAAAAAGTCTGTATTTTATAACTTCCTACAATCAGGTCTTTCCACCTCCCCGAGTGATCATGCAGTCCCTTTCAAAAGAAACTGCAATTCCAAACTCTCATTTAGGAACTCTTTCCATTGGGCCTCTTTTTCCCACGAATAAGAGGTCATTCTGCCCATTTATTATTATTATTTTCCTAGTTCCCCCAGGACAAAAATCTGTTGATTTATTATTGTGTCTGGGGAAATGTTCGACTAATGGGTCTGCTGCCAGTCAAGTATTTATTTTTTTATTCTGCATTTGTGTTCGCCCACCTACTTCTTAGAAACTGGTGTGTGGGGTTTTTTTTTTAACAATCTGCAGTTTACATATAACCATTTACAAATTCTACGTATCACCTGCCAATCGTTGCCTGTTGTAAAGTCCCTAGGGCTATACCTTTTCTTGCCCACCACAGGATTATAAAACTCCCAACAATTCCTGCAGGGAAAACTGTGCCCTCGGGGGGGGGGGTGATTTCCCCCCCCCCCAAGGTTAAGACCTACAACCTATCTGATTTACATCAGTAAATCCGATTGTGGGGTGGCCAACTCCCAAGAGACTGCAATCTACTCACAGAGTTAAAAACTGGCAGTGATCTACCCCCTTTTTTGGGGTTCAGGTCAAAGTTGTTGAGTTTTTTCAGGGAGGAGGTAAAATGTTGAGCTTTTTTTAGGGGAGCCACAGTTGTTCGGCTTATTTGGGGGGAGCCAATGATCTACCAGTGATCTAGCACAGACGTCCAGTGATCTACTGGTAGATCACGATCTACCTGTTGGACATGCCTGCTTTAAAGCATGGGTAGGCAAACTAAGGCCCGGGGGGCCAGATCCAGCCCAATCGCCTTCTAAATCTGGCCCTCGGACGGTCCGGGAATCAGCGTGTTTTTACATGAGTAGAATGTGTCCTTTTATTTAAAATGCATCTCTGGGTTATTAGTGGGGTCTGTCTGGTGTTTTTACATGAGTAGAATGTGTCCTTTTATTTAAAATGCATCTCTGGGTTATTTGTGGGGTATAGGAATTCGTTCATTTTATTTTATTTTTTCAGAATATAGTCCGGCCCCCCACAAGGTCTGAGGGACAGTGGACCGGCCTCCTGCTGAAAAAGTTTGCTGACCCCTGCTTTAAAGATTCGAAGAAACGAAGTGACTCCACTGTATTAGTGAAGTGTTGAGATAACCAGTAGCATTTTTGTTTGTTTGTTTGTTTTGTATGGAAGGAAGTATTCAGCGCTGTGTACATGACAAGTCCCTGAGCTCAGAAGTCTTAAAATTCTATTTCTTTTGCACCAAGCCAAGACTGGAGAACTTGGGTTAGAAACAAAGCCTCAAATTTGCCTATCTCCATTTCACAGTATGTATTACTGTGTACAAAAGGGGTTTCTAATTTTCCCAGTCCTCTAGTAAATAAATAACGGTCTGTCCCTGCAGACTGGTATATCTCTCAATAAATTCCACCGCTGGTTAATCCTCTTCTCCGAAGCAGTAGAGAGGAAAACATTGGGGGAACTCATCCTGTGTATGTACGGTATTTGTCCCTTCCTCAATGCCCAATAGCTTGGTGTTGGGGGATTTTGACCAGAGACAAAGGTCTGGTCGCAGAAAGCGTGAGACCCTCTTGTCCCGGTCCTGGAGCCCCAGTCCAAATTAGGATACCACACACCCCTCCTGTTAGCAAAAGACATCAGGGGATCCATTCACAAATGTTCTGCGTCAGTGGCACGTAACTTAGCGCACAATGTGAGGGTTTGGGGAGGGCGAGTATGGAGGGGTACTCCATCATGTGATTCTGAAGCTGCACAGACCAATAAAAGACAGCTAGATGAGATATAAGGTTGAAAGTATACCGAAACACAGTACAGTAAAGGAAAATGAAACTAAGAGAGATGATGAAGTTGCAAAGAGGTAGAAGGAAGTCAATTAATTGTATCATGGAAATGCACAAGTTTAGAAGAGTAACTAGATTATGGATGTAAATGAAGGAGAAAAAATGGTGTATCTCTGTAAATTTTAAAATGCAATGAAAATCAGTTTTTAAAAAATGAAGCTGCACAGACCAAGCAAACGTCTATAGTTGCCTCTCTATTGAGGCTTTCGCCTGAGGATGCAGAAAAAAGGGGAGCTGCTCTGGCTAGCCCTGCCCGCAACACCCCCTCCCCGCCTTTTTGCAGACTCAGACTCTGGCACTTCTCTGCAGGTTTGAAGGAGTATATCCTTTGCACGTGCTCAGCTGAATCTTGCCTGTGTTTGGGAACCAGGATGCCAGGAGGATTCCAACCATCTTCAGCTTAAATGCAGGATGCACCCCTCCAGGTGTCCTTTAAACAGCATGGCTGCAAATTTCTAAGCCGGTTTTTTTTAGTATGGCATTTTTACATTGTTGTCAGCTGCCCCCGGGGAAGAAATCCAACGAGGATAATCATGAACAGGGCTTAAAAGCCTTGGGTCCGAGATCTGGGTGTGTCCCCCTAACTTTTCCAAGCGAGGATATTGTGGCTTCAAGTGACCAAGAACGAGGGACTCGGTCAGGGTTCTGCACCTCCTGCCCAGCTCTGCCTACACTGACTTTTCTAGAAGCCTAGAATTGTAGAGTTGGTAGGAACCCAAGAGGCATCCAGTCCAACCCCCTGCAATGCTGCTTGGCTGAAAGCGAAGCAAGGAGACTCTCCAGCTGACTGTCCCTTGCAGTAGGGGATCCCTCTTTCCCCAAGAGCTGGCCAGGTACGCAAGAACAAAGGCAAAGGAAGAAGGCAAAAGCAGCTATTGCCTGTCCCGCCCCCCGCCCCCAAAAGAGCTCTCAAGCCTTAGCTTGCATGGGGAGGAGAAGGAGCATCTCCAAAAGAAAATAATGGCAAGCTCCTCCGCCCCTGGGTAGCAGCAGGTGAGGGCACCAATGATCTGTCCCCAAGAAGCTACAAGAAACAAAATAAAAAAATTCCTTCCAGTAGCACCTTAGAGACCAACTAAGTTTGTTCTTGGTATGAGCTTTCGTGTGCATGCACACTTCTTCAGATACACTGAAACAGAAGCCACCAGATCACCCTCTCACTATATATAAGGGTCTGGTGACTTCTGCTTCAGTGTATCTGAAGAAGTGTGCATGCACACGAAAGCTCATACCAAGAACAAACTTAGTTGGTCTCTAGGGACACGGGTGGCGCTGTGGGTTAAACCACAGAGCCCAGGGCTTGCCGATCAGAAGGTCGCCGGTTCGAATCCCCGCGACGGGGTGAGCTCCCGTTGCTCGGTCCCAGCTCCTACCAACCTAGCAGTTCAAAAGCACGTCAAAGTGCAAGTAGATAAATAGGTACCACTCTGGCGGGAAGGTAAACAGTGTTTCCGTGTGCTGCGCTGGTTCGCCAGAAGCGGCTTTGTCATGCTGGCCACATGACCTGGAAGCTGTACGCCAGCTCCCTCAGCCAATAATGTGAGATGACCAACCCCAGAGTCGGTCACGACTGGACCTAATGGTCAGGGGTCCCTTTACCTTTACCTTAAGGTGCTACTGGAAGGAATTTTTTTTATTTTGTTTCGACTACGGCAGACCAACACGGCTACCTACTTGAAGCTGCAAGAAGCTACTGAATATAAATTAACCCACAAAATCTGGATATTTCTCAAACCAAAAGAGCAGCAGGAACAGTCAAGAAGAGCAAGAGGAGATTTAACACACCAACCCTGCCAGTTGCAGAAGACCTGAAGGCTGGGCTGCTACAGAAACCAGGATGCTCAAGAGATGCTGAACCATCCATCACCTCGGTGAATTTTGTTGATTCAAAGGATTTGGAGCACAGTAGCTTACCCCTCACAGAACTACAATTCTCAGCAGCCTTTAACGGTGCCCAGAATTACCGGGTATTTGAGAGGGGGGAAATGAGCTTGCATTGAGCTCAGAAGCTTGTAAGCAGCCTCAGATTGCAGGCGGAAGCCTGGAAGGAATTTATAGCATAAGCTGCAAACGGGCTGCAACCCCCGACGTGGGTGCAAGTGTCCAAACTTGGCATCAGCGGTGCTGGTGTTGAGCAGCCACTGCCTGGACTGGGCTGCGGGTCTCATAGGCGACTGTGCAGCCTGGGAGGGTGGAGAGAGGCACGGGTCGTGCCGCCGGCCACCCCGTCGGTTCCCCGGCTTTGCTGAACGAAGGCGCAGGTGCGCAGGGCTCGCCCTTTCCACCTTCCGGAGAAAAGCGGCCTCCTCTTTGCGCGGAAGGGAAGGGAAGGGGGCTTCGTGCAGCAGCCCCGCCGTCGAGGTGCCTGAGCCCAGGCAACCGGTCCGCTGGCGGTGGCGTCGAAGTCCAGTTAAGGGCTTGCCGGGGTACGGGAGAAAGCGGGGGCGCAGAGGGGAATAACCCACCTCTCTCCACTTGAGCCTTTGCGCACAAGAAAGGAAGGGGCCCGAGGGCAAGGATGAAGCCCTTCGACGGCGGGGGGAAGCGGCGCTCGGCGCTCCCTCTACGCCGGAGAGAAGGCGGGCGAGGAACTAGGCTGGCCCTACAAGCCCCGCTCCGTGGGCTTCCGAGGGTTTTTTTTTACTCGGGAACAAGTGGGTTGGCTTTTTTTGGGGCGGGGGAGAGTCGTGCATAGTAACTTTCCCGCGGGACCCCCCTCTCAGTTCCCTTCGCATTCCTGATTCTGGACTGACAAGCCGTACGCAGCATCTATGGGGAAACTTCGACAGTCCCGCCGCGTTGGCTACTTCCGAGGGGAAAGGGGCGCAAAAACGGGTTCCAGGAGCTGCCGCCCATCGGACCTCGTTCTGGCTTCGGCTACATAACCGGGGGTGGGTGGGTGGGGGTATAGGAAAAAGTCCTCATTTGACGGCAGAGCAACCGACGGGTAAAATGGGCAAATCCCAGGCCTTATCTAACGTTGGGAGCGATCGCAAAATGGATCGCGTCGCTGCTCTGGAACAGGAATCCGGCCACCGACACCCTCCCTCCCTCCCGCTTCTCTCCGCTAGCCAAGGCTGCCCTTCTCCGCTGCCCCCCGACGGAGCAGCCCCAGTAACACCTGCGAGGAGCCCCGACAGCCCTGGGGCTCGGGATCCAGCCTCCTCCGCTGCTCTCTCCTGCTTTTGTCTGCCGCCGACTCCGGGCGCCCTCGGCCGGCACTGGCCTCCGCGCGAAGGCGCTGGGGTTCAAGCGGAGGGCGCGCGCTCCCGTCGGCCCCCGACGGGGCGGAGGGCGGCGAGCCGTCGAGCACTTACCGTCGGCGGCGCGGAGGGTCCCGAGGAGCAGCAGCAAGGCGAGGAGGAAGGCGGCTTTGCTGTCCATGGCGGCGGCTGGTGTGCGGACTAGGAGCCGGGTCGTCAAGAGGAGCTGCAGCTGTTTGCCGTCGCTGCGGATTTGCGCGGCCGTCTGCCCGGGTCGTTCCTCCCTCCCGCCCATCTATAGGGGCTGGCGGGGCCGGGGAAGGGGAGGGGGCTCCTGGAGGAGGAGGAAAGGGGGCCGGTCGCTCGGATGGACCGCCTGAAGCACGTTGTGATATCCGCCCGCCCTCCGAACAGGGCTGGAAAGAAGCCCAGAGACTTCCTCGCCCGCCCGCCTGCCCCCCCCCAGTCGGGAGACGCGGCAGAGAGATCCCAAGGGGGGGGACTCAGAGCCCCAGGGGCTCTTCGTCCACGAAGCGTCCCCCCCACCTCGAGAAACGGACTTCCGATGTTGCTTTTGCTGCTGCTGTCCAGCGCCCCCGCCTTACCAGGTCCCTTTCCCAGGAGAGAGACCCCTTTTGGCTCGCAGGCTCTCTTGGCAAGTTCTGTACCCCGGAGAGAAACCCCGGAGGGACGGCGTGAGAGGGGGGGATTTACTTCTGCAACCAGGGCCGGTTCCCGACTTGGGGGGGGGAGGGGCTGGGCAAGATTTTCTGCCACCAACGCGAGGCTAAGTGAGCGGAGATGTGCTGTTGTGGGTGTCGCTGCCGGGATGTTGCTCAGAGCTGGGGGTCGTCCTACCCCCCCATTTCTGGTGGTGGTGGTGGTGGTCCTAGGCGTAGCGCCCGGTGGGTCACGGTGCCCGCCGTCTATCAGCGCAGAGCTTGAAGCAGGTCGAGCAGCAGGGATTCTCGCAGCCCACCCGAGCCTCAGGGCGCCTTCGGGGATTTGGGGGGGACAGGGAGCCAAAGGCCGAAGAGAAAACCTCTTGATTTCTGTTTCCGGAATCAAGCACTCCATACCAAGTCCCCCTTCCCAAATCATAGGGTCGTAGAATTGAAAGGGACCACAAGGGTCATCTATAGTCCAACCCCTTGCAAAGCCGGAATCTTTCACCTAACATGGGACTCGAACTCACGTCCCTCAGATTAGGAGTCATATGCTCTACCGACTGAACTGTCTCACGAGCAACCTTCCCGCAGCTACGAATGAGTTGATCTGTCCCTCCTCAACTGGCCATAAGCGAAAATGTGATTTGAGGCCACCTATGAGCTGCCCTGGGGGGTGCGGGTGGCGCTGTGGCCTAAACCACAGAGCCTAGGGCTTGCCGATCAGAAGGTCGCCGGTTCGAATCCCTGCGACGGGGTGAGCTCCCGTTGCTCGGTCCCTGCTCCTGCCAACCTAGCAGTTCGAAAAGTAGATAAATAGGTACCACTCCGGCGGGAAGGTAAAATGGCATTTCCGTGCGCTGCTCTGGTTCACCAGAAGCGGCTTAGTCATGCTGGCCACATGACCTGGAAGTTCATGAGTCCATGTCTGGCAAAACTTTCTGGCTATTTCTTTACCATGATTTTTTTTAGACAAGCCAGTAGCTTCCCAGAGGCTGCAGAAAAGATGATTCTGATTAATTGACTTATACCCCACTTTCTTTCCTTCTCAAGGCACCTATCGAAAATGCCAGGACCGTAAAATGATATGGTTGGTGGGTTCAGGTTTGTTTTAAGTACTGAAATGTACATTCCTCTGGCAGCTGAAATAACTAGATTTTCCCAAGACGTCCAGTGAAGATTCTATAACTGTCTGAAAGTAATTGAATAAGGTACCTAATCGCAGCTGGGAGTCAGGATGTAAACCGCACAGCATGCTGGATCCTTTCAGACAATTGCACTGATTCCACCACTCGTTGGGAAAGAAAATGGTTGCAAAGTGTTATTCTGCTCCCCTGATTGTGCCCATGGCATAGTAGAGATGAAAGATGGTGTTCAGTATAAGACCTTTGGTTTCCTGTTGAGCTATTTGCACCATTTCTATGACAACAGTGTTGTCCGGAAGGTCAGTGTATATGATAAGGCATCACCCCCCCCCCAAAAAAAGGGATCTATTTGTTTTAAGGCATAGCTGTCAACCCTCCCTTTTTTGCGGGAAACTCCCTTATTCCAATGCCGTTTCCCGCTGCTATCCCGGATTGTTGATATCCCTTAAATTTCCCGGATTTCAAAGGGAGCAGCTCCTCTCCCCCCCTGCCGGCCAGGGAGGCTCCTCAGCTGCGTTGCTCGGCTGCCAATAAGGAGTCTGAGACTGACTGGGGGCGGAGCTTGCATGCCTTGTGCAGCCAGACCCTCACGCCCAACCAGACAGACAGCCTGCCTGCCGTCTACGCACTCGCTCTTTCGCTCACCCGTTTGCGCACAGCCTCTGGAGCACAGGGTGGCGAGGCTACTTGGTGCCATTGCACCGCCCTCGCGGCATCCTTTATTTTCAAATCCGAAAGTTTGGAAAAATCCCTTATTTTCAAATCTGAAAGCTGACAGCTGTGGTTTTAAGGGACAGCTTCGTTTTCCTTTTGGCTGCAAATGGCAGCCGCTGGGGCCCAGTCTAGATTGGGTTAAAACCCTTCTACCCATGCTAGGATCTCAAATTGAATCAGGGCCCCAGCGTCTACAATTTGCTGACTTCCCCTCTCTTTCCACATCCAGCACTGCAGTCGTGGAGGAAAGGGTGGGGCTGAAAAGGAGAGTCCTCGTGGGCCAAGTGGAATGGTCTTGAGCAGGGGTTCCCAGACTAAGGCCCGCGGGCCGGATACGGCCCGAGCGAGCCAATTATCCAGCCCGCAACGACTGCCGCCACCCGCTCTTACCAGCGCAGCGCGACTGCCCATCTCCGAGTTGGCGGAGCGCCGGAAATAGCTTGTGCGCATTCGCAAGCGTCATTTCCGGCACACTTAAGGGTTGGAGGAGGCCCGTGCACATGAGCGCAAGCATAATTTCTCGCGCACTTCCGGGTCGGCCAGTGCTGGAAATTACGCTTGCGCATGCACACAAGCTATTTCCAACACTCCGCTGACCTGGAGATGGGCAGCCGCGCCAGAAATAGCGTGTGTGGGTGCGTGCTCCCCCGCCCTCCGGCCCGCCGCGTGATCGGCACCGGAGGAACCGGCCCAAAGCTGGGTGAGTTTGGGGACCCCTGGTCTTGAGGGCCACATGCAGCCCACAAGCTAAGGCTTCCCCATCCCCATCTGAGGTTGATGGGCTTGCATCTAGAGCAGTGTTTTCCAAACTTGGGTCTCCAGCTGTTTTGGGGACTACAACTCCCATCATCCCTAGCTAGCAGGACCAGTGTTCAGGGACGATGGGAACTGTAGTCCAAAAACCCGCTGGAGAGCCAAGTTTGAGAAACCCTGCTTTTGAGCCTTCGGAGGTTGCATTCAGAAAGTTCAAGCCTTGAAAGGTTTATGTTCGACTTAGCTAGCAGACATGCAGAATGGCTCTCGTTTGAGCTTATTGGAGCCATTCCTTTGTTTTTCTGCCCCCCCCCCGCCTTAATGGGGCCAGATTGCCTTCATAAACTGTAATAAGCTTAGTAGTATGCATTTATCCGTAAAGAGGCGAGCAGTAACATGAAATCGCTCTGTTAGCCAGCATCACAGACTCCTGACTTTTCAGATGCCGTTCTAAACAGTTTTCCTGCTTTTCCATAAAACGCTCCACTACGGAGACCAGTTTCCATGCCTGCCTGGATGCTCAAAGCACAGAGCCTCCCTCTAGGGGTTCCTCGGTAAGCAGAAGAGGAGATCAAGCGGAGGTCACATGAATAGCTGTTTATAGATGGTTAACGAGAGCGACAGGAGATGTTAGTGAGAACCCTTCAAAAAATAAAATAACGTATAGCGATTTCAGAAGTTGAATTTTTGCTCGCTATGAAATTTAATCCGGCCTCAGTTGCATCTCGAGGCTGATCTTTTAGTACAGAATTGTTGACGTCCATGTCATGATTTGAAATGCTCTGTGGCGCTCTGCAGGGATCGTCCCCTGGTTGTCCCCAACAGGCATATCACAGAATCACAGAATTGTAGAGTTGGGACCACAAAGATCATCCAACCCAACCCCCTGCCATGCAGGAATCTTTTTGCCCAAAATCGAAATGAGGGGAAAGCAACTGTAAGAGGGAGAAATTCTTGTGCAATTTTTAAATTTGATTTTAAGAAGTATAAACATACAACAACAAAAAATAATTCCGAATCCAAATATCGAGATTGCTCTGAATCTCCTAACTTCCCCCCATCGCTTCCATGGGTCCTGATGATATTATTTACAACTGCATATTTATCCAAAAAAATTTATCCTTCTAAATTATCCATACTTTCCATTACTTTACAAGGGTGGTTAAAATCCTGCTAATGTTTTAAACCTGCTTACAGTGGTCTCGTAAATGAATTATAAACTCTCCTCATTCCTTATTGAAGTTCTTGTCGTCTTGATTTCTGAGCTTCCCAGTTAATTTTGCCATTTCGACATAGACCATCAACTTGGTTTGCCATTCTTCTCTGGTCAGGGTAGTTTCTTCCTTCCATCTCTGGGCTAGTAGCATCCGTGCGGCTGTTGTCGCATAAGAGGGAGGAATTCTAGTCGTGGAAGCTGGGGCTGGGAGGACGGGAGGGGAGGTGTGCTGGTCCCGTGGGTTACCCGAGAGGCGAGGTCCAAGTCCAGTCCGTGGTCCAAAGGTTCAACGTGGAGACAGTCCGATGTAGCCGAAGCTGGGTGCAGGGCAGGGAGTCAGGCAAGGTCAGGAACAGGTACGCAGGCAGGAAACCAGGGCAGGGCAGGAACACAGGCAGGAAGCCAAGATAATAATAATAATAATAATAATAATAATTATTATTATTATTATTATTATTATTATTATTTATTTGTATCCCGCCCATCTGGCCGGGTCTCCCCAGCCACTCTGGGCAGCTTCCAACAAATATCAAAATACATTAAAATATCACAGATTAAAAACTTCCCTAAACAAGACTGCCTTCAGGTATTTTCTAAATGTCAGATAGTTGTTTATCGCTTTGACCTCTGATGGGAGGGCGTTCCACAGGGCGGGCGCCACTACCGAGAAGGCCCTCTGCCTGGTTCCCCGTAGCTTTCCTTCTCGCAGTGAGGGAACCGCCAGAAGGCCCTCAGCGCTGGATCTCAGTGTCCGGGTTGAATGATGGGGGTGGAGACGCTCCTTCAGGTATACAGGACCGAGGCAGTTTAGGGCTTTAAAGGTCAGCACCAACACTTTGAATTGTGCTCGGAAACGTACTGGGAGCCAATGTAGATCTCTCAGGACCGGTGTTACGTGGTCCCGGCGGCCACTCCCAGTCACCAGTCTAGCTGCCACATTCTGGATTAATTGCAGTTTCCGGGTCACCTTCAAAGGTAGCCCCACGTGGAGCGCATTGCAGTAGTCCAAGTGGGAGATAACCAGAGCATGCACCACTCTGGCGAGACAGTCTGCGGGCAGGGAGGGTCTCAGCCTGTGTACCAGATGGAGCTGGTAGACAGCCGCCCTGGACACAGAGTTAACCTGCGCCTCCATGGACAGCTGTGAGTCCAAAATGACTCCCAGGCTGCACACCTGGTCCTTCAGGGGCACAGTTACCCTGTTCAGGACCAGGGAGTCCCCCACACCCGCTCGCCCCCTGTCCCCCAAAGGCAGGTCAGAAGCAGGAACACAGGCGGGATCTAGCAACCAACGTTGCTCTCACAACCTGGGGCGGGGTCAGACCGCCTTTTATCTTAGACGGGGTAATGGTCGGTCCCAATCCCCTGGTGACTCATCACCCCGTCTCGCCTGAAGGTGAGCACTCCTCCGAGTACTCAGGTCTCTCCTTCTATCAGCAATGAGTCTCTGCAGCTCGGGAGACGCCGGTGGGTTACTGGACCCAGGAGCAGCCTCAGTCGGTAGTGGACCAGCTGCTGGTGACTACCTCGCTGACGGCAATGAGGCATTTCCCGCTTCTGGAACCAGGGCAGGCTCAGGCCCCAGACTCGGCTCAGCTGGTGCTTGTTGCAGGGGAGGTTGTGCAGACTGAGGCTCCTCAGGATCAGGCCCCAGACTTGGTTCAGCTGATGACCGAGGCAGAGGATCCGGTGCAGGCTGAGACTCCTCCGGTTCAGAGTCTGAGCCCGAGTCCCAGGCCATCACAGGAGGGGAGAGGAGAGGTGCTTAACCTTTCCCCCCTGCCCACCACTTTCCCAGGGCAGCTCTGCCTGTGTGTCTGCCATAGCTGTCAACCCTCCCTTTTTTTGCGGGAAACTCCCTTATTCCAATGCCGTTTCCCACTGCTATCCCAGATTGTTGATATCCCTTAAATTTCCCAGATTTCAAAGGAAGCAGCTCCTCTCCCTCCCTGCCGGCCAGGGAGGCTCCTCAGCTGCGTTGCTCGGCTGCCAATAAGGAGTCTGAGACCGACTGGGGGCGGAGCTTGCATGCCTTGTGCAGCCAGACCCTCACGCCCAACCAGACAGACAGCCTGCCTGCCGTCTACATGCTCGCTCTTTCGCTCACCCGTTCGAGCGCAGCCTCTGGAGCGCAGGGCAGCGAGGCTACTTGGTGCCATTGCACCGCCCTCGCGGCATCCCTTATTTTCAAATCCGAAAGTTTGAAAAAATCCCTTATTTTCAAATCCGAAAGTTGACAGCTATGGTGTCTGCAAAAATAAACACATCACTGGACGGGCGCTCCAGGTGTGTGTGGAAGTAGCTGAGGAGAAGGGGAGTTAGAGGGGAGGGGGGAGGGTTAAGCACCCTGTTTTCTCTTCCCCCCTGGGGCTTTTCTGGTTCTAATCATGTTCCAAAGCTGCTTTTCCCTAATGGAAGCATCTGTCCGGGATTTCGTTACATGCATTTGCCCATCATGTCTACCCCGACTTTCGGAGTCTGAACAACAAATCCCAAAACTTTTATTGTTTAAACAAGAATACTGGATAAACACAGAGGTTATGGCAAGGAAAATGGACGAGCTCCTAACAGATGGCTTATCTGGCTGCAAGCAAGGCATCGCTACGGCAGCTCTCAAATTGCAGCTCACAATTTCGAGCGCTTCCTTTGTCGTCCTCCAATGCGGGCTCTTTCTTGGTTCATTAAAACAGAAAACAAAAAAGTCATCCTTGGAAGCCACTCTCTCGCACTCAGAAGGATTCTCTCCTTGTTCCAGGCAGAAACAGGATAAGGCTGTTAATTGCAAATTTACTTGGGAATAAATCCCACTGACTTTAATGGAACTTATTCCTGGGTAAACATACTTAGGAGCAGGCTATAAAGCTGAAATCCTGTCCATGCATAATCAGTGAAATTAAGGGACAAGCATAGATTACACACACTGTGTGTAACACAACCCCAGATTTAAATTTTATTTTTTAAGCGACTTTGAGATGCTGTCATTTTGAGCAGAGGCAAGGCAGAGGGGAAGGATGCTTTACCCTCCCCCACCCAGACATTTACCCATCTCCCTACCTCAATAGGGACGCGGGTGGCGCTGTGGGTTAAACCACAGAGCCTTGGGCTTGCCGATCAGAAGGTCGGCGGTTCGAATCCCCGTGACGGGGTGAGCTCCCGTTGCTCGGTCCCAGCTCCTGCCAACCTAGCAGTTCGAAAGCACGTCAAAGTGTGAGTAGTTAAATAGGTACCGCTCTGGCGGGAAGGTAAACGGCGTTTCCGTGCAGGGGTGTAGCGTACCGCTTGGCTACCGGGGGCGGCAAGCCAAGTGGCACCCCTGGGGGCGGGGCGTCGCTCCGTGCGCATGACGTCACAATGCGCATGCGCACGGAGCGACGCCTTTGCCCCATGCCGCGGCAAAAAAAGCCGCTGGAAAAAACCCTTTCAGCGGCTTTTTCCGCCGCTGGGCTCCCTGGGCGGAGCCACGGCATGGAGGAGAGGGGCGGACCAGAGCCAGGAGGGGGTGCCCCCCCTACTGGCTGGCCCACCCCTCTCCTGCATGCCGGGGCACCGCAAGCCAGCCAGCGACGGGGAGGAGGCTATTTTCGGCGCTGCTGGGGCGGAGTTGCAGTGGCGGCCAGCGAGGGGGGGTGTCACGTCAACGACAAGCGTGACACCCCTCCTCGCTGGCCACCCCTGCGGCTACGCCCCGGCAGCGCCGAAAATAGCCTTTAAAAAAAAAAGCGCAGGGTGGCTGCAGGGGGCGGGGCTCCCGCCCCATTTGTCACCCCCACCAGGGTGCTGCCTGGGGCGGCCCGCCCCCCTGCCCCCTTGCTACGCACCTGTTTCCGTGCGCTGCTCTGGTTCGCCAGAAGCGGCTTAGTCATGCTGGCCACATGACCTGGAAGCTGTACGCCGGCTCTCGGCCAATAAAGCGAGATGAGCGCTGCAACCCCAGAGTCGGACACGACTGGACCTAACAGTCAGGGGTCCCTTTACCCTTTACCTATTCAATGATAATGATAATATTAATATTTATACCCTGCCCATCTGACTGGGTTGCCCCTGCCACTCTGGGCAGCTTCTAAAATACAGTGGTACCTCAGTTTTCGAACATCTCTGTTGACAAACATTTCGGAACTCGAACGCCATAAACCTGGAAGTAAATGCTTCTGTATTTGAACGGAAGTCGAACGGCTTCTGCTGAGTGTATGTATTATTTTTCTCCATTTTCTTTATTAAATTTGCAGACCGCCGTCTGCGCCTCGGTTTTCAAACATTTCGGAACTCAAAATGGTCTTCTGGAACGGATTATGTTCGAAAACCGAGGTACCACTGTACATTAGAAATTTTTTTTAAAAAAGTAAACATTTTTAAAAATTCCTAAACAGGGCTGCCTTCAGATACCTTCTAGAGGTTGTATAGTTCCTTATCCCCTTGGCTTGGGGGGTCACATAACTCCATACCCTCCAACATTTCTCTGAGGAAAAGAAGGACGTCCTAAGGAAAAGCGGGACATTCCGGGATCAAAACAGAAACCAGGACGGCTTCTGCAAATCTGGGACTGTCCCTGGAAAATAGGGACACTTGGAGGGTCTGCTATTAGGCAAATGACCCCTACCGCCACCCGGTTTTGAACCTTTAGGTGTGTGTGGAGAAGCTACCAGTATGTATTCTCTCTGCAGGCCTTCTTTCAGGAAAGCCAATCAACTATTTTGTTCTATGCAGAGTCAACTCCTGATTTCTGGGTGTCCTGCAAATTTCATTTCTGCCCTTCAGAAGCCTCGCTTCTGAAGAAGACTGCACCATTCTCTCATTTTCTCACCAGCTGAATAACAGAGCCAAAAGCTGTTTGATAAATGTATCAAGCACACATTCTAAGCATCTGTTTTACCCTCTGAATCTTAGGACAGGTCTATAGACCGATCAATAGGCATAAATAGGAGACGTGTCTGCCCTCTGCTGGAAATTTATTGCCACTGGCACTACGAACATCTCTCTACCAGAGAGAGAGCGCGTGGTGTTAAAACAGTTCGTGACCAAATCTGCCCCAGGCTTCAAGCAGCTCAAGGGCTTACAAACAGTTCTCCATAGGTTTGTTTATTTAGATTTACAGAGCCACCCCATCTTGAGGGATCGGGGCAGGTAACAAAAGCGAAACGGCAAAGAATCCGCGGAAAGGAATAAGAATCCAATGAATTCAATGACATCTACCCTACTTAAATGGGACGCGGGTGGCGCTGTGGGTTAAACCACAGAGCCTAGGGCTTGCCGATCAGAAGGTCGGCGGTTCGAATCCCTGCGACGGGGTGAGCTCCCGTTGCTCGGTCCCTGCTCCTGCCAACCTAGCAGTTCGAAAGCACGTCAAAGTGCAAGTAGATAAATAGGTACCGCTGCAGCGGGAAGGTAAACGGCGTTTCCGTGCACTGCGCTGGTTCGCCAGAAGCGGCTTTGTCATGCTGGCCACATGACCTGGAAGCTGTACACCGGCTCCCTCGGCCAATAAAGCGAGATGAGCGCCGCAGCCCCAGAGTCAGACACGACTGGACCTAATGGTCAGGGGTCCCTTTACCTTTACTTTTACTCTACTTAATCTGGAGACAAGCTCCTAAACAGCTTTTACAGTGCTACCAAGTGGCGCTTAGACTTTGGAGAGTTAGCCACTGGAGGCTGTGCCATAACTGGGGGGAAGTCACTGGAAATGGTTATTTATTTATTTATTCATTTTTTGTGTGTATTTGTTTGTTTTGCATTGACTCTGCTTGTATGTAATGAAGGGAAACTGACAGGGGAAATAACAAAAGGAGGCAGACACGGAAATGACTTCCCCCCCCCCCCTTTATTTAGTTTTAGTTATTTTCTTTTTTAGTTAAATGAGAGCCAGTGTGGTATAGTGGTTAAGAGCGGTGGACTCGTAATCTGGGGAACCGGGTTTGTGTCTCCCCTCCTCCACATGCAGCTGCTGGGTGACCTTGGGCTAGTCACCCTTCTCTGAAGTCTCTCAGCCCCACTCACCTCACAGAGTGTTTGTTGTGAGGGAGGAAGAGAAAGGAGAATGCTAGCCGCTTTGAGACTCCTTCGGGTAGTGATAAAGCGGGATATCAAATCCAAACTCTTCTTCTTCTTCTTCTTAAATCATGTTAAGAGGAACAATGTACAAGATATATAGAATGGGGTACTATGTAACCAGTTAATATCAATTATTCAGATTTGTTGTTTATAATAAGAATATATACTGTATATATATGAAGAACGAATTGTACATGTCATAACGAATAATCAACAAATAAAGTTTCTTTTTTTTTTTTTAAAAGGAAATGGTTATTTGTTTGTCCATGCCGACCGAGAACACACCCGCTCTTCAGTTATTCCAGATGAGGGTCTATAGGTATGGTCCCTCCAGTCTGAAGGCCTATTTTGGTCCAGCAGGCCATTTTGGCTCAAACACACCCACCTGTATGACAGCAGCTGTAAAGATACAGCAGTGTTTGCGGGCACCACTGAGCTACTGATAATTGTCACTTGCAAAGCACCGTGAGCCAGTGGCACAGCGTGGGTTGCCAGTGCCCGGCGCCATGCGGAAAAAATAAGTAGAAGGGAGGGGAACGGGCAGACTATGCGTGCGCATTCAACTGCCTAACAGCGTTTGCGTCACCCAGGAAATTGCAGCCGCAAAGATGAGAAAAGAAGAGTTGTTCCATTGTCTGGAGAGGTCACTTCCTGGTTCGCACGGAGAAGCCGGTTTTAACGGAGCCCAGCTGCTGTGTGGCAGGACCGGGTGTTGAATTTTTCTCCTCTCCTGTGTCATCTATGGTAAAAGGTAAAGGGACCCCTGACCATTAGGTCCAGTCGTGACCGACTCTGGGGTTGCGGCGCTCATCTCGCTTTACTGGCCAAGGGAGCCGGCGTACAGCTTCTAGGTCATGTGGCCAGCATGACTAAGCTGCTTCTGGCGAACCAGAGCAGTGCACGGAAACGGTATTTACCTTCCCGCCGGAGCGGTACCTATTTATCTACTTGCACTTTGATGTGCTTTCGAACTGCTAGGTTGGTAGGAGCAGGGAATGAGCAACAGGACCTCACTCCATCGCGGGGATTCGAACCACCGACCTTCTGATCGGCAAGCCCTAGGCTTTGTGGTTTAACCCACAGCACCACCCGTGTCTGTGTCATCTATGGCCAATCTACAACTCCACCCTCTTTGGTCATATTGCTGGCTTGTCCAGGTAGTTCTACTGATGCATCTCTCTCTCTCTCTCCCCCCCCTTTCTTTCCTTTTTTTAGAGTAAAGCAAAATAGATACACAGCTGGATATTATCCTGCAATATATCACCCCAGGACATCACACATAAAGCCCATCTTTAAAAAATAAATTTATTTGACTTTTGTTCTTTACTCGTTATCCTATAATATGTTAATTTAGATAACATAGCTATGTTCCATTTTCTGTTCCAATCTGATAAAAAATTGAGCTAAAAATGG
This sequence comes from Darevskia nairensis, assembly GCA_034642065.1. Lineage (NCBI taxonomy): Eukaryota > Metazoa > Chordata > Lepidosauria > Squamata > Lacertidae > Darevskia > Darevskia nairensis. The sequence continues at coordinate 478,804 of JAWWNI010000290.1, forward strand.
AGCTGTACTCTTTTTCCTGTTAGCCACCATATAAATCCTAGCAAAAGATGATTAATAACCATTTCCAAGTCAGCAGCAAGTATCAAGTCCTTTAGGTAGTTCAGCAATAGTATCTTTGGATTTTTCAGTAGTAAATAACCAGACATTTTCCTAATTTTTCATGCAGAAAGTTTGAATTATACGGCATTTCCAAAATATGTGCAAAAACCTGTCTGTTCTTCTTTACACTTCCAGCAATTGCTCTGTACTGGCAAGTAAATCTTACTTGAACTATTATATGGTGTTAAATATCATTGTTACTGGCTTTTAAAGCTTTCATGGTTATTTCTATCTCTGCTAGATCAGCTGTTAACCAGCTTCCAAGGTTATTTTAATGATTTTCATGTCCATCTCTTAGCCTAACCCACCTCACAGGGTTGTTGTGTGAGGACAAAATGGGGAGAAGGAAAACCACGAGCCCCACCTTGAGATCCTTGGAAGATAACTGTGGTATATAAATGTAATAAATGAATAAAAATAAATTTGTTATCTCTGCAAGCTTTTCCTTAGTTTCTGTCTGAAGGTTAGGGTCAATCCCTTCTGGATCGTTTTACAAGTAATCTTGCAATGCAATAAAGGTAAAGGGACCCCTGACCATTAGGTCCAGTCGTGTCCAACTCTGGGGTTGCGGCGCTCATCTCGCTTTATTGGCCGAGAGCCGGCGTACAGCTTCCGGGTCATGTGGCCAGCATGACAAAGCCACTTCTGTCGAACCAGAGCAGCGCACGGAAACGCCGTTTACCTTCCCGCCGGAGCAGTTCCTATTTATCTACTTGCACTTTGACGTGCTTTCGAACTGCTATGTTGGCAGGAGCTGGGACCAAGCAACAGGAGCTCACCCCGTCACGGGGATTCGAACCGCCGACCTTCTGATTGGCAAGTCCTAGGCTCTGTGGTTTAACCCACAACGCCACCTGGGTCCTCCTTGTAATGCAATAGGGTCCCATATTTAGACAATACTTGAACAGTCCCTTCCAAAAACACTAAAGATGAATCAATACTAACAGAACGTCACCTGCATATAGTCATATTTTTTAATTTAATGAATCTAATTGCACCCCATGAATTTTAAATGTTTCCCTTGCTGCTAAGATTAGGGGTTCCACTGCCAATGGGAAAAAAAGGGGGGGAGATAAAATATTTGCCAGGTTGTTAGCAAAAAAACAAAAAGGGGAAAAAGGAAAGGAAAAAAAGATTCCTTCTATTATGTATAATAACGAATTGGCAATGTCTACTAAAGAGATTTCTGAACAATTAAAATCTTATTATGAACAGCTGCATGGATCAGAAAACCTAGTTAAACAGGATATTACAAGATTCTTACAAAAACCAAATATTCCTCAATTTGCACAGACTGATCTGGAAACGCTGGAGGCTCAAGTCACAGTGTCTGAACTCAGGGCAACAATTACAAATCTCTAAAAGGCAGTAAGTCGCCAGGACCAGACGAACTCCCAGCAGAACCTCTAGATTTCCCCCCTTGAACTTAAACCATCTTTGGTGCAAACTGCAGTGAAACTGCGCGATCAAAAGCACCTCTTAACTCTTGGAATGAAGTCAAAGTAATCATTTTACCAAAGGATCCTAGCAAGGATTTGTCATAACCAAGCATGGCCAATTTCTCTTCTCCTTCTGCTTCCTCTTCTAATTTCTCTGTTAAGGTAAAGCTAAAGGGACCCCTGACCATTAGGTCCAGTCGTGTCCGACTCTGGAGTTGCGGCGCTCATCTCGCTTTATTGGCCGAGAGCCGGCGTACAGCTTCCAGGTCATGTGGCCAGCATGACAAAGCCGCTTCTGGCGAACCAGAGCAGCACATGGAAACGCCGTATACCTTCCCTATTTATCTACTTGCACTTTTTTGTGTGCTTTGAACTGCTTGGTTGGCAGGAGCAGGGACTGAGCAACGGGAGCTCACCCCGTTGTGGGGATTCGAACCGCTGACCTTCTGATCAGGAAGCCCTAGGTTCTGTGGTTTAACCAGCAGCGCCACCTGGGTCCCAATTTCTCTGTTAAATCAGGATGTTAAAACGTTGGCCTGATGTTTCCCAACATTACCCAAAGGCTCACTGACTGTTTCTCCCTCCACCCAGGTCTTTCCATAGCCATGTGCCAATCCAGACAAGGCAGGAGAGAAACACCGTCACTGCACTCACATACCCTCCAATATGAAAATTTGTTGTTTAGTCGTGTCCGACTCTTCGTGACCCCATGGACCAGAGCACGCCAGGCACTCCTGGTCGGGTGGGGTCGGGTGGTTGTGCTTCTATTCTTCTACTTAGTGTATGTGTGGGATTTTGTGTCAGCGTTACTTGTATGCGTTCTCTTACTATTCGCTCATTGTATTTGCTCGGTGGCGAGAGAGGTTGGAGGTGGCCCGGGATGTGGTTAGTTGTCTTTGGTTGGCTGTAGTGAGAGCTGTTTTTGTGTGTGAGTGGGGTGTGTGTGTGTGTGTGTGTGTTTGTGTGTTTGTGTGTGATAGCTGTCAACCCTCCCTTTTTCTGTGGGAAACTCCCTTATTCCAATGCCGTTTCCCACTGCTATCCCAGATTGTTGATATCCCTTAAATTTCCCGGATTTCAAAGGAAGCAGCTCCTCTCCCTCCCGGCCGGCCAGGGAGGCTCCTCAGCTGCGTTGCTCGGCTGCCAATAAGGAGTCTGAGACCGACTGGGGGCGGAGCTTGCATGCCTTGTGCAGCCAGACCCTCACGCCCAACCAGACAGACAGCCTGCCTGCCGTCTATGCGCTCGCTCTTTCGCTCACCCGTTCGCGCGCAGCCTCTGGAGCGCAGGGTGGCGAGGCTACTTGGGGCCATTGCACCGCCCTCGCAGCATCCCTTATTTTCAAATCCGAAAGTTGACAACTATGGGGTGTGTGTGTGTGTGTGTGTGTGTGTGTGTGTGTGTGTGTGTGTGTGTGTTTTGAATCATGTTAGCCAGATTGATCCGTATGCTGTCGGCAGATTCTAGTTGTCTTGTTGGGCTGTGAATGTGAAAAAGGGGAACCATACCGGGGTGAAGGCGTCTTCTTCTATTTGTCCCCGTGTCAGTTTCTGTTTATTGGTTAGTTTTTCTAATAAAGGCTGTTTCCCATACTATTTGATACCATTGGTCTATGCTTACTCCTGACAGGTCACTCCAGTGTTTGGCTATGATGTTTCTGGCTGCTGAGAGTAGGTGGGTTATGAGCTCTTTATGATTTGAGTGGGCCTTATTATCTTGGAAGATGTTTAGTAGGGCCAGTTCTGTGGTGATTTCTTTCTTTCTTTCTTTTTGTGCAAATTATCTCCTTTTTATATATATATATCATTTTTTATTAATAGTTTTAACAATAATTTTATACAATAATAACATCACATAATTTTACATTTCTTATACCTTTTTTGGCTTATTATAGCCTTGACTTCCTTCAGACTTTCCTTATGACCTTCTAATAGCTATACCTTAATTTTATATTTCTTATTTCTTCCGTTGTTTTATTATATCACACACTACCTTAATTTCTATACGTTCATATTAACAACAGCATTTCTTCCTTGTTCTACAAAACCTCTTGTAGTCCTACTAACGTATTCAATTCAGTACTTTCTTTTAAGTAGTCTGTAAATTTAGTCCAGTCTTCGAGGAACTTCTGGTCCCGCTGTTCTCGGATTCTCCCCGTCATTTTGTCCATTTCTGCATAGTCTAACAGTTTCATTTTCCATTCCTCTACTGTCGGTGTTTTGTTCTTGTTTCCATTTTTGTGCAATTAAAGTCCCTTCCGCCCGAAGGGTGGAGGCGGGTTGCGGGCATCACGAGCCCTTCACGTGCGCAGGGGATGACTTCATCCCCTGCCAGCATTGGCTGAGCCCTGGGCGCGGTGCCTGGCAAGCCGACCTATCAGCGCGGCCGGCAGGCGTGGCTTGCTGAATTTAAGCAAGCGTGCGCAGGGCTCAGCCTCTTGCTTCCTGCCCCCGCCAGCTGATACTTTTTCCCGCCCACCCCCCCCCTTTATTTTTATTTTTTATTTATTCTTTATTTTTTCAGGTAGTGTCCTCAATGACCTTGCTATGGACTTCGGTTGGTCGCCGTTAAGGGACCTGGTAGGAATTTTCCCACCTGGCAAATTGGCTATAGCCTTGTGGTTTTCGCCTACCTCGTAGCAATTCGTCACAACTTGGGTTGGCGGCTAGGCATTGGATTATCTAGGGAAGGCTGAAGGTGGGGGGGAGGTTGGGCCATCACCTCCCCCAAATGCTGAAGGGTACTTCGTTAAACGAGTCCGGGGGGCGTGTCCCTGTCCGAAGCCGTGGAAGGTGAGGGCCAAAGGCACGCCCCATATCGGTGACCCCAGGGTGAGTTCCTAGCTGATGTGCAGCAGCAGGACTCTCCCATCGGTGGTTAACCCTTCCCGGACTGCCAGCACAGCGGGCTGGAGTCAGATATAGTTGGTTAGATCCAATGCCTAAGCCAATACCTCTCAACATTCGTAACCAATAAAAGTTGTGGCCTTTCTATGCCCATTAACCTTAATTATTGAGTCCTGTGTCTTTATTCCACCACGGGAGGGGTCGGGTTTGACACGCAACATCCTTGCCGCAGTCACTGCATATTGGAAAAGCTTAATGTCCTGCTTTTTAATGTCTGTACCTATAATTCCCAACAAGAAAGCTTCTGGTATTTTAGCAAATGTATATTTCAACATTTTCTTAATCTCACCATATATCAAATCCCAGAAGCATTTCACCCTTTTACATTCCCACCACATATGAAAAACGGTACCTTCTTTCTCTTTGCATTTCCACTGTGGTGATTTCTAATACTAGTTCTCAAACCAGTCTCACACCAGTTGGAGCATTGTGGTGTGCATGGGGGAAGGTCTCAGGAGACTTGGCAAGCTGACCAGATCGATGAGCTCTCCAAAGGAGGGGTGTGTCAGTACCTCAAAAACCATCAAGGACATTTTTCGGTCCTGCTTGCCCTCTTCTCCTTCCCAACATACCGTATGCCTGCAAAATGGCCGTACTTTTAGCTTCTCCAAGAGATCTGGATCTGCAGGATGTGTTTGTACTGGCTTATTCCACACATACAAAGGATGCCTCCAGTACAGCCATAAATGCCACCGGAAGCTCTTCATCTAATGATTTACAACCCGGCTGGTCGCAAAGTGAATACTGCCTTCCTACTTCAGTGTCTCTTGGATGTGCCGTGTGCACGTTGTCAAACCGATCTTAACTGGAGGCAATTAAATTTGATCCCCTTTGATTCTTCCTCTTGAAGGAGATGTTCCCCTCTAACTGCGGACGCCACAACCAGGTGGGCTTAGCCTGCAGCTGAGATGCGAGAAGAGGGCAGTGCAATTGTTGTTGTTGTCTTAAGCTATAAAAGGCCAAGCGCTTTGTCTTCACTTGCCGAGTCAAGCAGGTGCAAGATGGTCTTCTGCCACAGGGCTATTCCCAGAGGGACTTCCTTGCACTACCCAGACCCCCACACGGTGCGACGGAGCCGCCTGAGATCAGAAGGATTAGCCACAGCAAAGTGGATAATCTTGCCTTTTCAATGGCAGAGAAGGACTGATTACATTGCCATTGAATCTATTGCTCTCACATCACCGTTGCTCACTTGGGAATCCATGTTCAACAGGAAACCGTGGATTAAGGCAAGAGCTCATTGGTTCTGACTCACAGTTTTCTGATTCTTAAACTGCTACCCAGCCAGCCAGCTGCAGAGTTAAATCAAGTCGTGAACCCACTTTTCCTGCTCCAGCAATGCTAGTCTTCTAACAGTGGAACCTTATGCATGCTTACTCCAAAATAAGCTTACTCACTAGCGTATTTAGGACTGCAGCCTGACTGAAGCATCGTAGGCTCATGTCCAAGCAAACTGCTGCCTGCCAGTGTCTGACAAAAAGAGACTATCTTGGATCAACCTGCTTATTTTGCTTAAGATGATACTATGCATGTCTGGCCGTTAAGCATAGCAGTCTCTCTACCTTCCACATGATAGTATGGAATGTCAACAGCAATGACTAGATAGTGCTAGGAAACACTCATCTGTAAGCACCTTACATCTCTCCCATTTAATAATCTGGCAATCTGATTTAGGAAGGCATTGGCCAAATGCGGTGGTCTTTAGCAGATGCCCACACTGCTGCCAGTCTGTGTAGGCAATAATAATAATAATAATAATAATAATAATAATAACAACAATTTATTATTTATACCCCGTCCATCTGACTGGGTTTCCCCAGCCACTCTGGGCAGCACCCAACAGAATATTAAAAACACGATAAAACGTCAAACATTAAAAACTTCCCTAAACAGGACTGCCTTCAGATGTCTTCTAAAAGTCAGATACAGTCATACCTCTGGTTGCGAACAGGATCCATTCCGGAGCCCCGTTTGCAACATGAGCAGCGTGCAACCTGAAGCGCCGTGTCTGCGCATGTGCATGACGCGATTCGGCGCTTCTGCACATGCGCGAACCGCCGAACCCGGAGGTAACCCATTCCGGTACTTCCGGGTTCGGCACATTTGTAACCCGTGACGAACGCAACACACAGCATTCATATCCAGAGGTATGACTGTAGCATAGCTGTCAACCCTCCCTCTTTTTGCGGGAAACTCCCTTATTCCAATGCCGTTTCCCGCTGCTATCCCAGATTGTTGATATCCCTTAAATTTCCCGGATTTCAGAGGAAGCAGCTCCTTTCCCTCCCTGCCGGCCAGGGAGGCTCCTCAGCTGCGTTGCTCGGCTGCCAATAAGGAGTCTGAGACCGACTGGGGGTGGAGCTTGCATGCCTTGTGCAGCCAGACCCTCACGCCCAACCAGACAGACAGCCTGCTTGCCGTCTACGCGCTGGCTCTTTCGCTCACCCATTCACGCACAGCCTCTGGAGCGCAGGGTGGCGAGGCTACTTGGTGCCATTGCACCGCCCTCGCGGCATCCCTTATTTTCAAATCCAAAAGTTGACAGCTATGGACTGTAGTTGTTTGTTTCCTTGACATCTGATGGGAGGGTGTTACTCAGTGCAAGGCAGCTTCCTATGTCCGTAACCCCCGCGACAGAGTCCACTTCGCTCAAATTAATGGCCATCTCAGGAAGTCCTCAATAAAGAAACCGTGAAGCTTCCTAAGGGTGGGCATTTTGCATCCCAGCGCACAGGGCGTTTTAATCAGTCTTGGCCTGGTATAGAGAAACATCAGTGAGGCAGATATCTTGTTCCAAGGCTGTCTATACGCACTCAAAGAAGCCAGTTCATACTTTGTGACCTCAGCTTGACACTTCTGTAGCAAAGAGACAGAAAACACAGAGCCTCTTCTTCTCATGAAAGCTTTTGTGTGCCAGGGCAAACCGAGCACTGCGGACTCGGCGGAAGGGGGAAGCTCATAGCCTAGGATTACAACTCACCAGCGAAGAAGGATTAACAAGAATGTGGCTGAACGGCCTCATAATCAGTGTTAGAACATCTGCAGCTTCCTGGGCCAATATATGCTGCTTCCTTGAAAGGATCTATGGAGAATATGGAGCTCCTTTGAGCAGCCGGACTACATTTTGCAGATACAGACTCATCTATAAAAAAACCCACAAAAGTTGTTGGTGGTTTTTATGGTCCTGCAGACTCTGGCTGACACGTCAAAGTGGGAAACAAATTTATTTAACCCAAATGACTTCTTAGATCTTGATCAGCCTGGCCTTTAAACACACCAACTGTCCTTTCCCCTAAAGCAGCGGGGGGGGGGGGCTAATGTTTTCTGGTTTCGGGGCATAGCTGTCAACCCTCCCTTTTTTTGCAGGAAACTCCCTTATTCCAATGCCATTTCCCGCTGCTATCCCGGATTGTTGATATCCCTTAAATTTCCCGGATTTCAAAGGGAGCAGCTCCTCTTCCTCCCTGCCGGCCAGGGAGACTCCTCAGCTGCGTTGCTCGGCTGCCAATAAGGAGTCTGAGGGTGGGGGGCGGAGCTTGCATGCCTTGTGCAGCCAGACCCTCACGCCCAACCAGACAGACAGCCTGCCTGCCATCTATGCGCTCGCTCTTTCGCTCACCCGTTCGCGCGCAGCCTCTGGAGCTACTTGGTGCCATTGCACCGCCCTCGCGACATCCCTTATTTTCAAATCCGAAAGTTGACAGCTATGCACTTGGGTTTCGCCTGCCGCGTAGCAAATAGTCACAACTTGTTAGGTTGCGGATAGGCTCTGGTTCAAGTGATAGGGGTGGCAGAATGGTCTGGCCACTCCTATGCAAAGGGTATTCCGGTAAAGGAATCCAGGGACTCACTGGTTTGGCAAACCCTGAAAGGGATTGTGCCCGCGCCCGAGGCCAGGGGACATCAGGGTGGCTGGCTAGCACCCCTGCCATCAGTTGTCCTTAGTGTTCATCCTTGGCTGTCCTACGATAGAGCTCAGGGACAGCGCTGCCTGCAAGGGTGCAGGGAGGTAGTTGAATCAGAACCTATGCAACCACTCACTAGATTGTAATCAATAAAGTTGTGGCCTAAATTCTGCCAAAAACCAAACCAAATCTCTGAGTCATGTGTGAATTTATTTCTAGGGAATGGTTAAAAGGTCTAAACACGCGACTAAACATTTGGAAACACATTTGTGCCAACTTCCTGATGGCACAAACTGTTTGACGGTGGAGCCGGCTTCCTCAAAAGCCCACCAGTGGTGGGCCTCCATCATTAGATGTTTTTAAAGCAGAGTCCGGGTGGCCAATGATCAGGAGTGCCTAGCAAGGCGTTAGAAGCGGTGACCTTGAAGGCCCCTTCTCACTACAAATCTCTTACTTCCCCTTTGGTGGATGTAAAACATCTCTCTCTTTTTGCAGTTCTCCCAACGCTGCCCAATGATTAATAGGCATGGCTGTATAGAGTCCCCTGGGGCAGCTGCAACAATGTTTATTGTGCAATTCCTTGCTGTTGTTTTTTGCGCAGAATTTACTACTGGGTATTTCTCTTTTATCGCGCTTTTTTTAAAAACAACAACAAACAGAAACTCAACATTCCTCCGTCTGGTCAGTCACTGAGAGAAATTGCAAGGAGAGGCCAAGGATCATGTGAGAGGAACCCAGAAGACTCCAAACTGGGACCTGTTTTCTTAACACAAATGATTAGAATGTGTGCTTTTATTTAAAATGCATCTCTGGGTTATTTGTGGGGCATAGGAATTTGTTCATTTCCCCCAAAAAATATAGTCCGCCCACCCCCACCACAAGGTGTGAGGGACAGTGGACCGGCCCCCTGCTGAAAAAGTTTCCTGACCCCTGAACTATACTGTAAATCTCCTGAGGTCCAGCCAACATGGCCCACGGTTAGGGATTGTGGGAGTTGTAACAACAACCGCAGGGCCACAGGTCCCCCGCCCCAATTTATATTTATGACCGAGAGTTTCCTCCCTTCACTATCTCTCCCCCTCCCCACATCCGCAATGTTTACAAGAAGAGATCTCGATGCTAAATACCAAGACCTCAGATAGAACCTCAACCGTGATTTGTCTGGTCTCTATAAAGGATTTGCCAGACTGTGAAACCGCACAACAAATATTTCTGAGCCATTTTGTGGTTTCGGAATTGTTTTGTGGTTTCGGCAACAACTCTTTGCGGCACACTATGCCTTTCTATGGTCATTACATCCTGAAACTGAATGTAACACCGCACACCTTAAAGTAAAGGTAAAGGAACCCCTGACCATTAGGTCCAGTTGTGTCCGACTCTGGGGTTGCGGCGCTCATCTCGCTTTACTGGTTAAACCACAGAGCCTAGGGCTTGCCGATCAGAAGGTCGGCGGTTCGAATCCCCGCGATGGGGTGAGCTCCCGTTGCTCGGTCTCAGTTCCTGCCAACCTAGCAGTTCGAAAGCACAACAGAGTGCAAGTAGATAAATAGGTACAGCTCCGGCGGGAAGGTAAACGCCGTTTCCGTGCGCTGCGCTGGTTCGGCAGAAGCGGCTTAGTCCTGCTGGCCACATGACCTGGAAGCTGTACGCCGGCTCCCTCAGCTAGTAAAGCAAGATGAGTGCCGCAACCCCAGAGTCATCCACGACTGGACCGAATTGTCAGGGGTCCCTTTACCTTTACCTAAGGTGTCAGTTGAAGCAATTCCAAGCCAGGTAGGAATCAGGGGCCGCTTCTCTCTAGAGGCGGATTGCAGATGTGGAGTAGAGAAAGCTTATAACCTCCTTCCCTGCATATCATGATCCCAATTCAGATCACATCCACACGTACTGAGCCTCTTGGGCTAGCCGATCGGATTGTCGGCTGTTCGAATCCCCAAGACGGGGTGAACTCCAGTTGCTCTGTCCCAGTTCCTGCCAACCTAGCAGTTCAAGAGCACACCAGTGCAAGTAGATAAATAGGTACCGCTGTGGTGGGAAGGTAAACAGTGTTTCCGTGTGCTCTGGATTCTGTCACAGTGTCCCGTTGCGTCAGAAGCGGTTTAGTCCTGCTAGCCACATGACCCGGAAAGATGTCTGTGGACAAACGGCAGCTCCCTCGGCCTGAAAGCGAGATGAGTGCCGCAACCCCATAGTCGCCTTTGACTGGACTTAACCGTCCAGGGGTCCTTTACCTTTTTACCTTACTAAGGGCTGCATGTACATTAACTGCTATAGATGCTACAAAATGAGTCCTTTGGACCTAAAATGGAAACAAGACAAATTAACATAGGCGCAGCTGCGTGTGAAAATACATTTTTAAAATAGCAGTTTTAAAAACTGACTAGATATGTGCTTGCATTCAGACATTGTGTGCAATGGGAGTCTCCAAGTAATCGTTAAAAAATATAAAATAAAATTCCAGAACTAGTGTGATCTCAAAATGCATTAGACAGAGGGGAGAATTCATTTTGTTTATAAGCACTAGCAATATTATGTAAGTTGCCATCAGTGAGGATGGACCCACTCTAATTTTGCATTTTCAGCTTTTTGAAATAAAAGGACCGGGCTTCGGCATTGTGCTCTGGATTTACAAAACAAAAGAGCATTCTCGGGACATCTTCACAGTTTCTAATCTGTGCTAGTGGTCTTAAATATGCTTGTTCCTTTCTTAAGAAAATTAGAAGGGTCTGGCAAGATCAATCTGATATCCATCTATTCCGGAATTCTTTGAAAGAATCCCAGCAACCAGCAGGCTCTAATTGTTCCAGCAAAAATAAATAAATTGGCCTGTAGATTGCAATCTACACTATTCATCATTTTGTTGTTGTTGTTTAGTCATTTAGTCGTGTCCGACTCTTTGTGACCCCATGGACCAGAGCACGCCAGGCACTCCTGTCTTCCACTGCCTCCCGCAGTTTGGTCAGACTCATGTTGGTAGCTTCGAGAACACTGTCCAACCATCTCGTCCTCTGTCGTCCCCTTCTCCTTGTGCCCTCCATCTTTCCCAACATCAGGGTCTTTTCCAGGGAGTCTTCTCTTCTCATGAGGTGGCCAAAGTATTGGAGCCTCAGCTTCAGGATCTGTCCTTCCAGTAAGCACTCAGGGCTGATTTCCTTCAGAATGGATAGGTTTGATCTTCTTGCAGTCCATGGGACTCTCAAGAGTCTCCTCCAGCACCATAATTCAAAAGCATTAATTCTTCGGCAATCAGCCTTCTTTATGGTCCAGCTCTCACTTCCATACATCACTACTGGGAAAACCATAGCTTTAACTATATGGACCTTTGTCGGCAAGGTGATGTCTCTGCCTTTTAAGATGCTGTCTAGGTTTGTCATTGCTTTTCTCCCAAGAAGCAGGCGTCTTCTAATTTCGTGACTGCTGTCACCATCTGCAGTGGTCATGGAGCCCAAGAAAGTGAAATCATTCACTGCCTCCATTTCTTCCCCTTCTGTTTGCCAGGAGGTTAATCATTATTCAGCTTTTTAAAAACCCTCCTTTGGGGCCATACTGCCATCCCAAGGGAGCTTGCAATACTTATGAAAACACAATTGCCCCAAATATTTGTTGTTGTTTTGAAAAAAAAACACCTGACCAGCAGTGATGAGACCATGTGTATCTCCATCGGGAGGGAGTGCAGATTTTTCTTACACACACAAAATCTTGCACCTTTAGCCCGAGTGTGTTATAAGTCAGGCCTAGCGCATTAACAAAGGGACCCAGGTGGCGCTGTGGGTAAAACCACAGAGCCTAGGGCTTGCTGATCAGAAGGTTGGCGGTTCGAATCCCTGCAACAGGGTGAGCTCCCGTTGCTCGGTCCCAGCTCCTGCCCACCTAGCAGTTCGAAAGCATGTCAAAGTGCAAGTAGATAAATAGGAACCGCTCTGCGTAAACGGCGTTTCCGTGCGCTGCTCTGGTTCGCCAGAAGCGGCTTTGTCATGCTGGCCACATGACCTGGAAGCTGTACGCCGGCTCTCTGCCAATAAAGCAAGATGAGCGCCGCAACCCCAGAGTCGGACACGACTGGACCTAATGGTCAGGGGTCCCTTTACCTTTACCTTTAGCGCATTAACTCTATGTGATCCCTTTAAATGCAACCCAAACTTTTCCCTCCATCCTTTAAACTGCGTACACATCGTATGTTTATTCCAGCTCCGGTGTGCTCCCGTCGCTGGGTGTTTGAAGCCGAACACGCATGACGTTAGCCACAACCCACATGCATCCTGTGGTTTCTTGAGAAAGAGCTGTGTTTGGTGTGCTTTCCCCCTCAAACCAGCTTCCATCCAGTTTGAAAACACAAGCCGCTTTGTCGAACAGGAGTTGGACACAGGGAAACAAATCAGGTGCCTCACATCAGGTGAAGGCATCTCCTCTCTGGTGCGTACAACACACTGCAAACGTGACTTGAAACATCCCTGCTCAGTTGGTTAGAGCGTGGTGCTCATAACGCCAAGGTTGCAGGTTCGATTCCCCTACGGGACAGCTGCATATTCCTGCATTGGAGAGGGTTGGACTAGATGACCCTCGGGGTCCCTTCCAACTCTACAATTCTATGATTCTACCGGTAATGTGCACATAACCTTAGACTAGGAGAAACCTTGGGCAGGCTTGTGTCAGAAGCCAGTTTGCTTTATTATTATTTTTTGAAATAATTTTTATTTGATTTTACAAATAAAGGGTTATAACAATACAAAATACATATCCATATTTAGAGATTTCTCCAAATCAGTGCTGGATATACATATACGCTAAAAAAGCTATAGCTTAGGGCCCCATTCTCTTGGGGGGCCCCCAAAAAAATTAAACCTGGATGTACTTTGATAAAATACATATTTTGTTATGTGCAAATGGCTTTAGATACCTATTAGGTCCATAAATTACCATATAGCATATATTCAACACAAAAAAACCGTGACAATTTGTTGTTGACAAAGGACAGCTGTACATAGAAAGGGGCCCATTACCTTCAGTAGCTTAGGGCCTCATCAAACCTAAATCTGGCCCTGCTCCAAATTTTGGACTTCCCACTTTCCCCTCCATCGGTCCTCTTGTCAACCTTTTCAACCGGATATTATTACATAATCCATATTTTGTGTCTCTCCGTTTTGTCCATAGTATTTGCTACATTACAAGTGTTATTGTAATCCTGCTAATGTTTTCATTTGCTCACAGTGGTCTCCTAGATAATCCCCCCCCATTCTTTATTCAAGTTTTGGTCTTCTTGGTTCCTGAGCTTTTTGGTCAGTTTTGCCATTTTTGCGCAATCCAACAGCTTATTTTGCCATTCCTCTCTGGTAGAGATTTCGTCTTCTTCCCATCTCTGGGCTAGTAACATCCATGCGGATTTTATGTTGCATACATAAAAAGTCTTTTCTGCTCCTTCGGAATACCAGTACCCACAATTCCTAATACAAAATCTTCTGGGTTTTTTAACAAAAGTTATTTTAAACATCTTTTTCAATTCAATATTCATTGCGTGTCAAGGTCCCCAAGCCACCCCTCAAATAACACACACTTCACACAGAAATTTAAGTTTAAGGTTTTTGGCATATTTTTGGCCACAACTTTATTAAAATACAAAATGTGAGTGGTTGCTTAGGCATTGGTTCCGACTATCTGTCCCCTCCTGGGGACAGACTGACATCCACAATTATGTTTGGAATGAGTTTACACATAATATATTAGGTTATTGAAAAGTATACGAGTGTATTAGGATAATAAGGGGGGGGGGAATTTCAGGTGCTATCTGTATGGACCAGGTGCGCAGCCTGGGAGTCATTTTGGATTCACAGCTGTCCATGGGGGCGCAGGTTAATTCTGTGTCCAGGGTGGCTGTCTACCAGCTCCATCTGGTACGCAGGCTGAGACCCTCCCTGCCCACAGACTGTCTCGCCAGAGTGGTGCATGCACTGGTTATCTCCCTCTTGGACTACTGCAATGCGCTCTACGTGGGGCTACCTTTGAAGGTGACCCGGAAACTGCAATTAATCCAGAATGCGGCAGCTAGACTGGTGACTGGGAGTGGCCGCTGGGACCACATAACACCGGTCCTGAGATATCTACATTGGCCCCAGTACGTTAACGAGCAAAATTCAAAGTGTTGGTGCTGACCTTTAAAGTCCTAAACGGCCTCGGACCAGTATACCTGAAGGAGCGTCTCCACCCCCACCGTTCAGCCCAGACACTGAGATCCAGCGCCGAGGGCCTTCTGGCGGTTCCCTCCCTGCGAGAAGTGAGGTTACAGGGAACCAGGCAGAGGGCCTTCTCGGTGGTGGCGCCCGTCCTGTGGAACGCCCTCCCATCAGATGTCAACTATCTGACTTTTAGAAGACATTTGAAGGCAGCCCTGCTTAGGGAAGCTTTTAATCTGTGACATTCTGATGTATTTTAATGTTTGTTGGAAGCAAACATTATTGGTAGTTAAATCACCTGGTTCATACCTACAGACACCTCCCAGCAAACTTTCTGGCACACCACCCAGAATATTCGAGCTTTGCAAGTTTCTTGGCTTCCTTCCCCTCATTCCGTTCATTAGCTTCCCTAGGAAGAAACCAGAGGCCTGCAAAACACAATTGCCCTCAATTGAGGCTGTGTGTTGCAGCTGCCTTGATCTCCGGGCCTGAATTCAGCCTGCGGGCACTTTGAAAGGCCAACCAGAAAGAACAGGCAAGGATGGCATTACAGAGTGCCGAACTAAAATGCCTCAGATTCATTTTCGTGAGAAAAATGAGAGCATTATCCCGGCCGCCTGACTGGTTAGCAAGGGGTGCTTCACTGGTGGCATTTTTATCACCAAGAATCTGTCACAAGAGCGCCTGGACTAAAACTGTCTATCAGAAACTTCACTCTTGTGGTTTATCACCATGACAGCTACTCTCTCTGGGTTTTAGTAAAGCAAACAGTCTGATTTGTCAGCGCCTAAATGATACCGAGCGTCAGAACAACTTGGCCACAATAAGGAAATTTTGCCCATGGTATGACTATTTTCCACCTTCCCATTTCGACTCTCTGGCACCCTATCGGCATAACCTAGCAATTCTAAAATATAGACGCGCTTTTACTCTCGCAAGATTGGATGTATTGCCCTCGGCTGTACTTAAGGGACGATTCCAACAGATTCCACACGAAAAATGCTTATGTCCCTGTGGAGATGGCAGTCCTGAATCGGTGGTGCATGCCTACTGACTTGCACTCTTTATAAAGACTTGAGGAATGAGATTATCACCCCTATTTTATTGCCCATTCTGGGTTGCCCAACCACTACCACAGTGTCCTTTCTCTTGGCAGATCAAGATGAGCAGGTCAAGATGAGCAGCAAAGGTTGCAAGGTTTTTAGCTGGATTACAAAAAAGGAAGTCTACACCGTGAAAGATCCCTGAAACGAGTGTTTTTTTTTGAAGTTTCCTTAATCCTCCCCCTACATTTAATAGCAAACAAACTATTTTGAGTTATATAAATGTATTTTTTTTTCCTTCTGAGGAAACTGATAGATCATAACAGTGAAACGAGAATCTTAGCCAGCAACTCATCAAGGTTATTTGGAAGTTTATCTTGAGTTATTTCTTGTTATCTGGAGTTATTTGGAAGGTTTTCTTGAGTTATTTATATCTCTTTGAATTAGTTTATTACATTTTTGAGTATTTTTTTCTCTCTTAAGCAAGTCTGGTCTTGAATCATTAAATATATTGTTTGTTTTAGTAAAAGTAAAGGTAAAGGGGTAAAGGGACCCCTGACCATTAGGTCCAGTCGTGTCCAACTCTGGGGTTGCGGCGCTCATCTCGCTTTATTGGCCGAGAGCCAGCGTACAGCTTCCGGGTCATGTGGCCAGCATGACTAAGCCGCTTCTGGCGAACCAGAGCAGCGCACGGAAACGCCGTTTACCTTCCTGCCGGAGCGGTTCCTATTTATCTACTTGCACTTTGACGTGCTTTCGAACTGCTAGGTGGGCAGGAGCAGGGACCGAGCAACGGGAGCTCACCCTGTCGCGGGGATTCGAACCGCCAACCTTCTGATCCGCAAGCCCTAGGCTCTGTGGTTTAACCCACAGCGCCACCTGGACTATATAAATATACGCTCATCTCGTTTCAGGAATCTTTCACGGTGTAGACTTCCTTTTTTGTAATTCAGTTATTCCCGTGACTGAGGTTTATAGCTGGGGCAATCAGAATAAGACCCACCATTTGACTATTGATTCAAAACCCTAAAATGTATTTTATATACTTGACTTTTTATTTCTATCCTTTGTATATTGTATTGTTGTTTTATTGCTATGGCCGATGACTTACGCAAATAAAGATTCGTTCATTCATTCTGTCCACCAAAGCGAAGCAACCTAACAGATTACCACTGCAATCGGTTCTTATGGGAATCTATTGCCATCTTCAGCCCAGAAAAGGAACTGTCTTACATCTGCGACCAAACCAAGCAGTGTGGGGCATTTGTCCAAGGTAGATCTGGGTGTATTTTGCATCTGCTTGCAAAAGTGTTTGGGTTATTTTTGTATCTGGATGGTATTATAGGGTGTGTGTTTTTGGTATGCAAAAAGCCCTTTGCACGTCTCATATTACTCGTTCTCTGAACTGCTTCACACTCGTTTCCATTCCACAGGCAAAACAAAGTTTGCAAAGGGGTGTTTTCCGTATGAGAAACCCATAACATCAGGTTCATTGCTCTAGGCTACCATGAAACAGTTCAAGCAACAGACTGCAGAGGGGTGACATTTCCCTGCCTCCGCTCTCTCAGATTACTGCAAAAGGGAGATGAAACTATACACGGTTCTTTAGCCACATTTGGCCACATGGGCTTAACTACAGCCACTTTTGGTGTTTATAAAATGGCTTGGTCAGGAGGACAGCTCA
Organism: Darevskia nairensis; assembly: GCA_034642065.1. Classification (NCBI taxonomy): domain Eukaryota; kingdom Metazoa; phylum Chordata; class Lepidosauria; order Squamata; family Lacertidae; genus Darevskia; species Darevskia nairensis. The sequence continues at coordinate 496,047 of JAWWNI010000290.1, forward strand.
TAGAATCTTAGAGTTGGATGGGACCCAACAGGATTGCCTTCAGACATTGTTAAAGTAAGAAGGAAAATGATTTTGGTATTTTATGATTTGTGAAAAAGGATAAGGAAATGGAAAAATATAATATTGGGTTAAAAATTCGTTATGTTTTGAATTTGGAAAACTGATAAAGAGGATAGATAATGAATTCAACAGGGGGGAACTTGAGGAAGTCAATCGAAATAATGAAATTGAGGAAAGGAAGAATATCTGGCCCACAGAAATGGGCCAGACTCAAGCAATGATTTGGAGTATGTTAATTACGTTAAATGTGAAATGTTTATTGTCTTTCCCAGTGAGAGAGGGGATCGGAGATTTGCTTCCCCCAGTGAGGGGGGGGGAGGATGAAAATTTAACGGTAATGTAAAGTGCTTAAAATTGTTAAAATCAATTTTTTAAGAAATTTTTTTTTAAAAAGGATTGCCTTCAGACAGCTCGGGGGATGGATAACTCCATACCCTCCAACATTTTTCCAATGAAAACAGGGAAATCCTAAGGCAGTGATGGCTAACCTTGACACTCCAGATGTTTTGGAACTACAACTCCCATCATCCCTAGCTAACAGGATCAGTGGTCAGGGATGATGGGAGTTGTAGTCCCAAAACATCTGGAGTGTCAAGGTTAGCCATCACTGTGGAAAGGCAGGACATTCCGGGATCAAATCAGAAACCGGGGCGGCTTCTCCAAATCAGGGACATCCCTGGAAAATAAGGACACTTGGAGGGTCTGTAAATACTGATGGGTGATGCCCTGGTCCTCAGCCTTTGAAGGCTATTTTTCCTTCCCTCTCATCTGACTCTGCTCTGTAAGCCTCGTTACACACCCTCCAACATTTCTCCGATGAAAATAGGGACATGATAATAATAATAATTTTATTATTTGTACCCCGCCCATCTGACTGGGTTGCCTCAGCCACGCTGGGTGGCTTCCAACATATATAAAAACATCATAAAGCATTAAAAAGCTTCCCACTACAGGACTGCCTTCGGATGCCTTCTAAAGGTTGTATAGTTACTTATCTCTTTGGCTCAGGGGGTTGCATAACTCCATACCCCTCCAACATTTCTCCGATGAAAATAGGGACGTCCTACCCTGTTTCCCCTTTTTTAATACGTAGTCATAAAGTAAGCCATGGCAGGGATTTTTTACCTTTGTGAGAAGTAGGACGTACCCCAAAAGTAAGCCATGGTGCCGCCATTGTTCCTGTCGCCCCCTCAGCCCCTCCTGCGTGTGCAGGGAGCCAGCGAACCAGTGAGAGGCACGGGGGGGGAACGCGCCTCTTGCGGAGTTCTGCCCCGCCTGCTTGGCGCGCAGGGAGAGGCGCACCGGGGGGGGGAAGACGCCTCTTCCTGCCCCGTTCCCCGTGCGCAGGGAGCCAGCGAACCAGCGAGAGGCGCGGGGGGGGACGCGCCTCTTGCAGAGTTCTGCCCCGCCTGCTCAGCGCGCAGGGGGAGGCTGTACCGTACCATACTGACGTAATAAAAATAAGACATCCCCCGAAAATAAGCCACCCTGTGTTTTTTTGAGGGAAAAAATTATAAGATGGTGTCTTAAAAAGGGGGAAAGACGGTAAGGAAAAGTGGTTTCAGGATCAAATCAGAAACCGGGACAGCTTCTGTAAATCCGAGACTGTCTCTGGAAAACAGGGACACTTGGAAGTCTTTTGCTGTTTTCTTTTACTGCTGGCTGAGCACAGTCAAGGGGAGCAAGGTGGAGAGAACTTTAGGCCCAAAATAGCCTGGTGGGCTTTGAGGTTTTTTTATTTTCCTCCTTCCTTTAGGACTTCTTATGACATCACTGAAGAAAAATTGGAAAAGGGAGTTTTTGCTATCGCTCTGGGGCCTTGGAAGCCACAATGTTCAATTAAAACACGTTTCTAGATTCTAGATAATTCATGGAGGGACACTGACACAAACTGTGAGCTGTTGCCTGGTCTATGTCCCTCTCAGTCTCTGTGTCCCTGTGTTCAAGCAGCGCTCTTTACTGCAACATAGCGCTGGCTCCATTCCACAGACTGGACACTGTGAAGTCTTATGGTAGTAACCGAACAGCTAACAACAAGGAAGCAACAAAACACCAACAACAGGCAAATCCCTCCTTCAATAAAAGTGGAGAAGAATGGACTCGGGAGAACAGGATGGGGATGATCAACCAATGAAAGATCTTGGCTGCTCTCATTGGCCTAAACCAAAGCTGGGAGGTTTATTCTACAAGTTGCCTCCAGGTGTCTCTGCGGCAAACACTAGAACCATAGAGAAGCAGGTCCAATCCTAGAGGCGGCAGAAAGAGCCCATCCTTGCTGTTGCTGTCTCCGCTGTAAGGCTGTCACAACTGGGGCGGAAGAATGGGAGCCATGTCAGATGTGGTTTCCTCAGCCAAGCTCTCCTGCTCTTCTGGGCTTTCTTTGACAGAAAAAATGATGTTCACCACCTTCTCTTCAAAGTGCACCTGCCTCCTTGTGGGCTGCGAGCTCGAAGAGGCCTCGGCGGTGTCCAGTTTCTTGCAGCTTTTGAAGACGCTCCTCAGAAACCCAAGAAGGGAGTTGCGTTGCCCTCGAGGGGCACCCCTAGGGAAGGTGTAGATTTGCTCAGTGTTGCCTGCATCCGTCATGGCTACAGCTGCGCTTTGGGAATCCGTGTATTGCTCTTCTCCAGGTGTTCTAGTTTCTTTCTGTTGCTTGCTGAGCAGGAAGTAGGTAAAGCCGGTGACCACCAGCATCGTGCCTGGAGAGAGTAAGGAAAGAGACAGAGAGAGGGGTCTAGGGGTCTTGGTGGACCTCAAGCTGAACATGAGTCAACAGTGTAATGCAGCAGCAGAGGAGAAAAAAGCTAATGCCATTCTAGGCTGCATCAGTATAGTGTCCAGATCAAGGGAAATAATGGTACCACTCTGTTCTGCCTTGGTCAAACCACACCTGGAATCCTGTGTCCAATTTTGAGCACCACAGTTTAAGAAGGATGTTGACAAGCTGGAACGTGTGCAGACGAGGGCAACTAAGATACCTGAAGGAGCGTCTTCACCCCCATCGTCCAGCCCAGACACTGAGGTCCAGCACAGAGGGCCTTCTGGCAGTTCCCTCGCTGCGAGAAGTGAGGTTACAGGGAACCAGGCAGAGGGCCTTCTCGGTAGTGGCGCCCGCCCTGTGGAACGCCCTCCCAGCAGATGTCAAGGCAAAAAGCAGCTATTTTACTTTTAAAAGACAACTGAAGGCGGCCCTGTTGAGGGAAGTTTTTAATGTTTGATGCTGTATTGTTTTTAATATTCGGTTGGAAGCCGCCCAGAGTGGCTGGGAAAACCCCACCAGATGGGCGGGGTATAAATAATAAATTGTTGTTGCTGTTGTTGTTATATAAGATTTTCAAGGGTGTGAAAACCAAGCCTTATGAGGAATGGTTGAAGGAGCTGGGTCTGTTTATCTTGTAAAAGAGGAGATTCCTGCAATCCATCAGTGACAGATAGCCATCCAACCTCTGCTTAAAAACCTCCAGGGAAGCAGAGTCCACCACTTCCCAAGGGAGACTGTTCCACTGTCAAACAGCTCTTACTGTCAGAAAGTTTTTTCTGATGTTTAGTCGGACTCTCCTTTCCTGTATCTTGAAGCCATTGATTCAAGTCCGACCCTCCAGAGAAAACAAGCTTGCTCCATCTTCCATGTGACAGCCCTTGAGATATTTGAAGATGGCTATTGTATCTCCTCGTTTCCAGGCTAAACATCCCCAGTTCCTACTAGTACACCACACCATACTCAAACCAGTAAAGGGTAAAGGGACCCCTGACCATTAGCTCCAGTCGCGAACGACTCTGGGGTTGTGGCGCTCATCTCACTTTATTGGCCGAGGGAGCCGGTGTACAGCTTCCCCGCGGGTCATGTGGCCAGCATGACTAAGCCGCTTCTGGCGAACCAGATCAGTGCACGGAAACGCCGTTTACCTTCCCGCCGGAGCGGTACCTATATATCTACTTGCACTTTGACATGCTTTCGAACTGCTAGGTTGGCAGGAGCAGGGACCGAGCAACGGGAGCTCACCCCGTCACGGGGATTCGAACCGCCGACCTTCTGATCGGCAAGCCCTAGGCTCTGTGGTTTAGACCACAGCGCCACCCGCGTCCCCACTCAAACAAGTACAGTACACCATATCATAGCTTATATGGCATGGAAATTAAGGCAGCTGCTTTAATTCATCAGCTTGCAACATCCATGCTTTTCGGTGAATCCTTTATATTGCTTTTTTGAATCCTAAAATAATTTTTGGATTACAGTAATAATAATAATAATAATAACAATAATTTATTATTTATAGGCCTACCCTGCCCATCTGGCTGGGTTTCCCCAGCCACTCTGTGCGGCTTCCAACAGAACATTAAAATACAATAATCTATTAAACATTAAAACCTCCCTAAACAGGGCTACCTTCAGATGTCTTTTAAAGGTCTGGTAGTTGTTGTTCTCTTTGACATCTGAAGGGAGGGCATTCCACAGGGCGGGTGCCACTACCGAGAAGGCCCTCTGCCTGGTTCCCTGTAACTTGGCTTCTCGTAGTGAGGGAACCGCCAGAAGGCCCTTGACACTGGACCTCAGTGTCCGGGCAGAATGATGGGGGTGGAGACGCTCCTTCAGGTATACTGGACCGAAGCCATTTAAGGCTTTAAAGGTCAGCACCAACGCTTTGAATTGTGCTCGGAAACATACAGCTACTGTTTACTGTATTTGCAAAAGAATAAAAACAAAAACCGCATTCTACTGGTTATTCCCAGTCTCCCTCTCTCCCTCTTACCTGGGATAGTGACGTGCCAAACTATGACAGGGTGCAGGAAGCAGGCTACCGAGAGCAAAACATACATCAGGAACTTCTGGAAGGCCCCCCGACGTCTGGCGTGCTTCCAACAAGTGTGCATCCCAGATCCTGTCTTGGGGCTGCAGTGGAAGTGGAAGGATGAGAAGCAAAACATCAGTCACCCTCAAGGTGAACTCTCAAAAAGAGCTCAGCGTCAGGCTCAGCCCAGAAGTGCTTCCCCAAGCTGAATTGTAGGAGGGAAGGAGGGCTGGGGGAATGCTATATATACATTATTTACACAATGGGCCCCACGTGATTGGCTAATTCCAGGCTACTCCTGTGGGCCAATCAGGTTGCGGATTCACTTCATCCAGGAGCCTGATTGGCTGCTCTTGCAGGCCAATCAGGTCGCTGATTCACTTCCACCTGGAGCTGGATTGGGTGTCTCCTGCGGACCAATCAGACTGCTGCATTCTGGATCTTATTGTTCTAGGATTCAGCTCAGTACATAACAGGGAAGGAACACAACGGGGCACTCACGTGCAGCAAGCGGTCAAGAGCAGGCCCACAAAGTATGCCGCTTCGCACAGGGACACGGCTATTCCTGAAACACTGAAGAACGAGAAATCGTTAACAGGCGAGGAACAAGGAGCAAAGAATAACCCCCCTGCAGCACTCAGTAGCTGAACAGGGGAACATGCAGTGGTGTGCAGTGAAATTTTTCGTAGGGGAACAGCTTGCGAGGGCAATTTGGGAGAGCGATGTCCCGATGTCGCGTGTGTGAGCATCACGCCTCCCTCCCTAAGCTGGGCAGAAGCTTCCTAGGCTTTGGGGACTCCAGGCCCCTGACAGGATGCTGAAGCCCTGTTGCCTCCTCCTCAAAGGACCCTTGACAAGACCATAGTGCAATATTGGGCATCCTGTTGTCAGGCTTCGGGGAATCGGCTTCCTCCCCCGTGGCAGTAAACAAAAGATAAAACGAAAGGAACGTCTTACCAGTTAGAATCTTTAATAATCACAGTGAGAGAACAAAGAAATGGCAGTGCTCCCAATTAAGGGTTACTCCCCCCCTCCGTCCTTATTAATCTACATCACTCCTATGTCTTGTAACCTGAGCTTATACCCTTTGCGCTTTCTGTTCCAAAACTTTCTGAGCTCTCCGTGTTCTTGGAGAAGGGGGTTGAATGCTGTCCAGAGACTGTGGAATCTATTAACTCTCTCTCTTCTAGTGTAGCTTCTGCTAACTGTTCCCCATTCAGTATTTCCCAGCTTCTGCCTTCTGAACTATGCCCCTCTGCAAACCACTGTTCCAAATCTATACTGTCCTCCTGCTCCTGGGAAGAAGCAGGAGCAAGAGCAGGGGAAGGGAGTGGCTCCCACCATTCCTCCTCAGTGCAGCCCTCCTCGGGACTGTCCCTGACATCTGTATATGGTGTATAAATTCAGGCCCAGGTTTGCAGAAGTCCTTACATCGACCAGCATAAGCTTTGTTAGGTGCTCTCCCAAATCCATGTTATTTCCCCCCAAAAGACAGCCATACTCACAGCAAGTAGACAGCCAGGCTCTTGAACTGACCCAGGAACAGTGTGTCTGTGCCAACCCCAATGAGCACTGAAACAAAACACAGACAAGAAGAAGAAGAAGAAGAAGAAGAAGAAGAAGAAGAAGAAGAAGAAGAGTTTGGATTTGATATCCCGCTTTATCACTACCCGTAGGAGTCTCAAAGCGACTAACAATCTCCTTTCCCTTCCTCCCCCACAACAAACACTCTGTGAGGTGAGTGGGGCTGAGAGACTTCAGAGATGTGTGAATCGCCCAAGGTCACCCAGCAGCTGCATGTGGAGGAGCGGAGACGCCAACCAGGTTCACCAGATTACGAGACTACCGCTCTTAACCACTACACCACACTGGCGTGTAACACTTGGGAGCTAGGGGCATTGGGAGTCATTTCCCGCTGTTGTGCAATGCCCTCCAAAGATAAACAACTCCATGGGTGAGCCCCCCACAGGGGTGGCCTATCCTGCTTTGCCAGTGGTGGTTTCCGGCAAAATCTTGCGGAGCACATATGATCCCACAAAATTTCAGTGAGATCTCAAGATTTTAGGGAGATCTTTCGGCATGCACGAGATCTTTGGAATCTGGGGTCTTTGACCCGGAAACTACAACTAATCCAAAATGCAGCAGCTAGACTGATGACTGGGAGCGGCCACAGAGACCATATAACACTGGTCTTGAAAGACCTACCTTGGCTCCCAGGACGCTTCCGAGCACAATTCAAAGTGTTGTTGCTGACCTTTAAAGCCCTAAACTGCCTCGGCTCAGTATACCTGAAGGAGCATCTCTACCTCCATCATCGAGCCCAGACACTGAGGTCCAGCGCCAAGGTCCTTCTGGCAGTTCCCTCACTGCGAGAAGCGGGGTTACAGGGAACCAGGCAGAGGGCCTTCTTGGTAGTGGTACCCACTCTGTGGAATGCCCTCCCATCAGATGTCAAGGAAATAAACAACTACAGTATCTGACTTTTAGAAGACATCTGAAGGCAGCCCTGTTTAGGGAAGTTTTAAATGTTTGATGTTTTAATGTTTGATGTTCAGAAGGGGAACAGCATGCAGAAGCACACACACCAGACAAGACTGCAATGCCAGGGTCTCTCTTAATAATAATATTTTATTACAGGTACTTGGCTCTTTCGGACTGATTTCTCGCTTCAGATTCTGGATCGGACCTGGACCTCGTCTCTTGGATTACCCCTGGGCCCAGCACACTGTCCCATGGAAGACGGAGCAAGCTTGTTTTCTCCTGCTCTGGAGGGTAGGACCCTAACCAATGGCTTCAAGTTACAAGAAAGGAGATTCCAACTAAACATCAGGAATAGCTTCCTGACAGTAAGAGCTGCTAGGCAATGGAACAGTCTCCCTTGGGACTCTCCTTCCTTGGAGGTTTTTAAGCAGAGCTTGGATGGCCATCTGTCATGGATGGTTTAGACCAGGTTGCTGCATTGCAGGGGTTGGACTAGAAGACCTTTGGGGCCCCTTCCAACTCTGCAATTCTATGATTAGGCTTAGGACCCAAATAGTCGTTTGCTCTGGTTGTGCGCTGAAGAGCAGGTATCGTCAGGGGGAAACGACGGGACAAGAGGCACCACTTACTTCACATTTCATAGAGAAAAGTCATAAGGCCACAGACTTTGAATGGTTTATTATTTACAAACATGAACATCGAGAGATGAATAGTGATGTACTTAAAAGGAAACTATATCAGAAAAAATCATATTGGATACACAGGTTTGGCTCCCTGGCCCCTACAGGTTTAAATCTCCAAATGGAATACAGCTCTTTCTTATAACTGGTTTTTCTTTTTACAACGATTGGTTGAGCTTGTATATCGGTGGAATTAACCTATTTATAGCTTGTGAGTAAATTCTATTAAAATATTTTGTGGTAGATGTTTTCAGGATACTTATAAAACTAACTAGTGGTTTATAGCCCGTTAGAAAACGGGCGCTAGCTCGGTCCCGGCTGTTGGCGCTGATGGCGCTGGGCTCGCTCAGCCTGTGCCTGCCGCCGCCGCCGCTCCTCTTTCGCCGGCCGTTGGCAGGCGAGCGGGAGCCCCGCGCCGGGCGGAGCACCTGGCCGGGCAGGCTCCTCTGTCCGCCAGCAGGCCGAGCCGGAGCCCGAGCAGTGGGCCTCGCCAGCCTCGGCGTTGGCGGCGCGGTACGGGCTCTAGCGGGGGCGAGCGGGACCCGAGGCGTGGAGGCGGCCAGCGGCGGCGGCCGGGGCGAGGAGGTTGCGGGGCGGCGTCCTCGTCCTCCTCGCCGCCGCTGCCTCCAGGCTGGGCCGGCCGTCCTCCTCCTCCTCCTCGGGGCTCCTCCGTCGAGGTGGCGGCGGCGGCGGCGGAGGCCCGGCAATGGCGGCGGCGCAGTTTCGCCCGGCCGGAAGTGTCTCTGCGTCGTCCCGCCCCCCTCTCCGCCCCTTCCAATCCCTGCGTCCCCGTGTGACATGCGCAGAACGCACTTCCGTGACACACGGAAAAGCAGGGACATAGCAAGATTATTATATAGGATTACATTTTGGGGGTGTTTGTACCTTTAAAACCTATTGGTGTTCGTCAAAGTATTGCCCTGTCATGATTGGGGACTTAGGAGAAATTGTATTTAACCTTGTAACCTTCTGCTTAGTTTAGCTTTGCCAACCAGGAACCGTTGAGGTTGTGAGCGTTTCAGCCTAGTTAAGTGTTTATGTATGAACAATTTGGTGAGTAACTGTTTAGGTGTTAATATGTGTATTTATTCTTAGAATGTAAACGCTCACTATGTACACTGTAAATTATAATTATTATTATTTAAGACGATGTCCATCCCTGAAGAAACGATAATAGTGAAACGGGGATAATACAAGCTAGCCACCCGTCGGGAGAAGCAGAAGTGGACTCCTGAGAGGCTTTAGCACTTTATTGGACTTGTTGCACATCGGACATTGCACTTTTGAATCTCTTTGCACTTTTTGAGACATTTGTATGTTGTATGTATGGAGTGGATTTCCTCCGGTTGCATATGCATATTATATGATTGAATATTCTTCACGGTTTGCGTCATTTTGTTTTGTTTTTTTTTTTAATGATTTTTATTAATTTTATAATTTTATAAGCATACAATAATACATTTCGGTCAGGATTCATCCCTCCCCATCTCTCACCTTGGGGAGATATATAATCTTACCCTCCCTCTCACGGAGGTAAACCCAGTCATTATTTCCCCTGACCTCAAACAAATCATTATCTAGCTTCGGCCTACCCCTTTTCCCGGGTAGGCCCTTCTTAAAAACAAATCATAATCATGGTGACTTCCTCCGCACCTCCCTAGTGGCTGCATCAAACAATATATTACTTCCATTCAGGTACATAAACACCTTAAACCTAACTTAAGCTTAGTTTCAAAATATAGTTCTAACTCATACAAAACAACATATCTTGTTTCACAACTTTATTTAGTTCTAGCCTCTGCGTCTTCCTCCCACATCATCTAAAAGTTTCCTTCTGACTCCCCTTAATCTTCAGGCCCCTAACTTCAAGAGGTACTATCATAATCCAAACTCCAAGCCATGTCCGACATAAAAAGGTCAAAATCCAAATGTTTAATCAATCCCCAATAACCCATCTGCACCATTCACCCCTGCCCTCGCCTTTCCTCAGTCCAAGTCCAAGTGCTCACTTGCACTTGGGCTTCATCTTCACTTTGACTTCTCCGCTGGTTCTGTTTCCACTGTCTTTGTACAGGGTAATCCTTTATGAATGTCAATCTTTTAATCCTCTTCTTCAATCCAAATGTCTTACGGCGGAAAAGTTTCTTCCTATGTTTCTTCCTGTGGCGAGGCTTTCTCATGGCCTTGGGGGGAATTTCACCCCCTTCCTCTCTTTGTGCAGCTGGCATGACATCAACATTGTTTACAGCGCCTCTCATTCTTGCAGTCTCTGCCTGGAACTCCATTCGCAGTTCCCAGATTTTATCAAGGACTCTCTTCCAGCCTCCACATTCCAAATCGTCCTCCATTTTCAAAGACATGGCTTTACAATATTCCAAACCGAACCAAAGCCAAGTTCTAACACTAAATTTCCACAATCAATTCCAACAGGTCCGATTCCGATCCTAGCTGTCAAAAATGTTAGTTAGTAGCCCCCCCGATCAGGGGTGTCGAAAGGATCGCATCTCTGTTGCAGTGTCAAATTCCGTTACTTTGCAGCCGCATCGGCAATTAAGTTCCTGATTTTGTGCCACAGTAGCAAGGGACGGACCTCCGTAAATTTCATCCCTGTACTTTGCCAAATTAGTCCTAATTCTTCGGTACACTCTTTGTACTCACGGTTAAATTGTCCAATCAAGGCATTTTCGGAGGAATCAGCGCGCTCAGCTGGGAAGGGCTCGCAGCTTCAACCCGGCGGGCAATGGCGGTCCGAGGGGCTCCGCTACCCCGCGTCTCGCACGGCAGCCTCTACTGTGGCCGCCGCGGGAGTTGGGGCGGCGTTGGGAGCCGCTGCCGGACCTAAGGTCCCGGGATCAAAGCTCCCGGGAGTTTCGGGGGCTGCGTCGCTGTCGCAGGCACCCCTTTAAGCCGGTCGGGTCGGGGAATGTCAGGAGCGACATGTCCCCCGACCTTCCCCTCCGGCGCGCCGACCGGAAGCCCCTCGGTTTGCGTCATTTTGATATATTATTCTACTGTACCGTGTTGTCTGTTTTGTATTTGAGAGAGAGAGAGAGCATACCGAGCATGTATGTCAATGAATGGCAGTAACTACAGCATTCATGCCACCGAAAAGGCCAGAGGAAAGAGCCAAGGATTAGGCGTTGTAATGAGCTTTGGCTTGGATAGACCTGGTTCAGAAGGAAAGCATTAGCCCTTCCCGGGGATTTGAATTGTGACGCCTGGGACATTCCATTCTGATCTCCTTTCCTTTCATTCCGTGTTTAATCCCTAAACCAAGACTGGTCTGGTCTCAACTAGCCATACAGCGAAACGTCTCCGTGTGTCAGTGAGAGAAACCGGCGCATTCCAATTACGCAGCAAGCCAAAGCGGGAACGAATCGCACATTATAGGGCAGAAACATTTGCTAGTTTGTGTACCGTGGCAAATGCCAGTGTAAAGATGGCAAATATGCAGTGGATATGCACTAAGGAACAATATATCTAAAGCCATTTGCACATGCAGAATGTTGTTGTTGTTCAGTCGTTCAGTCGTGTCCGACTCTTCGTGACCCCATGGACCAGAGCACGCCAGGCACACCTATCCTTCACTGCCTCTCGCAATTTGGTCAGACTCATGTTGGCAGCTTCAAGAACACTGTCCAACCATCTCGTCCTCTGTCGTCCCCTTCTCCTTGTGCCCTCAATCTTTCCCAACATCAGGGTCTTTTCTAGGGAGCTTCTTTTCTCATGAGGTGGCCAAAGTACTGGAGCCTCAACTTCAGGATCTGTCCTTCTAATGAGCACTCAGGGCTGATTTCTTTAAGCATGGATAGGTTTGATCTTCTTGCAGTCCATGGGACTCTCAAGAGTCTCCTCCAGCACCATAATTCAAAAGCATCAATTATTCAATGCAGAATGTAGGCACCCTATATATAGAAATGAGCAAACCAGTGATATTTATGGAGCAGGCTAGCAGACTTACATCACAGGAGCCTACACAACACAAAACACTGTTGCTGTATGTAGGTTTTATTTTATTTGTTTTTTATCTTATATTTTGGAAATGTACATCCAGATTTTTTTCCTTTAATTTTTTTTGGGGGGGTCCCCAAGAGAGTGGGGCCCTAAGCTATAGCTTGCTTAGCTTAAACGTAAATGCAGCACTGTCTTCATAGCATGTCTACACAAACTAGCAGTAACTCTGCAGTGTGTGATCTCGCACGACCGTGTGAGATCTTCCCTTGAGGTGGAGATGCTGGCGACTGAACCTGCGTGGCTTATGCCTGCATGGCGCAAGATTTAGGTGCTCTCCTATGGAATCTTTCCTATTCCTAACGAATCTCCATGCACCTTCTGAAAAGTCCGGTGACAACACTTTTGAGCTGGAAAACTACAGACTAATTTAAGGAACTGCAGTTCACTTACTTCCACTGCTTACATCTATTCGGCTTTGCCAAATGCTTTCTTCTTCGTTTGTTTTAAATAATACTGCTGCAAGGATGGAACTCAAGATTCCACTCGTCACTATTATTTGAGCAAGATGGGGGAGGGGGGATTTATCCTGTTAGATAGCGACCTAGTAATGACTCCAGTGATCTGAAATATTTGCTACACAGTGCAATCCTTTCCCTGACTTGCGTGTCGCGGTCCCCAAGCCACCCCCCTAAATAACTCACACTACACACCGTAATTTAAGTTTAAGGTTTTTGGCATGAATTTGGCCACAACTTTTATTAAAATACAAAATGTGAGTGGTTGCTTAGGCATTGGTGCCAACTAGCTGCCCCCTCCTGGGGGCAGACTGACATCCGCCCAGTTAGCGGAAGTCAGTACAGGGAAAACACTTTTGGGAGAGAATGGGGGTCAGGGGCCCAGGCCCTGGCCTCTCCCCAAATGCTCCCAGGGGCTCTTGCGTGGCCCTGGCCCCCTACCGGGGGATACGGACAAAAGCATGGTGAGCCCCTGGATTCCTTTAACGGAATTCCCCACGCAGCAGCATTGGAGGGGCAGGCACAGCCAACCACATCCCCTCCACCAACCAAATTCATAACCAATGCCTGACCGCAACCTTACAAGTTGTGACTAATTGCTACGCAGTCAGCGAAAACTAAATGGCAACAGCCAATCAGCCACATGGAAAAATTCCTACCAGGCCCCTGCCCCAAAAGCAGACGACCCCATGACAGGCATAGCAAGGTCAACGCGCAAGCCTAAATAAAGGGAGGGAGGGCGGGTGAGCCGATGTACGCAGCAAAGAGGGCCGCGTGCTGCCTGCACTGGGAATAAATAACCTTTGAGCTGTCCAACAAAAGTTGCTACATAACATTCTCCCCAGCAACCCGCAGGGCCCAATCATCTGCCATGGTCATCTATCCTAACCCGCCCAGCAGCAGTGGGGTGACTTGTTAGCCCCCACCGCAACACGTGCTCTCCATGAAGGAGAACCCGCTTTGTGGTCGCTGGGCAGGCAAGATCAGCCTTGAGCTGCCCAAGGCATTTTGCTGCCTGAGTCAAAGCAACGCAAGCCACTCCCACCAAGTCAAGTTCCAGGGTACCAAGGCTGGATGAAGTTGTTTTGGCACCTGAGGCACAAAACCTCTACAAGCATCTTTGAAGATGGCTATCCTCTGAATTCTTCATACACACCTCCCAGCCTGTCCCCCTGTCCCATAGCTGTCAACCCTCCCTTTTTTTGCGGAAACTCCCTTATTCCAATGCCGTTTCCCGCTGCTATCCCGGATTGTTGATATCCCTTAAATTTCCCGGATTTCAAAGGAAGCAGCTCCTCTCCCTCCTTGCCGGCCAGGGAGGCTCCTCAGCTGCGTTGCTCGGCTGCCAATAAGGAGTCTGAGACCGACTGGGGGCGGAGCTTGCATGCCTTGTGCAGCCAGACCCTCACGCCCAACCAGACAGACAGCCTGCCTGCCATCTATGCGCTCGCTCTTTCGCTCACCCGTTCGCGCGCAGCCTCTGGAGCTACTTGGTGCCATTGCACCGCCCTCGCGACATCCCTTATTTTCAAATCCGAAAGTTGACAGCTATGCCCTGTACAAGAATCTCATATCTGTCTGCTTAATTACATGCAGTGCTTTTTTCTGGGGGGGACGCAGGGGTACGCAAACCCCTAAACATTTTGTGAATCTAAGTTTGGCCTCATTGAGAGGCAGTATTTCAATATGAGCAGGAAAATGAGAGGACCCCTAAACGGGTTTTTTTTAAAAGGAAAAAAGCACTGATTGCATGTTTTAAAAGGTAAAGGACCCCTGACAGTTAAGTCCAGTCACGAACGGCTCTGGGGTTGCGGCGCTCATCTCGCTTTACTGGCCGAGGGAGCCGAAGTTTGTCCACAGACAGTTTTTCTGGGTCATGTGGCCAGCAGGACTAGGCCGCTTCTGGCGAAACCAGAGCAGTGCACGGAAACGCCGTTTACCTTCCTGCCAGAGAGGTACCTATTTATCTACTTGCACTTTGGTCCAAGTCAGATCAAATTTTAATCTACCACAAGCAAAAACCAGGAGGAACAAAGTGGTGGATTCCATTTGGGAATGCACATTAACTGAGAAATTGCCACAAAGGATACATTTGGCCAGGCGTAAAAAAAGAGGGAGAGAAATAGATAATCGGCAGATTAGTGGCCTTTCATTACGTACACCAATAAGAAAGGTGCTGTTAAACCGGTGCCATTGGTCTTTAAACATACAGCGAATGGATTATGTAATTTAAATTCTATTTGTTCAAAGGGGACAGACTCTAAGGAAAAGAACTGTGCAGATTGTGGATCTATATGTACGCTGCCTAAATTTATTGCTTATAAAGTAAAGGTAAAGGGACCCCTGACCATTAGGTCCAGTCGTGTCCGACTCTGGGGTTGCGGCGCTCATCTCGCTTTATTGGCCAAGAGCCGGTGTATAGCTTCCGGGTCATGTGGCCAGCATGACAAAGCTGCTTCTGGCGAACCAGAGCAGCGCACGGAAACGCCGTTTACCTTCCCGCCAGAGCGGTTCCTATTTATCTACTTGCACTTTGACATGCTTTCGAACTGCTAGGTGGGCAGGAACTGGGACCGAGCAACGGGAGCTCACCCCGTCGCAGGGATTCGAACCGCCGACCTTCTGATCAGCAAGCCCTAGGCTCTGTGGGTTAACCCACAGCGCCACCTGGGTCCCAGTTTATTGCTTATAGGTTTACTTTAATTCATTTTGTAATCTTGGGGAGGTTTCTGTTGTCAAAAGTAGTATGCCTGTATAAGAAAATAAAGTCAGAATGAATTTCAAATGTCAGAATGAATTTCAAGATGATAGATATAGATAGACAGATAGATAGATAGATAGAGATGATAGATAGATAATAGATAGATAGATAGATATAGATACTTTATTGTCATTGTACGTAGTACAACGAAATTGAATGCCACCCCACATTTACATGCTTAAGATTAAATAGGAACTATTTCTTAATTATACAAGTAGGCTTCCTAGACTTCGGCAGCTTACTGCAGATAAATTTGCTGCAGCTGGAAATGAATTTCCTTGATTATAAGGCGTGCATTGGCTTTTAATGGGAATGGCTTTTAATGTGGTATCCATGCCAGAAACGCAGGGCAGAAAACCACACTAACAGTGCTTCTTACCTGCTCCAGTGGAGATTCCCAGAAATCGGCAGGTATATTCCAGAGTATTCCAAAAAGCTGCTTGCTTCATGTTGACCAGGCAAGAAGCGCTTTGAACTTTGGGGAATTCTTGAGGCAGACCTGCGCTCTGACTTCCTGCACTGAGATGGAGTGAGCCTGGAGTCAGGAATCCCCGCCCTTCCCAAAGGAACATCATTCCAATGTGCTATACACAAATAAGACCCCAAACAACACACCCTTTTTCCACGCAGAAGCAGTTAGCGCTGGTCCCGGCGGGACTGGGTTGTTCTTCCAGTGCTGCCATTGTTCTGCATCCCACAGTGGGACAATTAATGATTACCAGGCAGAGCAGGAATCTCAGCCAGTGCCTGAGGGCCACTTTCCCTTTGCTTCATGTCGCCGCATACCGAAAGCGAGCAAAAGTCTTGCTCCTGCACATTTGATGCAGATTAGTTGCCATGGGGCTTAAGGCTTTGCTAGCTGCTTTTCAGAGCGCTCCGGCTCACTCCGGAGAGACCGCGAGGGGTGCAATAGTTCTCACCTGAACAGCAGCCATGTCCAAAATGAGATGCCACTTCGCTAAGTATCTGAAAACTCATGTTTCCTTTTACGAGATACTCCTCGTCCACATCACTGCCATTTAGAGTGCTTCCCCTTTGGATAAAACATTGAATTATTTATTCCCGTTAAAAGCCAATGCACGCCTTATAATCAAGGAAATTCATTTCCAGCTGCAGCAAATTTATCCGCAGTAAGCTGCCGAAGTCTGGGAAGCCTACTCGCATAATTAAGAAACAGTTCCTATTTAATCTCAAGCATATTTAGCCTAGATTTACCATTTCCCGATTAAGCAGCATTTGGGTTAACTTCGTCTACTTTGCTATAGTCCTATCAGTGATGGCTAACCTTGACACTCCAGATGTTTTGGAACTACAACTCCTATCATCCCTAGCTAACAGGACCAGTGGTCAGGGATGATGGGAGTTGTAGTCCCAAAACATCTGGAGTGTCTAGATCTTCCATTCTAAACTCCTAGCAACATTGCAATTTAGCAACAGGAGCAGAAATTCAAATCGGCTTCCAGCAGCACATTTTTCAAATAGCTCTTTCATAATCCAGATTAATTTAGCAAATGCCTGAATCCTGCTTTCAGACAATCTATAGTACTGTTCTGTGGACCAGAAGCTCCTCAATTCCAAATAATACATTAATATGACTGATGTTACAGAAAGATCTCAACTATACCGTTCGCAAAAGGTGCTTCCAGACTGCGGGGATTTTAGGGTGGGATTCGATCAATATACCAGCAAACGCAAGTTTTGCAACTGAAGGTGGTTTGGTGATCTTGAACGACAAGCCCACTTCCTCCCCAAAGCAGGCTTCTTGTGAAAAGGAAGTCAGGAAAATGCACCGGATAACAATTGTGCCTCCTGTGGCATATAATAATAATAATAATAATAATAATAATAATAATAATAATTTATTATTTGTACCCCGCCCACTCTGGGCGTCTTCCAGCAAACATTAAAATACATTAACACATCACAGATTAAAAACTTCCCTGAACAGGGCTGCCTTCAGGTGTTTTCTAAATGTCATGTGGTTGTTGATCCCTTTGACCTCTGATGGGAGGGCGTTCCACAGGGCGGGCGCCACAACCGAGAAGGCCCTCTGCCTGGTTCCCTGTAGCTTTACTTCTCGCAGTGAGGGAACCGCCAGAAGGCCCTCGGCGCTGGATCTCAGTGTCCAGGCTGAACGGTGGGGGTGGAGACGCTCCTTCAGGTATACAGGACCGAGGCCGTTTAGGGCTTTAAAGGTCAGCACCAACACTTTGAATTGTGCTCGGAAACGTGCTGGGAGCCAATGTAGATCTCTCAGGACCGGTGTTATGTGGTCCCGGCAGCCACTCCCAGTCACCAGTCTAGCTGCCGCATTCTGGATTAGTTGTAGTTTCCAAGTCACCTTCAAAGGTAGCCCCACGTAGAGCGCATTGCAGTAGTCCAAGTGGGAGATAACATGGGCATGTACCTACTGAACAAAGGTAGAATTCGAATCAGCTGCTCTGCCCACTTTCACTTCAATGTAGATCTCTCAGGACCGGTGTTATGTGGTCCCGGTGGCCACTCCCAGTCACCAGTCTAGCTGCCGCATTCTGGATTAATTGCAGTTTCCAGGTCACCTTCAAAGGTATATAATGTGTCATTGTGTCTGGCAGTTAACCAGAAGGTTGGTGGTTCGAGGCCAGCCAGGGACAGCTGTGGGCAGGATTCCTGCACTGCAGGGGGTTGGACTAGAATCTAGATGATTGTCAGGGTCCCTTCCAACTCTAAGATTCTATGATGCAACGTTGCATAACCACCCTGCAAGTCATTGATTGTGAATGCTCAATCAATAGCTGGCATTGTCTAGCCTCCGCACAAAATTTGGGGAACTAAATCAGGAAGAGTCCTCGATAAACACGTCACTGGATGTGACCACAGATGTAAAGTGCTTGCTGTAAAGCATGGGTAGCCAAACTAAGGCCCCGGGGGCAGGATCCGGCCCAATCGCCTTCTAAATCCAGCCCACAGACGGTCCGGGAATCAACATGTTTTTTTACATGAGTAGAATGTGTCCTTTTATTTAAAATGCATCTCTGGGTTTTTTGTGGGGCATAGGAATTCGTTCTTTTTTTTCTTCAAAATATAGTCTGGCCCCCCACAAGGTCTGAGGGAAAGTGGACCGGTCCCCTGCTGAAAAATGTTGCTGACCCCTGCTATAAAAATAAAGGTAAAGGACCCCTGGACGGTCAAGTCCAGTCAAAGGTGACTGTGGGGTAGTGGCGCTCATCTTGCTTTCAGGCCAAGGGAACCGGCGTTTGTCCACAGACAGCTTTCCAGGTCATGTGGCCAGCATGACTAGACCACTTCTGGCGCATGGAGACACAGTGACAGAAACCAGAGCGCAAGGAAACGCCGTTTACCTTCCCGCCGCAGCGGTACCTATTTATCTACTTGCACTGGCGTGCTTTTGAACTGCTAGGTTGGCAGGAGCTGGGACCGAGCAACGGGAGCTCACCCCGTCACGGGGATTCGAACCGCCGACCTTCTGATCGGCAAGCCCAAGAGACTCAGTGGTTTAGACCACAGCGCCACCCACTGTGTACTGTACATTTTGGTTCAGAAGGAAGCACAACTGCATTTGTTCTGTGAACTGCCCTGAGACCTCCACGTATAGGGCGGAATATAAATCCAATTAACAACAACAACTCAGTGTGCTTTACTCTCAGGAAAGGACTGCAGCCTTAGGCTCCTTACATTGCACAAAATTGCCCTAGCTTGCAATTACTACATCCAGGCTTCCAATAATCCAATCACCTATTTTATTCCTATCAAAACATCTGGGGAAGGGGAAGGGCACTGGGGGCTGCAACACCTTAAGCAGATGTTGGATGTCTATTTGTCATGGATGCTTCTGTGGAAATTCCTGCATTGCTTGGACTAGAATCAGGCACCCCCAGCCTTCGGCCCTCCAGATGTTTTGGACTACAATTCCCATCATCCCTGACCACTGGTCCTGTTAGCTAGGGATCATGGGAGTTGTAGGCCAAAACATCTGGAGGGCTGGAGATGCCTGGACTAGATGATCCTTCCCACTAGGATCCAGCCTCGGATTCACGCAGAAAATGACCGCGTTGCTCTCGCACGTCCGAGTTTCGAGGTTTTAAGGCGCTTTTATTTAAAAATCGTCAGTTAAAAAAGTTGTCGCTGGCTTGGATTACCCCGGCGCGATTATTTTTATTTTTTGCATTTCCCGCTTTCCCACGGTCCTTGCGCGCACCGGCTCCAAGCCGGAGCGCAGCAGACGGGGGCCAAAGACTTCCGCGTTTCCTCGTGATCACGAGGGTTTTAAAAGCTTGGCCGCCTCCTTCCCGGAAGGGAGCGAGGGAGAAGCCGCCTGGCGCCCTAGAGAGCCATGGAGCGGAGGGGCGGCCGAGCTCGTGTCCGGCCGCGGGTGCTGATCGTGGGCGCGGGGCTGGCCGGAATAGGCGCGGCTCAGCGGCTCCTTTCCCGGGGCGGCCGGAATCTGGGCGGCGTGCGCGTCCTGGAGGCCACGGGCCGAGCCGGGGGCCGCATCCGCTCCGGGAAGCTCCGTAAGAAGAAGCGGCTGGCCGGCGGGAATCGGGGCCGGGGAGAGCGGGGCGGAGGGCGGGCGCGGCCCTTCCGCGCAACGCGAGGCGCGCCGGAGCGGACTTTGCGCCCCTTTGCACTTTTACCCGAGAGAAAACCCAATCGTAGAACTGCCGAGTCGGAAGGGGCCCTGAGGATTATCCGGTCCAACCCCCTGCAATGGTGCAGGAATATGCAGCTTTATAAAAATATAAAAATGCAGGAATATGCAGCTGGCCCATATAGGGAGGGATCGAACCTGCAACCTTGGTGTTATCAACTGAGCGATGCTGAAACACGTCTCTCTCCACCCTCCTGGCTTCTTCTTCTTCTTGTTTCCTCATGGTTACTTTGGAGTGCTCCCCATCACACACACAGCCTCTAAAAAAAATATTCTTTGGGGTCAGGGTTGGATTCCTACCCTCTCAGAGCAGCCCAGTATATTCACATATATTGGCATTCAAGAATGAAAAAGTTTACTTCTCCCATGGTTCATTTGAAGAAAATGGCTGGGAGCGGACAAGGGTGGCGCTGTGGGTTAAACCACAGAGCCTAGGGCTTGCCGATCAGAAGGTCGGCGGTTCGAATCCCTGCGACGGGGTGAGCTTCCGTTGCTTTGTCCCTGCTCCTGCCAACCTAGCAGTTCGAAAGCACGTCAAGTGCAAGTAGATAAACAGGTACCGCTCCAGCGGGAAGGTAAATGGTGTTTCTGTGCGCTGCTCTGGTTCATCAGAAGCGGCTTAGTCATGCTGACCACATGACCCGGAAGCTGTACACCGGCTCCCTCGGCCAATAATGCAAGATGAGCACCGCAACCCCAGAGTTGGTCACGACTGGACCTAATGGTCAGGGGTCCCTATACCTTTAGGGTTGCAACTGATTAACTGGTTAAATAAATCAACTAAAATATTTTCACCAGTACTGTGAATTAAGCGGGCAGCAGGGTTTTGTTTTACTTCCAGCAGGATCCTGGATTATATTCATTTGAAAATGCAGTTGACTAATCGAGCGAATCAAAACATTGTGATCTAATCTGCTAAGATGTACTGAGTCACTGAGAACCTCTTTCTTAGCCTGAGCATAGCTGCTGCTCTCATGCTTTTCTGATTTCATGCTTGGTCTCTGTTCTCCAGCCACAGAAAAGTGCTTTGGAGAGCAGCAGCAGAGCTGAAATTTTCTTGCACCAAACCTAAGCACTGTACACATTAGCGGCTTGAAATGCAGCAAGTTTGCCCCCCGCCCCGCCCCCCCTGCTCTGCTGCATTTCAAGTTTGGTGAGGAAGTCGGATGGAAACTGGTTTGAGGGGTGGGACATGCACGAAACAGCAGTGTTTCTCAAGGAACTACAGGATAGTTGTGAATTGTGCATATGGCTTCAAATACAGGGGGGCGAATCATAACGTATACATAGCCCAAGTTTCAGGTGGTACCGTGTGTCCTCCATCTTCTCTCCCTCTACCCATCTGTTCTCTTGCCTAAAAGCAAAGATCTGCTTCTTCCATTACAGTCTTCAGCAGTTTTGGCTGGGGGAGGATGGATGCAGGCCACCTAGTCCATGGGTAGGCAAACTACAGTGGTACCTCGCCTAACGAATAACTCGCCTAACGTAGTTTTCGCCTGACGAATGACTTCCGGTAAAACAAAATGGCCGCCGCAAACAAATTTCTTCGACTAAAGCAAAGACGTCGCGGCCGCTTTTAATAGGATTTTTACGACTTACGAACTTTTGACCCGATTTTTTCGACTTAGGAATTTTTCCCCAATGCGTTCCTATGGGGATTCACCGAACGAATTTTTTCACCTAACGGAAATCGCGTCGGAACGCATTATCTTCGTTAGGCGAGGTACCACTGTAAGGACAGAGGACGTTGGCTCTTGGGTGACAGAGAAATGCAGTAAGTAAATAATGTGGCTCTAGCACAGGGGTAGGCAACCTAAGGCCCCCGGGGGAAGGATCCGGCCCAATCGCCTTCTAAATCCGGCCCGCGGACGGTCCGGGAATCAGTGTGTTTTTACATGAGTAGAATGTGTGCTTTTATTTAAAATGCATCTCTGGGTTATTTGTGGGGCATAGGAATTTGTTCCATCACCTCCCCCCCCCAAAAAAAATAGTCCGGCCCCCCACAAGGGACAGTGGACCGACCCCCTGCTGGAAAAGTTTGCTGACCCCTGACCTAGACAAAGGATCACTCCGCTGCTGCTGAAGGGGAAGAATAGGCATGGCCAGAACTCTCCACAACAAACTGCTGCTGGTTTTGACAACAGTAGCAGTAAATCAAGCCTGTGCAGAATTCGGCACTGCTTGGTGTGACCCTGATTTAGGCAACAGGCCTCTTTTGCAGGAGAGTGCATTGGAGAACAGCAAACTCATTCTCAACGGGGTGTGTGAGAAAGGTGGTGAGGAGCCTCTAGTGTTTTCAGAAACACAGAACAAGTTAGAAAACTAATAATAATAAATTTATTATTTATACCCCTCCCATTTGGCTGGGTTTTCCCAGCCACACTGGGCGGATTAAAACATATACAGTGGTACCTTGGTTCTCGAAATCAATCCATTCTGGAAGTCCGTTCGACTTCAAAAACATTCGAAAACCAAGGTTCGTCTTCTGATTGACTGATTGGCTCCGGAAACAATGCCGACAGCCGAAACGGACGTTCGACTTCCAAAAAATGTTTGCAAACTGGAACACTTACGTCCGGGTTTGTGACGTTCGGGAGCCATTTTTTTCTTCGACTAAGCCATTGGGGAACCAAGGTACCACTGTATAAAACCTATAAGGTGAGGACACAAAAACTGCCGTGTGTAGACTAAGCATGTTGTGGAGAGAAGGGGAGGCTCTGACGTGCTTTCGAACTGCTAGGTGGGCAGGAGCTGGGAGCGAGAAACGGGAGCTCACCCCATCGCGGGGATTCGAACCGCTGACCTTCTGATCAGCAAGCCCTAGGCTCTGTGGTTTAGACCACAGCACCCCCCGCATCCCCTTATAGTCGGAATGAGCAGGCTTTAAAAGATTAACACTTCAATCTCCCAGGGCACTCTATACAAGATCTCAAAGTAGCTGTCTTATTGCAAAGGAATTTCAGAAATAGACTGGAAAGAGAAGTTGCTGAATTGCAACTCATTGCCAAGCTTAAAACCATGGAGAGACCTGGTCTGAACAAAGACATTGGATTCTTATCTCATTATACCGGTACATGACAAAGCTATTTTTAACCTTCTCACCCCTTGCTTTTTCCTGTAAGACTAATTGCAGTCGTTAACAGTCGTCAACAGGTTTACCACAGCTATCAGCCTATCACCCATTCCCACCACCCTTCTGAGTAATACCCCTCCCACCCTCTCACTATATATAAGGGTCTGGTGACTTCTGTTTCAGTGTATCTGAAGAAGTGTGCATGCACACGAAAGCTCATACCAAGAACAAACTTAGTTGGTCTCTAAGGTGCTACCCAGGTGGCACTGTGGGTTAAACCACAGAGCCTAGGGCTTGCTGATCAGAAGGTCGGCGGTTCGAATCCCTGCGACGGGGTGAGCTCCCATTGCTCGGTCCCAGCTCCTGCCCACCTAGCAGTTCGAAAGCACGTCAAAGTGCAAGTAGATAAATAGGTACCGCTGCAGCGGGAAGGTAAACGGCGTTTCCGTGCGCTGCTCTTGTTCGCCAGAAGCGGCTTTGTCATGCTGGCCACATGACCTGGAAGCTGTACGCCGGCTCTCAGCCAATAAAGCGAGATGAGCGCCGCAACCCCAGAGTTGGACACGACTGGACCTAATGGTCAGGGGTCCCTTTACCTTTACCTTTAAGGTGCTACTGGAAGGAATTTTTTTATTTTTTATTTGTTTTGACTATGACAGACCAACACGGCTACCTACCTGTAACTGTATTTAAAAGTTAAAGGTAGATAGCCGTGTTGGTCTGTCATAGTCAAAACAAAATAAAATAAAAAAATTCCTTCCAGTAGCACCTTAGAGACCAACTAAGTTTGTTCTTGGTATGAGCTTTCGTGTGCATGCACACTTCTTCAGATACCAGCACCAGGTATCTGAAGAAGTGTGCATGCACACGAAAGCTCATACCAAGAACAAACTTAGTTGGTCTCTAAGGTGCTACTGGAAGGAATTTTTTTATTTTATTTTGTATTTAAAAGATTAGTCTCTCTGAGGCTTGAGGCTGTGGAAACATTGGAAGGCTGATTCTTTCCCTCCTTTCTTCTAGGAGGTAAGGTGATTGAGGTAGGTGCCCATTGGATCCACGGCCCCTCCAGGGAGAACCCTGTCTTCCAGCTGGCATCGGAGCATGGACTCCTGGATGAGGACGCCATGTCTGAGGAAAACCAGCAGGTGGAAATCGGGGGCCACCCCTTGGGGCCTTCGGCCTGCTTCTCCAGCCGGGGCCACTTGCTGAGTCCCGACATCTTTGACTCCATGGGGTTGCTCTTCTTCACTCTCTTGGAAGAAGCGCGCGAGTTCGTGCATGCGGCCCAAGCGCCTGTGCCCAGCGTGGGCGAGTACCTGAAAGAGGCGATTGCTCGGAAGGTGGGTGAGTGGTCAGATGACGAGGAGACCAAGCGGCTGAAGCTGGCCGTCCTCAGCGTGTGCTTCAAGCTGGAATGCTGTGTGAGCGGGACTCACAGCTTGGACCTGGTGGCTTTGGGGCCCTTCGGGGAGTACATCATGCTTCCTGGCTTGGACTGCACATTTCCCAAGTAAGTGGTTGCCCGCTTGGCTCTCATTGAAGAATAGGCTGGCTTCTCTGGTTCCCTTGGGGATGGGCTGAGCGGACATCCCGGCTGTGGCTTGACTTGGCAAGTGGGACATGGGTGGCGCTGTGGTCTAAACCACTGAGCCTCTGGGGCAGGGGTAGGCAACCTAAGGCCCGGGGGCTGGATGC
Organism: Darevskia nairensis; assembly: GCA_034642065.1. Taxonomy (NCBI): domain Eukaryota; kingdom Metazoa; phylum Chordata; class Lepidosauria; order Squamata; family Lacertidae; genus Darevskia; species Darevskia nairensis. Next base: position 520,704 of record JAWWNI010000290.1, read on the forward strand.
GGCCCAATCGCCTTCTCAATCCGGCCCACGGACAGTCCGGGAATCAGCATGTTTTTACATGAGTAGAATCATAGAATCATAGAGTTGGAAGAGACCACAAGGGCCATCCAGTCCAACCCCCTGCCAAGCAGGAAACACCATCAAAGCATTCCTGACAGGTGGCTGTCAAGCCTCTGCTTAAAGACCTCCAAAGAAGGAGACTCCACCACACTCCTTGGCAGCAAATTCCACTGTCGAACAGTTCTTACTGTCAGGAAGTTCTTCCTAATGTTTAGGTGGAATCTTCTTTCTTGTAGTTTGAATCCATTGCTCCGTGTCCTCTTCTCAGGAGCAGCAGAAAACAACTTTTCTCCTTCCTCTATATGACATCCTTTTATATATTTGAACATGGCTATCATATCACCCCTTAATCTTCTCTTCTCTAGGCTAAACATACCCAGCTCCCTAAACCATTCCTCATAAGGCATCGTTTCCAGGCCTTTGACCATTTTGGTTGCCCTCCTCTGGACAACCAAACGTGTAGAATGTGTCCTTTTAAAAAAAAAAATGCATCTCTGGGTTATTTGTGGGGCATAGGAATTCGTTCATTTTTTTTCCCTTCAAAATACAGTCCAGCCCACCACATGGTCTGAGGGATGGTGGACCGGCCCATGACTGAAAAAGGTTGCTGACCCCTGCTCTTGTAGAGCAAAAATGTACCTGTGTTGCTGATACACATAGTAATCTAGTATATGCAACTCGTTGGCGGCGCACAATAATCTCCAAGTCAATTATACATTCTTTATCATATATTAGTCACCAAAGTTCTGAGAAAAATATATATAGTCTTATACAAAAGCCACAAGGATTTATAACCTGATAAATGAAAACAGACTGTCGCTATCTAATAACAATGTATATTTTCAAAACTCAGTCTTTAGATTTCCTTTAAATAAATTCCTGAAGATATCAACAAAGGTAAGTTCACTGTGGTTTCCGAATGGCGTGAGGTGTTGATGATATTACCAACAAATGTTCATAAAGATGTGCATAAAGATGAAGAGACAGGGTGCCGGCGTTTTTCACCCTCTCCATCTTTATGCACATCTTGATATCTTCTTGATAATTGACTTGGAGATTATTGTGCGCCACCAATGTCTTGCCTATGTTATACTAGACCCCTGCTCTTGGGCTTGCTGATCAGCAGGTCGGCAATTCGAATCCCCGCAACAGAGTGAGCTCCTGTTGCTCTGTCCCAGTTCCTGCCAACCCAGCAGTTCGAAAGCACGCCAGTGCAAGTAGATAAATAGGTACCGCTGTGGCGGGAAGCTAAACGGCGTTTCCCTGTGCTCTGGTTTCCGTCACGGTGTCCTGCTGTGCCAGAAGCGGTTTAGAGTCATGCTAGCCACATGACCCGGAAAGCTGTCTGTGGACAAACGCTGGCTCCCTCGGCCTGAAAGCGAGATGTGCGCCGCAACCCCATAGTCGCCTTTGATTGGACCCCGTCCAGAGGTCCTTTACCTTTTACCTTTACTTTGCATATGTCACTTTACAGAGGACATGGGTTTTATTCAGTGTTTTTTTTATTTCTGGGGGGAAAGGTGGGGGACCTCACCACAAAGTTTCTTTGTTTGTTCATCGCCGGCCCAGCCGCACTGCCGTGCCACCCCCGGGTAGTGGCTAAATCTAATATGTGATTAATAAACTCAAGCAGACAATGGTCTGGATTAGAAAGGGCCTCAACTTTATGGATTACAAATGTAGGTGGATTTTTGGTTCAGGCATTGGTTGTATATCTATTCCAACTCCTACAGACAAAAAAAGTATTTAATTTTTAAAGGTAAGGGAACTCAATTCCTCCCAGTTTTTTATATCCCTTTTCCTCACTTGTTCTGGGCCTTCTCTCGCTTCCCATTGTGAGCAAACTACCCCTATGTGGGGGAGGGAAAGGAATGAATGCACGTTAATAATAATAATAATAATAATAATAATAATTTATTTATACCCCACCCATCTGGCTGGGTTTCCCCAGCTACTCTGGGTGGCTCCCAACAGAATAATAATAATAATAATAAGCGATAAAACATCAAACATTAAAAACTTCCCTAAACAGGGCTGCCTTCAGATGTCTTCTAAAAGTCAGATAGTTGCTTATTTCCTTGACATCTGATTGGAGGGCGTTCCACAGGGCGGGTGCCACTACCGAGAAGGCCCTCTGCCTGGTTCCCTGTAACCTCACTTCTCGCAGTGAGGGAACCGCCAGAAGGCCCTCGGAGCTGGACCTCAGTGTCCGGGCTGAACAATGGGGGTGGAGACGCTCCTTCAGGTATACTAGGCCAAGGCCGTTTAGGGCTTTAAAGGTCAGCACCAGCACTTTGAATTGTGCTCGGAATTGTGTCCAAAACCAGGCTACCTCATTTTGTCTTCCTTCTCCTCTCTAGTGGTTACGAGGGCCTCATAGACTGCCTGATGGCATCTCTTCCCAAAGGGACTGTGCAGTTTGACAAGCCAGTGAAGACAGTTCACTGGGGAGGTTCCTGCTTGGAAGAGGCTCCCACAGGCCAAACCTTCGGAGTCCAGGTGGAATGTGAAGATGGCGAGAAGTTCTTCGCAGACCATGTCATCGTCACCATGCCTCTAGGTGAAATTTCCTTGGCTTTCTGATTCTCACCTCCAGGTGCTGTGCCAAGCATTTCTTTCCTCTTAATAATACAGTAGATCTGCCTTCGATCTCAACGCTGTGATCAGGGTTGGCATTCATCACATCTTGCTGGGTATGAAGTGAGCTTCAAAATCATTTGGGCTGAGGAGAGGATCATCTGAGAGGCATTGGAGAAGGGAGTCTGTCCAAACACCAAGCAGAGCTTCTTCAGTTCTGAATGTGAGACACCCTTTGAAATTTTTGTCTCCAGAACAGGGATCCAGGTGGCACTGTGGGTTAAACCACAGAGCCTAGGGCTTGCCGATCAGAAGGTCGGTGGTTCGAATCCCTGCGACGGGGTGAGCTCCTGTTGCTCGGTCCCTGCTCCTGCCCACCTAGCAGTTCGAAAGCATGCCAAAGTGCAAGTAGATAAATAGGAACCGCTCTGGCGGGAAGGTAAACGGCGTTTCCGTGCACTGCTCTGGTTCGCTTAGTCATGCTGGCCACATGACCCAGAAGCTGTATGCCAGCTCTCGGCCAATAATGCAAGACGAGCACCGCAACCCCAGAGTCGGACACGACTGGACCTAATGGTCAGGGGTCCCTTTACCTTTACCTCTACCAGAACGTTTAGCTCTTGATTCCAACCATCGGTTTAGCACAGGGGTAGGCAACCCAAGGCTTCAAAGGGAGACCCACCACTCTTAAGTTGTGGTTTGTTTTCCAGCAGCAGGAACTGGGTTGATAACAAAGCAAGAACTCTTCTGTAAATCCTATGGGGAGATGATTTTTTCTGCAGTGATTACTAAAGCGTTTGTACAGTCTGGTCCTGGGCACATCCCCCCAAAGTCTATTCTTTTACTAATCTCTATCATTTCCCCCCCCCCAAATTTTTTTTATTGGTTTTAACAAAATAATACCATTAAAAAACAAACCATATTAAACAAAAAGAAAAAACAACAAGAAGAATACACATAAAAAACATACATAATTCCTTTTATAACCTATTAATCCTTCTTATCATTGTGGATTGACTTCCTCCCATCCTCTCTTCCTGCATTCCTTGTATATCATCATTAGTAATTTCTTGACATCATTGAAAACATTTTTTAATTAATTAACCTCAAATATCTCTTCTGTCCTAGTGTCAATATCATTTAATCCAACAATTATAAGCCTTAAATCTATCCTCTAAGTCTACAGCCTCCCTTATCTTCTAGCTTACTTCTACTCTTTAATCTTACAATACTTTTTTAAATATACTTTAAATTTCTTCCAATCTTCCTCCACCGCTTCCTCCCTCTGGTCACGGAGTTTCCCGGTCAGCTCAGCAAGTTCCATATAGTCCATCATTTTCATCTGCCATTCTTCTGTCGTTGGTAATTCCTACTAATCTCTATCGTGTCTTTTCCTTCTCCCTAGGTTTTCTCAAAGAACACCAAGAGACGCTTTTCAACCCGCCGCTTCCGTCCCGGAAGACGGCTGCAATTGGAAAGCTGGGCTTTGGGACAAACGACAAAATCTATGTGGAATTTGAGCAGCCGTTCTGGGAGCCGGATTGTCAGGTGGTTGAGGTGGCGTGGGATGGGGAGTCACCCCTGGATGCGCCACCCGCCGACTTGGAGGCTGTTTGGTACCAGAAGATCGCTGGCTTTGTTGTTCTCCACCCGGCAGAGAGGTACATGGGAAAGACTGTCGTTTGAACACAGGGAGCTTTTTGTGTGTAGATCAAGCAAACAAGTTGGGTCTTAGCATTAAACCAGGGTGGATCTGATTTAAATCAAATCGATTTAAATCACCATTTAAACCACTAGTCAGTAAGACTTGATTTAAATCAGGCATCCCCAAACTCGGCCCTCCAGATGTTTTGGGACTACATTTCCTATCACCCCTGACCACTGGTGCTGTTGCGAACTGCCCTGGGATCTATGGATGAAGGGTGGTATGCAAATTTTAAAAATAAATAAAAACCAACTCCATACAATTTTACAGAAAACCGGCCAGCAAACCACCAAATAATAAAAATTATCCGGGAAACTCTAAGCCGCTTAGGCTGTGCACTGTCCTCTTAGCTAAATTGCTATAAATTATTGAGGGGGAAGCAAAGGGAACCAGGTGGCGCTGTGGGTTAAACCACAGAGCCTAGGGCTTGCTGATCAGAAGGTCGGCGGTTCGAATCCCTGCGACGGGGTGAGCTCCCGTTGCTTGGTCCCTGCTCCTGCCAACCTACTTCGAAAGCACGTCAAAGTGCAAGTAGATAAATAGGTACTGCTTCCGGCAGGAAGGTAAACAGCATTTCCACGCGCTGCTTTGGTTCGCCAGAAGCGGCTTAGTCCTGCTGGCCACATGACCCGGAAGCTGTACGCCGGCTCTCGGCCAATAAAGCGAGATGAGCGCCGCAACCCCAGAGTCGGACACGACTGGACCTAATGGTCAGGGGTCCCTTTACCCCTTTACCTTATTGAGGGGGAAATTGTTAGGATAGCTAAGAATAAAGTGTGTGCATGAACATACAACGTTGAAATCTGCTTTCATAAATCTACCACTTCCAAAAATGGATTTTTATGAAGATGAAAGTAATAGGGCCAGCATCCGTGGACTCTACAAAGCCTTTCTCCTCTTACGATACCAGATACGGACATATCTTATGTGGCTTCATTGCTGGGAAAGAAGCTGAATACATGGAAACCCTCACAGACGAAGAAGTCCTTTCGGCATTAACAGAAGTATTTCGTAGAGCAACAGGTAAGCACGACTTCTTAGCTGTTCGCAAGCGTCTGAACAAGGGGTGCAAAAACATTGCATTATTCTGTTAAAACCACTGGCCTAAGTTTTGCAAAATGTCTCTTAATTTTGTATAATAATAATAATTTATTTATACCCCGCCCATCTGGCTGGATTTCCCCAGCCACTCTGGGCGGCTTCCAGCAAAATTTTAAAATACAATAAAACTTTCGAGCTGCTAGGTTGGCAGGTGCAGGGACCGAACAACAGGAGCTCACGTTGCAGGGATTCGAACTGCCAACCTTCCGATTGGAAGGCCCAAGGCTCAGTGGTTTACACCACAGCGCCACCCGCGTCCCTTGCTGCTTATCTAGCCATGTCCCAGTGTCCTGGGTAAATTGGCTGAAGTGCCTTGCTTAACACAGCCGTCTCGTGATGTTAAAGGTACAGTGGTACCTCGGGTTAAGTATGCTTCAGGTTAAGAACTCCGCTAAGAACAGAAATCATGCTCTGGCGGCGCGGCGGCAGCAGGAGGTCCCATTAGCTAAAGTGGTGCTTCAGGTTAAGTACGCTTCAGGTTAAGAACGGACCTCCGGAACGAATTAAGTACTTAACCCGAGGTACCACTGTACTTCATTTGAAATCGGGGCTAGCAGGCAAGATACTCACCCGCTCTCTGTGCACTTCGGTCAGGAAATCCACAACTTGGTCCTCCAAGGAACATCCTGCGCTCGAAATGGTACAGCGAGCCGTACACCAGAGGATCCTACAGTTACGTGGCTGTTGACAGCTCCGGAGATGACATAGATGCCCTTGCTCAGCCCCTTCCCGAAGGCACACCTGATTCCAAGGTAACCCATTCTGGATTCCTGGCTGTATTGGATCTTGTCTCTCAGCATCTATCAGAACGTCCACAAGCCACAACACACACTGCGTTTGTTTTTTACTGAATTTATATACCGCCTTATCAGAATGTCCACAAGCCACAACACACACCCTGCGTTTGTTTGTTTGTTGAATTTATATACTGCCCTATCGAAACATCCACAAGCCACAACACACACCCTGCTTGTTTGTTTGTTTGTTTGTTTGTTGAATGTATCTACCGCCCTATACCCGGGGTGTCTCAGGGTGGTTCACAGAATGAAATCAAGATATAAAACCACAAAATACATGATACAGTGGTCCCTCGACTTACAAAGTTAATCCGTTCCGAATGGACTTTTGTAGGTCGAAAAAAAATCGTAAGTTGAGTTCCCATAGGAATGCATTGGGAGAAAAATATTCGGAAAAATTTGTAAGTCGAAAAAACCGCATCTAAACTTTGTAAGTCGAGGAAACCGCATCTAAAACCGGTAACATTTCCATTCAGATGTCGAAAAAATTCGTAGGCGTGCGGCCACTTTTTTCACTTGCAAGTCGAAAAATATGGAAGTCGAGTACTTCGTAAGTCGAGGGACCACTGTAAAAGCAACAACCCAATAGCCCCCTGCCAAAAAAACACACCCCACATTTTAAAAGGACATAGGATGTAAATCAGATCAACCAAAGGAACCTTTTTGCCTGGTGCCTAAAGGTGTATAATGAAGGCGTCAGGCGGACTTCCCTGGGGAGAGCATTCCACAGGCGGGGAGCCACTGCAGAAAAGGCCCCGTTCTCGTTTAGCCACCCTCCGGACCTCCAGGAGCACACGAAGGACGTTGTGTCAACGGAGACATGGTTTGGTTTTCCATGCCTCTCGACTTTTCTGCCTCCCACTTAACTGGTTTTCACCCAAAGAGGGCTAAACTAATACTGCTATTTCTTGTTGCAGCCGCCACAGGTTCTGTTTGCGGGAGAAGCTACACATCGCACGTTTTATTCGACTACTCATGGTGCCTTGTTGTCGGGCTGGAGAGAAGCAGATCGTCTCATCGACGTCTACGATATGTCTGAATCTCCACATGCTGCCTTGTAAGCCAGAAGCTGAGATAGCAGCAGTTTCTTTTCCTGCTCCCAAGTAATCATTAAAAGTGGTACATCAGTACATTATAACTACCGCCCCCTGCACCCAGTTTTTTAAATCGAGATAAAAATACCTTGGAGGAATTTTTCTCAAGTTGATCATTGGAATCACAGTTGCAAAACAACATAGCTTCCACTGTGTGCAACAAATAACAACCAGTGTTAATGATTAGCCAGCTCTCTGTTTTCTGGTCCTGGAATATGATTTCCTACCCTGAAAGCACTGAGCTGAATCTGTGCATTTGTTTTCTCATATTGAGGCAGTGTAGTACTTTGCTAAATTTTATGTCGGTCTTCACACAAAAACATAGAAGAGCCACTCATCTCACGCCCCTCTCAAAACAGGTGCCGTAGAATAGCTTAAACGAATCTTACCACATTTCCAGTGTGCTGTGTATTTTAGTATATTGGGAGCAGGGCATCCCTGTAGGGCATGGGTAGGCAAACTAAGGCCCCTGGGGGCAGGATCTGGCCCAATCGCCTTCTAAATCTTAGGGATGAGGGATTATTGATATGTAACACTGAATCATCAAGCAGTCTATATAAAATATGCACCAAGATTGTCAGTAAAGGTGTGTAGTGGATAATAATAATAATAATCCTATATAATAATCTTGAAGTGTCCCTGCTTTTCCGTGTGTCACGGAAGTGCGTTCTGCGCATGTCACACGGGGACGCAGGGATTGGCCAGCGGACAGGAAGTGACGGCCGCCCGCCCGCCTCCCTCACAGCCCCGCCGGAGGACGGCCGGCCCGGCCTGGAGGCAGCGGCAGCGAGGAGAACGAGGAGCCCGGGCCAGGCCGTGGCGGCGGCGCCGGGGCCTCGGGCAACCAGCTCGCCCTGGCGCTGCTGCTCCTGCGGAGGGGCGGCGAGGTGGGCGCTGGCGGGCGCCGCGGAGCGTGCTCGAAGCGGGGGGAGCAGGGCGCGCCGGGGCCCCGCGAGCCGCTCGGAGGGGTGGCGAGGCGGGAGCGGCCGGAGCGTGCTCAAAGCGGGGGCCGGGAGCAGGGCGCACCGGGGCCCCGCGAGCCGCTCTGCCGCCTCCTCTTCCTCTAGAGCCCGTTAGTCAACGGACTAACTTCAACTGGTAAATAATAATTAATAATAAATTATTTGTACCCTGCCCATCTGGCCGGGTCTCCCCAGCCACTCTGGGCGGCTTCCAACAAATATCAAAATACATTAAAATATCACAGATGAAAAACTTCCCTAAAAAGGGCTGCCTTAAAGTATTTTCTAAAGGTCATGTAGAAAATGATAGATAGAAAATACAAAATGCAGAGAAGAAGACAAGCTCTGGGGAAGTATTTGATGTTATGAGGAGACAAGTTCGGAAGATTAAGGATGAGAGAAGTCTTGCGTTTTTGAGCAAATGTGGATCAAATTAGAGCTACCTAACCGTTTAGCATGAAATTAAAGTGTTAGAAGCTACAAGCATACAAAAGGTAGTCTCACACTGATGTTTTGATCATGCTTGAAAAGTTCCTTAGCAGGTTTTATTTTTAATTAAACATGAACAAGATTGTGCTCTACAAGTTAACTTTTGGAAGAGGCTGGTACCCAGCATGATGAGGTTTAATAACCAATAACCAATAATTTCAACTCATTATTGATCCTCCTCAGTGGCAGTGAAGGTGACAAAAGACATTCTTTGCTGCCTCCGTTGCAACCTCAATGTGCGTCCAACAGAGTTTTCACAGGGACTTTTATGGTTGCACCTAAAGGAGGTGGTAGAAATGACAATGGCTTGCTGAGCATGCATTCTGCTGACGTAGGTCAATGCAGGGTTTGATGATGGTCAGATACAGTCTCAGATCATTACTGACTCATCACCTGCTACTGTGCTTTGACTTCATAGCAATAATTGCTGAAAAACCCTTATTGCAAAGATGCGTGTCACCAAATGGCAGCAGCACAGATAATTGCTTCACGGGCAGGCTCAGGATACTCAATAATAACTGAGTTATTTTGGTCACATGAAGCCAAAATTTAGATAGCCTCACCTCCAAACATTATCATTTGAAGGTCCTATCTATCACATTGTCAGTTCAATGAGTTGCATCTGTACAAATACAGCTTTGTGACATCAGAACGATGTCACTCAAACTTCTCTGTTGTTGTTTTTCCAGCAGGAAAGTAATGGAAAAACTTTGATTAAGCGAATTTCAAATCACCTTTGGCTTAACTATTAACTAAGTCTGGCGGCAGATTTGGTGATAGCTCATCACATGGAGTTGTTTTGAGTGACTACTATAGCTTGCCTCTGTAGTTGCTGCTTTTGTCGCCTGCACATCAGAAGTGGTCGGTTGTAGTTAAAACAACTGTTACTGGATCTGCTGTCTGCCGTCAGAAAGAGTTTCCCAAGACTTGAGCCTTTATAAAACTGGTGTCAATAAAACAACAGGTTCAAAGAGGTATTCGTCATAACGGTTAAGGATTAAAGTAGTACAGTGGTACCTCGGTTTATGAACTTAATCCGTTCCGGAAGTCCGTTCTTAAACCAAAACCGTTCTTAAACCGAGGCGCACTTTCCCTCCTGACGCCAGTGCCCTTCCACCATTCGGATTCCATTCTTAGACTGCGGTAAAGTTCTCAAACCAAGACACTATTTCCAGTTTTGCAGAGTTTGTAAACCAAATTGTTCTTAAACCGGACTGTTCTTAAACCGAGGTACCACTGTAATGATTTTGGGTCGGCTTATAAAGCCTGTGATCCACAGGGAAACACTAGCCTAGAGGATAAATTGGGCTCCCCACTGTTCACCCATAAAATCAAAGTTACAGCATTGCACATCTCATCGTAATATAGTCCGTATTCCTCTTGCCATGGTAGGTCTGTTAAAAGTACGCTACGGTAGTGAGGAAGAGGGTTAAGACCCATCTCTAGTGGGGTTTACCAGGATGAGAGAGAGACTGGCATTGGCATTGGCCAGACATAATGGCACTCACAGATTAAGCACCTGCCCGTGTGTTGTGTACATGCTCCATCAAACATCAGCGCACTTAGCATTTGGGGCAGCTACCTTCATCCGAACATCTTATGCATGACCAAGCAGGTTACCTGTGACTTCTGTTGCTTTTGTTTTGCCCCTAACAGAGCGGCTCTTGGGATTACAGCACAGAATTAGCCAGGCTGGACTCGGGACGTTGCCCAGAGTTTTACAGCAGTTTACACAGGAAGCGGAGGGAACATTATTAGAATTGCACCAGGTGGCAACAAGGCAGCTCAAAAGGACAACTGAGTTCCCCACAGAAAGAATGTCCAAGAAGGTTTCTTTCCCCACCCCAGACCTTTAATCACAGATCTTGCAGGCGCTTTTCCTCAAGGTGGGTGCCGCTGCCCTGTTGAGAGGGGGAGGCTGGGCCAAGGCCTGCCCGTTGCGCTGGCTCGTGTAGGCAGAAGGCACAGAGAGCAGCTAGTACCAGTTGGTGCAGGTGATGAGATAGCGGACGTCATCCAGCATGTCTAGGAGCCAGCCTGTGCGCTGGCCAGACCCCCTTTCTCGCTCTCCACTGGGGGAAGGTGGTGGCACTGTTGCTGGGATGTGAACGGCATGTTCTTCGATGGGCACCTCTGCAGCCTCCGCAGCTGCAGCCTCCGCAGCTGCAACCTCCGCAGCTGCAGCCTCCGCAGCGGCAGCCTCCGCAGCGGCAACCTCCGCAGCTGCCTCTTCCTGGGGGTCCTCCGATGGTGCCTCTTCACTGCTCATTCTGGGTTTGGGGAAAGAAAGAAACATTGGGGTTAGGCACAGCTTGGTTTTTGCTTGGAAGCATAGCTGTACTTTGGCACCTCTATGGTGAAAGCCCTATAAGCCAGCGTTCGAAATTATACGTATGTGTTTGTATATAAATAATTTCTATTAATTTTTCTATTAATAATTTCTATTAATTTTGAATTATGGTGCTGGAGGAGACTCTTGAGAGTCCCATGGACTGCAAGAAGATCAAACCTATCCATTCTTAAAGAAAGAGCCCTGAGTGCTCACTAGAAGGACAGATCCTGAAGTTGAGGCTCCAGTACTTTGGCCACCTCATGAGAAGAGAAGACTCCCTAGAAAAGACCCTGATGTTGGGAAAGGTTGAGGGCACAAGGAGAAGGGGACGACAGAGGACAAGATGGTTGGACAGTGTTCTCGAAGCTACTAACATGAGTTTGGCCAAACTACGAGAGGCAGTGAAGGATAGGCGTGCTTGGCGTGCTCTGGTCCATGGGGTCACAAAGAGTCGGACACGACTGAACAACAACATTAATTTTTTAATTAAATTTTCCAATTTACATTTCAAAATATTCATTTAAACAACCTTAGATCAATGACTTCTTCTCTTTCTGTGGTTCATTTTGCCTACCATACATCCCTGCATATTTTACATGAACTAAACCATTCACCATCAAAACTGTTGAATTTATCTTAATGCTACCAGTGTTTTTAAATAAACACCATTTTCACTCATATATTCAGTAAACATTTTCCAGCCGCCTTTAAACATACATTCTTCTTGTTCTCTTATTCCATAAGTTAAATCTGCAAGCTGTGCAGATTCCATCAATTTAAGTTGCTGTTCTTTTTTGGTTGGGACCTCGCTCGTTTTCCATTTTGGGGCTAACAAAACATGGGCCACAGTAGCAGCATACATAAATAATCTTTTTTGACACCTGGGAATTTCCCTCTGAATTATCCCCAACGAAAAGGAAAGGTTTTTTTTGGAAAGTTACTGTACTTTTAAACATTTTTTCCAATTCATTATATATCATTTCCCAATACTATAAGTCACCCTTATAAAAAGGACAAGGTGGCGCCTAGACTTTCTGTTTTCGCGCCTGTAACCTTGGTTCCAGGAGCCATGTGACAAATAGCTTAATTTCTACACTTGTTTCTAACACTGCCTGCATCCATCTTTATACTGAGACCCCCGGGTATAGGGAGGTATATAAATTCAATAAATAATAATAAAATAATAATAATGTACTTTGGAATGGCCAACATGCCCACATGGGACAGGATAATAACACTAAGATACCCTCAAAGGTATCTCTCTTGTCGGCAGCCCTAAACAACCCACCCTCATTGCTAACCTGAAATATACAGTGGTCAACATTGCAGACCCGTCGTTCTGCAAACATGGACTGCGCTTGCGTTTTCTTTGACAGGGCAATACTGTATAAATGCTAAAACGCTCTTGCAGACAATATTAAGGCTGGGCTGAGGAAGTCGACGAAGGCTTCCCCTTCAACTTTTTATTAGGGTTGGGAGGTGGGGTGTAAAAGCCCACATACGTATATAATAATAATAATAATAATAATTTATTATTTATACCCCGCCCATCTGGCTGGGTTTCCCCAGCCACTCTGGGCGGCTTTCAACACAACATTAAAATACAATAATCTATTAAACATTAAAAGCCTCCTAAACATACAGTAAAATCCTGGATTTCCCTCCCGCTCCCCCAGTGTTTCCTATGGCCAGCAGTCATTCCATTAAACAGAGAAAAAACAACAACACCACAACCTAATGTGAACAGAAATAACAACAACAATAAATAAAATACTGCCTGAATGCAGCGATCAGCCTACTCCGTGCAATTCTAGGGCTCGGCAAGGACCACGAGGTGTATCCCCACCCTCAAAAAAAAGTACAAGATATTTTCGAACCAAACTACGCAGAAAGGTGCGTTCACACGTTCGCGTGAAACACGTGTACGACCCTTACGGGTCAGAACACCAGCCATCGCCTTGCTCCCTACCTGCCTCAGCGACGGGCCCAGCTCTTCGTTCTGCGCATGCGGCCTGGGGTACCTTACGGGAGCCTTGTGGGAGCGCGGGCAGGCATCCGTTCCCGACCGCTGGCGTCACAGAGGCCCGCCCCCTGCCCTCTCTCGGATTGGCGGGGCGGGGCCTTTGTTCCGTTGCCGTAGAAACAAAACCGGGCCTCTCTACCGGAAGTGCGTACAGCCGCCTGGCAGCCAGTTGCTGAGAGAGGCCGAAAGAGGCAGACATGCGATTCACGTCTCTCTTGCGGGCGCCACTCCGAGGCTGGCGGGAGCGGTTCGACTGCGCCGGCCGGGATGTGGCCCACTGGTTCCCCGGGCACATGGCGAGAGGCACGTTGCGGCAGGGGGACGCTTTGGGCCGGTGACCACTCGGGTGGGGGAGCAGGAAAAAAGTAGCACGCAGGCCGGACTTCCGGTAGAAACCAGGGCCGTGGCCTCTCTAGGCCGACGCGTCTCTGTAGCGCAAAGCCCTTCTGAGCCAGGAGGGCTTGTTTGCTAGAATATTTGTTTATTTGGGTAAACCCTCCCCTCCTCTTTTCGAGCTATAAAAGCGCCCAGGCCAACTTACATAAAATCAGAACAAGGCACCCCCTAACTGCAGGCTTAAAATCTAAAATCACATGTGCACGTGCACAGCACACAAGGAAAAAAGGGAGGAGGAGGGAAGAGGAAAATCAAAACAGCTGTTCCTTCGTGGACCAACTGGCAAGGTTCAGGGGCAGGAGGTGCCTGGTAGAGCTGGGCCCTCCAGCAAAGTTGATGGAGTGACCATCCTGCTTATTGTCTTTCCCAATAGGGAGTCTGGTGGAACAGTTGCCCCCCCCCCCCCGGGGTCACAGCCAAAGGGGAGAGGAGGTGGCCTGGCCTGTAACAACAGAGCAGACGGGATGGGCTCTGCTCTTCTGCACCCTCTGCTGAAATTTTAATTGGGCCTGCACATCTTCTTGCCTTTACATTTTTATTAACTTTCAAGAAATGGGATATAAGCATAACTTTATCCAAACAGTTGGTTCCACCCCTCTCCTAGAACTCTGTGCATAGTTGGTGGGTGCCAGTCATCAGAGTGTTCATTTGGATATGTCATATTAGCAAAATCGTCCATATCAGATGGATCGTTCAGGGTGTGTGATCTCTTAGTTTCTCAGATAAAGCAATTGTCCATTATATGATATGTAGATGATCAAGTTTTTCCCATTTTTTTATTTGCTGTGAGCAGTTGTGCCGTTACCAGAAGAAAACTGATAAGTTCCTTGTGCAATAATTTAATCTAAGTATCTTTTCTAAATGTTAAGAAACCTTGGCATGGACACCCTGACTTGTAATTTTGCTTATTTCTGCGAATACCCTTTGCCAAAACAGTTTCACTAATTTACATGTCCACCGCATATGAAAAATCATGCCTATTACCTTCCACCCTCTCCAGCATGCGACAGAGGGTGTTTTGTCTATATAGCTGAGTATTACGGGGTGTTAAATTCTATCCCAGGTGGCGCTGTGGGTTAAACCACAGAGCCTAGGGCTTGCCGATCAGAAGGTTGGCGGTTCGAATCCCTGCGACGGGGTGAGCTCCTGTTGCTCGGTCCCTGCTCCTGCCAACCTAGCAGTTCGAAAGCACAAAGTGCAAGTAGATAAATGGGTACCGCTCCGGCGGGAAGGTAAATGGCGTTTCCGTGCACTGCTCTGGTTTGCCAGAAGCAGCTTTGTCATGCTGGCCACATGACCTGGAAGCTGTACGCCGGCTCTCGCCCAATAATGCGAGATGAGCGCCGCAACCCCAGAGTCGGACATGACTGGACCTAATGGTCAGGGGTCCCTTTAACTTTACCTTAAATTCTATCTATGTATTAACTTAAAAGAATTTACTCAAATACTGGTTGCTACTGATTTTAGTGGGGGTTTTGTCATCCATAGACTATTCCGATCTGCCTCTTCATATTTGACACCAAAGTCCTTTTCCTGATTTTGTTTAATACTTTTTTTCCCTGTAGGGCTGAAGGATATGCAGAAACGCCTGCGAGTGGTTGACTGTTTACTGGAGGTTCACGATGCCCGCATATCCTTTTGTGGGGATCAGCATGTGCACAAGCTACACCCTTTAAAACACATCCTTTCCCTTAGAAATAATTCCTGGGCACTGCAGTTTTACCCTCTCACAGAGTTAACAATCTTCATGCAGCTTCGCTGTCTGCTGGTTTGTTTCTAATAATAATAATAATAATAACAATAATAATAATAAAGGTAAAGGGGCCCCTGGCCGTTAGGTCCAGAGCCTAGGGCTTGCTGATCAGAAGGTCGGCGGTTCGAATCCCTGCGACGGAGTGAGCTCCCGTTGCTCGGTCCCTGCTCCTGCCCACCTAGAAGTTCGAAAGCACAAAGTGCAAGTAGATAAATAGGTACTGCTCCGGCGGGAAGGTAAACAGCGTTTCCGTGTGCTGCTCTGGTTCGCCAGAAGCAGCTTTGTCATCCTGGCCACATGACCTGGAGCCGGCTCCCTCGGCCAATAAAGCGAGATGAGCGCTGCAACCCCAGAGTCAGACACGACTGGACCTAATGGTCCCTTTACCTTTACCTTTAAACATGGGCAGTAAGAGGAAAGGATAAGGGGGAAATGTATAAATATATTTGAATTGTATATGCAGTAATAAAAGGATATGAAATAAATAACTGCAGAAGGTAAATTAGATTTGTAAAGATTCTGTTTTTCTAAATGTACGCTCGCTAGGCGGCGGCGGCTGCTTTTCTCGTCTCTTTTTCCTTAGCGCATGCACATCCCACTCTCAGGCCGGAACCCTCACTTGCAGGAAGCCTTAGGTATCCGCCCACACTTATTATTGTTGAACAAAATGGATCTGGCAGACCTAACCCACAAACCGGTAAGACCCAAGTAGGTTCTTCCTGCATCTGTCACTTTGACAAGCCCACAAACAAATCCACAGGCTGAGAAACACCATGTAAATTGTTCTGAATCACAAGGCAAGATAGAAATAAAATTCATGTTTTCTGTGGCCCTTCTTGCTGTCTCATACTGACTGAGGTTCAGCAGGTGAGGACTAGAGAAAAGGCATTCTCCATCAGAGTGCCCAGGCTATGAAATCACCTCCCCAGGCAATTGCAGTTGCATTGAGAGAAGACTTAAAACTGATTTATTCCATTGGACATTTTCTAGTTAAAGGTACGTTTTAAAGTTCTTTTTTTTTACATGGTTTCTCCCCCTTTCGTTTTCTGTCTCTGCTGTATTTGTTTTATACTGTTCCTTCACTGGATTTTAAATTGTTCTATTCTTTTGAGCTAATGCAAGTTGTCAGCTGCCTTGTATCTGCTTTGTGAATAAAGGCGAGATGCACTTTCTTTGAAAATAAACAGTATAAATAACTCACATCTTCTTCACGCTCCCTGATTTCATAAATCTCTTCTTTGTATGTTTATAGAGGATTCTAGAATGTTTGGAACAGCAAGGTTTTAGGAACGTCCTCTTCACGGATTGCCTGAAAGATGAAAATATCAAAAAGGTACTACTTTGCTGTCAGAGCAAAGTTATATTCTGGTAAGGTAGGTTAGGAGTGGAAGTTTTGCATCCTACAATCCAGCTTCTTTCTTGTGCTTGTTAGCAGCTGAAATGATGAGACCCCTGTCTCTTAGCAGATTTATTTAACTTGGGGGGTTGAAGCAAGAGAGACATGGACCAGTAGTCTTGTTGATCTCCCTCATTTAGGGGCCAAGAGTACCCCAACAGTAGTTCCACTGAAACTGCTCTTGTATTTCTTTGCAGATTATTCCCCATGTCACAGAACTGATCAGCAACAGTCCGCGGTACCAGAGGAACGAGGTCAGTTGTATTGTATATAGTCAGTTTGGACTCACAGCTGTCCATGGAGGCACAGGTTAATTCTGTGTCTAGGGCAGCTGTCTACCAGCTCCATCTGGTATGCAGGCTGAGACCCTACCTGCCCGCAGACTGTCTCGCCAGTGTGGTGCATGCTCTAGTTATCTCTCGCTTGGATTTCTGCAATGCGCTCTATGTGGGGCTAACTTTGAAAGTGACCCGGAAACCACAACTAATTCAGAATGCGGCAGCTACACTGGTGACTGGGAGCGGCCGCTGAGACCACCTAACACCAGTCTTGAAAGACGTACATTGGCTCCCAGTACATTTCCGAGCACAATTCAAAGTGTTGGTGCTGGCCTTTAAAGCCCTAAACGGCCTCGGTCCAGTATACCTGAAAGAGCATCTCCACCCCCATCACTCAGCCCGGACACTGAGGTCCAGCGCCGAGGGCCTTCTGCCGGTTCCCTCACTGTGAGAAGCCAAGTTACAGGGAACCAGGCAGAGGGCCTTCTCATTGGTGGCACCCGCCCTGTGGTGCCACCAGATGTCAAAGAGAAAAACAACTACCAGACTTTTAGAAGACATCTGAAGGCAGCCCTGTTTAGGGAAGCTTTTAATGTTTAAAAAGAACAGTTTCTACCCAAGAGCTATAACCACCTTAAATGCTGTAACCAGATAATATGACCTTGGAGAGCTGTGATGGGTGTGTGTGTGTGTGCATGTGTGGCTTTTTTTGGTGGGTGTGTGTTTTGTGCTGTTTTTTGTTTCTGTTTTTTTAACGGGACGGCATGCAATTTCGCTGCACTTGTGCTTGTACTTGTGCAATGACAATAAATTATCTTATCTTATCTTATCTTATCTTTAATAGATTATTGTATTTTAACATTCTGTTGGAAGCCGCCCAGAGTGGCTGGGGAAACCCAGCCAGATGGGCGGGGTATAAATAATAAATTGTTGTTGTTGTTGTTATTCTGGCCTTTCTGCTTTATTATTATTATTATTATTATTATTATTATTATTCTGGCCTTTCTGCTTGGTTCCAGAACGTGGAGAGCTGCATCATGGTCATTGGAGTTCCAAATGTGGGGAAATCATCAGTCATCAATTCGCTGAGAAGGGTGCACCTCAGAAAAGGTATGTTTTGCTCCTTCGGATCGGACCAGTAGCGCTGGTGCATGTGAGCAGATTCCATGGCAACAGTTAGGGCCCAAAAGGCCTAGGGACCTAGTCTGTTGACAGCTACTCTGTATGTTGAGTGTAACCGCTGATCTCTCCCCCCCCCCTTTCTCTCTCCCCTCCGCCCAACCCAAAGGGAAAGCCTCCTTGGTTGGTGGGGCGCCAGGCATTACCAGAGCAGTTCTCACCAGAATCCAGGTAATATGACGGGCCCTGCACAAATTGGGAAGGGGCTGGGGGGCTGCAGTGCAAGACTCCTTTTCTGGGTATATGAAAGTGAAGGATGTATCACAGATGGATATTCCGTCAGTGATAAATGGCCGTGCTTGGGTAGTGTGGCCATGAATATGTAGCCTCCAAAAGTGGCAGGGAAAGCATCTGTGCTCACAGAAGCCGGACCTGCAAAGTGTGCAGAGGTGGGTTCTATGTCTGGTTAGATTTGTGTCGGATGTAAACATGCAAGTCAACAGACAGCGCCTGTGTTACATCTTCCTATTTGTATGAATTGGGGGCGCCTGAGGCAGCCTGGTGATAATAATTTAAAATTTTTAGTAGAAATGCAGCGTGGCATTTTTGTGTACGGGTCAGAGTGTCAAATTAGGGCTAGGGAGACCCAGATTCAAATCCCCACTTGGCCATGAGATTTACTAAGCTGCACTGGTTTTTGAGCTCTGCATGTGAGCTGGGTAGCCATTTTTTAAGCATATTCTTAGAGAATCATTTCGCGAAATGATGTTGGATGTCTCCATGTTTCAGGTGAGCGAAAGGCCCATCATGTTCTTGCTGGATACTCCTGGAGTGCTGTCTCCCCAGATTGGGTGTGTGGAAACAGGATTGAAGTTAGCGCTCTGCGGTAAGAGGACTCGGTGCATATATGCTACTTATGGGGTCTGGGTAAAGGTAAAGGGACCCCTGACCGTTAGGTCCAGTCACAGACGACTCTGGGGTTGCGGCGCTCATCTCGCTTTACTGACCGAGGGAGCTGGCGTACAGCTTCCGGGTCATGTGGCCAGCATGACTAAGCCGCTTTCTGGCAAACCAGAGCAGCGCACGGAAACGCCGTTTACCTTCCCGCCGGAGCGGTACCTATTTATCTACTTGCACTTTTTGGTGTGCTTTTGAACTGCTAGGTGGGCAGGAGCTGGGACCGAGCAACGGGAGCTCACCCCATCGCGGGGATTCGAACCGCCGACCTTCTGATCGGCAAGCCCTAGGCTCTGTGGTTTAACCCACAGCGCCACCTGCGTCTGGGTAGGAGAGGCAATTTTATTTTATTTTCATAAAATTGATACGCACCGCTTTTATAAAACAGCAACTCAAAGTGATCAACAAGAAGAATTCTTGACCTTGCTGGCTAAGCAAGCAATGCCCCAGGCAGGGGGTGGAAATAGCCACATAGGGTGCATTGCCAGGGAACCAGAGAACTCAACTTTTTTCTTAAAGTCTGAAATGGAAAAAAATTGGACTTTTGGGAGCACAATGAATGTATTCCAATCTTTTGGGGTGATGAGTGAAATGTTTTTTCAAAAAGAATTATGTTAAAATGTTACATAAGGCTGCTGTAACTTTTCTAGTCCACAGACTAAAAAAGAAATCACATTTGTGATAATAGCATTGTTACTTTTGTTCGACTCCACTACTGAACAAAGCAATGCACTTTGGCCCAGATTCCACTAAGGAGTTGCGCTGGTGGAAGCCAGCAGAAGTCATGCTAGCGCAATACGGCTTCCTCCACTCTCATCCTATGTCCCCCCAACAATTCTGGGGGGTCAGGAGACCTCCTCTAGAACAGCGCATAGGGGGAGAAGAGGGTAGATTGTTCAATGAGGCAAGCAGAATTGCTTGCGCTGGCAAAGTGACCATAATACTGTGATGTTGAATTCCTTGCTTTATGCTTGATGTTGCAAATGTACTTTTAAAATTTGCAGAATATAGAGCATTCTTAGGCTTTTGATCCAATCTGGGAATCTGCCAACCATATTGGTGCTACAGCATAATAGCAAGGCATGCCCTCCATCATTCCACATTGTTCTGTGAACCGCCCTGAGACCACCAGGTATAGGACGGTAAAGGTAAAGGGACCCCTGACCATTAGGTCCAGTCGTGTCCGACTCTAGGGTTGCAGCGCTCATCTCGCATTATTGGCCAAGGGAGCTGGCGTACAGCTTCCGGGTCATGTGGCCAGCATGACTAAGCTGCTTCTGGCGAACCAGAGCAGCACACGGAAACGCCGTTTACCTTCCCGCCGTAGCGGTACCTATTTATCTACTTTCACTTTGACGTGCTTTCAAACTGCTAGGTTGGCAGGAGCAGGGACCGAGCAATGGGAGCTCACCCCGTCGCGGGGATTCTAACCGCCGGCCTTCTGATCGGCAAGCCGTAGGTTTAACCCACAGCACCACCCACGTCTCCATAGGACAGTATATAAATTCAAAGAATAAAACAACAACAACAAACCTGCAGCTGTGAGGCTTGCTCACAAGTCCAGGGCTGGCTCTTTAAACCATCTTCCTGTATTAGTTCCTTGCCTGAGGCTCTGCATATTGCTCTGTGTATCCTGACCCATAGTAATATGAAGCTTGAAAGGCAGTAGGGGCAAGCAGGGGGCATGTGCTAACTTCAGCCTCCTTGGAGTTCTGGATTCTGCATTGCTTACCAGGATTTGGGGGGTGCTGCGTCTTGCCCAGATGAACACCCGGCTCAGCCTGGGCAGTAGAGCGCCTTATTGACGATATCTCCAGCTGCTCATTCGCCGTAGGGTGATGCTTGGTGGGTCTAGATCGGCCCAACTCTGCCACAAATCCCTCTGGCCATTTTCCTCCCAGGAGCAATCAAGGATCACTTGGTGGGCGAGGATGTCATTGCTGATTACCTTCTTTACACACTGAACCAGCAGCAGCACTTCAGGTGAGACAGTCCTTTAAAATCCAGGTTGGGTTTGGAAACACTGGATATGGGAGTCTCTCCTGGTTTGTTTTTTTTAAAAAAGAAACCTCTCCTTTTGTTCCTTGGCCGTGCAGTTACGTAGAACGTTATGGGCTGGATGGTCCTTCGGATAACGTGGAGAGTGTACTTAAGAGCATTGCTCTGAGCCTGGGCAAGACTCGACGAATCACAATGCTGACTGGCACAGGTGAGTCCCGTCCTCCTCTTCCTGCCACCAGCTGGTTAGGCTGTGTTAAGGTGTCCGCCTGGAAATTTTGCAAATTGGGGTGGAAAGAGTTCAGCCTGGACTCTACACATGTAGAGAAGCACCCAAGGTCCCCTGCGTCTGCTGGCATTTCCTGATATCCTGCACCTCGGAAGGCGAGGTTTGGTGATCACCTTCGTGTGCTGCTGCTGCTGCTGCTGCTGTTGCTCCCCACATAGCGGCGATGGGCACAGACAGTTCTGTAATTAATAATAATAATAATAATTTATTATATATATATAGCCTGCTACACACACACACACACACAAAAATTTCATAATAATGTAAAATAGCAATAATAATTATTATTATATATACTGTATATACATACACACACTCTGCTTTTTTCTGGGGGTTCGCATACCTCTAAACATTTGTGAATCTTTGTACTTTTGTCCATTGTCTGTATTTATTTTCCTGATTTGAACTATAAAATGGTGATTTTCTTGAGTCAAAATGAGAGTACCCCTAAACATTTTTTTAAAGCACTGTGTGTGTGTGTGTGTGTGTTGGGGTCCCCCCAGCCACTCTGGGCGGCTTCCAACAAACACTAAAATACATTAAAATATCACACATTAAAAACTTCCCTAAACAGGGCCTTGAGGTACTTTCTGAACGTCAGATAGTTGTCCATCTCTTTGACCTCTGCTGGGAGGGCGTTCCACAGGGCGGGCGCCACTACCGAGAAGGCCCTCTGCCTGGTTCCCTGTAGCTTTGCTTCTGGCAGTGAGGGAACCGCCAGAAGGCCCTCGGCGCTGGACCTCAGTGTCCGGGCTGCACGATGGGGGTGGAGACGCTCCTTCAGGTATACAGGACCGAGGCCATTTAGGGCTTTAAAGGTCAGCACCAACCCTTTGAATTGTGCTCGGAAACGTACTGGGAGCCAATGTAGATCTCTCAGGACCGGTGTTATGTGGTCCCAACGGCCACTCCCAGTCACCAGTCTAGCTGCCGCATTCTGGATTAATTGCAGTTTCTGGGTCACCTTCAAAGGTAGCCCCACATAGAGCGGGGGGGTTAAGTCTTCTCCATCCTTTTGCCTGGCAGGAAATGTGACCGTGAAGGCACCAAACTACAACGCAGCAGCGTCTGAGTTCATCTACACTTTCCGCAAGGGACTTCTGGGGAAAGTCATGCTTGACTAAGGGCAGGAGTCGCGCGGAGGCTGAAGTTTTCCCTTGGGTCATTCTGGAGGATTGTACCTGGAATAGCAGTGTGCCGTCCTTAAGCCTGGAGCCACGGACAGGTTGACCTCCTTTGTGGATGCAGTTGCCGAGCCCAGAAGATGAGGATGGAGCAGGCAGCAGTGGCCATAAATGGCTACATTTCTCACTCTTTTCTGTACGTCTTCCTCACTGCCCCACCTGCAGGTTGCAGCAGTTGGACGAGTTTTTTATTTTGAGAGGGAGGAAGGGCTTTCTTTCTTCAGAAGCTGAAGCAAAGTGATCGCAAGGAACCTGTTACAGGTTGCAGTGTCTGCGCGAACAGTTTGTCAGCAGGTTGCACATGCAATAAGCTAACTGATGACCCCGAGTACCCTTGGGATGATTACTTCTGGGGGGCTTTTCACTGCTGCTGGCTGCTTTCCCTGTGCCACTGTGGGGTAGGCAATGATTCTTAGCTTATCTCTGCTTTCTAAGCAATAACACGAGTGTGCTGCCATTCCACTTTCATTTTAAAAAGTGATGTAGATTACGTTGATTTTTAACTTGTTTGAACTACAGTGGAACCTTGACTTACGAATTTAATGCGTTCCGAAAGCACACTCGTAAGTCAAAAATTTCGTTAAGTCGAAAAACAGCATTCCCATAGGAATGCATTGGAAACGTAAGTCGAAAAATTCGTAAGAAAACCCTATGTAAACCTTCGTAAGTCGAGTAAACCCCATCTAAAACTTCGTAAGTCGAGTAAACCGCATCTAAAATCCAAGCGGATTTCCTTTTGGAAGTCGAAAAATTCGTAGGCGCGCGGCCGCTTTTTCCCTTTCGGAAGTCGAAAAATACGTAAGTCGAGTACTTCGTAAGTCGAGGTTCCACTGTATGTATGTAAGCTGTCTCCGAATGGTGGCTAACAATGGTTTTAGTAAATGATTTTTAAAGAAATAGTTCCAGTTCAAAGGAGTTATTTCTGCCTCCTGCTGCCTTACTCTCAACAAGGACTGTACCTCGCCTTTGTTGCCTCCTGCCTGCTCTTACAATATATTATTAATATGTGAATTGGCCATGTCTTGGGGCAGATCTGTTGTACAAATTTGATCTGATGCAAAGGGACATTTCATCTGGGCTGGAAAAAGTGGCTATAATTTGGAAGTGCCTGAGCTGGTTAACTTCTTCCCTTTAGAGTGGTCTGGGCAGTTGATTTGCTTTGCTGTTTCCAGCTTCTTTGCTCTTCTGCTCTCGTCCTCCTTGCTGGATTTTTGTTGACCTCTCCGCTTTATTAGGGGCCGATGTGGATGAGAAAGGAATCTCGACTATATATTCCCCCTGTCTAGCATGAAAGGATTTTCCATTGTAATAGCTGGGGGCTGCCCTGATGGCACATACTGTCGAAATAAGACGGAAGCATTCAAAAGCAACGCTTGGGAAACAATAGCGTTGGGGCAGATGGGAGGAGATGTTTTAAGGACGTAGCAGTTCACCTGTGAGGCAGCATGAGGATTGCTTCCTCTTTGGATTTCATAGAAGAGCAGCCAAGAGTTGAAACTAAATTTTGAAGATGCTCAGGTAGGGAAAAACTGACCTATTCTTATCTAACAGTTTTTATATCAAATGTCCGAGACATTTATCAGGCCCAGATCCTGGTATTGCCTCCCTAATGTATTTCACTGTATTTAGAATAAATTATGCAGGTGTACAGATAATCTGTCCTTGGGACCCAGGTGGCGCTGTGGGTTAAACCACAGAGCCTAGGGCTTGCTGATCAGAAGGTCGGCAGTTCGAATCCCTGCGACGGGGTGAGCTCCCGTTGCTCGGTCCCAGCTTCTGCCCACCTAGCAGTTTGAAAGCATGTCAAAGTGCAAGTACCGTAGATAAATAGGAACCGCTATAGCGGGAAGGTAAACGGCGTTTCCGTGCGCTGCTCTGGTTCGCCAGAAGCGGCTTAGTCATGCTGGCCACATGACCCGGAAGCTGTACGCCGGCTCTCGGCCAATAAAGCGAGATGAGCGCCGCAACCCCAGAGTCGGACACGACTGGACCTACTGGTCAGGGGTCCCTTTACCTTTACTTACAGATAATCTGACAAATAACACGGCCAATTGTCCGAATTATTCTCGTCGTCTGCAGTGCTCTGTGATTTGCTTCGTTGCTGTAAAAATACCTACACGGCTCATTGCTCTTAAAATACAAGATTTCGAAACGAACATGAACATGGATTAATTCTCTTTTTTTATTATTATTATTTTTTTCACATCACCTTTCAAACACAAGAAAAGAGTGTTGAGACACAGTGTCACGAATTGGGCCTCTCCATTTCCCCACATTTTGTATAGGTGAGGGCCACCCATGATTACAAAGTACAGAAGAGGTAATTTTGTAAACATGCTACTTAACATGGAAATATCTCATGTGGAATCTCTCATGAATGGAGCACCCTCCTCGCTCCCACCCCCGAGGCACCGGAGACAGCACACGGTACTTGTTACATAGCTCCACAGATTCCTTACCGAACGTCATAACATCAAGGTGAAGGATCTTCACATTTGACTTGTTACAAAAGCTACCGTAAAAAGTTACTTGTCGCACAAAATGCGGTCCAAAGAGTTGGAACTGGACTGATAAGGACTTAGCGAAATGTGCGCACACATTTTAAAACTTGTTTTCTTTGTGGCAAGCTAAGTGAAAACCTAAAAAACAGGAAAATAAATAACGAAGACTGAACTGGTGTTAAGTGTTGGCAGTGACTGCTGAGCAATGGTGGGAGAACGTGTGAGAGGCAGCCCGTGTCTCCTAGACAGGCACAAGTTGTGTCGTTATTTATTCTGCTGCAGTTGGCCCCTAAGATTTGGCTGTAAGGCTTCAACCCTAAGCATGCTGCCATCACGGAATAGGTTTCCTATTAAATTTGTAAACTTGGCTTCCAGCTGAAAGAGAGTGTGATTTTTATTGGCATTTAAACGGGCGACGAGCCACCGACTTCATTGGGCAGCTTAATCTGAAGCGCAGCTCCTGCTATACAGCTAGTTTTAGCTGAAGCTCTTTGAAACATTTTTGTACCGATTCGGACAATCGGTCCATTTTGCCTAGTAGTATTAACTTCTGCTGGTTCTGGAGGTGGGGGGTGGGGGAGCAGCCTTAGGCAGAAGTCTTTCTCCGCCTCTGCTACCTGAGATCCCTTTAACTAAAGATTCCAGGGATTGAAGCAGGAACTTTCTATATGCGAATCATGAGCCCGGCCACTGAGCTATGGCACTTCCCCTGTCCCATCCCCCCCAATGGATGGCTATAGCTGATCATCCTGAACTTTAATAAAGCCATATTAGTGTAGAGGTGCAAGCAGTTCACACTTCTACTGTATTTTTCGCTCCATAAGACGCACTTTTTTCCTCCTAAAAAGTAAGGGGAAATGTCTGCGTCTTATGGAACGAATGTGTGGTCCCTGGAGCTGAACTGCCCAGGGGCAAAAGCAGATCGTGCTTTTTAAAAGAGAGAGAGAGAGAGAAGGGGGTGTTGAAAGGAAGCCCGCTGAGCAGCTGCTCAGCAAACGATCGGGGAGAGAGATAAGGGAGAGAGATTCCAGCCCCGCCCCCTTGCAGAGGGAGGCTGTTTCCCCAGCGACATGTGACTGGCTGATTAGATTATCTGTCTGGAAACTGTAGAAATGGCTTCCTGAAGCTGCAGAACTGTGAGTTAAACCCCATAAAACAGGGTTTTTTCCCTTTGCAAAGTAAGCTCAACAACTTTGAGCTGATCCTCAAAAAATGGGGCTTTTCTCCTTTGCAAAAGAAGCTGCAGAAATTTGAGCTGATCCTCTAAAAACTAGGTGCGTCCTATGGTCAGGTGCACCTTATAGAGCGGAAAAATACGGTAGTTCATGCACCTCTGTTCCATCCCCAATAGGTGTTTAACCTCTTCCCTTAAACGCAAGGGGACAGCTCTCATATTTTGGCTATGGAGAAGATGAATATGGAACACCAAGAAGCACGTAGTATTTGCCCTTCCTGTTCCCTTTCCATAATAGTGAAAACCACTCTTCGTCTGTACGTTCTAGAAGGGTTTGAAGTTGTTGAGTCTGCCCTGCTCGACGGCAGTTGTGTCTTTTGCACCTTTTTTTCTTTCTTTCTTACAATGACACCTTCTTCCTTTGGCCATTCCTAGTACTTAACAGAGGCTGTGCAACTCAATGGTGGTCACAGTAAGTTAACACAAGAAATAACTCCCATCTGTTTGAAGGGCCAAGGGGTTGGGAGGTATCAATGGCCCTGGCAATGAGAGGGCACCGTTTCTTCCTGCATCACAGTAAAGCACCATGCTTAGAAAATCCCTCCTGGGAATTCTGGCAGTAACAGGAGGAATCTGGAAATCTTTTGAGCACCTTCGGAATCAGGCACAGGGCAGGAATTTGGCTAAACCCTGGTGGCAACAGCGACTGATATGGCTTTAAACATGGTGCTGGTCTGCTGAGTCACATGGCTCCCACAGGGATATATCGCTCCCGAGAGACGGGGCACCATGAAAGGGCTGGGAACACGATTTGATATCTTGTGCAAGGAAACAAGATTCAGATAACCCGAATAGAGCACGTTTTGGCAAATAGAGGACACCCAACCCCCCCGCCCCATTGTAATTCCAGCATTCCTTATAGGAAGTATCCATGTTCGAGCCCAAATCAGGGAAAGGGAACAACCCAGAGCAGTTGCTCCACAGTAAAATTGGAGAACATTGGGGAAAGGTTGGGGAGGACAGAGTAAAGGCCCCTTGCAGGCAGTGCCCCCTCCCTTAGAGGGTAAAGAATCTGGCCACGCAAAGCAGGCAGGCGGGCAGATATGAAAGGTGCCAGGGTTCTGCACCTGAGGTCCACGCCCGATAGTTGTAACTGCCTTCGCCTGTGCTGTTGCCAGACTGTGCCTCCGCATATTCCGGGCCGCCCTCGCCAGCGGACCTCATCCTGCCGGCTGCCACGGCTGAGGCCGCTCCTGCAGCCGCGCCACCTGCCGCCGCCGCAGCCGCCACCCGTAGTCCTGTCCCAGATGAGCCGTAGCGGGTTGAAGATTTTGACCGCCGTGTGCTGCCGCGGGCGCTACCCCTGGCTGCCCCCCGGGCTCCGCCACGGCCTCCTTTGCAACTGATGCCTTCGAAGAAGACGGCAAGCAGCAGAACGAGAGTCCAGCAGATGGCTGTGCTCCATTTCATCGTCGCGGGAAAGTGGGTCAGGCCTGTAATGAAACAGGAAACGGGCGCGTCAGCAGCAATGTTTGAAAAAAACGACAGCCCCAGTGGCATGTTTGTATGTGAGGGTGCTGCTACAGCAGGGGCCAGCAACCTATTTCAGCCGTGGGCCGGTCCCCCATCCCTCAGACCATGGGGTGGGCCGGACTATATTTTGAAGGGGGGGGGGAATGAACGAATTCCTATGCCCCACAAATAAGCCAGAGATGCATTTTAAA
Source organism: Darevskia nairensis (assembly GCA_034642065.1). Taxonomy (NCBI): domain Eukaryota; kingdom Metazoa; phylum Chordata; class Lepidosauria; order Squamata; family Lacertidae; genus Darevskia; species Darevskia nairensis. The sequence continues at coordinate 548,613 of JAWWNI010000290.1, forward strand.
TAAAACCACACATTCTACTCATGTAAAAACACGCTGATTCCCGGACCGTCCGCCGGCTGGATTTAGAAGGCCGTTGGGCCGGATCCTGCCCCTGGGGCCTTAGGTTGCCTACCCCTGTGCTAGAGCCACGTTATTTACTTACTGCATTTCTCTGTCACCCAAGAGCCAATGTCCTCGGTCCAGAGCACAAAATATTAGCTAAAACTGCAAAATTTAAGTGTGGAAAATGAAACATGAGATCTGAGACAGGTTAACTAAAACAGCCGCGACATGAAAGCAAAACCAGACAGGACAGTAGTGCAAAGGGTCTGAAGAACACTTAGCATGTTAAAGACTAAAATGTCTGCCGGGATAACATGCTTGGCGATGGAGGCATGGCGATATAGGTGCCAGGCGAGCCGAGCCTTTGCAGGCGCCAGCATCTCTTGCAACCCCTTGCCTCACCTCCTCCTCCTTCAGCAGGGGAAAGAAATCAGGATGTAAACGTGGGCAACCTGATAAAATACAAAAACATGCAGCCATCGCTGTGCTAGTACCACCGGTTACCTAAGAAACACAGTCCCTTTGTGCTTAGCCAAAGCAAGAGCGCCGGTTTGCAAAGCGAGTCTGAGCTGCTCTGCGCCACGGAACGCGCGCCTAGGGCGCAATTGCCCGGGGCGGTGTTGGCACACCAGGGTCACACCGGGAAGGCGGCAGGGGCAAAGGCAATGCCCGCGGCCAGGAGAATGAGAGTGGGGGGGGGGAACCCCAGGGACAGCGGGCGCCCCTTCACGCGCACCCGGCACAAGAGCAGCCGGCAAATGGGAGGCCGCCGTTGTAGCCTCCTCGCCCTGCACGCGAGGATGCCGTTACTGCCGCCCCCACCGGCCGCCAGGGGTGCCAACTGGTAGAAAATATTGGAGGGGGCAGGTAAGCCCCACCCCACATAATTGATCACACGAAGGGGCGCAACCATTTGATTGGCAATGCCCATCAATATTTTTTGGGGGGGGCCGCCCCATCAAATATTTTATGGGGGGGCAGCGAAGGGACCTCGGCCCCAGTACCTGCTGCAACCCCCCAGCCCCACTCCCGAGGCCCTAGCGCCCCATTTGCCGCATCCATCGTAGGGCCAAAGCGCGGTAGGCGTCCGCGCGATGGGCAAGGGGCCGCATTTATAAACCTCGGCTGGGTCCGCTTACCGCGCGCCCCTGGCAAGCGGATCCTCCGGCTCCCCGGGATCCCGCGCGCCTTGCCTGCAGGCAGCACCCGCGGGCGGCGGGGAGGCGAGGGTCTGCCGGCTGCCGCGGTGGGGGGGGTAGGGGGATCCCTCTGCCGTCCGATGGCCCCACGGGGAGGCGAACCCGATTCGCACGATGCCTGCAGGGGATCGGATGGACCGGAGCTAGCTGGCGCTCTCTCTCCGTCTCTCTCTCGGCGCGCGCCTCTCCGCCTCCCGCCGTGCCCACGTTCCCAGTGCACGCGTCGCCGCCCCCGCATCTTTTGGTGGGGGAGGGGGGGGCCACCAACGCGCTCCGGGCACTGCAGCATCGCCACCGTTTAAAACAGAAACGCATCTCCAGGGAGAAACGATGGCAGTGATCAATTGCAATCAACCTAAAACTGTAGAGTTGGAAGGGGTCCCCAGAGTCATCTAGTCGAGCCTCCTGCAGTGCGGGTCTCTTTTGTCCAAAGTGGGGCTCGAACCCACGACCCTGAGATTTAAGAGTCTCGTGCTCTCTACGGACTGGGCCGCGAACTCTTGCACCGTAATTAAAATGCAAGGTGAATTTCTTAAGATAAATTCCTTCAACAGTGTAGAGTGTTGATGGTGTAACAATGGATTTACTGAATGGTTTAATTCATGTCAAATATGCAGGGATGTATGGCATGCAAAATGAACCACGGAAAGAGAAGAAGTCATCGATCTAAGGTTGTCTAAATGAATATCTTGAAATGTAAATTAGACAAATTTAATAAAAACTATATTTTTTTAAAATGCAAGTTGAGAGCATGGGCGTAGCCAGAATTTATGTCTTTTGGGGGGGGGCAGGTTGCATGTTAGGTGGGCAGGACCTCCATTAGTTTAGTATTATTATTGATTTACTTGATTTAGGGTTGGGGGGACAGCTGCCCCCTGCTATGCCCATGGGTAAGAGTGGGCAGGTGGGGGGGCAGTATCCTTCCTGCAATGTGATGCTACCGGTACCACTGCTTTCGTCACCGTCTAAGGACAATTTTTGTGGCGGAAGTGGACCAATGGGAATTTCAGGTCCTGGCTTCTTTTTTTTAATAATCATTTTTTATTTTCAATGCAAAATTACAACAAAAACTACAATCATAAAATCCAAACAAACAAACAAGCAAAAAACAAAGCAAAACAAACAGAAACCAAAAAGAAAAAACAAGAAAAAGCACAACTATGCCATCATAATAATCTTTACATACATATTGACTTCCTTCCTGTTTTGAGACCTCAAAATTTTCAATCTTTCTCAATTGTTGTGTCTATTGTGTAAATTACCTCTATCTTTATAGCTTTTGCACCGTTTTTCAATTTCTTTAACACTGCAGAGCTTCATTCATTGTTGTTGTTGTTGTTCAGTCGTTCAGTCGTGTCCGACTCTTCGTGACCCCATGGACCAGAGCACGCCAGGCACGCCTATCCTTCACTGTCTCAGTTTGGCCAAACTCATGTTAGTAGCTTCGAGAACACTGTCCAACCATCTCATCTTCTGTCGTCCCCTTCTCCTTGTGCCCTCAATCTTTCCCAACATCAGGGTCTTTTCCAGGGAGTCTTCTCTTCTCATGAGGTGGCCAAAGTATTGGAGCCTCAGCTTCAGGATCTGTCCTTCCAGTGAGCACTAAGGGCTGATTTCCTTCAGAATGGATAGATTTGATCTTCTTGCAGTCCATGGGACTCTCAAGAGTCTCCTCCAGCACCAGAATTCAAAAGCATCAATTCTCTGGTGATCAGCCTTCTTTATGGTCCAGCTCTCACTTCCATACATCACTACTGGGAAAACCATAGCTTTAACTATACGGACCTTTGTTGGCAAGGGGACAAAGACAAGTCATAATTTATCTACCAGCCTGCAATTGTACCAAGAAGCACAAACTGCCCAAATGTGTCTGTCTGCAGTAATACTCACCTTTCTGCTTTTCTCTCCACATTGAGTAGCTGTAGGGGAGGACGGGACTTCTATACTTTAACTAGTTAACAGAATCATAGAATTGTAGGGGTTGGAAGGGATCCCTGAGGGTCATCTACTCCAACCCCCTGCCATGCTGGAATCTTAACTCAAGACAGATGGCCATCCAATCTTTGCACAGAAGATGGAATTTGCTATATTTGGCTCAGAGGAGGGAATATTATTATTATTAAAAATTTTGTACTACCCTATACCCACAGGTCTCAGGGTGGTTCACAGGATAATAAAAAATAAAAGCCTATTAAATATTTTAAAAATCTATTAAGTCAGCCCTTTTTCTCGGAACCACAAGGACTGTGACCTTGCCCCATTTTGCTAGCGAACAGAGGCCAATTTAATAGGAGCACGGAAAACGGTGAGAGTGAGAGTACTTAAGCAGGATTCGAAAGCTGAGCAACAGAAGGAATTGGAGAATACAGTATTGATGTGTTTGATTGAAGAAATAGATTGCTGTAAATTTCTCCTGTGAAAGAGAAGGCATTGCGTGGCAGATGGGGTGGAAATTAAAATGCCAAGGAAAGGGGGGGGGGAGGGAAGCCGAGGGAAGATAAAATTCATCGTGTGTTTACCGGTAAGTATATATGTCAAACTTTTGAAAATTATATATATATATAATTTTTTTTATAAAATAATAATTTTTATTATATGTATGTTATATATAAATATATAATTATAATGTACGTTTCCGAGCACAATTCAAAGTGTTGGTGCTGACCTTTAAAGCCCTAAACGGCCTTGGTCCTGTATACCTGAAGGAGCGTCTCCACCCCTACCGTTCAGCCCGGACACTGAGATCCAGCGCCGAGGGCCTTCTGGCGGTTCCCTCACTGCGAGAAGTGAGGTTACAGGGAACCAGGCAGAGGGCCTTCTCGGTAGGGGCGCCCGCCCTGTGGAACGCCCTCCCAGCAGAGGCAAAGCGATCAACAACTACATGACATTTAGAAAACACCTGAAGGCAGCCCTGTTTAGGGAAGTTTTTAATGTGTGATATTGTAATGTATTTTAGTGTTTGTTGGAAGCCGCCCAGAGTGGCTGGGGGGACCCGGCCAGATGGGTGGGGTACAAATAATAAATTATTATTATTATTATTATTATTATTATTATATATATATGTATATAGTCAGACATATATATGGTATATATGATATATATGATATATATATGGTCAAACATATACATACATATATACATATACATACATATATACACACACACAGTGCTTTAAAAAAATGTTTAGGGGTACTCTCATTTTGACTCAAGAAAATCACCATTTTATAGTTCAAATCAGGAAAATAAATACAGCAAATGGACAAAAGTACAAAGATTCACAAAATGTTTAGAGGTATGCGTACCCCCAGAAAAAAGCAGTGTGTGTGTATGTATATACAGTATATATAATAATAATTATTATTGTTATTTTATACTATTATGAAATTGTGTGTGTGTATATAGCAGGCTGTGTGTGTGTGTGTGTGTGTGTGTGTCATACCGTTAGCCTGCTCGGCTCAGTATTCTACCCAGTTGAGATCCCTGCGTGGCAAGGGGTTGGACTAGATGACCCGGAGGGGTCGCATTCCAACTCAACGATTCTATTGAAAACGCTGAATGAGGGCAGAGAGAGAGAGAGAGAGAGAGATAATTCGTGGAAAGGGGGAGGAGAAGCAAAGCCCCGCCCCTTGCCCCTCCCACCGCCCGGTCTCCAGGGAGCGCTTCCCTCCCTCCGCCCACGATCCGGCGCAGCGCCGGCGGCCTCTCGGGTTTGCCCTCAAGTCTCGCGAGAGCTCTCGCGGTCCCGGCTGTGAGGCGAGCGGCGGGACTCGGGGGCGGCGCAGGCCGCGCGGAGGGAGGATGGAGAGGCCGCCGTCCCTCCGCGGGGGTCCGCCCGGCAGCGCCGCCTGCGAGCCCTGGGAGATGCGGGAGCGGCTCGGCACCGGCGGCTTCGGCAACGTCTCGCTCTACCAGCACCGGGTGGGTTCGCGGGGGCGGGCCTGGGTTCGCGGCGGGCGGGCGGGCGAGGGTCGCCTCAGGAGAAGAGGGAGGGGAGGGGAGGGCGGGGGGAGATGAACGCGAAGCAACTCGGCGCTTTCATGCCCTTCGGAACTCCCCGCCTCTTGATAGCAAGGCGCGCAGGCGCCTTCCCTGCGCGGTGCCGGTTTTACGTATGTATAAGCTAAACAAGCTATAGCTTAGGGCCCCCCAAGAGATTTAAAGGGGAAAAAACCTGGATGTACATTTCCAAAATATAAGATAAAAAAACAAATGAAATAAAACTTACATACAGCAACAGTGTTTTGTGTTGTTTTGGCCCCTATTTGTTACGTGCAAATGGCTTTAGATACCTATTAGGTCCATAAATTACTATATAGCATATATTCAACACGAAAAACAGTGATGACAATTTGTTGTTGACAAAGGACAGCTGGACATATAAAGGGCCCCATTACCTTCAGTAGCTTAGGGCCTCATCAAACCTAAATCCGACCCTGTGCTGTGGTCTTATATTATTATTATTATGGTGGTGGTGGTGGTGGTGGTGGTATTATGTTGTTGTTGTTGTTTGTTTATTTATGAAATTGATATACTGCCCTATACCCGGAGGTCTCAGGGCGGTTCACAGAACAAAATCAAAATAAAATGATAATAATAAAAAAATCAAAATAAACCAGCAACCCAATAACCCACCCGCCAATATGTCTATAGATATGTAGTATTATTATTTATTTGTTTGTTTATTCAGAAAAGAGAAGGGAAAGGGGGGGGGAACCATAATAGTACCGGTAAGTAAATAGAAAAAATGGGTGAAGGAAGGGATGGAGAAGTAGATACTAAAAAGAAAGAAAGAAAGAAAAAACCCAAAATGATATAATAATAAAATAATAATAATTTAAAAATTCAAAATGTTGAGGTGGTGAGATCTAAAAGATAAAATGGAATGAAAGGGGGGGAAAGAAGAAAAGTAAAATATCTCCCACCTTCAGATCAACATCTTCCTGCCCAGTTGCGAAAACAAGGTGCCTGCTTTCGAAGAAGCCAGCCGACACCCCCAAGCCATTCTTGTTTAGGCGGGCCTACCTGGATGCTGAGGAAATGCAAGGGGTTTTAAGTTTACCGTTGGCATTTCAGCTAAATGCTAAATTCGTGGCTGTGAATTTCCCCCTGCTTTGTCATTTTTCCTAAAACCACTTTGAAGGATGTGGCTTTCCCTCTCCCCTCTTTTTCCCCCCGGCAATCGAGCAGCATGCCAAATTTCACAAAATAACACAAAAAAGTAATAATTAACGTTTGATAATCTATATATAGCTTATTAAATTTGTATACTGCCCTTCCCCTGAAGATCCCAGGGCAGTTCACAACAGAAAAATACAAAGGGATAATGCAAAATACATAAAACCAAAACAAACAAACCAATAATTCCCCTCCCACAAACACACTTAAAAGGTGTAATAAACCTTAAATGAGGTAACTGTGATTAACCTATTTTGTTACAAAAGGATACACTTATAAACCAGCCTAACAGATTTATGGGGAAATGGGTGGGGTTCATGTCTTTTTGGTACCGTAATCGTTTCCGAATATTGTTCTGCTTTATGCTGCTTTCAAACCTGCTTTGACATTCGGGAACATTTCTGTATGTTTTCATCTTCAGTTTATTTTGTTTATCAGTTTAAAGAAAAGAAGTTGGGTAGGATACCCCTTTGATGCTTCCCCTTAATTTTCCACAAAAAGGGGCTTAAAACAAAAGCAAGGGCAACTGGGGTATCCCAGAAGAGGATAGCTATATTCCTAAAAATGCCTGGACAGCTCTTTCTAGATGTGGAATATGCTGCTGTGGTGATACATTTTAACCCCCTCTTGTGGTTTCTCTCCTGTCAATTGTAGGATCTGGGTACGAAGATAGCAATCAAGTCATGTCGCTTGGAACTAAGTGTGAAAAACAAAGATCGGTGGTGCCATGAGATCCAGATCATGAAAAAGTAGGTCCTTCCTTGGAGGTTTTTAAGCAGAGGTTGGATGGCCATCTGTCATGTATGATCTAGCTGAGATTCCTGCATTGCAGGGGGTTGGACAAGAGGACCCCTGGGATCCCATCCAGCTCTACAGTTCTATGATTCAATGGTTGCATTTCTGTCACCAGTAACCCAAAGGTTGGATCTTTGCTGATGGGTCGTCTGAAAGCAGTTTCAATGGATCTTATTCACGCCTAGATGTCTGCTAAACCTGGAATCCATTGGTGGCGAGACAAGACCAATCTCCATCTCTCATATCCAGGACACAACCACATACACACACAGTTGTGGGGTTGTGAAGACGAAGGGCTGAAGGAAGGAGATTCTCCTGTTAGTTGTAGACAACCGTAACCAGTCATATTTTGCCCCTGAGGATGGTGTATCTGAAATGCGTTTGGCATTTGTTGGTTCTGATTTTGCACATCTCAGCACCCATTTTGAAGTTTTGCTGCTTCTTCATTGGTATTTTAGTGTCCCCTTCCAAATTCTTCTTTCTGCCTGGTGGGTAGAGGGATGTTGTAATTGCTGCTTCTGCGCTCCAAGAGGCTTGTTTGGAAGCAGAAGGCATATCAGCCATGTAGTTGCTGTTCTTTGAGAGTCACCACTCGACCCTGTAGCAGCATCTTCCATTGGAAGGCTTGCCACTGCAGCTGCTGTGGTGCTTCTCAGAATACCCATCTTATTTTTCAAACAGTATAGGCTTGATTAATATAAAAATGTTTGATACTGTGCTGCTTCATGAAATTCAGAAGGAAAGGATCCTCTGTAGTAATATGCATTTTCAGAATACTTACAATTTCTTTCTTTCATTTATTTAGGCTGAACCATCCCAATATTGTAAAAGCCTGCGAAGTGCCTGACGAGATGAATTTCCTTGTCAATGATGTCCCACTTTTGGCGATGGAATATTGCTGCAAAGGAGATCTCAGGAAGGTACGGTCTGTTTCTTTGACTACTGATGCGGTTTAGATTTTGGGTTCGAGACTATAGCTGGGCGCAGTATGTGGAGCAGAGTGATATGCTGTTAACATTTCCTGAGGTGACTGGCGTTCCTGACAACCTTGTTTTGGACCTCTGCTGCATGCCAGGTTTAGGGACATGGAAGAAGTAAGTGTGCAACTATCAAACTAGGTGGGATAGGGAAACAAATGGCATCCCTTCATTCAAGTTCAGGCAACCTTTTTATGTTGCATTCCCTGAGGGCTGCATACCAGTGTTGGGTGGGACTGGAACCTGTGATGGATGGGACCAAAGCAAGGCCACACTTATTTCTCTCAAAAGCAAATGATACTTTTGAGAGCCTCAGGATTCTCTTTCTCTCACCACCCCTCTCTCACTACCTTCCATTCATACACCCAACACAACCCTCCTTTCTCTTCCTTCCATCCATCCATCCATGCACAAAGTAAAGCACCACCTGACATCACTATGAGTCAGGTTTGGCCCACCAAGGGTGGGAAGGTAACTCTCTGACCTGCTGACCAGAAAAGGTTCCCCATCCCTGGTTTAGGTAGACCAGACCACCCTCAGAAATTACTTTTCCTCTAGCCTTTTATTTTATTCTAAACTACCATGAAGGCCTGTTACCAGGCAGAAAGGCAGTATATTAAAGAAATAAGTAGTCTTGGAACCAGGCAGTGCCCCTCCATTTTAAACGTAACAACTGTATTGGACGGTTTTCTGCTTTAAAGATGTTTGTGAAAAATACAATAGATTGTTGAAGTAGATCCTCACTTTAAGTGTATACAGAGGCTTCTTTCATGTAGGTTTTGTGTTCTCCAAGCAATTGCTAGCTCATAAATTATTTCGTTCTTAGAAGGGTGTATATTGATGGCTGAACTGTATTTCAAATGTCAACCTTTTATTCTTCTTTGCAGCTGTTGAACTTATCGGAAAATTGCTGTGGCCTTAAAGAGAGTCAAATACTTTCTCTTCTTAGCGACATCGGTAAGTCAACTGTTCCCTTTTGTGCATTTGCGGTGGTGGTTCTCAGGCTGCTCATTTTGCCTTGAAACTTAGGATGCACAAATCCCTTTAATTTTAGGATTTGTTTATTTTATTTCAAAAAATTTATATACCACTTGATTGTAAAAAACCTCAAAGTACTAATGATCTCATGTGACCTTTCTTAGCTTGCCTAATTGATTCTGTTAGCACTGTTTGAATGTAAAATTATTTTGGATTCAATAGATCGGAAATTTTTTTGTTACCAGTTAAAATGATGGTGCATATTGAACTGGAGGAGGCACACCAAATGATGGAAGTAGAACTTAGCAGTCATTAGGAGGGACAGAGAGAGCTTTCCTTTTAACGTCTGCCCCAACACTCCTTCTATTTTGGCAATTCAGGAAATGCAGGCCATGCCCTTTCAAATGATGTCTAGAAATATGAATTCTAAAATGAAAACAGATTTCAGTTTAGGATTCAGACATGATACCCCTAACTATATTGTTCCGTCATTCACCACATTCACATGTAACAACAAACCAGACTTTATTCCTTATTATGTATTGGTGCATACTGCCCAGTCATTCTCTGTGCTCCTCCCTGAGCAGAATAAAGAAACCAAGATGACTAGGCTTCCTGTTTCATCCATCGAGGTCTGATACTCCCTAACATGCCTAACTCACTTGTTGCAGTAGCCTAACTGGGATGTTAACCTGAGCATATATCAATCTTACCAGACTCTTAACTGTCTGGGACAGAGTACAGCTGCTTTACTAGCCTAAGATGGGAGGGAAAGTACTCCACACCGCTGAGGACACTTGACCTCAAGGTTTGCTGTTTACTGCAATGCATTATACATAAAGCTGCCTTTGAAGACAAATTGGAAACTGCAGCTGGTGCACAATTGGCCAGGTTGTTCACCCAGGTGGTATGGTTTGAGCACATAACACTAATCCTACCATGGTTGCATTGGCTGCCAATTTCTGAGCCCAATTTAAAGTGCTGGCTTTGACCTATAAACCCTTTTGCCGGTCAGAACCCCAGTATATCAAGGAATGCCTCTCTACCCATGAAGCCGGACTCCGCACTCATCATCTGAGGTTCTTCTCCATGTGCCTTTTCTGAGAGAGGCACAGAGGGTGGTGATACGAGAACCAGTGTTCTCTGTGGTGGCTCTCTAACAGAGAGCATGTTGTCTCCAGAGAGTGATGCCTGGTGCAATCACTATTTGTAGGGACCAGCCAAAAGCGTTCCCATTCACCTGGGCCTTAATTTTCTGCTAATCTTTTAGTGGGGTGGGGTTCAGCTGGGTCTGTTTTTCTATATTATGTACATATTTTAGGATGTTTTATCATTGTTTTTAATGCTAATTTCTGTAAGTTGCTTTCACTTTTCGGGGTGGGGAGTTTCTAATAAATATAACAAATAATAAGGCTGAATCAAGGAGTATTCCCAGGCTAGCAACCTGATATTTTAGGGAGATTGCCATTCTGTTCAAAACAGGAGAAATTTGACATTGCCACTAGAATAACAACATTTCCACCTCCAAAAACTTCCATACACATTATAATTCACATAAACACTGTATATGTTTTGTTTTGTTTTGTCTTGTTTTGTTTACACTATTTGTATACCACTTAAGATATAAACAAATATTTCTAAGCAGTGTATAGAAAACTGAAACAACAAAGAACTTAAAGAAGAAAAAAATATGACAAAAATGCAGTTCATATAAAAATATTACTGTATAATAAACACCATATTGAAACAACTCAAAATTTAGAGCTAAACCATAAAATGCAGGAGAATAAGAATACAGCAGTACATGAAACACTAATATGAAATAAAACCAGTCACAAAATGCTGAGTGCTTCCAGTATTTCACATTCGGTGATTAAAATTGTGTAGAATATTAACAAATGTGGGATGCTCAAAATGTGAAGAGTGGCATGCTAAAATCACCCAGCCTGTGATGTTGTTCAGAGTCCCCTGCATTATGCATTTGGATTTTGTAATACTGCCTTTCAGTGTTAAGCAGCACTCTCAATGCAGTTCACAGAATAAGAATAAATATAACACTGTTGGCCCTGACATCTATGTCATGTAGCCCCCTGGCCTGCCCTTCCCTGCATTGCATATATGAAATACTTTATTGTCACTTGTACAACTTGTATACAGTGAGATTACATTTTATAGATGCCTCTATCTATGTACAACACATATATTGGGGGGGGCAGGGTAATGGAACCCCACTGTGCATTCTATATGTGGAACCTTTGGTGTGGCTAGTGTGTGAGGAGGGCTAAAAGTGCATTAAAATCCATTTCTTATATTGAGGATTCATGTAATGCCTCTCTCCCCCCCCCCCCCAAAAAAGCAAGCAACAAGAATCTCATTCACATGTAAGACAGTTTCAGCACAGAAATACAAATAATCTAAATGATCCACTACTACTAGAACCCTTGTAAGGTGGTGTATTCAAAGCTGGCTGATAGTTAGAGTAGAACTGAAAAAATGCACTCTCAGCTAGAGTAATTTCATCCTCCCGTACCTCCATCTATGTTCTGCTGTTTATATACTTCATAGATAGTCAAAGAAAGACTGGATGTAAAATTTTCTAAAAGGTATTTTTCTCCTTAACATTCCCCCCCTCCCAAAACATATTGGACTTCTAGGTTATGGTATCCAGTACTTGCATGAAAACAGAATAATACACAGGGACCTAAAACCTGAGAATATTGTTCTTCAGGAAGAAGGTGGAAAAGTAAGTGACACGCCTTGGATGATCTGAGCGGATTATCTATAAGTATTCTATCAGATTAATTTTGCTTGGATGCAGTAAGAAGTGCATCTGTGGCCTACCATGGTGTTTTTCAGCCATCAGCTGCAAAATCTGGTGTAGAGTTTCAATATTCTGACTGGAATCCTTTAGTAGTGTCAGTGATGTGGAGGATAAAGGGAAAGCTTGTATAGCTCTGCTATGGGTCTACTTAGTAATTATTCAGCTGTCGTGTTGCGGAGTGGGTGGAGTTTGAAGCAAACTAATGAGAGGCAGGGCCCGAGAATTTGCTGGGACTATTGGGACCACCTTGATTCTTTTTGACCATCTTCTGCAGAGGAGGGGATGGGATAAGAAGTTGAAGTGAGTACCAGCTCTGCTGGGGAACCTCAAGGATAGAAACAAAAGAGTTGGGAGATCTGAGCTGTCTGCTGCAGAACCCCTTACACTCTGCTTAGGCTGTGCCAGATAAGCTATAGTAAAGTTCTCCTTGAGGTGAATCGGATGGAATTTACTCACACTTTGGCTTTCTACACACAGGCGCAATGAGGGAAGTGCTTTCCTGTGATCTGATCCCCCCTTTCTCCCCAGATTGGCACCTCAATGGGAGTGTGCTAATCGGGTGGGAACACCTATGAGGTTGGTCTTGCCCTGTGTGCAGGATTAGTTCATGCTTCTCCATGACTTGGCATTGCACCTTGAGCCCGCTTCCACACCACTGGGTGCATGTGAACAGAGTCTCTTGGCTATCATCTTTGTGGGGAGCAAATTTTAAAATTTTCCTAGTGCTAGTAGCCCTGGTAGGTTCCTCATCTTTCTACTGCAGTGCCGTTTGTTTCACTTTGTACAATTCTCTGGGGCTGTGTGCTGTTAACGTCCCTCTGCGGCAGTTGAATCAAATGGTTGGGGTGGTGTATGGATGTTCCCTGCCTTGCCCATGTGGAGGAGGAGGTTGGTGAGATTCTGGGGCAAGAGTAGTATGGATAATGACTGTTACTTTAAGTCACTGAGTCCTGCTAAAGCAACTAATCAGACGGTTCTGGCTGTAGACTTCAGAATGGAAGATCAGAAATCAGCATGGAGATGGAAAAAACTACTTAAAAGATTACAGTATAAAATAAATGACTAATTGTAAAAACACAAATTCCCTTCCCTTGTAAATATCTTTAGTAAATGTGAAGTCTTCGTGCTATGGGTATCTAGGCATGGGTGAGTTTTCCATAGTCAGTGGGTGTTGGTTTTTAATGACAGATTCACTGTGAGAAGCAAGGAAAAAAAGGAATCAAATATGAACCTGTTCTTAAAAACCAAAGAGAGAGAGAGAAATATGAACCTTAAGCTGCAGGCTATGAGAGGTAGTTTAACAAACACCAGTAAAACAGATTAAAGTACTTCAGAAGATTTGGGTGAGAAATGTGATTCTGTTACACAGAGTTTAAGGTGATATTCAGATGTCAAAAGACAGCTGGCAAAATTAAAAGTATAACGGTAAAGGGATCCCTGACCATTAGGTCCAGTCGTGTCCGACTCTGGGGTTGCGGCGCTCATCTCGCTCTATAGGCCGAGGAGCCAGCGTTTGTCCGCAGACAGCTTCCGGGTCATGTGGCCAGCATCACAAAGCCGCTTCTGGCGAACCAGAGCAGCACACGGAAACGCCGTTTACCTTCCTGCCGGAGCGGTACCTATGTATCTACTTGCACTTCGAGGTGCTTTCAAACTGCTAGGTTGGCAGGAGCAGGGACCGAGCAACGGGAGCTCACCCCGTCGCAGGGATTCGAACCGCTGACCTTCTGATCAGCAAGCCCTAGGCTCAGTGGTTTAACCCACAGCGCCACCTGGGTCTCTAAAATTAAAAGTAAGGGAAAGTAAAAACAGATCGCTTGGCATTCTTGAGGCTGCTTAGGGCCATGGTAGAATTTCCTAAAGTGTGGATAGGAAAGGAAAGAGCCAAAAACTTGGAGAAGAAGTAAGAGGGACAAAGAAGTTTGTAAAGAAACAGGAAGGATGGGGAGAGAAGAAAATGGGTCTGTATGCCACTTTGCTACCAGTAGTCGAAAAGTGGTTGAGGCATTTTGTTAATAAATTGAATTTAACTGAGCAATTTGCAGAACTCCTAAAACTGACATGGGTGAAGATGTTTGATTTGATGTTGAAAGCCGCAGAAAGGTCAAGTAGCATAAATGAAGAATATACTGTATTTGATTTCATTTCCAGATAATTCACAAAATAATAGACTTGGGATATGCCAAGGATCTGGATCAAGGAAGCTTATGCACATCTTTTGTTGGGACCTTACAGTATCTGGTAAGACTTTTAAAGATGTAGTGCATTGCAGCAAAAACTGCCCCAGTTTTTATTTCTATGCATTGTACATTACATCCCTTAACTATAGATCTATAGGGAAATACTTGCAATGTTCTTCATATGTTTTTTGTATTGGGAAGTTTTTAATGTTTGATGTCTCACTGTATTTTTATATTATGTTGGAAGCCACCCAGAGTGGCTGGGGCAACCCAGTCAGATGGGCAGAGTATAAATAATAAAAATTATTATTCTTGCCATTGTTATTGCATCTTGTTTACTTTTTTTTTAAGGCACCAGAACTCTTTGATAATAAGCCATATACAACTTCCGTAGACTTCTGGAGCTTTGGAACTGTTGTCTTTGAGAGCATTGCAGGATTTAGACCATTTTTACATAACCAGCAGCCTTTTACCTGGTAAGAGTTTTGTTTCTCAAACTAACGGGCCACTAGACAATTCCTTGCCTTTCCTGTCCACCCGAGAAGAGCTAATAGGGTAAAATCATATCAGTGTTTAATATATCTGAGAAGCCCCTATTTTGGAAGTGAACTACTTAGAAAGAGTCCACCCATCTTGAAGACAAGAGGAAATGAAAAGGGTTTTCCTTGTGAGTATTCCTTCCCCAAATAAATCTCTCACTTATCTGGCATAATACCCTATATACTCGAGTATAAGCCTAGTTTTTCAGCACATTTTTTGTGCTGAAAAAGCCACCCTCGGCTTATACTCGAGTGAGGCAGGCAGTGGCTCCTATGAAGCTTTCCCATGTTTTTTGTGGTAAAATTGGGTGCCTCGGCTTATATTCGGGTCGACTTATACTCGAGTATATACGGTACCTTCAGCTGGTTGAGGGCTTTCCAGGCTATCGTTTTGTGGAGCAGTTGCTGGGATCTAAATGCACTTGCACCAGCTCGTGTTGCTGCTGCTAAATATTGCAGCGTTACTGCAATATTCAAGCACTCATTGGGCAATATTCTGTTCCTTAGAAAATGCAGGGGTCGTAGCCACTCCAAGGAAGCAATTATGAGTGCTGTGTTGAAAGTACCTATTGATTCAGCCAAGGATATCACCGGTGATGGATTCACACGTATTGACTCGGCTTACTAGCCAGCCTCTTTTGTGACTGTCATAATCTTCTTCCCTCTGAGATATGAAGAGGATTAAAGGCAGCAGAATGAATTTCTCCCATTTGAAAAGGTTGGGGAGGTGCTAGCAAATGTAGAGGACTTGGGGGAGAGAGAGGAGTCTCACTTACACTAAGGTACGAATAACAGGCATCCCCAAACTGCGGCCCTCCAGATGTTTTGGCCTACAACTCCCATGATCCCTAGCTAACAGGACCAGTGGTCAGGGATGATGGGAATTGTAGTCCAAAACATCTGGAGGGCTGAAGTTTGGGGATGCATGGAATAGAATAAGGAACACTAGGAAAAACTCTTGCTGTTGTTTTCTCCCAACCCGAGTTTGAGGGTCAGAGAAAGGGGATGCTGGGTATTTTTCTCACCAGAGGGTGGAGGCATAGCCCCTGGTAGCTAGCAAGTAAATTGTGGGCGTCTGTCTGGTAGCACATGATCACCCTCGGGACGGCTCCAAGCTTTTGGCTATACACGTAACCCTTGGAACTGAACCCTCCCCATAAGATAAGGGATTACTGTAATCTCTTTCACAGTGTGTTGATTGGTCAGTTATTTTTCAATCCTTCATTCACTGTTTTTCTACAGGCATGATAAAATCAAGAAGAAGGATCCGAAATACATTTTTGCGTGGGAAGAGATGACTGGGGAAGTTAGATTCAGTCCTCATCTGCCAAATCCCAACAGCCTCTGCAGGTAACATTAAATCCCCTGCTTTCCTTTAAATTGCTAGAATTCTGCAGTGCAAATCTGTTCAGTGGCTCCTTTGTCTTAATACAGTGTCAGGTGGAGGTTCTAAGGCCAAACTTTTTTCAAAGAGGGCCAGATTTGATGAAGTGAACATGAGTGAGGGCCGACCAAAGTTGTTGAGCTTTTTTAGGCTTCAGGTTGCTGAGCTTTTTTTAGGATTTTACTCCAGGATATATACTGCCACAGGGGCCGGATTAAATTGACTGGCGGGCCGAATTAGGCCTCCAAAACGGACTTCGGACATGCCTGTTCTAAGGTATAATCTTTTACCAAAGTATATTCAGGCAGTGCTTTTTTCTGGGAGGACTTGGGAGTACGCATATCCCTAAACATTTTGTGAATCTAAGTTTGGCCTCATTGAGGGACAGTATTTCATTATGATTAGGGAACATTTTTTAAGGAAAAAAGCACTGGTTACAGGTAGCATGCCTCATCTAAAATGATAGTCGTCTTTTGAAGCTCTGGAGTAAGAATGGGCAACCTTTCTTCCCTGAAGGGATATATTCCCTCAGAAAGAATTTGTTGGGGGTCACTTGCTGGCAGTGGGAGAAACTAAAACAACCCCACTATTTGCTTTTTCTTTGATTGTAAAAGAAACAGTGTTAATTATTTTCAGTTCATCACCACCACAAACTCCTGCCTTTCTCTCTCTCTCTTGCACATACATCTACACTTTTTACAACATTTTCTCACTTATGCACACACAGAGGGATGCCTTTTTAAAGTATAGCTTCACTGGAAAACTCACTTTGCAGAGCTTTCTTCCCTATGTAGGCAAGTAAAGCTTTTGATGGTCTTTCATTCTTTGGCATCTCTTATTTCTTTCTGGGCTGCAGTGAATCGGAAACTGACCACAGAGGTCTTTAACCACACTGGCTGCTGTCTTCCATGTTTTCTCTCTCATGTTTTGGCAGAATTTAATGGGTATTTTGTTTGTGTGTAAATAGGTGAATGAGCAAACAAAGATAGGTTTAAGACTAAACGCTTTGTACACCTATCTTCCTTCTTAACGTAGTTAGGAACTCAGATGAACCTTGGGAGCAAAGCTGAGAATGGAAAAACTCTAAAGAAGTGTGGCATATGCAAGAGAATTTAGAAAAAAAGCAAACTAAAATGGCTAGATACAAATCTGATGTTCTTTTCCAGATTAATGTCATGGATGATATTATGTCCATATCAGCCAATTTTGTTGGTTTCTGTATAGGAAATATTTCCATGTCAGAGCTGTTCTGTGCTTTTTTAATCTTACACAAATGTCTATCCCCTCCCCCTGTTACTGGTTCTGGCATCCTTGTGTTCATAATGTACATTATATGGTTACACTAGTAAGTGTCTAGTAAGTAAGATCTTTTAATAAACTGGGTATTAACGGTTGTTAATGGTTAACAGTTGTTAACCATTGTGTCTACTGTGCTTTTGTTTTTGGTTTAGTATAATTGTAGAAATGATGGAGAGCTGGCTGCAGCTGATGCTAAATTGGGATCCACAGCAGAGAGGGGGTGGTCCAGACCCAGAAACTGGTAATTTGAGATGTTTCCAATTAATGGATCAAATACTGGGTTTGAAGGTAAGTTCTGATATGGCACGCCCAGATTAAAAAGAGGTTGTTTAAATGCATTACCATTACACAAGCTAGTAAGCTGCCTTCATTTGTTCTCTGAAATCTCGTAACACAATTTTTACAGTGCTGTGTGTCAGGGGCTGGCCGGGTTCCGAAGCAGTGTCTGAGGACACAGCGGGACTAGACAGGGCACAGCTGACGCCCGAAGAGTTATTGAGGGTGTGGGACCAGGAACAGGTACAGCCCCTGTTAACGCCAGAAGCGGTAATGAAGCAATGGGAGGGATTCCCAACCGAGGCTCCAGTGCAGCCAATGGGAGGGGATCAGGAAATGGAGACCAGGGAGGAGTTGAGGCAAGAAGATCCTGCCAGAGCATCAGACACAACCAGCATGGAGGATGAAAGCGAAAGGGAAGGGGCGAGCTCCGTCCCCCCTAGGTCAAGAGCACGGAAGAGGAAAGAGGGGAGGCGGCGCCTAGGGTGCTCGAAGCTTTTATGTTGGGGGCGGAGTCGCCAACCGGTACTTCGAGGATCTGACTCAGAAGGGTCGGATGCAGAACTGTAACACCTGTCATGCTTGATGCTGTAAATAAAGCAATTAGTTTAGTAGACGGTGTTTGTGGATGCTTGCTCTTGAGGAGGACACACATCCCTCTCACACTGTGGCAGAACGGTCTCCTTTGGCTAAGCAGGGTTGGGGAACCCGATCTGGCCAGTGGGTCGGCCCTCCTTATCTCATCTACTTCTAGCAGGCCAAATATAGCCACTCATCTGTCATCACAGTGGCATCAGGTGATGGTAATAAGGACTTCCAAGTATCACGCAGGACTTAATGCTGATCAGCAGGCTTGGAATCACTGCCCGTCAACTGATGGGCAGTGACCTCAGGCCTGCTTTCTGCATTGTCAAGTTCCTCACAGGAAACTCTGTCGCACTCCAATCCAGCCATGGCTCTCCCTACCTCACACCTGGTTTCACATACAACATTGGGTGCAGGGCAGGTGGGTGTGGTTTGAGGGAAACTGACTAATGGGCCAAATTGGGACCTGAACCTGGGCCAGATTTGGTCCATGGGTTGAAGGTTCCCCACCCCTGGCCTAAAGGAAAGAAAATGCCATTGGCAATTTGTAGAAGCAAGCCTGCGGGAGTTGGGGGAGAAGAAAGGCTGTTAGGTCTTCAGCGGAAGGCACTGTTGACCTGAACTTTTATTTAAATAATTTTAATACTGGGGGCTTACATAATAATTTTTTTAAAAAATCATATTCTTAGCAACATTAGGTAGAGACAAACTCCTGAATTCTGCTTAGAGGGATTTCTGCTTAGAGTGATATAACATACATAGGCATTTAGAATAGACTAGACTAGACTAGACTAGACTAGACTAGACTAGACTAGATTGTATTGTCATTGTCCCCTTCGGGGACAACGAAATTACTTGGCTGCTCCATCCACCCAGATAGGGCACTCCACACAAAAACAAAACAACTACAAAAACACTGATTAAAACCATACAGTATGATACCGCATAACAGGTAAGATTAGATGACTTTCAAAGTCCAGGCTTCCCATTCAAGGCCGAGATCGCTCTGGAGAAGAAGCTGTTCCTAAGACGGCTTGTTCTTGTCGTCATCGTCCTGTATCTCCGTCCCGATGGCAAGAGCTCAAAGAGACGGTGACCAGGATGCGATGGATCTTTTACTATGTCCAGTGCCTTTCTGTGGCACCTCATGGCATAAATCTGCTCTAAGGTGGAGAGCGAGCAGCCAACAATGCTCTCTGCTGCCTTAACAACTGCACAACCCCATCCTGTCCTGGGTAGTACAGCTTCCGTACCACACACATAAGCCATAAGTGAGCACGCTCTCAATGGCACAGTGATAGAAGGCAAGCAGCAGCTTTTGTGGAAGATGGTTTTTCCTTAGAATTCTCAGGAAGTACAGTCTCTTTATATGTATGTACTTTATATGTATGTGTATATAATCATCTTTTTGTGGGGCAAAGAGTTGGTTTTCCTTTGGGTTTTCTCTGCCTAAATTACTGCTGGTTTGGGGTTGAGTATGTGTGCCTTTCTTTCCTTTTCAGATAGTTCACATCTTAAATATGACTTCTGCCAAGATCCTGTCTTTTTCATTGCTCCCCGAGGAAAGTCTCCATTCTCTTCAGTCTCGCATTGAGTCGGAGACTGGGATCAGCACAGGGAACCAAGAGCTTTTGCTTGAGATGGGAATTTGCCTTGACCCTCGGAAGCCAGCCTCTCAGTGTGTTATTGATGGCGTAGTAAGATTTCCTTTTTAATTCCAGTAAACGGGAATATATTCCAGTATTTGCACCAGAGCACAGCCTTTTATTTTCCTACAGTTAAGGGTGAAGTTTCTGTTCTTTACAACTTCCACTCACCCTGTTGTTTCCTTTGCTCCGCTCTTCCCCATGTACTCCTTGTATCTTTTTCAGTTCATACATGAGTTTTCTGGTTCTGTTGAGACACAAAAAATAAAATATTGACTTTTCAGACTCAATGAGTCGTATTCAACATAGAATTGTAGAGTTGGAAGGGACCCTGAGGGTCATCTAGGTAAACTCCCTGCAATGCAGGAATCCTGCCTACAGTCGGTTCTGTCAGCACATGGATTTTCCTTGTGGGGCAGAACCTTTTTCTTCTGTGTGTGCCCAAAATCTGCCCATCCAGAGCAAATTTGGGAGTCATATGGGGCGTGTGAGCTGGGGGAGAACAAGGATGGTCTTGTTGTGCTAGGAGCAACTTTTGCTTGCACAATAATTCAGTTTAACACAATCCACGTAGTTTTCCACAGTTGACTTGTTCCTGGGGTGGCCTCCTCTGTTTTTTTCTTAAGTGTGTAATCATGGTTCTCTGAAGTATAGCTGCTTATTAAAGGTTTCTGTGGGAATTTTTGACTTGTTTGTTTCTCTTTTCTCCTTGGCAGAGAGGCTGGGATAGCTACATGGTTTATTTGTTTGATAAAAGCAAAACTATCTATGAAGGCCCCTTTGCTTCTAGGAGTCTGTCCGAGTGTGTAAATTATATTGGTAAGTATATTGCAGTTCAGACCTGATTATTAGTTGTTATGAGCAGGGACATAACTTTCAGAGCAGTAGTAATAAAATATTATTTAGGAGGACTCATTGTTCTGTATCTGCTGTGCTGTTCCGAGGGGGCCTTATACATCCCTGCGGCCTTGAAAGTGTACAGTATCAAAGTGATGGCCACAATGGCTTATGCTGCCCCATTATGGGCCACTTTTGCAAATCTCGCACCTTTAGAGTCACTCCAAAGCCAATTCTTACGTCGACTCTTAAAACTACCATCATGCGTAAGTAATGCAGCCATTCGCTTAGAAATGAAGATCCCTTCAGTTGAGTCAGTTTTGTGGAGGCGAGTTTTGATTTATTGGCTAACCCTTTGGCATAAACTCCCGAACCACTATTTAATTCAATGCATGTGGCGGGATGACTATACAAATCTGTGGACTGGAAAAATCCATGCCAAATTGCTGGCTTATGAGATCTCCCCTTCTGAATTACTCAAACTGGATCTTACTGCGGCAAAAAGGTGTATAAATCAAAGACTGGAAGATGTGGAGCTATACCAAAATCTCCTAACTGGTGGGGGAGTTTATTCACCGTTAAATATAGGCATTACCCCTATTTACCGAGTTCCGTCCTATTTAACATCACTTACGGTTGCCACACATCGTTATGCCTTTATAAAAGCTAGGTTCAATGCTTTTCCATCAAACGTACTGAGTCACGCATTTACCAAGGGCCAAGTCTCTCCTATGTGTGCCTGTGAAAATAAATCAACTGAATCTCTACAGCATGTAATGTTCAATTGCCCTATGTACAGTTCGATCCGTGCCAGTATATTAAATCCGATAATTCAGTCCATTGCTGATAAGCCAGCTGACCTACGTCTTGCTTGGATGCTCCAAGATGTGGACCCTTACATAACTCTCCAGGTTGCTAGATTCCTAACAGCCGTTATCTCGTATAAGAGACGATATGGAATGTCAGCCGAGTATGAATAGTTATAAATATGTTTTGTTTTTAAATATGTTTTGTTTTTAAAAATGAGTTTTAGGCATTTATTTTAGTTGGTGCCTAAATTTTAATTTTAAAATTCCTCTGAGATATGTTTTTATGGAAATGCTAATATTGGGCCCAGTGAGTTGTGCTATCTTATTTGCGGCTTGTACAGTGCCGTTGTTTTATTTGATTCTTGTTTGTTTGTTTGTATTGTATGATGGGCGCAAATGCCGAAATAAATGATCTATCTATCTGCTGTGATGCAGTGTAACTAATATATTTCATGATGCCATTACCGTGAGGGGAACACAATGGTCAGTTGTTTCACAAATTCAGCCCATAATAGTTGCAAGAGTAGTGTATTCAGAGGTGACATTCCTTGTATTTCCTTGGTTAGGATTTTTGAAGCATTAATTGTTATAGTAGACATTTTTGTGTGTGTTACTTGCCAAATACAATGTTCGAAATCCAGCTAATCACACCTAGCTTGATAAAGTTTTATGAGGAACTTCAGACCATTAATAAGACATCCTTCCGAGAACAAACCAATTATGCCATATATTTTTGGACTTCCCATGTTTTTGTTCATTTTTATCACGGTCTGTTATTTATGTGCACCCTCATCCTTGCCCCACCAGCCTTTTCTTTTGGTCCAAAATCTAGCTAGTCCTTTCCCTTCTTGTTTCATCCCTCAGTGGGTGGGATGAGAGTCTTCTTGTACCTTTGAGAGTCGCTCTAGCAGCACCTCAGGCAGCTTTCTCCTCGGTGAAGGCCAGTCTAGAAACAAGAAGAGCAAAGCTTCCCTGTACTATGTAGTAATACCTTTTTTCAGGGTAGAAGGGAATATTCCATTTGTGTATGAAACGGATGGAAAGTCTTCCATAGCAATTAAAACTCTATTCCTTGTACTGGAAGGATCAGGGCCAGAAGAGCAACATAGCTGCTGAGTCCCACTCCTGCTTTCCCACAAATTCCTGCTTTATGAGTCCAATGGAAAACTCCAATCTTTGTTTTAGAAGAGTTTGGATTTGATATCCCGCTTTATCA
Source organism: Darevskia nairensis (assembly GCA_034642065.1). NCBI lineage: Eukaryota > Metazoa > Chordata > Lepidosauria > Squamata > Lacertidae > Darevskia > Darevskia nairensis. Next base: position 571,371 of record JAWWNI010000290.1, read on the forward strand.
CTACCCGAAGGAGTCTCAAAGCGGCTAACATTCTCCTTTCCCTTCCTCCCCCACAACAAACACTCTGTGAGGTGAGTGGGGCTGAGAGACTTCAAAGAAGTGTGACTAGCCCAAGGTCACCCAGCAGCTGCATGTGGAGGAGTGGAGACGCGAACCCGGTTCACCAGATTACGAGTCTACTGCTCTTAACCACTACACCACACTGGCTCTTTAAACATTACAACAGCAATTTTATTGCGCAGTTTGATCAGTCCAGTGGAGGGACCAGCCTAGGCATCCCCACAACCAGAAATCATCAGAAGACCTGAATCTCATATTTTGCTGTACTATTCCATTTGATACGGTGGTGTGTTAGATTTCAGGTGTTCTTTTTAAGTGCAATTCGAACATGTCTCTTGTTTAGACAGTTAAACATTATAAGTGTTCTGGTTCTGGGTTGCCTCTAATAAATATGCACTGGTAGCTTTTTATATCACAGATCTTATTGTTTTCAGTAGTGATGGCTGTTATGTTTCCTTCCTTTTTCCTCACGCAGTGCAAGAGAGCAAAATTCAGCTGCCCATTGTGCAGCTTCGTAAGATATGGGCTGAAGCTGTGCATTACATCATTGGACTAAAAGAAGATTACAGCCGGCTGTTCCAGGGGCAAAGAGCTGCAATGTAAGCCAGCGATTCAGTAACCGATTCAGCAGGGGAAAGGGTGGCAAGGGTGTGTTCAGGGTACCCAAAAAAACCATTGCTTCGTTTTTTCAAAAAAATGTAGAGTTTACCGTATTTTTCGCTCCATAGCGCGCACTTTTTTCCTCCTAAAAAGGAAGGGGAAAAGTCCGTGCGCGTTATGGAGCGAAGGCACTGGCCGGCAGCGGGATCCCTCGGCTGCCACTGCAGTCGTAAGCAGAGGGATGCCTCTGCCACCGGAGCCATGGCTCCCGGCGGGGCGGGAGAGGAACGGACAGCCCAAAAGCAGCGCTTTCGGGATGTCCGTTCCTCCCCACCACCCCTCCGTGCCCGCCAGGACAGCGGGAAAGGGGGCGGGAAAAGAACGGACAGCCCAAAAGCAGCGCTTTCGGGTTGTCCATTCCTCCCCTGCCCCTGGAGAGCACAGGGAGGGAGGGAGGGAGGGAGATGCTTCCCCCCTCTCCTTCCATCCGTCCGTCCTTCTCTCTCCTTCTTTCCCTCTCTCTTCCTCTCTCTCTCTCCCTTCCTTCTTTCTCTCTTCCCTCCCTCCCTCCCTCCCAGCCTTTTAGAGGAGGAAAACCAGAAAAAAAAAATTTTCCTTGTTTTCCTCCTCTAAAAGCGAGGTGCGCGTTATGGTCCGGTGCGTGTTATGGAGCGAAAAGTACTTGTGTCTGTGAAATCCATATGGGATACAGGACATGGTGAGTCTTCATTAACAAGAGAATTATAGTGGCTTCATGATGGCATAAGATTTTGTCAGGGGACTGAAGCAGAGCAGTAAGCAATAAGACGAGACAGACAAGAACCTCATGCTTTGAATACCCCTACAACTTTTTTCAGCCTCACTCCCATATTCACATGTGGATCATTTTCTGGGGGTTGCATGTCAGTGATGGGCAAGAAAGAGGTATTCATGGGCACATTTCAGCCAGGCCAAAGCACTGAGCAGGGCCAGTGTAAGGACTGGGAAGAGGAGGTGTAACCTTAGGAGAGTCCTGCTGGCTGTGTAGATAGGCCTGGGGGGTGGGCACCTGAGGTTGTCCACACCTGCCATCTGGGATGTGCACTTCTTAAAGCTCCATGCAGACACAATAGAAATTCTCCGCGCCATGAAGCAACTGCTAACACCTGCTTTGTTTGGATTGTCTAGGCTGAGTCTTCTTAGGTACAACGCCAATTTAACCAAGATGAAAAACAACATGGTGTCAGCATCTCAGCAACTGAAAGCAAAGCTGAAATTCTTCCAGCAGAGCATCCACCTTGACTTGGAGAAGTACAGTGATCAGATGACATACGGAATATGTAAGTGTTTGGAGGAACTGGTGCTCAGGACCACATTAGCAGTAGGAATGGGCGTCCCTGTCCCGTTTCGCCACTTAAGGCAAAATGGAATTGCCGCCTCCTGCCCCCCTGTGATCCCCTCCCCACTTCCGCTGCCACTGGGCCCCAGCTCTCATTGAACTCAGTGGGAGCCAGGGAGCTGCTCAAAAGTTGCTGCTCGGCTTATTCCCCTGGGAGCATGGAAGAGAAGTGGCAGTGCTATGCATCAGAATGCCTCCCTCTCTGCTGTGGAAGTGGTGGGACGTCCACCGCTTAGAGACAGGTGCCTTATGGGCAAGCCAGCTCTAACTAGATCTGCTTTTGAGACCCATCTGTACAAGGATGCCCCACCCCACAACTGTGGTTGCAGTGCTGCTTTACTTCCTATAATCTTTCAAAGTTCAGCAACACCAAATTCAGGGGAGCTTGCCTCCCGCCCTCTCCTAGTCCTCCTTATTCAAAGCATAAAGGTAAAGGGACCCCTGACCATTAGGTCCAGTCGTGTCTGACTCTGGGGTTGCGGCGCTCATCTCGCTTTATTGGCCGAGAGCCGGCGTACAGCTTCCGGGTCATGTGGCCAGCATGACCAAGCCGCTTCTGGCGAACCAGAGCAGCGCACGGAAACGCCGTTTACCTTCCTGCCAGAGCAGTTCCTATTTATCTACTTGCACTTTGACGTGGTTTCGAACTGCTAGGTGGGCAGGAGCAGGGACCGAGCAACGGGAGCTCACCCGGTCGCGGGGATTCGAACCGCCGACCTTCTGATCGGCAAGCCCTAGGCTCTGTGGTTTAACCCACAGCGCCACCTGGGTCCCTTATTCAAAGCATACTTAGCCTTATAAAGTAGGAGGGAGACAGTGGCAGAGAGAAATGGCTGGTGACAAGCAAAGCCTTGTAGTTGTCGTCCTCCAAGCCTGGCAGGTGACTGGCAGGTAAACCCATTGTGAGCCAGGTCCAGACTTGAGCTCATAAGTTGGCCAAGGTTTTTCAAAAGGGGGTCTGATTTCCCCTGATTTTTGAAATTCATCAGCATCAAAATGTGCACATTTTTAAAAATAAAGGCCGTTTATTTTCAGTGCATGTTGCTGCTTTAAATTAACCCAAATATGTTTCTTTAAGCCTCTGAAAAGATGCTGAAAGCCTGGAAAGAAATGGAAGAAAAGGCCTTGCAGTGTGAACAGGTATGGAAGATGAAAATGCTGTCAAATGTGTGATGATTAACAGGGGCTTTCATTCTGCCTCACCACATGATTGCCCACAAGCACACATGGAGTTGAGCAGAATCTTACCACCACATAGTAATCGCCACCATAAGTGTGCACACGCAAACACTTTCCTATCAAAAGTGGGAGGAGAAACTCCCTCGAGATACTTCCCAGTGTATAGAATTCTCTCTCTCTTTTTCAGGCTGGAGATATTGGCTACTTGGATGAGCAGATCATGGCTTTGCACACTGAGATTGTAGAATTGCAGAGGAGTCCCCATGCACGACGTCAGGGCGAACTCATGGAAAATCTGTAAGAAAAGAAGCTATTCTCTTAGGCATTTGTAATTTTTTGCAGGCTAACAAGTTTAAGGTGTTCCATTATTTGTTAGTATCTTATTTTTTGCATTGTATTAGTGTGGGGATTTTTTTTTATAGTCTCTCCACTCCTCAGGACCTAGAAGGCTAATAATAGTATATGTATTTAAAAGCAGTGCTTTTTTCTGGGGGGACGCAGAGGTGCGCATACCCCTAAACATTTTGTGAATCTTTGTAATTTGGTCCATTTACTGCATTTTTCCCAATTTGAACTATAAAATGGTGATTTTCTAGAGTCAGAATGAGAGTACCCCTAAATATTTTTTTAAAGAAAAAAGCACTGTTTAAAATAATACTATAATTTTGGCATAGAGCAAATATCCTTGTATATGTAGGAAACTTAAGGTCTGGAAAGAAGCCTGAGAGAGTTGCTTCTCCCCACTTGCACTAAAAATAAACATGCGTTCAGTTTCTGGACAGTGAAAACCCATCAAGGATTGAGTCCACCAACTGGGTGTGATGAACAGCCAAGTCATTAATTGTTTTGCTGCTTGCCTGCGATTTTAAAAAGCAAGGAAGATGTGCCCTTTCAGTTGCTCAACAATACATGGCTGGTAGGCTTTGTTCATTATTAGTTGTCACAAATTTTGCAATCTTGTGCCAAGTGCTCAGCGTTACATCTAAGGTTTGTGGGTATAACTTGTGCAATGGAACCCCTGTTTCCCCCTGACTGCCTGCCTTCCAGATCTGTTCTGGATTTCCCCCCAGCCCTGCAGAGCAGATTGAAGTCCTTGTGCAAACAGGACAACTTTGTTGGATACAACCCTCAGATCTTGCAGATCAAAGACATATTTAAATCTGTTTTTAGAATATTGGGCAACAATTTAAGAGTGGAAGTATGAGAATCCTGAGTACAGTGGTACCTCGAGTTACAAACACCTCGGGTTACAAACGCTTCAGGTTACAAACTCCGCTAACCCGGAAGTAGTACCTCAAGTTACAAACTTTGCCCCAGGATGAGAACGGAAATCGCGCGGCGGCAGGCACCATTAGTGAAAGCGCGCCTCAGGTTAAGAACGGTTTCGGGTTAAGAACGGACCTCCGGAACGAATTAAGTTCGTAACCCGAGGTACCACTGTATTGACTTTTGAACACTCAAGTTGTCAGTTTGACATCAGTGCCGTTTCCACTATGCTAAAGTGCCTACTGGGGTGTGTAACTTTTCTATGGTATTGTGATTAACCAAATGGTGCCCTGAAACAGTTACTGTATAATAGATGAAACCAATATTTCCTTGACCCTTCTTGGATATCTGTCCTGGGTCTCAATTGCTCATTGTGTGAATTCACACAATTGTGTCAGGACTTAAGCAGTTGGTTCATTCTGGATCTCTGGTGCACAAAATTGACTGGCTGGTGGTCATTTTTTTAGGCAGTCATAAAGTAATGAAACCCCTGGATGATCTTGTGTTGTGTTTTATTTAGAGCCAGTTTTGACCATGAAAACTGGAGAGAAGATTGGGTCTTCTTGCTGATAGACCTGTATTTGTAGGAATTACCCGTCTATCTTGCTTAAGATGAAAATGTTTCCTACTGTTCATTAATTGATTTCCCCCAAAAAATGAAACCAAGAGTGACTTACAAAAAAAAGGATAAAAACAAATTTGAAAACGAGGGCAGGAGGTTAATACACAAATTTTGTGTGCGTAACAGATCAACGCCCCCCCCCCCAACAGCAAGTCAAAATAACTTGCTGAGAATTAGCTGCCGTTACTTTCTACCAGGTGGAAAAAAACAACATGGTTTTTTACTCAAAGCTTTTACTGCACTGTGACACCAATTGATTGATTGGCCAAGCCCATTTCATTTCTGGAAATGTCACAATTGATAGCAAAAGAGAGAGAGAGGAAACTGTGCTTACAATTTTTATCTTTTTACAGTGAGCAAAGAGCTATAGAACTCTACAAGCAATTAAAACCAAGACCCCCAGGTATGGAAATGGCTCCAGAACACTTTGTGTTAAAGGGGAGGTTTTGCAAAGAACAGTAAGTAAGGCAGGCAAGTGCTGATGTGGACAGATGTTGTTGGCAAAGGATGTTGAGCAAGCCCGGGAACATTCTGGAATGTTAAATTTAACAAATTAGAAAAAGCAGAAGTGAGCAACTGACTTGCTTATGTGCCTTGCATGTTTTTTTCATTCTTTTCTAAGTTTATATGATCATTTCTAATGGATCTCAGTTAGAGGGTAAGAATTTAGAATATGTAGACTTTCTGCTGCCCATTCCTGTAGCATTAATTATGAGTTTCCATCTTTTTGCCACCTAAATACATCACTTCTGCAGTTTTTCAAATGGTGTTTACAATAGTCTGTGAAACTCATTGCAAAAGAAAAAGAGGGAGGCATGAAGCAACCATTAGAAATGAGAAGTTTGTCTGATTACAAAATATTCTAGCTATGTTTATCAAGCCTGCAATTTCAGACATGTCCTAAACAACTAACCAGTGTTTAGTAATGGGAAATGTGTAAAATCAGTTTTTCTTCTTGTCAAAGTTTTTCAATGTTTATCTGGTGTTTTTTTTAAATGGCTTTTAAGAGGAGCACTGTACTGATCACGTGATAGGTATCCCTTTCAGATCATTCCTACAGTGACAGCACAGAGATGGTGAAGATCATAGTCCATACAGTCCACACTCAAGATCGCGTGCTCAAGGAACTCTTCAAACATCTTAGGTACAACGTACATCCCTTTCTGCAGATTCACACATCTTCATTCCAATCTCATGTATGACTGAGCAAACATATATTGATAGCCCATGAGGCACGTTAGGCCTGTGCCGAGTTTACGATCTGTCCACTCTATAGTCGTCCTTTTCATTGATTTTTATCTCTGTCCCTTAGTGTTAACAGTATTAAGTTGTTTACAGTTTTGAAGGGAAGAAAGGCTAGGCATGTACAAATAAGATAAGATAAGATAATTTATTGTCATTGCACAAGTACAAGCAAAACGCTATACAAGTGCAACGAAATATAAGTCTCAAAAAGGCACATAGATGCCTGTTTCAAGATTTTTTTATTTTTAAAATTGCTTCCTGTAAATATCCTGGTGGGGGGTTGTGAGGAAAAAATATATCTGTGTCCTCCTGACAATGAGGAATAGTCAGGGGTGGCTAATTTGTGGCTGTCCAGACTATCATCGGTCCCAGCTAGAATGCCTAGTGCAGGCATGGCCAAACTTGGCCCTCCAGCTGTTTTGGGACTACAACTCCCATCGTTCCTAGCTAACAGGACCAGTGGTCAGGGATGATGGGAATTGTAGTCCCAAAACAGCTGGAGGGCCAATTTTGGCCATGCCTGGCTTAGTGGCTGGGATGATAGAAGTTGAAATCTAACCTCTGGAGGACCATGTTAGCCACCCCTGCTTTAAAGTAGGATCTGAGCCATTTATAACTTTACATTAAAACTTTTAATTGTTACTGGGAAGTTGTAAATGTCATAGAAATTCTACTCAATATTGATCCAAAGCAGATTCCAGCGTATAGTTAGCAGAGCCTTTCCATCTACCGTGTTTTCCGGAAGACTCAAGAGGTATCCCTTACCAGGACAGACTCTGCCCTTGTGGCCAGAATGTGCCGGACTCTATGGACCACACGATCCTGGATTGTCCCCTCTCTAATATCTTCCGATTTGGCCCTTCAATGTCCTCAATGTGGCCTAGTGCCCTTTTCAATAACCAACTTACGATCCAGTTCCTGCTGAGGGGTGATTCCTCTGCCCTCACTAGAGCTATGACTCAATATCTGACTAGGGTTTTTGAAATTAAGGCCAGTATATCTAGTCTGTCCAATAGTGACTAATGAGGATCCTTTTATATTTCTCTATTTATTGCATGCTTTCAGAAATATTATATTATATAGAAATATTATATAAATAGATGGTTTGCATGTCTCCTTTTTATATATGCCAATAAAGGTGTTGAGTTGAGAGTAGTTAGCAGAGTAACAATTTAAATACGTTGTTGTATTTGCTGTGTACTTTTGAAAAGCAGGTTTAAATGTTACCATTTTGGTCCCTTTTCTGCTCATTTATATGTTCAGATCAACACATATCCTTGGGGCTTCTGGGTACTGACGATGCAGCTTCTGAAGCTCTGAACCACAGGATCCTGGCAACACATGAAATGCATATTGTATCTTTCTGCAATAATTTCCAAAAAACTTATTCATTTTGTTTCTGTTGTCCAGATGACAAAAAGTTGATGCCCAACCTATAATTTTTCTTCCTTTTTTTTTCTTTTTCCATCACAGCAAACTGTTGGGTAGTAAACAGAAGATTATTGATTTGCTTCCAAAGATTGAAGTGGCTCTGAATAATATCAAAGAGGCTGACAGTTCAGTGATGCAGATGCAAGCGAAAAGGCAGCGGGAAATCTGGCATTTGCTGAAAATTGCTTGCGTAAGGGTTTGTCCTCTTAATTTCAGAAGCATTAAGGCGACATCCTTTTTCAACCGATTAAACATTATGTTACAGATTACTGTATATCTAGAAGTGCATTGTGCTGAAGTTGAAAAAAAATGACATGGGATTTATTCCAGGAAAAGAATTTATAATCGCAATATAGGTCTCACCGCTAGGTTTACAGGAAGAAATATTTGCTTGTCGACTGCTGGATTAGTGGCAATATGACAGTTGGTCTCCAAGCAAATTGCCAAAAACATTTGTGTTGGTTTTCTCTTCAGGTGTGTTTCAAATGTCATAGCTGCATTGTATGCTGGCTAGACAAACAAAATGCAACTTCAGACATTACAATGTATGGGGGGTGGAAATCATAGAAATCATGCACTTTCCTTTATACTACATTTTGTATTGTCCTATGTGCCTCATAAGGGACCCAGGTGGCGCTGTGGGTTAAACCACAGAGTCTAGGGCTTGCTGATCACAAGGTCGGCGGTTCGAATCCCTGCGACGGGGTGAGCTCCCGTTGCTCGGTCCCAGCTCCTGCCAACCTAGCAGTTTGAAAGCACGTCAAAGTGCAAGTAGATAAATAGGTACCGCTCCGGCGGGAAAGTAAACGCCGTTTCCGTGCGCTGCTCTGGTTCGCCAGAAGCGGCTTTCTCATGCTGGCCACATGACCCGGAAGCTGTACGCCGGCTCCCTTGGCCAGTAACGCAAGATGAGTGCTGCAACCCCGGAGTCGGACACGACTGGACCTAATGGTCAGGGGTCCCTTTACCTTTTTATGGGCCTCAGAGATTATAAATTTATAACCATTTAGGATCTGTGCTATTATTTCTGTAGACTTGCATACCATAGGCATACTACTTACGTTTTATATGTAACTGCAGTTACCACTTAGGATGTGAATACTTTGCTGAATTGGTTGAATCTGAAAATTCTGGATCTGAAAATTGGGAATTCTTTTTCTTTTTCTTTTTGTAGACCCAGAGTTCTGCTAAATCTCCTGTTAGTTCCAATGTGGATGGCACAATTACATCCTCAGTGCCTCCATTGCTCTCGCAGACATCACCAGGAAATGCGCTTCAACCTCTTTCTTCTATGGAAACATCTAGAAATGTGTAAGCCTAATGGAAATTAGCAATTTGTTTGCTCTTTACAGCCATACTTAAATTTTAGACACTTACTAATAATAATAATAATAAACTTTTATTTGTACCCTGCCCTTCCCAGCCGAGACCGGGCTCAGAGCGGCTAACAGTCATAAAAACCACAACAAACCACAAAACAATCAGTTAAAAATGCAAATTAAAATACAATTTAAAATTTAAATTTGTTTAAAATGCCACCTCATTTTAAGCAGCCCACCAACAAACCAACGGAGTAAAACGTCAGGGTGGAATTCAACCCTGCCCAAAAGCCAGGCGAAACAGCTCTGTCTTGCAGGCCCTGCGGAAGGATGCCAAATCCTGCAGGGCCCTCGTCTCTTGTGGCAGACCATTCCACCATGTCGGGGCCAGAACCGAGAAAGCCCTGGCCCTGGTAACTGCCACCCTGATATCCTTATGGACCGGGATCTCCAGGATGTTATTATTTGAGGATCTCAAGGTCCTACCCGGGGCATACCAGGAGAGGCGGTCCCTTAAGTACGAGGGTCCTAGGCCGCGTAGGGCTTTAAAGGTCAAAACCAGCACCTTAAACCTGATCCTGTACTCCACCGGGAGCCAGTGAAGCTGGTAAAGCACTGGATGAATGTGATCTTGCGGCAAAGCCCCCGTAAGGAGCCTCGCTGCGGCATTCTGCACCCGCTGGAGTTTCTGGGTCAGCCTCAAGGGCAAGCCCCGCGTAGAGCGAGTTACAATAATCTAGTCTGGAGGTGACCGTCACGTGGATCACTGTGGCCAGGTCAGGACGAGAGAGGTAGGGGACCAACTGCCTAATACGGCGGAGATGGAAAAATGCCACCTTTGCTGTGGCTGCAACCTGCGCCTCCATGGCCAGCGCCTACTGTCTGTAACGCCTCCATGGCTGTAACCATACGCTCCACTTCCACTAGAAATTATGATACTTAATAATAGTGAGTGGGCTTACTCCTGGCCCAAACATGCTACATAAAATGTGGCATTTACCAAACTGTGACTACTCAGTTGGGATAATCCTGATTTTCCTTTTCAGGCCACCATTTGCACATTTGATAGAAGAAAATCTAAGCTACCTCGACAATTTTAGCACTATTATACAAGAAGCAAAACGTGAACAGAATAACAGCATGATGGTAAGTTTAGAGGGCTCCACTTGGTGTTGATTTTGAATAAGAAGAACCTTTTGCAAAATGAGCAGCGAATACTTTTTTCTTCCTTCTACCCCCTGGAAGATAGGGACAAGTTCTTCTGTAGCCTTTTATTCAATACAGCTTGAGCTGAGCTGGACTCTTTCAGTTTTGTGGGAGGGTGGTAAAATTTGGGGGCGAGTTCAGAATCCTCTTGAAATTTCAGATAGCTTTTCAGTTTTAGTTCTGCCGGCTGAGGATAGGGAAAGGAGAGGAGCCATTAATTTCCTTTCCCTGGTTACAACATCACATATAATAATGTTCAAGTGTCCCTGTGTCCACTGTGTGTCAGTGGAACTGCGCGAGTGCGCCTGTCCCACAGGGACGCACGGATTGGGGAGCTCTACTTCCCCCCCCCCCAACAGGGACGCAGGCATTGGAGCGGCCGGAGAGGGGGGCGTGTCTGGGAGGCAGCGGCGGCGCACGCGCGTTGTCAGTTGGGGCAGCGCCGCCGCCTTGCACGGAGCCGCCTCCTCCGGCCGCCGCCGCCACGCTCCTTCTCTCCCCCCGCCACGCCGATCACGCGAGCCCCCGGTTTCACCTGAGGCCTACCCGCCCGAAGCCGCCACCGGGGACGCCTGTCAGCTGCAGTCAGCCGCCAGCCTCTGCCGCCTCCTGCCGCCTCCTCCTCCTCTAGCGCCCGTTTTTGTAACGGGCTACCTTCCACTAGTTTTGGTAATAATCTTTAAATACTCATAAGTCTCCAGTTGCTTGCTCGGTGCACTTGCTGCAAAAGATTAACATTTTCACTTTGTGAAAATCAGGAGAGGAAAAAAGGCATCTGTTGAGTGGGCTGTGTGGTAGAACAGAGAGATCTATCATGGGAGCAGGAGGGCAGGAATGGTAAAAACACAGATCTTCCACTGCTCATCCTATTCCCTGTAGCCACATTTCAGCACTGTGGCTGAGAGCACTCAACAGATATGACTACCCGTCCACACATCCCTTCCCTCCCTCTGTCAGTCACAGACTTTCCAAGCATACCACTTCAACTCCACAACTGCCTCGGTATATTTTGCACTGTGTCCATTTATGTAAGGGAATGTATGCGTCACTCGATTTTCTCCCACGTCTGAATTTCACTAACGGCTCTCTTCAGTTTTGGTTTGGATAGCTTTCCAAGAAGGCGACAAATTTATCGGGTGATTTTCATCAAACTAATAAAACACCTTACTTTCCAAGTTGAAAAGGGCTAAATGGCAAAGGAGGAGAACTTTTAGTTCAGGCAGTCTCAGTTGCCAAGGGGTTAATGTCCAAATGCAAGTACCTCAAGAGAATTTGAGTGTGACTTTTTTTCTAGTATTGCCCTTGTTGGCTACTCTGTTAGATAATGGGAATCCCATATTCTTTCATCGAATAAGAAACTGCATTTCTACAACATCGGTGGAGCACCTCTAACTAATAGTCACTGCAAGGTGAAGATACTTGGGGTGTCAGTCCAGCATTGGTTGCTCACAAAGAGTTAGTAGCAACCAATGTGTTGAAATTTCCCCCTTTAGGGAGAGTGAGTTGAGCATCACTTTCCTTGCTACGAGTTCTAGAAATGGCCATGACCACTTGAATTTCAGTTTTGGGTAAGCAGCCACAACAGAGATACCTTAAACACTAGCAGGTTTACTTGGGCATGCATTGATGACGACTAGCATGTATCCCATAATAAACCTGTTGGTCTTTAAGGTGACCAAGCTTCTAAGTTGTGTTTGCTTCCATAGACAAGCGCAGCTACCTCTCTGGAGGGTGAGCAATTTGTTTTACTCATAGCATACTCTGGGTTTGTTAATGAGTCCCAAGTCTGGAGCATGGGGTTAATTGAGGTCAGACACTTCTGTATCCCCATGATAAACCCCAATCATACACCTTTATTATCAGCCGTTCTGGTTTTGCTGGTGGAGACTACCCTTGAAAGTGCCACAAAACTTCCATTAGGCGTTTTCCTATATTATCCCCTCTTTTTCATGTTAATGGTTTGTCTTCAGGGGAATAACTCCTTTGTTTTCATGTTGTCACCAAAAGGCTAGGTGGTGTTCTGTTGGTTTTCTGGACTGACCTTTTGATTCTCCAGTAAAGAACAGCCTCTTAATTAAAACACAAACCAACCAATTTGCAACCCCCTCCTCCACAAAGCCGCAAAATGTCTGAAATTATATTTTCCTTCGCAAGCCCCAGGGTCAGTGTTATGGGAGGGAGTCAGAATGCAGCCTCCATGTTAAATGGCAGCCTGAGAAGTCTCCTCGGTTATCAGTTTGTGTCCCTTGCTCATCTTGCTCTTGTTCGCTCCTTTATACAAGGGAGCACAGTTGATTGTTGCCCTGCTTTCTTTTGCAGAGTCTCGATTGGAATTGGCTAAATTAGCTGAGTGTGTGAACAGAACTTGGAGAATTCTTGCAGGTGTGCTCTGTGCGCATCTGTTCCGTCCTGGATTTATGATCACCTCCTAAACGCAACTGCCACTGCCTGAGAATCTTGCAGTTGAGGATGGCATTTTCATACATACCTGCTAAATCGCTCTTCTAAATCCAGGTTTGAGTGGCTCCAACCCTCTAATAGAGTTCTGCAGCTGCTGTAGCCAGTCAACTGGCTCATACCCCTTTGCAACAAACATCAAGGTCTGCTGGTTATCTTTAGAATTCCTCTTTCTCTTTAATTAATTGAGACCTTGTCAGACGTTGCCATGCTATATTTGTCCAGTCCTGCTGGAGCTTCTTGGAAAGTCGGCTGCCCCTGCTTTTCACACTAAGATGTATAGCCCTGATGGAGTCATGCGGGCATATAGTGCAATGTAATGAAATGTACAAAGAAATAATACAAATTGCCCTACAAGTAGTTACTGAATTCTACTAAGGCGGGAACTAGAGAGAAGACATGGAAAAGTCTGTAAATAGTTTGTAACATGGTTCGTGAATTGGTTCCCCCTTTTCTCTCTGGTTCCTTTAAAAGTGATTGATATTGTTTTAGCATGGGTGGGGAATCTGTGGCCCTCCAGGTGTACTTCCAACCCCATCAGTCCTAGCCAATTGTTTGAGGAGATGGGAGTTGTAGTCCAACATCATATGTGAAAGGACACAGGTCCACCACCCCTGCAACATTGAATATTTTGATTATATATCATCTATTTTTAAATATGTTGATTTTTGTATTACCTGTCTTCAACCTAACTAGGGTGGGTTACAAATGTAAAAAAAAAGAAAAGAATAAAATGATCCTAATCGGCAATGGGTTTTGCTAGCTCTTTTGTCATTACATTGGAACTGTAACAACATATAACAGTTCCCTAGTATACCTTTGGAAGAAAGCTGCCCTTTTGGAAAAATCAACAGTTTTGGGGCCGATAGCACCCCCTTGATTTCTGGAAGTCACCCCTAAGTTTATTATGAAAACTACAATTTATTTCAAATACTTAAATGTAGGTGTGTTTTTCAGAAATAGTCATGTGACAAGGCAACAGACTGCTGTTCTCTTTCCAACTCTCTGTTTCCCCACGCCAGCAAATACATGTTTCTACCCATATAATCCAAATTGTAAGATTACCCAAACAGTTGAATGGGTTATGCAACTTGTATGTGTTTTCACAATCTCAGACATGTTTTGTACAGAACTTGGTACACACTACAGCCAACAGGGTGAACTTACAATGACTGAAGACAAGTTTACTTGTTTTAACATGGAAGTAGCTCAGTAGCTGTCCCTAAATAACAGGTATGCACTCATCTTTGCATAGATCGAATTCTCCTTTTCTGTCGGCGGTGTACATGGTCATACATGTCTGATACGAGGAAATAGAAATATTTGGTTTCTTCAGGTGGAACGTGACACAGCTGTTTCAGTAGATTCTGCATGCTGGCTAAGAGCTTTCTTATCTGTAGAATCTCGGGGCCAACTAGCTCTCCCGAGGATGCAGGTCTCCGGAGAAACTTCAGCATGTCTGGATCTTTCGGCTACAAAAATCCAAATTTAAGATCCACAAACTGAAAAAACCAAGACTGCATTTACATAGAGATTCTAGGCAGATTCCACTACTATAGGCAGATTCCACTACTATAGAGTGGTACCTCCGGTTGCGGGCGGGATCCGTTCCGGAGGTCCGGACGGATCCCGAGGTTTTCGCAACCGGAGAGACCGCTTCTGCATATGCGTCAAGAACCCGGAAATATACTTCCGGGTTTGCTGCTTACATATCCCGAAGTTTACATAACCGGAGGGATATGTAAGCGAAGGTACGACTGTATTTTGATCTGGAAACACTCCTGGATTTAGAGCCTTGTACGATTCTCAAAGAGGGGGAGGATTCTGAATGTAGATTCCTCTGTTCGCTTATGAAAGTCTTAAGTACAGAATGTGATGTAAAAGGCCCAGATATAGAATTCTTTTGTCATGTTAGCTTTCATCATAATTCTTAAGTAAAGGCTGCAAGTATGAAGGTGCTTCCCAGGTCTCCTTTCCTAGAAATGCAAGGTCCGGTTCAGTGCAAGAGAGTTCAGAAGCTTTGGATCTGGTTTCAGTGCCAGCTTCAGCCCGGAGGTGGAGGGACATGCCTGTTTAACCTGGATGACATTCTAGGTAAGGAAAGGCAGCATGCGATACAGCTGCACAAAGGAGCAGCTCCCTTTTTCCTTCAGACCGGTCCTGGCTCGTGACGGGGAAAGAGGATTTAAGCCATGCCACACCATTTTTACTTGCAAAATGCATTTACCTGCCTAGAAAGGACTAGGGACTTACATGTAAAGTTCAATGTTTGTAGGCCTGAATATCCAGTTTGTGTCTAATTTACTAATTTAGCTTGGCCTTTTTTATTGACTCCATACCTGGCTCCCTTCCCCCAGTTAATAAAAACGCAGGCAGGCTGGAGAGAGACTTCATATTTTGAAAATTCCTTATTTATCAGTATCACATTCATATCCATTCCACCACTCCTGCAAGGAGCTCAAAGTGGCATTCATGGGTCTCTTTCCCCCCTATGTTATCCCCACCACAAACCTTTGAGGTAGGTTAGGCTTAATATCCATCCACCTTATTCCACCTTCTGGAATAACTCTCAGTGAAGAAGAGTTTGGATTTGGGTTTGATATCCCGCTTTATCACTACCTTAAGGAGTCTCAAAGCAGCTAACAATCTCCTTTCCCTTCCTCCCCCACAACAGTCTGTGAGGTGAGTGGGGCTGAGAGACTTCCGAGAAATGTGACTAGCCCAAGGTCACCCAGCAGCTGCATGTGGGGGAGCGGGGACACGAACCCGGTTCACCAGATTACGAGTTCACTGCTCTTAACCACACTGGCTCCCAGTGAAGTTGTTTAGCTAACAGTGTCATTCCTTGCCTCCTTTCCTGGTTAGAGGGTAATATTGAAATATCTACAATACCTACTGCTTTTCCCGAGAAGGGGAATGTATGGTAAGAAACATCTTACTTTCTTATGTAAAGCTTTTACTTAAAAGGTAAAGGGACCCCTGACCATTAGTTTCAGTTGCGGACGACTCTGGGGTTGCGGCGCTCATCTCGCTTTATTGGCCGAGGGAGCCGGCGTACAGCTTCCGGGTCATGTGGCCAGCATGACTAAGCCGCTTCTGGCGAACCAGAGCAGCGCACGGAAACACTGTTTACCTTCCCGCCGGAGCAGTACCTATTTATCTACTTGCACTTTGATGTGCTTTTGAACTGCTAGGTTGGCAGGAGCAGGGACCGAGCAACGGGAGCTCAACCCGTTGCGGGGATTCAAACCGCCGATGTTCTGATCGGCAAGCCCTAGGCTCTGTGGTTTAAACCACAGGACCACCCGCGTCCTTCAAAGCTTTTACTTAGGGAAGCATTAAAAAAATAAATATGGGCTTCCGGTCGGCGCGCCGGAGGGGAAGGTCGGGGGACATGTCGCTCCTGACATTCCCCGACCCGACCGGCTTAAAGGGGTGCCTGCGACAGCGACGCAGCCCCCGAAACTCCCGGGAGCTTTGATCCCGGGACCTTAGGTCCGGCAGCGGCTCCCAACGCCGCCCCAACTCCCGCGGCGGCCACAGTAGAGGCTGCCGTGCGAGACGCGGGGTAGCGGAGCCCCTCGGACCGCCATTGCCCGCTGGGTTGAAGCTGCGAGCCCTTCCCAGCTGAGCGCGCTGATTCCTCCGAAAATGCCTTGATTGGACAATTTAACCGTGAGTACAAAGAGTGTACCGAAGAATTAGGACTAATTTGGCAAAGTAAAGGGATGAAATTTACGGAGGTCCGTCCCTTGCTACTGTGGCACAAAATCAGGAACTTAATTGCCGATGCGGCTGCAAAGTAACGGAATTTGACATTGCAACAGAGATGCGATCCTTTTGACACCCCTGATCGGGGGGGCTACTAACTAACATTTTTGACAGCTAGGATCGGAATCGGACCTGTTGGAATTGATTGTGGAAATTTGGTGTTAGAACTTGGCTTTGGTTCGGTCTGGAATATTGTAAAGCCATGTCTTTGAAAATGGAGGACGATTTGGAATGTGGAGGCTGGAAGAGAGTCCTTGATAAAATCTGGGAACTGCGAATGGAGTTCCAGGCAGAGACTGCAAGAATGAGAGGCGCTGTAAACAATGTTGATGTCATGCCAGCTGCACAAAGAGAGGAAGGGGGTGAAATCCCCCCCAAGGCCATGAGAAAGCCTCGCCACAGGAAGAAACATAGGAAGAAACTTTTCCGCCGTAAGACATCTGGATTGAAGAAGAGGATTAAAAGATTGACATTCATGAAGGATTACCCTGTACAAAGACAGTGGAAACAGAACCAGCGGAGAAGTCAAAGTGAAGATGAAGTCCAAGTGCAAGTGAGCACTTGGACTTGGACTGAGGAAAGGCGAGGGCAGGGGTGAATGGTGCAGATGGGTTATTGGGGATTGATTAAACATTTGGATTTTGACCTTTTTATGTCGGACATGGCTTGGAGTTTGGATTATGATAGCACCTCTTGAAGTTAGGGGCCTGAAGATTAAGGGGAGTCAGAAGGAAACTTTTAGATGATGTGGGAGGAAGACGCAGAGGCTAGAACTAAATAAAGTTGTGAAACAAGATATGTTGTTTTGTATGAGTTAGAACTATATTTTGAAACTAAGCTTAAGTTAGGTTTAAGGTGTTTATGTACCTGAATGGAAGTAATATATTGTTTGATGCAGCCACTAGGGAGGTGCGGAGGAAGTCACCATGATTATGATTTGTTTTTAAGAAGGGCCTACCCGGGAAAAGGGGTAGGCCGAAGCTAGATAATGATTTGTTTGAGGTCAGGGGAAATAATGACTGGGTTTACCTCCGTGAGAGGGAGGGTAAGATTATATATCTCCCCAAGGTGAGAGATGGGGAGGGATGAATCCTGACCGAAATGTATTATTGTATGTTTATAAAATTATAAAATTAATAAAAATCATTTAAAAAAAAAATAAAAAATAAATAAATATGAACCTTATTTTTCTATTTTTCCCTTTTAACATATTTTCTGTTTTTAGTTATTTATTTTATCTTCTCCATTTCTCCCTCCCCCCTTTTTTTTGTATCTATATAAAAGTATTGGGTTTTTGTTTTAAAAGGGGGGGGGTGTTCTACCTCCAATTATGAACTTGCACAGTCTTGAAGAGGAGCACTTTGTAGCCAACTTTTGCTTAACTCCCAAAATGGCTCGTTGCTAGTTCTTTGGATTTCAGTTCACGAGCCACGTTTGGAAGTTCAGCAAAAGTTGGCAAACATTTCTGACAACAGAGGGGGCACATCTTAGGATTCCCTGCCACAGGCGTGTGAACGAGAACGCCACAGGCACTCACTTTCAGCTTTGCACCCACGTTCAGCTGCAGGCAGTCATGATTATTTGTAAACGTTAGGAAAATCTGGTCCTGGGCTTCAATTTTAACCTGGATGTAAACATTCAATTGAATGTAGATGGACTGGAAAGGAGGTGCATGAACATGGCTGCTCCTGTCCCACCAATTCCAGTGTTTCTTCCTAACTCCTTTCCGATCAAAGTACGAGCCAAGGCAGAGGTCTAGATTCAACCTGTTTGCGGGGGCGGGAAAGAATGAAACAGAAGACATTGGAATCAGCTCTTTGATTTCTGATGGAGGAACAACAAGGCAGTGCAAGTGCGAAACTCAACAACCACCTTAGAACACATTAGTCCCACAGTGTGAGGGTTTGTTGAACCCTTCCTTATCCCGTTGCTGCTGGAGTCTCCATGCAGTCCTCTCTGCGAGGACTTAAGCTGGCCTATGATCTTGAAAGTTTTTTTGGGGGGGGTCTTCCTTTATTGCTGGACAGAAAATAGCAAGAACTGAATCCTTTGGCAGGAGACAAAGGAGGAGAGACATAATGGCTTTGAGATATGTTGAAAGTGTAGTTTTAAAGCATTGGCTTCTCCCCTGTCTTTAATCAATCTCCAAAAGGAAGGTTTTGCAATCTGTGAGAGGCAGCAGAACAGAAGGCAAGCCTATTCTCTCCGATATACCTTATTAATAGGTGCAGTGTATGTTTCTCACTCTGCATCAACTGCCGCAATGTATCCACTCAATATATTTTATTTCCATAGCGGTATAAAGTACCTTGGAAGTCGGAACACCTTGCGAGTCGAACGTTTTGGCTCCCGAACGCCGCAAGTGAGTGTTCCAGTTTGCAAACGTTCTTTGGAACCCAAACACTTCTTGCAGCCAATCGGAAGCCACACCTTGGTTTCTGAACGTTTTGGAAGTTGAACGGACTTCCGGAACGGATTCCATTCGAGGTACGACTGTACAAACTTTTTGCTGCCTCACAACTTTGCTAGCGTACACTGGGTGGAATACAGTGTCACGCTATTACAAACATTCTGTCTGCACAAGCAATAATAATAATAATAATAATAATAATAATAATAAATATTTATACCCCACCCATCTGACTGGGTTGCCCCAGCTACTCTGGGCGGCTTCCAACAAATATAAAAACACAACAAAACATTAAATACAGTGGGACCTCGACTTCCGAGTGACCCGACTTACGTGTTTTTTGACTTCCGAATGACTTCCAGAAGAAAAAAAAATGGCCGCCGCAACCGAATGTTTCGACTTGCGAAAGGAAGTCGTGGCCGCTTTGAATAGGATTTCTTCGACTTACGAATTTTTTTCGCTCAATGCATCCCTATGGGGACTCGACTTACGAGTGTTTTCGACTACCGAAGATCGCTTCGGAACGCATTATCTTCGTAAGTCGATGTCCCACTGTATTAAAAACTTCCCTATACAGGGCTGCCTTCAGATGTCTTCTAAAAGTTGTATAGTTATTTATCTCCTTGACACCTGACAGGAGGGCATTCCACAGGGCGGGCACCACTACCGAGAAGGCCCTCTGCCTGGTTCCCTGTAACTTCACTTCTCACAGGGAGGGAACTGCCAGAAGGCCCTTGGCACTGGACCTCGGTGTCTGGGCTGAACAATGGGAGTGGAGGCGCTCCTTCATGATGGAAGGAATACTGCCCCCCTCTCCTCTCCCTGTGCTTTGGGGGTTCTCTGCGCGCACAGACACAAGCCAATTTTGGGCATGGAAGTGGGGTGAAGTCCCGTTGCACAAATGAAAGCCCTTTTGCATGGCTTCCGCTGATGGGGCTGCATAGGTGAAACCCACTTATCATTTAAAAAAATGTCTGCATGCAGCCATTTATCCTCTGTTTTCTACGTACAAATCCCGGGGAGGCTGTACAACTCCTGAACAAAGCTGCCTGCAAGCAGTTTGGTGATGGATTAAGAGGAACAAACTGAAGATTAACCCTGGAAAAGAAGGTACTGTGATAAGGGAACAGGGTTCAGGGCAGAGAAGTGCTACCTGTTCTGGACAGGGCTGCATCCCACCTGAAGGACCAAGTTGGCAGTTTGGAGGTTTGTCTGGACTAAGCGCTGCCTCTTCAAGCAAAGGCAGGAACACCTTTTCCCACCTTAGGCCATTACAGTTAAATAATAGTTATCCTACAAAAACCTAGACCAGGGTTTCCCAAACTTGGTACGCCAGCTGTTTTTGGGACTACAACTCCCATCATCCCTAGCTAGCAGGGCCAGTGGTCAGGGATGGTGGGAAGTGTTGTCCAAACAGAGCTGGAGACCTAATTTTGGGAAGCCCTGGCCTAGACTTCCCCCGATTTCATAGAAAAATGTCTGAATGCTTCCTTTCCACTTACCAGATCTTCCCGTTACGGTGGTAGCATACTGCATAGCCCTGGTTTGCAAAGCAGGCCTGCATTTCATATTCCACTTTGTCCTGTAGAACGATGTATGTGAACTGAAATTCTTTTACATAGGTAATGAGAATAGCAACATTACCGGATGGGTAACTGATTAATAGCTAAGGAAAAAGAGTATTTTTACATCGGCGGTTCCTTTTTAATTTTGCAAACATTTTTTGCTTTGTTAATATTCGTCACTAAAAGCTTGTTACGTATAAATTACCCAAGGACTTACTAGTAAACACATTTTCCATCCCAAGAGTCTCAGAGGGTTGGATCCTTTTGGTGCAATCCCTTGAGTCAAGATGTCAAAAGGTTTTTGGTTTACTAAGAGACTTTGTTCCTGCCCAAAAGGATTTTCTCTCTCTCTTAAAACATTAAGATTTTCATTAGATTTTCATAACTTTAAGCAGTTAATTTCAATTGGTTATACAGTTCTCTTATAATTTTGACTTCCCACCTTCCCTTCCATGCTGTTTTTCTACCCATCCCTTTTATATACTGTAAAATATCACAATTTTCACCAAATGCATATTCCACTGTTAGATAGATAGATAACTTCATTGCCATTGTACAAGTATAACGTTGTACAAGTGCAACAAAATTGAATGCCAGCCCATAAAAACAAAACAAAAACAGCACAAAAAAACACATTTTCAGCCACACATGCACATATGTACACACCCATCACAACTCTCTAAGGTCATATTATCTAGTTACAGCATTTAAGATGGTTATAGTTCTTGGGTAGAAACTATTCTTCAATCTATTTGTTCTTGATCTAATTGTTCTATATCTCTTGCCCGAAGGCAGTGGTGCAAAAAGACTATATCCTGGATGAGATGGATCCTGTAAAATATTGTTAACTTTTTTAAGGCAATGGGAACTGTATAGTTCTTCCAAAGATGGGAGAGGATCAGCAAACTTTTTCAGCAGGGGGCCAGTCCACTGTCTCTCAGACCTTGTGGAGGGGCAGACTATATTGGGGGGGGGGGGAAATGGCCCCACAAAGATCCCACAGATGCATTTTAAATAAAAGGACACAGCTTACCTGTGCCTTGCGAGCGGCAGGGGCTGTCGGTGGCAGCGGCAGAGGGACAATGAGTGGCGCGAAAGGGCTGGCTCTGGAGAGGGGCTGCTTAAAATGGTGCTCAACCAGCTCAGCCCAGTCCCCTTCCTCCTCTTGGCAGGGCGAGGAGAAACCAGGAGGGAGGGAGGAGGCGGTGTGGGGGGGAGTGTGAATGGTGCAGCCCTGAACGATCAGAATCCCCACGCCGATCCACGTGGCGATTCTCGGACCGTCCATGGGCTGGATCCAGAAGGCAACTGGGTCGGCTCTGGCCCCCGGGCCTTAGTTTGCCGGCCCCTGCTCTATTACATCACAAAATTCATCTAATATATGTATTCCTCTATTTCATATATTATCATTTCTTCCTGTTGCTCAAATTTCAAACACTGCCTGCAGTTTCATTTGGTTGCTAAATATTTTTTTTTTTTTCAAATAATCCAAAAAGGCTACCCTCTACGACATGCATGAGACAGTTTCTCGTTCATTATGATCTCTGTGCGGATGCACGAATAGAAAATTCTGCAGGTGAATCTTCAGAACGTTCGAGACACCCACCCACCTGCAGCAGGTGGGAGCCGTGAATCCAGTTTCACATTTTAATTGCCTGTGTTTGCTCACTTCCTCTCTTGGGTCAGTCGTAAACTCTCAGCCTAAGCTACCTCACATGGGTGTTGGGAAGATGCAGACGGAGCCAGTGTCCTTTAGCCTGCTGGATGCCTTTTTTGTACTATAAAGTTTATAAACAGCCGCACATCTCTCTATCCCCACCCCCACCTTACTGGCAACTTTGTACAGCTCCAAAGGCGTCAACCATTCTTAATCTGGCTTGATGATTGTTATTGTCGGATATTAAACTTGGCCGGTCCCATCTGGGAAAAAAAGATAGAATATCTTCCCATCAGAATAATATCTTTTCACAGGCTTGGTAGAATGGCAAATCTAAGGAAAAAGCGGGAGAAAAGGGAGAAGATAAGAGCATGGTTATTTATCAATTCTGGAAATAATAATAATAATAATAATAATAATAATAATAATAATAATAATTTATTTATTTGTACCCCGCCCATTTGGCAGGGTCTCCCCAGCCACTCTGGGCGGCTTCCAACAAAAATAAAAAATACATTACATATTAAAAGCTTCCTTAAACTCATTGGTAGCCAGTGGAAATAATTCTGGAAATTATTTTGTATGCTCGGACTGTCTCTGCATCAGCTGTAGTTCCTGAACAGTCTTCAAGGGCAGGCCTGTGGATAATGTCTTGCAGTAATCTAGCCCAGAAGCCACCAGAGCATAGACAAGTTGAAGTTCAACGCTGAACAAACAAATGTGTGTAAGTTGCCTGTTTGTGTTATCTAATGAGAAGAGACAAAGGTAGGCAGTTGGAGAGAAGAAAAGTGTAGCTGGCTGGATTAGGGTGCTCAGAAGACGGGCTGCTGCTGCTGGGAGTGTGTTATGAATGGATGGAGTGTTGGTGCTGACCTTTAAAGCCCTAAACGGCCTCGGTCCTGTATACCTGAAGGAGCGTCTCCACCCCCACCGTTCAGCCCGGACACTGAGATCCAGCGCCGAGGGCCTTCTGGCGGTTCCCTCACTGCGAGAAGCAAAGCTACAGGGAACCAGGCAGAGGGCCTTCTCGGTAGTGGCGCCTGCCCTGTGGACCGCCCTTCCAACAGAGGTCAAGGAAATAAACAACTATCTGACATTCAGAAACTACCTGAAGGCAGCCCTGTTTAGGGAAGTTTTTAACCTGTGATAATTTAATGTATTTTAATATCTGTTGGAGGCCGCCCAGAATGGCTGGGGGGACCCAGCCAGATGGGCAGGGTACAAATAATAAATTATTATAATATCACATATATATATGGATGAAGGGAGGGAGATATGGATGGGATGAATGAAAAGGAGAGAGGGCAGGGAAAGAAAGAATAAAGGTACCTCCTTTGCCTGCCTGCCTGCCTGCCTGCCTTGGCCATCGCTGGTAGGAAACCCCCAACCACTTCCCCCCAGTGATGTTTAAGACCTTCTATGATGCCCATGCCTGTTGTAAAGAATGTGATCACCACACTTAGGAAAAGCACTATGTGTCTGCACTATGATAACACAAGGATGTTTGTGATCTGCAAGGCAGCCCACTCCAGGCAGCATGATCGGCCGCTGTGAGGAATGAGGAGGCAGCTGGAGCCTCAGCACACTGCCTGCTGAGTCTTGAGTCTCCTTAGGGTACATAGGTGACACTGTGGTCTAAACCACTGAGCCTCTTGGGCTTGCTGATCAGAAGGTCGGCGGTTCGAATCCCCGCAACGGAGTGAGCTCCTGTTGCTCTGTCCCAGCTCCTGCCAACCTAGCAGTTCGAAAGCACACCAGTGCAAGTAGATAAATAGGTACCGCTGTGGTGGGAAGGTAAACAGTGTTTCCGTGCGCTCTGGTTTCCGTCACGGTGTCCCTTTGCGCCAGAAGCGGTTTAGTCCTGCTGGCCACATGACCCGGAAAGCTGTCTGTGGACAAACTCCAGCTCTCTCGGCCTGAAAGGGAGATGAGCGCCGCAACCCCATAGTCACCTTTGACTGGACTTAACCGTCCAGGAGTCCTTTACCTTTTGAGTCTCCCAGCAGGGTGGCAGGGATCCGCAAGGCCTTTCCCTCGAGGAGTTCTCTTGAGACAATTTATGCTAAGGGCTATGGGACAAATGGACAGGGGCAAGGAGGCAAGATTGTGATTTCTCATGGTCTGGGGAACGGTAGGTCCCTGAACAGCCCCACACAATCGTCTCACAAACTCATGCACAAGGGACATTGGAAATGGCAGGGGGCAGCCATCAGCAGGATTTGCCCCATCGAAGCGCATTCCGGCTGCCATTTGGAAGATCAGAGGACGGACACAGCAAACAACCACATTTTCAAGCAATTTGGGGGAAACCAAATGTTCTCCCAATGCATTTTTATAGCCACTTGAAATGGCTGACATTTATGTATGTATTATTTGGTAGCCATCTCAATTGTTTCCTATGGCCACCCCACCCCACCTTGTCGGTATATCTATTTTATTCTGAGCTTGTACAAGGGATGGCTACTGAATGCAAGGCAAGGGACAGCAAATCCCAGCTCACTTGCTGAATAAGTTCTTACTCTAGTAAACGAGCCCCAGAGCTAAAAAGAGCATCACAAAGCGACTTGGAAGAGGTCCCCCTGTACACAAGAGAGTCCCAATAAATTAGGATAACCACATACCTTTAACTGTTCAGCTTTGAACTCCAAATCTAAATTCAGTATTTCCTTGGGCTTTGGACGTTTCTTAAGCACTTTTTTGGGTTTGGGTGGATAATTTGATAATTTGAATGCGAGTTTTATACCTGAAACAGTTTTAGGAGGAGAGTGTTCAAACAATTTGGAATTTCAGTATATAACGTTTACTCTGTGTATGAAGGTTGTATCCTGGCTCCCACCCTATTCAATCTTTTTTTATCTGACCTTCCATCTTATCTTCAAAATGTAACCACTCATATTCCTTATTTAAATAATATTCCAGTTTCCATATTACTCTACGGAGATGACGCTGTAATGATTTCACTCTCTTCCCTGGGTTTAAAAAAATTACTTAAAGAGTTTCTCAAATTTTTGTTCTCTCAATAATCTCAAAATTATTTCTGATAAAACAAAAATCATGCAATTGACTCTATGTACCATATATTCCGGCGTATAAGACAACTGGGCGTATAAGACGACCCCCAACTTTTCCAGTTAAAATATAGAGTTTGGTATATACTCGCCGTATAAGAAATACGACCCGGCGTATAAGACAACCCCCAACTTTTGAGAAGATTTTCCTGGGTTAAAAAGTAGTCTTATACGCAGGAATATACAGTATGTACCAGTATGTATGTATGAATGTGTCTGTCTGTCTATCTGTCTGTCTTTCTGTCTTTCTGTATGTATGTATGTATGTATGTATGAATGTGTATGTCTATCTATCTGTCTTTCTGTCTATCTATTATCTATCTATCTATCTATCTATCTATCTATCTATCTATCTATCTATCTATCTATCTATCTATCTATCTACCTGCAGCCCACACTGTTCCCACTTGCACCTTCCCTGGTGGGTCTGCTTTGTCCCACTTCTTTAAGGTGCCAGTTTGGGAGTTAATTTCAGTAGGGAGAATGTAGCAGGACTTGTTTCACGTATTTTGGGAGATGTGAAACTCTTTGGCAGGAGCTGGAGGGGATGGCAGCGGGGCAGCGGTTGGGTGGGGAGACTAGACTCCCTGGATTCCGCAACCAACGAGAGGCTTGTACTCACATGGCCCATACTTTATATATTGCTCAAAGACGTCCCTGTACTGATCAATGCCCCCTTTGTCTTCAATCCTAGGAGAAAGAGATGCTGGAAGTAAAAACCCTTAAGACTGCAAATAATGCCAGGCACAGAGCCAAGATTTTACACGCTACGTCCACGTGAACATTGTGCAGTGGCTAGGCAGGGAAAGCAGCCGGGGGAAGGTATGGATTGAAATAAAATTAATGTGTGGGGAAAAACAAAGCAGACTTGAGTTCACGAGTCCTCCCCTAAGCAGAGGTGGTTGGGAGGACAGCTGGAACCTGATCTGCCTTTCCTTTTCTCAACTAGAAGGAAAGTGCAGGTCCCTAGACTCATGCACTGGAGCAGGAGAGCTTGATACTGGGGGTTTTATTGCATCCTCCATGCAGCGTGCTTGAGGGGTGGCCGAGCAAGCAAACTGCATTGCTTGAGGACAGTTGCTGCTGCATGTTGATCATTTTCAGCCTTCAGGACCCACGGCTGCCAATGCACGCAGTGACATCAACAGAGGTATAGTGTCTAGATCAAGGAAAGTGATAATACCACTCTGTTCTGCCTTGGTCACACCACACGTAGAGTGCTGTGTCCAATTCTGGGCACCACAATTTAGGAAGGGTGTTGACAAGCTGGGATGTGTGCAGAGGAGGGCAACCAAGTTGATCAAGGGCCTGGAAACCAAATTTTATAAGGAATGGTTGAAGGAGCTGGGTATGTTGAGCCTGGAAAAGAGATTGAGAGGAGATATGATAGCCATCTTCAAATTATCTTAAGGGCTGTCACATGGAAGAGGGAACAAGCTCTGGAGGATAGGAATCGAACGAATGGCTTCAAGTTACAAGAAAGAAGATTCCGACTAAACATCAGGATAACCTTCCTGACAGTAAGAGCTGTTCGACAGTGGAACTGTCTCCCTTGTGACATTGTGGACTCTCCTTCCTTGGAGGTTTTTAAGCAGAGGTTGGATGGCCATCTGTCATGGATGCTTTAGTTGAGAGTCCTTCATTATAGGGGGTTGGACTAGATCAGGCATGGCCAAACTTGGCCCTCCAGATGTTTTGGGACTACAACTCCCATCACCCCTAGCTAACAGGACCAGTGATCAGGGATTATGGGAATTGTAGTCCCAAAACATCTGGAGGACCAAGTTTGGCCATGCCTGGACTAGATGACCCTTGGGGTCCCTTCTAACTCTACAACTCTATGGTTATATGACATTTAGAAAGCCGTTCCATGTGCTGAAAAAGCCAAGATGGAGAGGTAGCACAATAAAAAAAATGAGGAGAAATCTACCGTATTTTTCGCTCCATAACGCGCACCGGACCATAACGCGCACCTAGTTTTTTGAGGAGGAAAGGGGGAAAGCCCCCCTTTTTGAGGATCAGTTCAAAGTTGTGCATCTTCTTTTGGAAGAAGAAAAGCCCCATTTGCAAAAGGATCAGCTCAGAGTTGTTGTGCTGCTGCTTTGCAAAGGAGAAAAGAAAGGGCTTTGAGCTGATCCTTTTGCAACTGGGGCTTTTCTTTGCAAAGAAAAGCCCCAGTTGCAAAAGGATCAGCTCAAAGTTGTTGTGCTGCTGCTTTGCAAAGGAGAAAAGAAAGGGCTTTGAGTTGATCCTTTTGCAACTGGGGCTTTTCTTTGCAAAGAAAAGCCCCAGTTGCAAAAGGATCAGCTCAAAGCCCTTTCTACAGTTTCCAAACAGATAATCTAATCAGCCAGTCACATGTCGCTGGGGAAACCAACAGCCTCCTCTGCAGGAGGACCTTATCTCTCTTCCCGATCTCTTTCTCTCTGCAGCGACCTTATCTCTTTTCCCGATCTCTTGCTGATCAGCTGTAAAGCGGCACCCTTTCAACACCCCCTTCTCTCTTTGTAAAAGAAAAAGCTCAATCTTCTTTTGGTCCCTGGGCAATTCAGCTCCAGGGACCATGCATTCGTTCCATAACGCGCACAGACTTTTCCCCTTCCTTTTTAGAAGGAAAAAAGTGCGCGTTATGGAGCAAAAAATACGGTATATTACTAGGGTTGAATGGTTACATAAGCATCTACCTACTTTGGGTTTTTCTCCGTAACAAACATGTTGGGAAGGGAACAGATGTCAGAAGACCCTATGAGCCCCTTATTTTTTGTCTGTCAAGGCTGAATCATTTTATTCTGTATGCTGGAAGTGCTCAAAATGACAACTTAAGATGGATTCTTCTTGGGAGTGAATAAAAGTCCTGGATTCTTTTTATTTTTTTAAAAATGGCTATAAATTCTACACTGGAAAGTTGCTTTCTGGTTTTGAGTCTTATTCCATTGCAGATAGGGGCTGCCATACGTCCGAGTTGTCATGGACAAGTCCAGGAATCGCTCAGCGAAATGGCGTCTGGGTGCATTTTTGCTGAATCTGCAAAATGTCTGGGGAAACCCGGACGTATGACAAGTTGGGCTATTTTTTAAAAAGAAACAAACAAAGGAAAGCCCTAAAACATTTGGGGGGGGGGGGAGATGTTCAACAGCTCAACAACTTTGTTTGGATTTTCACTATTGGGAATATGGCGACCCGAATGGTAGACTGCCAGATCAAACGCCTTTCAAGACTGTCTTCACAGTCCTGTCATATTTAGCAATCAGAAAATAAAGTGGGAAGTCTCTGGGTAGTTTCAGAAGTTTGAGAACTGAAGACGTCATCTCCAAAATCACTCACTCTTTCATCAGTGTCCTTTTAGTCTTGCTCTCCATCCAAGAGCCATCCGATTGGTGTAGGTGAGGAGTGATGTCGATTTCTGTGGGGGATTCTATGAGCTCCTGGACTACACATTGGAAAATTTCCTTATATGTCCTGCAACACATAAGCTACACAAAACCCAGCAATCTGAAAATCACTTTAATGGAAGCCGCTATCATGTTCTTCTCGTTTACAGGCTATTTTATCCTAGATCCCAAATTTGCTGGTTCTTAGCTTTGTTTAGCTCTCTTGCGTCACCTCCGGGCTGCCCGTATTTTGCAGGAACAATTCAAGCACATACCGTTCAGATTCATACGATTAAAGTGCTCTGCCACCTTAGCAGAACAAGTTGGCCTTTTTTGTGGGTAGAAAAGTGATGGGGAGATGCACTGAAAAGTGTGTAATCAACAAACGATTAACAGGGAAGAAGAAGAAGAAGAAGAGGAGGAGGAAGAAGAAGAAGAGTTTGGATTTGATACCCCGCTTTATCACTACCCGAAGGAGTCTCAAAGCAGCCACATTTTCCATTGAGGGGTTCGTGGCTGCACTCCCCTCAAGGGAGAAGTTTAAAGGAGCCCCCACCTCTGCATCAGATCCCCTGCAACCCCGTGAAGGCAGCCAGACTGAATAGTTGCTGGGGTTGGGGAAGGTAGAGGCAGGCCGGAAGCTGCATCTGAGAGCCCCTGCACCACCTGAAGGCAGCCGGGCGCTCCTCAGCTGAGCTGCCTGCTCCCGCTCCTACTTGCGTGCAAGCAGGTGTGGAGGCAGGGATCTCTCAACCCGAAGCCTGCACTCCACTTCTGAGGGATCCCCGCCTCCACTCCTGCTTGCACGTGAGCCCTCCTCTCCTCCTCCTCCCTGTTATAAACAAAAATCTGCCCTTATTCCCTTATGGGGTACATAAGAGTCCTTTGTAGGTCCTCCATCGGTAGGAGAAATTAACAGAGGCCAACCAGAGAAAATTGAGAAGCAAAGCAGCTAAGCTTGATCTTTATTAAAGCTGTTGCAACAGGGTCCTCACTCACCACATGCAGGAGGGAGGAGGAACCCAGAATAATGGTGTGCAAGCTGCTATATAGACTTTTGAAATTGCACCCCTCCAGCTCAAGACCACCCCCCAATACATCAGGGTTACATCATGAAAGGGGAGGTCTGGTGGCCATAATCTTAGCATCCTGGACCCTGCCCCATGTCTCCTCTTGCCCTCCACCAAAACCCATCAAGTGAAACAAAAGAGATATTTACATTTCCCTGTTTCCCAGCCAACTTAATCACACCCTTTTGTCTTCATCTGGGTTTGTTATATCTGTCTGGCGCTCAGTGTCAGGCCTGTCTTCCTGTGCTGCTTCAGACATGTGGCCTTGTTTGCTTGGTACACTTATGAACATTTATTATATATATATATAAGACCTTAAAATTCTCATTACATCCCCCACCCCTGGCATGGAAGCTACGGCCCTGCTGGGGTGATGGCGCATGTGCCCACAGAGAGGGCTCTGAGTGCCCTCTCTGGCATGTATGCCATAGGTTCGCCACCACTGACCTAGGTCTACACGTGCACATATGGGTAGACAGTCATGCTCACAGAACAGAGATCTCTGGGCTCGCTTCTAAAGAAATAATAATAATAATAATTTATTATTTATACTCCGCCCATCTGGCTGGGTTTCCCCAGCCACTCTGGGCGGCTTCCAACAGAACATTAAAATACAACAATCTATTACACATTAAAAGCCTCCCTAAACAGGGCTGCTAGAAGATGTCTTCTAAAGGTCTGGTAGTTGTTGTTCTCTTTGACATCCACAGGGCGGGTGCCACTACCGAGAAGGCCCTCTGCCTGGTTCCCTGTAACTTGGCTTCTCGTAGTGAGAGAACCGCCAGAAGGCCTTCGGCACTGGACCTCAGTGTCCGGGCAGAATGATGGGGTGGAGACGCTCCTTCAGGTATACTGGACCGAAGCCATTTAGGGCTTTAAAGGTCAGCACCAACACTTTGAATTGTGCTCGGAAACGTACTGGGAGCCAATGTAGGTCTTTAAAGACCGGTGTTAGGTGGTCTCAGCGGCCGCTCCCAGTCACCAGTGTAGCTGCCGCATTCTGGATTAGTTGTAGTTTCCGGGTCACCTTCAAAGGTAGCCCCACATAGAGCGCATGGCAGTAATCCAAGCGAGAGATAACTAGAGCATGCACCACTCTGGCGAGACAGTCCACGGGCAAATAGGGTCTCAGCCTGCATACCAGATGGAGCTGGTAGACTCCTGCCCTGGATACAGAATTAACCTGCGCCTCCATGGACAGCTGTGAGTCCAGAATGACTCCCAAGAAAGGGCAGAGAAACTGCAAACAAAGGGTAGCTGCCTACGGCTACCCCAGTGGGGGTTGATCTCAGCCCCACTGGGGTTAGAAGTGAGGGGAGGGGAGGAGGCCGACTGGGTCTCTTCACACTGACATCGGCTTCTCCTCATCCAAAGGAAACCACCAGGGCACATACTTTTTTTCTGATAACTATTCCACTTTCAGAAGTGAAGTTGTTGTTTGGAAAATTCAAACAATACTCACCCCTTCCATTTTCTCTGGCTTCTCGTCCAGGTAGTCTGCTGTTGGTAAAGGGTGCAGGGCCGCGGCGCAAAACTCACAGCAACCAAGATGGCAGAGATCGGTTTCAGAATGATCCTGAAAAGAGGTGGAGGGGTAAGCAAATGGCTTCTCAAGCTAAACTAGCTATTCACAGGAAAACATGTATATGAATGCGGTTTAGGCTCGGAGTCAAATCACTTTCCCAAGAGGAGGCCCCTTCTGTGATTGCAGACCAGGACAAGTGAACAGCTCATTCAATACAACGGGATTGACTTTGGCTCCCTGAAAACATTTGCTTTCATTTAAACAAATATTTAGAACTGTGGAGAAACAGTTTTAAAATGAGCGGACAACTGCTGTGGATGGGTGGGAATTCATGTCTACAGCTAGGTGGGAACTATTGTGCCTAAAAGGGACGCGGGTGGCGCTGTGGGTTAAACCACAGAGCCTAGGGCTTGCCGATCAGAAGGTCGGCAGTTCGTATCCCCGCGACGGGGTGAGCTCCCGTTGCTTGGTCCCTGCTCCTGCCAACCTAGCAGTTCGAAAGCACACCAAAAAGTGCAAGTAGATAAATAGGTACAGCTCCGGCGGGAAGGTAAACGGCATTTCCGTGCGCTGCTCTGGTTCGCCAGAAGCGGCTTAGTCATGCTGGCCACATGACCTGGAAGCTGTACGCCGGCTCTCGGCCAATAAAGCGAGATGAGCGCCGCAACCCCAGAGTCGTCCACAACTGGACCTAATGGTCAGGGGTCCCTTTACCTTTAAAGAAATATTTAGAACTGTGGAGAAACAGTTTTAAAATGAGCGGTGGGATGGGAATTCATATCTACAGTTAGGTGGGAACTATTGTGTCTAAAGAGGGCTTGTGTAATCCTTGGTTCTTGCCACCCTCTCTCTAAAATATTGCCTCCAATAGTCAAAATCTACATTCCCAGGGCTTTTCTTTCCCCAGGGGAAACTCACAGAAACTCAGTTCCGGCACCTCTCAGGTGGGCGCCATTGCCATTCTAAGAGAACGAGGGAGGTGTTCATGGTGAGTTCCGGCACCTATTTTTTTCTAGAAAAAGAGAACTATCCATTCCCCACAGGTAGATCGTTATATGTGACCATAGATGTCAATTGTACAAAACAAACCCCTACAAAGAGATGAACTGCAATACTCTTGGTCCCAACTATACGTGATCTCACCTCAATATCTGACTCGTGATCTTCATAACTCTCTTTGAAGTTTCCAAGCAAACGCACCGGAAATATTTTAGAAGGGGGTAAATATACAAAGATGAAAAACAAAGTTAATCCTTGGCAAAAAGCTTTTGTTAGGTTTGCTTCTTTGTTCAAAATGCAAGGTGCTTGGCGCAAACCGAGCCGAATGATAAGCATGGGACATAGAGGAGCCCTTTTCAGATAGGGGACAATGACAATAAAATACATTTCTTTTCTATTCTATTCTATTCTATTCTATTCTATTCTATTCTATTCTATTCTATTCTATTCTATTCTATTCTATTCCGTGTTTCCCCTATTTTAAGACACTGTCTTATATCTTTTTCCCTCAAAAAAACACAGTATGGCTTATTTTCAGGGGATGTCTTATTTTCAGGGGATGTCTTATTTTCATTATGCCAGTATGGTACGGTACAGCGGAGGTGGGGCCCCTGAGCTACGGTACTCTGGCAGGATTCGGGCGAGAGGTGTCTTTTTTTCCTGCACCTCTCGCTCGCTGGCTCCCTGCACTCCAGGAGCAGGCCGCAGAACTCGGGCAAAAGGCGCCTTTCCCCCCATGCCTCTTGCTGTCTCGCTGCTCCCTGCGCACCAGGAACAGGCGGGGCAGGACTCCGGCGAGATACATCTTTCCCCCCCCATGCCTCTTGCTTGCTGTCTCCCTGCGTGCCAGGAACAGGCAGGAGGGACTGAGGAGGAGGCGGAGCCGGGATGGGGACAATGGCGGCACTATGGCTTATTTTCAGGGTACGGCTTATTTTTCTCAAATCTGAAAAAATCCTGCTATGGCTTCTTTTATGACTACGTCTTAAAATAGGGGAAACACGGTTTATATAGAAAACCAAACTTCCCAACTTATTTCTCTTTGTAGGCGTCAGAGAGTGGTGGTGAAGTATAGTCATACCTTGGAAGTCGAATGGAATCCATTCCGGAAGTGCGTTCAACTTCTACAACATTCGGAAACCAAATTGCGGTTTTTGATTGGCTGCAGGAAGCCCCTGCAGCCAATCAGAAACCACGGAAGCCCCGTCGGACATTCGGCTTCCAAAAATAGTTCGCGAACCGGAACAGTCACTTCCGGGTTTGCGTGTTTGGGAGCCAAAACTTCCCGAGAACTATGCTGTTCGAAAACCAAGGTACGACTGTATACTTATTTCACCAAATGTTCCTAAAATCTTTATTGACCTGCTCTTTCTTATTGGGTATTGGAATTCTCATTTTGCTGCTACCATAAGCAATCTTAAACAGGAATGCCTTCTATATTTCTGTGTATATATGTGGGAAATTGCCTTGCTCTAAACCAGTTGCCTCGGGTCTCTTGGGCTAGATTTGGCTACTGTGTGAGTTCGTTGAATCCCTGGAAGGATGGTCTCAGTTCAGGGTTTGGGGTTTGACAGTGAACCCCTTAACCCTTTCGAACATCAGCTGGGGAAGACTGGAAGGGATAAGTTACAGATGAAGAAGTGTGCATGCACACGAAAGCTCATACCAATAACAAACTTAGTTGGTCTCTAAGGTGCTACTGGAAGGATTTTTTTTTTTATTCTTTATTTTGTTTGGAAGGGATAAATCATCATAATTTACAGGAAGAATGCTGTGTGCGCACACAGTATAACTCAGAGCACTAACCAGCCCCAAGCATTTATTCTGTATTATTACTGGTCTTTCACAAATCTGCCCATGGGAGGAGCAAAGAGAAGTAGGATTGCGGCAATGGAAGCCAGCTGTTAATTAAGAGAAGAACAAGAACAAGCTGGCATCTTAATGATTACTATGCCATGTGGGTGCTGCAAAAATGGAAAGAAGAAGAAGAAGAGTTTGGATTTGATATCCCGCTTTATCACTACCCGAAGGAGTCTCAAAGTGGCTAACATTCTCATTTCCCTTCCTCCCCCACAACACTCTGTGAGGTGAGTGGGTCTGAGAGACTTCAAAGAAGTGTGACTAGCCCAAGGTCACCCAGCAGCTGCATGTGGAGGAGCGGAGACGCGAACCCGGTTCCCCAGATTAAGAGTCCACCGCTCTTAGCCACTATACCACGCTGGCTCTCAAAGCATAAACAGCATCCAGCCCATAATAAACTGTTATGTTGAAAGGTCCCACCAGCAACATGGCTGTCTACTCCGGCACACAGTAGTTTGCAGAAGTCTTTCTCATTCTTGCTACCTGATGTCCATTTTTAACAGAACTCAGAAGCTTCCCTGCAAAGGTGATAGTTGAATGGAATGGGATACCTTACAACCTTATTTCTGTATCAAATAGTTCAACCTGTGGCTGATGAGATACCTTAAAATCTTATCAGTGTGACAAGGCGTACCTTCACTGACCACTTCAGCGACATCTGTTTTCTCTAATATGCTGAGAACTATTAGCTCTGTAGAACAAACAAACAAACAAACAAGGACTTTTGTGGCCTTCTGAAACTGAACCTCAAGCTACTTAAATGAAAAATTCCCCATCAACCTTTTGCCTCCTGCCTCCCCCCCCCCCGCAAACTGATATGATGATTGCAAGCAAGAGCAAGACCCTGAGTCAACAGACCTCTGTATCAGCCACTCTGCACTCATTGACATCTCTACCTTAACCAACAGTTAATATCTTGTAGATGAATGTGTAAAACGGACTCCATTGAAGAGCATTGTGTTTGAGGTGACATGAAGCTCTGCAGATGTTCTCTCTTTGGTTGATCTGTGATAGTTCTGGGGGTGAGGAAGGACTGGTGATCCAGAGCACACCAGGCCATTTTGCCAGGAGGAGCCACCAGTCCTCCAGCGATCCCAGGGTCTGGAAATAACGAGTTCCAGCGGGGCTTAGCCAGAGGAAGCAAAGTTCGACCAGGCCGGCCTGCTCTTATATAGACATTTGAAATTGCCCACGCTGGAGTTCAAGACCACCCCCCAGAAGCATCATACCTACATCATAGAAAAGGGCAGCCTATAACAGAAATCCGAGTACTTTGTTTATCCCCTACCTGCCCGGCTACCTGATGCCTTCTGATTGCCCTTCCTTGTAGTCTGGCAGTTCCTTTGAGATGGTAATCACTTTTAATTCCTGGGACAATGGGAAAGTTCCCTCACCCCCTCCTTCCTTGCAGAAAATATTTTGTCAGTTTGGGAGTCAAAATGGTTTCAGAGCTGCTCTCCTGTGCTGCTTCACACATGTGGCCCATACACTTGTGTACGTGTCTGCTTGGTACACTGATGAACAGTTGTTATATATATAAGACCTTAAAATTCTCATTACAACACAAAACACTGACACCAGTTATCAGGTGGCTAACATGTAAACAAGCTCTAGGACAGTGATGGCAAACCTATGACACGCGTGTCAGCACTGACACACACAACCATTTTCAGTGACACGCGCAGGGGCGTCCTAGCCATGGCGCCACCTTCTGGAGGGCGCCAGGAAGAGGCAGAGGCTGGACGCGGCGCCACTGCCGAAGCCTCCGCCGGCCGCTTTAAGCGAGAGCAAGCAAGGCGTGCAAAGGGAGACCACGCGCTTCCCCTTTAAGAGCAGAACCTCCGGTCTTGCTCCTCGCCTGGCAAAATGTATCATATCCGGTGGACGGGCTGGCGCAGCACGGGCCAATGGGAGCACAGGGTTTTCCGCGGGAGATCCGAATTTCGCGGCACGTAGCTTGGCGCTTTAAAAAAGAAGAAGAAGAAGAAGAAGAAGAAGGAGGAGGAACGGAAAGAGAAAGGGCCGGGCAGCCATCAGGTGCGCTCTTGCCCCAATCCAGATCTGTCCTTGCCCCTGGTGGCCCCTCTTCCGCTGGCCCCCCCTGATCCTGTGGGCAGCTGCTCACTTGCTGCTCCTGGACTGCGCAGGTAAGGACTGTGCTCTGGGGCGGGGGGGGAAATCATTTGCACTAAGCCCTTTTTTGCGGGGGGGCCACACACACAACTCTTTATGTATTGCATTTCATGGGCATTCAAAGGGGCAATAGGGGAGTTTCTTGTCCGAAGTGGAGCCGGATCCCTTTCCAAACATCTGTTTCCCAGACTTGTTGCTTGTTTTGTATGCCGTCCGCGGCAGGGGCCGCTTCACTCCTTGGCTCATAGCTCAAGCAAAAAACGAAACAAAGCTTAAAGGTTTTTTTTCTCAAAGTGACACACCATCCGAGTTATGCTCGGTTTTTTGGCGAATTTTGACACACCAAGCTCAAAAGGTTGCCCATCACTGCTCTAGGAGAATGCATTCAATTGGGTCAATATGTCACTCCAGAGTTTCCCTGAAAGATCTAAACGCATTACCGTTCATTGTTCATCCTCCGATTGCTTCTACGGATCAGATAAGAAAAGCATCATAAGGGGAGATACTATGTACTCTTGAACCCCAATAATGTTAAGCACATCTTTCTGTTGCTAAAACTCACCCTCACTTTCTCTGACCTCATGGCTGTCCTTGACACTCTTGCTTGCCTGCTCCAGCTTCCTTCTCCCTGTGTGAAAAATAAATAGAAATAGAAAATAGAAATACTTTGTCACTGTACCACATGTTTACAGTGAGATTAAACGAGCCCCCCTCCCCCCCACAATCTCTCAGTCCTTGTCACACTCTGTGTGCTGTCGTACCCCTAACATCAGCTGCAATGTTGCTGTCTTTCATTCAGCAGCCTCACGGCCCACGGGTAGAAACTGTTCTTTAACCTGTTGGTGCGGCTTATCATGTTTCTATATCTTCTGCCCGAGGGCAGGAGATTAAAAAGGTGCTGGCCAGGGTGTGAGTCATCTCTCGTGATAACATCTAGCGATAACATCTAGCGGACTCAGGGGACAGCCCACGATATCCTGTGCTGTCTTCACCACCCTCCGTAGGGACTCTCTGTCCATGGCTGTCAAGCCAGCATACCACACCGTAATGCAGTATGAGAGAACACTTTCTATCATGGACCGATAGAAGGAAATCATCAGTTGCTGTTCAGCTTTGTTCTTTCTCAAGACCCTTAGGAAATGAAGTCTCTGTATATACTGGTATATATCGCAACGCTGAGACAAGCAACATAAAAACCCAATACATAACCAACACAATAAAATACTGTATTCAACACAGAACGAAGGCAGCTGCCGAAGAGAACAACCGTACCGCCAGGACTTTAAAAATACATATGGCGTGTCAAAAGTCAAGGCTTCGGCGTCTACTGGAAGCAGCGTAATTGAAGTGGCAAACGTCCATGGAAGGGAATTCCACAACTTAGGGGCTGTTATAGAAGATGCTTTTTGAGGGTGATGGAACAGCCAAGAGGGCAACCTCTGCTGCTCTTAGCACCCAATAGGGTCTGTAGGGAAGGAGGCAACCTGGGGCAAGTAAAAAATACATACCTACACAAAAGAGCAGAGCATTCCAAAACAATAAAAAATTAGTGAAAACTGAATTTTAGACTTTAATTTTCCCACTCCTCATTAAGGGTTAGACATGATCTCTTAATTTTGTAGTAAGGTAAAGTA
The DNA here is from genome assembly GCA_034642065.1 of Darevskia nairensis. Classification (NCBI taxonomy): domain Eukaryota; kingdom Metazoa; phylum Chordata; class Lepidosauria; order Squamata; family Lacertidae; genus Darevskia; species Darevskia nairensis. The sequence continues at coordinate 609,197 of JAWWNI010000290.1, forward strand.
AAGGGGCCCCTGACCATTAGGTCCAGTCGTGTCCGACTCTGGGGTTGCGGCGCTCATCTCGCATTATTGGCCGAGGGAGCCGGTGTACAGCTTCCGGGTCATGTGGCCAGCATGATAAAGCCGCTTCTGGCGAACCAGAGCAGCACATGGAAACGCCGTTTACCTTCCTGCCGGAGCGGTGCCTATTTATCTACTTGCACTTTTACGTGCTTTTGAACTGCTAGGTTGGCAGGAGCAGGGACCAAGCAATGGGAGCTCACCCCGTCGCAGGGATTCGAACCGCCGACCTTCTGATCAGCAAGCCCTAGGCTCTCTGGTTTAACCCACAGCGCCACCTGGGTCCCTAATTTTTTGTAGTAGTTTAAAGGAATCTAACTAATAAAAGAAATAGCATTTGAAAGATAAAACCACAGCATTTTAAATGCAATCAAATTTTGCCAAATTCAGCCCAAAGCTGGTTTTCAGTGTGTGCCTGTGTCATTGTTTAGAACACACTCTCCGAAAAACAAAACTGTTTAAGGCCAGCACAGTATTCTTATTATCATACTTTTTTCTTCTGAACTCATGTCTGAGTAACTCCATTCTGTCTGAGTTTCCACATCTGTAACGCCACATTTTCTGCAATGGGAAAAGAAAGGTTCAGTAAGAGACTTCCTGTTTTAACAAAGATGCCCCATATATACTTTGATGTTGTTTGAGGGCAGGGGGAAAGAATTCTGAGCTATGTAATCCAAAAACTGTGCTAAACACACACACACACACACAGAGAGAGAGAGAGAGAGAGAGAGAGAGAGAGAGAGAGAGAGTTTATGGTTATAAATTTATTTATTTATTTTCAATTAAAATTTTATTTCCATTTATAATTCCTTACAATTCATATCTGAGCTTTACATAAATGTGAACAATATGTCAATATATACAAATCTTTTCTAGATCTGTTTTATCCGCTTTAAACCCACCACCCATTTTCCCTTCACCCTTATCACTTCCCTCTGACTCCAGCTTAATTTCATTAAACCTTTAAGATTATTTGTCAACCTGCATTCATTACTGTCAGGGATCTGCCCACCCCTGCCAGTCCAGCTCTGAGTGCTTACAGGGACCCGCAGCCTGTGTTAACGACAGATTCATCTTCGAGTGAATCTGGCAGCCCCTTTTCGAGGGAGGAGCAGTTAGTGGCTGGGAGCCAGGGAGTGCCAGGTGTCCAGGGAGTTAATGGGAGACCAGGCACCACCCAGCAGACTCGCTCAGAGGGGGAGGCGTCAGTTCCGGCGCATATCTCACGCAGGAGAAGGCGGCAATTTAGGATGCCGAGGCTTTGGTGTTGGCGCCAAAACAGAAGGGAGGCACTTCCGGATTCTGCTAGTGACTGAGCAGACATGATAAGACTGAGCTCTGCACTGTAAATAGCTTTGCACAAAATAAAGAGACTTACCAAGACAAGATGGCTTGGTATTACTATTGAACAACCGATAAGAGAACCTGACAATTACATACTTCTTATCCCCTTTTCCCCTTTTATCCATTACTACTTAGTCAGATTTATTAATTGTAAAAATACTTCACATTTTTACTCTAGGCATATTAGCATATCTGTTTTTGAGCAGTGTTTTGCCAAATAGTCTTCATAGCATTTCCATTCATTTTTAAACTTTTGATTAGACTGATTTCTTATTGCTGCCGTTAATTTGGCCGAAGTTAGGTATTCATTTAATTTATTAATTAATTAAATAAATTAAAAATCAAATAAAATAAATTATGGTTGTAAATTTATATTGTAAACCACTTTGAGGTTGTTGGTGTGTTTTTTTTACAACCAAGCAGTATATAAATTTCATAAATAAAAGAAAGCAGCATGGCAATGCTGAGTTTAGTTAACATCTACAGTAGAGGAGACCACTGTCTCTATTCAGACAGAAGTGAATTTTTCTCAATTCCCTGACGAATTGTAATTCAGCCGTTTCACACTGGAGTTTCCCTTTTAGATTCCTTTGCCCCAAAGTAGCTACCAGAAGATCAGCTGCAGAGTCCCATGGTAGACTGAAATGCTCTCCTACTGATTTATGAATATTGCTATTTCTGATGTCAGATTTGTTTCCATTGGTTGCTTTTCATGGATGCTGCCTGGTGTGTCCTGTGTAGAATGTGGAACATGCAATTACATTGGAAGATGAACAGGCGATTATCAAAGAAAATTATCAGGCCCTGCAATAGCGTTGCCAGAGTATATTTATGGTTTTCCTTGGAACTAGTTTTTGCCTCTTCCCTCCCCTCCCCTCCCCTCCCCTCCCCTCAACAAGGGATCATTTGTCAATTAGGAGTGATGCACAGATGTCCATTTTCAGAAGGAAGGGGGCCTGTTCTGGTGGCTTTTTGGATTCAGTATCAGAAACAAGTTAGCAGGGCTCTGAGCTAAACCATATCTTAAACTACTTATTTAATAGGCTGTACGTCTGGACACAGCACCGTTATTGGTGTTAATGAAATGTAGAGCAGAATGTTACTAACATCGTTGGCAACTCCGCTTTCATTGATATTTGAGACTCAAGAACTGAAGATGATGGAGATCTTGCCTGGGAATCTGAAGGAAGAGAGAAAGGGACAGCAGAATAAAACAGGGGTAAAAGTTGTCGCCATTTCATTAGCTCAGCCTTCCCCAGAGCAAAAAAACAAAAAACAAAACAAAAAAGGATGTAAAATAAAGGCTTCCTTCCTCTCCTGGGGAGGGGAGAAGTGTTATGAAGGGCATAGCGGTCAACCCTCCCTTTTTTTGCGGGAAACTCCCTTATTCCAATGCCGTTTCCCGCTGCTATCCCGGATTGCTATCCCGGGCTGCGTACTCCGCAAACCCGGAGGTGCAACACGGAGCGCGGACGCTTCTGTGCATGTCCGCTCATGCGCAGAAGCGGTATGCGCAGATCGCGCATGCGCAGAAGCTCGATAGCGCGCTTTCGCGCGCGCCCGGGTTGCACACTGTTCGGGGTGCGAATGGCGCCCCGGAATGAATTGAGTGCGCAACCCGGGGTACCACTGTAGTACTACCCAGTCCTTTAACTTAAGGTCCAAGGGTGGGTTACAACATTAAAACACAATGTCACAACACAATATCATAGCTGTCAACCCTCCCTTTTTTTGGCGGGAAACTCCCTTATTCCAATGCCGTTTCCCGCTGCTATACCGGATTGTTGATATCCCTTAAATTCCCCGGATTTCAAAGGAAGCAGCTCCTCTCCCTCCCTGCCGGCCAGGGAGGTTCCTCAGCTGCGTTGCTCGGCTGCCAATAAGGAGTCTGAGACCGACTGGGGGGCGGAGCTTGCATGCCTTGTGCAGCCAGACCCTCACGCCCAACCAGACAGACAGCCTGCCTGCCATCTACGCGCTCACTCTTTCCCTCACCCGTTCGCGCGCAGCCTCTGGAGCGCAGGGTGGCGAGGCTACTTGATGCCATTGCACCGCCCTCGCGGCATCCCTTATTTTCAAATCTGAAAGTTTGAAAAAATCCCTTATTTTCAAATCCGAAAGTTGACAGCTATGATGAAGGGAGATTCCCAAAGCACTGAGCATAGAACAGGCATCCCTAAACTCGGCCCTCCAGACGTTTTGGGACTACAATTCCCATCATCCCTGACCACTGGTCCTATTAGCTATGGATGGTGGGAGTTGTAGTCCCAAAACATCTGGAGGTCTGAGTTTGGGGATGCCTGGCATAGAACTAGCAACCCACCTTGTACCGTAGGTCACCAGCGCCAGCAATTGAGCTGGTGGGCAATTGGGAACCAACACAAGGGATTTTGACAGGTGGTTGAAATAACCTCGCCTGTCAGTCATAGAATCATAGAATCATAGAGTTGGAAGAGACCACAAGGGCCATTCAGTCCAACCCCCTGCCAAGCAGGAACACCATCAAAGCATTCTTGACAGATGGCTGTCAAGCCTCTGCATAAAGACCTCCAAAGAAGGAGACTCCACCACACTCCTTGGCAGCAAATCCCACTGTCGAACAGCTCTTACTGTCAGGAAGTTCTTCCTAATGTTTAGGTGGAATCTTCTTTCTTGTAGTTTGAATCGTCTTTCTTGTAGTTTAGTCACATGACATCGTAACACCATCATGTTATTTTCAGGCGCGGCGAACCTGCTCACGTGTCAAATTTTACCTGCATGGCTGATCCGGATAAGGATCTGACCCACGGAGCCAAAAATGTTTCCTATCCCTGGGCTAGTGGGACTGGTCATCTTGACTACAGATTTGACTCAGCAAAACATATACCCAGGATATTATAAATTATAATAATGCAATAAATAATAGAGACACACGCAGCTTCAAATCCACATTAAACTCCCAGGTGGATGAGACCAGTGCCATTGCCCCGATCCTATACAGTTCCTGATTCCCCAGCTGCTTTTGAGCTTTTTTAAAATAAAATAAAATAAAATACTAGATTAAATTGTAGACTTCCCATATCTCATGTAGTTGAGCAAATCTCTATTTTGCTGGCTGGCAATAATGTATTTATTACTGCACTGGTTGCAAAATTTGCCTTGGCTGCAAGTAAGTTCAGAGCTAGGCACCAAGACAAGTATCATAAGGAGGAGTGTGAGATGTGGAGTGCTTAATTTACGCAGGTGTGATTTTTGCATTTTTGTACGTTCGCTTTGCTGTTGTTGTTGTTCAGTTTTAAATCCATTATTTGTATTTTATGCATTGTGACCAGGAAGTCTCAAATACTTGCCAGGGAATAATATACAGGTACCTTTTTTTGAGGCTTGTTTAACGTTTTCTGAGACATCTTTGCATGTGTCCTCCACATAGATAACAACAGAAGCTGCCTTTGATTCCTTTTTATCGGACAGACTTTGCTCCTTGCTTCCACTTGTACTAGCTCCGCTCTGATTCAAAAAGAGATTGCTCTGCGTAATGTACGCTTCTATTGACTGTCTAGCAAGGGCAGATTTCGAAGCAGAATCCTTCTCTTGCAGTTTCTTAACGTTTTCTTCAGTGAGAAGCAAGCTGGAAGGTTTGGGATCTGCTGGCTGGGATGTAGAAATTGAAGGGGTTCTTTTTGGTTCCAAATGGTCTTTTCTAGCAGGCCCAGGCAGCTTCTGTCCACTTGACATATTGTCAACACACAAAGGAGACTGGGCTCTGAAAGCAATAAAGGAAACAAAGGGACAATTAAATAATAAATATGAATATTATTTACCCGTCCTTCACCCCGATCTCCTGGGGTGGGTTACAATTATTAAAACACAATGTTTAAACATTTTTAAGCCACTTACGACCACAAAAAAACAGTTAGGTCCTAAAAATATACACCTCAAGTCAGGGCTGGCCCACCCATGAAGCAGACTGCAGCCAGGACCGGTGCTGGCAATTTTGGCGCCCTAGGCGAGGGGGCGGGCCACGTGACGTCATTGCGTATGACGCACGTTGCGGAGCGGTGCCCCGCCCCCTTCCCGGCCGGGCGCCCCCCACCGCCGCGGTTTGCTTGCTCCGCCGCTGGTTGGGGCGGCAGTGGGCGGCGGCGGGGGGCAGGCTGGCCAGCGCTCCCTCCATTTTGGCGCCCTAGGCAATTGCCTAGTTTGCCTAAATGGGTGCGCCGGTCCTGACTGCAGCAGCTACCCTGTTTCTCCTAAAATAAGACGTAGCCATAAAATAAGCCGTAGCAGGATTTCTACACATTTGTGAAATATAAGCCATACCCCGAAAATAAGCCATACCCCGAAAATTAGACGCAGTGACGCGCTGCCTTTCCCTTAAGACAGTGCTCCCCAACCTTTTTATCGTCGCGGACCGGTCAACGTTTGATAATTTTACCGCGGCCCGCTGAGGGGGGGACATTGATTGTTTATATTTTAGATTGTTTTGATGTCATAATTTTAATTTAATTGTATTTAAACATGCCTTCAAAATAAAATACAGTTACACCCAAAAATGAATATAAAGTGATTTAATATTTTAACATCACAGTAAATAAAATTGAAATAATTTAATGTTCCTTGGGCTGCCCGGTACCATTTGATCCATGGACCGCTACCGGGCCGCGGACCGGGGGTTGAGGACCACTGCCTTAAGACATCCTGGATAGGCGTGGCTATGCAGCGTACTGACGCAGAGCAGTTAAAATAAGACATCCCCCGAAAATAAGCCATACTGTGTTTTTTGAGGGGGGGGAATGTAAGACGGTGTCTTATTTTAGGAGAAACACGGGTACCTTGGGCAGTGGAATCCCAGACCCTCCAAGTGTCCCTATTTTCCAGGGATAAAGGTAAAGGGACCCCTGACCATTAGGTCCAATCGCGGACGACTCTGGGGTTGCGGCGCTCATCTCGCTTTATTGGTTGAGGGAGCCGGCGTACAGCTTCCGGGTCATGACTAAGCTGCTTCTGGCGAACCAGAGCAGTGCACGGAAATACCGTTTACCTTCCCGCCGGAGCGGTACCTATTTATCTACTTGCACTTTGACGTGATTTCGAACTGCTAGGTTGGCAGGAGCAGGGACCGAGCAACGGGAGCTCACCCCGTCACAGGGATTCGAACCGCCGACCTTCTGATCGGCAAGCCCTAGGCTCAGTGGTTTAACCCACAGTGCCACCCGCGTCCCTATTTTCCAGGGATAGTCCTGGATTTACAGAAGCCATCCCAGTTTCTGATCTGATCCCAGAATGCCCCGCTTTTCCTTAGGATGTCCCTATTTTAATTGGAGAGATGTTGGAGGGTGTGGCAGGACATTCCGATTAGCTGGGCTAATGGTTTGTTTCTCTCTTTTTATATATATAATCTTTTTATTTGATTTTCAAAAAAGAGAGGGGGGAAACATATATCAAAACAGCACAAAATCCAAATATTGAGATTACTCTGAATCTCCTGACTCCCCCACCCCATCCCTTCCATGGGTCCTTTTGATTCTATTTTCAATACTTCTCCAATTTTTCATCTTCCTAAATCAACTATACATTCTGTTACATTACAAGTGTATTTAAAATCCTGCTAATGTTTTGACCCGTTTACAATGATTTTGTATATACATTGTAAACATTTCCCATTCTTTTTTTAAATTTCTTGTCTTCTTGATTCCTGAGCTTCCCAGTTAATTTTCGCCATTTCGGCATAGCCCATCAACTTGATTTGCCATTCGTGGTTTGTTTCTCTCTTACCACTTGTGGTTTGAAATTTCTGTAGCAGCACACTTAATGGTACAAAAACATTCTCCAGTCACTTTCCACTGAGGTAGTTGCACTGGATCTATGCTATAAAGAAAAGTGACAGAAGTTTTTGTTGTTGTTGATAAATAACATATATATTTCTTACACTTATCGTGTGTGTGTGTGTGTGTGTGTGTGTGTGTGTGTGTGAAAGAGAGAGAGAGAGAGACAGACAGACAGACAGACAGACAGACAGACAGACAGAAATTCCCAGGAAGCAGGATAGTTCTTTTGAATTTGTGCGGTCCAAGGGCTTGGCATTACGAAGAAAGCAATTGGCTTCAGGCACAGAAATTGTTTAGTTCTCTGTTGTGGATTTTTTAATTTTATTTTTAAGCTTCTCAGTCAATTAAACAAGAAAATAAATTTGAATTTGAAAACCATCAATGGGGAGAGTAAATTCCAGGGAAATCATGATCAAAGTTCAGGACTTCTGTTGCATTTACCTTACTTTTGAGGTGGCTTAGTGGGTATGTAAGTGTCCTTTCTTTCATTCTACGTATCATCTCACCAGAAGTATGATCTCTGCAGTCTTCCCCAGGCACCTGCACATCAATGAAAGCCCAGAAGAAGACATCATGGGGCAATTCCTCCCCTGGGACTTTTCTGGACCAGGAAGTGTTGTCAGCCAGGGAGGCTTCAGAGTACTGGATAAACGTCCCATGGAAAGAAAAACACACTCCAACCTTGGCTACCTTGCAACAATAAGGTAAGGTCAAAACTAGGGCTGGGCGATATATCAGCATGTTGTCCAAAACCGGTTTGAAGACCATATCGTGATAACGGTTTCATAATTTTTGACCTGGCAATATATCGTGAATCATGGTGTGTGTGTGTGTGTGTGTGTGTGTGTGTGTGTGTGTAAATGGAATATATCCATATATTCCATTTATATCTATAACTACACATTATATTACATTGTTATCTCGTTGCTGAATTTCCAGTAAGAAGTATTATCCTATACAGTCATACCTCAGGTTGCGAACGCTCCGTGTTGAGTACGTTCGGGTTGCGTACTCCGCAAACCCGGAAGTGCAACATGGAGCGCGGACGCTTCTGTGCATGTCCGCGTGGTCCGCGCATGCGCAGAAGCGTTCTGTGCAGATCGCGCATGCGCAGAAGCTCGATAGCGCGCTTTCGCGCACGCCCGGGTTGCGCACTGTTCGGGGTGCGAATGGCGCCCCGGAACGAATTGAGTGCGCAACCCGGGGTACCACTGTAGTACTACCCGGTTCTTTAACTTAAGGTCCAAGGGTGGGTTACAACATTAAAACACAATGTCACAACTCAATATCATAGCTGTCAACCCTCCCTTTTTTTGGCGGGAAACTCCCTTATTCCAATGCCGTTTCCCGCTGCTATACCGGATTGTTGATATCCCTTAAATTTCCCGGATTTCAAAGGAAGCAGCTCCTCTCCCTCCCTGCCGGCCAGGGAGGCTCCTCAGCTGCGTTGCTCGGCTGCCAATAAGGTGTCTGAGACCAACTGGGGGCGGAGCTTGCATGCCTTGTGCAGCCAGACCCTCACGCCCAACCAGACAGACAGCCTGCCTGCCGTCTACGCGCTCGCTCTTTCGCTCACCTGTTTGTGCGCAGCCTCTGGAGCGCAGGGTGGCGAGGCTACTTGGTGCCATTGCACCGCCCTCGCGGCATCCCTTATTTTCAAATCCGAAAGTTGACAGCTATGCAATATTAAAAACAGTTTGAAACAACTTACAGCTGTCCTATTGGTCCTGCAGCCCTCCACTGATGCTGAGGAACTCACAGGGGAGTTAATGAAGGGCTATTCCATTCTCAGAATTCTGTTGGGGTGGTTTAGGGAGAGAGAGAGAGAGAGAGAGAGAGAGAGAGAGAGAGAGAGAGAGAGAGAGTTGCTGGGTGGAAGTTTGAAGGTCTTTTGAATGAAGGCTACAGCACACCTGCACTCAACACTGGGAATGGCAGTGGCTGGACCTATGAGAACCATTTAAAACATACAAAGGGAGCAGACGGCTTTGAAAGGCACCATTAGTGCACATTTTAATAATTATCCACTCAATCAACAAAACAACATAGTAAAGTCAGTCATTATAATCCCTATTTACAATGCGGAAACTGGAGCAAGGCAATAATGTGTTACTTCAGGTCGCCAATGACCACAACGGGGGTATCACCCCAGGTCCGATAAACGCTATGATGTGCTGCAATGAAGTCATTGTTGAGAAACTCTGAATGCAACTTTGATGAAAACCGATTTGCAAAATACTTTACCTCCCTCCTTCGCCACTTGCTTGGTTTCTAGATGTGCTTAGATGCTGCTTCAGTGTCACAATGGAGCTGACACGCCCCCCACCCCTTTTGTTGCATACAGTTTGCTCCTGTAAGCAGCAAGCAGCACTGGAAACCAGTTTGAAGGGAGGAAAGGTGGCGGCGACTCTCCCTTTGTGGTCCATGCTTGGTATCTGAAAGCACAAGGAAGACCACTTTCAGGAGAAAGTAAGTAAGTACAGCCAAATTTAGCCACATAGTTCAGCCACTGCCTTCTATTCCCCCCCCCCCAAATTATTGGTTTTTACAGTTTTTAAGCACATAACATAACGGTTAAATTTCCATACTTCCCCCCTCTCACTGTGGGAAGCAACATTCATCCCCCTCTCTCACAAGGGTAGTCACCATCATCATACATTTAACCTTGCTAACATTATTTATTATCATTGCTTAGGCCTGGCCCAATTCTGTGGGCCAGGTAATCCTTCTTTCCTCAATTTCATATTTCGGTTGACTTCCTCAAGTCCCCCTCCGTTGAATTCATTATCATTCCTCTCTAACAGTTTTCCTACTCCTAATTATTAAAACATCATAAAATACAAAAATCATTTTGCTTAAAACACTCCTTTTTCCAAACCTCAGCATTTTGGTACTTCTGCTCTTTTCCTATAATCTTATCCAATTCCCTTACTTTAACCTAATTTCAAACTCCTACTTTTTACACCCTTACCTCCCTCTGGTCTCGGAATTTTTAGCTAAATTTCCCCCTACTTAACTCCTAATTTAAACATATAATCATTTATGCCAGTAATCATATCCAAACGTCATAGTCCTTTAAGCCAGAAAGAAAATCAGATTCAAATATGTCCTTTTCAGCCCACCCCCAGCCACTGCCCTCTAGACTTCTGTCTCAGCAGACGTCCTTCACAGATCTGCAGAGACTTTTTCCCCTGGAGAGCTGAACTGTCTGTCCTCTTACCTAATCTCATACATAAAGGTAAAGGCACCCCTGACCATTAGGTCCCGTCACAGACGACTCTGGGGTTGCGTGCTCATCTCGCTCTATAGGCTGAGGGAGCCGGCGTTTGTCCGCAGACAGCTTCCGGGTCATGTGGCCAGCATGACTAAGCCCCTTCTGGCGAACCAGAGCAACGCACGGAAATGCCGTTTACCTTCCCGCCGGAGCGAGCGCACCCCGTCGCGGGGATTTGAACCACCGACCTTCCGATCGGCAAGCCCTAGGCTCAGTGGTTTAGACCACAGCGCCACCCGCGTCCCTTAATCTCATACATATAGCACAAGTAACCTGAGCTGTAGCCCATCTATGACTCAGTTGCCGTATTTAACTGAATCAAGACTGAGGGCTTATCCACACTTCCCGTTTGCTGGACTCTTTCCAGGCATTTTAAGTCCACATTTTAACACTCCATGTCTGAGCATCGTTGTGCTTATTTTTCCACCTGAGCTTTCCCTGCTTAAAACCTGCTCTTTAAAGCTGATTTGGAGCAAACGTCCATTCAGATGTTTGTGGGGAAAGCTCCGGATCAAAATAAAGGGTGCTTGGACGCTTTAATTGCCTTCATAGAATTGTTGAGTTGGATGGGACCCAAGGGTCCTCTAGTCCAGACCCCTGCAATGCAGGCATCTTGGCTACAGCAGCCATGACAGATAGCCATCCAACCTTTGCTTAAAAACCTGCAAGGAAGGAGAGTCCACCGCCTCCCGAGGGAGACCATTCCACTGTCAAACAGCTCTTACTGCCAAAAAGTTTTTTCTGTACGTTTAGTTGGAATCTGCTTTCTTGTAACTTGAAGCCATTGGTTTGAGTCCTGCCCTCCAGAGCAGGAGAAAACAAGATTGCTCCCTCTTCCATGGGGCAGCCCTTGGTATATTTGAAGATGGCTCTCATATCTCCTGTCAGTCTCTTCTTTACCAGGTTAAACAAACCCAGCTCCTTCAACTCTTCCTCATAAGGCCGAAAATAAAAACATAAGAGTCATCCATCACCTGTGCTGGGTGATACCAAGGACCAGTGCTATTTTTATAGGAAAAGGGGTGCCGGAACAGAGTTCTTGTGCGTTCCCCATTAAAAAAGCCCTGCCAAGGACCTCCCAGTTCTTTGTCCACCCATTGGCAGCCAGTCACTTCTAGGAAGTTAACAAGCTTGGCAAGGTGATAATTTTACGCAGGCCCTCAACATCTGGCACTCAAGAGCACAAAAGGAATTCTGGATGAGCCCTCAAGAGTTAATAGTTCCCAGCAACCTTTACCAAACTACAGTGCCCAGAATCCTTTGAGGGAAAGAACTTGCTTCCAACGTGCTTTAAAGATATTGTGTGCAACCAGCCTATGCCTGACCTTTATTGAGTATTTATTCTGATTTGTTTACTGGGTGTTTATCATCAGTTCACCCCCAGCACTTTCCTGCAAAGCTACAAAAAGTCCCTCTGTATTTTTTTAAAAAGTGGATTTGTTGCACCACGGCAACAGAGTGCTTTAGTCCACTTTTAATTGTGAAAGTTCCGGTATGAGCTTGCTTCCCTCCTGTGAAATACTGACATCCTGGAGGGCCCGCAGGTAGAAAGCTCAACATACAGGTCAGCTGTCTGAACAAAGCTGCCTAGACTCCTGAACTGGGGTCCATTGGGGATATTTTCCATAAGGCTTATAGCTCTGCCATCTCAATTTCAATATGGAGGTATTGAAGATAAGGCTGCCATACGTCCAGCTCTTTCCGGACACGTCTGGGATTCGGCCAGCAAAATGGCGTCCAGGTAGATTTCTGCTGAATCAGCAAAATGTCTGGGAAAACCTTGACGTGTGGCAAGTTGGGCTAATTAATTTTTTAAAAATAATAATAATAAAAGCCCCAAAACAAGCTGCTTCATCATACATGTACACTGTGACAAACAAGATACCGTATATACTCGAGTATAAGTCGACCCGAATATAAGCCGAGGCACCCAATTTTACCACAAAAAACCTGGGAAAGCTTCATAGGAGCCACTGCCTGCCTCACTCGAGTATAAGCCGAGGGCGGCTTTTTCAGCACAAAAAATGTGCTGAAAAACTAGGCTTATACTCGAGTATATAGGGTACATAGCTGTGTATTTAATTGCATGGCTGGTTTGGCCCTCAAATGAACAGGCAATGATGTTGGGAGGAAAAGTTACACAAAGAGAACAGGCTGATTAGTAGTAACTGCTTAGGTAGTGTCAGAGTTGACTTAAAACTTTGCAAGAGCTTATATCAAGGCCCTTCTCCCCCAAAGTGACTTTATAAACTCCCCAGACATAAAAGATCAATTAAAAGAAACAAACAAGGTATTCACAAAGAGAAAGTGAAAACATAGTTTGGATATGCTATGGTCTCTGTATTAACTTGAAAACAGCTTTGTTTCATTGCTTAATTTCATGTAATGTATCGTCTTAATAATGAATGCAATGTCTTTTGATTCCCCGTCTGTTGTTTCCGAAGCACCAGTGGTAGATTTTTGTACTGCTTGCTAAGGAAATTCTTTGACGTGTCTCTCTCTTTGTTTCATGCAGTAATCCAGCCCTTCAGTTGTCCTTTTGAACCAATGCATGTAGCTGGTGGATGGTAAAAAATGGATTACATCCCGCCACGGGTCAAACTGAGCGATGACACCTTTATCTTCATAGATGGCAAATGGGTGAACGAAACCTATATTCAGTCAGCACTCTCTTCCGCCACAGAAGCCCGACACAAGCAGTCAGGCAAGAAGATGCAAAATGACTGGACCCTTTGGGAAGAGAACAAAGCCCTTTGGGAGGAAAACAAAGCCCTCCGAGTGGAAAACAGGGCTCTCCGGGATGAGAATAAGGCCCTGCAGTCCCTTCGGATGGAGAACAAGGGCATCCAGGTTATTTATGACGAGAGCCTTCAGCAAGTCCTCCAGAAGGAAAACCACCCTTTAGCAGCAATTCCGATCATAGCAGGGCTCAAGGATAGTATGGGGGAGAAAGCCCTCCAGGTTTTTAGAGATGAGAAGAAAGCCCTCCAGATCTTCCGGGAAAAGAATATGGCTCTGAGGGTCTTCCCAGACGAGAAGAAATCCGCTCCATTCCTGCAGGAAAAGCAACCTGCTCAGTCATCAACAAATGAATTTACCCCAGCCCAGGAAACCAGTAAAATTGTAGGCCCGGAAGCCAGCAGTACGACTGCATCGGCTGAGGCAGCCGAAGCTGTCCAGGAAGCTGTCCAAGGGGAGAGGAGAGCTTTGTCAGTTCAAGAAAGAAACAAAGCCTTATTGCCACTGAAGGAGAATGAGGCACTTGAAGTCGTCCAGAAACTGAACGAAACTGTTCTGTGGCTCCTAAGAGAGAACCATGCGCTACTGGAAGAAAAGCAAGACCTCCAGACCATCCAAGGAGGGAACAAAATACTTTGGGAGGAGAACAAAAAGCTGAAGCTCCAGCAAAAAGCCATCAAAGTCGCGATCAGTAAGATCATTGCTCAGATGGATCTTCTTCACGAGGAGCTGCACTCCTTTGATCCCATGGAGGAGTCCGAGATTGGAATGAATAATCCCGAAAGCGCTTGAAACTAGAGTTAGCTGCAGGGAGAGATGTTAGGGTGCATAGCAGGCAGTTCACATTTGTAAAATTATCTCTCTCCTGCGTCATAAACCTGAATAAAGTTCTGTTGTGGATTCAGCAAAGCAGTGATGAGCTTCTAAAAATGTTTTAAATGGTTATACCTTCATTTTACAAAGAGGTTTGAATAGCATCTAAGGAAAGATCAGAGAATCATAGAATTGTAGTTGGAAGGGACCCCAAGAGCCAGTGTGGTATAGTGGTTAAGAGCGGTAGACTCGTAATCTGGTGAACCGGGTTCGCTTCCCCGCTCCTCCACATGCAGCTGCTGGGTGACCTTGGGCTAGTCACACTTCTCTGAAGTCTCTCAGCCCCACTCACCTCACAGAGTGTTTGTTGTGGGGAAGGGAAAGGAAAATGTTAGCCACTTTGAGACTCCTTCGGGTAGTGATAAAGCGGGATATCAAATCCAAACTCTTCTTCTTCTTCTTCTTCTTCTTCTTCTTCTTCTTCTTCTTCTTCAACCCATTGTAGTGCAGGAATCCATAAATGCAACTTTCCACAGTCACCGTGGTAACAAGGATGAGGCTAAGAAAGGCTTTACATTTATTTTATTTTATTTTATTTTTTGTTAAGCTTCACATTCCTTAATCTCCATACCCTTTGAATGTATACTACTCATAGGCCCAGTTTGGACATGACATTAAAACTACAGTGGTACCTTGGGTTACAGATGCTTCAGGTTACAGACTCGGCTAACCCAGAAATAGTACCTCGGGTTAAGAACTTTGCTTCAGGATGAGAACAGAAATCGTGCGGCGGCGGCGTGGGAGGCCCCATTAGCTAAAGTGGTGCTTCAGGCTAAGATCAGTTTCAGGATAAGAACGGACCTCCAGAACGAATTAAATTCTTAACCCAAGGTACCACTGTACATGAAAGGTGATTGGAAGTAGGGGCTTAAACTAACCATCTGAACTGCGGACTACAAGCCAAGAACAGAAACTATGTATTGATCCTAAGTTTGGTTCAATGAGCTGTAGTTTAAACTAACTACAGTTTGTCCTTGTCAGGCATAACAAGATACCATGGTTAGTTTGAAACCTAGAAGTGATTGTTTCCAGTTTCCTACTCGTGATCACAGTTCACCCAGGTTTATTCACACGACGCTAAACCTTGAGTTTTAACATTGCATCTGAACTTATTACCAGAAGAATGAAAAATCAAAAGAACAAACTTTTTATATAAGAATGGAAATGTTTTATTGAATATTTACAGATAAATTGTAAACAGATAAGAACATTGGTTATTGTAATAACCTGCAGTGTCGTAAGATTATATATTTAAAGTAGGTGAATAAATGAGCAAATTAAGTTAATTTGGATATGCAGAAGATATTAAAAATAAATTTAAGGAACCGCAGGAAGATAGGGAAGGAAGTCAAGTTTTGAAATGTTAAAATGATTGAAAAATTAGTGAAATGTATAAACCTGAAAAGCATAAATAAAATAAAATAAAAGGACAGCAGATGCAGAATTTGATTTTTCTTTCTCTCATTGCCAGCAAGACCTTTCAGCCACAACCCAGGCTGAGGAAACATCTCCAGCTCCAACACTTTAATAACTGCTGGACTGAACTGCAAGGCGAGCGAACACCAAACCATTTTTTTTCGACCTTCAAAAAAGGAGTCAGGAAAAGGATAACACTGGTACCCAGTCAGAGGCACCTTAAAATTTTGCGTGTTTTCCCCACACTATTGATTGATTTAGATTATTATTATTATTATTATTATTATTACACCACCAGGTCTCAGGATAAAATCACAATACGTATAAAAGCGTGAAATAATCAAAATAAAACGGGCAATTCCCCACTTTTGCTCTGAAAGAGAGAGAAGCAACGTCCTGTCAACACCGGAAAACTGCTTTATTGATTGATTGAATTTATATACCACCCTATACCCGGAGGTCTCAGGGCGGTTCACAGAAAAGATTACAATATATAAAATAAAAATAAAAACCAAATAACACCCCCCCCAAAAAAAGATTAAACAGCGGCTTAAATAGCTCATTTAAACATTTTGCAAGTAGACTTTAATTCTGATTTTGTGTTAACGGAAATTAAGTATGTAACCATATGTAATATGTATTTTTAAAGTGTAATAAAATAAAATAAATTTATTTTTTTTTAAAATAAACATTTTGCAAGCTGGATAGCCCAGCTGATTAATTCGAGTCTCGTGTTTTCTGCGTTTCTTCCTACGGTACCCGGAAGCCGGCCGGCGAGTTCACTCTACCTTTCTCTTGAGTCTAGTGGGCCTAGGGTTGCCAGCCGTTTCCTTGCTGCCGGAGGCGGAAGTGACGCGTCCGCCCTGCGCGGCGTCCCTCACCCCCCTCGGAAACGATTCCGGGCAGCGTTATAGTTCCGGGAGAAAGGGAGAAGAAAACCCCAAGTGGCGGAGGGATGGCGGCCGAGCTGCCCAGCGAAGCCCGGGAGCGGCTGAGCCTGTGGGAGAGGCCCCTGCGGCCCCTGGCGCCCCTGACCGAGCGGCAGCAGGAGTCGGTGCTGCAGCTGAGGGAAGCGCTGCCTTGCCTGCCCGCCCCGGCTGAGGTGAGCGGAGGGAGGGAGGGAGGGAGGGAGGCCCGGGGTCCCTGGCGGGGTTGGCTGGGCCGGGAAGCGGGAGAGGTGGGGCTTCCATGGGGCCACGAAGCTCCGCGGAGGGAAAAGCTCTCTCTGAGAAAGAGGAGCAGAATGTGTTGCGCTCTCTCTCTAGCTCTTTCCTCCTCTTTTTCTGGTTTTCCACGTTTATTCCTCCTCCTCCTGGCAGGCAGAAATTCAGCAGGTGGGGAGGATTTCCTTTCAACACGGTTGTTGCAGTTACTAGTCAGTAAGACTTGATTTAAATCATTTTTTTTTTACAGAAAGACTCATTCTTGCTGGCATGATCTTAATATTTACAACCAGATGTAGGTTTCATTTTTGGAATAATAAACTTTCAGAGTAGTTTTTACAGTTATTTCAAAAATTACTCATTGGATCATACTATTAGAAATACATAGATAAGATAAATTCAACAGGGTAAATAAGTTATGAAGGATACTTGCTTTGTGGACTGCTCTAGATTCAGATCAATGGGGTGGAGAGCAGGACTGGATTTAGCTTTGATGAGGCCCTAAGCTACTGAAGGTAATGGGGCCCTTTATATGTCCAGCTGTCTTTTGTCAGCAACAAATTGTCGCTGTTTTTTGTGTTGAATATGTGCTATATGGTAATTTATGGACCTAATAGGTATCTAAGGCCATTTGCCACTGTTGCTGTACGTAGGTTTTATTTTATTTGTTTTTATCTTATATTTTGGAAATGTACATCCAGGTTTCCCCCCCCCCTTTAATTTTTTTTGGGGGGGGCCTAAGAGAGTGGGGCCCTAAACTACAGCTTGCTTAGCTTATACGTAAATCCAACACTGGTGGAGAGTGTCAGTTGTTAAAGTCTTGTAGAGCTTCTCCACTGCTTCTTGTCTGTGGCTTCAGGATGCCAAAGATGCCATCAGTGTATCATGGGCAGAGGAGAGGTTTTTTGGGGGGGACAGCAGCTGAGACAGCATTGCTCCAAGTTAGCTGTGGAAATGTTTGGCATATGGTGGAGCCATGCAAGTCCCCATGTCAGTGTCATTGATCTGACGGTGCATGTTATTCACAATTGTGAGAATAAAGTGGCAGTTTGGTGACCAGATGTGCAGCAACAGAGATGATATTCGTGATGGCTTGTATGTCTTTGTGACATGTTAGTGTAGGGGGCTCCAACAGCTTTCAGTCAAAGCTGCCTATCTTTCATATTAATTGATTTGCAGCCCGATCCCAAATACCGTGCATTTGCTCCATGTGTTCCCAGGTAAAGGTCCCTAAGCTGGATTTTGCTTTTTCTTAAAAAAGCAGCAATCACTTTATTTTAACTGGCAATATGCAGCATTTTGCAGCACCCAAGTCTGTAGAACAGCTCTGGACTTTAGGGAGTTGTGACTCAACATCCCATTAATGGCACAATCTGATTCGGGTATGTGAAAACCTCTCCTGACTCACTCCTGATCATCTTATAATTCAGGCTGTGCATAGAGGTGATGAATACCTCTATTAAAAATTGGCCCACAGTTTAAAGAATGCTTTAATTATAACTCTGGATTTAGAATTGTTTGCACATTTGATGCTGGTTGTGGTAGTTGTTACAGTACAGGACGTTGACTGCTCAATTGGGGTAAAGGTAAAGGGACCCCTGACCATTAGGTCCAGTTGTGGACGACTCTGGGGTTGCGGCACTCATCTCGCTTTACTGGCTGAGGGAGCCGGCGTACAGCTTCTGGGTCATGTGGCTAGCATGACTAAGCCACTTCTGGCGAACCAGAGCAGTGCACGGAAACGCTATTTACCTTCCCACCAGAGTGGTACATATTTATCTACTTGCACTTTAATGTGCTTTCGAACTGCTAGGTTGGCAGGAGCAGGGACTGAGCAACAGGAGCTCACCCCGTCGCGGAGATTCGAACCACCGACCTTCTGATAGGCAAGCCCTGCAGAAATGTTGACAGGAGTGTCCTCTTCCAGGTGGAATTCTGACCATCCCATGTTGCCAGGCTCTGATTCACTCTGCCTCTTTTTAACCAAGTAATCTAAACTTGGTGTCCTGCACAGCTGTTTGTGATTTTGGACACCAGTACAGAGCATATTATATTCGCTTACAGATCAGTAAGTTAAACTGCAGCTTTGGAGTTCCAGTGGAACTTCCAGTGGAGCTACAGAACTCCAGATGCATCCGGTTGTAAAGAAAAGGGAGTAAAAGCTATCTGTTGCATTTGTTTCTGTTTAAATGAACAATTTTGACATAAAAGCATTCTGATCTGGTTTTGAATGAAGGATACCGTGTGTATCAATGGGGGGAAGTAAGTAATGAAGAAACTAGTTTTAAAACAACAGTTTAAGGCATTCAACTCATTCATTTTTATTTTTTATTTGTGTCTAGCTTCCTATTGAAGATTTTAGCAGTCTTGGTCAACAATCATTAACCGTAACATTGACAGCAACAGTGCCAGAATCCACAGAGGACATCCTCTTGAAAGGGTTTTCCATGTTGCGTATGGAAAATGAAAGAATCGAAACAGCACAGCAGGTGAAACATAACATAAAAACCAAGCCTTCTCGTATTCCAAATGCAAAACGTAAGGTGTTAAATGTGAAGTTATTTAATACACTAGTTGACTGTAGGCCCGTTAAATTAACGGGCGCTAGAAGTTTGGGGTGCTGGGGGTGGGAAGGGGTTCCCCCCTCCTCTCCTTACTCCCCGGGGGCGGCTGTAGCACCGGCGCTCTGCGAGGCGGGTCGATTCAGCCTGCTGGGGGGTGGAGAGGGGCTCCCTCCCCCTCCCCCTTCTTCGTCTTCTTCTTTTTTTTTTTCCGGGGGCGGCTGCAGCCTGTCCTGCCCTGACAGCGAGATGCCGCTGCCACTCCTCTCCCGCTCGCTCACTCTGCCTCCCAGGAGCCCAACCGCCGCCGCCTCTCGCTCCCTCCTTAGAGGGAGCCTAGCAAGGATTCGCCGAAGGAGGCGAATCCCGTGCGCAGCGGCGGTGGCGGTTGGGCTCCCGGGCATCGGCGGCGGATGCCAAAAGGCGACGCGGAAGACGAGTGGTGGCGGCGTCTCGCTGTCAGGGGCAGGACAGACACGCACCCTCGGGCGGCTCAGCGAGCGACTGGCAACAGTGCTGGAGGAGCCGCCAACCCCGGAAAGGCACAGCCCCGCCCTCGTCCGCTCCCGGCCAATCCGAGGCCCGAAGTCTCTGTGTCGTCCAATCCCTGTGTCCGTGGGGGACATGCGCAGTAGCGCAATTCCACTGACACACGGACTGGACGCAGAGACACAGGGACTTTATTATATAGGATAGGCAAAAATTCTGGCTGGGCTTTTGTCTTCAGATGCTTGTGGATGTCTGCTTTATTCTTCCTTCTCGGAGGCCTGTCTGTGTCCCTCTCCCTATTCAGAGGTGCCTGTACTTGGCAGCTCATGGCCAGGAAGAGAAGCTGGACCATACTGCTTAACTTGGTGAAGAGGGCAGGGGCATTGTACAGGTTGTCAGATTGTACAGGTTGTCAGGGTGAGAGTGGCTGGCGATGGGAACACTGCGGACCTCCTTTTTTGTCCGACAGTTGCTTTTTTTTAAAAAAAATAGAGCATTTCATTAGGGTTTTCTTTCCTCTGTGTAATTGCAAAGGAATGAATCATAGAATTGGGAGGGACTTTTTTAACCTTAGGAGTAGACTTTCTGAATTCTGCCGTCCAGTTAGGAAGCATGGACAGGGGCGGCCCCCACACCAGCAATGGCCCAGTGACTCCTCTCTCTACCACCAGTGCTATTGCTGCAATACACTGGATTATCTTTTCTAATAAGTCCATTTCATCAGCCCAAATGCCATTGACGCCGTTCTCCCAGAGCATCCTAAGTAATCTTTCCCCTTCTTTGCTCTAGTTCTTCTCATGGTTTGATCAACTCCATACGCAGATGGATCAAGATGAAGGGGCTAAATACAGGTATATATGCCTCCCCACCCCACTGGCTGAATTGTGAATATCAAGGCGTAGCATCCAACAATGGCAACTTGCCAAACATCCTATGAGAATGTCCTGCCGTGCTTGTGTGCTTTTGCTGTGTGCTATGCTTCGTTTTCATCCTCCTCCCGTACCACACAATACAATACAATACAATACAATACAATACAATACAAATACCTTTATTGGCATTACAAGTTAAGACATTTCAAATCAGTGGGATAAATTTAAAAGGGACAGGAGTGAGGCTGTCGAGGATCACAAGGCACTCGATTGTTCTGCTTCACCCTGTCTATTCCCTAGAGCAGTGTTCCCCAACCTTGGGTCTCCAGCTGTTTTCGGACTACAATTCCCATCATCGCTGACCACTGGTCTTGCTAGTGAGGGATGATGGGAGTTGTAGTCCAAAAACAGCTGGAGGCCCAAGGTTGGGGAACACTGCCCTAGAGGGATGATTCATTCAGAACGCTTCCAGGTAAGATGGAGATTACTGCCACTGAGGCAGTAACGTCCTTGTCCCTATCCGCTGGGAGGAACCTCGTTTGACTTTCTCTCGGAGCCGTGCGTCGCAGGTCTAACTTCTTCCTCAGCATCTGTTTGCGGAGTTTGCTGTGCAAAGGGCAGTCCAGAAGAATATGGTCAACTGAATCTGGTACTCCCTGATTGCAGGCACACAGGCGGGCTTGATAAGGAATTTGTGAGTATCTACCTGTGGTCACCCAGGTGGTGCTGTGGGTTAAACCACAGAGCCTAGGCTTGCTGATCAGAAGGTCGGCGCTTCGAATCCCCACGACGGGGTGAGCTCCCATTGGCTCGGTCCCAGCTCCTGCCAACCTAGCAGTTCAAAAGCATGTCAAAGTGCAATTAGATAAATAGGTACCGCTCCGGCGGGAAGGTAAACGGCATTTCCATGCGCTGCTCTGGTTCGCCAGAAGCGGTTTAGTCATGCTGGCCACATGACCTGGAAATTGTACGCCAGTTCCCTCGGCCAGTAAAGCGAGATGAGCGCTGCAACCCCAGAGTCGTCCGCGACTGGACCTAACAGTGAGGGGTCCCTTTACCTTTACCTGTGGTCACTGCGGAGGGGAAAGCATTTAGTCTTGCGAGCATAAAAGCTCTTCGTTGGGAAGGAAGTAGTAGATCTTTTAGGTAATTGGCACAAAATCCGTAAGAAGTAGTTATACCTAGGGGACTCCGAAGAACAGGGTCTCGGAGTGTGAGCAGACATCGCTGTTTTTCATGGTCATAACACCGCTGCTTGATTGTTTGGAGTATGTAGCTTTCATCACATACTTCGAGGCTCTCCAGATCAATACCCAAGCTACGTATTTTGTCCTGAATTGTTCTATATACCATGAAGTACGGTCTTCAAGTATAGAAGTTGAAAAGGAGTTTGGTGTTGTTCTGTAATGTATTTTCAGCCAAGCCTTGATTGTAATAAGCCATGCGTTGGTTTCCATCAGATGTTGACCGGTTTCTGCGCATAAGGTTAGATAGCTTAGATAGCCACTCGTTAACCAGATGGCTCGGAAGCTTGTCTGCACAGTATAGGTTCAACTACACAGATTCCCCGTACTTTCATCCTGAATCTTTCTATCAGTTCAAAGGATAAATGTGTGCCTGTGTGTAACTTTTGTGCTCTGATTTCTCTAGGCAGACGAGAGCTTACTTGTCTGGATTTGAAGAGCAATGCGATGCTATCTTGAGTGATGTCAACAGTGCTCTTCAGCACCTAGAGTCGTTACAGAAGCAATATCTCTTTGTTTCCACCAAGACAGGAACGCTGCATGAAGCCTGCGAACAGCTATTGAAAGAGCAGGTAAATTCATACTTATGGTAGTTAGAAAAACAGTTCAGCTTCCTATGCATCTGTAGCTACGTTATTTATGCTCTTTAGCCAAAAGGCTAAGCACATTTAGCCAAAAGGCATGACACATAAGAGGAAAAGCGATGGGGAGGGAGGAGGAAGAAAGCAGACAGAGTGAATAGTTCTTAGTGTTTACGATTCCTATGATAACCAGCTGTAAAGGAAAGAAGGGATGTGTGGCAAGAAGTGCACCTGACAAGCCAGAACGGATTATATCCTGGCAGAGAGTAACTTTTTAAATAGGGCGATATCAGCCTTAAATTGGACCCAAAAAAGGTCTGACCTAAAGTTCCAGGTTTTAAACTAAACTTATTAAATTTGACCTAAATTTATGAATGCCCATTGTAGCAAATAGCTTCACATGTAAGTGTATTCTAATAGAAATAGTTGATTCACCAAATCCACAACGTACCTTTATATGCAAGTAAAATGTAACAAATTGTATGTAATTGTTTTAGTATAATCAGCCCACAGGTTGTCCTCTCCTGACATACAGTGTATCCCCATGTTTTTACCTGCCTCTAAAAATAATTTATATTTCTCCTTGAACAGTCAGAGCTTGTGGACCTGGCAGAAAATATCCAACAGAAACTGTCATATTTTAATGAACTGGAAAATATTAATACGGTAAGTAATTGTTTTGAAACACACACAAAAAGACCAAAAATCTTTTTCCACTTAAGATTCATGTCTTTCTAGAGACTCTTTAAAGAGTTGCATGCTCTGATTAGTAATTATCATTCTTATGTTAAAATCTAGTAAAACACTGGAGTAAGTGTACATGGAATTAAACCGAACTTTATTCTAAGTGAGCATGCATAAGATTGTTCTGTTAAAGTGGTTTTAAACCTCTGTCTATGTTTGGTCTTCAAAAACAAAGAAGGAGGATATTTCCAAGGGGCGCTGGAGAAATGTTGTTTATTAGGCCCAACTGTTGTCAAGTGCAGATTCTTTGGCCGGGGCATTATAAAATAACTGAATAATTTCAATAAGAACATTAATAATGATAACCTATAGAATGGAACTGAAAGTTGTTTAATTGTGATACAAATAATTATATTACTCCAGGAAATGCAGCAACCGAAGTTAATAGTGAGTTGAGTGTCAACTGGGGCCAGGGAAACCACGGTTCAAATCCCCACTCAGATTAAAGCTCAGTGGCTGACCCTAAGCCAGTCACTGTCTCTTGTTATGAGGGTGAAATCAAATATAAAATACACATACAGTTACATGCAATGAATGATCAGTATGTGATGGGGCTAGAAATTTATTGCAATTTGTTGAATGAACCACCATTATTCATGTTTCTTGATGCTGTAACCTATGCCGAAAGACAATTATGCTTACTTAAAACATTTTAAACCAATTTACAGTAAATAAGCAGATATTTATGTGTATAAATAGTAAAGGACCCAGGTGGCGCTGTGGGTTAAACCACAAAGCCTAGGGCTTGCTGATCACAAGGTTGGCGGTTCGAATCCCTGTGACGGGGTGAGCTCCCGTTGCTCGGTCCCAGCTCCTGCCAACCTAGCAGTTCGAAAGCACGTCAAAGTGCAAGTAGATAAATAGGAACCGCTCCGGCGGGAAGGTAAACGGCGTTTCCGTGTGCTGCTCTGGTTTGCCAGAAGTGGCTTTGTCATGCTGGCCACATGGCCCGGAAGCTGTACGCCGGCTCTCGGCCAATAAAGCGAGATGAGCACCGCAACCCCAGAGTCGGACACGACTGGACCTAATGGTCAGGGGTCCCTTTACCTTTACCTATAAATAGTAAGGAACTAGGTAAGGTTCCCAACTTTGCGTACCGTTTGCCATGTTCATTGAACTTTTGGTTGCTGCAGTTTGAGAGTGTTAAAATAGAGCATCCTGGGTGATACTTGAGCAAAATGATTTTAAAATGCATTTATGTACCATGGGCTGATGAGAAGAAACATATTCTGAGGATGTTTTAAGAGAAACATAGTATGGGTTGCATCTTGGAATAATGTTACACCACCCCGTACCTTAGCTTGAATGTGCAAGTGTGCAGTTGCTTTGCTCCTCATTTGGTCATCCTACTTCTGGCTAACCAGTGGAGAGTGAGCTGACAGCAGTGGAGTGTTCTTTTCACTTGGGGGGGAAAAACCTTACCCCAACCTGAGCTCATGATTTGTCTCACTGCAGACAAACCACAAGCTGTAACCAAGGAAGAGACAAACAATAAGCTCTGGTTCGGACAATAATGCAAAGCCAAACCATGGCTTAGCTCATGGAAGTGCAGCAGCAGCTGGACTGGACTCATACGCTTACACTAAACCAGGCATAGACAAACTCCAGCCCTCCAGATGTTTGGGACTACAATTCCCATCATCCCTATCTAACAGGACCAGTGGTCAGGGATGATGGGAATTGTAGTCCCAAAATCTGGAGGGCCAGAGTTTGCCTATGCCTGCACTAAACCATGGCTTGGTTTAAAGTGTGACACGAGCCTTAGTCATATTTATGGTAGACCCACTGAAATCAATAGGACTTAAATTAGTCATGACTAACCTAAGTCTCATTGATTTCTAAGTCTGAATCTTAGGTGACGTGGTGGCGCTGTGGGTTAAACCACAGAGCCCAGGGCTTGCCGATCAGAAGGTCAGCAGTTCAAATCCCCGCGACGGGATGAGCTCCCGTTGCTCGGTCCCTGCTCCTGCCAACCTAGCAGTTCGAAAGCACGTCAAAGTGCAAATAGATAGATAGGTACCGCTCCGGCGGGGAGGTAAACGCCGTTTCCATGCCCTGCTCTGATTCTCCAGAAGCAGCTTAGTCATGCTGGTCACATGACCCGGAAGCTGTACGCTGGTTCCCTCAGCCAGTAAAGCGAGTTGAGCGCCACAACCCCAGAGTCGTCCGCAACTGGACCTAATGGTCTGGGGTCCCTTTACCTTTACCTAAGTCTGAATCTAACCTTATATATCAGGGGTGGAGAACATGTAGCCACCCAGATGTTCATCACTTCAGGTGTGGGACATGACTGGATGAAATACTTGTCCTGGATGTTAGTTTCCTTGATCGTTCTTTTAATTACTGGAAGACTTGTAATGAATAGTACTGAATAGAGATTTCTTTTGTTGTTCCTCTTACTGATACTTCTATGACATGTTATTTTTCTCTCTTCAAGAAACTGAATTCCCCTACATTGTCTGTAAACAGTGATGGTTTCATCCCTATGCTGGCTAAACTTGATGATTGCATTGCATATATTTCATCGCATGTAAGTCGGGCTCAGTTTTTTGTCCCTGTTGACATTACTTTGTGGTACACAAGTCTGTTTCCCATGGGTTTTTAAATTGAGGAAATCCAGTGACAGAACTGGAAAAGGGACCTCATGCTTTCCGTGACAATCTTTATGGATTAAATCCCTACACTTCATTCTGTAGACGGAAGTAACTCTGGCCCAGCGGGTATTCCTGGGGGAACGGAGCAATTTTAGCTAATTCCTCTTCCTCTGTAGATCCCAATGCCGTCTCCCATGCTGTTACAGAGGTTCCCCCAACATTCAGAGCAGCTTTTCATGAGACAGGCTACAGAGAGGAGAAGGAGGAGGAATTAACAAACACCTCTTCTTTCCCCTCCTCTACACCCCCCTAGCACAATCACACAACTTCTGAATACAATTCCTTTGGTATAGAATGTGGGCTTATTATGCTTTTGAATTATGGTGCTGGAGGAGACTCTTGAGAGTCCCATGGACTGCAAGAAGATCAAACCTATCCATTCTTAAAGAAATCAGCCCTGAGTGCTCACTGGAAGGACAGATCCTAAAGTTGAGGCTCCAGTACTTTGGCCACCTCATGAGAAGAGAAGACTCTCTAGAAAAGACTCTGATGTTGGGAAAGATTGAGGGCACAAGGAGAAGGGGACGACAGAGGATGAGATGGTTGGACAGTGTTCTCGAAGCTACTAACATGAGTTTGGCCAAACTGCGAGAGGCAGTGAAGGATAGGCGTGCCTGGCGTGCTCTGGTCCATGGGGTCACGAAGAGTCGGACACGACTGAACGACTGAACAACAACAACAACGTGGGCTTATTAACTTCTCACAAACCTCTGCCAGCCTTAGTTAGTTTTCTAAAAGCATCTGCATTTGTTCTTCATTCCATTGCATATTTCAAGGCAGTGTGCTTCATATCATTCCTTCTCAGTCCATCTCTTTTAGTACAAGACAGAAATAACCTTGTTCAGTTCAAAGATGAAGATGTATTGTCCATTCCAATTCCCTTTTTCTTAGCTTTTGCTTAAAACATTGTTTTTTTCTTATTTTCCAGCCAAACTTTAGGGATTATCCCGTATATTTTGCCAAGTCCAAACAATGTCTTTCAAGAGCTATGCACCTCATGAAAACATACACTGTGAATACACTACAAAACCTCACAAACCAGTTAATTAAAAGGGTAAGTTGGAAGAACCAGTAGTGAGTAGGTGTTTATTTTGAACTAAAATATCTTGGGGATATCTCCCAAATAATTTACCTTTCTTATTGTGATTCTTCGCTGCACTTTTACATTCTGAAGCAGCATGTTGGGTGTTTGGCAAATTTAATAGTGTGTAAATAACTTGAACAATGTGTTTGTTCCTCAACAATCCATTGAACATGAAAGGTTGTGGAGTCTCCTTCCTTCAGCAGAGGTTCGATGGCCATCTGTCATGGATGCTTTAGCTGAGATTCGCGTATTGCAGAGGGTTGGACTAGATGACCTTTGGGTCCCTTCCAACTCTTTTAAGATTCTATGAATCCAATGAAGATCTTGCAATCTTGCAGCCTGCAAGAGTTTGGGGTGGCTCATTAGAATGTCAACGGACCTATTTTGGGGAGAGAGGTGGCAGGAGTGTTGAAGATATGCAAAAGGGAGAATTTGTATGTATTTTCTTTGATAATTGTACAATGGAGAAGGCACCTCAGCCTCCTGTCAGCCTAGGGGGAATATGCTAATACTTTAACTGGGCTTCCACATTGAGGTCATTCACTGCACAGCTGTCTGGGATGGAGGTGAATATCCCAAACGAGAAGGACGCGAATTTCACAAATTAAACCTGGTTGGGGAGGCTGCCTAGAGGGCTGTTTATCTGAAGAGGACTGCGTGCCAGTTATATTTTCCTTGAGTGCACAGTTTACTAACTTGCTTCTGTGTCCTCCTTTCCCAGCTAGTGGCATCCTGTAGTCATATGCATGGCAGTACAGTGTATGGAGTTTTTGTGTAATAGTTTATTATTTCATAAGCTCGTATCGCGAATGACGTTTCTCTCTCTCTCTTTTTTCTTCCAGGACCCTTCAGTTGTACCAAATTCAGACAATGCCTTCACGTTATTTTATGTGAAGTTCAGAGCTGCTGCACCCAAAGTCAGAGTAAGTTGCCAAACTGTGGTAGATGGAAGGGGCACTCAAAGATATGCTCATAAGTGAAGGGTTGGTCACCTTTGTGGGATTTTGTTTGTTATACAGTACTCTATTGAATCATGCACAAACGCTTATCATGCAGGGTTTCCCAAACTTGGGTCTCCAGCTGTTTTTGGACTACAACTCCCATCATCCCTAGCTAGCAAGACCAGTGCTCAAAGATGATGGGAACTGTGGTCCCAAAACAGCTGGAGACCCAAGTTTGGGAAACTCTGTAAGTCTTATAGTGTAACAGTGTAATATCTTACACATACGTTCACTACGACATTGCTTGTATTCTTCAAATCCCTGATCCAGTTCTTGAGGATACTATTGTGTGTGCCTATGGTTTGGAAGAAGTCTAGAAGTATGAATTACTCTCATATTCACTGTGTGCTGCAAGTTCTTTAGAAAAAGGAAAACGGCCAACAGACTGACTACTTGAATGTTCCCTGTGTCGGGAAGCATCAGAATGCTCTCAATTTTTCTTCTTCTTGTTTCCTTAGACACTTATTGAGCAAATAGAGCAGCGGTCTGAGAAGATGCCAGAGTGAGTATGCAGAAACTAAGTCAATGGCAAGGATTGTGTTTTGTACTTGAAAATATTGAGTCTGATGCAGAAATATTAGTCGATTTAGTCTTCAGAATGGTGTAGTGGTCAGGGTGGATTTGATTTAAATCAAATTGATTTAAATCATGATTTAAATCACGATTTAAATCACTAGTCAGTAAGGCTTGATTTAAATCACTAGTCAGTAAGACTTGATTTAAATATTTTTTTTATAGAAAGACTCATTCTTGTTGGTATAATCTTAATATTTACAACCATATGAAGGTTTCATTTTTGGAATAATAAATTTTCAGAGTAGTTTTTACAGTTATATCAAAATTACTGATTTGGTTATACTACTAGAAAGACATAGACATAATTATGAAATTATGGTGAGGTTTAATAAGTTAACTATTTATATTTGGACAACTTTTCTGCTGTACTTTATTGGAATGAGAAAAATAATCATTTCCTTAATAATCATTTAAACAATTTATTTAACTAAAACAATAACATGATAGCATATGTATCCATGTTTGTTAACTGATGTGGTTAAACATTAAAAAAAAAACTTAGACTGAGTTGTAGCACACTTGATAAACTTAAAACAAATCCTTATTTCCTGATGAATAGCCTTTGGACTACAATGTAACTTAAACAGAAGACTATATTTAGAAAGATTTTTCCTCCAAAAGCATTTTATTTTAAAAATCCAATTTAAATCAAAAAAATCCGATTTTTTTGATTTTTTTTAAAAAATCATTGATTTTTATCCACCCTGGTAGTGGTTAAGAGCGGTAGACTCGTAATCTGGGGAACCGGCTTCGTGTTTCCGCTCCTCCACATGCAGACCTTGGGCTAGTCACACTTCTTTGAAGTCTCTCAGCCCCACTCACCTCACAGAGTGTTTGTTGTGGGGGAGGAAGGGAAAGGAGAATGTTAGCCGCTTTGAGACTCCTTCAGGTAGTGATAAAGCGGGATATCAAATCCAAACTCTCTTCTTCTTCTTCATCTGATATGTCGGGGACCAGCATAAGGTGTGTTGTAACAGTAGAATCACCATTTCCTTTTTTATTTAGAGTAGCTTTTTCTTTTTGGGGGACAAAAAGAGAGAAGGTGGCCAAAGGCAAAGGTAGATTGATCTTCTGTATATTTAATAACTGAAGAGGAAATTTCAGTATGCGTCACACCTGCATGACAAGCTTCATCTACCAAAATGTATTTTTTTTAAATGCAACTATAAAAGGAATAAGACCCCTGTTGTCCCTTGTGGCACCTTACCCTAGAGCAGGGTTTCCCAAACTTGGGTCGCTTGCTGTTGTTGGACTACAATTCCCATCATCCCAAGCTAGCAGGACCAGTGGTCAGGGATGTTGGGAGTCCAAAAACAGCAGGAGACCCCAGTTTGGGAAACCCTGCCCTAGAGAGATGTGGGAAGTTCACCTTGTATTGTTAAAGAAAACCACACTCGAAGTCTAAAGGGATACCTCCCAGACACAAATTTGTCACATCAGTGATAAGAATGCATGAGTTTTACTATCTAAAGCAGCAATAGGTAATTAAACCTTCCTGTGAAGGCGGATGCTTCCTAACTCTGCTCTTTGTCTAGGTACCGGCAACTGCTGAACGAAATCCATCAATGCTACCTTGATCAGAGGGAGCTCTTACTAGGACCTAGTATTACTAGCACTGTGACAGAATTAACTAGCCGAAACAGCAGAGATCATTGTGCTCTGGTAAGAGGCTTTGTGTGAACTTGCGTTTTCTTGATCCTTGGATTCCTTTTGAATTCCTTCCAACTCTATGATTCTATAGGAATGCTTTGATGGTGTTTCCTGCTTGGCAGGGGGTTGGACTGGATGGTCCTTGTGGTCTCTTCCAACTCTATGATTCTATGAATTCATTAGAAAATCAGCAATGTTTGCTAAATATTTAATAATGCAATCCCACCCCAGCCCAGCCAGCTTTCAGTGCAAACGACTGGCTTCTCACCTTCTTCCTGAAGACCAGTCTGCCTTGCAGCTGTTTCTGCATCTCAAAACGCCCTGATTTTTTTTTAAAAAAAATTGTCCCTGTCTCCCAACGTTCCTCAGCTAATGAAATCAAAATTGCCCAAAGCAGCTGCAAGAGATTGTATGATTGCTTTTTAAATTACAGGCCGTTTTTGGCACTGCAGGGGAGCAGGATGGGCTTACACACGTCCCGCTGACGCACAGTGCCTCGGAGCACAACCCCTGCCTAAACGGGGAATTGCCTGAAGTGTGTTTTGGATCATCACAGATATAAATATCATCTACTAAACTTAAATACTTGCATACTTAAATACCAGTACGTTTCCGAGCACAATTCAAAGTGTTGCTGCTGACCTTTAAAGCCCTAAATGGCCTCGGTCCTGTATACCTGAAGGAGCGTCTCCTCCCCCACCGTTCAGCCCGGACACTGAGATCCAGCGCCGAGGGCCTTCTGGCGGTTCCCTCACTGCGAGAAGCAAAGCTACAGGGAACCAGGCAGAGGGCCTTCTCGGTAGTGGCGCCCGCCCTGTGGAACGCCCTCCCATCAGAGGTCAAAGCGATAAACAACTACCTGACATTTAGAAAACACCTGAAGGCAGCCCTGTTTAGGGAAGTTTTTAATCTTGTGATGTGTTAATGTATTTTAATGTTTGCCGGAAGCCGCCCAGAGTGGCTGGGGAGACCCAGCCAGATGGGCGGGGTACAAATAATAAATTATTATTATTATTATTATTATTATTGCATCATTTGCATCTTTCTTTCTAAATACACATGGGCTGCCCTTTTGCTAACTCTCATTTCAGGTACGAAGTGGCTGTGCTTTCATGGTCCATGTGTGTCAGGATGAACACCAGCTGTTTGATGAGTTCTTCACAAAACCAGCGCCCAAACTGGAGTGGGTATCACACGTGACATCGCTTTTTGTTGCATGGCACTGTTTACATAAGGATGTCTCGAACTCTTGTTTGTGCATTTGCTTCAGCATGCAAGCATAACCTCGGGGCGGGGTGGGGGGGCAACTGTAGGTCCCGCTCTCATGTCCCCCAACATGTGGGCTTCTGTAAATGCCCACGACAGTCTGCAGAGGGTTCTAAGGGTCTGAGGAATGTTCTCAGCCAGGGTTTCCCAAACTTGGGTCTCCGGCTGCTTTTGGACTACAATTCCCATCATCCCTGACCACTTGTCCTGCTAGCTAGGGGTGGTGGGAGTTGTAGTCCAAAAAAACAAAACAAAAAAACAGCTGGAGACCCAAGTTTGGAAAGCCCTGTTTTAAGCATGTTCTGTTGGATGTACCTCAAAAAAAAGTTCTAACTCATAAAGCAGGCATAGGCAAACTCCGGCCCCCCAGATGTTTTGAGACCACAATTCCCGTCACCCCTGGCCACTGGCCCTGTTAGCTAGGGATGATAGGAATTGTAGTTCCAAAACAGCTGGAGGGCCGAGTTTGCCTATGCCTGTCATAAAGGGTTGAATCTGGACTTAGTCGTGTTTACAGTAGTAAGTAGATCCACTGAAATCAATGGGACTTAACTCAGTCGCAGTTCAGTGCCTAAGTGTGGATCCGGTCCAACGTATGGGGATTTGACTAGCCACCAGGATTGTTTCTGCTGAATGTACTTTCGTGTGGGCTTCTGTTCTTTGGCTCCTAATATAGCTCAGCTGGCTGAGTGTCTTCTATTGTAAAAAAACGAGTGTTCCCGCTCTGTTGCTTTTTGAAATACTGGGATCAGTGTCGAAAACACTTCAGTCTCAAAGCATGGAATGCCTTTCCCTGCCTCGTATGATGTTGCTTGCATCATCTGAAAACAAAACATTAAATGCAGACTTCATCAGTCATATAAATTTTAATCTATTAGTCAAGTAGGCTCATGCCAGAGTTTTTAACAATACATAAGATAATGTAATGAATCAATAAATGAAAATGTTTTAGCTGCTTGTATGGCTTTTTAATCAATTGGTTGTACTGGTTGATATTAATGATAGTCATGGCATGGCTCAGATTGTAAGTGATGTTGGTTTAGCATGTCGTTTTCTACTGCCATAAGAGACGCATGAGTCAATTTACACCATCTTTTACAGGATTTGTTTTTCTGTCTTACAGTGAACTTTTGGAGAAGTTATGCCTGTCATTATATGATGTCTTGCGGCCCATGATCATCCATGTAATTCACTTAGAAACTTTGTCTGAGCTCTGCGGGATTCTCAAAAATGAAATGCTTGAAGATCACGTGCAGAACAACGGTAACTGTAAAATTAAGATTTTAAAACCAAACGCTTGATCAAAAGTTAGAACGTATCTTTTTAACAGACTGGAATGGCATGGGTTTTAGAATATATAGGATTTACCACTGGTGCCTTTTCAACTTAACACACATCTCTTAAATTAAAACGTCCAACGTTGTAATCTGATTTTACAGTGACCAAGTTCCATTAAATCTTGTTTGGACTGGTTCTGTCAGGCACGATTTCTTGCTTATTAAAGGAGCATGCATTATGCAGTTGGAAGTAAACTGTCCAGTGCCCAAAATCAAGTAAAGGGAGCTCTTGGATACCAGCATGTTCATGCACAGTCGAAATGTGAGCTGATATTAGCAGCGGAATAGAAGGAGAAAGGCAACTACTTTTGCCTGGATGGGGTGGAGGCCTACAGGGGATCTGCTCCCTTTTTTGCCTCCTCCAAAGGAAATTTCCACATGGCGAAACGGCTATGGAGGGCAAGGACTTTCAGTAGCCTAAGCTGAAATGTGATTCATTTCTCCCTCATTTATTATGTACATTGAGTTCAGGTTTGTTCGCTTACTATCTGCAAGAGTTCAGATGTGCTGAAGTTTAGAAGGTGCACAGTATTTCTAGCGAAACTGCCTTCTGATGTCAAGTAGATAATGTACCTATATCTCAGGTGAACGCGTTTTATCACACAGACATCCTTTTCCCATAACTATTTGAATATGATGTTGTTTATGACTAGGTACAGTGGTACCTCCGGTTACGAACTTAATTCGTTCCGGAGGTCTGTTCTTAACCTGAAACGGTTCTTAACCTGAGGTACCACTTTAGCTAATGGGGCCTCCCGCTGCCGCCGCGCTGCCGAAGCACGATTTCTGTTCTCATCCTGAGGTAAAGTTCTTAACCCGAGGTACTACTTCCGGGTTAGTGGAGTCTGTAACTTGAAGTGTTTGTAACCTGAGGTGTTTGTAACCCAAGCTACCACTGTACTTAGTATTCTTTCTTTCTTTCTTTCTTTCTTTCTTTCTTTCTTTCTTTCTTTCTTTCTTTCTTTCTTTCTTTCTTTCTTTTAAAAAAGCTAAAGGGCTTCAGGAAGTCATCTTCCACCTCTGCAAACAATTAAAAGTAATGTTTTAAAATTGAGAATTATACCCCCCCAAAATTATACATTTATGAGTATCAGTGAATACTTACCAATCATGCTTTTGGTATGTTTCTGAGTACAGTTCAAAGTGTTGGTGCTGACCTTTAAAGCCCTAAACAGCCTCAGCCTGAAGGAGCGTCTCCACCCCCATCGTCCAGCCCGGACACTGAGGTCCAGCTCCGAGGGCCTTCTGGTGGTTCCCTCCCTGCAAGAAGCGAAGCTACAGGGAACCAGGCAGAGGGCCTTCTCGGTAGTGGCGCCCTGTGGACCGCCCTCCCATCAGATGTCAAGGAAATAAACAGCTATCTGATTTTTAGAAGACCTCTGAAGGCAGCTCTGTTTAGGGAAGTTTTTAATGTTTGATGTTTTATTCTGTTTTTAGCCCTCTGTTGGGAGCCACCCAGAGTGGCTGGGGAAACCCAGCCGGATGGGCGGGGTATAAGTAATAATAATAGTAAGTAATAATAATAAAAATAATAATAATATTGCTTAGAAACATAACAGTGATTTTTTTAGCTTCGTCTTAGTTTTAGTATGCCATTGATTATAACTACCATACATTTTTGTCCAGTGAATCCTGATTTTGGAAATCAGGATTCCACAGCCTAATCACTGGTGTCCAAGAAACACAACCAGTTTTTATTTTGTGTCTTTTGTTTCTCGCTTAAAGTATATTTCAGCAGTTGCGTAGATGGGGTTGGATTTGCAGCAGCCAAAAATCAAACTGTCTTTACATTAAAGTGTGAATTGTAAAGCTGAAAATCCACAATGATTTTAATCTGGATAGAAATTATTATAATACGTGTTACAGTATTATAACATCTGTGCATCTGTTCACAACTATAATTATGCAGAGTCGGGGGGGAGAGTTATTGTTAATTGTTCTTTTACTATGTTATGCATTTTTATATTGTAAACCACCGTGTGATCCTCGGTTGAAGAGCGGTATAGAAATTTTAACAACAACAACACTAATTGTTTTTGTCATTCATTCATTAATAATATTTTTGGGGGGCAAAGTAATAATCATAAATAAATAAGAATAAAAATGTGCACCCCACCACCGAGACCATTCCATTGTAACTATCCAACCTCCCAAAATTTCAACACCTCTTGCGATGGTTTGACCAACACTCATTGTTAAGGCTTTAGCCATAAACAGTGAAGTTCAATGAGGAGAAATTAATGCTTTTCATTTTGTGCCTTTTTCTAACAGTGGAACAGCTGGCTGCATTTGCTGCTGGAGTCAGGCAGATGTTGGAGGATGTTCAAGAGCGTCTGGTCTACAGAACACATATCTACATTCAGACTGACATCATAGGCTACAAACCGGCCCCGGGTGATCTTGCCTATCCTGCCAAGCTGGAAATGATGGCGGTAAGGGTGTCTCTGCATTTGTCTGATTCTGAAAAAGCAAAATGCCTTGCATTCAGCTAAGCCAGGAGTTCCCAAACTGTGATCTGCGCCCCACCTGTGGTGAATTCATCCAACAATGGCTGTTAGCTACAATGGCTACGTACTGCCTCCACTTCATGGCTCTCTGGACCCGTTGCTGGAGTTGCAAGTGGGGAAGAGTGCTTCTGCCCTCCTTTGGGGCATCACATACCGTATTTTTCACTCCCTAAGACGCACTTTTTTCCTCCTAAAAAATAAGGGGAAATGTCTGTGCGTCTTATGGAGTGAATGCATGGTCCCTGGAGCCAACTTGCCTAGGGGCCAAAAGCAGATTGTGCTCTTTTTTTTACAAAGACAGAAGAGGGTGTTGAAAGGAAGCCGCTGAACAGCTGTTTAGCAAGCGATCGGGAGAGAGATAAGGCTCCCTTTCCAGCCCAGGTCTCCGTTGTAGAGGGAGGCTGTTTGTTTCCCCAGCGACATGTGACTGGCTGATTAGATTATCTGTCTGGAAACTGTAGAAATGGCTCCCTTTCCTGAAGCTGCAGAACTGTGAGTTAAACCCCATAAAACATGGTTTTTTCCCTTTGCAAAGTAAGCTCAACAACTTTGAGCTGATCCTCAAAAAATGGGGCTTTTCTCCTTTGCAAAAGAAGCTACAGAAATTTGAGCTGATCCTCAAAAAAACCAGGGCTTTTCCCTTTGCAAAAAAAGCTGCACCACTTTGAGCTGATCCTCAAAAAAACCAGGGCTTTCCCCCTTTCCTCCTCTAAAAACTAGGTGCGTCTTATGTTCAGGTGTGTCTTATGTAGCGAAAAATACGTTAGCTATCTGGTTGACCACTGTAAGAATAGGATGCTGGACTAGGTGGGCCTTTGACCTGCCTGATACAGCAGAGCTCTTTGATGTCTTTATGTTCATACCACCTGGTGAAATCCAAAGACATGCCATTAGGGGAGCTCCTATGTTCTGGACAACCAGTTGTAGAGAACGTGGCTACGAGATGCACAAGGTCTTCCTGGGTTTTCTTCAGTAGCTTCAAGCATTAGGAATGAAATGTAAAGGTGTCCATTGAAGCAGCCTTCAGTAGAAGGGTGGTGCAACGCATATAGTTATCCTAAATCCAGACAATGCAGGTTCCCTCACTGTGCAATTGGAGGAGCGCTTTGTAAAGTCCCGGTGTCTGGACCGCTAGATGGTGACAGATAAATACAACTGAGAACATTCTGACTCGGGAACTCTCCTTTTACTCATTTGCCAATATCCACCCAGCTTAGGCTCGGCGATTATTCTTGTTTTCCATCAACATCAGGAAGAACTTTCTGACAGTAAGAGCCGTTTGACAATGGAACGGTCTCCTTTGGGAGGTTGTGGGCTCTCCTCCTTTGGAGGTTTTTAAGCAGAGGTTGGATGCCCATCTGTCATGGATGATTTAACTGAGATTCCTGCACTGCAGGGAGTTGGACAAAACGACCCTTGAGGTCCCTTCCAACTCTTATGATTCTATGATTCATTTGGGGCAGACTTTCTAAACCTGGTGCCCTTTGGATATTGTTGAATTGCTAATGGTATGGAAAATTGGGACTGTGTTTGAACAACTTTTGAGAGTCCTCAGGTTGAAGGGTGACATATAAGTCAAATAAATAAATATTGAAAGTTTGGGCTAGGCAGGCGTTGCTCTTGGTGACTGGCTCTGGAGAGGAAGGGAGGGAGGCTACCTCCCAAACAGGTATTTCTTCTAAATAGCCTGCCTAAATTAGACGGAGAGCACACCCATTGAGTGGACCACTATGTGGCACACTGGTGGAATAATTAACCGGTAAACAGATTATCATTTCTGACACACATCTAAATAAAAAACATGAAAGGTGGGAGAAAATATTTCAAGGTGAACTTCCTCATTTGCAGGAGGGTTGTTAATTTGGCAAGCAAACCCAACTGTAATGATGTGGCTTCTTAGACACCCAGACCCTTGCGGAACTTAAGGGAAATGCAGGACTGATTTTCCAGTTGAAACAGAAATTCATCATCATCATTCTTTTATTCGACCGTCAGTCAGAAGAATACATTTGTACAGAATTAAAAGCATCTGAGAGAACTTTGAAAAAAGGAAACATAATCCACAATAGAACGGAACTAAACAAATAGCCCCATATCGATACAATCAATTAAAATCTTGCAACGCTTAGAAGCTAAAAAAAGAAATTTAGCCACCAGGAAGGCTGTATTTCTAGTAATATTATTCAGTAAATATAAAACCTGTCTTCCTGTCTTTCTGTGTGTAGAAAGCTAGATTGATGTAAAAGTGGAGTTATAAGATTTTGCCTACGTTCTACATAGAGAGGACAAGACAGAAGGATATGTTCGGTAGACTCAACCACGCCCATAGTACAATGACAGGTTCTCTGGGCGTATGAAACTCCCTTGTACCTTCCCCACAATACCGCGGAATCAAGGGCGTTTAGTCTAGCCGCTGTAAGAAGTCTGCGGTATTCCACTTAGTGGATTTCCGCGAGATCGGGGGCTGGTGTCATTTGATATATCTGGTCCCCTAGGAACATCCCTGGTTTCACTTGAGCTATGTCCTCTTGTCTGGCAATAGAAACAGAAATTATGTGATACCTGACTCCACTTTCCAATAGGTCCCCCCCCCACACTCCCCCCCCCACACCAATAACTGCCGTGATGTGTCAATTATAGCTTTCCCCCCACTTTCCTCCTGAGGAGTTGGACTAAGCATTGTTCTCTTGCAGATCAGTGGGAAATTTCTATGATGGAAATATAATAATATAATATAATATAATAATTGTTTATTTGATTTGTTTGTTTTGCTTTTCCTGGTAGCAAATTGCCCAAAGTCTAAAAGATGAAGAGAGAAAATTGCCTGCAGATCCTTCATTTTCAGATATGAAGCTGGAAGATTCGGAGAACTGCAGTGTGGTAAAAAATGGTGCGTTTGAAGTAATTTGTCCTCGTAAAAACATGCTAATAACGACAACTGTATTTGCTTCTGGCTTTTCAGTATTTGGAGAGCTCTCAAGAGAGTAGCAAACATAAAATGAAGTATTTTATATTTTAACAAGGACCTGCTTTGGGGTATTTTAAATGTCATTCTTGAACCTGTAGTTGTAATTACTTGTGGCTGTTTTATTCTGAAAGGCTTTTTTGGTCATGATTCCTATTACAAAGGGGTTGCAAAGAGGCATGACAAGATAGATTTCTTGGTTTCTGCCTAGCTGTGAAATCATGAAGCGTTATCCAGTAGTGCTGGGGCAGTCTTTACTTCCTGGGAGTACCTTTTTTTTACACAACACAACACAACAAAACAAAACAAAACAAAACAAAACATGCACATTAAGTTCCTTGACTCACTTACACACCCTTCCCCCTCAAAGCTTCCTGGTTCAGTTGTTCCTACTTGGAATCCACAAAGTGATTATCCATTCAGTAAAGATTAATGTGTGATGGATCAAGTATGAATCAAAAAATTGAACTGGTTCAGTCAGTACTGGGTAAATACATACATACCCTGTTTCCCCTTTTTTAATACGTAGTCATAAAGTAAGCCATGGCAGGGTTTCTTTACCTTTGTGAGAAGTAAGACGTACCCCAAAAGTAAGCCATGGTGCCGCCATTGTTCCCGTCGCCTCCTCAGCCCCTCCTGCATGCGCAGGGAGCCAGCGAACCAGTGAGAGGCACGGGGGGGGGGGAAACACGCCTCTTGCGGAGTTCTGCCCCGCCTGCTTAGCGCGCAGGGAGAGGCGCAAGGGGGGGGAGCCTCTTCCTGCCCCGCCTGTTCCCCGTGCGCAGGGAGCCAGCGAACCAGCGAGAGGCGCGGGGGGAAACGCGCCTCTTGCGGAGTTCTGCCCCACCTGCTCAGTGCGCAGGGGGAGGCTGTACTGTACCATACTGACGTAATAAAAATAAGACATCCCCCGAAAATAAGCCACCCTGTGTTTTTTTGAGGAAAAAAAATTTATAAGACAGTGTCTTAAAAAGGGGGAAAGACGGTACTGTATTTTTCGCTCCATAAGACACACTTTTTTCCTCCTAAAAAGTAAGGGGAAATGTCTGTGCGTCTTAGGGAGCGAATGTGTGGTCCCTGGAGCTGAACTGCCCAGGGGCAAAAGCAGATCGTGCTTTTTTTTTAAAAAAGAGAAGGGGGTGTTGAAAGGAAGCCCGCTGAGCAGCTGCTCAGCAAACGATCAGGGAGAGAGATAAGGGAGATTCTAGCCCCGCCCCCTTGCAGAGGGAGGCTGTTTCCCCAGCGACATGTGACTGGCTGATTAGATTATCTGTCTGGAAACTGTAGAAATGGCTCCCTTTACTGAAGCTGCAGAACTGTGAGTTAAACCCCATAAAACAGGATTTTTTCCCATTGCAAACTAAGCTCAACAACTTTGAGCTGATTCATAAAAAATGGGGCTTTTCTCCTTTGCAAAAGAAGCTGCAGAAATTTGAGCTGATCTTCAGAAAATGGGGCTTTTCTCCTTTGCAAAAGAAGCTGCAGAGATTTGAGCTGATCCTCAAAAAATGGGGCTTTCCCCCTCTAAAAACTAGGTGCGTCCTATGGTCAGGTGCGCCTTATAGAGCGAAAAATACGGTACATAAACAAACAAACAAACAAATTAATAAGAAAGAAAGAAAGAAAGAAAGAAAGAAAGAAAGAAAGAAAGAACTCTGCAGAAACACTCCTCACATTGCTGGTACCCAAGCAGGGGGAGATCTATTGTCACACATCACCAAAATTGCTGCATTAGGTCTGAGGAGACTGCTTTTCATGTTGGGACAGTCTCCCTATCTGTGTTAAGATAGCAAGGGAAGCAGGAGTCATTGGCAAATAGTATTCTTGGATGTCTGAATTATCAGCATCCAATTTAGACATTCTGAGTCCAGTGGAATCTCCTAATAGCTATTTTCTTTCCTTTTTTAGTGCTTTTGTACTATTGAATGTTTTTCCCTGTGTTTTCATATCCTGCTTTTCACTTGCCTAAAACGGCCTACCATGTTCCAGGCTTGGCCTGGGACCTGAGAGGAAATGTCTTCCCTTGGTGGTTTTGCTGGAAGCCTTACTTGTTATCCCAAGGGAGACACTTCCCAATAGTATACTTTCTGATATTATGTTCTCTAGTGCTGTATTGGATATCAAGGCTGCTAACCACAGCTGTCTTGTGCAAACTGTTACAATACAAAGTGCAAATGTGTCAGCCTAAAGATATCCCTTTTTGATAATAATGTCTGTAATTGATTACCATAAAGATTATCATTGCATATTAAGTTCTGTGGGTGTCTTTAAATGTAAGGGTGTAGCAAGCCTTGAATGTGCTCTTTGTGTTACAGATCCATTGGAATCCTGCCATCCTAGACTTCATGCTACAATTTCACCCGCAGATCTGCATGGGATGTGGTACCCTACTGTCAGAAGAACGCTTGTGTGCCTCTCCAAGCTTTACAGATGTATTGATGTAGGTATACAATTATGTCTAGCCTGGAAAATAAGGCCGTCAGTGGCTGCTAACCAAGATTTTACATCCACGGTTGGAGACCTTGTTTCAAATCCTGATGAAGCAGGACCCATAGAAAACTCCAAAGAAACTCTATAACTTTAGCGGTCAATGCCAATAAAGATCATAATGCACAATTGAAATTTGTGCTCCAGAAGTGAGGGGTTGGTGTGCAGGAAATGGACAATCTCGCTCCTGTTGGTTTTAACCATGGTTAACTAGTCATTATATGTGGGCTTTGGTCATATGTGCCACTGTTGGAGGGATTCAGTTGGAGGGATTTCTTAGCGTTCGACCAGTCCAAGCATTTATCCTTCCTCTGTGCTCTGTTCTGAGCATTCTCCTGACCCTCCAGAGCAGATTGTGGGAGGTGTGTGGGCACACAGGGGGAGGAGAGGGGCAGAAATCCTGTTTCGCTACTGGAAACGCTTGCATTGGTCTCTGCTAGCATGCCTGGTTAGTTGAATCCTGGCCCGGTATCTTTAAATTAGCCTATGCAGTTTGTTTTAAGACGTAATATATACCTGTTTACTCTTCCAGTAACATTGTACCTGGAATGTAGTGGAAGCTTGCAATTAAAACAGCCTTGTTTGGGATGCTGGAAGGGCTTTCAGAATGGCTTCAGACAAAATAGCATTAAATCGCTGGCTCTCCCAAATCACCCAGATTTGCAACACCCCTGTTCACAAACAAGATCAGACACATTCTGTGACTTCCTTTGAGAATAAATGATGAGCATGACTCCATTTGTGTTAAATGCCTCTTTCTGTGGCTGCATCCAGTGCTTTTTTTCGGGGGGGGGGCACAGGGGTACGCATACCCCTAAACATTTTGTGAATCAAGTTGGCCTCATTGTGGGGCAGTGTTTCAATATGAGTGGGAAAATGAGAGTACCCCTAAACATTTTTTTTAAAGAAAAAAAAGCACTGGATGCATCCATGTAATAAATTCTGAAGTTCTCAATACCTTCTTAGAGTCATTTTATGTTTCACGTATTGCATAAATTGTGGCTATAGTACATATTATCTTTTCTAAATCCAGTGTCTTGAGGAACTGCGGGAAAATACAAATGAAGCATGGGATGATAGTGCGAGAGCCAGTGTGGTGTAGTGGTTAAGAGCGGTAGACTCGTAATCTGGTGAACCGGGTTCGCGTCTCCGCTCCTCCACATGCAGCTGCTGGGTGACCTTGGGCTAGTCACACTTCTCTGAAGTCTCTCAGCCCCACTCACCTCACAGAGTGTTTGTTGTGGGGGAGGAAGGGAAAGGATAATGTGAGCCGCTTTGAGACTCCTTCGGGGAGTGATAAAGCGGGATATCAAATCATCATCATCATCATCATCCTTTATTTGACCGTCAGTCAGAAAAAGATACATTTATCCATACAAAGTTAAAACATCTGAGAGGGTTTTTAAAACATAACCAACACTAAAATGGGCTAGACAGGTCAATGCAGTCGATTTTAGCCGTGCGACGCTTGAAAGCTAAAAAAAGAAATTTGGCCACCAAGGAGGCTGTATTTCCAG
Organism: Darevskia nairensis; assembly: GCA_034642065.1. NCBI lineage: Eukaryota > Metazoa > Chordata > Lepidosauria > Squamata > Lacertidae > Darevskia > Darevskia nairensis. The sequence goes on from JAWWNI010000290.1 coordinate 651,405, forward strand.
TAGCATTATTCAGCAAGTATAAAACCTGGTTTTCTCTGGATAGGAAGCTAAATTGGACTAAAAGTGGAGCTATAAGATTTTGCCTAAGCTTTGCATAAGAAGGGCAAGTCAGGAGAATATGTTCGGTGGACTCTACCACTCCCAGGGCACAATGACAAGTTCTCTGAGCGTATGGTACTCCCCTGTACCTTCCCCACAATACCGCAGAATCAAGGGCATTTAATCTAGCCGCTGTAAGAAGTCTATGGTATTCCACATAGTGGACTTCCGCAAGGTAGGGGGCTGGTATGGTCCGATGGATCTGGTCCCCTAGGAACATCCCTGGTTTTATCTGGGCTATATCTTCTTGCCTAGCAATATCGCTCAGTCTCCGGGAAACCACAGCTCTGGCTTGAGTGTACGTCATAGACTCGAAGTAGAGGTGTGACAATCCACAGGATTGAACCTCATTAGTGACTTCCCTTTCGCACGATGATTGGAAATCATCCCTCAATATCAAGGGGGCAATATCAAATCCAAACTCTTCTTCTTCTTAAATTTGCAAATTGAGGGTGCCAGCTTTAGAAGACCTTCCTCAAGGATAAAGGCCTAACCTTTATGAACATTTGCATTCTTTTTCCTCTCCAGAGGCAAGTCTTCCAAGGATTATCGCAGGAGGCCTTATCTGCCTGCATACAGTCTTTGCTAACAGCTGCAGATTCCATTTCTAAAAACAAGGTTGGGTAATGTTATTTTGTGTTGGAGGGATGTGATAATACACGTTTTCATATTGCTAATGTGTAATATTTTCATATAAAGAAGGTCTCTGTAAACTTTTCCTAGGAGTGCGCTGCACCAAATTTGAGACTGTTTTGAAAAATATTTGAAGTGCATGTACTTCTGTTTTCCCTTAGGAGATCTGAATTCTGTATGCCTATGGGAAGGTGCATAAGCCTAGCCTACCCGCTATTTCATTCAAATGGGGAAAGAACAGTGATGAGATTTTTCTTTTTTAAAAAACAAAGACGGGCGGAGATGTGGGACGTTTCTGGTGGTGATTGAGATTGGCAAGAAAGGATATGAGCCGGGTAACTGAAAGAGTGGGAAAGCTGAAGAAAAAGCATATTTGATAGCATGGTGATGTTTTCCATTCAGTAGTATAAATTAGCTGAAATGGCTTAAAATGTAGCTGCTTACAAATCTGCATGCGGCGATTCAAAAATAGAACAATTCGATGGCAAAAGAATCCAAACATGCGTAATGCTGTTATGGACTCCACTTACTTTTGCAGCGATCTCTCTTCCCTCTTTTAAGCAGTGGTGCATAGCATGAATATGAATTGCTACCTCTATAGCGTGTTTGTAAGAGACATGCATAGGGTTTAATGGGAAGTAGGTACGGTAGGTGTCCTAGGATACAAAAGGAATGAAATTGCTTTTTAATAAGTGGACAACCGGTTGACCAGTGTCTATCCCTTTTCTCTTTATTTTTTGCATTAATTTTTTGTTACAATTTAGACCCAGGTTGACGGACAGCTTTTCTTAATAAAACATCTTTTGATTCTTCGTGAACAAATTGCTCCTTTCCACACTGAATTCACCATTAAGGAAATTTCCCTGGACCTTAAGAAAACTAGAGGTACTGCATTGTGCTGACTGGTCAGTCCGAGTGGGTTTGCCCCTCCTCCGATGTGCCAGCCATGAGGGATGAGGGCCAAGCTATATGTTGCATCGGAGAGCTGTTACCCGGTTTCCCAACATCTTTTTCTTTCTTTAAAAGCAACCACAGGCACCTCTAAAATTGGATCAGGGCAGCAACATTTGGAGGAAGGGGGTTTAGTTCCTGCACCGTATCCCTGATCAAAATCGACCCATTCCGAAAGTTGCTATTATCCTTTTGGTGGTGATTTCTTTGCTTTTCTTCATTCATTCATTCATTCATGCATTCATTCATACTTTTCAGGTTTATACATTTCACTGATTTTACAATCATTTTGACATTTCAAAAACTTGACTTCCACCCTCCCCCTCTTTCTGTGGTTCCTTCAATTTGTTTTTAATATCTTCTGCATATCCAAATTAACTTAATTTGCTCATTTATTCATCTTCTTTAAATATATACCCTTACAAAACTGCAGGTTGTTACAATAATCCTGCCAATGTTTCCTATCCGTTTATAATTTATAGTTTATAATTTACCTTTTTTGGGGGTGATTTCAATCAGGAAAGTGGTGCAGGAAGAAAGACTCGAAACCTCCCAGTGCAGTGATGGCTAACCTTGACACTCCAGATGTTTTGGAACTACAACTCCCATCATCCCTGACCACTGGTCCTGTTAGCTAGGGATAATGGGAGTTGTAGTTCCAAAACATCTGGAGTGTCAAGGTTAGCCATCACTGTCCCAATGCTACTGGCCTGAAGCAATTCAGGGTGGAGAGAGACATGGCTGATTTTATGTAAAGAAAAAGTGTGGGAGGTCCAAGAGTGGCTTTTCCATGCAGCCTGTTGTTTGTCCCTCTGTTTGTTTATGTTCACCTGCAATCACCTGCATGCTGCTGTGCATTCTCTTGCATTGAACTAACTCGGGCTCAGCCTTTCTTTTGAGGGCCGGATGGGAAAGTTCCTCCAAAAAGCCTTTATTATTCCTTCACATCAGTTCTGGTAGTCTTCTTTAAAAAAAAAACACCAAATCCTCCTAACTCTTATCTATTAAAAATGGTACCTGGATATCCTGCTTTCCATTCACATCCTGTTTTTCCTGTGCTAGCGTGCTCCACCAAGGGACAGAGTCAACAGGCAGGTGCCAATATAAGGGGAGGGCTGCTGCTGGCTGCTGCTTGCTATAGCGTCCTGCTCTAACCCTTCTATGGAGCTGGTAGCATTCTGTGCCAGCTTGACCTCTTCCGAAAGCAGAGGAATTGGGTCTTTGGCTTTGGCAGACTTGGTGCGGGATTATCAGGTGTGGTCCCTGCTGTGTCCGGAGGGTTTAGAAATAAATAAGTTTTTAGAAAAGCTAAGCTGTGGTCTAAACCACAGAGCCTAGGGCTTGCCGATCAGAAGGCCGGCGGTTTGAATCCCCGCAACGGGGTGAGCTCCCGTTGCTCGGTCCCTGCTCCTGCCCACCTAGCAGTTCGAAAGCACACCAGTGCAAGTAGATAAATAGGTACCGCTCCGGCGGGAAGGTAAACAGCGTTTCCGTGCACTGCTCTGGTTCACCAGAAGCGGCTTAGTCATGCTGGCCACATGACCCGGAAGCTGTACACTGGCTCCCTCGGCAAATAAAGCGAGATGTGTACCGCAACCCCAGAGTTGTCCGCGACTGGACCCAACGGTCAGGGTTCCCTTTACCTTTAAGTATGTTGTAAACTTCGTACTGTACAGTCTCTTCTCTGATGTTGGAGGAGGGTACCCAGAGTGAGTTACTGCCTTCCACTTGCTTTGAGGCAAGGCTTCTGTAGATTAAGCATGCTATTCTCCTCTTTGGTGGAGGAACAACCTCTTTACTTTTTTTAATCCTCCCTCTTTTGAGATGGTGGAGTTTCTCCCAGCTTCAGCTTTCAGGCTATTTTGGAGCTTTTTTTTCCTTCCTTATTTCCCCAGCATTTAGTGATGGTGGGAAGAGAGTCTTTCATTCCTGGTTGTTGTTGTTTTTTTTAAAAAAGGTTGGTTGAAAGGGGACTTTCCTCAGGCTAGGTGAGGGGGACTCTGCTGCCAGCATCTACAGTTCTTTGGCACTCTGGGTACCCTCTTAACTTGCCTTGGAGGTTTTTAAGCAGAGCTTGGATGGCCATCTGCCTTGGAGAGGGTTGGACTAGATCAGTGATGGCTAACCTTGACACTCCAGATGTTTTGGAACTACAACTCCCATCATCCCTAGCTAACAGGACCAGTGGTCAGGGATGATGGGAGTTGTAGTCCCAAAACATCTGGAGTGTCAAGGTTAGCCATCACTGGACTAGATGACTCTCAGGGTTTCTTCCAACTCTACAATTCTGTGATTCTATGAGTCTATCCGCTGATGAGAAGAAACACTTACAATAAATTTGAGTTTTCCATTCTATTTCCTTCTGTAGATGAGCTTTGCTTTGTTTGCTTAATGATTGAAGCTTAAAACGCACAAAAATCACTTGCCTAGAACAAATTAGGAAGCTTTTTTTTTTTACTTAGAAAATTGGCTGCGAAAGCTATTTGCATTGTATAATTAAAACAAATGTGCTTATCAAAGTCAATTGGACAAAATATACAAAGAAAAGAATACACCGAGGCGTATATTATTCTTGGGAATACATTTTAAAGGAAGTAGAAAAATGGAGGCGAGGTAAGAAAAGGAAGGAAGACTTGAAACCTCAAAATTTTATTGCCTGTGAGTCAGTGAATGGAGATTAGAAATACTTTCTCTCTGTTCTGTCTCAGTAGTTTGAAGCTATTATCTTGCTTGTCTGCTAATATGCTAGTATCTTGCTTTGAACAAACTTGCTGTTATAACTAACAATTCTACTCATTGCAGCTGAACATGGATGAGACCTCTGTCTTGTTAAGTAGTTTCTAGTTAACAAGCAAAAGGGTAAATATGTCCTGCTGGTGTCCTATGCTGGCTGATATATAATTTTATTCTGAGCATTTATTAGATGAATAAAATTTTTATACCAGCCAGTTAATAATGGAAGGTGGTAAGTAACCGAAATGCATATCTGTCTCCCCCTCCCCCAAGCTGAAAATGCATGAGAGTGTGGCAGATATACAGTTATAATGAGGTATTGTTGGTCACATGAAAACATTATTCTGCATGTTCTTGGAGACCAGGCAGAGGAGAGCTTGTCTCAGCAGGAGAGGGAGACTCCCTGGATTCTTCAGATGCCTGTTGACCACCCTCTTCTGCTTCAGCCCCTTAGTCTGAACTGCTCTGCCACAGGCTCTTCCTGCTCACTAAACCCCGTTGCCCTTTCAACGTCCAGCCCCTCCTCCCGATCTTCTCCCTCTGACTTCTCAGTGTCCCACCACCAATCCCCTGGCTCAGAGCCTTCCTCCTCTGGGGTTTCCCTTGTGGGGGGTTCCCTGGCTGGTGCCTCCCTCTGCTCCTCTTCATCCCGCCAGTTCCTGACACCAGCTACACCCAGACTTGAGGGAAGGAGAGAAGGCAAAACGGGAGGGAAGGAGGCTGGAGTTGTCAAGGGCAGTGAACCCGAGGGAACTTGTTGAAAAGGTTTTTCCCCCGTGGGAAAAAGGAGGGTGGATATCTTCTAAAAAAGGGGGGCACCGGAAGCTGAGCGGATGTGTTTGGTGCTAGGCTGAAGGTTACCAAAGTGTTCCAGTCTGTTACTGCGCTGCCTTGGCTATAGTGGGTACAAGAGTTTCAGAGTCGGGGGGGGGGGAGTTAGGATTCTCTCTCCTCCCTTTCGGTGGAGAATGGAGGCCAGTACTGACAGTCTAGCATCCTTGTATTTGATTGCTAGCTTTTGCCAGCATGGCAGCCGTAGACAGACAAGATGGGAATTAAGCGATAGGAATGGCTGCATTCTGGCAACATGCTCATACACCATGGGTTTGACCCCAGCTGCCATGTATTGTACAGTGGTACCTCGGGTTAAGTACTTAATTTGTTCCGGAGGTCTGTTCTTAACCTGAAGCGTACTTAACCTGAAGCACCACTTTAGCTAATGGGACCTCCTGCTGCTGCTGCGCCGCCAGAGCACGATTTCTGTTCTTAGCGGAGTTCTTACCCTGAAGCGTACTTAACTTGAAGCGTACTTAACCCGAGGTACCACTGTACTGTGAATTAAACCCATCTCCCATGGGAAGGTTTTTTTGTTTATCATGGACAGACTTGCATCTAAGAGAGAGAGAAAGTCTGACAGAATTGGTTACTTGCTAACAAAAACGGCAGCTTAGAAAAATCAGACGACGTTTGAATAACCAAACTATGTCTATATTAGACCGTATTTGTATTCCGTTTTGTTCTGGATTATTATTGTAGGGCAGGAGTGGCCAACTCCCAAGAGACTACGATCTACTTACAGAATTAAAAACTAGCAGTGATCTACCCCCCTTTTTTTGGGTTCAGGTCAAAGTTGTTGAGCTTTTTTTTAGGAAGGAGATAAAATGTTGAGCTTATTTTAGGGGAGCCACAGTTGTTCAGCTTCTTTGGGGGGAGCCGACGATCTACCAGTGATCTACCGCAGACATCCAGTGATCTACCGGTAGATCATGATCTACCTGTTGGACATGCCTGTTGTAGGGTATTTATTAGCTGATAAATTTTGAGACAGAAATGTTCTTCAGGAGATATGCAAAAGTTCTAGTATTCAGACAACAAATAATATGGTTTTCTTTTGAGCAAAATCCAAATAAATTTAGCTCACTTAAAATATAAGTGAAAACGCTAGTCTCGTTTTTAAAGGAAGTTTCAATTTTTTTTTTGCCAATTATTTTTTATTAGTTTTCATCAATTAAAACAAAACAAAAACTTTGAAGTAGGTTTATACTGCAAAATCAGACCTTTAAAACATCATTGAGTACTTTGACTCTATAAAAATTTTCTGCTGCCTTTCTTGAAGCCTCTGCAACTCCTTTTAGCTCTCAGAACTCTTGATGGAGTGTTCTGGGGGAATTGTGATCTGAAAAGACTCCCTTCTTGTTATTGCCGTCTTGTCACAGTGGGCACAGGTAAATAGTCGTCCAGTCCCCCCTGTAAGTGTGTCACCAAAAATCAGACCTGGGTAATATGGTAAGTCTGTGTCCAAAAAGCAGGTGGGGCTTCTCAGCTGTGTAGATCAGCGTTTCCCAACCAGTGTGCCGCGGCACAGGAGTGTGCCGCAAGACACCGGCTCCTGTGCCGCCCTGGGCTGCTTCCGCTTCCGGGGCGGTCCGGGCGGCTGGCGTCGCCTCGGCTCCGCTTCCCGCTCGCCGACCGCCGCCTTCGCTGGGGCTGCCGGGCGCTTCGCCCGCTGCCTCTGCCGCCCCGGTTGCGGTTGGGGATGGGTGGGAGGTGCCGGTGCCACCGGGCTCGCTCGGGGCCGGGTGGAGGTGCTGCCGGGGGGCTGGGCGCGGGAGGGGGGGCGGGCGCCTGGCCCGCCGATCTCCCGCTCCACTTTCGCCCGCCTGGGTCCTTCCCCTCCCTCCCGCCTGGGCGCGCAGACACCCCGCCCCCCGGGGCGGGGGGGGTCAGGGTGCATGTGGTGGTGGTGTGCCGCGAGATTTTTTTCGTGGGACAGGTGTGCCGTTGCCCCGAGGAGGTTGGGAAACACTGGTGTAGATGGTGTCAAAGTCAATATATTGACAATATTTTAAAAATAATCAGCTTTCCTACGTATCCAATAGTAAATCACATTATATAAAATCCCTTACCTCTTAATATCAATGGAAGCAGAGACTGGCCAGTTTAAAACTTCTCAAAAGATGAATGTATGATTTTATGTAATGATGCAAAATTGGCAAACTACTTTGTTCTCCTGAAACCAATATATAGATGAGCTGATGTGCTAAGAGTGTAGTCTTTAACAGTACATTGCTAATTATATGCATAAATCTGTATTTGATGCTCTTCAGGTTCAAATAATTCTCTGTGTGGATTACAATTTGTAGACTTCCTATTTGCATATTCAAAGTACACATTCTAGACACATGAAGGAAAGTACTTCCATGGGATAATTATCGAGAATTCTTAGAAAACTCTATACAGTTTTCATATTCTTGGATCAAGGGAGAACAAGTACAGACGCAGAATGCTGCTTTAAATAATGTGAACTTTATCCAAGTGGTTTGTTTCCACAGATGCTGCCTTTAAGATCCTGAACCCTATGACCGTTCCACATTTCTTTAGGCTTAGTAGCAACAATGCACTGATACAGTTCCTGCTGGAGGTAAAGAGCATTTGTTAACTGTGCATTTGAAAAAAAAAGTCTATTTTTTGAAGTGTAGCCATTTCAGAAGAGTTGAGAAAGAGAGAAACTACTGTGTCTGTGTTGCAGGGCACTCCGGAAATCAGAGAGCACTATATTGACTCGAAGAAGGATGTGGATCGGCACTTGAAGTTTGCCTGTGAGCAGTTCATTCAGCAGCAAACCAAGCAGTTTGTGGAGCCTCTGGAGGAATTCCTGGCGAAGGTGTGTGAGATCCTACGGTAGCACCATTGGTATCTTAAACAGCTGTGTTTGGTATATTTATGTTGGTTCGATTATTGACAGAAAGGAACATAGACGTTGTACAGGGAACATCTATCCCAAAAATCATTAGAGAACTGTAATGTCATACCTACACCCTTGTGCAAATTAATTGAAACAGTGTAGTTTATTGTATGGGGCCCAGGTGGCGCTGTGGGTTAAACCACAGAGCCTAGGGCTTGCCGATCAGAAGGTTGGCGGTTCGAATCCCTGTGGCGGGGTGAGCTCCCATTGCTTGGTCCCAGCTCCTGCCCACCTAGCAGTTCGAAAGCACATCAAAGTGCAAGTAGATAAATAGGTACTGCTCTGGCGGGAAGGTAAACGGCGTTTCCGTGAGCTGCTCTGGTTTGCCAGAAGCGGCTTTGTCATGCTGGCCACATGACCTGGAAGCTGTACACTGGCTCCCTCGGCCAATAAAGCGAGATGAGCGCCGCAACCCCAGAGTCTGACACGACTGGACCTAATGGTCAGGGGTCCCTTTACCTTTACCTTTTTTAGTTTATTGTACAAAACTCACATATACGTAAGTAGTAAGTAATTCTTTATTACGGTCACCGACCAGCACAATAAATTGCATTACATCATTAGTATTTAAAATATTTAAATATTTTAAATTTTTGAAATAAACTAAAATAACTTATCTAAAAGGGATCAGTCAACCTTTGATCCTTATTTTTATATTAATTATTTACTATACACTATAAATTAAAATGGGGTCTTTCTGGTTCTGATCAGGAGTTTATTGTGCCTCCTGTGTCACATATACGTACATTCGTAGTGGATATGACCTCCGCTATTTTTAAGCAGCATTTGAACACGGTTTGGCATGGAGTCTACTAGTTTTGAACAGTCACTGTTGATTTTCGGATTCCTGTACCACACTTGAATCAGCGCCTGTATGAGCTTCTCCATAGTCGTACAGTCTACAGCACGGAGGCGACTTTTGCATATAGCCCACAAATTCTCAGTGGGATTTACGTCGGGGGAATTCCCTGGCTAATCAAGTACCTGTATTTGCTGCTCTGTCATGAATTTCTTCACCACTTTCGATGTGTGACAGGGGGCTAGGTCCTGCTGTAATATCCCACAACCATCAGGATACCTCTTTTCCAGCTCTGGAACCCCGTAGAACCTCAGTATATTGTGGTGAGCGCATCATTCCTTCTGTTGGCTGCAGGCTTCCAACACCATAATGATCAACTGACTTTTCGTGTTTGTTTTGAGTACAGGATTACGAGTAAGATAGAAAACGTGGTCTATTTCAATTAATTTGCACAAGGGTGTAGGTTGCCTTCTATGAATACAGTGCGTTGGTATATCTAACTGAAAGGAGAATAACCTGTGGCCCTCCCAGTGTTCAGGGATGATGGGAGCTAGAGCTCAGCAAATTCTGCAGGGCCATGGGCTTAGCAACCTCGATGCCATTCAATATGTTATCAACACAAGCAGTCCTGAGTCAGCTGTACTGAGATACCTTTCGGCAACACTCACACCTAGAAAAAGAGGTGCCACAACTCGCCAGGAACACCTCCCTTGTTCTCTTATACAGTCGTACCTCAGAAGTCGAACAGAATCCGTTCCGGAAGTCTGTTCAACTTCCAAAATGTTTGGAAACCAAAGCGCGGCTCATGATTGGCTGCAGGAAGCTCCTGCAGCCCATTGGAAGCCCCGTTGGACGTACTTCTTCCAAAAACAGTTCGCAAAACGGAACACTCACTTCTGGGTTTGTTGCTTTTTGGAGCCAAAACGTTCAAGAACTAAGCTGTTTGAAAACCAAGGTACGACTATAATGGCAACAGCACCCACCTGAGAGGTGCCGGAACGGAGTCCCGGCGAGTTCTGGCTGAAAAAAAGCCCTGAATATGATAATGGGGTATAAGGATAAACCAAAGGCAGCCTTGTTTTGCTGTGACACTATTACTTCTATGCCTGTATAAACTGGACAGGTAAAGTCCTAATTGAAATTACTCTAACCTCATGAGAGTGCCAGCTGGCTCATCTTTCTCACCCCAGCAGCTCTTCTCATTGTTTTGGGCCCTGAAGTGGGGAGGAAAGGGCAAAGAAACGGGTCTCAATTTAGCCTCTGAAAATTTATGTTTTCCTCACTGCATTCTCTTCCAGTTTCTGATTGGATACGACTTTGGGAGAGGCGTTCAAAGAAAACCAAACAGTTGCCTTTTATAAGCTGCTTCCTTTGGAATGGTTCCCGGGTGCTCTTTCATAACTACCAAAGAGCATTGTGAAATTGCCACTTCTTCTAGGCGTTTGTTTTAATAGCTGCAAGCAGGGGCGGAGCGAGGGGGGCGTAGGGGGCGGTCCGCCCCGGGTACCACCCTGGGGGAGGTGACACTCGGGGCGGGGCCCCGCCCCCGCGATCGGCGCCTCCAAAACCTCGCTCGGCTGGCTTTCCCTTTTCCCCCTTTCAGGACTTTTTTCAGCGTTGGGCTCCCTGGGCGGAGCCGCTGCATGGAGGCGAGGGGCGGGCCAGCGAGGAGGGATGTCACGCTTGTCGCTGGCATGACGATGCTCCTCCTCGCTGGCCCACCCCTCGCCTCTGTGGCTTTGCATCCCAGTGCCAGAAAAAGCCCTGAAAGGGGGGGGGGGGAGGAAAGTAAAGCAGGCGCTTGCTCCCTCAGCTGGCGGCTGCTTTCCTTCCCTTCCTCTTTTTTAAGGGCTTTTTCCGGCGCTGGGCTCCGCTGCTTGCTCCTGGGGTTTGCCGTGGCGCCCCTTCGTAGCGCCTGTGCGTCATGTGTCATGACGCATGCGTCGTGTGTCACGACGCATGCGCGTCACGGAGCAATACTCTGCCCCCAGGGGGTGCCTTTGGGTTCGGCGCCCCAGGTGGCCAGGCGGTTTACTCCGCCACTGGCTGCAAGCCCTAATAGCTTGATTTTCTTGGCCAGTGTCTCCCGAGATCTGGTTCAGTCTAGTAGTTTTCTGTGAAGCAGCAAATTTGAATCTCAGCCTCGGTTGAGAATTACATTGGTGGCCTTTGCGTAACTTAGCCCAGATGCAATATGGGAATAATAATTCTGGCCTATGGTTGTTATAGGTATTGCTGGGGTGGTGCATATGAAAACCTTTAAAAACTTCACAATACCAATGTGACTGCTAAGCATGGCACAGCATTTGGTGCATTGCTTGTTTTCCATCTCATTACTCCAGGTTTCTGCTCTGAAGGCAATGGCTACTCAGGGTGGTCCTAAATACAGCCTTTTGCAGCAACCTTGGGCACAACCAGGTAATCTCTTTAGGTGCAATCTCGCAGCCCTTTGTACATACTTACCTTTCTTTTCTGCCTTCTTGTTTGGCTTGCAGACTTTGCCATTCTGGACCTTTTTTTAAATTTTAAACATTAATTTGTAAAAGCTTAATTCAGGGGGATAACTATTCAAAGGGTTAACCGGTATCCATCTTTAACGAATCTCACTTAACCGCTTTAGCTTGTATCCAAGCTGAATGGAAAATAAGTAGAATACAGTGAGTGTCTCCCGTACACATGCAACAAAACGTCCCGTGGAGGACAGAAAATCCATTTGTTTGCCATACGCTCCATGCCCAGCATACAGAAGGAAGACAGCTTGCTGGCAAGAGGAGTGTTTGCCAAGGGAGAGGTCCTCTGTCTCGGTGTAACTTTGCATCCTTCTGCAAACATTTGCTGCTCTTGTCCACCCTTCTTCTGGTGCACTTGCAAATATGCTTTCCCTGCTTCCTGATATCTGGTACTTGGGGAAGCCACAGGCAGAGCCTTTAACCTTCAAAGCACATTACCATATTGGCCCGAATATAAGCCGCATCCGATAAGCCACACTTAAAAAAATAATAATGGGGGGGGTGGAAGGAAAAAAAGAAAAAATACCCGAATATAAGCCGCTGACATTACAGTGCAGTAGCAGGCCTTCCCCCCCCCCCCCCCCCCCCGTGTGCATGGCAGTCGTATCATTGCACACCCACCCAAGTTCCTTATGGGCACCCCACTACTACTACTGAAATAAAATATACCTTGGAGTTGCTGCACGGTTCCCAATCCGTGACTTTTTAGGTTGCAAATCCAGGAGGCCCTTTGTCAATAAGTTTTGTTGCATTGTGACTGCCATTGTTCTCTTTCCACCAACAAATTACTTTTGGTTAACTGAAGATGCATGATGTAGCCCATGGGTAGGCAACCTAAGGCCCGGGGGCCGGATCCAGCCCAATTGCCTTCTAAATCCAGCCCACAGACGGTCCAGGAATCAGTGTGTTTTTACATGAGTAGAATGTGTGCTTTTATTTAAAATGCATCTCTGGGTTATTTGTGGGGCATAGGAATTCATTCATTATTATTTTTGCAAAATATAGTCCGGCCCCCCACAATGCCTGAAGGACAGTGGACCGGCCCACTGCTGAAAAAGCCTGCTGACCCCTGAGTTGTAGTCAGTTTGTGAAACTAAGGTTAAGGTCTGGTCAGTTACTGGGTGGAAGGCCATCTCACCTTAGTAAACTCCATATACCATAGTAAACTCCTAGGAGGAAAGGCAGGATATAAATGCAATTTATATGTATTGCTTTGATGTTCATCCCATCATTTCCAGAAGGATTAGGGTTGCTTGCAAATATATATTTTACAGAAACTAACACAGCAGTTTTAGATAACTGCAATATATGGAAATAAATGTATGCATTGCAAGGAGCTGGACTTGGGGGTCTCTTTCCAGCTCTACAGTTCTGTGATTCTGTGAATAGCATGTAGCTTCGTATAAGAGACAGCCAATAAACCATGACTGGATTTCAAAAGGACAAGTTCTCTGCCACTAATATGTCTTTGAATTCTGTTTCGCAGCCAAGATTGCCGACTTGGTGTCTTCGACATACAGGACCATCAAAACCAAACTGCCCTCGACATTGCAGAGCATGTCGCTGTATTTATCCAACAAGGACACAGAGTTCATCTTGTTCAAGCCAGTTAGGGTAAGTATTTCGGTAGCGTTTCCTTTTTCTTTCTTAATATGAGAACCAAAGTTTTATAGGTTTTTCACTTTAAATACTTGAATGCATAGTTTAATAGTAGCTTATTCATATTTGCAAACTGTTACATGTTTTAAGCCGAGCGATCCTGTTTTGCCTCAAACTAAGCAACCTCTGGGACGCGGGTGGCGCTGTGGTCTAAACCACAGAACTTAGGGCTTGTCAATCAGGTCAGCGGTTCGAATCCCCGTGACGGGGTGAGCTCCCGTTGTTTAGTCCCTGCTCCTGCCCACCTAGCAGTTCGAAAGCATGTCAAAGTGCAAGTAGATAAATAGGTACCGCTCCGGCAGGAAGGTAAATGGCGTTTCCGTGCACTGCTCTGGTTCGCCAGAAGCGGCTTAGTCCTGCTGGCCACATGACCCAGAAGCTGTCTGTGGACAAACGCCGGCTCCCTCGGCCTATAGAGCGAGATGAGTGCCTTAACCCCAGAGTCATCCGCGACTGGACCTCACGGTCAGGGGTCCCTTTACCTTTAAGCAACTTCTGTAGCTCATTCCTTTGGTGATTCTGTGGAAGTTTGTACCTTTACTTGGACAAATGTATGGTGCATGTTCTAGAGTGACCTGCAAAATCTTCCTGTAGCTAATGCCAGGTCTTTGGTTGTCCTCACTTGCTGCACCCTGGCTCCTCCTTCTCTTCCCTAGTCTACCTATAGTTCTCTGCTGTGCTGCCCTTGTAGTGCCAGCGATGTTTGCAAGCGACAAGGAAAGGTGATTTTGTGCCTGCAGCTGAGTTCATGACAGAATTTGTCCTCTTAATCTTGCTTTCATTTACTTCCTGAAGCTGCCTATAAGCTGTATAGCAGAGCCAGTTTTGGTGCAGAAAAGGGAAGTAAAAATGATCAGAGAGCTGTGGTGACTCCTGTATGCCGAAGAGTTGCAGCGTTTGGGGCTTTTTGGTTATGGGGCGGGAAAGTAAGGATGGGACATGATAAAGGTGTGTAAAATTTTCTCTTTCATAGTACAGTGGTACCTCAGTTTACGAACACTGTTTACAAACTACAGTGGTACCTCGGGTTAAGAACTTAATTTGTTCTGGAGGTCCGTTCTTAATCTGAAACTGTTCTTAACCTGAGGTACCACTTTAGCTAATGGGGTCTCCCGCTGCCGCCGCGCGATTTCTGTTCTCACCCTGAAGCAAAGCTCTTAACCCGAGGTACTATTTCTGGGTTAGCAGAGTCTGTAACCCGAAGCGTCTGTAATCCGAGGTACCACTGTATTAGGTTTACGAACTCCGCAAAACCGTAAGTAGTACTCTGGTATGTGAACTTAACCTCGGTCTACGAACGGAAGCTGAACGGTGGAAGGGCACCAGCAGCGGGAGGCCTCATTAGGGAAAGCGCGCCTCGGTTTGAGACAGGGTGGATTTGATTTAAATCAAATTGATTTAAATCACGATTTAAATCACGATTTAAATCACTAGTCAGTAAGGCTCGATTTAAATCACTAGTCAGTAAGACTTGATTTAAATATTTTTTTTACAGAAAGACTCATTCTTGCTGGTATAATCTTAATATTTACAACCATGTGAAGGTTTTATTTTTGGAATAATAAATTTTCAGAGTAGTTTTTACAGTTATATCAAAAATTACTGATTTAGTTATACTACTAGAAATACATAGACAGATAATTATGAAATTATGGTGAGATTTAATAAGTTAACTGTTTATATTTGGACAACTTTTCTGCTGTACTTTATTGGAATGAGAAAAATAATCATTTCCTTAATAACCATTTAAACAATTTATTTAACTAAAACAATATCATGATAGCATATGTATCCATGTTTGTTAACTGATGTGGTTAAACATTTTTTTAAAAAAACTTAGACTGAGTTTTAGCACACTTGATAAACTTAAAACAAATCCTTATTTCCTGATGAATAGCCTTTGGACTACAATGTAACTTAAATAGAAGACTACCGGTATATTTAGAAATATTTTTCCTCCAAAAGCATTTTATTTTAAAAATCCGATTTAAATCAAAAAAATCCGATTTAAATAAAAAAAATCCGATTTTTTTGATTTTTTTTAAAAAAATCATTGATTTTTATCCACCCTGGTTTGAGAACGGATTTGGTTTAAGAGCAGACTTCAGGAACGGATTAAGTTCGTAAACCGAGGTACCACTGTACTAGAATCTGGGGTCGCCTAGCGAAGCTGATTCTTCACGCAGCACATAGCAAAACTATGGAATTTGGCTTTCCAGGATGTGATGATGGCCTCCAACTGTGGCTGCAAAGGGGAGTTAGCCTATTGGTGACTGATATTCATGATGGCTATACGCTTCCCTATGCCTCTGAATACCAGTTGCTGGAGGACAATAGTATTGCTCAAGGCCTGGTTGTGGGTTTCCTGGAACCAACAATATGCTGGATTAGGCCAGGCACATCCAGCAAGGCTGCTATTCTTTCGCTCCTGCATCCTTCCAGTAGGCAGTGCCCTTTACAGATAAACGCTGCATAAGGGGCCTTATTCATCTTAGGAGCTTATGTAGACCGCCAGCTGCTAATGTAGGTTTTCTTACACAGTGACATCTCTGACCCTTTGAGTTTTAACTGCCTAAAGGGAGAATGTAGAAGTAACAAAAAAATGAAGCTTATAAGTCACCTTAACACATTAGTACGTCCACAAACTGGATAACCGTTCTCTGTATGCATTCATATTTGAAGGCTGGTCTTAGGGCGAGGAAAGTTTTAAATACTTTCTTCCTTTCCTCAGAACAATATTCAGCAAGTGTTCCAGAAGCTGCATGCTCTACTAAAAGAAGAATTTAGTAAAGAAGATCTCCAGATTGTAGCCTGCCCTTCAATGGAACAGGTATGTAAGAAAACTCTTACTTTTAAAATCCATTCTATGTGAACTATATTTTGGGTGAAACTAAAAAAATTAGAATATCGTGGAAAGGTTCATTTCTTTCAGTAATTCAACTTAAAAGGTGAAACTAATATATGAGATAGACTCATGACATGCCAAGTGAGATATGTCAAGCCTTTATTTGTTATAATTGTGATGATTATGGCGTACAGCTGATGAGAACCCCAAATTAACAACTTTGGGGTTTTCATCAGCTGTACGCCATAATCATCACAATTATAACAAATAAAGGCTTGACATATCTCACTTGGCATGTCATGAATCTATCTCATATATTAAACTCCTGTAGCAAATGAAAACAATGGGTTACATAAATGGACTTTTCCACGATATTCAATTTTTTTGAGTTTCACCTGTATTCTTTTACCTAAATGTTCTGAGCAAGGGAAGTTTGGCCCCTGAATATATTTTGCAGATGGCTTTAAGACAAAAGCAGCACAAATGCTTGCTTTTGGGTTATGTTGACAGGCTAGCAGTACATCCAGAAACGAAAGCTACAGGACGTCTCAGATCTAGGCATGAGCCAGCCGTTGTAACTGGTACAAGGGCCATGCTCAAAACCTTGCTTATAGGCTATGCAGTCTGAGATGTTTGTGGTACAGTGTGCAGAAGTGATTAAAGGTAAAGGGACCTGTCGGGCTGCGTGGGGTCTCTTCCCCAGCTGGCCGTTCAAAGAAAGACTTTGAGGCATTAAGCTATTAAGCTTTAATCTAGACTAATTACTTTACAATGCGGAGTACATCATAAACACATCTCGTCAGTCACTCTCAGATTCCGGAAGTGGCCCTTTGCAATTCTTCTGCCAGGAAGCCCATCTTGGAAAACGAAAGCACCTCGTCCATCTCTTCTTTCCTTCCCCTGGTATGTGGCGAGGGCTCTGCCTGGCTGACTGGAGCCCTCCCACCGCTTCCCCTTCTCCAGAGCTTTCCCCAGAGGGGGAAGAAGAATCTGTTTCCAAGATCGCGGGCTGTTCCCGGTACTCACTCAAAGCCGGGCTGGAAGGGGGGGCAGCCCCCTGACAGGACCCCTGACCATTAGGTCCAGTCGTGGCCAACTCTGGGGTTGCGACGTTCATCTTGCTTTACTGGCCGAGGGAGCCAGCGTACAGTTTCCAGGTCATGTGGCCAGCATGACAAAGCTGCTTCTGGCAAACCAGAGCAGCGCACGGAAACGCCATTTACCTTCCCGCCAGAGCGGTACCTATTTATCTACTTACACTTTGACATGCTTTTGAACTGCTAGGTGGGCAGGAGCAGGGACCGAGCAACTGGAGCTCACCCGGTCGCGGGGATTCGAACCACCGACCTTCTGATCGGCAAGCCCTAGGCTTTGTGGTTTAACCCACAGCGCCACCCGTGTCCCTTGCAGAAGTGATTAGGAAGCCACAAACTCTTCCTCTGTGTGTGCATGTACGAGAGGGAAGCCCCCACCCCCACCCAACGCACTTGAAAGAGATTTTGCTCCCAATTAACAAGCATCTTTTCCTCCTGTGATTCCTTGCGGCAACGGAAGCGCTGCTCTGGGCAGCAGCCCCTATGTATTGCCCTCAAATAGTTTCAGATCTCCATATCCAGGACCTTCCCTGTGCAAACCCCACCCCACCCCCAAATTTTACTGCTTCTGTAAAACAGGCATTACGAGTTCCACAGTAATGAAACTCCTTTGCCATTTGCCTTCCAGGTAAATCTCCTTTTGTCAACAGCAAAGTAGCCCCTCTTTGAGAAGCCTCTTCAAATTGTCTGTCAGGCAGTGAAATGGACATTTATCTGAAGCCGACTCGGGGTTGTGCCATCCTACCTGCTTTTAGCATCATCCATCCAAACGTCAGGTGAACAAGAAGAGGATGAACACCAGTATGTTATAACTTTTTTAAAAAAATAAAGCAGAAATACTGCTTTATTCAGAACAATGGTCAGCTTTTTGTTGCGCTTTTTTTGCCAGCATCTACATACCTTGACTGAAAACATGTTGGGGTTAAATTCTATTTGCTCCCCTACCCAATTTTGTTAATACGTGTTTGTTTCTTTTCCAAGGCATGTGCTGAAAATAAATTGGAGAAGGCAGGGACCCAAGAATCTCTTTAATAGAAGGCATAAATGTCTGTACAAACCTTCCCACACTAAGTCATCACAGCACCGCAGTCAGTGAGTGGTGAAGAGAATATTTGTGAAAAAGTTTTCATTTGCCCCTCCGGCAATATGTCTCAGTTGAAGCTGTTCAGCTGTATATCAAATGGTTTAGCTGCCACGTGCAAATGTGCCTCTAAGCGCATTGTGAAAATTTCTCCAGTATTTGACTGGTGTACTGACATTCACCAATTCTTAATAACTCTAAAAAGAAACCCAATTTGCCGCAGTAAAACTGTGTGCAGAGAAAGCTATGCAATTGAGGAATGCCTTCCAAGTTTGAATTACTGATAAGTGAAATAATTCATTTTATAAAAATGAAGCTCCATTAGAACTTTTAAAAAAAACAGCAACTAAAAACCTTAATTGTATTACGTAGTGGAGATGGAGAGCGAGATCTAGCTTGCCTGTGCCTTCTTGCTTGTGGCAACTTTTATCTCATGCTTTTTAGCTTACGTTAAACCAGAGTTTCCTAACCTGCCACCCTCCCTGTCTCTAGCCGGCTGGAGGGTCACAGAGTCTCTTTTCCCCAGCCCTGCTTTAAACATTTCTCTTTTCAAGATGCTGGATGCTAAAATGACTGTAAAATCAGGAGGCTAGCATGAACAAGGAACAAAAGAAGGCAGCACTAGTTATGGAGGGGAGGAAATAACTTAAGTTCCAACAAATATATATAACATTAAGGTAATTCCAAAAAAATACTTTGAAGGGAAAGCCATCTTCGCGGTTGGGGTGGAATTAATAAGAAAGCTTTTATAGTTGCGACTTCAAATTTGTAGAAAGAAATAAAACTCCCCATTACCATTTTGCTTTTATTCATAAATTGGTGGTTGGGGGGGGGGGCGGTTCTGCACATTAGTGGTGTGTTTTTAAAGCAGCTTCAAGCTGTTTGCCTGCCACCCTTTTGACAAGGCAACTGGCACCCGTTGAAAGCTGTTACTGCAAAGCAGATTTGTTGTAAAATAACGTCCTGTTGACTTCGTATCATGCTTTACAAGTAAATTATGGCATGATTGCTGTATATGAAGTTATAATGTATTTTAATCAAATTTTCTAAGCGTTCAAATCGGTTGACCAAATCCTTTTGTTTCTAAAGCAGAATGCTTTTATCCCACCCACCCTGTGTCATCCTGTTCTAGCAAACTTGTATAAAGCTGTAGTTCCAGATATTGACATATAAAAATAGTGTACATAATTTAAAACGTATCAAAGATTCTTTATATTATTATTTGACTAATGTTCCTCTTTGTTTTTTTTCCTTTTAAATAAAAGTTCTGCTTTCTTACTTCGAGATAGTCTCGTTTTGTCTATGCTGGGCTAGTTGCATGTGATTTCGAAAAAGGAATGGCTGCTTCAGGAAAGTCCTCCCCGGTATTTTATGAAGGCAAGTTCCTTTTATATTTATTCCTAAAAAAACTATTTGAGCTGTTGCCACCTCTTGAGACATACAACACACAGATTGCTTTAGCTATGCTTCCGTTTACCCCCTTTCTCTTAAGCATCCCTGCCAGGGATTGAAGTGGGGGCTTCATCTGTAGTGTAGTTGGACTAACCTGTAGGTTTTTGGTATCCTGTGTTGCGGATAATTATCGTCATGATACTTTGGTTGTTCCTTTGCGGAATGGAAGCTGGGCACTCTGTTTCTGTTGCTTTTCCATCCGAAGGTATCTTTTTGCAAGCCTCTCGGAACAAAGTTTGCCAGCCGCTCCTGAAGGGTAATCATTGCGCTGGGTGCTGACACACCCACCCACCCCAAAAATGTGGGGGGATAAACCATATGCAGGAGTACCGTATTGGCCTGAATATAAGCCGCACCTGCAAATAAGCCACACCTTTAAAATTCAAGGAGGGGGGGGGAGAAAAAAAGACAATACCCGAATATAAGGAAGCTTTAAATATGTGACATTTTAATGTATTTTTTATTTTTGTTGGAAGCTGCCCAGAGTGGCTGGGAAGACCCAGACAGATGGGCGGGGTACAAATAATAAATTATTATTATTATTATTATTATTATTATTATTATTATTAATTATAAGCCACTCACTTAAAATTCTGCAGGCATTCACACCCGCAAATGGCAAATGTAGAAGAAAATCCTACAGCAATATCGTAAAAGCCAATTTTTGCGAGGTCACGAATTTAAGCTGCACCTTAACTTTTCACGGTCGGAATTTGGGGGGGGGGGAAGGGTGGCTTATATTTGGGCCAATATGGTATTTGTGCAGGACTGGGGGGAGCTCAGGCCAGAATTTCCCACCTTTGCATATTCTTCTTTCTCGTACTGCCTTGGCAATTTCACATTCCAAATGTGCCCACAAATAGAACCCAGGGGTTTAAAGAGACAGCTTTAAAAGAGGATCAGACAACTTCTTGGAAAATAAGGTGATCAGTGGCTACTAGTTGCAGAGAATCACAATTGAGAAGAGCGCTGATGTGCTCGGGTCCTGGGTTCGAGCTTTCCCCAGGCATCCCCCGGCCCTTTGACGCAGGACCCTGAATCAGCAAGGGATTTTCTCACATTCTTGCGAATACAGGTACCACCAACCGGAGGCTGGGCTGATATTTTACTAAATCACTTCTATAAAGGAACACACTTTTTAATTCAATCTTTCCATTTATTGTCAAATAATAATCCACTGCAATGAGGAAACAAAACGCAAAAAGTGACTTCTCGATGGGTAAAATGGGTGAGCATGGAACACGCATGTGCATTATCAAAACTAAAAATGGCATCGAGATGGTTACGTACGGCCAATATGGTTAAGCTCATAATTTGCACCTTTCCAATCCTTTTTCAATTTTAATGCCACGTCTAAACGTTGCTTCAGATAAAAATGCAAATAAAAAAGCATTAGAAACCCATTAAAATACGTTAGGGAAGCCGTTCTCTGGGACCCTCTCCTGTGCAGGTTTGCAAGAGCTGCAGGAGACACTAAATCATTTCAATGGGACTCGAGCGGTAACAATCCTTAATTATGAAAATGTTAGCTCTCCAAATGGATGGAAGCAGCATTTTGTGGCTAAGTTGTAACTAAACTATAATCTTGCTAACCCCTCATATTTAATGTGATCGTACATGGAATAATTACTTAATATAAATAAAAATGGAAAAGTCTTCTTTACTGCCCTTTTTAAAAAGCTTTCAATGAATTTAATTTTCTTCAATATAAGTTATTTGTAAGTCTATACAAAGGCAAATATACATATATACAGTCATAATATTAAAGCACTTCAATTGACTTTTTTTTTGGCTGATCTTGGGGGTGGGGAAGAGTCAGCAAAAGAGAAATCCTGCTATTTTGGAGCATGGCTATTAATACAACGAACTGCAAACATGCTGACCGTGAGTTAGTTGCTGTTACTATGAATAAACTGTATAAAAGCATCAGCAGAAAAATAGGATTTTTATATTTAATAAATACAGCTTATGACAAAATCGCAATCTAAATCTTTGCTAGTTGTACTTGTCCATGACCCCTTTTTCTTTTTAAACAAAATGACTATGGAAAAAACAACAGGTTCTTTTTGCACGGAAGTGCAGAATTTGGGAAATTGGCACTGGAATTCTATGCATGCTTACTCAGAATTAAATCCCATTGAACGCAATGGGGCTTACTCCCTGGTAAGTGTGCAAAGGATTGCAGCCAGAGAAGTGTCAATTCAAGGAGATCCAAAACAAAGTCGCTTTGGAAATCCAGACGTGCAGGTTGCTTGTACTTTTCTGTGTTTCTTTGTGAAAAGACAGGCAGAAAAATCACATTTGCCACCAATTCTAAAAAGGCACATTCAGGAATATTTTGCCAGAATATATCCACAACTGAGAAGGTATGCCTTGATAGAGTCTGGCTGCTTGCAATATTATTTGGTGCTAAGCCAGACATGTAAGAAGCAACTGCAAAAAGAGAAAAGGGTAGAGAGTTGAGAATGAATGGATCACTTTTTCCTTACCCTACCAATTGTCTGGTCTGCCATTTGGACCGGTTGGAGTCCACTTAGGAAATTAGGTGGCCCATACCTGGAATCACTGCATAAGACATCCAAATAAATCCTCTGGCAGGAGCTATTCCAGTTAAGAGGACAGGGAAGCATTAGTGGCAACAGTTATGCTTTAAAATGCACACGATTGGTGTGGGTTTTTAATGCAGTGTTCATCCAAAGCACACACAAAAAGAATGCACTAAATTCTCACAAAGGCACAAACCACTGGAAATGGCTTCATCACAAGCGCCGCTGGCAGAAATGTAGCTTTAGGAAACTTGTGCAGATGACATTCTGAGTAGATCTGGCCCAGAACATGCAGTGGGCAGAATTTTCAGGATATATGTGGGAAAGCTGGGTCAAAATGCCTAGAACGTGGCTGGATAATGTCAAGCAGAACAGAATGCAACATTTTATCTGCCGGTAACGCCAAATCTTAAAGATCCAGGCTCAATTCTGTTCGCCTGCCACAAGGCACAGTGTCAAGACCGCTGCCTTACTTGCTGCTTTAGTTAAGTGCAGTAAAAGTAGGTTTCTTACAGTAAAACAAAATAGAAGATTGCAACCTCAAAAACGGGGGAATAGGAAACACAGAAAAGCCTGCTTAAATCTCGTGTAGTGAATTAAAAGATAATGGGAGGATGATCTTGGCAATGTGCCCTTCTATATAAAATGGGTCTCCGTAAATTCCTTGCCCCCTCATATGTGTTAAGGTGCACATTCCAAAGGAAGGGAACAAGAGCTGCGTGAGGTTTTAGCAGGATGAGACACCAACTTCCTCCTCTGCCAGCCAGACTGCAGTCACACGAGTCTGCAACCAAAATGCATTCACTGTTCTCGTGTTCTCTTCCCCTCCCCACCCTGCTCACGTTATTTCGCACTCCCATCTCATCGCTTTCCCCCAGTTTCACACCGTGGAGAGCAATACCCAATACTGAACGAAAGCGAAGTCTTATCTTGCCGCCCCTGAAGGATATAAAAGCAGACACAAAGGCAGCGTTGCAAGCGGCTCGGCGCTTTGCTCTGGTCCATCTTCAAAGGAGGCAAGGGCTTCGAGTCAGTCCAACACTTTACCACATTCACATCCGCGTCTCCTCGCTTGTCGGCTACATTCATGAAATAAGTCGTTTCTGAACATTTTTTTTCCTTACAGTTTCAAACCCAGGTCCTTCTCTTTGTCTGTCTGTCTCTCTCTCCTGGTGAAATCACCAACGGGCTAGCGATGGCTTTTATGAAGATACAAGTTTCACGTAGTTGCCTGGGAAAGTACCAAACTGTTGTGTTCTCCGGGATGTGCCTGTTGAGAAATAAAACAATAGAACAAATGTGGGTGTGATGGCCCAAAAAGCAGGCTGCTTTTCCATCTTTGTTTTGCTATCGCTGTGTGGCAGGATAACGTGCAACTTGATCCCGTGAAAGGATCCTCGACTTACTTGGTCAGTGCATGGGGTTTGATCCCTGGTATCTCCAGGGAAGGCTGAAACCCTGCCTAAAACCCTGGAGAGCTGCTGCCAGTCTGTAGACAGAAGAAGTAGGAGTTCTTGTTGCAATTAACACTAGTATAAAAGTTCCCAAGAACTCAGGCTGAATGTTTTAACATAAGAGTAAGTTTACTCTTACTGGAACCCAGGAAAGGGCCCTGTTTCGGCCCTGTCTCCCCGGGAGACGAAGAGAAAAACATAGAAAAACTTGAGAATATCTACTAACCAAGACGTTTTATTCACCAAAGACTTAAATGAAACAGAAAGCATACATTACTCCCATTCTGTTCAAAAAAGACGAGCTGAAGAAGGCATTGTCCGAAACAGGGCCCTGTCCTGGGTTCCAGTTCTCACATCTCAGAAGCCTCAACTTCCATCCTCAAAAGACTTTGCTTTGTAAAACTATTACAACTGTTTAAGATTGTATTCCAATAGGAAATAGTTAATTTGGTTTGATTCTACTTGCCAGTCTGTAGACAACACTGAGCTACGTTCCTGTGTCTTCCAAGAATGATGAAACACATGCTACCCTATGGGACAGAGACCTGATCTGATCCCCCTTCTCCTTCAAAGTCCACCCCAGAAAAGCTCCCTCTTTTTCTTCAAATTTCCCCTCAAAATAAATCTTTTCAGCGGAGCCTGGCTTAATCCTAGCTGAAATAAAAGATCATGTACCGATAACTCTGCATCTTTTGTCCCCTTGCTTCCCCACCCTTTTGTCTTCTGCTACATCAAAATTCAGTTTGTAAGATTCCTTGGGCAAGATACGTTTTTTTTAATATCGCTCGAAAGCGCCGTGCATGCTGATCGCTCCAATTTGAAATGATTAGCTGGAGGGAGGCCCCGTTTCGAAATAAAAGTATTGGTCTCAAGCCACAGAGTCAGTGAGTGGGTGTCAGTCTGGCAATGTTTGAAGAACAGGGCGGAAGAGCAGGGAAGGAAGAGCTGGAAACTGGAGCCAAGCGGAGGGCATTTGGCTTGTGAATGCAAAGCACCGGATTCAAGGGCTTGGGCATGAGCTGAAAAGACTAAAATAGTCTGAAACAGGTTTTTTTGACCTATTGGTATGAAACAAGTCTTTACGACCTATTGCCTGAGTGATTGGCTTATCAAGAACTACGATAAAAGTAAAATAACGGTCTTCTCCAAAAGGATTTCAGTTTATAAATTGTTTTTGGATGAGCATGTGAATAATAGTTGCCTTTATTAGACAATAGTTGGATCAATTAAATGGCCTCTTGCAACAGTTGAAGGTTTTAGAGCAGTCTACGTATGCCGTAATTGTCTGGAATTCCAATGGGGGTCAACAGTAGATTTAGTGCTTTGGAAAGAGTCTAAGGTAAGGTGATGAGAAATCTATTTGGGGTAACAAAATGCATGGCCAATGGTGTTCTATGGTTGGAGGTCAGTTTACCAATGGCTGAAAACTCAAGAGTGAATATCCTCTCTAATTTACTTTGTCTACATCCACAAAGCCTGTTACAAATCAGCATGCGCTAACAGCATGTGTGTTCTGTCTTGAACACTTAGCAATCAAAATTGGTTACCATTGAGCCTTTCTAAGGAATTACAGTGGTGCCTCGGGTTAAGTACTTAATTTGTTCCGGAGGTCCGTTCTTAACCTGAAGCATACTTAACCTGAAGCATACTTAACCACTTTAGCTAATGGGACCTCCTGCTGCCGCTGTGCCGCCAGAGCACGATTTCTGTTCTTAACCTGAAGCGTACTTAACCTGAAGCATACTTAACCACTTTAGCTAATGGGACCTCCTGCTGCCGCTGTGCCGCCAGAGCACGATTTCTGTTCTTAACCTGAAGCGTACTTAACCCGAGGTACCACTGTAATGGCTATTTTGAGACATTCTACAGTTAAAACATGCTCGAGGAAAATAAGTTTATATCTAAACATAACCAGGAAATGTTCTCCCTCTATACATGCTGGGAAGGAAGGGAAAGGTTCATATTTACTAAATGTGGTGGCTCAGGTAAGCCTTTCCGCTTAATGAGATTTAATGCTATACAGTTGTTTAACTGGTGGGTCATATGGCAGAATTTCTTGCTGCAGAACATCAGTGTGTGTTGGGGTCTGAGGAAGTAGAAACTGATTCATGGATCTTCCCCATCCCAGTGTTCTTTCTACAGTAGCTTGTGTGAAACACATATAGGCCTGCTGCTTGAATCTTGCCCAGGAAAGTTTTTGGGTTGTCAAGACAATTTTCTATTGGTTGGGGGCGGGTGTCACAGGTAAAAACTTTAAGATTTGTAGCTGCTGCTGTTACTGCTAAAATGCATAGCAAACTCACAGCAGAATATACGCAATCACTCCGAGTCAAGCAAATTATCAGAATTATAAGCATGTACGCTGCTCTGGCTAACTGTAGATTTTGTGTAAATAGGTCTGTGAATCAAATGGACGAAATTAATTAAATAATGTTCCCGTTAACATTTTAAAAACGAGTTGAAATGACAGCTGTCGTGCTCACCAACAAACCAGCCGTCATCACACTTCTCCATGACATCTATGATATCTCCATCTCTTAACTCCAGCTCATCTTCATTCTGCGGTACATAGCTGTACAATGCTTGGTAGCTAAGCCTGAAAATGCACAGAAACAGTGGAGGGGGGGGGGTAGAATGAAGGGAAGAGATTGTCAGCCACTAGTAGCAATATCCCTCTTGTAACTAACTTGCTTCAAATACAGATCCAATGATGATGATTCAGATTTGTATACCACCCCTATACCTACAGGTCTCAGGGCAGTTACAAGATAAAAATCACAATATAAAAACCAAAAATGCATAATAAAGCCAAAAACCAACCCAATAATCCCCCCTCCCCAAAACATTCTAAAAGGGCATTGGATGTCTTTAAGGCCTGGTTAAAGAGGAACGTTTTTGCCTGGTGCCTAAAGGTGTATAATGAAGGTGCCAGGCGAAGCTCCCTGGGGGAGAGCATTCCACAAACACGGGAGATCTGCAGTGATAGGAGTCTAAATTTCCTCTGCCCTCGCTCAACTTTATCTAACAATACAGTGGGACCTCGACTTACGAGCGATTCGACTTACGTGTTTTTTGACTTACGAATGACTTCCGGGAGAAACAAAATGGCCGCCGCAACCAAATTTTTCGACTTACGAATGGAAGTCGCGGCCGCTTTTAATAGGATTTTTTCGACTTACGAATTTCGACTTACGAATTTTCGACTTACAATTTTTTTTCGCTCAATGCATTCCTATGGGGATTCAACTTACGAATGTTTTCGACTTACGAAGATTGCGTCGGAACGCATTATCGTCGTAAGTCGAGGTCCCACTGTATTATTTTCTGACCATCAGCTCCCTCGTACCCTATTCTGCACCACAGCCAGCCCCTTAATAAATCTTGAAACCACGGGACCAGATCAGGTGGCAAGGAGTGGCACGGAGAACTTCATCCAGTGGCCCTGTGGCACTCTTGACGGCAAAAGTGTCTACAGGACCTCACCGGGGAGATTTATGAGCTGACACTGCCCTTCTGAAGTCTTCCAACTAGCAGGAAGTTCCAAAAGTCCACACCAAAGTTCCACACGTCCATCTCCAGAACTCTGATACATGATATTTCTAAAAATGGAGATGAGTCTGGTAGGATCAATAGGGCACAATTTCCTCTGGTGATCTCAGCCAAGACCACAAGACCAAAATACTGGTGGTCCCTTGTGCTAAATAAGAAAAGCAATCAAACTGAAAATTGTGTGTGTCTCCTGCATCTGGAGCTCATTTCCATCCATCAAATGTACGACAGCTGCTGAAATGAGGGGCGAATGCGTCTCCTTTCAGACCAACTTACATATCTTGTGGCGCGTGGTTCCTGTCGAGGCTGGTTCCCAGCGGCAGGACTTGCGGTTGCTGAGAAATGATGAAAGATGATTTATTGTCACTATGGGGCCCCTTGTGGCAAGAGACAAGAGGCTGAGAAATTGTGCTGCAGTAATGAACGGACTTTTCCGCAATGTTTAAGATCTCATTGCAAACGGTTTCCTGGGTGGTAGAGACAGTGCAGGGTTGACATCCACGGAGGGGGGGGGGGCGAACACGTCAGAGGACAGTGAACAGGGAAAAGTGGGGAGGAGGAGGGATAGTCAGTAAGAGATGGGGAAATCCAGTTGCAGCAATCCAGTAAGACAACACAGTGGTAGATCCAGCCAGTGAAGTGTAGAAGAATCCAGGTTGCAAGCATGGAAAAACAGAGGCAAGATACAGAAGAGTTTGCTATTTAGTTTTTAGATATATAGATTTACGTATTTGTAACAAAGCAGTAGCAGCAAAAGATACTGGAATTAGCAAGGACCTCAAATTCACATCTTCCAGCTCTGAGTGCGTCATTTCAAAACACATCACATGCATGCAACCAAAGCTCTCCCCCCCCAATGCTACAGATATTTAATGCCTACGTTTCCTTTGTCTACAGTAGCCTTTGTTTCAGAAGCTTTCAGCTGCTGTCCCAATGGCCTAACTGCACACCAAAACTCCACATAGAAGCCAGGTGTTTGCGATGGCACCTGGTTCAGCTTGCCCTGCACCAGAGCCTCCATCTCGCGTACATGGGACAGTGGTGGCATAAGAATTAGGGTTGAGAGTCAAAAAAATTATCATTATGCACTGTTGGCGTAACCAAACCCACCCACCCGCTCTGCCCAGCTCTGGCATTTGGGGCTCCTTTCCCCCCAAAATACTGGCACGTCTAGACTACGATGTCAAGAAGCAGGTAATGGATGCTTTATGAGTGCAGCACTGCACCAAAATGTTGCAGGCTGAGATACTTCTGGTTCAAGGTAACTGCTACATTTCTTCTTTTTGCTCTCTCCTCCCACAAGTCAGGCCTCATTTTGGGTCAAGTGACTATGCTCAGTCGTCACTGGCGTGGGGCTTGTTCCATGCCCTCCAACATTTCTCCAATATAAATAAGAGTACGTCCCCTCCGACGTTTCTTTGATGAAAATAGGGACATCCTATTCCAGTGATGGCTAACCTTGACACTCCAGATGTTTTGGAACTACAACTCCCATCATCCCTGACCACTGGTCCTGTTAGCTAGGGATGATGGGAGTTGTAGTTCCAAAACATCTGGGGTGTCAAGGTTAGCCATCACTGTCCTATTCCATACCCTCCAACATTTCTCTAATGAAAATAGGGACATCCTATTCCAGTGATGGCTAACCTTGACACCCCAGATGTTTTGGAACTACAACTCCCATCATCCCTAGCTAACAGGACCAGTGGTCAGGGATGATGGGAGTTGTAGTCCCAAAACATCTGGAGTGTCAAGGTTAGCCATCACTGTCCTATTCCATACCCTCCAATATTTCTCCAATGAAAATAGGGACGTCCTAAAGAAAAGAGGGACATTTCAAGATCAAATCAGAAACTGGGACGGCTTCTGTAAATCCGGGACTGTCCCTGGAAAATAGGGACACTTGGAGGGTCTTCTGATTTCCTCCTTCCGTTTTTGTGTTTGTTTTGAATGAGGACACAGTTCTTCTCAATCCCTACATCCCTACTAATATAACAACCTTTGGACTTCTCTTGCTTTTACCCCCAGAAATGTTTAAAATAGCTTCTCCGGGTGAATTAGGAAATGACCTGTCCAGAAAATGAGATGGTTTATTCAACCTCATGTCAACATCTGTGTATCTCTTCCTGCTCACTTTTTCACTTTTCAGCCTCTCCATTCCCTCTCCCAGCTGGTTCTCGCAACCCCACCCAACCCCAGACAACATTTCATGCCACTGAGTTCCTATGAAGATGGTTAGGGGGCGTTTGCTCCCCTTAGGCTTCCTTTCTAAAGATTTTTTTTTTAAAAGCATCTGCAAACCTCAGGATTACTCCGAGTCTGCTGATACCTCTTGTGTACGGTATTGTTTTGCTTACACCTCCAAAAGTATGAAATGGAAATAAAGAGAGAATGGCGCTGTATGAACAATGCTAAAATGGGGCTGCAGATATGAATCTCAGGCGATCTTACCACATAGCTCTTTTCAGATTCTGTGAGATCTGGTCCTGGCCTCAATGAATGATGGGAAGGCTGTGTGATCACCAAAGCACATGGTAAGGGAGACATTTTAGCAAATGCACTAGCAAGTCAAATTCAAATCATAGGAAGAAAGCAAAGCAGAAATAAATAAGTAAGGGAAATTGGACATAAATGACATTCGCCGCTGGATATTATTAAAACAGCTGTGCCGTAGAGCACACTGTGATTCTGGCAAGAAGGATTAGAAGAAGAAGAGCTAGAAGATGAAATGATGGGTTAGCAAAACAAAGACCGATGTTCAAAAAAAATATTAAGGCACAGTTCCTGTGGAAGGACACAAAATAGCACAAGCTCTAGACTCTGTGATTTAAAGGGGAATTAACGGAAACGTGTGGAATACAAATGAGCATTGCTTGGAGCAAGAACATGCGCTTCGGAGCCCCTGATGGTAGGATTTGCCAGACAATGAGATGAATTAGCTTAGAGTTTTCTTATTTTTTTGTCCTCAGCATTCTGTAACTCCTGACGGTCACAGGGTGGGAGGGGCCTTTTATATATTCAGAAGCACTTGCAAGCATCAAGCACGTTAGCTTTTTCTTTTAATTTACACACTTATATTTACACACCTATGGAGGTCCTTGGGTATGTTCTTTCCTACCGCCTTTTCACGTGGGACCATTTTGCTTCCTAACAGGTAGGCATTTGATCACCCATGTTTCCTATCAAGGGGATTTTTGGTAAATGAATAAACTACAGCCGTAGCTTGGATCTCGAATGACTTGCAAGATGAAAGTTTTGGGTCCCGAACGCCGCAAACCCGGAAGTGATCGTTCCTGTTTGCAAACGTTCTTTGGAACCTGAACGTCCATCGCGGCTTCCAATTGGCTGCAGGAGCTTCCTGCAGCCAATCGGAAGCCGCGCCTTGCTTTTCGAACATTTTTGGAAGTCGAACGGACTTGCGGAACGGATTCCGTTCGACTTCCAAGGTCCCACTGTATTATGAAACTGGGATGCACCCAAGTCTCAACCCCTTTATCAATCAGTTTGAAAGCAAATGGGCCCACGAAGGAAACAACTGTGCGAAATGGCTGAAATGTAACTGACCAGGAAATGCAATTATGTCACCTAGATTAATCAAGATTACGCTATTTTTAAAAATTCCACTGCATGTTATTAGCTCGCCAGTTTGTGAGCTAGGGTGTTTGTGTTGCTTTAATGCAATTCTCATGGTTTGTGGTTTATTATTATTTATTATGTTACTATTATGTTACGCGGCCTAGGGCCCTCGTACTTACGGGACCGTCTCTCCTGGTATGCCCCGGGTAGGACCCTGAGGTCATCAAATAATAACTTTCTGGAGATCCCAGGTCATAAGGAGGTCAGGTTGGCAGCCACCAGGGCCAGGGCTTTTTCGGTTCTGGCCCCGATATGGTGGAATGATCTGCCACAAGAAACAAGGGCCCTGCAAGAGTTGGCACCCTTCCGCAGGGCTTGTAAAACGGAGCTGTTCCGTTTGGCTTTTGGGTTAATTTGAGTGCAACTTTTAAAATTCTAAATTTTTAAAGTGTATTTTATATTTGTATTTTTAACTGTCTGCTCAATGGTTATGTGGTTTGATGATTGTCAGCCGCCCTGAGCCCGGTTTTGGCTGGGAAGGGCGGGATATAAATAAAAGTTTATTATTATTATTATTAATTATTATTATTATTTATTATTATTATATATTATATTATTATTATGCTTTAGGCATTTCTGTACCTGCGGACCTCTTCGTTCCCTCCCCCCAAACGTGCATTTATTATTTTATTTCACAAAAATTTATAAACCGCTTGATTGTAAAGGGGGGTGGGGGTGGCGTCAAACCCACGTCAACACGGTTTTATAAAGTGGTATACATGCCAATTTAAGATTGTACTCTAGCCACAAAAGCTTATGCCAGAATATATTTATTTGCCTTTCAGCTGCTACGACTACAGCTTCCCCTCTTGGAGGGGGGGGGGGAGAACAAATTGTCCTTTCTGGGGACAGGAGAAGCAGGCACAAGTGATGCAGATAGGGAGGCTTCCAAGTTTACACTTTGCTGCTAGCCTCAACTCATTTCCCTTTTCTTTTCTGTATCTCCCCCTCTCCCTTTTATATAACTGGGAATGTCTGCTGTGGCATTTTTCCACTTAGACGGAAGGAGAGTACATTCAAGTTACTGGGCACAAGCCATCGCAATTCACAGACATAAATGTCAGCTGCAGAAGAATGCATTTGGGCTCAGGCACACAATTTTTTAATGGAGCTTATTCATTCACATACAAGAATCTCTCAATGGATGGCAAGAGCCGTGCTGTCTCAATTCCCATTTCAAAGAACCCAACACAGCAGCGACATCCATTTAAGCAAGAGATAACCTCACACTTTGACCAGTCTCCTGACACTCTCAAGACAAAACCTGGGGAGAACAAATTGGGCAAAGTGGTCTTTCGCATCGTTGAAATGATGATACGTAACCTCTCCCTTACGATTTCTATGATTCGGCTTCGTAACAGGCGGAAAAGGTCCTTTCAGCTGTGTTGTTACCGAAGAGCACCTCTGTTCTCTCTACTCGGCTCCCAACTTGTCTCTCAGTTCCTACTGTGTCTGCAATGGCTAGCTGGGCAAGGGCTGTTCCGGCTTCTCAAGACAGTGTGTTGCAGGGCAAATTGCTGCATCATCTATTGGCTTGGAAGACACCACCTTGTGCCTTGCATCCTAATGCAATTAGCGCAACACTTTGCCACTCACTAATTAGCTGTTGAGAGTCCGGATTATGTGATCTTCCAGCTAGTAGCATGACACACACACACAAACACATCCAGTGCTTAGTGCCCTCCGTTCAGAAAAGGACATTCAACTGATCACACCTTTGTGTTTTCCTTTTAAAAACAAAAAACAAAAACCACACCTCTCTCTTTGTTACTTTGGTTTTTCTTTGCTAAGACTATTGTTATGAGTTTGGGGGAAGGTTCCAAACCTGTGACTCTGTGTTTGGGAGGCTGGGATCTAGCATTGTTTCTCAAACTTGGGACTACAACTCCCATCATCTCTGACCACGGGACCTACTAGCTAGGGATGATGGAAGTTGTAGTCCAACAGCAGCTGGGGACCCAAATTTGAGAAACACTGAGATAGGATTATAGCGAGGTAGGAGAACTAAAAATAATGGCAATATATTTCACATCTGGCAACCAAGGAGCCCCTTTGGTTTCAGATAGTACATGGGTAAAGGTAAAGGTAAAGGGACCCCTGACCATTAGATCCAGTCGCGGACAACTCTGGGGTTGCGGCGCTCATCTCGCTTTACTGGCCGAGAGAGCCGGTGTACAGCTTCTGAGTCATGTGGCCAACATGACTAAGCCGCTTCTGGCGAACCAGAGCAGCGCACGGAAACGCCGTTTACCTTCACGCCACAGCAGTACCTATTTATCTACTTGCACTTTGACGTGCTTTTGAACTGCTAGGTTGGCAGGAGCTGGGACTGAGCAACGGGAGTTCACCCCGTCGCGGGGATTAGAACCGCCAACCTGATCGGCAAGCCCTAGGCTCTGTGGTTTAACCCACAGCGCCACCTGCGTCCCTTCACCCCGGTGTAGCTCCCCTTTATTATATACACAGCCCAATAAGACAACAGCAAGAATCCACTGATAGCATACGAATCGAAGTGGGTATGTTGACGTAACAACCCCTCCCAAACACGCAAACAAAACTCATTACAGACAGCCATGCCCTGGGACCCCCAACCTCTCTCGCTGCCAATGAAAGCTAACAAATAGAAAGAGAAGCTATGCACGTTATGCTGACACAAAAACCTTGCCTTGCCAAAAAGTTATGCACAGTTTATATAAGGACAGTAATATGGAATCCTGGCTGAGATTAATAGGGCCTGTGCTAATTTAGCACATTTGGCAGTGTTCCATAAATGCACCGTATTCATCACTGTGAACATATGATGTACATTGAGTCAGATCTTGGCCCATCTAGGCCAGTATTACCTATTAATTAACACCAGATACAGCTTTTTCCATGTCACTCGTAATGAAAAAAAATTCCCCCAATAGGGTTAGTTCAGCCATTTGAACTAACCATTTGTGAAGCTAACGACCTTAAACCCGATCAATTAATACTCTCAATGAAGACAGGATCAAATTTATACAGCTGAAAAAGGAAGATCTTGAGAGGATGCTACCAGTCAGAAAAATAAAACACAGGCAAAAATCTCAAAACTGTGCTAAAAAACATCATGGTATAAAATAGTAAAGGTAAAGGTAAAGGGACCCCTGACCATCAGGTCCAGTCGTGTCCGACTCTGGGGTTGCGTGCTCATCTCGCTCTATAGGCCGAGGGAGCCGGCGTTTGTCCGAAGACAGCTTCCGGGTCATGTGGCCAGCATGACAAAGCTGCTTCTGGCGAACCAGAGCAGCACACGGAAACGCCGTTTACCTTCCCGCTGGAGCGGTCCCTATTTATCTACTTGCACTTTAACGCGCTTTCGAACTGCTAGGTGGGCAGGAGCTGGGACCGAACAACGGGAGCTCACCCCGTCGCAGGGATTCGAACCTCTGACCTTCTGATCAGCAAGCCTGTGGTTTACTTAAAGTCTCCTTGCGGGGAATAAAAAATACAGTTTTCCTGTTAAGGCAGTACCTTAATTAAGACATGCTATTGCCTTAATAGGAGAACTGTATTGTGACCCTGAAGGAGGTCTTGAACTGAAATGGGTTGAGCGTTTTCTAAGGCCTTTCTGCTATTTTATAAAATTCAAGTACTGTTTTAAAGTTTCCTCCCTCATGCCTTTTGTGCTTGGTGCTGTACATTTCTTTTCCTTTTGCTAGTCAGAGCAGACAATTGGCTCTTAGATCAGGCATAGGCAAACTCCGGCCCTCCAGATGTTTGGGACTACAATTCCCATCATCCCTAGCTAACAGGACCAGTGGTCAGGGATGATGGGAATTGTAGTCCCAAACATCTGGAGGGCCGGAGTTTGCCTATGCCTGTCTTAGATGGTCTCTGGCTCAGATTAAGGCAGCAACAATGTGTTTATCAGTCCAACCTAATCTAATACACATAGCAATTTACTAAATATAAAAGATGTACTTGGTCAAGCTTCAAGTTCAGAAGATATCTCCCAAAATAAAGGAAGAGATCCCCCTAATTAGTGAAGGGCTTGTTCCAAAGATAAGTGATGTTTTGGTAAATTACTATCACTTTTCTATGTTTTATACTCTGTCTGTGTGGCCGTATCAATACAACACCCGTGAGATAATCAGGCTCAGATTTGTAGTTGCTAAAAAGCGTTGCAGACTAAAAAAGAAAAGGAAACTAAAAAGAAAAACTAAAAAGGCTAAAAAATACTTAAATTTTATCCAGCTTCTATACTTATTAAAACAGTCTTTAAAAGTCTTTAAAAGATAAAATCAGAGAGCTCATGCTGACTAGGAGCCGTTCGCCATCTTGCTTTGGAAGGTGTGCCCTCCAACCTAATCTAATACACATAGCAATTTACTAAATATAAAAGATGTACTTGACTTCTGAAATTCACATGTTGATAAGCAACAGCAGTGAGCATGAAATATCAATCGATGACATTCTCTCCCCCCCCCCATGCCCCAAACTCCCGTGATTACCTGTGGGACGTTGACCGTGCGTGAGAGTCTGGGAGGTACTTGTGTTCTAACCGCAAAGGAAGAAATTGCAGAGGGAGACAGAAGAGCAGATGGAGAGAATGGTTTTGCGTTGACAGACTTTTAAAAGGAAGGAAAAGTTGGTCAGCAGAAGGAAATGACCCGTTGACACATCATTGCAGCAATGATGCTCTTACAAACAAGAAAACGGTGTTCGGAACTCGGTGAAAATATCGTCAAACAAGTCCATGCAAAAAACAGGCATGCCTTTTCAAAGTTGCCGGGACCCATATTAGTATCGCAAGCTTAATGCACTTTGAATGAATGCTGTTAGGTCAATGACATGACTCCCCTGAAAACATTGAGACAAGAATTAGTGTGCGCCTGGAACTATATTTACTTATAATTCAATACCTTTCTGGTTGTTCCTCCACAGGTCTCAAGGGGTTAGGCACACACCATGCATTTTAAAAGCACATTTTAAAGCACCGTGAGAGCTGTAGGTTGTAAGGGGTCTGGGAACTGTAGCTCTGTGAGGGGCAAACTACAGTTTCAGGGGTTTTTGGGGGCAGGAGAGATGCTAATTTCATGTATTGTGTGTACGCAGCCTTATGCCAAAACCAATAAATGAGATCCAGCTGAAATAAACACCTAAGAGTTTTCCCAGCCTGCATGTTACTAGTCCAGGTCTACAACTTGTTGGTGAGTACTACCATCTCCCCTCCTGAGATGGACGTAGATTAATGAAATCCTCTCCAGTTTTGCACACCCCATCCCTACTAAAACAGCTCCACAGCAACCTTTTTTTTTGTCCTCCTATGCAAAAGAGCATGCCTCCCACCCAGCCTTGCAGCCAACTACCTACTGCATTTACTCAAAGCTAATGCTCACCTTTTTGGGGCCAAATTACGTTGTGGAAATTAAGGTGCGCACTGGATTCAACAGCACATTTACATTCGCCGGCAAATGGTCACTTTTTTTGTTTCAAGTTTCTGAAAACTGAGGTGCGCGTTAGATTCGATGGCGCATTTGACTTGAGTAAATATGGTACCTTTCACTGTCTGGCTGATAGTACCATAGGTTTGCCAGTTCTGCTGAGGCTCAAACCCTCAATTAAATTGGGTGCCTGGAAAAGCAATAGATATATGCTGGAGGCAGAGGAAGGCACCTAGAGGCACCGATAAGCCCTTTTCCTTGAGGACCAGAGAAGAAGGGTTTTTTTACTGCACTCCACCTCGCTCCCCCAAGATTATCATTAGCAGTTGTCTGGGTGAGTGCATCAGTTTTGCTAAATGACACTGTAGCTTAAAGAGTGTTTTCCGTTTGGGATACCTGAGCAGGATCCTAACATCTTACGGGAACGCAAACTATAGCTACTTTGCCTACAGCATTCCTCGGATCACTAAAGCAAAGCTGCTCTCCAGACACATCCTTTGAGAGCCACCGGCAAACAGACTAGGCCGGAGCTTTCCCTACCTTCCTCCCTTCCTTATTGAAAATCATTTTTATTAAATCTTCCAAATTAACAATTCAACCAAAACCATATTAAATGTACCAAATATTCCAAACTATACATATAAGATAATTCAAATATTCAATCCAATTATAATTTTTTAGTTCAGGGTTCGGGGGGGGGGGGCTCTAATCTCATCTCATTGTACTGCATTTTATATTTATTTCCAATAGTCCCTTTGGCTCTCAGTTGTTTTCTTTCATTTTTGCACAGCCTCTGCATTGTTCCCACAGGCGAGTTGAAACAGATGTTATTTCTGTGTGGATTTTATGTCCGTCTCCCATAAGCTCGCAGCCTCTCATTCCACGCCAATTTCCTATCATATGAACTCAAAACTCCTCTGTCGTTGGGCAGCTGTCATCTTATATTGCGGAGCTTTCCAGACTTTTCATGCCGGTGAAGCCCTTTCTAGACATGCATCCTTTCAGGACACAGCAATTCAGCTTTACTGGCAAACCGAATGTCAAACTAACCCCTTTCCAGGAGCGTTCGCACGACACAGCTACACACTGCAGCCGACGCACTAACGCGTCGCGAACCACAGTTTGGAAAGCTCTGGACTAGGCTACATATGAGAACCACTTCTCATCCTGGGACCCATCCCCAAATGATCTTCGCTATGTTGACTCTTTCCCAACACAACAGGCTCAGGGGACAAAGTCTTGCTGTTAGATATTGTCAAGCTAGAAGGAGTATACCAGCTAGAACAGTGTTTCCCAAACTTAGGTCTCCAGCTGTGTTTGGACTACAGTTCCCATCACCCCTGACCACTGGTCCTGCTAGCAAGGGATGATAGGAGTTGTAGTCCAAAAAAACAAAAACAAAATCAAACAATAAATTTATTCGACCGTCAGTCAGAAAGCACATATTATCCATACAAAAGTTAAAATGTCTAAACATCTGGAAAAGCGTGACACTTAGAAACAGCGAGAAGTATATTATACATTTAGACCCGTGTCAATACAGTCAATTTTAGCCTTACGACGCTTAAAGGCCAAAAAAAGAAATTTGGCCACCGAGAAGGCTGTTGTTCCAGTGAACGTGTTCAGCAAATACAAAACCAGTCTTTCTCTGTCTACTGGGCTATGTTGGCATAGGAGTGGAGCTATAAGTTTTTGTCTAAGATCTGCATAGAATGGGCAGATCAAAAGAATATGTTCAGTTGACTCAACCACTCCCAGAGCACAGGGGCAAAGTCTCTGGGCGTATGGGACTCCCCTGAACCTTCCCCACAAAACCGCCGATTCCAGGACGTTTCACCTAGCGGCTGTAAGGAGCCTACGGTATTCCACATAGTGGATTTCCGCCAGATAAGGGGCTGGTGAAATCTGAGATATCTGTTCCCCCAAATACATCCCAGGTTTCACAAGAGCAATGTCCTCTTGCCTAGAGATATCCCTCAGTCTTTGAGGGGTCACAACTTTAGCTTGGCTAAATGTCATAGACTCCAGGAAGAGATGTGACAATAAATAAAAAAACAAAATAGAACGGCTAGAGACGCAAGTTTGGGAAACACTGAGCTAGTATGAGCTGCAACCCGGGTCAGTAGCACACACAGGCAACACTCAAACATACAGCGATGTTAACCTCGGGACACGCATGCAGAAGAAATACCTTGAAGGGCCTGCTTTGATTTCCCCTCTGTTCAACTTGCTTATAACTGCACATGGGGCTACCTCCCTGCTCCTGACACAGCGCGCTCTCATCAATGGTGTGAAGAGATTTCTTTTGTGAGCTAACGGCCTTCTCCGGCTCTGACAGGCACCTCGCCCTACAGATCTCAGGGATGCCACCGCAACTTCTGTCGGCTGCAATGCAATCCTCCCTGTCCATTCTCCGGCTCGGCCCTCGGCTCTTCTGCAACTTGCCTTGGCGTTCAGTGGCATCGCTGAGCTCTGAGAGGAAGCTGTCGGGGCTGCCGACTACAGAGCAAGGCGAATTGCAGTAGCTCATCTGCGGGGAAGGGGAACTAGCCCACTTCTCTTCGCTCTGCCGAGCCGCCAGGCTGACGTTCTGGGCGGGCGACTGAGGCTCGTAAGGGGACGGAGGCAGCGGGGAAATGGCAGAGGTAGGGGTCGAGGAACTGGACATGTTAGAGGGATGGAGGCTGATGGAAGGCGAGGGGCTGGCCACCGCCGAAGGGGTGAGATAGTCAACGTTCCAGAGAGAAGCGTCAGGAAGAGGTGGTAATGGAGGGGTGACGGGGGGAGCGTGGCTACGGGGTGCCCCCAAGGTCAGGGAAATCCACTCAGAGGTGACGGCCCGCAACTCGGGGGACAGGGCTGGGCGCATGGGGGGCAAAGGTGGAGGAGTTGGTGTGAAAAGCAGCTCAGAACTGGGAGACTTGACAAAAAGAAAACGAGAAAGAAAGAAAGAAAGAAAGAAAGAGAAAGAAAGAAAGAGATAAAAGGTTATTAAAAATAATAATATAAAATGAAGCATGTACAGAATGGAGAAAAGTGGGAAAGCCAGTGCATGGCCGAGCACTGACAATTTAGGGCATAGCTGTCAACCCTCCCGTTTTTTGGCGGGAAACTCCCTTATTCCAATGCAGTTTCCCACTGCTATCCCGGATTGTTGATATCCCTTAAATTTCCCGGATTTCAAAGGAAGCAGCTCCTCTCCCTCCCTGCCGGCCAGGGAGGCTCCTCAGCTGCGTTGCTCGGCTGCCAATAAGGAGTCTGAGACCGACTGGGGGTGGAGCTTGCATGCCTTGTGCAGCCAGATCCTCATGCCCAACCAGACAGACAGCCTGCCTGCCGTCTACACACTCGCTCTTTCGCTCACCCGTTCGTGCGCAGCCTCTGGAGCGCAGGGTGGCGAGGCTACTTGGTGCCATTGCACCGCCCTCGCGGCATCCCTTATTTTCAAATCCGAAAGTTTGGGGGGGAAATCCCTTATTTTCAAATCCGAAAGTTGACAGCTATGATTTAGGGTGTTTCAAAGGTTCAGAAATAGAGGAATGGAAATAAGCGTTTGCTAGAGCATACAGGCACTACTGCAAGTTCTACAGATTTATGAAGGTAGGTATATGCAGGTTTAAGTATATGGTTCAATAAGGGTGCCATAAAGACATGATTCTAGGAGGGACGCAAGCTGGCTGCTGCAAATTCCCTAAAAAGTGGGGGATTTAAAAATCCAGTGTGGGTGGGGTGGGAGGAAGGCTAAATTCTCTTGCTACTCATGATCCCTGAAATTGTGTTAATTTAGCTGTGCCAGATGTTACTTCTGGTATTGGTGGGAAGATTCAGCACATCTTGCCCTATATCAAAATCTAACATTTCTTTCACATGAAGTTTATGATGGTTTCTGTTCGTTTAACAGAATTATACAGCCTGCATTCAGACATCATGTTTATATTGCATTCTTGTTTTTTTACTGGTTATAATGCTAGTGCCCCTTTCCTGGTTTCTCGTGTTCTTTTTACCCTGTCGCATTACGGAACAGTGGCTTGTTAGCTGAGGAAAGCTTCGGGGTAATTCTTGGATATTTACAAGCCAAAAGATGGAGAGGCGGTGGAGGGAGGAAATGCAGTCTGGTTAGAGGTCTGGCCTGAGCAACAGAGTCTGATGGGAGATTTCATGAGATGGGAAGATGGTCATCAAAATCCCATTTATTATTTGGTCATTCCCACTTTATAGCTGCCTTTAATATCTTTTATGAATTATATTCCTGAGTTTAGTTTTCACTACATTTTTTTTTAATGGTGTGGTGTCCAAGGACAGGAATTTTAATTTCAGAATGCTTTCGGCAGAGTAAACAGCCATCTGCGCTCCTACTTTGCCTCCATCTGTCCTCCTGGTTCTTCTTTTTCGATGTGTAAAGGGATACATGTTGGGACGGATATTGTAGCTTCACATCTATACTGATGATGAAGGGAGAGTAATTAATATAATAGGTAAAGGTAAAGGGACCCCTGACCATTAGGTCCAGTCGCGGACAACTCTGGGGTTGGGGTGCTCATCTCGCTTTATTGGCCGAGGGAGCCGGCGTACAGCTTCCGGGTCATGACTAAGCTGCTTCTGGTGAACCAGAGCAGCACATGGAAACGCCGTTTACCTTCCCGCCAGAGCGATACCTATCAGCAAGCCCTAGGCAAGCCCTTTATAATCAGAGTAGGCCCACTGAAATCAATGGTTAATTGTGTCCATTAACCTCAAGAGGCCTAACCTTGAATAGGACTAACATTTGATACAATTCTTGTTTTGCGTGAGTCTGGCTTGTCATTTTGCTCACGCAATCCCCCCTTTGTTCAATAGACAGGGGACTTATTCACCAAATAGGTCTGTTGACATAATAAATGCAGCCAACTATATGACCCCTAGGGACCCAGGTGGCGCTGTGCGTTAAACCACAGAGCCTAGGGCTTGCCGATCAGAAGGTCGGCGGTTCGAATCCCCACGACGGGGTGAGCTCCCGTTGCTTGGTCCCTGCTCCTGCCCACCTAGCAGTTCGAAAGCACGTCAAAAGTGCAAGTAAATAAATAGGTACCGCTGCAGCGGGAAGGTAAACGGTGTTTCCACGCGCTGCTCTGGTTCGCCAGAAGCGGCTTAGTCATGCTGGCCACATGACCCGGAAGCTGTACACCGGCTTCCTCGGCCAGTAAAGCGAGATGAGCGCCGCAACCCCAGAGTCGGACACAACTGGACCTAATGGTCAGGGGTCCCTTTACCTTTATATGACCCCTATTTTAATCTGAAGCTGCCTCAGTTTCAATCCCCCCCTATCCTTCCGGTTTTTCCAAATGTGCACGTGTATATGTCTATAATCTGAAAAGGCAAACGAATGTGAAAATCCCAAGGTCAACACCTCTCCAGAGGCTTCACCATTAAAAATATGTCACATGACAAATGGTGATGAAGCCTGCCCAACATTGCCCCATGAGCCAGCCCTGAGAGCCGTAACCTGCAGGTTACATTTGACACAAAACATTTTTGCCGGGTCTGTAGGTCTTGATGCTACAGAAGCATCATTTGTAATCAGACTTCTGAAGCTCATGAAAATCAATGGGGAACCGAAGGTGAGCTGTTCAGGAAGCTCTGCTTATGCCATTTTGGTAGTCAAGATAAACCCCACAATTAGGGTAATTGGTAGTAGTTGTAGCAATGAGCTCATATGGGCTAATATTCACTTAGCCTTCTCTGTGGGCTTGGGGTGCTGGGTTCTAAGTCCAAAAAGGAGAGCTATCTGTAAGACTTGGGTATTTGCCACCTGTGCAGGGGAAGCGATGGGGAGTCCTACATAAAATGATATATAGCCGTGTTGGTCTGTCATAGTCAAAACAAAATAAAAAATAAAAAAAGTCCTTCCAGTAGCACCTTAGAGACCAACTAAGTTTGTTGTTGGTATGAGCTTTCGTGTGCATGCACACTTCTTCAGATGCCTGAAAGAATGCACATGAAAGCTCATACCAATAATAAATTTAGTTGGTCTCTAAGGTGCTACTGGAAGAATTTTTTTTATTTTT
This sequence comes from Darevskia nairensis, assembly GCA_034642065.1. Lineage (NCBI taxonomy): Eukaryota > Metazoa > Chordata > Lepidosauria > Squamata > Lacertidae > Darevskia > Darevskia nairensis. The sequence continues at coordinate 693,643 of JAWWNI010000290.1, forward strand.
TATTTTGTTTTGATATACTGTATGCTGCTTTGTGTATACAGTATATAGAATGTATGCTTGGGTGCAGTGTCCGTCCAACAAAGCTAGGAGACCCAACAGGCTGCTTTGCTGTAAGTCTACACCCTTCTTTAATAAAAGCACTAGAACTGATCACTCTGGCGTTGTTGACATCTGTGCACCCAACCGCTCCTAAGAGCCCTCCTTTGGGCCAGTGAAGTGCAGTGAGGATCGGTTGCTCATTTCAGGACTAGTTTGACCCAATCTGTCCTGCCCGGCTAAAGCTGCAATCCTACCAGTTAGGCGGCATCCATCTCATGGTCTTCAAAAAGACTAAAGCTGCCTAACTGCATTCATGACTGTCATCTAAAGGCTTGGCAGGCAAGATATTTTCATAGGAACGGAAGCCTCCCTCTGATCACACATGTGCTTGTTTCCCGTTTTCGTTCCTCAATCACTGCCAAACTGCTTTGCAGGAGATTTTCTGTAGCAGCTCGGGAAGCGTCTCTTAAAATCCCAAACATAACACAACACCCTTCTAGGAACAAAGTCAGCATTGCTCTGGTAGAAACTGTGAGCAGCTGGAACAGGAGGGGGGAATGTACAACTACTTTCTACCCGTGCTTACGCTGTTTGGGAACTATTTTAAAAATATGTGCACGTGGCTCATCAAGAAGTGGGCGCTTACCAATTTTGCCACATGGCTATTTATTTTTTTAAAAGTATACGGCTATCCTCTGGGCTTTGCCATTTCTCAAACTATTTTCTAAAACTATGCTTGCCTCTGAGCAATGTACACACTCTGCCGCACTAGAATTATTGGTGCAAACCCTCTTCCTGCTCAAAGTTAAGGAGGAATGCATAGGCAAAGTCCTTAAGGCACAATTGTACGACCCTGTTTACTTCACGCTCGCCGAAATCGCTTTGGCTCAGTTTGCGTGTAACCAGGACCGGTGCCAGGGCTTCTGGCACCCTAGGCGAGGGGGCGGGGCACCGTACGTCATGTGCAATGACGTACGGTGCCCCGCCCCCTGCGCGCCGGGCACCCCGCGCCGCCACGATTTGCGCCACCGGGCGGCGGCGGGGGGCAAGGGGCAGGCTAGCCAGCGCCCCCTCCATTTTGGCGCCCTAGGCAGTTGCCTAGTTGGCCTAAATGGAAGCGCCGGTCCTGCGTGTAACTCCAAGCCATACAGTGGCTTAATGCAAACGAATGGGCATGCAGACTCCTCGATAGCTTGTGGTCGCTTTGCTTCTCCTCTGCTCCTGATGCTGCTGTGATTTAGCTCAGCGTATCATCTGAACCTGGGCTCATGGTTTGCCTTCCCCAAACCACAAGTAGTAAACCAAATAACAATTCTTGGATTATGGCTCATGGTTTGTCTGGAGCAAGGCAAACACACAAACCTGGGTTATGCCAACATGCTTAGCTTGCAACAGCAGAACCAAGAAAGGCCACCACAATCTCTTCTCTGTGCTTTCAAACAAAGCAAGGCATGATTTAGTGTCGTGTGTGAAACAGAAGAAGAAGAAGAAGAGTTTGGATTTGATATTCCGCTTTATCACTACCCGAAGGAGTCTCAAAGCGGCTCACATTCTCCTTTCCCTTCCTCCCCCACAACAAACACTCTGTGAGGTGAGTGGGGCTGAGAGACTTCAGAGAAGTGTGACTAGCCCAAGGTCACCCAGCAGCTGCATGTGGAGGAGCGGATACGCGAACCCAGTTCACCAGATTACGAGTCTACCGCTCTTAACCACTACACCACACTGGCTCTCAGGTCGTTTGAACTTTCCTAAACGGTGAGTTTATTGTCAACACTTTCCACAACTGCCACTCCATATGGGGCGATGCAAAAGATGTATCTTTTGAATATACCACTGGTAAATGTGTTCTCCTTACTACCTAAGAGTCATTAGCAGGGGAAGGGACTCTCTAGCAAAAAACAGGAACGCCTTACGGTTCCGCAAGGCTCGATTCACAGCAGGTACCTGTGGGGATGTTGTCAGACTGCGGTTTGGGGAGTGGCAGAACGACAGGCTGCCATAGTCTAGTGTGTTCTTCAGCACAGGCTGCTTGAAAATGTCCACGTATGTGACCGGGAAGATGCCTTGGCGGTGAGTGCTGGGGATTTTTCCTTCATACCAGTTCTCGTCCACTTGCCGAATCAGTGTGATCCTCTCGCCCTGCGGAGAAAGTATGAATGGGCAGATCAAGCTCCTGATCTGCAGCAAGACTTTCAACCCTGCTGCTCAGGTAGGAAGGCTGACTTTGCACACCTGCCTATGCTTTCGGTTTGCACGGAACTGCTAAAAGGGATTCGACACGTGTCAGGGGGCTGCATCCCTCCTCCAGTCCAGCGTTAAGCAGTTATCTAGAGCAGCCCCCGATCTTGAAGACTGATTCATCCACTTCCCCTTCAGGACAAAGCAGTGGAGAGGGAGGGGCGGTGGAGAGGCTCCAGCCAAGCAGTCAGAGACCTCGTTACGAAAAGGGGGAACGGAAAAAGAGAAGGACAAAGTGCTTCCGCTTTCCCCGATGGGCTTCCTGGTGGGAAAACAGAAGGAAACCAGTTTCGGAATCTGATGATGATGGATGAGCAGGTTTACGACCTGCTCCGCTTGTAAAGCAATTAGTTTAGATTAAAGTCTTGAAAAGCTTGATGGATTGGACTCTTATTTCGCACGACCACATGGGGGATGCAGCCCAGCTCCCCTGACAACACGCGATCCCGATTTTAAATCAGACTTGCAGACCCTCTAGTTGGCTTTCAGAGGCAACAGAGATCATGACTGCGGCTACCCAACTCCTGGACCGGTGGCCAAACTGCGATGAAACACATTGGGGAGGGGAACAAGAGGGAAGGATTCCAGGAATGGCCACAAAACTATTGCCAGGCATTGGTACTTGTTGGATTCCAGTCTGAGACCCAACAATGAAGCAGAACACAAGGTGAAAAAGGCAACCATTGTATGTGCAAGATCACTGCCCTGGCTCTCGCCCAAGAACAATGACAAGGTGCGCTTTCTTCTAAATGAAGTAGCCAAGCTTTTCTCCGGCAAACTGACCGTGCAAACTCTGCAACAGGAGAAGAGCAGGAATTGATCCAGATGCCCGTAGGTGCCAGCAATGCAGCAAGGATCAAGCCTACTTAGGAGAGGAGCTTCAAGGCTCCCTAAACACAGCTCAGGGACAAGGCTTTTAGGATCAGGGAACCGGGCTCTGAGACTGCACAGGAGCATGAAGTTGTGCAAACAATCAACCCTGCCTACCCGCCACACTTCTGAACAGAGGCAGCAAAGTCTCACTTGCTCACAAGAATGCTTATTCCATCAAGAGCTCCTGGCTTCAGGCCTGGTGCTCCTTCTTGGGAGCTGGGTCTCCGCCTGCCACTCGATGTGGCGTCCCAGCATGGGAGAAAACACATAGCTTAGCAGCATGTGTTAATCCTGACCACGGTTCGCCAACAAACCAAACTCTAAAGCCTGGTTTGTTTCAATTATGGCTCGGCACTACATGTGAATCCAGCAGCCTTGCTTAACCATGGTTAAGTGTTACCGTAGCCAGGGGTCAGCAAACTTTTTCAGCCGTGGGCCGGTCCACTGTCCCTCAGACCTTGTGGGGGACCGGACTATATTTTTTGGGGGGAAATGAACGAATTCCTATGCCCCACAAATAACCCAGAGATGCATTTTAAATAAAAGCGCACATTCTACTCATGTAAAAACACCAGGCAGGCCCCACATATAACCCAGAGATGCATTTTAAATAAAAGCACACATTCTACTCATGTAAAAACAAGCTGATTCTCGGACCGTCCGCGGGCCGGATTGAGAAGGCGATTGGGCTGCATCCGGCCCCCGGGCCTTAGTTTGCCTACCCATGCCGTAGACACTCACCAGGCTACAAAGGAGCGAGACAAGGGCAGCCAGGAAACAAAATAGAAAGCCTCCTTTGAAAGGAAAAACAAAACAAAACATTTTCTCGCTGATTTTCATGATCCAAAGACACCTGTACCTTTCTGAAGGACATTTCCACTTGAGTGTCACCATTGAAATTGAACTTGGCAATAGCGTCTCCATATTCCAGGACTTGTATTGGTGATGTTTTCTTAGGCTGAGCTTTTTCTGTGGGAGGGAGTAGCTATAAAAAAACACACACCAAAAGGCAGATATGAGGACCCATCATTGGATTCCAATAGCAGGTTAGATGTGGTTGTGCAAGATAAAGGTAAAGGGACCCCTGACCATTAGGTCCAGTCGTGTCCGACTCTGGGGTTGCGGCGCTCATCTTGCTTTATTGGCCGAGAGCTGGCGTACAGCTTCCGGGTCATGTGGCCAGCATGACAAAGCCGCTTCTGGCGAACCAGAGCAGTGCACGGAAACGCCGTTGACCTTCCCACCAGAGCGGTTCCTATTCATCTACTTGCACCTCGACCTGCTTTCAAACTGCTAGGTGGGCAGGAGAAGGGACCGGGCAATGGGAGCTCACCCCATCGCAGGGATTCGAACCGCCGACCTTCTGATCAGCAAGCTCTAGGCTCTGTGGTTTAACCCACAGCGCCACCTGTGCAAGATAGCTTGACCCTATTTTTGACTGACTCGGGTTTAGATGCAATGCCTAAACCATGGCTTAGCAATCGGAAACCATCCCTGTGGAATGTTGTAGAAAAAATGAGGAAAGGATGAATTACGTAAGTCCCAAGAAACACCCAACGGTGGTTTATCATTGCATCTGAATCAAAACTCTTGTGTTACACACTGGAACAAATCTGAAGCATAATTCTCGTAAGGGGTGACCATGAAGCAGTTTTAATGGTTCAAGTGTCTCGGGTAAATTTTAAACAATGAATGTGGCCGCAAAATATTTCTCACCAATGTTCCACCTTGTGGCTTATTTGAAATTGGGAAGATGGGCGAGATATAAATTGAATTAAACAAGCCAAGTCTCACTACTTTGACTCATTGTATCTGTACAACAAAGCAAGTACCTCTATGTATGACTGTGGGAAAATTCCAACTCTGCCATGGTGTTCGCCTTCAAACCAATTCTGATCAATTTGCTTATAAATGTAAACAACATCCCCTTTCTTCAATGGGAGCTCCCTGTTAAAAGCATACAGGTTATGTGTTAATGCGCAATTAACATCCCAAGTAGCATATGCATGCCCTTAAATCTGTAAGCACTATTAGAGATTCCCCAGATCCAAATTCTTGCAGACCTCCAAAAAGAGGCAAACCTGGACCTAGAGAACCTCCCTCAATAATTCCTCCCTCTGGTTAACTTCCATAGTACAGACCTTTTAGAGACATTGTTTTTCCACAATTACAGTCGTACCTCGTGTTACGAATGCCTCATGTTGCATTTGTCACGGGATATGAACGTGCAGAACCCGGAAGTACCAGAACGGGTTACTTCCAGGTTCGGCAGTTCGCGCATGCGCAGATGTGTGCAGTGATGTCATGCCCAGAAGTGCCGAATCATGTCGCGCACATGCACAGATGCATGTGTACCTTTCAGGTTACGAACGGGGCTCCAGAACGGATCCCATTCATAACCAGAGGTACCACTGTAGATGGAATTAACATGGAGATTATGCATAAGCATTTAACAAAACGCTTTATTACTCAGCATCACTTTCCCTGATATTCAAGACCCTTCTATTTCAGAGTTTTTTCACCATTAAAAAAATGAAAATAATTAAATGAAGCTAGCTGAATCAGAAACTGGCATGAAGGTTTTCCATCACTGAGCCCTGCTTGCTATTTTTAAGAAGCAGTAAATTGGACTGAAGCTGCAAACAGAAAATGTTTGAGGGCAAAGGAGCCCATAAGAGTTGTGAGTTGAACAGGGAAGTTGCTTGATAACCAGCTCCTGTATTGCAAAAATAGACGATGTAAGACAAGAAAAGGATATGTAGAATATTAAAAATGAATTAAAAAATTAAGAATGAAGGTAAAAGAACATCTAGTAAAATAAGAAAGAAAAAGGAAAAGTTTAGAACATAATGTTGAATGTTGAATGTACAATGGGAAAAGAAAGCAATGGGTAGGGTGGAGCGTTAAAGAGGGAGGTCAAGGAATATAATGAAGATTTTTTTTTTAAAAAAAAGAGGATCAATTAGGATGAATGCAATGGGTGTGGTGGAGGGATTGTATGGAAGAAATTTGAATTTTTGTGTAGATTCATTGATTGTCAGTGCGCGACAATATATGTTGCAATCATTATGTATGTTGTATGTTGGATTTTGTATACTGACGTGAAATAATAAACTTTATTTATATATATAAAAAAAGAGTCTCTGTGCTGCAATTGCATTTTGTAACCAAAAGAAAAAGATCACCATGAATTGGGTCTAGAAAAACCTGCAGGAAGATAACGCAGGAAACCACAGAATGCAATGGGCTGGCAAGCAAGTTGTCTGGCTACTTGGTAAAAAGCGAGTGGAGAAAATATTAAAATTCCAGAGGACTAGCTTGGAAGCAACCACAGTCACATAGCTTTTAAGGTAGAGCATTACAGAGCCTCCAAGTGTCCCTATTTTCCAGGGACGGTCCCGGATTTACAGAAGCCGTCCCTGTTTCTGATTTGATCCCGGAATGCCCCGCTTTTCCCTAGGTCACAGTGATGGCTAACCTTGACACCCCAGATGTTTTGGAACTACAACTCCCATCATCCCTAGCTAATCAGTGGTCAGGGATGATGGGAGCTGTAGTCCCAAAACATCTGGAGTGTCAAGGTTAGCCATCACTGCCCTAGGACGCCCCTATTTCCATTGGAGAAATGTTGGAGGGTATGGAGTTACGCAACTCCCAGCCGAGGAGAGAAGCCACTATACCACCTTTAGAAGAACATCTGAAGGCAGCCCTGTCTGGGGAAGTTTTTTTAATGCTTTGTTTTTATATATGTTGGAAGCTGCCCAGAGTGGCTGGGGCAACCCAGTCAGATGGGCAGGGTATAAATGATAAAAGTATTATCAATTATAAAGTCGTTGTCGTCGCTGTTACGGAATAGGACCTCCCTATTTTCATAGAAATGTTAGAGGGTATCGCTTTACAGATTAAACTACCTTGCGTTGTACATGGAGGGCAGATTCTAAGCACTGGAGTCAGAGAAACTCTCCAATTTAATGTTTAACAAGAAGACTGTTACCCTGGACTAGCTTTTCCCAACGTGAACTGCATATGTTATGCAATTAAAAATCTAGATACAGTGTACCTCGGGTTAAGAACTTAATTCGTTCTGGAGGTCCGTTCTTAACCTGAAACTGTTCTTAACCTGAGGTACCACTTTAGCTAATGGGGCCTCCTGCTGCCACCACGCAATTTCCGTTCTCATCCTGAGGTAAAGTTCTTGACCCGAGGTACTATTTCTGGGTTAGCGGAGTCTGTAACCTGAAGCGTATGTAACCTGAAGCGTATGTAACCCGAGGTACCACTGTAATGGGTAGTTTGGCCCTAAGGTCCACCTAGCATATCATTCTTTGTAAGGTTCCTAGCAAGTAGCATGAGTGTCAGAGCATCTGTTTTGTGAGCAAAAGATCCCAGGTAGATGGACCAGTGGTCTGGCTCAATATAAGGCCCTATGTTCCTAAATATATATATTGTATATAGGAAACTAGTTGCAGGTTAATTTCCTTAGTGAGACACAGGCATCAGTTAAAGGTACTGAGTCCTGTGTCTCACTGTGGTACCTCGGGTTAAGAACTTAATTCGTTCTGGAGGTCCGTTCTTAACCTGAAACTGTTCTTAACCTGAGGTACCACTTTAGCTAATGGGGCCTCCCGCTGCCGCCGCACGATTTCCGTTCTCATCCTGAGGTAAAGTTCTTGACCCGAGGTACTATTTCTGGGCTAGTGGAGTCTGTAACCTGAAGTGTCTGTAACCTGAAGCGTCTGTAACCCGAGGTACCACTGAGCATCCTTAAATGTCACAAGGAATATAAAGAGCAATACTCTTCTGTTTCTTAACAATCACTGGAAGTGAGCACAGAAATTGGCTGGAGCACAGAGAAGCATTCTGTTGGTTTCACAACCAGAGTCTATCACTGGGGAGGGAAGCAAGCAACCATACACATATACTCACTTGAGCGTCTGGGCTTTAAAGTCAAACTTCGCTCTGGCAGCTCTCATCTAAGGGTTAAAAACAACACATTTAAAACAACTGCCAACTCCTCAGGGACAGGGCCTTAAATAGTATGGAAATCCCAGCCACAGAAATGCTAAGGTCAGGTTGTGGGATGGGGGCGAAAATACTATGAAGGGTTCATTCAGATGTTTTGCTGTCTTAAATGATTGGGGAGTCCTGATCGGATGTTAATGGTCTAGCTGGGGAGGGGGGAATCCCAATCTCCCAACAGCCAGTGGCAAAATCTCAGTTTCTGCTCTAAATGAAAAGCAAAAGGTGTGAATAATGGGAGGGGGCTTGCTTTTCAGCTTTTCTGCAAAACCAGTCTAATTGGTAAAGGTAAAGGGACCCCTGACCGTTAGGTCCAGTCATGACCGACTCTGGGGTTGCGGCACTCATCTCGCTTTGCTGGCCGAGGGAGCCGGCGTACAGCTTCTGGGTCATGTGGCAAGCATGACTAAGCCACTTCTGGCAAACCAGAGCAGCGCACGGAAACGCCGTTTACTTTCCCGCTGGAGCGGTACCTATTTATCTACTTGCACTTTGACGTGCTTTCGAACTGCTAGCTTGACAGGAGCTGGGACCGAACAACGGGAGCTCACCCCGTCGTGGGGATTCGAACCGCCGACCTTCTGATCGGCAAGCCCTAGGCTCTGTGGTTTAACCCACAGCGCCACCCGCGTCCCATAGTCTAATTGGAGATCACGCACAAAAAATAATGTCTCAGGAAAGCCATTTCCAGCCAGTTTTGGAAGGAAACACTAAGCAGATTTGCCTAGGCTGGCGATAGGGGTTTGATAAACAGGCTGCGATCCACTCTGCATGGCAGAGCGTTGCATCTGGGGAAAAACATGGCTCCAGGGACCCACAGAATTTAGGGTGACATCCCCTTCTGATATGCGTATCAGCAAGCTTGGTGGAGCTAGACGACAAGGAGCCCCTCTTGACACGGCACTCTGGATATTTACCAAGGAAGCATCTCTTGGCAGCTACCTGTTCACCTGAACTGCGCTCACAAGTTGTCAGTTTGATTGGCAGGAAAGAGACAAAAGGGAGAAGCCAATGGAGGAAAAAATGGAGGTTTCAATTAAAATAACTTCTATAGTTCTGAGGGAATAATATATATAACGGATAAGGGAAAGGACCCCTGGACGGTTAAGTCCAGTCAAAGGCGACTCTGGGGTTGCGGCGCTCGTCTCGCTGACTTTCCGATCAGCAAGCCCAAGAGGCTCAGTGGTTTAGACTGCAGTACCACCCGTGTCCCTATAATAATATATAATATTTTAATCCAGAGAAGAGAGGAGGCGTGTTGGCGATTTTAAACTGCCTATGGGCTGCGTACACACATACCTCCAGATTTATACCAGCACTCCTAAGCCCTCGTACCAATTCTAAATCAAAGTGTAAGATGAGCGTAGAACAACGTTTCAGGGTTCTTTTACCGGCTAATCGAAACGTTTCAGAACTGCTTTTAAACACTACTTGTGAAATTTTGCTAGCAATAAAAACTACACAGTTGGCATCTTAAGCAAAGACAATGCTTTTTGTCTTAAAGGATCACTATTTTTTTAAAAAAATTAAAAGCCAATTTCCAGCATTCATCACAAATAAGCTAAGGAGTAAAATGACCACAGAATGCAACACAACATTGCTCTGTTGGGGCCTGGTGGAAAGGCATAGCTGTCAACTTTCGGATTTGAAAATAAGGGATGCCGCGAGGACAATGGCACCAAGTAGCCTCGCCACCCTGCGCTCCAGAGGCTGTGCATGAACGGGTGAGCGAAAGAGCGAGCGCATAGATGGCAGGCAGGCTGTCTGTCTGGTTGGACGTGAGGGTCTGGCTGCACAAGGCATGCAAGCTCCGCCCCCAGTCGGTCTCAGACTCCTTATTGGCAGCCAAGCAACGCAGCTGAGGATATCAACATTAAGGGATATCAACAATCTGGGATAGCAGCGGGAAATGGCATTGGAATACAGGAGTTTCCCGCAAAAAAAAGGGAGGGTTGACAGCTATGTGGAAAGGCTACATGCAGGTTGCGTAGCTCCATTCAAATATGACTCATTGAAAAACCATTCCCCCCCTTTTGTCTCTTTTTGCTGTTTGTAAATGAAATGTGCCGAGATATTCTGGGGTTGTCGTTTTTTTGGTTTTTTGTTTGTTTTCCTGACCGGAAGAATATTAACGAAAGGAGAGGAGGGAAAGAACCGCGCCATCTAGTGTTTAATCCACTACAAGACAATCACATGGTCAGGATCAACAAGACAATGGAAGTTCTAAGCGTAAGGCACAGACAAGGAGAGAATGTAGCATTACGTGATGCAAAAGATGAAGCAAATGCCCTCTGATTTTGCCATAAAACTAACGGGTATTTTAAAGGCATGCATCACAAGTTGTGCACTAGCAATCCTCAGCAGGCATGCTTTTTTAACACGTACATACAGCTTTCGGTACAGAGCTATTAATTCATTTTAACAACGTCGAAAAAAGCAGTTTCTAAGTCAAGCGCGGATGGGGAAAAATAAAAAGTAGCACACTTCTTGGAGAGCTAATGTTGGCCTAAAAGCACAACGCTATGAGAGGCAAATATGAACCGGGTCAAGCAGCAGACTGAGGCAACCACAACAGACCTCTGACCCAGATCTCCTTTTTGCGGTATCGTCTACAATTAGGAGGTCCCCAAACCGCTCATTAGTGATAAATTGATGGTGCGTAGGAATGACCCCTGTGTGCCTTCTAGCTGCAATGTCAGCCTCTTCTTGCTCACGTCTAAGCCGTCTCTGGTCCTCTAAAAGTTTCTGCCATGAAATTGCATAAAATGGGCAGTAAATCATCTAGTTTACGGCATTTCGAAATTGCCAGCAAATTATTATTATTATTATTATTATTATTATTATTATTATTATTATTTGCTTGTTCTTAAAAAAAAGCCCACCTCTCTCCAATGCATACTAACTAACTAACATAACGGAAAGCCCCCCCCCCCAAAACACAATAAAAGTACATCATTAAATGCTGCACACTGGACATTCTCCTAAGAACGTCTCCACCCCCACCGTTCAGCCCGGACACCGAGATCCAGCGCCGAGGGCCTTCTGGCGGTTCCCTCACTACGAGAAGTGAAGCTACAGGGAACCAGGCAGAGGGCCTTCTCGGTAGTGGCGCCCGCCCTGTGGAACGCCCTCCCATCAGAGGTTAAAAGGATCAACAATTACATGACATTTAGAAAACACCTGAAGGCAGCCCTGTTCAGGGAAGTTTTTAATCTGTGATGTGTTAATGTATTTTAATGTTTGCTGGAAGCCGCCCAGAGTGGCTGGGGAGACCCAGCCAGATGGGCGGGGTACAAATAATAAATTATTATTATTATTATATTATTATTATAAGAACTCTGGTCTGGAGAGCAGAATCACGAGACAACTGAATCCTTGCAGCAATGGCCACAAGCTTAGAAAGGATGGAGAACTCATGGAGGATATAATTCTGTTATCACCAGGAACACCTTCCCTTCTGTTTTCGAAGACGGCCATTGCTTATGCCGCCAAAATGGCGCCACCGTTGCACAAGAGGGAAGTGTCGACAGATCTGGGGGAGCCTCGAGGTTTGCAAAAAAATTAAAATTAAAAAATTATTCGGAATCCCCATCCACACAAATGTATGAAAAGCCCAACGAGGATTGAATGTGCCCGCTGGCCACAAACAGACTGTTTGGGTTGGGTTGTTAGGAAGGAAGGGGAAACCAGGGCTGGGGGTGGGACAGGGCTGCTGGAACCGAGAATGGCAGCATTCCGCACGGTAACATTTGCAGATCCCACATATATACACTGTACTAACAAGCAAACTCATTCCCCAAGTGTGGACCCTCCTGTAGCCAAAAAAGCAACATCCACACAAAAGAGGGAGGTGTCAAAAGGACTGGGGGAAACAAGGCTTCCACAAGTACAGCATATATCTATATATTTAATGTTATATATTCAATAAGGTAAAGGTAAAGGACCCAGTAAAAGGTAAAAGACGGGGTGAGCTCCCGTTGCTCAGTCCCTGCTCCTGCCAACCTAGCAGTTCAAAAGCACGTCAAAGTGCAAGTAGATAAATAGGTACCACTCCAGCGGGAAGGTAAACGGCGTTTCCGTGCGCTGCTCTGGTTTGCCAGAAGCGGCTTAGACATGTTGGCCACATGACCTGGAAGCTGTACGCCGGATCCCTCGGCCAATAAAGCGAGATGAGTGCCGCAACCCCAGAGTCGGACACGACTGGACCTAACGGTCAGGGGTCCCTTTACCCTTTACCTTTTAAAGGACCCCTGGACGGTTAAATCCAGTCAAAGGCGACTATGGGGTTGCGGCGCTCGTCTCGCTTTCAGGTCGAGGGAGCCGGTGTTTGTCCGCAGCAGCTTTCTGGATCATGTGGCCAGCAGGACTGAACCGCTTCTGGCGCAACGGGACACCGTGAGCGCACAGAAATGCCATTTACATTCCCACCGCAGCAGTACCTATTTATCTACTTGAACTAGCATGCTTTCGAACTGCTAGGTTGGCAGGAGCTGGGGCAGAGCAACGGGAGCTCACTCTGTCGCAGGGATTCGAACCGCCAACCTTCTGATCGGCAAGCCCAAGAGGCTCAGTGGTTTAGACCACAGCGCCACCCACAGCGCCTTTGACCATCCAGGGGTCCTTTACCTTTATATTCAATAAGATTCCATGTTCTTCAGAAATGTACTTTGCTTACAAATGCTATCCAGGTTTTGTTTTAGGAAAGCGACCCCAAAATTTATGGGCCTTAACGCGGATTGTGAGTCCATTGTGACTCCTTTAATTCCCTCTTTCTCCTTTTTGGATTTTCAAAGCACAAGGAATCCCAGGATTCGGGGAAGAAAAAGCATTTGAGGTAGCAGCAGTCGAAGCTGCAAAAAAGAGCGGACTCCATCGCTGCAGTTGCGTGGTAATCCCCACCACCTCCAATGTAGCTTGGCTACAGAGGGCCAAACTGGCAAAACAAAAACCTCCAGTAGGCCGAGGTCCCTGGAAAAGAGCATGTCTACAGTGGTACCTCGCCTAACGAAGATAATGCGTTCCGACGCGATCGTCGTTAGGTGAAAAAATGCGTTTGGCGAATCCCCATAGGAACGCATTGGGGAAAAAATCGTTAGTTGAATAAATCCTATTCAAAGCGGCCGCGACGTCTTTTCTTAAGTCGAAGAAATTCGTTTCCGGCGGCCATTTTGTTTTGCCGGAAGTCATTCGTTAGGTGAAAAAGACGTTAGGCGAGTTATTCGTTAGGCGAGGTACCACTGTAGTTGGCTGGCGCTCTACACAGGAGCACTTCACGCTGCAACATTTTATTGCAGGCCCCATTCATTTATTTAGAAAGCAATTTATCAATGGGTATTAGCAGAGATGGCCAAGTTAAATCTGAGTGTTCAGAGAGAATATATCTCTGCCGACCAGATGCTGGGGACTGGTAAGAGAAGAACTAAACGGCCTTGGTCCTGTATACCTGAAGGAGCGTCTCCACTCCCATTATTCAGCCCGGACACTGAGGTCCAGAGCTGAAGGCCTTCTGGCGGTTCCCTCACTGCGAGAAGCAAAGCTACAGGGAACCAGGCAGAGGGCCTTCTCGGTAGTGGCGCCCGCCCTGTGGAACGCCCTCCCAGCAGAGGTCAAAGAGATAAACAACTATCTGGCATTCAGAAAATACCTGAAGGCAGCCCTGTTTAGGGAAGTTTTTAACCTGTGATATTTTAATGTATTTTAATATCTGTTGGAGGCCGCCCAGAGTGGCTGGGGGGACCCAGCCAGATGGGCAGGGTACAAATAATAAATTATTATTATTATTATTATTATTATTATTATTATTATTATATTCCCAGAGGCACCTGGCTGTCTGCTGTTAAAAACAGGTGGTTTGAGAAAACAGCCAAATCGACCTTTGGTCTGATCTTGCAGGGTAATTCTTATGCTGTTACCCAGCCACTCCCAAAAGCAACAGGTGTGCCCAGCAGACGAATAATGTGATTCAACTCTGGTAGAGCTTGGCAGAATGACCAAGTCAGTGCTTGAAAAACACATTGCGGGTCTAAATGCAATTGCATTCGCCACACAGTAAGAAAACCAAGACCAGCAAACCCAAGGTGATCTTAATGCTGAAGAGTGCAAACAGAAACCGATTCACGTTTTCCTCTAAGTGTTCCAAAATGTGCAGCAAAAAAGTGAAGAGGCTTTTCACATTTCTTGTGCGTGCCCACTTTTGCAGAACTATTAAAGTGAGGCACGTAATGGCAAAACTATACCTGTTTGCCTTCTTTTTAACAAGCCTTCGAGACAGCCCTTTCAAAACTGCATGCTATAATGTATTATTTGGAGAAAATCAACTAAAACGCTGAAAGTTTTTCATGATAATATTTCTTTTTTTTTTAAATTGCAAATTGCTTCACAAATCTGGACGGCTGAATACGAGTTTGGGGGGGAAAACAAGAAACTTGAGAGAACAAAAATCCGCAGATCCTTCCATCCCTACTCCTAAGCAGGTGCTTTTACCTGGAAACAAGTCCCATTGAACATAATGGAACTTACATCCAAGTAGACATGCACGGGATTGCAGGGATGGGAAGGAACAAAGCAAAAAGTTGACCCCCTTTTTGTCCGGTACTCTGTGCTTATACATTCCTGTCCGCTATCACCAACGTTGTCATTTAACTTCAAACAGATAGTCTCCGCTCTAATTTATTTTCGATATTTATAACCCTGCAACCATCAAAAATAAAATTCCAGGGCAGCGAAGAACAATTCTACCCAGAAGACCCCTCTTAAGAGCATCTTGCTTAAGGTCTACTCCTTTTTTTGGGGGGGGGGAGAAGTATTACTAGATCTTTCAGGAAAAATTACCTCTTTATCACTGTGGCGCCTGCGGGAAAATTCTTCAGGACTCTCCATGTAATCAAGTGGTGCAAAATGCCTTGGTGATTCAGAATCTACTTTAAGACAACAAAAGGCAATTAAAAAAACCAACTGATTCAAAACTAGAAAAAGGGAAGGAGAAAAAAAATAAAGAAAGGAAAGGCTTCAAATGTGCTGATCAATTTGCAATCAAGTGCTGGTTAACATTTTGGATTCCCCCCCTTTTTGGGAGTAAAGTTGGGAGTAAAATAATAACGCAGAAATAAGAAACGACAAAATCAAACCCAGGCCCCCGAGAGGGCTTAAGCAACATATCTGCTGTTGACAAAATATGATTGAATGTAGTTCCGTTGAGGAAAGTTGCATCACAGCATGCAAAGATACATATGCACACACACACACACACACACACATCCGCACACGCAAAGACACACACACACACACACCACACACCAAGAACCTGAAAAACTGCCCCTAAAAATAAATTAGGTTTTGTTATTTAATTCTCCGAGGATGCAAATTATGTGGGATTTTAATCTGTCTCCCCTAAATAATTCACATCCGAAATTTTGACTTTTGAGACAACCTGCTCTGATTGGTGATTAGAAAGGCAGTAGGAGTTAATTTCTCAGTTCAGTCAAGTCCTGAAATGCAAGAGGACGGCACAAGGGACGCACGGGAAAAGATGAAATGCAGGGGAAGGGTATTTAAAAAAAAAACAAAAAAAAAAAACAGAGAGGAGAAGCAAAGTGGGGTACAGATGAAGTAACACCAGTAAAATACTCAAAAATGCCACCTCCAAAGTACGTCCTGTGCTGGTTGTTGTTTGTGTCCAGGTTGTGGTATAATGCATATGGAACATTCCCATTATTAAAGGCACCTGGGATGTCCATTAGGGAATCGGATCTATTTTGGCATGTTTCCATATCCAGGAAGTGGCTAAACCTTTTGAGGACGTCATAGGAAGAGAGGCGTTTGGGCGCCAGAGGTTTCTGTCGGATATACAGCTCATGGAAGAGGTGGCTATCCACCCTGTCCACCAGACTCCCCCTCGACCGAGCCAGACTATTCTGGATCTCACAGCTGGATGCCAACAGGTCTCCCGGGATCTGCAGAGGCGGAGTCTTCCTGGAGCTGTGCTGCACGGGTTTCCTCAGTCTGAAGGGGAGAGGGCTCATGAGATAGACATTTCTGGGAAGCAGCTGCTTATCTTCTTGGGGTTCCCCTCTGCCGGACTGTTGCTGTTCGTGCCTCCGGATGGTGGTGAACCTGGTGTAAGAAGCAGGGCAGGATCCTTTGCATTTGTTAGCTTTGTATCTCGAGGGCCCACCGGTGATGCTGTCGCCGCCACTGTCGTTGGATGCGTTGGACAAGAGATCTATCTCGTCGGTGCAAGCCGAGAGCGTTTCCGCGGGCGCCAGGTCACTGACTTCCGATGTCACGTCCTCCGTATTGCTGCATGAATAGGAGGACGTATCGGCGAGGCTGGCAATAGCCTTTCCTCCCAGATCCAGCTTGGGATAATCCAACAGGTATTCGGCCGAACGAGCCGAAGCTAGGCTGCTGGAGAGACTCGGAGCGGGAGATTTGACCTGGAAGCCGGAGAAGTTGAGAGCAGGCATGGACAGGGATCTCTGGATCAGCAACTCAAAGGCGGTGATGCGAGCGGAGACGGTGTGCTTGGGGATCTGCTCCAGGTTCTCCCGGCTGGGGTTGGGCTCCCTCCTGTCCTTCGGCTCGCTTTCAAACAGGGATGCAATTTCCTTCACGCTGCACGACGAAATGCTACCCAGCTGGATCCCGGAGCGGTTGATATGGTGCATGTCTTTATACAACGTGGTGAACTCCTTCTCGTTCTTCCGAGGGCCCTTCCTGGAGCTGGAGGATCCATACTCTTGCAAGCTCTGGGTGCTGATGGACTTGACAGCAAACTCTTGCTTAGACTTCATCAGCAAGTTCTCGAAATCCTTCCTGCTATCAAAGGAGGCAAAAGAGCTGCGGAGGTTCTCGCAGCTCTGCGTTTTCTCGTGAGGCAAGAGATCCTTTCTGTCCTGCCCAGAAATAGGTGGAGCAGCCAGCCTGGGTTTGAATTTGGACGGAAGAATTTCAGCAATGCAGACCTTTGCAGCAGATAAGGGTTTCTTATGTTTACCTGGGCGACCTACTGGGCCAGCATTATTAGAGTTAAGGGTTCGGCTATTAACTGAAGAGGGTGCAATCGTATGAGCATTCCCACCTTTAGGATCCACTGGAAAGCATGCAGAATAAAATAAATACAACCTGTTAGCTTAAGTGTGCCAAAGCTGTGGATAAAGAGGGGAGGGGGGGAGGGAGGGTAATGACATGCTTTTTGTGGTTTCACTCAATGCAATCTTGAGACAGGCAATGTTAAAAAGGAATGCAGGAGAGCGATGGAAGAGCAAAGCTGTGCTGCCGAGGTAACACAGGACAGTTCGTGTTCAGGGAGGTTAAATCCTGTGACATTAGAGGAGCTTCTAAACCAGGGCGGATAAAAATCAATGATTTTTTTAAAAAAATCAAAAAAATCGGATTTTTAAAATTTTAAATCAGATTTTTTTTTAATTTAAATTGGATTTTTAAAATAAAATGCTTTTGGAGGAAAAATCTTTCTAAATATAGTCTTCTATTTAAGTTACATTGTAGTCCAAAGGCTATTCATCAGGAAATAAGGATTTGTTTTAAGTTTATCAAGTGTGCTAAAACTCAGTCTAAGTTTTTTTTAAAAAATGTTTAACCACATCAGTTAACAAACATGGATACATATGCTATCATGTTATTGCTTTAGTTAAATAAATTGTTTAAATGATTGTTTTTCTCCTTCCAATAAAGTACAGCAGAAAAGTTGTCCAAATATAAACAGTTAACTTATGAAACCTCAGCATAATTTCATAATTATCTGTCTATGTATTTCTAGTAGTATAACCAAATCAGTAATTTTTGATATAACTGTAAAAACTACTCTGGAAATTTATTATTCAAAAAATGAAACCTTCATATGGTTGTAAATATTAAGATTATACCAGCAAGAATGAGTCTTTCTGTAAAAAAAATATTTAAATCAAGCCTTACTGACTAGTGATTTAAATCAAGCCTTACTGACTAGTGATTTAAATCGTGATTTAAATCAATTTGATTTAAATCAAATCCACCCTGTTCTAAACTAGGGCCAGCGGAGATCAAGCAAGTTCTCTACAAGTCGGTGCTGCTGCTTTAGGAATCTGGAGCATCAGGGTATATTAAGGGCTCATGTGAAAACCGGCAAAAGCTTGCAATCTAACTGGCTGTGGCCAGCATGCAAAACGCCTGTGCATAAAGGTGTTGGTTCAAATTGCTGTTAGATGAAACAGCATGCAAGCTTTCTGCTTAAGAGCAAAATCTTCTCTGAAGGGAAAATAAATAAATACTCAGCACCCGAAGGCAGGAACACTGCTTAATAATTTCAGTCCGTACAATGTGACGCTATTTAACACCCCTGTAAATCTACGGACACACAAGGTAGATTCTTTTGAGATTTTAAAGGCTAAAAAGTAACAGCTCTAAACACCCCACGCGTCACACTTGGAAGTGACAATGGAAAAGAACAGATTGTCATTTGTGGGCGAGTACTTTGACTGCACAAATGAGATTTGAGAGTCTCCAAGTCTTCCAGAGAGCGCTGTACTGTTTTGTACCGTATTATACACAACTGGGTGATTTAATAGCCACAAGCTTGTCAAATATAAAAGGCCATATATATTCAAAGATTTATATCCTGTGCTTCAAATGGTGTCTTTGCACATTATAAAAGCCAGGAACTCCTAGTAAAGACACTATGATACGTTTACAGTTAAAAAGGCTTTGCTATTAGATGAGATTCCTAAAAGTACCTGCAATGTTGCCCCCTGAACCTCTGAGAATTTGCCCCTTTTCTGCCTGAGGAAAATAGAACTGAAAAGCTTCAGGCTATTACAGTAAGAAAGGTTGGTCCCATAAAATACATCTCATTAATTAGTTTGTATTTCTTATAGATGTGGGGCCAATGTGAGCTTTCTCTGTACCTCTCTGTGACTCCATTGAGTAACTTTTGAGTTCCTGGGAATTTCAGGTTTTTTGGGTGTTTTTTTTACAACAAACGTGTGGCAAGGTTGCAGAGATAACATTCGGAAAAGTAACTGCAAAAATGTAAAAGAAAAACAACCCAGAAGCAAGCTGTCAACAGAATTAATTGCTTTCAACTCCAGTGATTCCTAAGTTTGCATTTCACAGATTGTCAAGTTCTTTACTTCCGCAAGGAGCAATCCCATAAAAGAACAGCAGGACAGGGATGGGGGGCTTGCCATTATAATATGAATACATGACAGCAGCACTTGCTTAATTCCCCATTGAAATCAGCAGGGCTTAATGCACAACTCTGACTTGCATTAATTCGCTGCAACTATTGCATTAGCCGCAGTGTTTGCAGCTTATAATGCATTTTTCATTACGCTAGAGGCTCTTTGGCAACTGCTAGTGTTGTTAGTTCTCTATTAGGTCACCCCGGCCTAGAAAAGCCACAGTAGAAGAATAAGTAAGGTCAACAGGCAAGGCAACCCCAAATCAATGTCCAGTTTAGGAAGCTAAACTGGCAATAGGATGGGTGGAAGAGAAGGCTCTACCACGGGTGAGGGAAACTGGCCCAAGTGATGTTGTGGGTTCGTGAGGATGCTCGGAAGACAGAAGGGAGTGAGGGGAACAGAACATTGGCTCCCAGTACATTTCCGAGCACAATTCAAAGTGTTGGTGCTGACCTTTAAAGCCCTAAACAGCCTCGGTCCTGTATACCTGAAGGAGCGTCTCCACCCCCATCGTTCTGCCTGGACACTGAGGACCAGTGCCGAGGGCCTTCTGGCGGTTCCCTCACTACGAGAAGCCAAGTTACAGAGAACCAGGCAGAGGGCCTTCTCGGTAGTGGCACCTGCCCTGTGGAACGCCCTCCCACCAGATGTCAAAGAGAAAAGCAACTACCAGACTTTTAGAAGACATCTGAAGGCAGCCCTGTTTAGGGAAGCTTTTAATGTTTAATAGGATTATTGCATTTTAATGTTCTGTTGGAAGCCGCCCAGAATGGCTGGGGGGACCCAGTCAGATGGGCAGGGTATAAATAATAAATTATTATTACTATTATTATTATTATTATTATTATTATTATTATTATTATTATTATATCATGGCCAGGGAAGGTCAAGCCATGAGCAAGATTCAGAGGGAGCGTAACCGGACTGTGCTTGGAAGTGAGCGGGGCGGAACATGGCAACTTAAAAAGGATAGATGAGTGATAAGCAAATTCTTTCGAGAGATGAATCCGTAGCCACTCCCTTTAACCCTCCACCCAACTGCACGTGGGAAAATTTGCTCCCATGAAACCTGGGGTCAAAATATGGTTCTAAACCCCGGAAAGAAGAGCGGATACCAGCAGATTAACAAATCTTTCCTTGGGTACTTGGGTTTATAAAACTCCTGGATCTGAATCCCTTTGTTTTGGGATCCATATTTGATCCCAATGTAGGTTGACTGTGGCCTGGTCTACATGTGTGGCAGAGTAAGACAAGAGAATTGTGTGATGGCAAAATGGGTTTTACCAACCCAGATGGCATGTGGGTGATTTACATGCTCCTTTTTATAAAACTCCCTGCAAGTAGAAATTTAACATGCAGGGAACAGGTTAAATTTTTAAAGGATTTTATTTTTAAGTGGGGAAGCATTGAAAATTACACACACACCCCAACTGAAGTATGAAATTGTGTAGTCAGATATACCATCCCAGAAACTATTCATCACATCTCAAATCCTGACACAAGCACACCATTTCCTGGCCACAGATATATTGACACAATCTGTTTTTAAAGTTCTACCAACAACAGCCAGTACATGAAGATGCACAGAAATTGTTGCTCTAGCGACATACCTTTAGTGGAAGCCGAGCTGGAGGGACGTTTTAGACCGCTTAGCCCTTGCAGCGGGATATCGCCACCTTCTAAAACACTTTTGTATATTTGCCTTTCGTTTTCCGGCCCGGTGGCATCTCCAAGAGCTGCTTCAAACTCTCTCTTTGCAGGATGGTAGCTGGGGGAATACGGCGAGCTAAAAGTATGCAGGGGGAGGGAGACTTAATTTTATTAGCGATTAAAAAAGAAAGAAAGTAGTATTCTGGCAGCTCAACACATCGCCGAAAAATTGCTAAGAGCAAAAACACCTTGCGTTTCTGGATCACATGTCTTCTCAGGGTTGCAGAGATTTTTGTATGCAAAACACACGTCGGTTCCCTGTATTTTACGTGACAGGAATGTAAGCGTCGAAAGGAAGGTAGGATGGGAAGATAAATAGGGAAGCAGAGCAGCTGTTCCTTCTCTATGCGGTGCTGAAATGCATAGCCAGGGGTGTTTCTCTAGCTTCCATCAAAGAAACGACCCGAGCTTATCATGAAGAAAACCAACGGCACCCTCTGGCTGTAAAGCCACCAAGGCCCAGAGCCAGTGTGGTGTAGTGGTTAAGAGCGGTGGACTCTTAATCTGGTGAACCTGGTTCGCGTCTCCGCTCCTCCACATGCAGCTGCTGGGTGACCTTGGGCTAGTCACACTTCTCTGAAGTCTCTCAGCCCCACTCACCTCACAGAGTGTTTGTTGTGGGGGAGGAAGGGAAAGGAGATTGTGAGCCGCTTTGAGACTCCTTTGGGTAGTGATAAAGCGGGATATCAAATCCAAACTCTTATTTCACTCCAACAGGGGTGAGGAAGACTGCCAGTGGTCCAAATTGGCCTATGAGGACACCCCCCCCCCAAAAAAAAACCACACCCAGCTGTCCATCAAGTGAGGTCAGCTGGTGGGCGGGAGGCAGAGCTCCATCCTGCTTGGTGCATCTCTCTAGAACCTTCCCTGTGGGCAATGAGCTGATCAAAGTAGATCCCTGCAGAGAGGGCGGAACCCTCTGCTCATCAGCTGGGGAGCGAACAGTTCAACCCAGCTCAGTTGGTTAGAGCGTGGTTGGTGTTGCAGGTTTGATTCCCATCATAGCTGTCAACCCTCCCTTTTTTTGCAGGAAACTCCCTTATTCCAATGCGGTTTCTCGCTGCTATCCCGGATTGTTGATATCCCTTAAATTTCCCGGATTTCAAAGGAAGCAGCTCCTCTCCCTCCCTGCCGGCCAGGGAGGCTCCTCAGCTGCGTTACTCAGCTGCCAATAAGGAGTCTGAGACTGACTGGGGGCGGAGCTTGCATGCCTTGTGCAGCCAGACCCTCACGCCCAACCAGACAGCCAGACAGCCTGCCGTCTACGCGCTTGCTCTTTCGCTCACCCATTCGCGCGCAGCCTCTGGAGCGCAGGGTGGCGAGGCTACTTGGTGCCATTGCACCGCCCTCGCAGCACCCCTTATTTTCAAATCCGAAAGTTGACAGCTATGATTCCCATACGGAATAGCTGCCGGACTAGATGATCCTCAGGGTCCCTTTCCAGCTCCACAGTTCTATGATTCTATGAGTACTTTTTTGCCAGTGCATTTCTAGAGAGGGACATGCTGGCAAAGCACACCCCTCACCAGGGGCGGAGGAAGGGGGCGGTAGGAGCGATCCGCCCCGGGTGTCTTCGCTGGGGGGGGGGGGTGACATTTGGTGCCCCGCCCACCCGCGACTCTGAAGCCTACCCCGAGCCATCGGGGGAGAGCTGTGTCTACTTGTGCCTCCCCCCCCCTTCCCCTTCGTTTTGACAGCTCAGGGGAAGTTTGGGAATTGCGGGAGGGCAGCGCACTGTTGCCCCCCCACACCCGAGCCCCCTTCTGGGGGGGGAGTCTCCCCCGAGCTGTCAAAAGGAAGAGAGAAGGGAGGAAGGCTGCTGGCAAAGCAGTGCAGCTCCCTCCCCCCCCCACCCAGGAAGCAGCCTGCCTTGGGACGCTCGCCCCACCCCCATGGCCCCACCCCTGGGTGCACCGCATGTGCGCCGCTCTGGGTGCCAGAGCAGCTAGCTCCGCCTCTGCCCCTCACACACCCTGAGGGCCATCTTTGGCAGGTGGGCGGGGCTATGCACCTATCAGTCGCGTGGCGTCTTCACGGTATCTGATGATTGATGGGTGGTTTGCCCCGCCCACCTGCTCAAGTTTGTGCACAGGGTGAGGAAAAATAAATATATAGTAGCACTAGGTCAAAAATATTATCAACCTTTGTGCTACGTTACCTGTGGCAGCACCACATACGGCATATTCATTTCAACTCCGATTAGTTTGATTCAGAAAGGCGGAAAGAAAGCCTGAAGGAGCTAAGCACATTCTGACTGAATTTCTCCGGAGGAAGATTTTAAGAGAGAACCTTCTTAGGTCCCTCCAATAACCTTCTGCCTGTGCTAATTTCAGGGCACACTTAGAACTAGAAATGTCACCCATATACCCTTTGAATCCAGCTTAAGGTAAAGATAAAGGGACCCCTGACCATCAGGTCCAGTCGTGTCCGACTCTGGGGTTGCTCGCTCATCTCGCTCTATAGGCCGAGGGAGCCGGCGTTTGTCCGCAGACACCTTCCGGGTCATGTGGCCAGCATGACAAAGCCGCTTCTGGCGAACCAGAGCAGCGCACGGAAACGCCGTTTACCTTCCCGCTGGAGCGGTACCTATTTATCTACTTGCACTTTGAAGGGCTTTCAAACTGCTAGGTGGACAGGAGCTGGGACTGAGCAACGGGAGCTCACCCCGTTGCAGGGATTTGAACCGCCGACCTTCTGATCAGCAAGCCCTAGGCTCTGTGGTTTAACCCACAGCGCCACCTGGGTCCCTTTGAATCCAGCTTAGACGCACATAAAATTATTCCTGCGATGCTGTACATGGGCACAGCTCTTAAAATACCTGCAGCGACAGCTCCCAACGCAATAAACGCTTCAAAACATCATCACCAGAGCGCAGCATTCAAAACTTACTGAGGCAAATGATCCGAGGAAGTTTCTGGAGGAGAGGAGCCTGTCGTAATCTGCAAGAATCCAGACAAATAAGTCACTGATATGCACAAGCGTTCGTGCAAACCAAAAAGAGACAGAGAGAGACAGAGAGAGAAATTTTCCACCCTAAATTCAAATCCTGGACTTTATACACTGATTCCGATTGGCGTCCATTTGATTGGAGGTTCCTTCACGGAAGCAAAAGATTTCAACTCGGGCCACGCCTTTGCACCGTGATTATTGGTCTGTCGGTGCCTTATTTTAAAGATTGCCTTAAGCAAATTCAGGGAAAGAAACTGCTTGGTGGGAGGAACATATATAACTGCTTGGTGGGAGGAACCGTATATACTCGAGTATAAGCCGACCCGAATATAAGCCGAGGCACCCAATTTCACCACAAAAAACCTGGGAAAGCTTCATAGGAGCCACTGCCTGCCTCACTCGAGTATAAGCCGAGGGCGGCTTTTTCAGCACAAAAAATGTGCTGAAAAACTAGGCTTATACTCGAGTATATAGAGTATTTATAATTACGTCCTCTGCGACTTCCTTCTGCCCAAGCCACTCACTTTCCAAAGAAGATTATATTTCTCTAGCGTAGAAGGTGAAATGCATATGCGCCCGATCATAAAATGCTTCTTTATCATTTCTGTTTGTTTAAGGAAACAGCTTGAAGCCGGTTTTCTTTTCAACAGAGCGAACAATAAAAAGGTTGGGAGTGGATTGCGGACAGCACAGTTTGTAGCGACTAAGTGCCAAATCAGACATGGTGTTCAATGCTTTCTTCCCAATGCAACACTGGATGGGATTTTTCTCGGGATTATGGTGAGGACAAGGGCCAAATTCCCCCATCCTTAGCCAACCTAGTCCTGATCCTGCTTGGGGATCCCCCCGCCCCCGAGGTTATTTGCTTTTCTTAGAAACAAAGCTACCGTATTTTTCGCTCCATAAGACACACTTTTTTCCTCCTAAAAAGTAAGGGGAAATGTCTCTGTGTCTTATGGAGCGAATGCATGGTCCCTGGAGCCAAATTGCCTAGGGGCCAAAAGCAGATTGTGCTCTTTTTTTTACAAAGAGAGAAGAGGGTGCTGAAAGGAAGCCGCTGAACAGCTGTTTAGCAAGCGGTTGGGGAGAGAGATAAGGCTCCCTTTCCGGCTCCGGCCCCTTGCCCAGGCCTCCTTTGTTGAATGCAGAGGGAGGCTGTTTGTTTCCCCAGCGACATGTGACTGGCTGATTAGATTATCTGTCTGGAAACTGTAGAAATGGCTCCCTTTCCTCTAGGACTAGAAGCTGCAAACTGTGAGTTGAACTCCATAAAAACAGGGCTTTTCCCTTTGCAAAAAAAGCTGCACCACTTTGAGCTGATCCTCAAAAAAGCAGGGCTTTTCCCTTTGCAAAAGAAGCTGCACCACTTTGAGCTGATCCTCAAAAAAGCAGGGCTTTTCCCTTTGCAAAAGAAGCTGCACCACTTTGAGCTGATCCTCAAAAAAGCAGGGCTTTTCCCTTTGCAAAAGAAGCTGCACCACTTTGAGCTGATCCCCCAAAAAGCAGGGCTTTTCACTTTGCAAAAGAAGCTACACCACTTTGAGCTGATCCTCAAAAAAACAGGGCTTTCCCCCTTTCCTCTGCTAAAAACTAGGTGCGTCTTATGTAGCGAAAAATATGGTATAGACATGCACTTTAAATGCAAAGGCACATTTAGCATTGTGTCTGGCATGGCTCTAAGGCAGACAGGCTGTATTTAGAATTATTATACCTCCCTCCGACCTGCCTTCTATCACTGTGCCATTGAGAGCGTGCTCACTTATGGCTTATGTGTGTGGTACGGAAGCTGTACTACCCAGGACAGGATGGGGTTGTGCAGAGTTGTTAAGGCAGCAGAGAGCATTGTTGGCTGCTCGCTCTCCACCTTAGAGCAGATTTATGCCACGAGGTGCCACAGAAAGGCACTGGACATAGTAAAAGATCCATCGCATCCTGGTCACCATCTCTTTGAGCTCTTGCCATCGGGACGGAGATACAGGACGATGACGACAAGAACAAGCCGTCTTAGGAACAGCTTCTTCTCCAGAGCGATCTCGGCCTTGAATGGGAAGCCTGGACTTTGAAAGTAATCTAATCTTATGGTTTTAATCAGTGTTTTTGTAGTTGTTTTGTTTTTGCGTGGAGTGCCCTATCTGGGTGGATGGAGTAGCCGAGTAATTTCGTTGTCCCCGAAGGGGACAATGACAATAAAGTCTATTCTATTCTATTCTATTCTATTCTATTCTATTCTATTCTATTCTATTCTATTCTTGTACAAAAAGAGGTGGGAAGCATACGCAAAGAAAATGGGCCCCTAAAACTTTGGTTTCTGCACACTGCAATGAGATTGTTTTGCAGTGCTGTTTTAATTAAGAATAAGAAGGATAATCAAACATATTTGAAAATTAAGTTAAATGAGAGATAAAGCCATACCATCCAACATTCCTCTGATGGAAATAAGGATGTCCTATTCCATTATTATTATTATTATTATTATTACTACTACTACTACTACCCCACCCCAGACACTCTGGGTGGGTTCCAACAGATATAAAAACATAATAAAACATTAAGCCTTTTTTTTTTTTTTTTAAACCTTCCCTATAGAAGACTGGACACGGGTGGTGCTGTGGGTTAAACCACAGAGCCTAGGGCTTGCTGATCAGAAGGGTAACAGCATATTGCCTCTTCCAGCTCAACTTGGGACAATTTTCAGCGAGGGTGATTATATATAACAGGGTAATTGCAATGGGATGGGAATAGGGCTGAGCTATCGGGTGGCGCTGTAGATTAAATCACAGAGCCTAGGGCTTGCTGATCAGAAGGTTGGCGGTTTGAATCCCTGCGATGGGTCCCTGCTCCTGCCAACCTAGCAGTTCGAAAGCACGTCAAAGTGCAAGTAGATAAATAGGTACCGCTCCAGTGGGAAGGTAAACGGCGTTTCCGTGCTCTGCTCTGGTTCGCCATGCTGGTGACATGACCCGGAAGCTGTACGCCAGCTCCCTCGGCCAGTAAAGTGAGATGAGCGCCACAACCCCAGAGTCGACTGGACCTAACGGTCAGGGGTCCCTTTACCTTTACCTATAGAAGACTGCCTTCAGATGTCTTCTAAAGGTTGTATAGTTACTTATCTCCTTGGCTCGGGGGGTCGCATAGCTCCATACCCTCCCCAACATTTCTCCGATGAGAAATAGGGATGTCCTAAGGCAAAGCGGGGCATTCCAGGATCAAATCAGAAACCAGGCGGCTTCTGTAAATTCGGAAATGTCCCTGGAAAATAGGGTCTGTGAAGCCCTCTGACTGCTTTTGAGATACCTTCTCCCCCCAACACAGTAAGCCCACAAAAATCACACACACACAAATTAAAAGGGATGGAGCCAGGCTTCTGGGGTAAAAATAACCTTAGCAGACCCACACATCGTTGAACCAAATGGGTTTTGACTGTACGCAATTTTGGTTTTGGGTGCAATCCCCGGAAAGTAACCCCCCATGTCAGTTGCGGGTTTACTGTACACCATATTTTATTGATAACAGTTTAAGGTTTGGACATCATGCTAAACTGTGTGTGGCTGACTGGAAATGGAATCAGAAAGATTTCGATCACCTCACGGCTGCACCAGAAGAGGAGGGGAGCGTACACAAGCTCAAAGCTTGCCCAAACTCCCTTCCTGTAACTGTAAACCATGGTTCTAGTTACAGGTTGGTAGCCGTGTTGGTCTGCCGTAGTTGAAACAAAATAAAAAAATTCCTCCCAGTAGCACCTTAGACACCAACTAAGTTTGTTATTGGTATGAGAAGAGGGCAACCAAAATGGTCAAAGGCTTGGAAATGATGCCTTATGAGGAACGGCTTAGGGAGCTGGGTATGTTTAGCCTGGAGAAGAGAAGGTTAGGGGTGATATGATAGCCATGTTCAAATATATAAAAGGATGTCATATAGAGGAGGGAGAAAGGTTGTTTTCTGCTGCTCCAGAGAAGTGGACACGGAGCAATGGATTCAAACTACAAGAAAGAAGATTCCACCTAAACATTAGGAAGAACTTCCTGACAGTAAGAGCTGTTCGACAGTGGAATTTGATGCCAAGGAGTGTGGTGGAGTCTCCTTCTTTGGAGGTCTTTAAGCAGAGGCTTGACAGCCACCTGTCAAGAATGCTTTGATGGTGTTCCTGCTTGGCAGGGGGTTGGACTGGATGGCCCTTGTGGTCTCTTCCAACTCTATGATTCTATGAGCTTTCGTGTGCATCTGAAGATGTGTGCATGCACACGAAAGCTCATACCAAGAACAAACTTAGTTGGTCTCTAAGGTGCTACGGGAAGGATTTTTTTTTATTTTGTAAACCATGGTTTAGTGTTACATCTGAATGCAGCCTCTGTGTAATACCATCTGCAGCAACATTGTTTGCTAATTATCTAGCCGCAACCTGATTAGAGCAGAGGGTTTAGGAACGGGGATTAGCAAGAAGTGTGGAATAAAGAGGAAATACCTTCATCTGCTTCTTATCTTTATACATTTTCTCCATTTTTTCTATATCTGCCTCTAACTCAGTCTGATAGAGGTAGATGTCTTTTTCTGGGTCAGTCTGGTTAAAGAAGGAAGAAGAGGGAAGAAACAACACATAAGGGGAGGCAAAACAAAAGTCAATTCTGAAAAACAGAGCCTTTTGTTTTAAAGTGACAAAGATAGACAAGACATAAGTCGAATATTTTTCCATACTCAAATGCACAGCTGGCTTAGATTCCCTTCTGAATTTGTCACGAACTAGCAGTGTTTCTTGTAAACATTTCTTTTTAAACCACTGTAAAAAAAGTCCATTCATACCGCACAAAACACGTGTTAGTACAATTATCACTACAGATCACAAGGGCTGTGATCCAACAGGGATTAAAGGGAACGCGTTAAGGCTTCTTTTCAGCCTACAACAAGGCATAAGGAATCCAAAATGAATTAAATCCAAACCACCACTTGCACTCACGTAAAATCCAAACATTGCTAGAGACTGAAAGCTGAAGCCACACATACACACGGAAACCATACTATAGTACAACGTATGTTTGAATTACCTTTCTATCCTCTCTAGTAAGGATAGAGCAATCTCCCGGAGTATAATCCCATATCTTTTTTGGAGGCTGATGGAAAGCAGAGGAGGAAATGAAGGTAAGGAAAGACATCACAAAGAACATGGAAACTGGATAAGAACAGAGGGAGTACATTGGGGGGAAATTGCATCGACACTGGAAATAAAACTGAAGAGGGGAAGGAAAGAAATAGGGGCGAAACCTGTTAAACCACAAACACAGGAGATTATGGGAGAGGGGCAGAGGCAGCATGCATTGTGTTGCAGGGTTGGCTTTAAAAATTTGCTTGAAAGCACTTCCCATAGAGTTTGCTAAAGAAACCAAACCAGAATAATAATAATAATAATAAATTGCACATTCTCTCCCCCACCCCCCGAAAAAAGAAGGGGTATAACCAAGGTTTTCAAACAGAGCAAATTGTGGGGGGTGCCTTTTCTTTTTTCTTTTAAATATATATCCCCAGGCCCTTCAAATACATACCATGTTAACAAATGGCTGAAATCCCAGAGGTGGCAGTGTGGGGCAATGGAAATGCAGAGTTATTCATGTCACCGTTTGAGCTACTTGTTGATCTTTCGCAAGGAACAGAAGGTGGAATTCAGAATTTAGTCAAAGAAGTGAATTAAGCACCCGGGTTTGAATACCAGGTCCCGGGTCCCAACAGATCTGGGTTTGGGAGGTGCTACACAGAGCCCAAGGAACAGAAAGTTGTACTGGTGGGAATCATAACCAGTAGCTTCTGCGTCTTTAATAAGCCTTTTTAATGTATATTCTATTTATATTCTTGGTAAAGTTGATAGTATGTACTGTTGTTATCTAAGATAAAAGCCAGTCCTTGACGAAACTGCTGGTGAAACGGGAAGATTCGAAGCTGGCCACCCGTCGGGAAGACAGACCCATACGTTTGATGGACTTTGCTTAACCATCTTTAACACTGGAAAGATAGACCCATACGTCTGATGGACTTTGCATAACCATCTCCAACACTATATATTGCACTTTGAATTAGCACTTAAATGTTTGAAAGTTTATACAGGCTTTTGCCTCTGAGGAAATACCTATGTATGCTTTTTGTATGACATTGTCTGTTTAGTTCATGATTTAATACATTTTCATCTATAGCTGTTCACAGTTTTGTATATTATCCTCTGCTGCTGGTGTAGCAGAATGAAAAAAAAAGGCTGGTGATAAGCTGCCTTGTCTTATAAAACTAGGAATGGAGATTCACTTCTATAACCTTTCGTTCAGTTTATCAGCCATCCAGCGGCAAGAGTTCGCCGAGTGGCAGACAAAGAAAAAATAAACCCAACGTACACTGAAGGAACTAGGTTTTGGGACTACAACTCCCATCATCCCTAGCTAACAGCACCAGTGGTCAGGGATGATGGGAACTGTAGTCTCAAAACATTTGGAGGAGAAATTTAGGAAGTCTACACTCTAGAGTGAACTGCCTTTTTTTCTGAAGCCACCCACTTGTTTTTGCATTTCCAGAATGTGGCCCACTCCAGAATCTGCACCCCGACGGTGAATCCGAAAGGATGGTCTGATGTCTGCCTTTTACCATTTTTCATTTTCATTTTAAAACTCCCCGCAGCTTGAAGCTGTGAAAACCGGCAGCTCTGCCACTCAGGTGGAAATCTCGCGACTGTACACCATGATGTGCTGTTTCTCCCTGGCACTTAGTACAGAAAAAAACAACCAAAACAATATGGCTGCTCCCGTACAGCAACGGGGCAGCCATTTTTGAAAGAAAAAAATGGTTGCTCTATTGCTACATGAGGGCAGCCATATACTTTTTCTGTATTAAATGCCGATGAGGAATGGTACACCAGAAGCGTGGGTGGCGTGACCAAAACAGCAGTATTCATCTAAATCAAGTAAAAACCAGAATTCACAGCAACAAGTTTGAGCTGTTCTGCCTTGAGCCCATGTGCCAACCTTTCAGAGAGGAAATAGGAGCTTCCAGCAAAACCAAGACCAGAGTTGTGGAGATAACCACAGAAATGGTGGTCAACAGGCCAGTTGAAGCCCATGAGTCAAAACATCGGGAGAAGTAGGTACCACTGAGACCAACACACCTGGGAGGGCAGGGATGAAAGAAGGGTAATGGGAATCCATCATAGGCCCAGGTGGCAAGGCCAGAGTTGTCTGCACCAAAGCCATTCCAGTTGGAGCTAGTGAAAGCGGAAATTGAGGCAGCAGGAGAAACTGATAAAACATGGGCAGTAACAGCCCATCCTGGACACCATTATTAGCACTTTATAGGCTATCTGAACCACCAGTGGCTCAGGCACTAATGTTGAGCACACAGAATATATCTGTAGAGATTGAAGTTGAAGGAAATGCATGGTGCAGAAAGAGAGCTCATATCAGAACAGGGCAGTCCCTCAAACGATGAAGGGAACAATAGTCCTAATGTGATGGCCTATGTTCATAGGCACAAGAAGGCCATAAACCAGGCTTCCTCAACCGCAGCCCTCCAGATGTTTTTGGGTGTACAACTCCCATGATCCCTATCTAGCAGGACCAGTGGTCAGGGATGATGGGAACTGTGGTCTCAAAACATCTAGAGCATGGGTGTCAAACTCCGGCCCTCCAGATGTTTTGGAACTACAATTCCCATCAGCCCTAGCTAGCAGGACCAGTGGTCAGGGATGATGGGAATTGTAGTCTCAAAACATCTGGAGGGCCGGAGTTTGACACCCCTGATCTAGAGGGCTGAGGTTGAGGAAGCCTGCCATAAACCCTCCCAGTCAGTCTTCAAGTCCTTTTGAAAGGTCTATGGTCTTGAGATATAGTAGGAGAGGAGAGATGAGGTTGGTTGTCCCACCGGGGGCAATTGTCCCATTGGACTTAGCTTCAGTCCTGGCTTCAACAAGGTGGCAGTCAATCCAATAGGGGACTAAAACACACACCAATGTACCATGGGCAACAGTTGACCAGATTTGACTGTGGGCTTGAAAAAACCTATGTTGTCCCCAAGCTCAATGTCGGAGACCAATGAAAAATGGTGTGAGTCACCTTAAAAAGGGGCTCTCAGGGTGTTCCGATAGAGGTTTCTCTCCCTATCCCAGGCATGGCCAAACTTGGCCCTCCATATGTTTTGGGACTACAACTCCCATCATCCCTAGCTAACAGAACCAGTGGTCAGGGATGATGGGAACTGTAGTCTCAAAATAATTTGGATGGCCAAGTTTGGCCATGCCTGCCCTATCCAAAAATGGTTCTTCAATATGCTCAAATGAAACACATGCCAAAATAAAGCTTTCAGTCAGAAATCACGTTTCCTAATGGCTTTCAGTTCCAGCTTATTTGGGGGAGCATAGTATCCAGTACTGGGGAGTCATGGTTTATTCAGGGGTACAAACCCTCCCCCTAGTTGTTTATTCACAGATATAGTGGCAGCAATAGGCATGTGGTCATCATTTTTGAGAGAACTATCTCCTTGTAACGGGATATCATTTGGGGTAATTCACAGATTTCCTTATTCCTAAATATTTAACCTGAGGGCATCACACGTTTAAAAAACAAGCTATCGCTATGGCTGGAGTTATTGCTGAGGAAATGTGAAGGAGCACAGTTTATATATATATAAACTTAGTTTCCTTATCTAGGCTGTTCATGCCTATCTGTGCTGAGTGTGGAACAAGGAAACAACTTCAAACTCATCTTGGCAAATGTTTCGCAGACAAAGGGTTGGGTTTTTTGGTTTTTGGTTTTTGGTTTTTTACAATTCCACAGCAATACATTTCTTTCTCTGCTCTTTCAGCTAAAACCTCACCTCCCTCCTGCCCATACTGGCAGATTTTACATTGACCCTGTTATAAATTCAATGTAGGCCTATTAAAATGGCAGTGTCTGATGGAATAATCTGCCCTTTTAATCCCTAGCAGGGTATCCAGATTCCCCATTTAAGAGGATCCCCATGCCTTTAATAGGGATCTTAAAGTGAGAATTTCAACTGTGGAGCTTTCCTTAGCACTGCGGGGGTAAAAGCAAAGCGGAATTTGCAGAACTTCACTTTGCTGGTAGCATTTTGGACTCTTGTCATATGTAAAAGTGAAAAAAAGAAGAAAACAGAGTGAATGTTTAGATGGAATCTGATCGCTAGCTGGGAATGCAGTCGGAACGCTGCAGAGTGCATTTTCACAGTCCTTAAGGCCCACAAATTTCATGGCTCTTACAACCAGGGGTGTAAGGAGCCCAGATTTTCATTCCACCCTGTATTCATCGCTGTTTATGTTTGCTCCAGTTCATCAACCGCCAAAAACAATGCTATTTTGTCATCGCTGTCCGCTGTGGCGAAATTACGCAGCTTAATTGATTACATAAATTATGTTGTCATCGCATTGTTCCACTCCATTCAATTTAAATGCAAAGGAAACAATGCGAACAGAGGTGGGGGGGGGGACACAGAATCCATTATCTATCATTTGTAAATTGACAGAAACAACAACAACGCATACCAGTTGTATTGTGTGGATTGTTTTCCGTTCCAGACATGGAATTAATAAGAGAACGTCGGCGATTTCTGCCCCCGTTTCACCCCTATTTATAATTTGCTGGAGGGGTGGTGGTTTTGATCACCTGGCTCTCTTGAATCCCCATAATGTGCAAAAGGAATCCTAGATCTGTTCCACATCTTACGAAACTGGAGGAATAGGCTCCGGTGGGAATAGTTCGCAATGTTGAACACCCTTCGTGGTCAAAGGTGTGGGCTCTTGCTCTGGCAGAGAAGTTAACCCAGGGACAATTTTTCTGATAATTGGGACCCGTTTATACAAGGTGCGGGAGGAAAAACTCAAGGAGGGTTTTCTGGGCAGACCGGATGCCAAAAAAACTTCAGTCCTAAGCTTCTGGTGAGAGTTTAGGGTTTGGATGACACTAATGGAGGGAGGGAGCCGCCTTCCCAATTTATCATGTTAATATACAAAAACATGTGCCCCAAATTTAGTAGATACGACAGGTTCTTGATTAATTCTGCATTTCATGACTGGCTGTAAGGTGTGAACATCTTAATAAAAATTATTTCAAGAGCAAAAATTGGGTGGGTTGCGAATGGTTTCGGAAGTCATCCCACGAAAACTGTGCCCAACCAGAAATGTTCTAAGTCAGTGTTTTCTCAACCCTGTGCCTCCAGATGTTTTTGGCCTACAACTCCCATCATCCCTGACCACTGGTCTTGCTAGCGAGGGATGATGGGAGTTGTAGGCCAAAAACATCTGGAGGCACAGGGTTGAGAAACACTGTTCTAAGTTACATAAGAATGGATTA
Source organism: Darevskia nairensis (assembly GCA_034642065.1). NCBI lineage: Eukaryota > Metazoa > Chordata > Lepidosauria > Squamata > Lacertidae > Darevskia > Darevskia nairensis. The sequence goes on from JAWWNI010000290.1 coordinate 727,976, forward strand.
GCCATCAAAAACTTTCAGTTTCTGTTAGATTCTGCAGATAGGACTATCTGTGTAAATCAGGGGAATAATCCATTCCAGCAGAATTCTTCCACCTGGTTGCCTCTCAAAAATATGAACATGAAGCCACCATGTTAATTTAATATTGGTAAAGAACCTACAAAATGCTAGGCAGTGTGCATAAATGCAACACGGCACTGGAATCAAATTCTCAATTCTGTTGTTTGTGGAAGGTGCCATGCGTTACAGTGCTCTGATATGACACTATTCCATCTGAAACCCACTTTGAATAATGTGGGAAAGATTAACACAACGGGTCTGTCCATCAGGACAATTCTGGGATTTTTGCCGCGACTGCAGCTTCCTCAGAGGACCGTGGCAGGGAGAAAAGAAGCGGCACACAGGGAGGGAGGGCAAGCTCTGCGTATTGTACAGGATTCATCCTGCTGGTAGGAAGCTGGCCAAAGATTTCAGGAAAGAGCTGGCAAGAGTTGGTGAGGGCATCCTGGTTTGAAGTTATTTAGCAAGAAAGAAAATGGCCGCCTTTGCTGTTGCTAGGGGAGTGGGAAGCACCCACTGGAAAATAAAGGAAATAACATTTCTCATGAATTGCAGCGGCACACTAAACTTCGGCATACGAAAGGCCGCCAGTACTGCTGACATAAAAGGTAAAGAGTAAAGGGACCCCTGACCATTAGATCCAGTCATGACCGACTCTGGGGTTGCGGCGCTCATCTCGCTTTACTGGCCGAGGGAGCTGGTGTACAGTTGGTCATGTGGTCAGCATGATTAAGCCGCTTCTGGAGAACTAGAGCAGCGCACGGAAACGCCGTTTACCTTCCCGCTGCAGCGGTACCTATTTATCTACTTGCACTTTGATGTGCTTTCGAACTGCTAGGTTGGCAGGAGCAGGGACCGAGCAACGGGAGCTCACCCCATCGCGGGGATTCGAACTGCCGACCTTCTGATCGGCAAGCCCTAGGTTCTGTGGTTTAATCCAGAATGCGGCAGCTAGACTGGTGACTGGGAGTGGCTGCTGGGACCACATAACACCGGTCCTGAGAGAACTACATTGGCTCCCAGTACGTTTCTGAGCACAATTCAAAGTGTTGGTGCTGACCTTTAAAGCCCTAAACGGCCTCGGTCCTGTATACCTGAAGGAGCGTCTCCACCCCCACCGTTCAGCCCAGACACTGAGTTCCAGCGCCGAGGGCCTTCTGGCGGTTCCCTCACTGCGAGAAGCAAAGCTACAGGGAACCAGGCAGAGGGCCTTCTCGGTGGTGGCGCCCGCCCTGTGGAACGCCCTCCCATCAGAGGTCAAAGGGATCAGCAACTATATGACCTTTAGAAAATACCTGAAGGCAGCCCTCTTTAGGGAAGCTTTTAATCTGTGATGTGTTGATGTATTTTAATGTTTACTGGAAGCTGCCCAGAGTGGCTGGGGAGACCCGGCCAGATGGGCGGGGTACAAATAAAAAAATATTATTATTATTATTATTATTATTATTATTATTATTATTATTATTATTATTATTATTATAACCCTCAGCGCCACCCGCGTCCCTACTGCTGACATAGGTTTAGTGAATTCCAGATATCATCAAGAGGCTGTACATCTGTGGCTTGATGAGCAAACTGAAATTCTTTATGCTTTTTTTTGCTGTTTAAAAAAAAAGGTTGCATTTTTGGGGGGTCTTGCAGTCAGAATGGAGGAGGGAGTGTTGCATGTGCGTTTTGTAAGTCAGGCTGGGTTTTTGTTTTTTTTGTTTTTTTAATGGTTGTGACCATCAAAACTTACCGGCTTCCCAAACTCCAATTCCGAAAAGAATTTATACCAAGGCTCATTCTTTAAATCTATCTCTTCTGGGCTTATATCCCGAGTCTAAAGGAGTTGGTGATACGGGAATGGAAGAAAGAGAACGACAACATTATGCAGAGAATAGGAAAGGACTGTTAAAGATGCAACGTTCTGCGTCCGTCCCCCCTGTGGTTTATGAGGCATTCAGTTGGCAGCCTACACCCCATTACTTGGCAACGTAAGCTGCAGTCATACACAGCTCCTTGGGAGTAAGCACCATTGAATTCAATGGCGCTTGCATCTCAGTAGATAGGCATAGAATTGAACTGACAAGTCACTGGAGAAACTCCGTTTCTATACAGGGTGTCAAAGGTGTCAGGGAAGGAAGATGCAGTCTTGCTCTTCACCACAACACATGGGGATGGGTGATTTCTGAACCGGGACAGATAATTCCATTATTGGCAGGCAAATCAAATTTCCCCTGAGCTGAAACACAGACCAGGAGCCAGTGCGGTGTAGTGGTTAGGAGCGGTAGACTCGTAATCTGGTGAACCGGGTTCGTGTCTCCGCTCCTCCACATGCAGCTGCTGGGTGACCTTGGCCTAGTCACACTTCTCTGAAGTCTCTCAGCCCCACTCACCTCACAGAGTGTTTGTTGTGGGGCAGGAAGGGAAAGTAGAATGTGAGCTGCTTTGAGACTCCTTCGGGGAGTGATAAAGCGGGATATCAAATCCAATCTCCTCTTCACGTGGTCAACAACAGTGGGGCGACATGTGGAGACAAATGACTTTCCTTTTCACTAAATGTAACATGTGAATAAAGCCTATTAAGTCCTGCTTAAATTTCCAGAGCAATCCATTCGGAGCATCCAATTGCTGAACAACACCCTTCTGCCAAAATTAAGACTTGGGGTCGCAATTTCCATTGCGACTCCTCCCGCCTCAGCTAACACCCCCCCCCCCATTTATGTGTAGGTGCAGAACATGGCATCTTTAACAGCACATGGATATGTGAGAAACCCTTTTTCATAAATGGCAAACAGGATGAAGGGTGAAATTCTAAACTAAAGAGGAAGCAGTTAGAGAAAGCATGTTACTGAGAAGTCTCTAAGGGGAATGGACACACAAGACTCTGTTCTGTTAAGACAACCAACAATTAATACAAGGGTACAAGTTAAGAGTTCAGACAAAACCAACAGAGTAGGGACAGGACAGGGACAGAATGACTACCAAGAAAGGCTCTCCCTTTTTGTACTTATATTCTGTTTTAAAGCAACAACCTAGAGCTCTTAATGATGTAGTTAATTAGAACCACTGTACACTGAATATATGAGCACATTTAAACACTGGCTCTTAGTGGAGCGAACTGCTTTGCATCAAACATAAAACAAGCTGAGGTGCAACTGATACCATAATTTTGAAATCGGGGAAATGTGCTGAATCCACCTGGGTTAAACGGTGATTTAAACTTCCCAAATGATAGCTACCGCACAGTGCTTTGGTTCCAATCTCCTTGGATGATGTTGGCATAAGGGACTGAATACAGCAGGAAAATGTTTTGCTTGGCAAGCGCAGATGGACTCCAAACTCAAAATGATTGGGAAAAGTGACATTCCAGCTATACAAAGCGACTAACATTCTTGTGGGTCCCAGGAATACACCTCCTATTATTTCTGTGCTTTGGGGTCACCTGACTGTAGCAGTGAGATTGTCTGACAAATTACAAAGAGGTGTTTTGTTTTGTTTTTTTATAGTTTAGGAGAGGGCAAGCGATATTAACATTCGCTTTCTGGCTCACCGTGAGTCAATCACTTTCCCCAATCTTTCCACTGTGAAAAGATGCTATGAGACCTTAACTGTCAAGGGCGCTAAAGATATTAGCCCTTGTTTGAGATGAGTCATGTTGACTCAGGTCTCCTCTAGCAAAGTCCCAGAAGCTCTTGCAGAGTCTGCCAGACACCTTGCAGGTCTGGCTGGTATTTTTCTAAGTGCCCCTTAGCAGCCAAAAGCAAAGAAAAATAGTAAGCTCTCACATTCCACAAAACTATTTTCTGCTAGTTCAACAAGGATTCCAACTAGCAGGCACCAAATACCAGATAACTCTCGTTTTCACTTTCAACACATCTCAAATGTTTAAACTAGGTGTGATATTAAGCATGCCTGAGTCCTGTGCTCAGAATTTTCCTCCCGGTTGGAATCAACACACATACAAAAAGCGCTGTGAAAATGCTTTTTAAAAAAATGTTTCGAAAAATACATTGAATTTTGCATAGCTCCCTGTCACCATCTAGTGTCACATTTGCATATTGCACCTTAAAACACATTTTATTTGCAGCTGTATAGCTGAGTCCCTTGTCTCTTTCCCTCACCTCTGAACCAGATAAGGACTTGGCAAGGGTGCAGAGGAGATTAACCCTTACCACCCCAGCTGCAATTTGCCCCATAGAGACCTTTCCACACTAGGGTTCTATAAGAGAGGTTTTAGACAAAACCACTTAAAAGCCTTCTAAAACTTAAAGAGAAAAAAAATTGCCTTGTAAGGCTGGAAACCTGGACAAACTTTAATTGAGGTAGGACAACCCACATACAAACAAGTCATGCTGCAATCAACTGAACACAACCAACCCAACTCTGGACCCCCTAACCCCTCGCAATGTCTGTGAGGTACAAAAGACCCCCCTACACTAACACTATGCAACAGAACGAAAAAAACAACACACCTTCCCTCTCTTCCCCCCCCCCCCAAGCTGCAGGATGTCTATGACAAAAGTCTCTCTCACTACATGTAAACGAACTGTGAAAAGGACTATGAATTGAAAGCGGAGATGATATGTACTTCCCCCCCAATTTGTTTGTTTTGTAACAGAAGAAAATCTTCAATTAAAAAACCTATGATGTAGAACGGAAGGTGAGAGGCGTGGTGGATGGGTTGCTGAATTTTGGCCCAAGAAATTCTGAGACCCAAAGGTCGGCCACTGCTGAGGATGTCTCAAGCCCTGCTTGGAGATCCTGGGGACTGAATCTGGGGCCTTTTGCAGATACTCTGTGGTCCATTTAGCCCATTATTATCTCTGCAAGATGGCACTGACTCTACAGCAGCCTCCAAATACAATGATGGTTTTGAAATACACCTTCCGTCAGACCCAGCTGAGCTTTCGCCCACAAGTGGAGCTTTTGCCCAGGACACTTGCTGCATGGGGAAGGAGTAACAAATGAATTTATGAAACCAAAACTCATTGGTTGGAGGTGCATCCGGAAGGTCGTCGGTTCGATCCCTAGCATCTCCACCTGAAACTCTGGAGAGTCACTATGTTCCTAACCTTGGCCACAGGAAGAACCCCAAAAGCAAATGAGAAGAAACAAAGGCTGCATCCTCTTAACTTAAAAACCTTGTGGAAACTCTCCTATTTAAAACTCATTGCTTAAGTTCCACACTGAATGCACCAATAACACAAGGCGTTAAAAACCAGGCCCACCACCCAACAGATTGTGGTGTCCAACAATGGATTATTAAGTATTTGGCAAGCGAACCAACCACATTCAACACACTCCAAAGAACTGTGCAACGGTGAAGGGGCCTTGGCCTATTCACCAGCTGTTTTCAAACAGGACGGAGGATTTTTTAAGATGTTAAATATCAGTTTAGACGGAAACTTAAAAAACAAGACTGTAAAACCTAGCCACATGGAAGCATGCCAGCGGTGCAGGAAGCGGGGAAAGCGTATTAGTAAGATAAAATTAACATTACCAATTTTTCATTGTTCAGAACAGAGGACCTTCCTGGCTGATATTCATAAATGCTTTTAGGTTCAGCGCGGTATTTTCTTGTGTCCACCTTCTTGTCCGGAGGCTCCCAATCATTCCTGGGGCGGAATAAAGTTTGTTGTTGTTACAGAAACGAAACATTTTCACTGGGAGGTTAATCCTAGTTTAATCACAAAAACGCTTCAACCAAAAGCAAAAATCAGGCTTGGAAATAGCTTTATTCAACTGTATTTAATTTAATTTTGTAAAAATTGTGATATGACAATTTATGTAACTGTTTTTTCTTTACTTCTGTTTAATATGAAAATATGCAATAAAAATTAATAATAATAATAATAAAACACAAAAATCAGGCTTGGAGCACCGCACGGTTCGAATTAGGGGCGTGAGGAGTTTCTTTGCCTTCCTACACCGATACGCCAAAGCAAAATTCTAGTCGTCAAAAATGCGCTGGAGCTCATTAACCAAACTGTAATTACTGCCTTATGTTTGGAACCAGATGAACAGACAAAGTATGCAAGCACCTCTCCTTTCTCACTGCGCCAAACACACTTGGTTTGAATTGAGGGAAAACTCAGAGGCTCGTGGCGAAACAGTTAAAGGTACTTACTTACTTACGGAACAGCCTCTCCTGGTACATCCCACAGAGGACCCTAAGGTCCATGAATAATAATAGCTTAAGGGTCCCGGGCCTTAAAGAAGCCAGACTATCCTCCACCAGGGCCAGGGCCTTTTCAGTGATGGCTCCGACCTGGTGGAATGCTCTGTCCCACGAGACTAGGGCCCTGCAGGACTTGATCTCCTTCCGCAGGGCCTGTAAGACAGAGCTATTCCACCTGGCCTTCAATTTAACCTGATCCTCCATTCCTTTTTTCCCTTCCCTCTTTCTATGAAGAAACCCTTACTGAGACCCCACATTAATTTTCTTCCCTGGTCTCCTTGCTGGCCCTAGCAGGACTAATCTGGCCAGTTAGCCCTGGTGATGCCACATTTATGTTGTATTTATGCTGATATTTTAAGCCGTTTTAAAAATCGTTTTTGTCAGGTTCGCTTAACGGTTGCTCATGAGTAAAGACCAAGTCCTTCTTGTCTTTCAACTATTTTATTATGCAAATATGTACAGTGCGGAGCTAACCCTAAACATGACCGTCTAGTCGCTAGCGGAATCCGGAAGTGCCCCCCTCCTGTTACGGCGCCAACAGAAGAGTCTCGGCACTCTAAAGTGCCGCCTTCTCCTTCTGCGTAAAGCGCGCGCCGGAAACGGCGTCTCTCCCTCCGAGTGGGTCTGCTGAGTGGTGTTAGGTCTCTCTGCATCTTGCTGGAGACCTCTCCCCACCTGGCTCCCTCCCGGTAACTGCTCCTCCCCCGAGGAGGAGCTGGTAGACGCACTGGGAGACAAGTCCGTCGACCACAGAGGCTGAGGCTGCCGTTAGCTACTCAGTGCCGGACTGGCAGGGGTGGGCACATCCCTGACAGTTTTTAATCAATGTTTTTACGTTTGTTGTTAGCCGCCCTGAGCCCGGTTTTGATCGGGAAGGGTGGGGTATAAATAAAAATTTATTATCCTATATAATAAAGTGCAAGTGTCTCTGCGTGCCGTCCGTTCGTCCGTGGGTTTGCGCTACTGCGCATGTCCCCCACGGACACAGGGATTGGACGACGCAGAGACACTTTGAGCGGCTGGCCGAAACTGCGCCGCCGCCATTGCCGTGTCTGCCTCCACCTCCTCCTCAGGCCGCTGCCGCCTCAGCCCCGTCGTGCGGCCCGCCCGACGGAGGCTGAGGCGCCGCCGCGGACGACGATGACGGAGCCGTGGTCGCGGACACCGAGGAGGAAGAGACTGGCGGGGGCGCCGTCGTTGCGAAGGAAGGAACAGGGAAAGAAGAACGGAAAAATGGAGGGAGGGAGGGAGAATAGAGAAAGGGAGGGAGGGAGAAAGGAAGGAAGGAAGAACAGAGGGAGGGAGGGGGGAGGGAGAAACAGGGAAGGAAGAACGGATGTTCTAGCGCCCGTTAATTTAACGGGCTGAACGTCCACTAGTATTATTATAAAGCACTCCTGATGAGGAGAAACCAAGTTACCTTTCGGTGCTCGGTTTAAGAGAAGAGGTACGAGCTGGCAGGGGTAGAGTGGCAGATCTCTTGACCACTTTCTCCATGTCGATTGTGTCGTTCTCGCTCTTGGAACGGGGTACTGAAGTCTGTGTTCTTGCTGAAAGGGGAGCATTTAAAAAAAACAAACACAACATGGTTACGTTTGAAAGGGAAACAACGAGATCTCAATGTTCTAAAACGTTAAAGGTTTTGCGTTCTGGAAGCACCATGATTCTCCAGCAGTAATGGGATGCAACAAACAGCCCACCAGCACGTTCTCTTTCACACCATTCAAATCTTTAGCGTTTACGTTGCGTTCGCTTCAGACTTCGAAACACCCAGGTACTTACTGTCTTTGTAAAAGGAGTACTGAGGCACATAGGAATCGGAATCTTCATCTGGAAAACAAACGGTTTACAATCACCACAGGTAATTCATTACGCGCCTATGACTTAAAGAGTTTTGCCTTCTGTCCTTACAGGATTCCAAGGGCAAATGGTGGTATCCTTTCCAGTGTTCTCATCCGTGTGGGGAATGGCAGAAGGAGAAAATGAGAGAGTGAAGAGAGAGAGGTCTGCAAAATTCCTCTCTAACCATGGAAAAGGCAGGCGTTTGAGACACTGCAGGTATTCCTTTCGGCACCAGCTGAAAACCACCTCACGATCTGACAAAAAGTCCAGGGGGCGATCTGACAAAAAGTCCAGTATCCACCCACAAAGTGATAGCGGGAGCCCCAGATCTCCCAATTTAGACATCAGACGTTGTGGTAGAATGGTATTAAATGCCGAGCTGAAATCTACAAAAAGCAGTCTGGCATAGCCCCCCCGCTGCTCCAAATGTGCAAGCAGCGGGGGGGCTATGCCTTATTTCTGTTGATGAAGTCTGTTCCTTGAAGAAACTGTACCGGTGAAACGGGAAGACCTCAAGCTAGCCACCCGTCGGAGGACAGACGAGGACGTCTGAGGGACTTTGTACAATCACTATAAAACACATAGTATTGCACATGGAACTTTGCACTTTAAGAGCTGATTATTTGGAAAGTATGCTATGGGCCAGTGATGGCTAACCTTGACACTCCAGATGTTTTGGGACTACAACTCCCATCATCCCTGACCACTGATCCTGTTAGCTAGGGATGATGGGAGTTGTAGTTCCAAAACATCTGGGGTGTCAAGGTTAGCCATCACTGCTATAGGCTATGCCTTTGAGGAGATACCTGTGTACATGTATTATATGATGTCACTGTCAGTCTAGTTGTTGGTATAATATATTTTCATAATTCATATTTCAGAGTCGTTCACAGTTTTGCGTATTTTATATTGGGTTTTGAGTCAGGCAGGCAGATGAACTTGGCCTATCTGCATGCCAGCAGACACACCTGAACATCAGCATGCTCAGAGAGAGAAATCAGGCCCTGATGTTTACAGGGCTACAAGGATCCTTGTTGGCTCCTGATGCCACCTGATTCCCACTGAGCTGAAAGCTTCACTTCATCCTCCGGTCAACTGAACTTGACAGTTTAGGTTGGCTATCAGTTTTCTCAGGAGAAAAGCACTTGGGTCCATTGCCCAAGTCCCCAGTTCTCCGTGCCTCAAGCAAGAGCAAAACCTTCTTGTAGCGACAGCAGCCTCCTGCTGCAGAAAGCGTTCATTCTCTGTAACAATAAAACAGACCCGCAAGCTTTAAAACAAGCTAGAAATCTGGTTTTTCTCCAGCCAATGCTCCAAAACAGAGCTCCAACAGTTAGGGTTGCCAGGTGTCCACTATTTGAGCGGACAGTCCGCTTTTTTCACATTATGTTCACTGTTTTTTCCCCCCTCACAAAATAGTGGGCATTTTTTTTTTTATTTAAAAGCTTTATGATGAAATGGTACGTAATCTAAAGCTGTACAGTCTAAGAGAATAAGGATAGGAGAATCGCGTTTTGTCTTTTTTTCCATAAGTAAGAATGAGACAAAGTTCGAATATCCATTGAACTCGATTCTCCGAAAAAATTTTTAATCATACTCAATTGTTTCACAAGATATTTAAAAAATGGGGGGGGGGGAGGCGCCTCTTGCCGGAGTTCTGCCCCGCCTGTTCCTGACTCGCGGGGAGAATGAAAGGGAGAGGCGCGAAAGAAAAAGACGCCTCTTCCTGTTCCTGACGCGCAGGAGCAGCAGCAAACCAGCTACCGGTAGAGGCGCGGGGGGGGGGGAGGCGGGCTTGGAGGAGACTTGCCCGACGACCTGAGGGAGCGAGATCCCTGCCCCAAGGATCCCCTCCCTAATACAGGAACGGTAAGAAGGAACCCCTGTTGGGAACTTGGGTAGCAAAGTAAAATGTAATTTAACATTTTACATATTATTATAATATATTTGATGTTTTGAATTTTAAGTAAAGTTTTGAAGTGATTATTTTAATACGTGTTAAAATGTTTGTAAGAAAATATATAATTTAATTTAATTAACCCCCCCCCCCGCTTGTCCGCTATTTTTTGGAACGCACAACAAAAAAACCTGTGTGTAGCAATCTTAAAGCAGGAAACTAAAAATGTGCCACACAACAGCCAATATTGGTATGAAAATGATAAATGTTTCTTTATTCTATATGGAAAAACTAAGACAGTGTTCCGGTAAAGCACTGTTTCGTGGAAAACTTCTTCAGCTCACAATGCTGTAAGAAATGAGCAGAAGAAAACTAAACATCTATGTGGACATGCAACCATAAAAACAATACAATATATAACATAATAAATCAATACAATAACAAATAACAACATACCTTGCTATATGATAAACTTTTCACGGAGCAGTGGTCATGGACTATGTAACCACTGCTACCGGAGATTAGAACTGTAAAGGCTTCTAAACCCCTTCAAGATACCAGGTGAGTTACATAATAATCAGAACTGATTACAATTAAAGTGACATCACTCTTGCAGCTAAACTACCGTATTTTTTGCTCCATAACACGCACTTTTTTCCTTCTAAAAAGGAAGGGAAGAAGTCTGTGCGCGTTATGGAGCGAATGCATGGTCCCTGGAGCTGAATTGCCCAGGGACCAAAAGAAGATCGAGCTTTTTCTTTTACAAAGAGAGAAGGGGGTGTTGAAAGGCTGCCGCTTTACAGCTGATCAGCAAGAGATCGGGAAGAGAGATAAGGTCGCTGCAGAGAGAAAGAGATCGGGAAGAGAGATAAGGTCCTCCTGCAGAGGAGGCTGTTGGTTTCCCCAGCGACATGTGACTGGCTGATTAGATTATCTGTTTGGAAACTGTAGAAAGGGCTTTGAGCTGATCCTTTTGCAACTGGGGCTTTTCTTTGCAAAGAAAAGCCCCAGTTGCAAAAGGATCAGCTCAAAGCCCTTTCTTTTCTCTTGCAAAAGCAGCAGCACAACAACTTTGAGCTGATCCTTTTGCAAATGGGGCTTTTCTTCTTCCAAAAGAAGATGCACAACTTTGAACTGATCCTCAAAAAGGGGGGCTTTCCCCCTTTCCTCCTCAAAAAACTAGGTGCGCGTTATGGTCCAGTGCGCGTTATGGAGCGAAAAATACGGTAAATAAAACAACCAAGGTCCATTTCTGAATTCAACCCTTCTGGATGAAGCATCTTAAACATAAAAATAAATTGGGATTCCTTCTGTCTTAGCCTTTTTACAAAGTCACATCTGTAATTAGGGGTTCTCCTGTTAATCCACAGAACTGTGAAAAGTAAATCCGTGTCAGAGTGGTTATGCGACAAAAAATGCTTTATCATATAGCTAGGTTCTGTTCATTTCTTACAGCATTGTGAGCTGAAGAAGTTTTCCACGAAACAGTGCTTTACCGGAACACTGTCTTAGTTTTTCCATCCTATATAATAAAGAGCCTCTGTCCGTACGTACTACTTTCCGTGTGTTACAGGAATTCGCAAGTGCGCGTGCGTTCCAGTGACACAGGGATTGGAGGACGCAGAGACTTCGGGCGGCCAGGGATTGGAGCGGGCGGAGAGGGGGGCGTGTCCCAGAGGATGGCCGTGCGCAGGCACAGTGTCATTTGGGTCAGTGCCGCCACCTCGCACGGAGCTTGGCCGCCTCCGCTGCCGCCTCTCCCGCCGTCGCTCTTTACGACCGCCCGGAACAGCCACAACGGCGGGGGCTTCCTGGCGGAGTCCGCCACTCTCCCCGCGACACCTCGAGGGTGGAATGTCCATGGGAAGCCGAGCGCGGAGGTGAAAGGGCTCCCCCGGGGCTGAGGCGCTCCGTCGGCGCCTTTCCCCTTCAGGCCTCCTCCTCCCTCCGCGGCGGCAGGAGCGCAGCCGCCTCTTCCTGCCCGGCTCCAAGATGGCCGGCCCGGCGTCGGCGCCCTGCGCGGTCCGAGCGGGGGGAGGGAGTGAGGAGCCGCGGCTGTGCCCCCCGCCCCGCAAGGCGCGTGCGTCTGCTGCCGGGCTAGGGCCCGTTATCTCAACGGGCTTTAATTCACTAGTATAGAATAAAGAAACATTTATCATTTTCATACCAATATTGGCCGTTGTGTGGCACATTTTTGGTTTCCCGCTATTTTTTGGAAGCAGACCTGGCAACCCTAACAACAGTACGCAGGCTGATAGAAGGAAATGCATCGTGGCCATGGTTGAGCGCCCTGGGATGGATAGTAGGATGATCTCGTTGATGATCTCGTTCCTCCGGTCTTTGTAAAGGGAACAAGACAGGAGGACATGTGCCACTGATTCTATACTACCATCTCCACAGGGGCAAAGTCGTTTCTCCAGTAAGATCTTTTGGAACCGACCCTCGAGAACAGCAGGTGGCAGAACGTCCAGTCTTGCAAGTGTAGAAGCTCATCTATATTTTGGGATAAGTTTGTGCAGATATGGGGCCAGAGAATCAAAGTGGGAAGTTGGAAAATGAGCATACCAGGGGCACAATTTCTTTATAGTAGCCAGGTTGTTCTGATGCTCTACATCTTTTAAGCGTTGACCAATTAGACTGTTTGCTTTGGTAGGGCCCATCATAAGTAGGTGTTGATAGGCCACAGGAGAGAAGTTTTTGATAAACAGTTTTGGTCCAAGCGCTTTTATGGGAATCTTAAAGCGCTAGAATAAACCGGTGGGGTTTGAGTTTTTATCAAATCTTTCTCTGTATACAGTGTATCGTTTTATTGTTGCTATGGCCTGTGGCTAATGCGAATAAAGTTTATTATTATTATTAGTAACAGTAGTAGTACGCAGGCTGCCGTCCTAGGCTTGGCATACTGAGCAAGGTTTCTGCAGCAGCAATCTCTCTCGCTCTCTTTTTTTGCAATATATTTTTATTCCGTTTTTAATATATTACAACAAAACACTTAAAGGACAATTCTAGTAAAAAAAATTAATATACATATACTCCGCCGAGTATTGTGACTTCCCTCCTCCCCCCCTGGTTTTCATCCTTCACTTCATTCTTTCACTTTCCTTTATATAAATTTGTTTTATGTACTTTAATAATAATAATAATAATAATAATAATAATAATAATAATAATAATAAACTTTTATTTATATCCCGCCCTTCCCAGCCAAAACCGGGCTCAGGGCGGCTAACAATCATCAAACCACATAACCATTGAACAAACAGTTAAAATACAGATATAAAATACACTTTAAAAACTTAAAAATTTAGAATTTTAAAAGTTGCACTCAAGTTAGCCCAAAAGCCTGACGGAACAGCTCCGTTTTACAGGCCCTACGGAAGGGTGCCAACTCTTGCAGGGCCCTCGTTTCTTGTGGCAGATCATTCCACCATATCGGGGCCAGAACCGAGAAAGCCCTGGCCCTGGTGGCTGCCAACCTGACCTCCTTATGACCTGGGATCTCCAGAAAGTTATTATTTGATGACCTCAGGGTCCTACCCGGGGCATACCAGGAGAGATGGTCCCTTAAGTACGAGGGCCCTAGGCCGCGTAGGGCTTTAAAGGTTAAAACCAGCACCTTAAACCTGATCCTGTACTCCACCGGGAGCCAGTGCAGCTATATATATATTTACATATTAGCTATATATACTCTATTTGTTACATTGCAAGTATTGTATTGAAACCTGTGAATGTATTTACATCTTTACAATAATTTTTCAAATATTCAATAAATTTACTCCAATCTGACTGCAACTTTTGGGTCTCTTTGTTTTCTAACTCTTCCAGTTAATTTTGCTAACTCAAGATACTCCGACAGTTTTAGTCTCCATTCCCCCATAGTTGGTATCATCAGTTGATTTCCATTTTTGAGCCCATAAGATTCTAGCAGCGGTGGTAGCGTATAGAAATAATCTCTGATCGTTTTTTGCAATCTCCTCACCTACCAATCCTAACAAAAACGCTTCTGCGGCAGCAATCTCATTATAAGACGTTGCCACAAATAGTTTGCCATGGTGCTCAGCAAGGGCTTAGCAAAGTCGCCCCCTGCTCCTCCTGTAACACGACTGAGATGCATCTAGTCATCGCAGTAGCTGACAGAATCACAATTCCACACCAGGCGGTTTCAAACCTTGGTGTCCTGTAGCGTTAGATGCAACACTGCCGGTACCGCAACCAGTGGCGTAGCAAGCCCAGGTGGTACCCGGGGCGGAATTTTTTTTGTCACCCCCCCCACCACCACTTTAATTTTTAAAAAATTAAAAAAAATTAAAAAGTGTCACCCCCCTCTGATGGTGCCACTTTGCGAGGTGTGGGGGTTTTGTGTGTATGTGTCTGTTATCTCTTTTTTTTCAATAAAGTTTAAATAAATAAACAATAAATATTAATAATAATAATGTAAAAAAAATAAAAAAAATAAAAATAAGAAGTGTCACCCCCCTCTGATGGTGCCACTTTGCGAGGTGTGGGGGTTTTGTGTGTGTGTGTCTATTATCTCTTTTTTCCCCAATAAAGTTAAAATAAATAATAAGAATAAGAATAATAATGTAAAAAAATAAAATAAAAATAAAAATAAAAAGTGTCACCCCCCTCTGATGGTGCCATTTTGTGAGGTGGGGGGGTTGTGTGTGTGTGTGTCTATTATCTCTTTTTTTCCCCAATAAAGTTAAAATAAAAAATAATAATAAAAATGTAAAAAAATTAAATTAAAAAAAATTAAAAAGTGTCACCCCCCTCTGATGGTGCCACTTTGTGAGGTGTGGGGGGTTGTGTGTGTGTCTATTATCTCTTTTTTTTCAATGAAGTTTAAAAAATTATTATTATTATTTTTAAAGTGTCACCCCCCTCTGGGGTGGAACCCGGGGCGGCCCGCCCCCCCCCCCGTTGCTACGCCCCTGGCCGCAACTGTACTGAAATATTCTTAAACATTCATTTCCTGCCATGTGGCTTCTGAGTCCATGCTGTAAATAACTTTATCACACAGGCATTCCTTGCAATGCATAGCATTATTGTCTGAAGGCCTCAAATGACCACACAAGGTGGAAGAGAAACTTGCTCTGTGCTTTGGGCCCTTGACTAGCAGCAGTTATCTCTGACGCAGGTTCTTCTGCCACCAGAGACCATTTTTTTAAACCCCCAGCGTCAGAGGGCGAGCCTGGAAACTCATACATGCAAAACACATGCGGTTCCAAAAAGGGCTTTTCTAAAGTCTTGAGCTACGGGCCACTCTTGCAGATAGCATGCCGGATTCACCACATCTAAGAGCTTGGACTTGTCGCCGCTGAGAGTGCGCCAGCCATGGAAAGGCAGCCCCTAGCAAGCCCCACACCAGCAACAAAGTAGGAAGTATTACACGGGTACAAATATCTAGGTTTAATTAGAAGTGCAGGGAATCCATGGGCAGCTAACTGAGGGCCAGAATTAGAGGAGCTTCAAAGAGTCTAAACATTTTGAGTCAGAGCGTAAATGCATGATTATACATATACATATTGAGAATTTTTACGTATCATACATGGCACGTAAAATACTAAGATACGTATAAATATGTGTAAAGTTGCACAGTATAAGTGCACAGTTATACACTGAATATGTTTAAATTCTGTCTCTCTCTGTGTTAAGAGTCACTAAATGTCATGTTAATTGTCATCTCTTTCAACTGATTTTGTTAGCCTTTTTGTTCTAAGGCGGGGTCTCCCAAACCTGGGTCTCCAGCTCGAAACAAAATAAAAAATAAAAAATAAAAATCCTTCCAGTAGCACCTTAGAGACCAATTAAGTTTGTTATTGGTATGAGCTTTCGTGTGCATGCACACTTCTTCAGATACCAGCTGTTTTTGGGACTACAGTTCCCATCGTCCCTGACCACTGCTAGCTAGGGATGATGGGAGTTGTAGTCCAAAAACAGCTGGAGACCCAAGATTGGGAAACCCCGTCTAAGGTAATCTTTAAAAAGTAGTCAGAGCAGGGGAAGGGAAAAACGCAAGACAATATTTTTTTAAAAAAAGACACACTAGGTTAAATGCTATATTTTAGGGCGGTCAATTAGCTGGCATCACGAGCCCAATTCACTGGGAGTATTTTCAGCAAAGCCCCCCCATGAAATGAATGGGGAATGTGCAATCGAATGGCTCTCTTCTCAGAAACCAGTCCTGTTCCATCCAATGCAGTTTGCGCTTGGTGGATTGGGCTCAGTGTGCCAGGTAAACGACTGCAGACGCACGGCTCGGTACCTTGGATTGAGCACACAAAAACCAAGCAGATCCAAGTCCCGCAGGATTAGTCCGGGGACCGTTAGAAAGCAGAGAGAGCAAGGCGAAGCCAAGAAAGCTGGTCCGACGGTTAAGGCAAAAGTTAACTGCCAGCAGATCATTAGGAAGAAGCAAACTAAGGTGCAGGAAGAAAACTCTGGTTGGAAAGTTAAGAAGGAAGCAGCAGCGCTTGTGGCAAAAGGAAACGTTGAGCAACCACGACTATTTACCTTCAGATTTAGGGCTAGGAGTAGACACAGGAAACTGGTAGGTAGGAGAATAAGGATTTTCTTCTGCAGCAGAGAAAAGCAAGGGAGTTGGACAGCAGCCACATTGAAGTG
Organism: Darevskia nairensis; assembly: GCA_034642065.1. Classification (NCBI taxonomy): domain Eukaryota; kingdom Metazoa; phylum Chordata; class Lepidosauria; order Squamata; family Lacertidae; genus Darevskia; species Darevskia nairensis. The sequence continues at coordinate 744,559 of JAWWNI010000290.1, forward strand.
GAGGAAACATCACTTCCCCAATTTCCTATCCCCATTAAGCTTCTCACGGCCTCGTTCAACAACAGTATTACACCACACACTCCAGACACGAGAATAAAAGGTTAGGAAGTATTTTGCCTCCGCACACATCACACAAGGAGGCAAACTGAGCGTCACTCAAAGAGCCAGCCATGCTGAAAGGACAGGCATCCGACTAGTAGCGCGCTCTAGTGCGAAAGATTTAGGAGTACGGGTTAAAAACCAAACACAGAGCAACTGGCTAAGCTTGTGGGTACCTTTGGTTTGGGGCTGGATATCAGGAAGTTCGGGGAATTTGTAGGTAGGGCAATAAGGGTTTTCTTCAGGAGGGTCTGGGCAGAAAGAGCACGTTTTGGGGGAAAAGAACAGAGAGGAAAGAAATGAAGGGAGAGATGGACAAATCAGTGTGTCGAGAATTGTATTTTACATTGACGCCCCCTGCAAAAGAAAAAGCCCAGAAGACATCCATTTAGCATTCTGCTGTACCCTGATGCAAACTCTCTCTTTGCCCTTCTTTCAAGCCCCATCCCTGGGTGGCTCGTCGTCTCCCTGAGATGGCGGTTCGCTTCTCCTCGCTCTGCCCCCCACCCAATATCACGTTGTCAAGAGGAGGAACGCAAAGGGGTTCATGCACAGGAGAGCTGGATTAAAGGGGAAAGGGGTTGGCGAAAGCTGAAACTAATACTGCGAGAAGAGGAAAACAAGGGGTCCAGTTGCCCCCCCACCAAACTTCTGATAGCACATGAGACGGAAATGCCCCAATGGGAAAAACAACCCTAATCCAATGGCAATGTTATAAAGGTAAAGGGACCCCTGACCGTTAGGTCCAGTCGTGACCGACTCTGGGGTTGCGGCACTCATCTCGCATTATAGGCCGAGGGAGCCGGCGTACAGCTTCCGGGTCATGTGGCCAGCATGACAAAGCCGCTTCTGGCGAACCAGAGCAGCGCACGGAAATGCCGTTTACCTTCCCGTCTGGAGGGGTACCTATTTATCTACTTGCACTTTGACGTGCTTTCGAACTGCTAGGTTGGCAGGAGCAGGGACCAAGCAACGGGAGCTCACCCCGTCGCGGGGATTCGAACGGCCGACCTTCTGATCGGCAAGCCCTAGGCTCTGTGGTTTAACCCACAGCGCCACCTGCGTCCCGTTGGCAATCTTATAGAGGACTACAAAAGGAGGAGGACAACGCTTCCTTAACCCCACGGAGCCAAAACACAGTGCTTGTTTCATAGCGGGAAGCTCAGGACCGCAATACCTGAAGGACTACCTCTCCCCATAGAAACCGTCCCAGACTCTGCTTGTAGTTGGAGGCCCTTCTTCATGTGCCTCCTCCATGAGAGGGTGGCAACACGAGAACAGGCCTTTTCTGTGGTGGCTCCCCATTTGTGGGAAGCTCTCCCCAGGGAGGTTCACCTGGCGCCTTCATTATATATTTTTGGGTGCCAGGCGAAAGCGTTCCTCTTCGGCCAGGCCTTGGGCTGATTAATATTCTACGGCCTTTTAACTTTAACTGTTCTTTGACCGTAATAATAAATTATTATTATTACCGTATTACCTGTATTATTACGGCCTTTTAAATGTGTCTGTGGGAAGGGGGGGGTGTTATCGCTTTGCTGTTTTGCTTTACATATTTTCATGTTTTTATCCTGTCTTTTATTCTGTGAACTGCCCAGAGATCTAATGATGAACGGCGGTATAGAAATCTAAGAAATAAAGATAAACAAATAGTGAGAGGTACCAAGCGAGTCAACGCCAGACAAGTGAAGAACACGACACGTATCTGTCATGACTAAGGTCTTTGGGGGCAGAAACTGGAAAGTGCTGGAAGCTTCTGGAAACTTCTAGCAGGCTTACTTCTGATGCAAATATTGTTTTGGCTACCTCAAGGTCACGTTGAGCCAGGAGAGATAAATTCCTGCGCTCAGTGAGCTGCTCTCTCTCTCTCTCTCTCTCTCTCTCTCTTACTTTGCTTGCACATTCCATATAACGAAGTTTTTGCCTCAGCAAAGTTGTTCCTTTCCCTGTGGATCTTTTGACTCTGCGTGGTTCTTTATTTACTGCAAGACACTGTCCGTCACTATGAGCCAACCAGTCCTTAAGAGGGCAGTTGATGCTAAGAAGGCTGTGGGGCCTTATCTCAGGCCCTGCCCCGTTGGTGTGGGGCTTCTCCCGGCTCTGCCCGCACCCCCCTCAAATTCCAGGCATGGACGTTTGCACGGAGAAACCCTTCGCAGGCAGGCCTCTCTGCACGCAGACTTCCCAGGGCCCTAGAACTCCACATGCTCGTGGTTCCTGGATATGCGAAAGCCTAAAGACATGGAGGTCCATGTGCAAAATGTTCCATGCCTCAGACAACCATGCTAACATGTAGGGGGCAGGGGGCAGAAGTAGCAGGAGCTGCACACTGCAAAGATACGCAGCCCTTTTCTGTGCTCACTGCCCTTTCATGCCAGGACTATAGGTAAAGGTAAAGGGACCCCTGACCGTTAGGTCCAGTCATGACCGACTCTGGGGTTGCAGCGCTCATCTCGCTTTATTGGCCGAGGGAGCCGGCGTACAGCTTCCGGGTCATGTGGCCAGCATGACTAAGCCGCTTCTGGCAAACCAGAGCAGCGCACGGAAACCCCGTTTACCTTCCCGCCGGAGCGGTACCTATTTATCTACTTGCACTTTGACGTGCTTTCGAACTGCTAGGTTGGTAGGAGCTGGGACCAAACAGGAGCTCACCCCGTCGCAGGGATTCGAACCGCCGACCTTCTGATCGGCAAGCCCTAGGCTCTGTGGTTTAGACCACAGCGCCACCCGCGTCCCAGGACAATAAACATGTATAAAAATTCACACACACATAGGCACACAGCACCCATGAACCAACATACAAATGATGCTAAATATGTGTAAACACAACACACCTCTTCTTTTTTTGCTTTTTAAATGACAGTCATGGAGGCGAGCACAGGATCAGGGTCAGTACCAGTCACCTCCCTCCAAGCTGCTATTAGCCTTGGGGAGAACTTCCCTTGGCCCCCACGGACACTTCCCTTCCAGAGCTAATGGCAGCTTTGGGGAAGGCTGGGTTTTCTTTGAGACTGAGCCAATCGCCGCATGCCCAGTTCAGATTGAAGCAGTTCAACTGCTATTTAAAGGACAAAAACAAGGCAAGCTGCTAAATGCTATCGCGCATGTAACCTCGTGGGTAGTTTGGCTCTCTAATTCGGTTTTCCACCTTTCTCCTGGTGCTCCGGGTACTTGGGCAGGGCTTTTCAACATCCACTAAGGCTGCCCACACAAAACCGATCTGTATGCAGAGCTTCTGGGGGGGGGGGGGAACAAAGAGCAGGCAGGCAAACGGTACCTTTCGTCAGCCTGTGGATCTGCTTGAACATCGTCTTGTACCAGTCCTTTGATCGGTCCGTGTTCTAATAGAAAAAAGGAACAAAACAAGTTATTGGCGCGAGTTCATCCCGCCGTTCGAAAAACAAGGAAGCTCGCCTCACAGCACGCACTCTCTTCATTCTCTGCGAGAATAACTGCATTGCAAAGTAAAAAAAATCCTTCCAGTAGCACCTTAAAGGTAAAGGGACCCCTGACCATTAGGTCCAGTTGCGGACGACTCTGGGGTTGCGGCGCTCATCTCGCTTTATTGGTTGAGGGAGCCGGCGTACAGCTTCTGGGTCATGTGGTCAGCATGACTAAGCCGCTTCTGGAGAATCAGAGCAGCGCATGGAAACACCGTTTACCTTCCCGCCGGAGCGGTACCTATTTATCTACTTGCACTTTGACGTGCTTTTGAACTGCTAGGTTGGCAGGAGCTAGGACCGAGCAACGGGAGCTCACCCCGTCGCGCGGATTCGAACCGCCAACCTTCTGATCGGCAAGCCCAAGAGGCTCAGTGGTTTAGAGATCAACTAAGTTTGATATTGGTATGAGCTTTCGTGTGCATGCACACTTCTTCAGATACATTGCAAAGGTTTGTTGCTGCTGCTCTATCACAGCTTGACCAACAACCTGCGAAAGCGGAGGAAAATCTAGTGGCGCAGCAATAAAAAGATGCCGGCACATTTGCAAAGCTAAGCAGGGTCCGGTGTGGTTTCAAATTGGATGGGGAACCATGTGTTGAGATTCCTGTATTGCAGGGGGTTGGACTAGATGACTCTTGGGATCCCTTCCAACTCTACAATTCTATGACTTTTGTGAGTAACAGAACTGGGCTGGCAGGGTTGCTGTCTCTCGGCCCAACTCCTAAGCTGCCATATTAAAGACAGGGTGGATAAAACTCTATTATTATTATTATTATTATTTTAAAAAAAGTAAAAAATAGGATTTTTAAAATTTAAATAGGATTTTTTTAAAATTTAGATTGGATTTTTAAAATAAAATGCTTTTGAAGGAAAAATCTTTCTAAAGATAGTTTTCTATTTAAGTGACATTATAGTCCAAAGGCTATTCATCAGGACAGAAGGATTTGTTTTAAGTTTTTCATGTGTGCTAAAACTCAGTCTAAGTTTTTTGTTTTTGTTTAACCACATTAGTTAAATATACATGCATACATATGCTATGTTATTGTTTTAGTTAAATAAATTGTTAAGGAAATGATTGTTTTTCTCCTTCCAATAAAGCACAGCAGAAAAGTTGTCCAAATATTAACTTATTAATATTAATTAATTATTAAATATTAATTAATTAATTATTAATAAGATAACTTATTAAACCTCACCATAATTTCATAATTATCTGTCTATGTATTTCTAGTAGTATAACCAAATCAGTATTTTTTTATATAACTGCAAAAACTACTCTGAAAATTTATTATTCCAAAAATGAAACCTTCATCTGGTTGTAAATATTAAGATTATACCAACAAGAATGAGTCTTTCTGTAAAAAAAAAAAGATTTAAATCAAGTCTTACTGACTAGTGATTTAAATCAAGTCTTACTTTAAATCAAATCCACCCTGATCAAAGATATTAATTGTGTGTAAAAACTTCCTTCTCGGCCATTAGACTCACTACTGGTCTCATCTGCTCAATCTCCCAGAGTCTGTCCTAGCATGCAGGGGACACACAAGTCCCTAAATCACCGAGGGTTTGAGACCCACCGGCTACCTTCCCCTGGTTTAGTTGGCCAGTCAAAGCCATTCCCGGATTGTGGCCACTGTTGCACGCTGCCAGCTTCCAGGAGCCACAGGTGAGAGCTGAGTACAGGGTTGGGGCCAAAGATGGACAAACCACCCCATCACCGTCGTCGTCTTCTTTGGCAATCACTCGTAGCCGAGTAAGATTGTCTTCCATAAACACGGTTTTAACAATGAGTCCGTAAGTGACTGTGGAGGCCAATTCTGGATCCACACGTCCTTCCACAGTGGCGACATAGGTTTCCGGGTGGGAGTTGATCACGGTGTGGATTTGCCAAGTGTGCCTTCCTCTTAGCACATTTCTCCCTTGCGTCCTGAGTTCGAGTGTCTTCAAAGCCCATGACACCTTTGGTAAAGGCTGTTCTCCAACTGGAGCGCTCGCAGGCCAGTGTTTCCCAGTTGTCAGTGTTTATACTACATTTTTTAAGATTTGACACCCCATACAGGTTAGCACAAATGTGGAATGAAAATGAGCCAAATTTCCTTACCCTTAATGGAATGCCTATGTCATCCGGCAAGGAATCAGTCATGTACTGCGGACTCTTAATTACTTTCTTCCGTTCCTCCATTGCTTGTTTCTTGCTTTGGCTCATCTTTTCTTGGACAGGCATATAATCTACTTTATCAGCTAGTGGCACATCTATCGCTGGCTCTGTAAACAAAGGAAGCAAGTCCATCGCTTTGTCTTCCAATACAATCATTACACAAAATCCAACGTCAACCACTCCAAAAATCTTGGCGAAACACTGATGAGTTTGACTGTTCCAAGCCAGCAAAATAATTTGAAACATGACCGAAAGAGCAAGGGATTTGTACAAGGAGTAGCAGCCCATCAATGCCTGGGGTTTGACTCTAGACTAATCCACAAACCAGGCTAAACATGGGTTCTCAAAAGCACTACCTGATTCTAGCAATATTTATAGGTAAAGGTACCCCTGACAGTTAAGTCCAGTCACGAACGACACTGGAGTTGCGGCGCTAATCTCGCTTTACAGGCCGAGGGAGCCGACGTTTGTCCACAGACAGTTTTTCCGGGTCACGTGGCCAGCATGACTAAGCCACTTCTGGCAAACCAAAGCAGCGCACAGAAACGCTGTTTACCTTCCTGCCGGAGCAGTACCTATTTATCTACTTGCACTTTGACGTGCTTTCGAACTGCTAGGTTGGCAGGAGCTGGGACCGAGCAACGGGAGCTCACCCGGTCGCGGGGCCTTGAACCACCGACCTTCTGATTGGCAAGTCCAAGCGGCGCAGTGGTTTAAACCACAGTACCACCTGAGTCCCTTAGCAATATTTATAGGGCTGAGCAAAAAATGGCTTCCCCCAATTCTTCACGCCATTTGTGGGTGGCAAAATTGTGGTGGTGGGGAGACATTTCCCCCAAATATTCTTTGGGGCAAGGTGGGATTCTCTTACCGTTTGAAGTGGAGGAATTGAGGGAAATTCTCGGGGGGGGGGGGGAATTCTGCAAAAAGTCAGTGAAGCTCACTTAAACTCAAAATAATTCTATTCTTAGCTCATGGTGGTAGATGAAGGAAGCGCAAAGTTAGGACAGGAAGATGGCAGAAAGAGGAGCCAAGCCTGTTGATTCCTTCAACAATATTAAAATATATGGGATCTGCAGCTGCACTCAAAATCTTCCCCGCTTGTAATATTGGTGGAGAAGTTGAGAGGGCCATTCGGTTGAACTCCCCAGCCGGCTTGGAGGTAGTGGGACGAGAGACACACCAAAAGGGGAAACTCCGATAATGTTCTTTTCTGAGAAATTTGGCTCGGCCCTCGTACCTTGACGTTAGGTTGCATAACCAAGTTCTACAATGGGGCATCCTTCAAGTCCCACCTCTGAGGAAATCCCCGTGAAGGATTTCAGGGGTGAAAAGGACACAGGGCATTGCAACTTCCCTCATCAAACGTTTGCCAAGTTGCAGGAACTCTGGTATCACTGCGTAGCATGCACTGGAGAAAGATGGGAGGACCAGATACTAAAATCATGCACACAGCTGTAGTACCCAAAGCCAACCTGTATGGTTCAGAATGAGATATTGAAATAGTGCAGGATAAGGCTCATGCAGAAAGAGCCAGCTTCAGACATTGAGTACCCTTAGCAAATCCTGTATAGAGCCCCTTCATCCAATACTCTTAATTTTTTAATGTTGTCGGTTAACCTGTGTAAATTGCTCCTGAATCAATTTGTTGCAGGGTGGCATACATGTTTTGAATAAATGAAAATACTGATTGTTGATCTAGGTTTTGAATGGGGGGCCTGCTCTTAAATCTAGCACAGGATTGACAAGCGAAGGAGAGGTCTCGAAATCACTGAAAGTTCAGCATGGTAATCCTCTAAATTCACCTCAAGGAGCAGTTAACCTAATCCAGGAAGCACACTGGACATAGTGAAAGATCCATCGCATCCTGGTCACCGTCTCTTTGAACTTTTGCCATCGGGACGGAGATACAGGACGATGAAAACAAGAACAAGCCGTCTTAGGAACAGCTTCTTCTCCAGAGCGATCGTGGCCTTAAATGGGAAGCCTGGACTTTGAAGTCATCTAATCTTACCTGTTATGTTTTATCATTGTATGGTTTTAATCAGTGTTTTTGCAGTTGTTTTATCTTTGCGTGGAGTGCCCTATCTGGGTGGATGGAGCAGCCAAGAAATTTCGTCGTCCCCGAAGGGGACAATGACAATAAAATATATTCTATTCTATTCTATTCTATTCTATTCTATTCTACAATGTGGTTTGCTAAGAAAAAGTTGTTGTTTTGTGGAAAGCAAACCAGAGAAAGACCACCAGGTTTTAGAAGTGGGAAATTTAAACTGAGTTCTGGGGTCATAGATACCTGGACCGATAGTAACACAAATAAAGAAATTGTCCCTGATTGAGCACATAATGTGAGTTAAAATCTCAAAGATGGAAAGAAACAAGTGGGTTTCTCCCAGGATCTCTACTATGACTTGTGCTTTTTAAAACTTGTTCAACTTGAAAAGGTAAGCGGTCAAGATTGCTTGTGACGCCAAATTTATTAGAATGATAAAGGTAAAGATAAAGGGACCCCTGACCATTAGGTCCAGTCGTGACTGACTCTGGGGTTGCAGCGCTCATCTCGCTTTATTGGCCGAGGGAGCCAGGGTACAGCTTCCGGGTCATGTGCCCAGCATGACTAAAGGGGATGGGCACACAATGTTGCTTTCTAAGATTGTGTATGATGTCAACAAGGAAGGTAAAGTGACATTTATTGGTGGCGGTAGGAAGAAAATACTTCACAGGATCAATTAATTTATGGCAGGAGCTGCCACAGGATGTGGTGAAAGCCACTAAGCGGAGACAGCTTTAAAAGGGGATTTCATAAATACACAGGTGCTAGGCCGCTCTTCTCTTACCGCACTTACACTGGCAACCCGGCCTGTTAGCATCCCGTAAGTGTAATCAGTTGATACATGTAGTTGTTCCTCCCCCCCACCTCTACATTTGGGTCCAGTTTAGTGTCAAGTAAAAACATGTTCAGTTTTAAAACACGTTACTATCTGCAGGCATGTATGTAGGGCACACGATTTTTCATCCAGGCTGGGAGCCCACCCCAAGAATTGGCTCAGGTGAGGTGAAGTGGTTGTGTGAAGACACAAGTGCAAATTTCTAGCAGAACTGGACAGAATAGTTGCATTGGGGGAGCTCAATATCTTTTTTTTTTAGCGGCAAGGCACTGTGTAGCTGTCAAGCATATTTATTGACTACTAGCTGACCCGGCCACGCGTTGCTGTGGGGTTCTTTTTATTGTTTTTTTAATGATTGTATAAGGGGGAGGATAGGGCATAGTCATCCTGCCTTTCAGAATCCAATAAACCCAAGGCAGTCTTAAAACAATTCACATGCTCCTTCCAGCGCTTTCAAGAGAGAGCATATACTTCGCAGTGACTGACCGGACAATAATGTATCTACCCCTTTCAGTAAAGGCTCTTCACTCGTGGATTCACTAAAGGTACTCTGCTAAGTCACAAAGCAGCGCGCTTCTCAGGTGAACACAGCAGCAGGAGAACAGTAGAAGAGAAAAGGAGGCGGCAACATTTTGGGCATCGTACCTGATAGGCTACTAAGCCTTTTTTGTTGTTCTGTGGGAGAGGAGAAAACGACAGACAAATAAGTGGTACAAACACCAGAGACGTGAGAGCTCTCAACTCTTGCAGTGATCTGGGCAGGCATAAATAACACATGCTGTACACAAGCGCTTAAGCGCCTCCTTATCAGATCCTGAACCCAAGGTCTTTCCACCAAAGCAAACTAATGTTCAGCCCTGCACAACTTCAAAACAGCAGTGCTAGACAACATTCCCAAGTCACTGATACAGCGAGTGAGTAAAACACTTGCACAGTTGTTCCAAACAGGATGTATAAATATGAAAGCTCAGTGGGTTTATTATTAATATATATATATCACTTTAGACTGTTTATCTTGTGACCTTTTGCAACAAACTTTGGAAGACAGGGAAATAATTATTATATTCGGATTGCAGGTGCATGTTAAGGATGAAAGAAAGGGTTGCTTATCAAAGGCCACTTATTGACTTAATGGGCAGAGGCAAAATTCAAATTAAGGGTTTCCAAGGTCGTAACTTAAATCTCATAGTTAACATGCTGTGACGGCTCCCAGCCGTTTTGTTTTTATTTTAAAGAAAAATCTTAAGGCAGTTTACAGATAAGATAAATAAATAGATAAACCGTAATTTTCTGTGTATAAGACTATGTTTCCCTCCCTTAGAATCATGCAAAAAAGTGGGGGGTCGTCTTATACATGGGTAGTGCACAGGGTGGACGTTTGATTGGTTGCTGCCGTGGCTGTCAGCGGCTATGGTGTGTGTTATTGGTTGCTGAGTCAATGGGTGTTGTTGATTGGCCGACGCTGCAGCAATTGGGGCACAGCTGTCAACTTTCGGATTTGAAAAGAAGGGATTTTTTCAAAATCCACCTCCCATCTGTCTCCTCGCCAGCAGGAGCTGCCAACTCCTCCCCCCCCAATTCATAGCTGTCAACCCTCCCTTTTTTGTGGGAAACTCCCTTATTCCAATGCCGTTTCCCGCTGCTATCCCGGATTGTTGATATCCCTTAAATTTCCCGGATTTCAAAGGAAGCAGCTCCTCTCCCTCCCTGCCGGCCAGGGAGGCTCCTCAGCTATGTTGCTCGGCTGCCAATAAGGAGTCTGAGACCAACTGGGGGCGGAGCTTGCATGCCTTGTGCAGCCAGACCCTCATGCCCAACCAGACAGCCAGCCTGCCCGCCGTCTATGCACTCGCTCTTGCGCTCACCCGTTCGCGCGCAGCCTCTGGAGCGCAGGGCGGCGAGGCTACTTGGTGCCATTGCACCGCCCTTGCGGCATCCCTTATTTTCAAATCCGAAAGCTTGAGAAAAATCCCTTATTTTCAAATCCGAAAGTTGACAGCTATGATTCGAACCGCTGACCTTCTGATCGGCAAGCCCTAGGCTCAGTGGTTTAACCCACAGCGCCACCCGATAGCCCAGCCCTATTCCCATCCCATTGCAATTACCCTGTCATATATAATCGCCCTCGCTGAAAATTGTCCCAAGTTGAGCTGGAAGAGGCAATATGCTGTTACCCTTACCTCTGTTGTGCTGTAGGAGGACGATGGTGGGGTTGACAATGGTGGTGGAGGGGTAACCGGAGGTGGGTTTGCTGGTGAGAGTTAGGGAGCCATAGCACTCTGTGCCACTGCCGGACCTAGGCGCTTCATAGAGCAGAGGACAGGGGTCCTGAAACGGAAAGGTACATATGCCGTTATCGCCCAAGGGCCACAGGGTACCTGGAGGAAAGCCGCTTTGCAACAGAGGACAAACAAACCCGAGAAAAGTTTAGTTCGATGCACCGCACGGCGCCTTTCACGTGGCTGTTAGTACACACAGAGGAAAGAGCCGAAACCCCTTTTTGCACTGGAAGAAGGAGCGTCGCTCAAAGAAATTGTAATACATGGCATACAGCGGGTGGCAGGAATGAGCTGTTCTGGTTACGGAGAAAAACAGCGAGAGAGAGAGAGATCTGTGTGTTCGGACCCATGCTTCCTTTTAAAAAGAGGTGTTCCTTTCACAGAAATCATGCAAAACTCATGCAGTTCCTGAACGAAAGCCGGTTACGGATTACTTGAGGAGGGGGATCGGGGAAATAACTTTAAGACGCACCGCCCTTTGCAAGCTGTTAGACAGCAGGACGCCGGAGACAGCAGGACAATGCGAAGAACAGGTGTAGAGGAACCGGCAGAGACAGGAGAGAGGAAGGCCAGAGCACCACATCCTTGGGCCAACCGCAGCCAGCTGCAGAACCTGCTTATTTGTGATCACTGACATAAGAACTGCTGTTTAATGTTTGTGGCAGTGGAGTAAAGGTAGCCGTCAAGATGAAATGATCATCTTGACCCTGAGATTTCCAGTTTAGATCTACCAGAAGGATTTGTTCAAAGTGAGCAGCGAGTGGCAGAAAATTAGGGCACAACTGCAAGGGGGGAGGAATAGCCAGTTGGTAGAGCATGAGATTCCTAATCTCAAAGTTGTGGGTTCGAGTCCCATGTTGGGCAAAAGGTTTCCTGCATTGCAGGGGGTTGGGAATAGATGATCAATTCTGTGAGTGTGCACGTCCAATAAGGTAAAAAGGTAAAGGACCGCTGGACGGTTAAGTCCGGTAAAAGGCGACTCTGGAGTTGCGGTGCTCATCTCGCTTTCAGGCCGAGGGAGCCGGCGTTTGTCCACAGACAGCTTTCCAGGTCATGTGGCCAGCATGACTAAACCGCTTCTGGGGCAACGGGGCACCGTGACGGAAACCAGAGTGCACGGAAACGCCATTTACCTTTCCGTTGCAGTGGTGCCTATTTATCTACTTGCGCTGGCGTGCTTTCAAACTGCTAGGTTGGCAGGAGCTGGGACAGAGCAACAGGAGCTCACTCCGTCGCGGGGATTTGAACTGCCAGCCTTCTGATCGGCAAGCCCAAGAGGCTCAGCGCCACCCCCGTCCGCACAGCCGATAAATAGCATTTGAACTACATACAGCCCATACTGATCCCCTACTCAACTTTATGCTGCATAGTCACTTGCATGAGCCAGTGTGCCCCAGGAAGGACCATCTCAAGGCATGGGGTTTCCTGTTCTGGGTTCTCCTGTAAAAGCAACTCCATACATTGCCAGTGGGTGGATCATTGGGCTCAAACCAGCATGGCCTGTGTTCACATCAGGCACTGAAAGTCCCTGGATGATCTTGGACCAGCCCCCACCTCTCACCCTAATGCCACAGGGTTGCCACAAGGATGAAGCGTTTGGGGGAATCATGTGTGCTGCCCCTACCTCCCCAGAGGGATAAAATGTCAAAATTCAATTGCATCTTCCCCATTCTTTTTTTTTTTTAATGGAACATTTTGAATCAAACCAGAAGCACAGGAAATTTGAATCCAAATGTGCCCCATTGGGGTTTTTGGAGATACTTGGTATTCAAAGATCAACAGAATCATTGTGTGTCCACCCGAGCTCCATTTGGTCCCATAATTACTTTAGGTAAAGGTAAAGGGACCCCTGACTGTTAGGTCCAGTCACAGACGACTCTGGGGTTGCGGTGCTCCCCAGAGTCGTCCGCAGCTGGACCTAATGGTCAGGGTCCCCTTTAACGTATCGATATATAAAGGTAAAGTTAAAGGGGACCCTGACCATTAGGTCTAGTTGCGGACGACTCTGGGGTTGCGGCGCTCATCTCGCTTTATTGGCCGAGGGAGCCAGTGTACAGCTTCCAGGTCATGTGGCCAGCATCACTAAGCCGCTTCTGGCGAACCAGAGCAGCACATGGAAACACCGTTTACCTTCCCGCTGCAGCGCTACCTATTGATCTACTTGCACTTTGACGTGCTTTTGAACTGCTAGGTGGGCAGGAGCAGGGACCAAGCAACGGGAGCTCACCTCATCGCGCCGACATTAAACCGCCGACCTTCTGATCAGTAAGCCCAAGTATATAAAAGCCCTTGGGGGAAACTGGAAGAGAGGTGGCCTGTTTAGCCCCCAGCCACATCATTAAATTAGGGTTATTGTTGTTGTTTTTCCTGTGCCTGGCTGTCTTTTGAGACTCCAGGAAGTGAAGCCAGCAGAAGCCGAATCCTGAAGAAGAAAACCATAGAGACTGGCATAATCTGCAGCTTGAAGCTGGAAGAGTTGTGTATAGTGATCCTGGTGGCATAAAGTACTTTTCACCAGGTTTGGCTGTTCTAACTGGGGCCCTCTGGACAGAGGTAGCGTGCCATGGGCAGAGACAGCCCACCAGCCTTCACTGAGCTTAGATAGCTCAGTAGGTTAGAGCGTGGTGCTGATGATGCCAAAGTTGCAGGTTCAATCCCCGTATGGGGCAACTGCCTTGCTTGCAGTGGGTTGGATTAGATGATGCTCAGAATCCAAAGAGTTTGAAGGCTTCACCTGTAGGACTGTAAACTATTTGATGTGTTAATGCGAATGGAAATCGTTAAAATTGCAGCTGTGGTATAAGGGTTTGTTATTCTGACTGGTGCAATTGGAATTCATAAATTTTTGGAATGCAGAGTTAAAGTAAATTATTGAATCAAATTCTAGCACGCGGGGGCCCAACAAAATAATATAATTTGGTATCTGAACAATTGGAAATAGGAATCGTATTATAATTTGGTACTGTGACAATGAGGCTTTTATTGAGTTGTTGTAATTGAAAACTAGTAAAAAAAAATATTAGTGTAATAATAAAAATTATCACACACACACACACACACACACACATACAGATGATCTTCAGAACCCCTTCCAGCTATGATTCTATGAAAGGCATTGCATGTGAAGCTGTCTTTAAAGACCTCTTCCCACTGCCAGGTGACTAAATGGGGCCAAGGAAAATCACGTGTTCTGCAATGCAACAATGGCAGGCGTGCTTTCGTCTCCACCCCCATCAGCCCGGACACTGAGATCCAGCGCCGAGGGCCTTCTGGCGGTTCCCTCCCTGCGAGAAGCAAAGCTACAGGGAACCAGGCAGAGGGCCTTCTCGGTAGTGGGGCCCGCCCTGTGGAACGCCCTCCCATCAGAGGTCAAAGCAATAAACAACCACATGACCTTTAGAAAACACCTGAAGCCAGCCCTGTTCAGGGAAGTTTTTAACCTGTGATATTTTAATGTATTTTTATATTTGCTGGAAGCCGCCCAGAGTGGCTGGGGAGACCCGGCCAGATGGGCGGGGTACAAATAAAAATATTATTATTATTATTATTATTATTATTATTATTATTATTATTCGTACTCAGATGTGAAATTGCAAATACGAAGCTGTCACAAAGGAAGAAGCCCTAAGACATTGGCATAACAGCTACCCTATGTCCTTCCATGAAGGTAGTCTAAAGCAGTGTGGAAGACTAAATTGGAGTACTTCCATCAGGTCAGGAGGCTGGGATTTGTAGTCCAGCACCGTTTGCAGGGCACCAACTTGGCGTGTGCCTTGTACATGGCCCTGGTTATGGCCAAAGGCATAGAGCAGGGCTTCCCAAGCTTGGGCTTCCAGTTGTTTTTGGACTACAACTCCCATCACCGCTAGCTGCCAGTGGTCAGGGATGATGGGTACCGTAGTTCAAAACGTTTGGGGAAACCCTGGTATAGCGAATAGGAAAGGACCAGGAAGAAACATTACACGGCCGAAGGGTGACTGAGCAAGAAGAGGGGAAGAGACACACACATGCAATGTAATAGCACATAAACAAGGTTTCGGTTGTCATGCTGCTGGCAGAGAGCACCTTGTTCAAAGTTTAGTATGCCAGTGAGAGGGGAAAAATAAGGTCATTTAATCCGGGAGCATAAATTTAGCAAAGCCGTCACGGTGGCATGTGGCAAGGCTTACTGTGCGCAAGATCATTCCTGTGCTCTCGGGCTCCGACACACTGTCTGAGACCTCCGTGACGGGAGGAATCAGCAGAGGAGGAGGAGGAGGAGGAGGAGGTGGTGGCGACAGTGAAGGCAGTTTCGGGCGAACATGGGGCACGACCCCCGACGAAGAGGACGGCTGGTTATGTTGGGAACCTTTCTGAAGGTGAGGGGGAATGAAATCGTCTAATGTCGGGAAGGTCAGAAGTAAGCCAGGAGGAGGAGTGTTGTCAGAGAATGGCGAGCTTTGGCCGCATGGCAGGAGAGGCGGTGGAGGTGTGCTTGAGCTGGTGTCTTGCCCTCTGTCTGGGTAAACCTGTTGGAATGGCACTACTATAACCTCTGTATGAGCTGGGGTGGTGGCGGCAGAGCAAGTCGCATCCTGTGGGAGATAAGGTGGCATTACACAAGGAGGGGGGGAGTGAAACAGTGGAGGTGTGCAGTGGCATGCAAAAGGTGCCGCTTCGACAAAAGGGCACATCGCGAGACGACGTTACTTCCCCAAACGAGCAAGTTTTGCACAGCTTCTGTGCCATTACAAAAAGTCAACAACAATTCACACATCTCCCCGGCTCCAAACCCACCTTCCAAGTCATCTGCCATCGACAGATCAAGCAATCCAAAATCCCTTAGAATACACGGTCATCACCTGAGGGCAGTTTTGTGCCAACTGCTATGTTTCCTTTAGCCTAAGACGGAGGGGTTTCACATAACGGCGCCCACCCTAACCTCTCCGGTACGGTTTGGGCTTGAGGCACCCACCCACCCACCCCAAACCCTGCACTCACAATCTCCACACAGACATGCATCCGTCTCGGAAGGAAAGGCTGCAGGTTATTCAGCAGGTGAGAGGGAAAGATATCAGGATGCATCCAAATCAGAAAGGAAGGCACTGGCGCGTTTCCCACCGGGGAGAGAAGGAAAAGAAAGATACAGCCGTGTGAAAGGGGGAAGGAAAAAAGGTTATGAAGAAAACCAAGTACCCTGCCATGTTCCTTTGCCTTGCATGAATGTTGCTGGGGTGGCGGCGGCGGCTGAGCAATGCACGGATCCTTTCTCATCCTGTCCTCACTGCAAGTCGTATGTGGGGAGTCTGCCTTTGTGTTGTCAACAGCCTGCGGAGTCCTGGAGGGATGGCTCTGACCATAACTAACTGAGCCTCCACTGAGAACAATATTAAAGAATGGCCTGGGAGGGGCAGGAGGAGGAGGAGGAGGAGGAGGAGGAAGAGGCTTTCCAGTATCTGTTACAGAGGAAGCACAGGAGAAGGCCGGTGCCAGTGTGACCTCAGCTCCAAAACGGGTGCCGTGTGTTTGGACATCTGAACGGGCAGTGGAATTTCCAAACGGAGCCGGACAAGTGTTGTTAGATAAACAAGCTACATATAGACTGCTGACCTTTTTCTCCGCTCTGGTTTCGTGGTTGGGTTTCAGTCCCGCTTTACCACTCGGATGTTCCTTAGCAAGCGCCAGGGCGTTTTGGTGCTCGGGTGACGTGTCGGGCAACAAGGAGTAGTGGCTTCCCGGCCGCGATTGCCCAACATGCAGCCCCCTGTCTGCGGGGGCCGAGCTAGCGGATTTGTAGGGAGCCGCGACGAAGGGTTTGGGCGAGGAGGAAAAATTGGGCCGGCCCTCGAGGCTGGGTCGCAAATGCGGCTTGGGTGCGTGAGGGTGTACACAGTCCGTTACGGGGACAGTTATTGCGGTGCCGGTGCGAGGTCGCCATGCAAAGCTCTCCTCGTTTGGAGGAGAGGGGTGGGGTGGAGAAGGGGTCTGTCCGGTTAAGGGGTTCAAAAGGGGTGGGGGGAGTCAGCCCCGTACAAAGGAGAAAAAGAGGAGAGAGAAAAATGAGTTGGTCATTAGACTGAGGTTAACAGGAAGAAACGAAACTTTAATATGGAATTTCAAAGTTGGCACACAGCTCATTCACTCCCGTTGTTGAATGAAGGATTTCCAGATCTTCACGTGATGAGATGATGTATCATTTCAGTGTATCATGTATTGGCTGAAAACCCATAGCCCAGATCGGTGTAGCTGTCTATCACACTGAAGTCAATGGTATGCATTTCCTATCCGATATCATTTCAAACCAGGGAAAGAGAGGAACGGGAATTGAAATCAAGGTTTATAAGAGTAAATTAAATTGGAGGAATAAGTTACGTTGTGATCTTTACTTATATACATACGTGTTATATTTAAGATATGTTTTTCTTTCTTATTACCTTGTATTTGACTGTAACACGCTGTGCATTGATGATATGATTAAATAAGAAAGCAAATAAATAAACAAACAAGAAGTCAATGTTATGTACTACTTATAGTAAACACGTTCAGTTTTCTACTTAGTTTGACAAACCAGGGAAGCCTGAGGATTTAATACAACAATCCTAACCATGTCTACTCAGAAGCCCTATTGCATTCACTCAGGGTCACAGTTTTCGCAGCTCTGAATCCCATTATTCCTCTCAGGATCTCTGGATATTGGAAAGACGTTTTCAGCTCAGGATCTTGCTCAAAACAATCAACAACATTACTTCTGATCCTGTACAAAGCCAGAGGTGCATGAAACAAAGAGGTCCTTTGAAGGAAAATGCTTATGTAAAGACCAATGGTGCATTTTCCAGGTCTGTTATTAACTCGTATCATTTAGTTACCAACAACTTCTTAACAGCAGAGTGATTGAAATCTATCATGCAACCTTAAGAGTGAAACTTGTTGATACCAAATGAAACCCCTCCATCAATGAGCAAGTCAGATTTTCATAACAAAGTGCACTAGCAGAGACTAGAGATGTGAAGGCCCGGGAAAACCCCGGAAAAATTCGGAAAAAATAAAAAATAGATCAATCAATCCGAGCAAATCTTCAGTTTTTAGAAGTCCATAATAACTGTGATAATGACAGACACAACAGAGTGGATGCAGAAGCAGAGACTGAAACTGATCATTACAGCTCAGAAAATGATTCTGATTAAATTTCATGCCCATTCATTGAAACTTAGTCCCACTTCCTTCTTCGGTTCTTTTTATGAGAATGTTTTTTTAAATACCGTGGAGAGGAAATATGAATAATTGTTACTTCTGGATTTTTAAAAAATTGTTTTGTGGAGGTTTTTTTTGTTCCACATAAACTAGTAAACAGTTCAGGAGATTGTTGCTCCATTTGTTATAAATACAAATAAATATTATTTTAAAAGTAAATTCTGTTTGTAATAATTGTTTGGATACACTATATTTTTAATATGCTAGTTGTGATAATTTTATGACCATTAAAATTGTCCATAGTTATATTTTATGTTTCTGGAAAAGAAAAAAAGAAGTGCTAATGTAGCTCTTTTTTTTTCAATTTCCCCCAAAATTTCTGTTTCCCCCCGAAAAAAAACCGGGGTTTTTCCCGAGCTTCAAAATTTCCAGAAATTTTACATCTCTAGCAGAGACCCCATTTGGAGTGAGATTTTGCACCGAACTCAAAATAGTTGCATAGTAAAAAAAAAAAGGGGGGGGCACAAGACAGACCACTGAAATATCATTGTAATGTTTCCGTTGCAGCAAGCTTTTAACAGCACAGATACACACATTCATTCATTTAGCTAGCTGGGGGAAAGGAAAAGAGGTAAAATGTTTCTTTTTTAAAAGATGGCAGAGACTTCATATAAGCCAAAGCATCACACAAGCCGAAACTGATTATAAAATAAAATTGGGTGATATTTTTCATCATCTCATCAGCCGATATTTACCAATAGCTGTCATTCTGAGATCTCAAGTATACCACAGTTAATCTTCTTCGAAGTATTGAATATACTGCAACGTGTTCTACCAGAATAAGTCTCGTAAATTCTGAGCTCCCGTTGCTTGGTCCCTGCTCCTGCCAACCTAATAGTTCGAAAGCCCTTCAAAGTGCAAGTAGATAAATAGGTACCGCTGCAGCAGGAAGGTAGACGGCGTTTCCGTGCGCTGCTCTGGTTCGCCAGAAGCGGCTTAGTCATGCTGGCCACATGACCTGGAAGTTGTACGCCGGCTCCCTCGGCCAGTAAAGCGAGATGAGCGCAGCAACCCCAGAGTCGTCCGCGACTGGACCTAATGGTCAGGGGTCCCTTTACCTTACCTTTAAGCTACCCTGATTATTACTACTGCAAAAGGAGGACAGGGCATGTATTAGCTCAACAAATAAACCCAATCTTTGCTCTGAGCCCTCTGAATGCCTTTCCCTTTAAGGAAACAGGAACAGTGTCAATTAAACAGTTAAACATTTCGAGAACCAAACTACTCCCTAAAGATGCTTTTTTCAGTCTAAGGTTTCACAGCCGCATTCTGTGAGCTAGTATTCATGTGCCTTGAAGAGGCCTTTTGTCATCTTTCTGGCTGTT
The DNA here is from genome assembly GCA_034642065.1 of Darevskia nairensis. Taxonomy (NCBI): domain Eukaryota; kingdom Metazoa; phylum Chordata; class Lepidosauria; order Squamata; family Lacertidae; genus Darevskia; species Darevskia nairensis. The sequence goes on from JAWWNI010000290.1 coordinate 763,978, forward strand.
TGCTGAAATCTCCAATTTGCCAGTTCTTGAACAGCAATACCCAGAGCACAATATTCAAATCTCTGTTGCTGTTTATTGTTTATTATCGCTGTTGTTGTAGATGGATGCCTGCTTCCTTTGGGCCTTGCCTTTCTTTGTATACCTTCAAGAATGCCACCATCAAAATCTGCCTCTCACTTTCATTCTCAAACTGGAACTAAACATGAAACGCAACTCTGTGTAAAGGGTAAAGGTAAAGGTACCCCTGATCATTATGTCTAGTCGTGACCGACTCTGGGGTTGCAGCGCTCATCTCGCTTTATTGGCCGAGGGAGCCGGCGTACAGCTTCCAGGTCATGTGGTCAGCATGACTAAGCTGCTTCTGGCGAACCAGAGCAGCGCACGGAAACGCCGTTTACCTTCCCGCCAGAGTGGTACCTATTTATCTACTTGCACTTTGATGTGCTTTCGAACTGCTAGGTTGGCAGGAGCAGGGACCGAGCAACAGGAGCTCACCCCGTCGCAGGGATTTGAACTGCCGACCTTCTGATCGGCAAGCCCTAGGCTCTGTGGTTTAGACCAGCGTTTCCCAACCGGTGTGCCGCGGCACACTGGTGTGCCGCGAGACACCGGCTGATGTGCCGCGGAAAAAGGGACCTGCAGCCCAGGGCTGCACAGGACCGTGGCGGCAGCGCTGCTGGAGCCCAGCGGCGAAGCGGAAGCCAGGGCGGCGCTGCTCCCTTGGCTGCTGCAGCAGCAACAGAAGCCTCGCGGGAGAATCCCGACCTGGTGCCCCAGCTGATGGGTGGGAGAAAGGACGCCGCGCTACAGCTGATCCCAGAAGTAACTCTGGGTCAGGAGACCTGGCGCAGCCGGGTGGGGGAGGAGCGGTGTGCCGCGAGATTTTTTTAATGAAATAAGTGTGCCGTTGCCTAGATTAGGTTGGGAAACACTGGTTTAGACCACAGTGCCACCCGCGTCCCCTAACCTTTTTGGTTATATATCGACAGCAATTTCAGGAATCAGGATACTGCAAGTTAATGCAGAGGAACCACATGGGGGGGGGGCAATTAACTTTCTGTAGAAGTAGTCCCCAAACTGGCTATTATTTTATTCCTAGGCAAAAAGAGGGGACAGATAGGGGAGAAAAGGGGTTAAGCATCCCCTTCCCCATGGCAGCCCCTTTTACTGAAATTCCCATCAAGAGGTTGCTTTTGTTTAAAAAAAAAATTGAGGAAAATTTACCTATAGTGTCTAGTTCAGACGTCAGGCGTGTTACTGAAAACTTAGCTTTGTTCATGTTAGTGATCTTGTTCTGCATATGGATTTGCCTAGTTTGCAATGACTGAGGTCATCCACGTTCCTCGGAAGTTCTGCTACAGCCAATGGAGAAATAGCTGCCCAGCAATGCATCCTGAAACTATCTTGGAATAGATACTTTGAACATTTTGAATAATTGTTACCGGGCAGAGGGCCTTCTCGGTAGTGGCGCCCGCCCTGTGGAACGCCCTCCCACCAGATGTCAAGGAAATAAACAACTACCTGACTTTTAGAAGACATCTGGAGGCAGCCCTGTTTAGGGAAGTTGTTAAGGTTTGATGTTTTATCGTGTTTTTAATGTTCTGTTGGGAGCCGTCCAGAGTGGCTGGGGAAACCCAGACAGATGGGTGGGATATAAATAATATGTTGTTGTTGTTTGTTGTTTGTTGTTGTTATGTTACATACAAAATTGACAGGCAGATAATTGGAAGCCCTTCCTATTTCTTTCTTTTTAACCTTTTTTATATCTCACTTTCTTCTATCTCATTATTATTTCTTCTTCTTTCTTCTCACCACACTTATGCTATGTTCTGTAACCTGACGTAACCCTCTCTCATATCGAGGAAGATGCACACAGGATTGAAGATGAAGAGCTCTGTGCGTGAGGCGCAGGGCAGAGAGCATTTCCTAGGGCGGGAGGTTGAGGGCGAGGGTCCCAGGTGAGAGCTGCATGGGCTCATTTTTCTGTGTGCGGAATGAGGATTAAGACTTAATTTTGATAGAGAAGAAGAAGAAGAGTTTGGATTTGATATCCCGCTTTATCACTACCCGAAGGAGTCTCAAAGCAGCTAACATTCTCCTTTCCCTTCCTCCCCCCCCCAACAAACACTGTGAGGTGAGTGAGGCTGAGAGACTTCAGAGAAGTGTGACTAGACCAAGGTCACCCAGCAGCTGCATGTGGAGGAGCGGAGACGCGAACCCAGTTCACCAGATTACGAGTCTACCGTTCTTAACCACTACACCACACTGGCTCTCTCAAAGTCTAGAGGGCTTTGTAATTTCATTTTCCTTGTTTCCCCCTTTCTTTTCTTCTTTACTCTCCTCCTTTCCTCATCTCCCCCCACCCTTTCTATTTTTCTTTTTAGATTAGTATGATTTTTATTGTCGCTGATGTGGAAAACTTTAAATAAAACTTGGTTGTAAAAAGAAGTTCTACTAGAGCTTGGAACATAAAACAGGGTCCTACACATGCACAGAATGCGATCTTAGCTCACGTCTATTTTTTTGCCCAAGCTCTACGCACCAACCACAGCTCAGACATAAGTGAAATACCAGTAAATGCTCCCAAATAAGGGTTTTTTAAGGCTTCTGGAAACTGGGAAGTCCAGAGACTGTCTGGGGGTGGGAAGGGAAGGTGTTCTATATCCAGTGAGCTTGTGTGACCAAATAATGTGTCTACTGTTATGTATTGATTCACAGTGTTATCATATCTGTATTACTATTGTCTGTAATCACATTAGGGTAAAGTAACTGCCTTCCTGTCCCAGAAGGAACAGTTACTATTGGTGCATTCAAGTTGCTGCATTGGGATCCTCTGTCTTATTGGTTCCCACCAAAAAGCAGCTGTGTGATTGCTTGAGATTGTTCCCTCCAAAATGTATCTTTTCCTAGCCAGTCCTCTGTCCCTATAAATGTAGCTTCCCTACCCTCAGTTCCCCCAGTCTTGTTTGCATGAATAAAGAGTTGTTACATGAAGAAGCTGCCTCCTGCCTGCTATGTCAGAAAGCTGAAATCACTTGCTGAAATCATTAACTCACGCTACAACATCTACAATCCAAACATCCAATAGCTTCTAAATTTTCCTCTCAAATGTATTGAATGTTAGCATTTGGAAGCATCTAGAAACCGTCTGACTGGGGTTCAGGACTTGGACAAAAAAAAAACCCAGAACTGCTTTTGATCGGATGCCTTTGCTGAAGGAAAGGGAAGGTATCTTTTCCATTCTCCCTGCAGCTCCTTGAAAATCTGCTCCAGATGGTTGGGAGACTGTACCAAATAAGACTGAAGGAGGTGGTTTTGGTGAAATAAAATAAAAAATCCCTCACCGCCTCTTCCATTAGTGGGGGCCTCCTTCTGTTTGCACACACACACACAAAAGCATCATTGGATGCAACTCAGCAAAATTTTAAGGCAATGTAATAAAGAAGGCAACCAACATTATGAATCAAGCTTGTCCCCTCACTCTCACGCACAAAAGTCTGTGTTCTGCAATGGTGCAGTCGCCCTATTCTGAATAAAACGAAGCAGAGCTTGCCTGTCACCAGCTTTAGCACAGCCACCCAGAACTTAATGGTTCCTGCAATCCATACACATAGCTGTCAACTTTCGGATTTGAAAATAAGGGATTTTTCCAAACTTTCGGATTTGAAAATAAGGGATTTTCCCGAACTTTCAGGTTTGAAAATAAGGGATGCCGCGAGGGCGGTGCAATGGCACCAAGTAGCCTCGCCACCCTGCGCTCCAGAGGCTGCGTACGAACGGGTGAGCGAAAGAGCAAGCGCATAGATGGCAGGCAGGTTGTCTGTCTGGTTGGGCGTGAGGGTCTGGCTGCACAAGGCATGCAAGCTCCGCCCCCAGTCGGTCTCAGACTCCTTATTGGCAGCCGAGCAACGCAGCTGAGGAGCCTCCCTGGCCGGCAGGGAGGGAGAGGAGCTGCTTCCTTTGAAATCCGGGAAATTTAAGGGAAATCAACAATCTGGGATAGCAGCGGGAAACGGCATTGGAATAAGGGATTTTCCTGCAAAAAAAAAGGGAGGGTTGACAGCTATGTCCATACATAGTGGGTGGCACAGTAACCATCTGTTTCACCAAGAATCCAGTCTGTGGCAAAGGACAGGCAGGGTTGGTAGCGGGAGGGAACAGCTGCGGTTTCCCCTACTTTGCTTCATTCAGTAATGGAAATTACACACGTGGAGCCAAGATTCAAGATCAAGAAGAACGCCAGTACAGTTCTAGGAGAAGGCAATGTCAAAAAAAGCCTCAAATTCCCTTTCTGGTAAAATCCTATTAACTCATAACCTTTGTTAAGCAGTTTTCAATTGCAGACCCCACAGCATTTTTTATTTTTTTTAAAAACCAGCCTGATTTGAACCAGCATGCCTTGGACTAGCTGAGAGTCCCATGGGCACCTGAGCTCGTTTCATTCAAGCAAAAGAAATGCAACATTCGGTCACTTACTTCTTAAATGGTCAGTGATGAGCCAAGCAGCAAATATTGCAACGGAGAGCTGGCATTAGTCCGCGAATCGCATTCTGCCCTTGGACCTGAGCTCAGCTCTCAGCTCAGCCAGAGATCTCATTGTGTAACCGTGAGCATTATCTGTACCCCATCAGTTAAATGGAAACCAGCGTACCGATGCTGAGCGATTGTGAGAACAGAGGGGGCGTTTTGTGCACGGCAAACATTACAAATCCTTTTTATTACACGACGCGGTTAAGATCGCCACTCATGCCTGTGCTTAACCTCATTTGACCAATGAGTTCATAAAGATCTGAACTCCGCCCTTTCAGATTTAAAAACAACTATCAGTCCACTCCCAGTGGTCATCGGTTAAGGTGTGGAGAACCACACCAGCGGTGTGATACTTGCTTTTGCTTTCTTAAGAAAAGGTATAAGCAGAGGCGTAGCAAGCCCAGGTGGTACCCGGGGCGGAATTTTTTTTGATCACCCCCCAGCACATAAGGATTTTTAAGCAGGTACTCACGTTTGGTTTGCTCTCGGAGAGGTTTGGCCGCACACTGCGGTAGCCCTTGGCAGCCAGAGCAGACGACTGAGCATCCCCATTGGAGTCGACACTAAGCGGTAACCTCCAATCATCTGCAAAACGAAGAACTTCAGATCACTAGAGCTGTACCAAACAGTCGGGGTTTTGTGCTTGCTTAAGCCGCGGAAACCGTAAGAAAACCAAGCATTTAGTAAATACCTGTTTCGGGTGTTCCTGGCTCTACACCTGAAGGATTGGGTGGCAAGCATTGGAGAAAATGAAAAGAAGGGAGGGAATTAGGAAAAAAGACACACACCAAAATCAACGGTTACATTGGGGGAGGGGTGCATTTACCAATCAGAGTTAAGGACTTAGTCGACTTTGCGCATGGGATACTTAGAGCTCCGGCTGCCTAATTTCCATAGAAACATGATTCCCTCCCCGTTCCTGACCTTTGTAAACACAAGGCAATTCATTCGGAGTGATGAAGAAACAATTGTTCATTGACATTTCCTTCCAGAGTCAAAAAGGCAGCCGGAGCTCTCAGTACGGAGCCCAAATGCCACACACTGCCGCAAATGCAGGGCTTCAATATTTCAAACGGAGATGTAGGCAAGGGGTGGAAAATAAATCTGTCCTTTCTTAACCCTGCCGGAGGAGATGGGAGTGAGAGCCGCAAACAAACAAACATATTTAGAAGTGCTTGGTACAACATGTGCCATCTTTATAGAGCCCGGCCACAAGGTGTGACACAGTATTTTCTATTTACACGCTGGCCTTACGCACGTTGCTCCGAGATCCTAAGAATGGAAAACACAAACAAACAAACAAACAAACAAACAAACACTCTCTCTTTTGAGGGTTAGGAACAAATTTGCCGCAGCAGAGCAAAGTCCTTAATCAGATCCCAGGGAAGTTCATAACTCTCATTGGCTCCCTTCCAAGATGTTTCAGAACCTGATTTTGGTGCCACTGCACACACACACACACACACACACACACACACACACACCCCACAACCCCCTGTTGATGCACATGCAAAACGCAGCCTCCTGGCTCCGAAAGGCATTTTCCAAAGGGAGAGTAAGCACAATGATCCTTTTCCATTGTAAATGACTCACTGCTGGAAATTTAGGAAGCCACCAGCAATAAAAAGGACAGCGGGTGGCGTGGATGGGAGGGATGATGTGCCGAAAAGAGGACGAAGGGGAAAGGGAGCAAGGGAGATAAATTGAGACACAGGTGGCTAACTAGAGCTCCGGTGTAGCACACTAAATACTCTCTGATTGCGGCTTTTCTATTTTGCGTTATATCTGGAATTTCAACACGGTATCTGTTGTAGCGTGGGGTTAATGATTTCAGCAAGTGATTTCAGCTCTCTGACATAGCAGGCAGGAGACAGCTTCTTCATGTAGCAATTCTTTATTCAGGCAAAGCAAGACTGAGGGAACTGAGGGTAGGGAAGCTACATTTATAGGGACAGAGGACTGGCTAGGAAAAGATACATTTTGGAGGGAACAATCTCAAGCAATCACACCGCTGCTTTTGGGTGGGAACCAATAAGACTGAGGATCCAACTGCAGCAACTTGAATGCACCAATAGTACTGTTCCTTCTGGGACAGGAAGGCAGTTACTGTAAACCATGGAGAGACCTGGTCTGAACAAAGACATTGGATTCTTATCTCATTATACATGACAAAGCTATTTTTAACCTTCTCACCCATTGCTTTTTCCTGTAAGACTAATTGCAGTCGTTAACAGTCATCAACAGGTTTACCACAGCTATCAGCCTATCACCCATTCCCACCACCCCTCTGAGTAATACCCCTTCCACCCTCTCATACCTCTAAGGGTCTGGTGACTTCTGTTTCAGTGTATCTGAAGAAGTGTCCATGCACACGAAACCTCATACCAAGAACAAACTTAGTTGGTCTCTAAGGTGCTACTGGAAGGAATTTTTTTATTTTTTATTTTGTTTTGACTATGACAGACCAACACGGCTACCTACCTGTAACATAAACTTCCATAGTTCTTTAACTATTCCAACTGTTTAAATGAAGTAGGTGGTTGGGCGGTAAATACCTACCGCCTCTCCTGGTATACCCCGCAGAGGAGCTTTAGGTCTATGAATATCCATAGCTTAGAGGTCCCGGGCCCTAAGGAAGTCAGACTATCCTCCACCAGGGCCAGGGCCTTTTCAGTGATGGCTCCGACCTGGTGGAATGCTCTGTCCCTTGAGACTAGGGCCCTACAGGATTTAACCTCCTTCAGTCGGGCCTGTAAGACAGAGCTATTCCGCCTGGCCTTTAATTTGTATCTCAGCCTGATCTTTTATTTCCCTTCTCTTCCCCTACTCCCCTTTTTATGAAGATTACCCGCTCTGGGACCCCACAGCTAATTTTCCCCTGGCCTCCTCGCTGGCCCAAGTAGGATTAATTTAGCCAGCTAGCCCTGGTGACTATCTAATGTTTATTGGATGAATTTCCCCCAATATTGATTTTTGAACTTTGAATTTTATTGTTACTCATGCTTTTATACTGTATTTTATGCTCATTGCAATTTGTATTTTTAAAAAACCTGAATTTCAAAAGCCAAACATAGCCCACATTTCAAGCATGTAAATTAAATTTTTAGTTTAAAAATGGAGTTAGTTTTGAAATACTTTTTTTAAAAGACTAGGTAAAGGTAAAGGGACCCCTGACCATTAGGTCCAGTCGTGACCGACTCTGGGGTTGCGCACTCATCTCGCATTATTGGCTGAGGGAGCCGACGTACAGCTTCCAGGTCATGTGGCCAGCATGACAAAGCGGCTTCTGGCGAACCAGAGCAGCGCATGGAAACACCGTTTACCTTCCTACCAGAGAGGTACCTATTTATCTACTTGCACTTTGATGTGCTTTCGAACTGCTAGGTTGGCAGGAGCAGGGACCAAGCAATGGGAGCTCACCCCGTCGTGGGGATTCGAACTGCCGACCTTCTGATCGGCAAGCCCTAGGCTCTGTGGTTTAACCCACAGTGCCACCCACGTCCCTTTAGTTTAAAAGACTAGAGGTCTTTAAACTCAAGTGGTGGCAGCTTAAACAACAAGCACTTTGACTTTCTAGTCTATGGCTATTATCTCACACTTTGGACTTACTTTCAGATTGCTGGACGTCTTGTGAATGACTTGTAGGACTGACGCTCCGATTCTCCTCATAGGTTGGAGATGCCCAGAGGGTCACAGCCCCCTTTCCAGTACAGACTTTGGCAGGATCCAGGTCTACAAGGGCAAAAAAAAAAAAACCCATTAAGATGATGAGTTGGAAAGTGAAAGAATCTTAAATCATGCTGTCTACACAGAAAGCTTCCTGCTTGCTTCGCTTTAGCACAGGGGTGTCAAACTCCGGCCCTCCAGATGTTTTGAGACTACAATTCCCATCATCCCTGACCACTGGTCCTGTTAGCTAGGGCTGATGGGAATTGTAGTTCCAAAACATCTGGAGGGCCGGAGTTTGACCTAAGCATTACAAAAACATTTCAAAAACCACAGCAACGCGTGGCCGGGTCCGCTAGTCTAGTCATAATAGTGTGGATGGAAATTAGCTTTTGATTCCAGCTTTAAAAATATATACGCTAAAGTAAGTTTATCTGCAGAGAGATGAGTCAAATTTCCAAATCAAGACCATGATCTAAAAATGAAAAAAAATACATAATGTATAGAAATTAGATACCACGGCTGCATTTTCAAATATACCACTAGTACCAGCCAGCCAGGATTATATTTCTGTCCCATCCTCTGTTGACTATAGTTGTACTTCACCTAAGAAGCCTATCGCAGCAGCCAGAGCAGCTTCTTATAATACTTAAGGCACACAAACTGATTCGTGTAAGACTTGTCTAGCTTCTGGATATGTGAGATTTCACACTTAGCAACTAAATGGGATTCCACAGAATCTCTAACTTCTAAAGCTACTTTCTGGGTTGGAAGAGGCACTAACTGCAGAGGTTTCAGTGCCCCTCAGGCTGCCAGTCTTTCCTTCACCAAATATAAGATACACGAAACCGTGAACGACTCTGAAATATGAATTATGAAAATATATTATACCAACAACTAGACTGACAGTAACATCATATAATACATGTACACAGGTATCTCCTTAAAGGCATAGCCTATAGCATACTTTCCAAATAATCAGCTCTTAAAGTGCAAAGTTCCATGTATAATACTATGTGTTCAGAGAGGTTGTACAAAGTCCCTCAGATGTCCTCGTCTGTCCTCTGACGGGTGGCTAGCTTGAAGTCTCCCTGTTTCACCAGTACAGTTTCTTCAAGGAATGGACTTCATCAAAAGAAATACAGAATAATAGAATTTAACCATGGCTAAACAGCTCAAGAAACTCAAATGTTCATCACTCTGGTAGGAGATACCTGTGTACATGTATTATATGATGTTACTGTCAGTCTAGTTGTTGGTATAATATATTTTCATAATTCATATTTGAGAGTCATTCACGGTTTCGTGTATCTTATATTTGGTTATTACTACCGTGATTGTCTGTTGTTTTTTGCGCAGTCTTTCCTTCACAGCTTGTTTCTGCTCCCCTGACCAACTGCTTCCCATCTAGGGATGTGAGAAGGCAAAAATTTCTGTTCCAACTACCGGTAGTATTTGCCACAATCAGCACTGTTTCCATTCTACTGCAGTTCGGTTTCTGCCAAACACTATAATATCTGTTATGCTGTCCATTCTTTAACATAAGTCACGTGACTTACTTAAGTATTTGAGTAACTTTCAAAGCATTCGTTCATTTCAATGTAAAGGAAATGTCAAAACTATGTAAAAATAGTAATTAATTACGCATTGTTTGCAGACTTAAACAACAACAACTATGTATTCATTTGGCTTATTTCCACAAACACGTGAACTGCAGCAATTTCTGCTTCCTTTTCCATTTTCGTCAGAATTCTCCAACATCCCGTTCTCTTCTTTCACCTGCCACCACTAGCCCCGGTGTGATACTTGCTCTCCAAAGTAAACCTACACAGTCCAAACTACTTCAGAATCTTAATTTGTTGGCAGGGTCTAAGTATTATGGTCTGCCACCATCAGAACGTCCTTCCAGGAGGCTTAACGAAATGCTGGTATGCAGAACAGACACTTTAACAGTATCTGTCTAATAATAATAATAATAATAATAATAATAATAATTTTTTATTTATACCCTGCCCATCTGGCTGGGTTTCCCCAGTCACTCTGGACGGCTTCCAGCAGAATTATTATATTTGCAATGCAATCTTATGCATGTTTACTCAGAAGTAAGAACCACTGCATTTGGTGGCGCTTCCTCTCTTATAAGTGTGCATGTTCTGCAGGCTGAAAGATGGAACGTGATCCAGTTGGATGGTCGAAGGATGACTAGTTCAAGCAGTCCAAATCCCACTTTATAACAAGGCAAAACAGCCCCCATGGACTCCATTATCCAAACACAGAAAATAAGAATTTGCATATTGATTTCCCACCCCTGTGAGGTGGGCTAATGCAACTCCCATTACACAAGGGTGTGAGCAGAGAGATGAGCCCACTGCCCCCAATGCCTTCCTGTACATTCCTGCAGCTCTCCTGCTAAACTTAAACAGAACCCTGATCTTCCAAGTTCAGGTCCCAACAGGTGGGAGGCAACAGGAATGGGAATGTGCGGCAGGTGGACCAACAGATCTCTCCCTGCGCTCCCTGTTGTGCAATGGTAAACACGGGTTTGGAGAAACAGCAAACTAGGTCTAGTGACTTCAAGATATTGGATGGAAATGGCAAGCCTTTGCATAGCCGTCTTTTCTTCTTTAAAGAACATGCAACATGAAATCCCACCATGAAATTCCAGCCATGCACTGATTACAGAAGCGGTGGGCAGCCTGTGGCCCAAGGGCTAATTTCAAAAGTCCTCCTCAAGTGATCAACTGAGACCCCTCTGGCAACACTGAGGAGTCCCCCCCACCCCAGCAGTGCGGGAGAGGGGGAAAGGGATGGCGGAAAGAGAGAGGTGGGTTGCTTCAGTTCTATACACCAACGGCATGCCCTTTCCCAACAGATTAACCCTGAGGGAATGCAGCATTCAGTACTGGGCAGCCACCATTTTAAATTTCTGACAATGGCTCTGGTGCATGGCCACCTTGGGCCACTGTGGGAATTAAAATGGCAGCCCACCACCGCGAATCAGAGGATTGGTGCAGCCCCCAGACATGCTATTATAATGAAAAGGCTGCAATATTTTTCTTCATGACAGAATCGGATGAAATTTGCAGGCATCGTAGCTCTACCCGAGTGGATGAAGTCGGCTAATTTCCAGACAAATAGACAAAGGTTTTTTGTGTGTGTGCTGGGCACCTTTAAAGGTTTATTTGCTTTTTAAAAGGAACGGTCCCCCACACACCCATGCCAAGACCCCTTTGCATTTACCGTATTTTTTTCCCCGCTCTATAAAGCGCACCTGACCATAGGACACACCTAGTTTTTAGAGGGGGAAAGCCCCATTTTTTTGAGGATCAGCTCAAATTTCTGCAGCTTCTTTTGCAAAGGAGAAAGGCCCCATTTTTTGAGGATCAGCTCAAAGTTGTTGAGCTTACTTTGCAAAGGGGAAAAAACCCTGTTTTATGGGGTTTAACTCACAGTTCTGCAGCTTCAGGAAGCCATTTCTACAGTTTCCAGACAGATAATCTAATCAGCCAGTCACATGTCGCTGGGGAAACAGCCTCCCTCTGCAAGGGGGCGGGGCTGGAATCTCTCTCCCTTATCTCTCTCCCCGATCGTTTGCTGAGCAGCTGCTCAGTGGGCTTCCTTTCAACCCCCCCCCCTCTCTCTTTTTTTAAAAAAGCACGATCTGCTTTTGCCCCTGGGCAGTTCAGCTCCAGGGACCACACATTCGCTCCATAAGACGCACAGACATTTCCCCTTACTTTTCAGGAGGAAAAAAGTATGTCTTATGGAGCGAAAAATACGGTAAGGCTTTTCCCCTCCCGTTTTTACCCTTGCACAGCTCATTTGAGTCCCACCCCCACCCCCCATCATAATTAAAGCCTTCTGTTTCTGTGTCTGTGTCATTACTTCAAGGGGAGGGAGGGACATAGCCATGCAAGGATGGTGCAGAAAAGCTATTCTAGCAACAAGGAGGCAAAGCAAAAGACCTGGGAAGAATATATGGAGAAAGGACAAAAAAAAAAAAAAGAGAGAGAGAGAGAGAGGGAGAAAGAATTATACCTGTCGGCAACACTAGACCAGGAGAACTTTTCACTTTCTTCACGGGAATTATTTTAACAGCGGAAACAGAGCGTGAACATAAAGGGACATCGTTCGCTGCAAACATAAAAGTACAGAAGATGGTGCGTCCAAGTCGGGGGGAAACAAAAGGGGGAGGGCACGTGGGGAAACATGACATAAAAGTATTCAAACAACGTCAGAAAACTTGATAATTAAAACATTAGGCTGTCATATGCCTCTCTCCCCCCACCACAGACCAAGAAGGGTTCGATTTCCAGGCAGTCTGGAACAGGAGACTTGTAGTGCTTCTCTGACCTCTCCAGGAAGGAGACTGGAGAAATGGGGGGAACTTTTCCCTCTTTCGTATCTCCCTGAGATATGCTCCTGCTGGTGCTAGAAGGCCCAGGTTTAAGACTGGTTACCAGTCCCAATATGCAGGGCCAGATTTAGGTTTGATGAGGCCCTAAGCTACTGAAGGTAATGGGGCCCTTTATAGGTCCAGCTGTCCTTTGTCAACAACAAATTGCCGCTGTTTTTTGTGTTGAATATATGCTATATGGTAATTTATGGACCTGATAGGTATCTAAAGCCATTTGCACATAACAAATAGGAGCCTACACAACACCAAACACTGTCGCTGTATGTAGGTTTTATTTTGTTTTTTATCTTATATTTTGGAAATGTACATCCAGTGGTTTTTTCCTTTAAATTTTCTTGGGGCTCCCAAGAGAGTGGGGCCCTAAAGCTATAGCTTGTTTAGCTTATACGTAAATCCGGGACTGCCAATGTGTTATTGTTACAGTGTGTGTATGTGCACCTGATTCGGGCGGATGTCCTTTTTTCCTGAAATATACCCACATCTTACGGAAAGGGGAAGCGTTTTCCCTCCATTTTGTTTAACTGCTCCACATACATGCTCCAACCCTAAACCCTCCCTCCACAATGTTCACTATAAACCAGGCACGTCCAACAGGTAGATCGTGATCTACCGGTAGATCACTGGACATCTGTGGTAGATCACTGGTAGATCACTGGCTCCCCTCAAAGAAGCTCAACAACTTTGATATGAACGGTTTTTTAGGGGTTCAGGTCAAAGTTGTTGAGCTTCTTTGAGGGGAGCCAGTGATCTACCACAGACTTCCAGTAATCTACCGGTAGATCACGATCTACCTGTTGGACGTGCCTGGTCTAAATCATTGATTTCGGAGGCATTGTGTTCAGGGGCACTGATTTTCAAAAATCCTAATGATTTAAATCACTGACTTTAAAATCACGGTGATTCAAGCCATTGATTTTGAAATCATGATTTTCAAAAAAAAAATCTGTGATTCATCATGATCTAAATCACAGATTTTTTAAATTGTCATGATTTGGATCATTGATTTCAAAATCATCATAAAATAGATGGCTGATTTTTAAAATCACCATGATTCAAATCAATGATTTCAGAACCACCGTGATTGAAACCACTGATTCAAAAATCATCATGATTTGAATAGCTGATTTTAAAATCGCAACGATGCGAATCTCCCACTTCGAAATCATCATGATCCAAAATCACTGGTTTTTTTAGAATCACCATGCTTTAGACCAGGCACATCCAACAGGTAGATCGTGATCTACCAGCAGATCACTGGACGTCTGTGGTAGATCACTGGTAGATCACTGGCTCCCCTCAAAGAAGCTCAACAACTTTGACCTGGACCCCTAAAAAACGGGCTTTCCTCCCTAAAAAAAGCTCAACAACCTGAACCCAAAAAAATGGGGTAGATCACTGCCTGTTTTTAACTCTGTGAGTAGATCGCAGTCTCTTGGGAGTTGGCCACCCCTGCTATAAACTATATGCAGACCAATTGTCATTCTCCCGCTGCCTGCCTTCCTTTTACAATCCTTTCTTCCTTAACCGACACCGTTAACATTCCCCGTCTCTGATTCTCTCAGCCGCAGGCTACATTTATGAACTCCGAGTCTACTGAATTTCTGTCTTCTTCAACGCCTTTCCCAACCCCCAAGGTGGAACTGGGGGCTGGCCACATTAAACAACTGAGAAATCCAGGATCCTACAAGAGCTGCAATTTGACAGCAGCGTGTCAACTGCCCCCGCCCACCCTAAAATAAGATGGAGCTGCAAAAGAAAGCAGCTATTGCCTTGGGCATTCAGTGCGAACCCAGAGGTTCGCTGTCTTGAGATGAGCTGCTATAGGGTCCTCCTATTGCAATCCCCTAAACTTTCTGCAAGTCTGGAGTGAAGCGTTCACTAGATAGCAGCAAGCTCTGCTCGCCCTCATGCATATTATTGAGAACGCAGCATTACTGTCTGAAACAATTACTGCTTGCTTCCCAACATGCGTTGCACAGAAGAAAGCATCTTCAGTCTGGGTTATAAACTGCTTGAAAGGTTCAAGGTAATAATAATAATAATAATAATAATAATAATAATAATAATTTTTATTTGTACCCCGCCCTCCCCGGCTAAGCCGGGCTCAGGGCGGCTCACACCACCAAAATCACAATAAAACATGAAACACAAAAGAAAGAACAATTAATTAAAATACAGAGGTAAAGGTAAAGGGACCTCTGACCGTTAGGTCCAGTCGTGACCGACTCTGGGGTTGCGGCGCTCATCTCGCATTATTGGCCAAGAGCCAGCGTACAGCTTCCGGGTCATGTGGCCAGAATGACTAAGCCGCTTCTGGCAAACCAGAGCAGTGCACAGAACCGCCGTTTACCTTCCCGCAGGGGCGGTACCTATTTATCTACTTGCACTTTGACGCGCTTTCGAACTGCTAGGTTGGCAGGAGCTGGGACTGAGCAACGGGAGCTCACCCCGTCGCAGGGATTCGAACCGTCGACCTTCTGATCGGCAAGCCCTAGGCTCCGTGGTTTACGTCAGAGAAAACTTTAGTCTATATGTGAAAGGCTGCAGCACTTATCGTTTTGAAATACTGTTGACTTTGGCAATGTGCAGGATTGCATGGGGTCTATTTCACAACTACAGGCATCTCTGAATTTATATGTGTCGAATTGACATGTGAGCATGTGCTCACTCATCACACCGAACCTGGAAGTCACTTTAAAAATGGTAAGAACGGCCCCCCAATGAACTTTTTTGTTGAAACGTGGCATAGAAAGATTCAAGCAGAGTATACAGCTAATGAATCATTGTATAGGTTGCATCTGAATTCTTGCCCATAGAACTCTTGAACCAAGATCTTACCTTAGCAAGGAAAATTATTAATCAAAGACTGGACGACATAGAGTGGCAGCGTAATCTTATGCTTGGTGGGGGGGCTATGTTCCCCGCGTCAGTAGGGAGTTATTTCTCCAACTCATGTGCCATCTTACCTATTATCCCTTTCTATTGCTAGTCATCGTTTTGCCTTTATCAAAGCACGTTTTAATGTTTTCCCTTCGAATTCCCTTTTTCATAGATGTTCTAGGGGCCAACTCTCGGTTTTATGTTCCTGTGATAATAGATCGAACGAAACACTTCACCATATAGTATTTATATGTCCTTTATATTGTGTTGTCCGGAAGAACTTACTGTTACCATTAATCCACAAGTTGCCTGGACTATTCCTGTTCCCTTTGTTTATCTGAGTAGCCTTCCTTCTACAGAAGCAGGCCAACTGCTGCATCAGGCGGACTGCTCCTCTACTTTAATTCTCTTACTTTTTCTACTGATTTGGGGAAATTTATTGCTCATCTCTCTCCTTGAAATTTATTTACATATACTGTGATCCCTCGACTTGCGAGAAACCCGACTTCCGTATTTTTCGAGTTACGAGGGATCAAAGCGGTTGCCGCTTCCGAATTTTTTCGACTTCTGATCGGAAGCCGCGGCCGCTTTAGATGCGGTTTTTTCGAGTCCCGAAGGTTTTTTCGACCTACGAATGCGTTCTCCAATGCATTCCTATAGGGACTCGACTTACGATTTTTTCGACTTACGAGGAATCCGTCGGAATGGATTACCTTCGTAAGTCGAGGGTCCACTGTACGTGAATTTCGCGAACGTAATATCGCAAAGAAAACCCAGCAACCACCTCCTACAGCAGGGAAACTCAGAGAGATGGCTTTTCCATCTTCCACAACTAGTATTATTTGTGTTTTTAATGGTTTGTTTGCTATTTTTATTGCCGTTGCTTTGAGATGCTTGTGTAGAAGGTGGTTAATATACTAATGCTACAAATAATGATGATTTGTATTCCTATTCAACATAAGGTAAAGATAAAGGTAAAGGACCCCTGGACAATTAAGTCCAGTCAAGGACGATTATGCAGTGCTCATCTTGCTTTCAGGCCGAGGGAGCCGGCGTTTGTCCACAGCTTTCCGGGTCATGTGGCTAGCATGGCTGAACCGCTTCTGGCACAATGAAATACCGTGACAAGTGCCACAGCGCATGGAAACACCGTTTACCTTCCCACCACAGCGGTGCCTATTTATCTCCTAGTGCTGACGTGCTTTTGAACTGCTAGGTTGGCAGGAGTTGTGACCGAGCAACGGGAGCTCACCCCATAGCGGGGATTCAAACTGCCGACCTTCTGATCAGCAAGCCCAAGAGGCTCAGTGGTTTAGACCACAGCGCCACCCATGTCCGCTCTATTTTTATTGACGTTGCCTTGAGATGCTTGTGTAGAAGGTGGCTAATATAGTAATGCTACTACTAATAATATTTTGTATTGTTATTCAACATACCTCTGTCTTGCCCATTACTGCCCAGTACCAGGCCATTCACAACGGTGCTTCCAACTTCAACTTCTTTGCATTCTGAAAGAAGAGCAGAAATGATCAGTACAACATTCTCATGCTGAATCCACAAGGCCAGCAAGGTGTCCGAGGTGCCCACTGTATACGGAAGATGCAAGAGCAAGAAAGAGGAAACAGAATTTGAGCATGATGTCCCGTGCAATGGGTACCCTAATTCACGGAAGGGACACTCAATAGAAATGCAAAATGTCTGCCTTAATATTGGAACATACCATAAAATCACTTAATCGGTCGTTTCCAAAAGATCACACTCATTGCTCACATTCATTCAATCTCTCCCGCTCAGAGTTTCCAAGATCTTTCCCCTTCTTTTCCCGAGAGGCGTTGTGCCCTTAATTATTAAAGGTTGATGGGACAGGTAAAGCACAGCCTTCCTCACCTACAACCACCCTAATCAGCAAAATTCTGAACCTGTTGCACAGCTGCCTTCCACGCAGCCGTTAAAAGGCACAGAGCATATTTCAGGCAAAGGACTGAGATGAGATCATTCCAGATTGAGTCGGCAAAGGAAGTACAGTCATAACCTCAGGTTGAGTTCGCTGCGGGTTGCATTCGCTACGGGATACGAACACGCCAAACCTGGAAGTATCGGAACGGGTTACTTCCGGGTTTCAGCATGCACGCATGCACCGAAGCACCGAATCGCGCTGCACACATGCGCAGATACGGTGCTTCAGGTTGCTGTCTTTTCAGGTTGTTGTATTTTCATGTTGCGAATAATAATAATAATAATAATAATTTTTTATTTGTACCCGGCCCATCTGGCCGGGTCTCCCCAGCCACTCTGGGCGGCTTCCAACAAATATTAAAATACATCAAAATCACAAGTTAAAAACTTCCCTGAACAGGGCTGCCTTCAGGTATTTTCTGTATGTAGGATAGTTGTTTATCACTTTAACCTCTGATGGGAGGGCGTTCCACAGGGTGGGCGCCACTACCGAGAAGGCCTTCTGCCTGGTTCCCTGTAGCTTTGCTTCTCGCAGTGAGGGAACCGCCAGAAGGCCCTCGGCACTGGATCTCAGTGTCCGGGCTGAACGGTGGGGGTGGAGACGCTCCTTCAGGTATACAGGACCGAGGCCGTTTAGGGCTTTAAAGGTCAGCACCAACACTTTGAATTGTGCTCGGAAACGTACTGGGAGCCAATGTAGTTCTCTCAGGACCGGTGTTATGTGGTCCCAGCGGCCACTCCCAGTCACCAGTCTAGCTGCCGCATTCTGGATTAATTGTAGTTTCCAGGTCACCTTCAAAGGTAGCCCCACGTAGAGCGCATTGCAGTAGTCCAAGCGGGAGATAACCAGAGCATGTATCACCCTGGCAAGACAGTATGCAGGCAGGTAGGGTCTCAGCCTGCGTACCAGATGGAGCTGGTAGATAGCCGCCCTGGACACAGAATTAACCTGCGCCTCCATGGACAGCTGTGAGTCCAAAATGACTCCCAGGCTGTGCACCTGGTCCTTCAGGGGCACAGTTACCCCATTCAGGACCAGGGAGTCCCCCACACCCGCTCGCACCCTGTCCCCCAAAAACAGTACTTCTGTCTTGTCAAGATTCAACCTCAATCTGTTAGCCGCCATCCATCCTCCAACCGCCAACCTCCGGAACGGATCCCGTTCAAAACCAGAGGTACCACTGTACATTAAGGAGGAGGGGACTAACTGAAGCAGGGCAGTGGTGACTGATTATCTGATGAGTTCAGTTCAGGGTTCTTGTAGTAATGCAAAACCCTTTGGGTAGCAACAACAGAAGTGAGTGTGTGTGTGTGTGTGTGTGTGTGTGTGTGAGAGAGAGAGAGAGAGAGAGAGAGAGAGAGAGAGAGTGCTTGGGCAGAAGAGTACTATCCTTACTGGTGAGCGAGAACAAACAAAATAGGGAAAGAAGGAAGGAGAGAAGAATAATTTTCTGGCATTCTCCAAGGACTCTTGCAACAGCTCCCGTCTTCTCCGAGGGCTGCCTTGTTCTCCTTTCCACACACAGTCTTCTAAAGCCAGACTAACCAGCCCCTTAACTTTTGCCCAAAGCCAAATTCTCGTGAAACAAATTGTGGAGTAAATGCTCAGAGGAGGTTTATCTCCCCCCCCACCCCCCAGTATCGAGGTACCTCCACTCCAGCAGCTGTAAGGAGAACAGAATCTCTTTGTAGAGAAGCTGCTCTTAACATATTTGAAACAAGCTCTAATTTAGGGTCAGGTGGCATGATCTGATGTACAATCCCGATATAATCCCAAACGTCAGCAGAATGTCTTGACACCTTTACAAGTTCGCGGCAAGTGTATGGGGAGCATTTCCTTTTGCATCCCCCTCCAGCAAAAGGGAGCATCTCATTTTGATTTAGCCAAGATTAATCAAGATTCAGGCAAGATTCAGGACCATGGAGAGCAATTCAGAGCTACAGTAGTTCTTCACACACCCAAGTGTTGGTAACGGAGGAATGTTGTCTCAGCAAAGAGCCGCAGTTATCTGAAACCTTATTAAAGTTCCAGCAAAGCCTGTTCTTTAGTTGGCCCCATCTCCAAAGTGAAATTGTCTGTCCTCTTTTAATTCTTCCCTCCTATTGAAAATGAATTTCAACAGGGAAAAATGTAGGGTTCTGCACTTAGGCAGGAAGAACCAGATGCACAAATATAGGATGGGGGACACCTGGCTTACTAGCAGTACATGTGAAAAGGATCTAGGGGTCTTGGTGGACCACAAGTTTTAACATGAGATCAACAGTGTGATGCAGCAACAAAAAAAGCTAATGCTATTCTAGGCTGCATCAACAGAAGTATGGTGTCCAGATCAAGGGAAGTAATAGTCCCACTCTATTCTGCCTTGGACAGACCACACCTGGAATGCTGTGTCCAATTCTGAGCTCCACAATTTAAGAAGAATGTTGACAAGCTAGAACGTTTGCAGAGGAGGGGAACCAAGATGATCAAGGGTCTGGAAACTAAGCCTTATGAGGAACGCTTGAAGGAGCTGGGTATGTTTAGCTTGGAAAAGAAGAGACTGAGAGGAGATATGATAGCCATCTTCAAATATCTCAAAGGAAGCAGTAACATGGTTGTATTCTCCTGTTCTGGAGGGTAGGACATGAACCAATGGCTATAAGTTACAAGAGAGGAGATTCCAATTAAACATTCGGGGAAAACCTTCTGATAGTAAGAACTGTTTGGAAGTGGAACAGATTCCCACGAGAGGTGGTGGACTCTCCTTCCTTGGAGGTTTTTAAGCAGAGGTTGGATGGCCCTCTATCAGGGATGGTTTAGCTGAGATTCCTGCATTGAAGGGGGTTGGACTAGATGACTCTTGGGTCCCTTCCAACTCTACAATTCTACGATTCTATGGTTCTGTAATTGCTGCTTCAAACAGGCTGGGAAGGTGTAATCTCTTCTGCAGACATCCTCAAAGTCCAAGGATGGTAGAAGAATCATGCCCTCAGGCTAGGAGAGCATGGGAGGTGGTAGTGAAACATTGCTAATAACCATCTGACTATTTTTGAGACACATTCCTGAGAAGCTAATAGGTAATAATAATAATAATAAATTTCATTTATACCCTGCCCTCCCCAGCCAAGACTGGGCTCAGGGCGGCTAACACCAAGTATAAAAACAATTGATTAAAAGCAAGATTAAAATACATTAAAGTGCAACCTCATTTCAGTAGAAACTCAAATCAAAAACTATTTGGGGAAGAAACCGTCAAATCTTCACCAAGGCCAACTATCCAAACTGGTCCTACATGGGCCAGAAAAATGCCAGGGAAGTCCCCAAATAGGAGTTCCATCACAGGAGGAAAAAGGAAAGAGGGGGGAGGGGATCAAATTGATTACAAGCCAAAGGCCAGGCAGAACAGCTCTGTCTTACAGGCCCTGTGGAAAGAAATCAGATCCTGCAGGGCCCTGGTCTCATGAGACAGGGCATTCCACCAGGTTGGAGCCAGTGTTGAGAAGGCCCAGGCTCTGGTTGAGGCTAATCTAACTTCCTTAGGGCCTGAGACCCTTAAGCTATTGTTATTCATGGACCTTAATAATAATGATAATAAGTGAGGGAACCGCCAGTAGGCCCTCGGCGTTGGATCTCAGTGTCCAGGCTGAACGGTGGGGGTGGAGACGCTCCTTCAGGCATACAGGACCGAGGCCGTTTTAGGCTTTAAAGGTCAGCACCAACACTTTGAATTGTGCTCGGAAACGTACTGGGAGCCAATGTAGATCTCTCAGGACTGGTGTTATGTGGTCCCAGTGTGGGGCATACCAGGTCCTCTGTGGGGCATACCAGGAGAGACGGTCCCATAAGTACGAGGGTCCTAAGCCGCATAGGGCTTTAAAGGTCAGAACCTTTATGTGCATTCATGAGTATTGTGTATGCCTCAAAGAAGATGAAGAAGAAGAATAACTGTCAACCCTCCCCTTTTTTTGTGGGAAACTCCCTTATTCCAATGCCATTTCCCGCTGCTATCCCAGATTGTTGATATCCCTTAAATTTTCTGGATTTCAAAGGAAGCAGCTCCTCTCCCTCCCTGCCGGCCAGGGAGGCTCCTCAGCTGCGTTGCTTGGCTGCCAATAAGGAGTCTGAGACCGACTGGGGGCGGAGCTTGCATGCCTTGTGCAGCCAGACCCTCACACCCAACCAGACAGACAGCCTGCCTGCCGTCTATGCGCTCGCTCTTTTGCTCACCCGTTCCCACGCAGCCTCTGGAGCACAGGGTGGTGAGGCTACTTGGTGCCATTGCACCGCCCTCGCGGCATCCCTTATTTTCAAATCCGAAAGTTTGAAAAAATCCCTTATTTTCAAATCCAAAAGTTGACAGCTATGAGAAGAAGTGGAAGAGGAAGAGGAAGAGGAAGAAGAAAAGGAAGAAGAAGAAATCACTCTGGAGTTGCATGCCCTCCAAACATCCGGGAGGTTGTGAAAATTAATTACACTGGCACCAGGTGATGAGAGTACATGAATGGGAGACATAAGAAGGGCTCAGGTGATTCAAGCCCAAAACCTGGCCCTCTGTTCTCAGGGTGGCCAGTTAAATTCCATGGAAAACCCACAAGCAGATCCCCACCAATTGTTAATCAGAGTCACAGTGCTTCTGACAGTGGGCAAATGAGAACACCGCTGATTTGAAAAGATTACCAGGGAGCTTAAATCGCTGTGAGCTTACATCACAACCAACAGCTTAAGGCTTCCACCTTTAACACATTTCTGTTAGCGGCTGCAAAATCTGCACCAAGGTACACAAAGCGTTAACTCAGCAAAAAAAACAACCATAGTGTAATTTGAGCAGACTTGCTAATATTGCTCTTTCCCTGCAGGAGAGAAATGAGAAAGCCAGTTTCCACTTTCCTTCTTCCTGATCTGGTGAGTTCAATCATGGAGACAGTTATACTGTGCTGAGACTTCAGACTTGCAGCAGCAGCCTCCAACCTCTAGCCGAGGAATGTTCTGGGACCTCAAAATCAAGCTCGGCTAATAAATTAGATGCTTTGGAGATCAAGGGCACAACCCGCATTTTGCCCATGAGTATAAACAGCAGCTTAAAGGAGAACCCACACTCACAGTTTATGTCCACTTCTTGCAGAAGATAAGAATATGGCTTAAAATATTTGCATGCTTAGGGAAATGTCTTATTTGACATCTGAGGCAGGCCTTGCCAGACTTGTTGTTGATCTTCTGGGCTTTTTGGGAATTCTAGGTCAGCTGCGTTCCAAGAAGAAAAACTGTCAACATCTAGTCAACATCAGGTTTCCTGCCCTTGATCTAACTACTCCGTAAGGATGCTGCTCCTGGAAGCTAGGTATGTAGGTATCGGTCAAATGTGATACCTGATGTTACTCCTAGAATACTGGGATGGTTCTTTGCATTGCTTCCGGCAGAATATGTTATGGTTACCAGACGTCCCTGTTTCCCGGGGACAGTTCCCGGATTTACAAATCTGCCCCTGGACAAAATCCGTCCCCGGAATGTCCCTGGATTTCATTTAATGTCCCCGGATTTATATTTTAAGTGTTGCAGATTTATTACCGTGTTTCCCCTATTTTAAGACACCGTCTTATATTTTTTTCCCCCTCAAGAAAACGCACTATGGCTTATTTGAGGGGATGTCTTATTTTTATTACGTAAGCACGCCTGCAACGCAATGTTATGCTGGGCGGGGGGACATGCTCACCGAGATCCCTGGGCATTGTACCCCCACTTCAAGTACCAGCCTATCTATCAACTCTTTCTATTGCTAGTCATCGTTTTGCTTTTATTAAAGCACGGTTTAATGTATTCCCCTCAAACGTCCTTTTTCATAGATTTTCTAGGGGCCAAGTTTCGGTCTTACCGGTAGTAGGGAATGAATGTTGCGTGATTGGTTCAACGGCACAAGACACATCATATGGGGGAAATGGCGGGCGCCACGGCAGCAAGCAGCTCCTGAAGCCAGCCAGAGCCGGGGCCCAGAGGAAGAACGCATGATAGAGGAGACAACAATATTACCGTATTTTTCGCTCCATAAGACGCACTTTTTTCCTCCTAAAAAGTAAGGGGAAATGTCTGTGCGTCTTATGGAGCGAATGCATGGTCCCTGGAGCCAAATTGCCTAGGGGCCAAAAGCAGATTGTGCTCTTTTTTTTACAAAGAGAGAAGAGGGTGTTGAAAGGAAGCCGCTGAACAGCTGTTTAGCAAGCGATCGGGGAGAGAGATAAGGCTCCCTTTCCAGCCCCACCCCCTTGCCCAGGCCTCCGTTGTTGAATGCAGAAGGAGGCTGTTTGTTTCCCCAGCGACATGTGACTGGCTGATTAGATTATCCGTCTGGAAACTGTAGAAATGGCTCCCTTTCCTGTAGGACTAGAAGCTGCAAACGGTGAGTTGAACCCCATAAAAACGGGGCTTTTCCTCTTTGAAAAAGAAGCTGCGCCACTTTCAGCTGATCCTCAAAAAAGCAAGGCTTTTCCTTTTGCAAAAAAAGCTGCACCACTTTGAGCTGATCCTCAAAAAACCAGGGCTTTTTCTTTTGCAAAAAAAGATGCACCACTTTGAGCTGATCCTCAAAAAAACCAGGGCTTTCCCCCTTTCCTCCTCTAAAAACTAGGTGCATCTTATGTTCAGGTGCGGCTTATGGAGCGAAAAATACGGTACTTCTTAATTTTTTAAAAATATATATATATTAAAAACTTTTTTTCCCCTTTAAAAAAAAGAACTGTCCCCAGATTCTCTGGAAAAAATCTGGTAACCTTAGAATACGTCATTCACGAGAGGACAAGAGGTGGAAGAAAAATACAGGGAGAGCCAACTTACCAGAAGTCATGGTGCCAGAGGATCTCGGCTTTTCCACATGCGAATTCGGATCCTCTCTGTGAAATGAAAGACAGGAAAGGTCACAAGTTTATGTCAGTAGACAGGGGCAAAGATGACCAGCCTGGACAGCTCAGTTGGTTAGAGCATGGTGCTGATCATGCCAAGGTTGCAGGTTCGATCACTGCATGGGACAGCTGCATATTCCTGCACTGCAGGGGGACAGACTAGAGGATCCGCAGGGTCCCTTCCAACTCTACAGTTCCATGTTTCTATGCCTACAACAACTAATATAACGTTTTGCCTTTCTACAGTAGGCTAGCTTCTACGAGCAAGAGACACACAGAGAAGATAAGAAGAAGAGTTTGGATTTGATATTCCGCTTTATCACTACCCGAAGGAGTCTCAAAGCGGCTAACATTCTCCTTTCCCTTCCTGCCCCACAACAAACACTCTGTGAGGTGAGTGAGGCTGAGAGACTTCAGAGAGAAGTGTGACTAGCCTAAGGTCACCCAGCAGCTGCACGTGGAGGAGCGGGGGGACTCCAACCCGGTTCACTAAGTTCACTAAACCTATGTCAGCAGTAGGGACACGGGTGGTGCTGAGGGTTAAACCACAGAGCCTAGGGCTTGCCAATTGGAAGGTCGGCGGTTCGAATCTCCGTGACGGGGTGAGCTCCCGTTGCTCGGTCCCAGCTCCTGCCCACCTAGCAGTTCGAAAGCATGTCAAAGTGCAAGTAGATAAATAGGTACCGCTCCGGCGGGAATGTAAATGGTGTTTCCGTGCACTGCTCTGGTTTCGCCAGAAGCGGCTTAGTCATGCTGGCCACATGACCCGGAAAAACCGTCTGCGGACAAACGCCGGCTCCCTCGGCCAGTAAAGCGAGATGAGCACCGCAACCCCAGAGTCGTTCGCGACTGGACTTAACTGTCAGGGGTCTTTACCTAGTGTTAATGCCCAGTTAAGAGTGAAGAACATGGTTGCTTCCACTGCAAACGTTTTGCTCCCCTTTGCAGCCCTAGCCCCAAATCACTGAGCAATCAAATCACATTCAACAAAGCCATAGCTTAAAGCGACATCATTTTGCTGCCAGAGTTGCCCACAGCTGCGACTCCATTACATCAATACTGGGGCCTTTGGGGACAAGCTGCTAAGAAGCAAACTAAAGGAATGTTCTGGTCTGTTTTCCCCCTGGAAAACACCGAATAATAAGAGAGGGAGATGTTGTTGGCGTCCCCATTTCTGCCGATAAAAGAATGCATTCACTTTTGTCCCATTCATTCCTGGCCCTCTGACAGCGTTGCTGCATCTCAGTATCCTGGTCCTGAACACATAATGGAAGAGTTATAGACTTGTGGTTAAAATGTGGCTTTGGTGGCAGATGGTCTTTCCTCCTTTCGCTGGAGTTTTGTTGCTGGTTAAATGAACAATGGGAATATATTCTTAAATTACTTTCAGCTCGCAGCCTATCCGCTGGTGGACGTCTTGTGAGTTAGCAGGGGGTTTTTGTACCCCAAAGTACAACTTCCTATCATGGGGACTATCCCCCCCTCCTGTAAACAAAAACCAACTGAGCATAAAAACACCAAACCTTTTTTTTTGGGGGGGGGGGGTGGAGGCTTACACTATCTACCCCAAAACAAAATAAAAAAATCCTTCCAGTAGCACTTTAGAGACCAACTAAGTTTGTTCTTGGTATGGGCTTTTGTGTGCATGCACACTTCTTCAGATACACTGAAACAGAAGTCACCAGACCCTTATATATAGTGAGAGGGTGGGGAGGGGTATTACTCAGAGGGGTGGTGGGAATGGGTGATAGGCTGAGAGCTGTGGTATCAGCCTATCAGTGTATCTGAAGAAGTGTGCATGCACACGAAAGCTCATACCAAGAACAAACTTAGTTGGTCTCTAAGGTGCTACTGGAAGGATTTTTTTTATTTTTTATTTTGTTTTGACCATGACAGACCAACACGGCTACCTACCTGTAACATTATCTACCCCAATTAAGGTTTAAACAGAGGTTGAGTCTGGCAGACACTGGTCTGCTTCACACAGGCAAACAGCCAAGGTAAAAATTGTTGTAAACCTTTTTTTTTCCCTTTTAATTGCAGACCAGTCTGAACTACGAAATCCAAAGCACGCGTAAATTATAGTGATCAGCAACTAGATTGGTAAGGAGAAAATGTATAAAGTTCTTTATATGTGATACTATCTAACTGTAACAATTAGTCTGCTATTCAATCTGTAATAGGACAATGCCATGTAAAAATATCAGCCACATTGTATTGCAAACCTCTACAACAACCCTATAAAGTAGGTCAGTAGTTTGTTCCTGTATTGCCGCTGGAGGACTGCCTAAGCCTGCCTAACAGGTTAATGACAGAGGCGAGGTCTGAATTTGGGACGGCCCAAGTTGACGGATCAGTGCGCTTGCCATTATGACAACAAAAATCCTGCAACAGAAATGACACACCTCCAGGCATCTCACAAGTCTCCTCGCATAACCCTCACCAATCCTTTGGATGTGGGATAGCTATAGACCTTTGTAGCTCTGACCAGCTTCAAGCCTTCTTAAAAAAAAACACAAATCAGAAACTCTCTCAACAACAGCTGCAGTTCAGCAATGCCTCAAAACCAGGATGGGACTAGAAATTAAACTATACGACGCAGGCTGGTCGATACGGCACCCGCATCAATGCAAGAGGCCAGAAATATATACAGTGGTGCCTTGGTTCTCAAACTTAATCCGTTCCGGAAGTCCGTTCCAAAACCAAAGCGTTCCAAAACCAAGGCACGCTTTCCCATAGAAAGTAATGCAAAAGGGATTAATCCGTTCCAGACTTTTAAAAAACAGCAAACTGACGTGGATTTTACTATCTAACGAGACCACTGATCCATAAATTGAAAGCAATAAACTATGTACTGCAGTCACACAATCAATCAATCAATAGCTGAACTGGGTTCCACACAGTCACAAAAACAAAAAAGCAAAGTAAATAGCAAAAACAGACAGACCTCAGCGTAACACTCAAAACGGAAGTGTGGCACTCAAACCGGAAGCGTAACACTCAAAACGGAGCATGTTCGGCTTCCGAAAAAAATTCGCAAACCGGAACACTTACTTCTGGGTTTGCAGTGTTTGGGTTCCAAGTTGTTTGAGTACCAGGGCATTTGAGAAGCAGGTTACCACTGTACTAGAGAGCCAAAATTGGACCCTCTGCCCCCTTACCTTTGGTCAGGTTTTTCTACCAGAGCAGGTGCCATATTCTGCACTCCTCATTTCAACTGGGGCCGAGAGAGTTATCACCCCAAGTCTGTATGTGTCCTGCTTGGCTGAAGTGTAGGAAGAACTGGCATCAGAAAACCGTCTTCCTGTCCTTCCGACACCTTTAAATACTCCATCCCACCCCCGGCTGTGCTTTATAATTAGAAGAGCTCATCTGAGTCATGTCACTGGCCTCTTCCTGCAACCAGCCTCGTCCTCCTCCTCCTCCCAGCCTGCCTGGCACAGTCCCCCTCTCACTTGGACATCAGCCAGAACCGCAATTCTTTTCGGCAGATCGGGGTGGAATCCGGTGGAGAGGGACTCGCCGGCTCTAAGAGGAGGAAAGTGGGGAAGATGCCCTTTGCAGAAACAGTCGGCTGAATGAAACCTGCCGTGCCGCATGAGGAAAACAGGGAAGATCAACCGAATGTCGTCATTTTCAAATAACCAGCATCTTTACTATACATGCCACCCATTCCAGCTCAACTGGGCAGGGATCACACCAGCTGTCAGACAAATATTTCTACAGTCGTCAACAGTGGCTCAGTAGGAGGGCGGCTGTGGGGGGTTTTTCCTCCCTAGTTGGGGAATTCGGGGTGGGTTGTTCCCCCCCGCCCCCAGTAAATTTTCTGCAGTACTTGGGCCAGTCACCATCTCCCGGCCTAACCTACCTCGCAGGGTTGTTGTGAGGGCTCAATGGAGGTGGAGAGAGAGGAAGAAGCCTGTACACATCGAACTCCGTGGGGGAAGTTGGGACATAACTAACATTAAATAAATGAACAGGAAATGGAAACGGCCGGAGCCTTTAGCTCGCAGTCTCTCTCTGCAGAATTTAAATTGCAAATATCTTCAAAGGGGCCGAGGAGAGAAGAATTGACAGCAACCACGGCAGGGCCACGTTAATCCAAGGAAGAATCGGGACCGCCCGGACCAGAGGAAAATTCCCTGCATGGGAATAACTTCCACGTAGGAAACTTGTGCTTCTGTACTCAAAATCTTCAGTGGGTGTTTGACACATGGCAAAATATTTCTGCTTCACCGCATGCTCATGGGGAAGAATCAGCTACTAGTCGTAGCTTGCCTCTGTGTACATTGGGAGGCACGTATACATTCACCTGACATGACAAAAATGCAGGCAGGATTCTCACGCTGCCTTATGCAGAAGTGACTTGGTCCTCGTGCGATGTGACTCTCGGCATAAGCCTCAACAAGCTTTGAGCACACTAAGCCCCTGCTATCTTAACCCACTGCAGACCTAAGCCACTTTTTAAGGCCTACAACGCAATCCTCTTAGATGCCGGTGGGAGTTGCAGTACTAGCCTAAGCGTCCAACCAGCTGCCCACCACCCACAAGGGGCCAGCCTTGACATACCTGACCGGTGCTTCTCAAGCTTAGGCCCCTAGCTGTTGTTGGACTACAACTCCCATCGTCCCAAGCTAGCAGGACCGGTGGTCAGGGGTGATGGGAGTTGTAGTCCAATGACAGCCGGGGACCCAAGTTTGAGAAACACTGTTAGACCGAATGATGCCTTGGCCTTAGAACTTGCTCCTCCATCCAAGCAACCTGTCCCTCACGGTGGGGATCATCTGCCCACGTTCTGTTTCCTTGGACCTTGACTCCTGCCTGGTGGTGACTATGTAGGAGCCTTTGCTTGCCAAGCTGGGACTCTGCTTTGGGCTGACTTTGCACCAGCATTTGTGGCTGCTATCGGAAGACATTGCGTTGTCAGGGATGAGCTGGCGTACGGCAAAGAAAGAGGAGATGGCCTAAACCAGGGGTAGGCAACCTAAGGCCCGTGGGGCTGAATCCGACCCAATTGCCTTCTCAATCCAGCCCGCAGATGGTCCGGGAATCAGTGTGTTTTTACATGAGTAGAATGTGTCATTTTATTTAAAATGCATCTCTGGGTTATTTGTGGGACCTGCCTGGTGTTTTTACATGAGTAGAATGTGTCCTTTTATTTAAAATGCATCTCTGGGTTATTTGTGGGACCTGTCTGGTGTTTTTACATGAATAGAATGTGTCCTTTTAATTAAAATGCATCTCTGGTTTATTTGTGGGGCATAGGAATTTGTTCATATTTTTTTCCAAAATATAGTCCAGCCCACCACATGGCCTGAGGGATGGTGGACCGGCCCACGGCTGGAAAAGGTTGCTGACCCCTGGCCTAAACTGGCTTTTGAATCCTGAATAGTAGTATTTGGTTACGTTCCAGGTAAAAGTTAGGGCTTCTAAGGGGACACGTTTAAAGGTGTTTGGAACACCTCTGGAGCTCCTAAGAAGAATCAGCAAGAATTAGATCAGATACTCGCTTCTTCTACCCTTCCCAAATGATCTTTCCTCATCAATAAATGACATATAATGATGCCCAGAGCATCAACTCTGACTGTCAAGGCACTTGTTCCCTGCAATTCCAACCTGGTAGTGCATTGACACTTGAGAACAGCCGTCAGCTGGACAAACTGGGTGGCCTGCTGCTTATTAGGGGTTTGTAAACAGGCCTGAGACAACTTGTCTTCACGTAGTATAAATGAGGCCTATTAGGATGCCACGAAGGTATGTGCCGTACTCTATGCAAAAATAACAGCAAGAAGACTCCAGAGTGACCCGGGGAGAGATTTAGAAGGGGCAGGCGGAGAGGCGGCAAGAAAAGTCCAACTGCGAAGAAGAGAGGTCTGCATTCCAGCAAGGCTGTCCTTAAGACCTGCCGGTTTCCAAAGCGACGAAGGCACAAACGAGGCTTCCCAGGTGGAAATGCCAACCAGCGGCGGAAGAAGCCTCTTGGGCACTTGGGGCAGCGCGCCCACAGGGACGCAGCACCCATGACAGCCCATCCCACCCGCTGCCTCCTCCCCAAGCTGTAGGGCGGCTGAGGCCCCGCAGAGCGTCACGTCCTTATTGGCGTGGCGGCAATCCACCCAGGGGGGATTTTGTCACCTCCCCTTCAGGGATGGCACCCGGGGTGAGCCGCACCCCCCTTTCTCCGCCACTGATGCCAACCTTAGGGTGAAGATTTATGGGCTTGCTCACTCAGGTCTCCAAACAAAGTTGAGAGATGATGATGATGAAGATGAAGAAGAAGGAGGAATTTGGATTTGATATCCCGCTTTATCACTACCCGAAGGAGTCTCAAAGCGGCTAACATTCTCCTTTCCCTTCCTCCCCCACAACAAACCTTCTGTGAGGTGAGTGGGGCTGAGATACTTCAGAGAAGTGTGACTAGCCCAAGGTCACCCAGCAGCTGCATGTGGAGGAGCGGGGAATCGAACCCGGTTCACCAGATTACGAGTCTACCGCTCTTAACCACTACACTACACCACACTGGCTGGTGTCGTGGTGAAGGCTCCCTCGAAATACAGAGCTTGTTCTTCTTGTTTTATGGGGAAGCTGGTGGAAACGGAAGCCGATACTTTGTAGGCAGCAGGGAAATAAATAAAGACCGAGCTGCCAATTGCTCCGTTGCCAGAAGTGAGCCTTGTTTGCCAGGACTCACAAGATTTAATGCACGAAGGCCAACATTTCTAGGGCTGGTCCTGGGTTGCAATCCTAAACACACCTACTGGGGAGTACATTTCCTGCTGACACCTTATAGTATCATTTTTCTTCTTCTATCCGGTGACAGCCAGGCTGGGGGGGAGAAAAATACGTGGGGTGATGCTGCCTAAGAGAAAGTAGGGGGACAGGACTTGGCTTCCCTTGACTGCATGCCCTTTTAACTGATTCCCTAGAATCATAGAGTTGGAAGAGACCACAAGGGCCATCCAGTCCAACCCCCTGCCAAGCAGGAAACACCATCAAAGCATTCCTGACAGGTGGCTGTCAAGCCTCTGCTTAAAGACCTCCAAAGAAGGAGACTCCACCACCCTCCTTAGCAGCAAATGCCACTGTCAAACAGCTCTTACTGTGAGGAAGTTCTTCCTAATGTTTAGGTGGAATCTTCTTTCTTGTAGTTTGAATCCATTGCTCCGTGTCCGCTTCTCTGGAGAAGCAGAAAACAACCTTTCTCCCTCCTCTATATGACATCCTTTCATATATTTGAACATGGCTATCATATCACCCCTTAACCTTCTCTTCTCCAGGCTAAACATACCCAGCTCCCTAAGCCGTTCCTCAGAAGGCATCGTTTCCAGGCCTTTGACCATTTTGGTTGCCCTCCTCTGGACCCGTTCCAGCTTGTCAGTATCCTTCTTGAACTGTGGTGCCCAGAACTGGACACAGTATTCCAGGTGAGGTCTGACCAGAGCGGAATACAGTGGTACTATTACTTCCCTTGATCTAGATGCTATACTCCTATTGATGCAGCCCAGAATTGCATTGGCTTTCCCCCCCATCATTTTATATGAAACAGGACAGAGAGAGATTGGGAGGGGAACACAGATGTGGTTCTTTCAGTCATGTCTAGTTTAGTCAGAAGCCTTGGGGGGGGGGGTTGGGTCTACTGAATTACTGAAACTTGTGGAGCTTCCCTGACTTCTCAGGGACCTAACTGCGGAAGTGAGCAGGCTTCTGAGAGCTGGAGTTCTTCCTTCTCAACATGGCCCCATGCCCGCTACGCATGTTGCTGTTTCCTTAGGGTCTTCCAGAGCTCTAACGTGCTCCTTGGTCTTCTGGCTGCCCTTGCCTCAGGGCTGCCCCAAAGCTCCTGGTGTCCTGGTAAGTTCAGACACTATGAGACACATGTTAATTCTTCGTATCCTGCTCTGGCCAAACCGGTTTTGCACAGTTCTGTTTTGATTCAAGCTGCGCACAGGAAACGCAAAATTCTACTCTCCACAAAGTGCTGTTTTTCCTCCTGGGGTATGTTGTGCATTTTCAATGCAACAATCATACCTATTGGATAGTGATTATGTCCAGTAGGTGCCTTGGACGCTGGGTGGATAAAAATCAATGATTTTTTTAAAAAAAATAAAAAAAAATCGGTTTTCTTTTATTTAAATCGGATTTTTTTGATTTAAATCGGATTTTTAAAATAAAATGGTTTTGGAGGAAAAATCTTTCTAAATATAGTCTTCTATTTAAGTTACATTGTAGTCCAAAGGCTATTCATCAGGAAATAAGGATTTGTTTTAAGTTTATCAAGTGTGCTAAAACTCAGCCAAGTTTTTTAAAAAAAAGTTTAACCACATCAGTTAACAAACATGGATACACATGCTATCATGTTATTGTTTTAGTTAAATAAATTGTTTAAATGGTTATTAAGGAAATGATTATTTTTCTCCTTCCAATAAAGTACAGCAGAAAAGTTGTCCAAATATAAACAGTTAACTTATGAAACCTCACCATAATTTCATAATTATCTGTCTATGTATTTCTAGTAGTATAACCAAATCAGTAATATTTGATATAACTGTAAAAACTACTCTGAAAATTTATTATTCCAAAAATGAAACTTTCATATGGTTGTAAATATTAAGGTTATACCAGCAAGAATGAGTCTTTCTGTAAAAAAAAATATTTAAACCAAGTCTTACTGACTAGTGATTTAAATTGTGATTTAAATCAATTTGATTTAAATCAAATCCACCCTGCTTGGACGTTCTATGGAAAGGCAGTGACTACATTTAAAATTAATAATAATAATAATAATAATAATTGCAAGCAAATACATTCACAGAGCCTGGGAGTTTCGAACACTGATAACAGCACTACTGTAAATGCCCTGGAATCAGTGTTCGAAACTGCCATTGTTCTAGGTCAGGGGTCGGCAACCCGCGGCTCCGGAGCCGCACGTGGCTCTCTTACACCTTTGCCGCGGCTCCGGGCGCTGTACTGGCTGCGAAGGAGCGAATCAGAGAGGGGGAGGGAAAGGCTCTAAGTACCCCGGCGCTGACTTGCCTCTCTTGCTGCCTTAGTGATCAGCAGCCAAAAAAGGGAAAAAAAGCTCAACAACGCCTTTCTCCCCCTCCCAAAATCTCAATGACAATGGGCAATTGCTCTTGCCGACACACAGCTGGTCACTGTGTGTGTGTGTGTGTGTGTGTGTGTGTGTGTGTGTGTGTGTGTGTGTGTGTGTTGCACGGGCTGTTTCCCCCCTCCCTCATGCAGACGGGATTCATCGTTGCAAGGGAGCTTGGGAAATGGAGTTCCCTGGCATGGTGACTGTAGTTCCTTTGCGAGGGCTGAGGATCCTGAGAAACTTCTTCAGTAATCAAAGAATTCAGGATTTAGTGTGCTCTTGCTAAAGTTTCCAGTGCTACTGCTTACAAAATCAATTAAAATGAATAAAGCAACACAAGAAGAACCATTTTTTTCCACTCCTAAACTGACAAGCTGTTTCTCTGCAAGGAAGGGGAGGTGAGCAGCCCTCTGCCTGAGTGCTAGATGATGGGCCATTTCCCTCACAAAGGACCCATGGGGTTAGAACAAAGGATAGTCCTTAGCTCTACATTAGCCTTGCCTGGCCAGGGCAGGAAACCAGTTTTGCAGAAATGTGTGTCTGGGAGGGGTCAAGGAGAGATGGCACAGGTGTGAGAATTCTCAGGTTACCTCCTCTGACCCTCCCTATTTGTGATGTAGGATGATGTGTCTGGGGGTGGACTGGACTCCAAGGGGGGGATTTCAAAAATCTATATAGGAGCTTGCACACCATTGCTGGGGGTTCCTCCTCCATTTTTGACAGCTGACTGCACGATCCTGTATATATAGCATTAAGGTAAGAAACAATATATGCAGTGTTATATTTGTTTTAAATGTCGCAATGGTTTTGCGGCTCCCAGGTTTTTTTTTTTCTTCGGAAACGGGTCCAAGTGGCTCTTTTTGTCTTAAAGGTTGCACACCCCTGTTCTAGGTGCATTTTGCGACAGGTTAATTTCATTAGCGCAAGCAGTTTCTGGGCTCTGAGCGCAGCAGTGCGCCCAAAATTTCAGATTAAAGCTGCAGAGTGGAAGGAAAGGAGGACCTTTTTCTGCCTCCCCACTTCCAGCTACTCTCTGAAGCCTGGAGAAGAGACCCTCTTAAGAATATTAGGGGGTGGGCAGGGGAAGGACTAGACCATGTGAAAAATGAACATAATATTTTAACCGCAGTTCGTTCATTTTCAGCTTTGTATTACTGGTATAAAAAAGTGCACCTAGACATTCTGTTCCTGCGCCCATAACCTAAGTTTAAGATGTCAGTTAGCTCCTAGCTTTCCTATCTCAGTTTCTAACACTGCCTGGAATGCTATGGAAGCAAAATCGGAAGGAGGGGAGAGAGGAGCACATGCAGAAGAGATCAGTCTGCCCTTCTTTTCCAATTGGTCCTGTATAAACATCTCCCTCCCATAAGGGCTAAGACTCTAAAAAAAGAAACAGGGCCAGCCCAAGACACCTGAGGCAAACCACAAAATGGCACCTGAGGCAAACCACAAAATGGCGTCCCTCCACCCTTCACCAAGGAGGAAAGGGCGAGTAAAGATCTACATCAGGAACAAGACGGATTGGGGGGGAAATCAAACTTGACTGAATCAAACTATGTCATGGCCCCCCACCATTTCCTTCCTAGGGGTGGGAGGAGACCAGCAGCATCTATTCACTGAAAGACTGCTGTAGAGGTGGCATAGGGAGGAGGAGGAGGAGGAGGAGGAGGAGGAGGAGGAGGAGGAGGAGGAGAAGGAGAAGAAGAAGGAGGAGGAGGAGAGGAGGAGGAGGAGGAGGAGGAGAAACACAACAAACACTCTGTGAGGTGAGTGGGGCTGAGAGACTTCAGAGAAGTGTGACTAGCCCAAGGTCACCCAGCAGCTGCGTGTGGAGGAGGGGAGACGCGAACCCAGTTCCCCAGATTACCATATCCATAATTCTAAAACCATAAACCCAAAAATCTTTTATTTATTAATTATCTCGTATTTCACCCTATTCCCATTGGTTCCGAAGCCCAAGCCCATGCTTTCTCATGTCCAGTCTTTCCCCAAATCCAAAGCCAAATCTCCGCATGTGGAATCTTGTCTTTTTTCAACTTTTCTCTTCACTGCATTCCTTTGTTGGTATGATTGATGTTTCTTCTTGCGGCTTTCCTCTTATGTTGTTTGACACCTTTCGTTTTCTTATGTTTAGAAAGTTTAGAAAATTTAGAAAGTTTAGAAAGTATGTCAAGTTTAGAAAGTTTAGAAATTTTCTTCTTGCAGCTGTGTGAGTCTACCGCTCTTAACCACTACACCACACTGGCTCTCTAGGGCAGTGTTTTCCAACCTCCTCGGGGCAACGGCACACCTGCCCCACGAAAAAAATCTCACGGCACACCACCACCACATGCACCCCGACCCGGGGGGCGGGGTGTCCGCGCGCCCTGGCGGGAGGGAGGGGAAGGACCCAGGCGGGCGAAAATGGAGCGGGAGATCAGCGGGCCAGGCGCCCGCCCCCCCTCCAGCGCCCAGCCCCCCGGCAGCACCTCCACCCGGCCCCGAGCGAGCCCGGTGGCACCGGCACCTCCCGCCCGTCCGCAACCGGGGCGGCAGAGGCTGCGGGCGAAGCGCCCGGCAGCCCCGCGAAGGCGGCGGTCGGCGCGGGAAGCCCGGACCGACCCAGAAGACCGGGGCGGCAGAGGCAGCGGGCGAAGCGCCCGGCAGCCTTTAGCGGGGGTCCCCAAGCACTGCAAAGTGGAAGGGCCCACATGCCGAGCAGCCCCTTCCCCGCCTCCCCCCCCACTGCTTCGGTTTCCACGGCCCCCACCCAAGCGAGAGGCCTCCGCTCAGCTCGCCTCCCCCTGCCCGCCGCACTCACCGCTCTGGGCGATGGGCTTCACCCTCGCAGGCTGCAGGCTGGAGCGGCGGCAGCAGAAGCCGAGGAAGAGGAGGAGCAGGAAGCGGCAAAGGAAGCCGAGCTTCGGCGAGGGCCGCTTCGCTCGCTCGCCTGGGCTGCCCGTCCCGCCCCGAGAGCGGCTAAGCGAGAGCCGGGGCGGTTGAATGGGGCGGGATTGTGTGTTGGAGGGGTCCGCTCTGCTTTGTAAACACCAGCCGGAGCTGCCGCATCGCCGATAGGGAGCCGCCTGTATTTACATCGATGTCAACCCCCGTTGAAATTGCTGGTGCCCACGTGTTTGGAGAGGCCTCGCTCGCTCCTGACTCCCTTGAAAACGGGTGCGGCTTTTTGCACCGGGAACGCAAGCCATCATCGCGCTAAATGTGCACAGCGGCTTTTATTCTCCTCCATCGTTAAAGGAGCAGGCGTCACGTCCTAGGCTACGAATTGTGCAGGATTCCGGATTGCCCCAGCCCCTGCCCGGACCGACCCGGAAGACCGGGGCGGCAGAGGCAGCGGGCGAAGCGCCCGGCAGCCCCGCGAAGGCGGCGGTCGGCGCGGGAAGCCCGGACCGACCCGGAAGCACAGCAGCCGGTGTCTTCCCGCGGCACAGGAGCCGGTGGCTTGCGGCACACTCCTGTGCCGCGGCACACCGGTTGGGAAACGCTGCTCTAGGGAGACAGGTCTAGCCAGTGTTCGAAATTAGCCAGGCGCCAGGCGCATTTTGCACCCGGCTGTCAACCACTTGCGACCAAGTGAAGATGCCTGGGTGCCAGGATGGCACCTGAGATCTCCAGCATCAGGAGGTGCGTGCCTGGAGACCACTAGGTCGGGGCAGTTTACACACACTAATACCCCACCCTGTAGAATTCTATCAGTTATATTTTATCTGCACCATTGGAATGAATGTGAGGAACCAAAATGCTTTTTCTGTGCAGCCTGAGCAGAAGCGATGAACGACGTTATAGCTAATGGTTGCCGCTTGTTGCAGAGGATGACCTGAATCTCTCCAGGCCTCTTGTCTCCATGGCTTAAAGCTATTTCCTCCTCGGTAAAACTCCACAGCAGCGTCAAGTAGCTTCCATCCGTGTTTTCTCCAGGAACTGAGGAGAGAGGGGTGTTGGGTTTTCAGAGGGGGTGAGTTTTAATTAAAAGTTAGGTACAGAACATTCGTTTTCAGTTGCTTCCTGCGTGTCCAGTAATTACGTTCTGTCAGTTGATGCAGAACGAGTGGATTCACATGGCAACTTTTTCCAGAACATAAAATTCTATTCAGAGACGAGAAGGAACACTGGGGTCTTTGTTGTATTAGCAAGTAACCAGAGATTATTTCCTTGCATCCATCCCTCATTCGCATACAACAGTGGCATAGCTGTCAACTTTCGGATTTGAAAATAAGGGATGCCGCGAGGGCGGTGCAATGGCACCAAGTAGC
Source organism: Darevskia nairensis (assembly GCA_034642065.1). Lineage (NCBI taxonomy): Eukaryota > Metazoa > Chordata > Lepidosauria > Squamata > Lacertidae > Darevskia > Darevskia nairensis. Next base: position 801,644 of record JAWWNI010000290.1, read on the forward strand.
CACGCCACCCTGCGCTCCAGAGGCTGCGCGCGAACAGGTGAGCGAAAGAGCGAGCGCATAGATGGCAGGCAGGCTGGCTGTCTGGTTGGGCGTGAGGGCCTGGCTGCACAAGGCATGCAAGCTCCGCCCCCAGTCGGTCTCAGACTCCTTATTGGCAGCCGAGCAACGCAGCTGAGGAGCCTCCCTGGCCGACAGGGAGGGAGAGGAGCTGCTTCCTTTGAAATCCGGGAAATTTAAGGGATATCAACAATCCGGGATAGCAGCGGGAAACGGCATTGGAATAAGGGAGTTTCCCCGCAAAAAAGGGGAGGGTTGACAGCTATGAACAGTGGCTCCCAAACTTCGTTTGTCACTTTCCCTGACGCAGGAGTCGATCGCTGCAAGACTAGTAATTATTATTCAGCTCCTCTCCCCCTCATTAACTTGGAGCCACCATGCTTTGAGCAGGATCTCGCACTTCCTCAGAACCAAAGCATCCCTATGAAAAGACGCTGTTGCACTCAAGTAAACAGTGAAATAACTTCCCCTTCGAGATGCAGGGATAGGACCAGCGACTTGGCTAATAGTCGCCAATCATATGGGTGGATAAAAATCAATGATTTTTTTAAAAAAATAAAAATCGATTTTTTTTTTTATTTAGATTGGGGGTTTTTAAATTTAAATTGGATTTTTAAAATAAAATGCTTTTGGAGGAAAAAATCTTTCCAAAGATTTTATATTTAAGTTACATTATAGTCCAAAGGCTATTCATCAGGAAATAAGGATTTGTTTTAAGTTTTTCATGCGTGCTAAAACTCAGTCTATGTTTTTTTTTCTAAAAAAAAAAAATTGTTTAACCACATCAGTTACCAAACATGGATACATATGCTATAATGTTATTGTTTTAGTTAAATAAATTGTTTATAAATTGTTATTAAATGATTATTTTTCTCCTTCCAATAAAGTACAGTACAGCAGAAAAGTTGTCTAAATATAAACAGTTAACTTATTAAATCTCACAATAATTTCATGATTATCTGTCTATGTATTTTTAATAGTATAACCAAACCAGTAATTTTTGAGATAACTGCAAAAACTACTCTGAAAGTTTATTATTCCAAAAATGAAACCTTCATCTGGTTGTAAATATTAAGATTATACCAGCAAGAATGAGTCTTTCTGTAAAAAAAATGATTTATATCAATTCTTACTGACTAGTGATTTAAATCGTGATTTAAATTGATTTGATTTAACGATCTCTGGAACCAACATCCATTTGTGTAGGGAAATAATCTTAACATACTGCAGACACACTCTCACAAATGCTTAAGCTATGGTGAATGGGTTGCATTAATTCTTAAAAGGTAAAGGGACCCCTGACCATTAGGTCCAGTCATGTCCGACTCTGGGGTTGCAGCGCTCATCTCGCTTTACTGGCCGAGGGAGCCGGCGCACATCTTCCGGGTCATGTGGCCAGCATGACAAAGCCGCTTCTGGCGAACGAGAGCAGTGCACGGAAACGCCGTTTACCTTCCCGCCGGAGCAGTACCTATTTATCTACTTGCACTTCAAGGTGCTTTCGAACTGCTAGGTTGGCAGGAGCAGGGACCGAGCAACAGGAGCTCACCCCGTCGCAGGGATTCGAACCGCCGACCTTCTGATCAGCAAGCCCTAGGCTCTGTAGCGCCACCTGGGACCCTTAATTCTTAGCCATTGACAAATACCTTCCCCCAAGAGATGTAAACGGGGCATCTGCTTCATAAATTCAAAGGCATCCTACCAGGGGTCAGCAACCTTTTTCAGCCGTGGGCTGGTCCACCATCCCTCAGACCATGTGGTGGGCCAGACTATATTTTGGGGGGGGGGGGAAATGATCGAATTCCTATGCCCCACAAATAACCCAAAGATGCATTTTAAATAAAAGCACACGTTCTACTCATGCATAAACACCAGGCAGGCCCCACAAACAACCCAGAGATGCATTTTAAATAAAAGGACACATTCTACTCATGTAAAAACACGCTAATTCCCGCACCGTCCGCAGGCTAGATTTAGATGGGGATTGGGCCGGATCCAGCCCCCGGGCCTTAGGTTGCCTACCCCTGGATGGCTTTACTGTACAAGGAATAAAGACCCCTTTAACAGTGTCAGGGGGCATAAAAGCCTTGCCTCCAGCCGTTTGTTAACAGTAATGGTAATAAAAATAGTATTTGTTGCTTTATACAAAGCTCGCAAACATATAAAATCAACGAAAAGCCGGAAAATGTAAAAACAATGCACGATGAAAGATTCCTAAAATGCTTGACTGATGCAATAAAAAGTGTAAGTCCAGCCCCCACTAAAAGAGGAGCATCACTTTGCAAACAAATGGAGAAGATCCCTTAGGCATGTGCAGAGCTTTTTTTCCATGCAACACAGAACGCGCCCCCCCCCCCCACACACCTGGTATGAGGTATTGAGTTTCTAGGTTGCAACCCGGGCATTTCTCATTTTAGTAATTAAAGCACTAAGCAATAGCCACTGCCATACTATCCAACACAATTCTGAATCAATATTTGTTTGGGGAAGAAAGTGTACGTCACCAAAACTCACCCAAAGGCTCTTTAGTATGCATATGAGCAAATCGCTTTTCCTTGTATGCCCACGTGTATATTGACTGCACAAACCTCAAAAGCAGGCTTTGCCATTTTTTGATCTCGAGGCATGAGACAAATGCTAACTTTGCTAGAATTTAAAAGCTAAGGAATCACAATTTATCGGGTTGGCTTTTGCACTCTGAAATGATGTCGGGCTGTATCGTATGCCTCAATGAACAGCAGTCATACCCACTGAGAAACAATGGAGGAGTAAGACCGGGAACATAAGCATAGCTGTCAACCCTCCCTTTTTTGGCAGGAAACTCCCTTATTCCAATGCCGTTTCCCGCTGCTATCCCAGATTGTTGATATCCCTTAAATTTCCCAGATTTCAAAGGAAGCAGCTCCTCTCCCTCCTTGCCGGCCAGGAAGGCTCCTCAGCTGCGTTGCTCGGCTGCCAATAAGGAGTCTGAGACCGACTGGGGGCGGAGCTTGCATGCCTTGTGCATCCAGACCCTCATGCCCAACCAGAAAGCCAGCCTGCCTGCCGTCTATGCGCTCGCTCTTTCGCTCACCCGTTCGCGCGCAGCCTCTGGGGCACAGGGTGGCGAGGCTACTTGGTGCCATTGCACCGCCCTCGCGGCATCCCTTATTTTCAAATCCAAAAGTTTGAAAAAATCCCTTATTTTCAAATCCGAAAGTTGACAGCTATGAACATAAGTTTCTCAGAGGGCAGGTGTCTCCCCAGGCCTTGCCACCCCTCAGTCACCAGATCCACCAGAAATGCCTGTTCCCTGATGCTAGTTATGCTTACAGTGGTACCTTGGTTCTCAAACGCCTTAGTAGTCAAACAACTCGGAACCCGAACACTGCAAACACTAAGTGTTCCGGTTTGTGAACTTTTTTCAGAAGCCAAACGTGCTTCGTTTTGAGTGCCACACTTCCTTTTTGAGTGTTACGCGTCCGATTTGAGTGTTACACTAAGGTTTGTCTGTTTTTGCTATTTTGCGTTTTTGTTTTTGTGGCTCTTTTTGTTTTGTTTTTGTGACTGTGTGGAACCCAGTTCAGATACTGACTAATTGATTGTGTGACTGCAGTACATTGCTATTGCTTTCATTTTATGGGCACCTTCATAACCCAGGCAATAGGGTTACGAAGGTGCCCTAAAGACTTTAAAGCAAAGACTCTGGGACATTGCACACAGTGACTTGCGACATCGATCACACGCAGACTGCAGTCCGCTGGCAGTAGGAGTACAATATGGGCATGCCTTTAAGTTAACATCTTATATTAAAAATCTGACAGTTCCAAATTACAGAAGGCTATTTACAAAAGCCAGACTTAACGTCTTTCCTTCTGCAGTGTTGGATGGCAGATTGAGAGGAGTTCCATACCAGGACAGACTATGCTCATGTGCTCAAGACACTGACTCTATAAAACATATTTTGCTGCACTGTGTGAAATTCGAGCAAGCCAGGGCTGAACTGATATTACCCTTGCTAGTACCTTTCCCGGGAAAATCAGAGGCTTACTATGTCAGGTTCCTACTGGAAGACCGGACAAATGACAGAACATTAGCAGTGGCGAAGTTTCTATCGGTGGTTGCAAGAACCAATGATCCCTATTCCTAAGCCTGAACAAAATGCTTGTGTAACCTGAAGGTGGGCTGTCGAAATTGTGTATTGTTTTGTAATGAATTGTTGGGTCTCTGGACCGTAATAAAGATTTGATTGATTTCATTTTATGGATCAATGGTCTTATTGGATAGTAAAATTCATGTTAAATTGCTGTTTAGGGGGCAGTTTTTAAAAGTATGGAATGGATTAATAATTTTGCGTTACTTTCTATGGGAAAGCGCGCCTTGGTTTATGGAACGCTTTGGTTTTGGAACGGACTTCCGGGACGGATTAAGTTTGAGAACCAAGGTACCCCTGTACTTGTTAATTTACCACCCTGAAAAATTCCTGTGGGCGCCCATAACAACACAGTCCAGTTTTAAACTCCACACCCCCAGCTCCTGGTTACTGTCTCGTACCAGTGCCTGAGTACAGAAAGCACACGCTCCCTTTCACCCAACTTCTGAAGTTTGCTAGGCGCATGTTGCAAGCACACTCCAGTTTTCAAGTCACCCTCTCTCTCCACCTCCATTTGCCATCGCCTCTTTCTCCCAGCCCAGTATCAAGTACAAAAAAATGGCTGTTCCTCTTGCTCCCAATGCTGACACAGAGCTGTGTTCAGTGACAAATCCTCCTGTCTCTCAATTTTATGGACCCTATAAAGATAAGATAAGATCAGTTTTAAGTTAAGTTAAGTTAAGTTAAGATCATTTATTGTCATTGCACAAGTACAAGCACAACGCTATACAAGTGCAACAAAATTGCATGCCGTCCCATTAAAAAAACAGAAAGAAACAAAAAACAGCACAAAACACACACACACCAAAAAAAGCCACACATACACCCATCACAGCTCTCCAAGGTCATATTATCTGGTTACAGCATTTAAGATGGTTATAGCTCTTGGGTAGAAACTGTTCTTCAATCTATTTGTTCTTGATCTAATTGTTCTATATCTTCTACCCGAAGGCAGAGGTGCAAAGAGACTACGGTATATCCTGGATGAGATGGATCCTTTAAAATGTTGTTAGCCTTTTTAAGGCAACGGGAACTGTATAGTTCTTCCAGAGATGGGAGAGGATGACCAATAATATTTTGGGCTGTGGTTATGACCTTCTGAAGTATCCTCTTCTCCCTGGCTGTGCAGCTGGAGAACCAAGCACAAATACAGTATATAAGAATGCTCTCTGTAGAGCCTTGGTAGAAGGACACCAGCAGTCTCTCACTCAGATTGTTCTTCTTTAAAAGTCTGAGGAAATAAATTCTCTGCTGGGCCTTCTTTACCAGAGCAGTAGTATTTGCGCTCCAAGTCATACCCTGCTCTATAAAACCTGTCCCATCTCCCCCCTCGATTTCCATGCCTCCCGCTGCTGTCCTTGATAGGTGATGGGGCCAGGCATCATCTCTCCTTCCCTCCTGAATCCTGACCCAAATGCGTTTCATTTAGTTTCATTCGCTGCTGCTGTTCCATCAAGTGCCGGGCACAGTTACTGCACCTGACCCAAGTTAACGTCATGCTTCACCTGCAGAGAGAGCCTCCTTATTTCTGCTGCCGCTGTGTTAAGCACTGGGCACAACAGCTCTCTCCTGACCCAAAGTAAATACAGTATAGGCAATGCAAACACAGGTTTGGACTGCAAACAGACTTGTTCTGCTGCAGCACTTCAACCTCTCCTTTTGCAGCCAGCATAAATATGGTACATGCATTGCAAACCGTCTTGTTCCCCTCCGGCTGTTGGATGGACAGATCCTGTGCATAATCAGACAAACACCATCTAATCCTAACTCACCAGAGGTAAAAGCTGCAAAGGGAGCCCTACAAGGAAGGCAGCCCCCTATAATACAGGGTTGTCCCATATTTCAGTGCGAAATGCTACTGATTCAATACAGGGCGCAGTTTGTCCTGTGTTTCCTCTGCTGCGACTCAACCTTTCAAAATCTGAACTCTCGCTCGTTTCTTTCACTTTCCAATCTCTCCCCTTCTCCCGCGTTTCGTGTCCACTTAGAGTGTAAGCCTGCAGGCAGGAATGTGTCTTGATTCGCACCATCCACTCCCAGTGGTAATATCGCCTTGACCTACCAACACCTCCCTTTTGTTTTCCACACGTTTCAAAACAACACATCTCTGTGGGCAAGGGAGAAAATTTAGGACATTTGCAGGGTGTGGGCAAGGCACACTCTGGGCTGCTAAAAATTACCCAAGTTCTTAAGAATTTCAAGGGCAGGGGAGTTGGGTGCATAACAAGTAAGCAGCAGCAGTCTTCTCCCGGCCATAGCTAGGGGAAGGGCTGCAGTTCAGTGACAGAGCATTCCGAAGGCTGCAAATTTAATCCCTGGCATCTCTGGGAAGGGCTATGCATGAACCCCATCTGAAACCTTGGAGAGCCATTGCCAGTCAAGGCTTGTCCACCCCTTCACTTGTGCTTTGCCTAGAAAGCTCCAAGAGACTTTCCATGTGTTTCATGCTTTCTAGGCATGGATCTGAGCGGTTTTCCATTTGCCCTGCCCCTTTCCCCCAGGAAAACCCATTCTTTACTGCCGAACCGGAACAAACATCCATCCACAGAAAACTCGACTGATGTTTGCTCTGATTCAGCGGTAAAGAGCAGGTTTTCCCAGGAAAACGGAAAACCTTTTGGACAAGCGAAAGTGTCGATGACAATGTATCCCTCAGGTGCAGTGGGAGGGGTATTACTCAGAGGGGTGGTGGGAATGGGTGATAGGCTGATAGCTGTGGTAAACCTGTTGACTGTTAAAGACTGCAATTAGTCTTACAGGAAAAAGCAAGGGGTGAGAAGGTTAAAAATAGCTTTGTCATGTATAATGAGATAAGAATCCAATGTCTTTATTCAGACCAGGTCTCTCCATGGTTTTAAGCTTGGTAATGAGTTGCAATTCAGCAACTTCTCTTTCCAGTCTATTTCTGAAATTCCTTTGCAATAAGACAGCTACTTTGAGCTCTTGTGTAGAGCATCCTGGGAGATTGAAGTGCTCTCCTACTGGTTTCTCTGTCTTATGATTCCTGATGTCAGATTTATGTCCATTTATCCTTTGGCGTAGTTTCTAGTTTTGCCTCTCATTATCCGTCACACAATTCTTAAAAGCACAAGGTGTGCTTACCAAAGAAACAGCAATGCTCGAGCTTCCTTCTTCCAGCTATATTTCCTGTTTGAACATTCACGGCTGAAGAATGAAAATCAAGAAAAATAAAAGCAAAAAGCATTGTGCTTTCCTAACTTGGTGCTGACGGTCTGTGATCAATAAAAACGGAGCTACGGTGCACAGAGTGGTAATAAAGCAACGTGAAGCATCAAGGTCTAGAGTAGTACAGTAACTTTGACTAACGGGTTCCTGTCAAGCTCTAACATTTATTGCAAAGCACCATTTGCTCCCCTGCAGCCATCCTTCAAATTTCTCACAGTTGCATGTCAAGCAGGTCAGCAATGGCTGGTTCCCTTCTATTCCCATGCCCGATCTCAGAGAATAAGAGGCAAACAGTTGTTAGGGTTCCTTCCTGAGTATTTCAGGACCATTTTTGTATATGTGGTTTCCATACACACACACACAGCCAAAATTGTGGAAACCTTTTGGGGAAAGTGTATTTCTGAGGTTTGATGGCTCATAACACCTGATTTTGAATTATGGTGCTGGAGGAGACTCTTGAGAGTCCCATGGACTGCAAGAAGATCAAACCTATCCCTTCTGAAGGAAATCAGCCCTGAGTGCTCACTGGAAGGACAGATCCTGAAGCTGAGGCTCCAATACTTTGGCCACCTCATGAGAAGAGAAGACTCCCTGGGAAAGACCCTGATGTTGGGAAAGATTGAGGGCACAAGGAGAAGGGGACGACAGAGGACGAGATAGTTGGACAGTGTTCTCGAAGCTACCAACATGAGTCTGACCAAACTGCGGGAGGCAGTGGAAGACAGGAGTGCCTGGCGTGCTCTGGTCCATGGGGTCACGAAGAGTTGGACACGACTAAACGACTAAACAACAACAACACCTGATTGGCTCTCTAAACACTCACGCTCATTAGCTACATTCAAATGAAGGAAAGCTACTGCATATCAACCTAGGCAAGTTGTGCTTCCTTTTTTCTGGTTATTTGGCTATAACTTTTGATAGAATACAGATAGTTGAACAAACCTTGTTGCATTACATTCTTTCCATTAAATTATCTTTCCATCGATATATACCGTATTTTTTGCTCCATAACACGCACTTTTTTCCTTCTAAAAAGGAAGGGGAAAAGTCTGTGCGCGTTATGGAGCGAATGCATGGTCCCTGGAGCTGAATTGCCCAGGGACCAAAAGAAGATCGAGCTTTTTCTTTTACAAAGAGAGAAGGGGGTGTTGAAAGGCTGCCGCTTTACAGCTGAGCAGCAAGAGATCGGGAAGAGAGATAAGGTCGCTGCAGAGAGAAAGAGATCGGGAAGAGAGATAAGGTCCTCCTGCAGAGGAGGCTGTTGGTTTCCACAGCGACATGTGACTGGCTGATTAGATTATCTGTTTGGAAACTGTAGAAAGGGCTTTGAGCTGATCCTTTTGCAACTGGGGCTTTTCTTTGCAAAGAAAAGCCCCAGTTGCAAAAGGATCAGCTCAAAGCCCTTTTTTTTCTCCTTTGCAAAAGCACAACAACTTTGAGCTGCTTCTTTTGCAAATGGGTCTTTTCTCCTTTGCAAAAGCAGCAGCACAACTTTGAGCTGATCCTTTTGCAAATGGGGCTTTTCTTCTTCCAAAAGAAGATGCACAACTTTGAACTGATCCTCAAAAAGGGGGGCTTTCCCCCTTTCCTCCTCAAAAAACTAGGTGCGCGTTATGGTCCGGTGCGCGTTATGGAGCGAAAAATACGGTAATTTTATGGTATTACTCCCCCCACCCCTCCAAAAAAAATGGTGTTATGAGCCATCAAACCTCAGAAACGCACTTTTTCCTAAAGGTTTCCACAATTTTGGCCACTCACCAGAGTGAGCAATGTCCTTTAGTGTATGTTTAGAGGCACCATGAGGCAAGACGCAGCAGAATTTGGATGCAGCAGAAGCAGGAGAACTGAAACAGCACTGGCAGAACAGCATAAACCAATATCAGAGATGAAACTGCTTTAACTCAACTATTCAGCAGATCTTCCTGAAAAGGGTCTTCTGGATTACGTAGGTGGAACTACAATGGAAAGCAACCAACTAACTGCAGGTCCAAGGTGCAAACTTGGCTTGGGTTCTATGCTGGGCTTTACTTAGCATGGTTGCTAATCCCATCCCTGCCATTCCCCTGGAGGCCTGAAGCGGAAATTTTATTTTGTTGTTTGTTTAACAAGATTTATACAATGCTTCATAAAACTAAAACTAAAAGCCATTAGGCAGTTGACATAAAATGGCATAAAATCTTCATTTTAAATTATCGCCGAAAACAGACCTCGAAAGAGTAAACACAATAAAGTTGTCAAAATATAGATAAAATCAGTTGTTTAAAGAACAAATGCACATAATAAAGGGACACGCCTGAACAAAAAGGTTTTTAGCAGGCATTGAGATGTTTGCAAACTGGCCTTCCTATTAAGAAGCTCTTTGGCAACTACTGCGATTCCATTCAGCAACAACTTTTATTTGGGAATGAATAGTTGCAGGGTTAGCTCTTTAGTACGCCGTTTTTGTGGAAAGCCCTTCGGCCACATCCTTTGATTCCTAATATAGCAGCAGCTTTGTTGCTTGGTAAGCAATCTCTTGACGAGAAAGGATGGCGAGAGGACTTGCATACCGTTGGGTATGCTCCTGCCCGCGTCCCGATGCCCTGAGCTGAATAGAGACATCTCACCAAGCAACATTGTGACGCATTAATAGAAGCTTCTGGCTGTCAGCAGGAAGAGAGGGGAAAGTGGTTCGTTTAGGTAGGGAAGTCCTGCTTAATTATCCTCCAGAATGCGTGTGGCATTTAGAGGAGAGATCTGCATATCCTCCTGAACTTTAGCGGGATCTGCAATGGAATGCCCTGGGAGGCTGGAAGACGGCCGCGCTGCAATGTGTGCACCTGTCATTTGCCACTGGCCTTGAGATATACAGCATGGTCAAATTGAGGCTGGCAGCCAGGGTGGATTTGATTTAAATCAAATTGATTTAAATCACTAGTCAGTAAGACTTGATTTAATTTTTTTTTTTTTTTTACAGAAAAACTCATTCTTGTTGGTATAATCTTAATATTTACAACCATATGAAGGTTTCATTTTTGGAATAATAAATCTTCAGAGTAGTTTTTACAGTTATATAAAAATACTGATTTGGTTATACTACTAGAAATACATAGACAGATAATTATGAAATTATGGTGAGGTTTAATAAGTTAACTGTTTATATTTGGACAACTTTTCTGCTGTACTTTATTGGAAGGAGAAAAATAATCATTTCCTTAATAACCATTTAAACAATTTATTTAACTAAAACAATAACATGATAGCATATGTATCCATGTTTGTTAACTGACGTGGTTAAGCATTTAAAAAAAAAACTTAGACTGAGTTTTAGCACACTTGATAAACTTAAAACAAATCCTTATTTCCTGATGAGTAGCCTTTGGACTACAATGTAACTTAAATAGAAGACTATATTTAGAAAGATTTTTCCTCCAAAACCATTTTATTTTAAAAATCCGATTTAAATTTTAAAAATCTGATTTTTTTAAAAAAATCGTTGATTTTTATCCACCCTGTCGGCAGCCAATTGACATAATCTTGCGCAGCTTTCCTATGAGCTGGTTGCAACACATCTCACCATATACAGTATAATGGCTCAGATACTTAACGACCGTCAATATAGCAAGAGGTCATGACTAGGGATATAATCATTCGCGATGTCGGCCCGCTTCATTCATTTTGGACCAGTTATTGAGCTGGTGGTCGTCCTTCGCAGCTCTTTTGCTTTCATAATTCCCTTGCTCCTTCGTAAGATTTCATAACTGCTTTAAAAAAAAAACACCAACTGATGCATGTTTTGTAACTTGACTTCCAGCCACATAACCAGTAACGCGTTTCAGGTTACATTTTACATCATTTTGCAGACATCCAATATATGTGTATGTGGAAAGGAGATTCCATAGCAGGATTTATTACCCCCCTCCAAAAAAAAATCAGGAAAAAATATATTTTGAAACTAACACAGTCTGGGCATCATAATCCTTGCAGAATCTCACTCAGTGTACACTCATTTCAGCGAGGGAATGAAAGAGTGAATTGCCGTATTTTTCTGTTTATAAAACGCCCCCATGAATAAGATGCCCCCTATTTTGGGGGACTCCAATTTAAGAAAAAAAATCATGTATTTTACTATCCATGTATAAGACGCCCCCAAATTTTTGACATTATTTTTAAGGGGGGAAACCTAGTCTTATACATGGAAAAATACGGTACACGATACTTCAAAAGCAATTTAGAAAAACAGAAACTTCATGCACATTCCTAGGATAGCTCAGTTGGTAGTGTGCAAGACTCTTAATCTCTGGGTTGTGGGTTCAAGTTCCACGTTGGGCAACAGATTCCTGCATTTCTGGGGGTTGGCCTAGATGACCCTTGTGTTCCCTTCCAATTCTGCAATTCTATGATTTCCCTAGTGATGACCATGCTCTTTGGCAAACTGTTGCGCCTAAAGTAATGAAGACCTAGCAACAGGAGGACTTCATTACAGCCTGAGTATTTTGCTCCAGGCAGTAGGGCCAGCCAGATAGGAGGGGTTCTAGAAATTGAAGCAGGTAAAGTGACCCCTGACCATTAGGTCCAGTCGTGACCGACTCTGGGGTTGCACACTCATCTCGCATTATTGACTGAGGGGGCCGGCGTACAGCATGACTAAGCCGCTTCTGGCGAACCAGAGCAGCGCACGGAAACGCTGTTTACCTTCCCACCGGAGTGGTACCTATTTATCTACTTGCACTTTGACGTGCTTTCGAACTGCTAGGTTGGCAGGGACCGAGCAACGGCAGCTCACCGCAGGGATTCGAACCGCCGACCTTCTGATCAGCAAGCCCTAGGCTCTGTGGTTTAACCCACAGCGCCACCCGCATCCCTGAAGCAAGAAAGAAGAAGTCAAATAAGTCCAAGTTATGGTTCCAGACAGACGATGACCAAGAAGAAGCGGCAGAAATCATTTCAGAACTCATCTCACTGTATATCTGCTGAGAACCATAGCCAAGTGAAAGCAGCAATAGGACAGTTTGTGCTAACTTGGCCTGCCTAGATTTTCTGCTTCCTAAACTTTAACTGACTTCTAAAAATAGGTTGAGGAAAGATACATTATGCCCTCTTGTGCGATTTCAAGTTAGTCCAGTCCTTCAGACGCCTGAGGCATCCGATACCAACCAATCAAATTTTCTCCCTCTTTCCGAACTCCTGATCCTAATTTTTCCTCATGACCTCTAGTCTCAAGATTTTCACCCTTGCTTCTAATCTCAGATCCCATTCCACTCCCAATCTTGACCAAAATAAGAATTTACAGAGAACACCAAATTTTCCCCTTGGTATCCACTCTGACACACAGCATTTTAGAGCTAGTTCAAGGGACCCAGGTGGCGCTGTGGGTTAAACCAGTGTTCCCCAACCTTGGGCCTCCAGCTGTTTTTGGACTACAACTCCCATCATCCCTCGCTAGCAAGACCAGTGGTCAGGGATGATGGGAATTGTAGTCCGAAAACAGCTGAAGGCCCAAGGTTGGGGAACACTGGGTTAAACCACAGAGCCTAGGGCTTGCTGATCAGAAGGTCGGCGGTTCGAATCCCCGCGACGGGGTGAGCTCCCGTTGCTCGGTCCCAGCTCCTGCCAACCTAGTAGTTCGAAAGCATGTCAAAGTGCAAGTAGATAAATAGGTACCGCTCTGGCGGGAAGGTAAATGGCGTTTCTGTGCGTTGCTCTGGTTCGCCAGAAGTGGCTTTGTCATGCTGGTCACATGACCTGGAAGCTGTACGCCGGCTCCCTCGGCCAGTAAAGCGAGATGAGCGCCGCAACCCCAGAGTCGGACACGACTGGACCTAACGGTCAGGGGTCCTTTTACCTTTTTATCTGACCAAACTCTTGCCAGTGTCCTGAATAAATGCCTTTATTGAGCTGTGTTTCCAAGCGATGCCCACTGAAGTCTCGGATGGTCACCACAACAAAGTCCCGTACACCAGGCAAACTTTGTATTTGTGGAAGACATCAATCATTATTTGTTAGTCTGCCCCTTATGTGGAGACCCAAGAGATCACTTTCTGAAACTTTTGTTCACATAAGGAAGCAGGCACACCTCAGCAGAAATGGTATAGTTCCTTTTGAGTGACAATAACACACAAAGTATGGTGCTGGAGGAGACTCTTGAGAGTCCCATGGACTGCAAGAAGATCAAACCTATCCATTCTTAAAGAAATCAGCCCTGAGTGCTCACTAGAAGGACAGATCCTGAAGTTGAGGCTCCAGTACTTTGGCCACCTCATGAGAAGAGAAGACTCCCTAGAAAAGACCCTGATGTTGGGAAAGATTGAGGGCACAAGGAGAAGGGGACACAGAGGATGAGATGGTTGGACAGTGTTCTCGAAGCTACTAACATGAGTTTGGCCAAACTGCGAGAGGCAGTGAAGGATAGGCGTGCCTGGCGTGCTCTGGTCCATGGGGTCACGAAGAGTCGGACACGACTGAACGACTGAACAACAACAACACACAAAGTTGCCTTCTAAGTACTGGCTTGGGGGGGAGGAATCAGGGAAAAGGTGTTAGATAAAATTCCCAAGTTGTTGTTGAGATTTGAAGGTTTACTTTGAAATCATAAAGGATCTGAGTTTGTTGGTGCCTCTGGTAACCTCTCTAACATCATGGATGTTGGCGCATATTATGGGTGAATGTTCTGCATCATTTTATTAATACTATTACTACAAAGTTTGTCATGGCCTTTGGCTACAATAATAAACTTACAAACTGTTTAACTGTATACAAAGAACAGCAGGAAGCCGAGCCAGATTCCAGTGGGGAGAGAACAAATGTATATGAGAGTTTGAGCTCCCATTTTAAACTAGGCTTATCCTCCTTGAAGTAGCCTCATCATGTGGTGTTTTTTTCAATGGAAAAAAGTCTTATAAGCCATCACCACATTTTGGCAATACACTGTGTGAATGAACAGACCTTTATTTGCGTCAGCCATCGGCCATAGCAATAAAACAACAATACGATATACAAAGAATAGAAATAAAAAGTCAAGTATATAAAATACATGTTAGGGTTTTGAATCAATAGTCAAATGGTGGGTTTTATTCTGATTGCCCCAGCTAAAAACCTCGCAACCTTTGCTGTCACCTGCTCATCTTTGATCTGCCAAGAGAAAGGACACTGTGGCAGTGGTTGGGCGACCCGGAATGGACCATAAAAGAGGGGTGATAATCTCATTCCTCAAGTCTTTATAAAGAGTGCAAGCCAGAAGGGCATGCGGCACCGATTCGGGACTGCCATCTCCACAGGGACATAAGCATTTTTCGTGTGGAATCTGTTGGAATTGTGCCTCAAGTACAGCCGAGGGCAATACATTCAATCTTGCGAGAGTAAAAGCACGTCTATATTTTAGAGTTGCTAGGTTATGCAGATAGGGTGCCAGAGAGTCGAAATGGGAAGGTGGAAAATAGTCATACCATGGGCAAAATTTCCTTATTGTGGCCAAGTTGTTATGACGCTCGATATCATTTAGGCACTGACAAATTAGACTGTTTGCTTTACTAAAACCCAAAGTGAGTAGCTGTCGTGGTGATAAACCACAAGAGTGAAGTTTCTGATAGACAATTTTAGTCCAGGCACTCTTGTGACAATCTTGCAGGACTTGGGAAATTAGACTGGGGGGGATTTGAGTTTAGGCAAAGCCAATAGTTAAGTGTCCTACGCCAGATCCGTAATTCTACCAAGGGAAGATTAGCCTCTAGGCGCAATGATGTGTTTGGGACACTGTTTGGGCTGCCTTTTGTATGTCCTGCTCATCAGTTTAATCCGGACACTGCACTTTCTCCAATTCTATGATATCGAAGGCAGGGAACACAAAGCTATCCTGCTGGCATTGCTCAAAAAGTCTCATCCATGGCTTCACAATAAGCCAGGGCTAGTTAAGAATGTATTTTAGTTTTAATCTTTGGGGAAAACTTTGAATGAGAATTATCTGAAAATGATTTACAGATGCTATTTAACTCTGAGCAGACTTGCTGCTAAGATGTATAAAGACTGAATCAGATAAGTGCTGGAGATGTACCGGTAATGAGGTTGAGGGAACGTTTTATCAAATGTGGTGAACCTGTAAAAGGATAAAAGAATATTGGGAAATAATTTATAATGAATTGAAAAAAAATGGTTGCAAGTACTTAAAACAACAACAACCAGAGTCCTTTTTGTTGGGGATAATTCAGATGGAAATTCCCAGGTGTCAAAAAAGACTATTTATGTATGCCACCACTGTGGCCCATGTTTCGTTAGCCCAAAAATGGAAAACTAAAGAAGAATGGCAACTTAAACTGATGGAATATGCGCAGCTTGTGGACCCAACATACAGAATGAGAGAACAAGAAGAACATACATTTAAAGAAGATTGGAAAAGATTTATTGCATATATTGGAGGGGAGAATTGTGTATATTTGAAAATGTGGGCAGCATTAAGATAAATTCAACAGTGTAAACAAGTTTTGATGGATGTATTAATGTAAAGTATGCAGGGATTTATGATATGCAAAATGAACCATGGAAAAAGAAGGGAAGTTGTATTTTTCCCCCATGATAAAATACTAAAATGCATTCTTTTTTTGTATATATTTTTTAAGTTTTCTAATTTACATTTTAAAATATTCATTAAACGACCTTAAAATGACATTTTAAGGTCGTTTAATGAATATTTTAAAATGTAAATTAGAAAACTTAAAAAATATATACAAAAAAAGAATGCATTTTAGTATTTTATCATGGGGAAAAAATACAAAATAGATGTGGGCATAATTTACTTTCTTTTGGTCTTCGCTCAGTCTTCCAGTATTCAGTTTCATTACATGTCCTTGACTTCTAGCACTGAGGAGAAAATTTTATGAACTTCCATCAGTTCACCTCTTTCTTGCCTTTTCTCTTAAACTAAAAAGAACCAACTTTCTAACTTTTCCTCAGAAGGAAGCAGTTCCATCCTCTTTATAATTTTGCCTGTTTCCCCCCCTGAACCTTCCCCAAAGATATCCTTTTTGAGGTGATGCAAACAGTCCTGTGAAACAGTAGGTGTGGTTGTGCCGTTAATCTGTACAATGGTGCTTCGATGCTGGAAGTTTTGCTTTCTACTTGAGAACTTTAAGAGCTTGCTGCCAGTCAGATCAGGCAATTCTGGGCTAAACGTTAGGAGAAAGCAACTTTGTATGCTCCAAGGACAACTCATGCGAGAGTCAGCGATGCGGTGCAGAAATAGCCAAAGTGTTGGTTTTTTTCCTCAGATGCAGTAGCACATTGCCTTACTTGCTGCAAGAATAGAACATGCCTCACTCAAATATTCCTGCCTACATTTACTTGCAAAGACGCAGGTGGTGCTGTGGGTTAAACCACAGAGCCTAGGGCTTGCCGATCAGAAGGTCGGCGGTTCGAATCCCCGCGACGGGGTGAGCTCCCGTTGTTCAGTCCCTGCTCCTGCCAAACTAGCAGTTCGAAAGCACGTCAAAGTGCAAGTAGATCAATAGGTACAGCTCTGGTGGGAAGGTAAACGGCGTTTCCGTGGGCTGCTCTGGTTCGCCAGTAGCAATAGCCACATGACCTGGAAGCTGTACGCCGGCTCCCTCGGCCAGTAAAGCGAGATGAGCGCAGCAACCCCAGAGTCGTCCGCGACTGGACCTAATGGTCAGGGGTCCCTTTACCTTTACATTTACTTGCTAGTTAGCAGTGTTTTTCCGGATGGAATAGGACCATATTTTCAGGACTCCGTCGAAGCAGATGCAACAAGACATTTGGAACCCTCAAACTTCCAGGTCATGTGGCCAGCATGACTAAGCCGCTACTGGCGAACCAGAGCAGCCCACGGAAACGCCGTTTACCTTCCCACCAGAGCTGTACCTATTGATTTACTTGCACTTTGACGTGCTTTCGAACTGCTAGGTGGGCAGGAGCAGGGACCGAGCAATGGGAGCTCACCCCGTCGCGGGGATTCGAACCGCCGACCTTCTGATCGGCAAGCCCTAGGCTCTGTGGTTTAACCCACAGTGCCACCCGCGTCCCCTTGTTCTGAATAGTGGGTCTGAATTAAAACGTAACAAGGGACCTTCCTGGTTCCAGTACCAATGCCATCCCTATACATCTGCTACCTCTTTCCTCCAGC
The DNA here is from genome assembly GCA_034642065.1 of Darevskia nairensis. Lineage (NCBI taxonomy): Eukaryota > Metazoa > Chordata > Lepidosauria > Squamata > Lacertidae > Darevskia > Darevskia nairensis. The sequence goes on from JAWWNI010000290.1 coordinate 819,130, forward strand.
TCTTCAAACAACCTCATCAACACGTTTGCTGCCACATTCAGGCATCACCACCAGTCTGGACATTTTGCAGGGTTGGGGACCGACACATTACACTTCAAGCAATGGATCTGTGTGTGGGAAGGGTGATAATTTTAAAATAGCTGTAAACTAAACTGAACATATGGCGCTTCCCTGCATTGCTTCATAATTCTCATATGCAATGAATTTTATGTAAAGTGGTGGGTTGGTTTTTTTTGTGGGGGGGGGGGGAAATCAGAAGGGTTTCAAACCAGACGCCTACACAATTTTCTCTGCTGCAAATGACGCACACTGCAGTTTGGTTGGAAAGAGTGGTACATAATCCTACAGATGGGTTTAGGACAAAACTGGCTTTTTGAGAAAAGTATGAACCAGGAGTGTTTTCCAAATTATTAAGTAGAATATCAAAGTTGTCCCTTTTCAAAAGCCCTCTTTCATCAATATACACACAAACCGCAAGACAACAACAAAAGGAGAATAACCGAGCTGCTTTCCAATATTCTCTAGGGAGTATTTTGCTATTTGCTGAATTTAGCTAATGCACTCTAGAACTATCACGAAAGAGAATCGCTGCTTCCACTGCTTCATTTGCTTACCATGTCGGAGGCAAAACTTTTCTCAGTTTTGCTCCGACATGGTAAACACACAAAGGAATAAAATATCTACTAACTGGCTATGAAGTTTGACGAAATTGCAGAAGGTATACGCAGTCTGATCTATGCATGCTCCCTCAGAAGTATCCCATATGTTCAGCTGTTCTTACTCACGGGAAAGTATATACTTAGGGTTGTATCACCAGTAGCTTTCTCTACAAGCAACCAAACCTGATTTGGCAGTGAGCAAATTATGCACATAAAAACCGTTAACTGGACAAAGAAACTTGAGCCACAGGTTAACATCTGTAATCTTGGCTACTCTGTGGGCTTTAACAGATTTGCACCCACATTTCATTATTACAACACAAAGAAACAAAACTGCTGATGATCTACCCTTGAGCCCTGTTTTATCTTCTGCCAGGAAAACTTGTTAAATGCACTAGAAAGACTCCACAGAAGGTAGTAGGGATTTAAGAGTTAACTTTGCCGGAAAGATTACATGCAACAGTTCCAACTGATTCTGCCTCCAAATGCCGAGGAAATCCCATTTTCACAAGAACTCTTTTTTAAAAAAAAGACTAATTCAAACCTTGAGAAGTTTTAAATACTCACTTGGCAGGATCAACGGCACAGCGAAATTAAAAATCCACAGAAAGTTGGAGGGGAAAACCCCTACATTGCTCGTAATCCGGGAAGCAACTGACGGAGAGTGTGGTGTTTTTCTTTTTTTGGAAGTGCGCAGTCAAAGGCATTTGCATAATGCAAGCAAAGAACATGAAATGCAAGCAAAGCCCTCTACTAGCCGCAGGAGGGGGTGCCATTAGGGGGAAATCCTTCCCCCATGGCTGAAGTTCAGCCTCCTCATTAAAATACAGAGTGGAAACAGCTGCTGAGAAAAGGAAGGGAATAGTCCAAGCAGCTTCTTCTGAAAATCTTGGCACACAGGCCAGTTTCCCAGTAGTCAGAAAGTACCCTGGCTTTAAAAAGTCCTGCTTCCTCATTGCAGGCATGGCTTTTATGTAGGATCCCTATGCACCCCGACACGCATTTCATGCGCGACCTCACAGCCTGGAGACTTTATAAAACTATATTGTTGTGGAGGGCGGGGGACACACGAATAAGCTAAGCCTGCTGTTCCAGCTGGGAGGGAGAGTTATGCCTTCAAAGACAGGATGAGAGCCATACAGCAGTCTTCCTTCCTGTCCGCACAATCGAAAAGGCTTTGCAGAGATTGGTGGTGTGTGTTTTTTGGAGGTGGGGGGGGGCGGGAGAAGCTCTCTGGTCACAGCGGTGGCTACCTTGCTGGGAACACACACACAGAGAATGGAGCACCTCCTTTAAAATAAACATTCCTCCTGTTACGAAATGCCAAAACTGATAACGTTGTCACTGTTAAGAAACAAACAGCCCATTCCCTGTAAGTGGGGGTACCAAATTCTGTGTTAAAAGAATCAGGACGGGCAGGGAAGCTAATTCAGGATGCAGTGCAGAAAGGGGGACACTTTCCCAGCTCAGGGGCCACCGTCCGTTCCAGGCAACCTTCCAAGGGCCACATGCCAGGAGGGGGCGGGGCAACAAGTGTAAAGCTTACCTTTGTACAGCAAGCTATTTTCAGCACACCAGTCTTAAAAGGTAACGGGACCCCTGACCATTAGGTCCAGTCGTGACCGACTCTGGGGTTGCAGCACTCATCTCGCTTTACTAGCCGAGGGAGCCGGCATTTGTCTGCAGACAGCTTCCAGGTCATGTGGCCAGCATGACTAAGCCGCTTCTGGCAAACCAGAGCAGCGCACGGAAACGCCATTTACCTTCCCGCCGGAGTGGTACCTATTTATCTACTTGCACTTTGATGTGCTTTCGAACTGCTAGGTTGGCAGGAGCTGGGACTGAGCAAGGGGAGCTCACCCCGTCACGGGGATTCGAACCGCCGACCTTCTTATCAGCAAGCCCTAGGCTCTGTGGTTTAACCCACAGCGCCACCCGCGTGCTCACACCAATCTTAGGGAAGTTATTAATGTTTTAGGTTTTATTGCTGTATTATGATTATGATTATTATTCTGTTGGGAGCCACCCAGTGTGGCTGGGGAAACCCAGCCAGATGGGCAGGGTATAAATAATAAATAATAAATTTATTATTATTATTATTATTATTATTATTATTATTATTATTATTATTATCCTGCATCCAGGCAGGCAAGAGGCATTATCAGGGTTCAAGGAAACAGTCCAGGCAGGCATAAACACCCACAGAGGGTGCAGAACAGGGAAAGCGAATGGGGGGTAGCCTGGGGAGAATCCCAAGGGCCAAACAGTGAGGTCTGGGGGCCACATGTGCCCCCCCAGACCCGAGGTTCCCCACCCATGTCGTCGCTGCACACTGATCAATTGTGAAGCTGAGATTGTATTAACTGGGAGGAAATCCTTTGTGAACGAAATCAAAGTTATTCTATTTATATTTGTACCCTTTGAAATGCCTACGTGCGAGAAGCATCCAAGCCTCAACATGGCTATGAATTTACTTGAGTGGCTGTTTCAGAGGCGCGCACACACACAAAAGACACCGTGTTATTTAGAAGTCACGATTTTAACACAGCTCGGGAATTATGCTACACAGCAGAAGGAGCGCTTCCGCATGCAACGTCATTCAGCTCAGCTTGCGATACGGGTAAACGCTTGCAGGCACACACACTGATGGCGTGTGGGTGGGTGTTCCTGACGCTGGCCCGGGCCCGCAGCGCTGCTGTCAGAATTGCATAGGGCAAGCATGGAAGGCAGGTGGCACATGAACACGCGGAACGGGAAACCGGCAAATCCAGTCCTCTTCGTACTTCTTATCGGCCGCACGGTGAAGGCCGGCGATCAGGATTGCAAAGCGCTTTTAAAACGAGCAAAACCTGCCTGTGTAACAGCGCAGCATCTTCATATCACTTGATCCTGTGGTCCACCCCTGTGATAGTAGCATGCAGTCAAACTCTCTGCCTAACATACCAGCTGTCTGAGACATGCAGTTACCATGATACTAAGGAGATTTCCTGCACCTGCCTGATCTCAACATGATCCCATAGATATGGGTCCCGCTGCACTTTGAAGCGTGGCGAGATCTTTGCTAATAATACAGATCGGTAGGATGTCTGATACAACCTTGATGGCAGAAAGTGAGGAGGAATTAAAGAACCTTTTAATGAGGGTGAAAGAGGAGAGCGCAAAATATGGTCTGAAGCTCAACATCAAAAAAACTAAGATCATGGCCACTGGTCCCATCACCTCCTGGCAAATAGAAGGGGAAGAAATGGAGGCAGTGAGAGATCTCACTTTCTTGGGTTCCATGATCACTGCAGATGGTGACAGCAGTCACGAAATTAGAAGACGCCTGCTTCTTGGGAGAAAATGCAATGACAAACCTAGACAGCATCTTAAAAAGCAGAGACATCACCTTGCCAACAAAGGTCCGTATAGTTATAGCTATGGTTTTCCCAGTAGTGATGTACGGAAGTGAGAGCTGGACCATAAAGAAGGCTGATCGCCGAAGAATTGATGCTTTTGAATTATGGTGCTCTTGAGAGTCCCATGGACTGCAAGAAGATCAAACCTATCCATTCTTAAAGAAATCAGCCCTGAGTGCTCACTAGAAGGACAGATCCTGAAGTTGAGGCTCCAGTACTTTGGCCACCTCATGAGAAGAGAAGACTCCCTAGAAAAGACCCTGATGTTGGGAAAGATTGAGGGCACAAGGAGAAGGGGACGACAGAGGATGAGATGGTTGGACAGTGTTCTCGAAGCTACTAACATGAGTTTGGCCAAACTGCGAGAGGCAGTGAAGGATAGGCGTGCCTGGCGTGCTCTGGTCCATGGGGTCACGAAGAGTCGGACACGACTGAACGACTGAACAACAACAAAGGATGTCTTGCAGAGATTTATCCCGCTGCATGCAAGACAGAGGGGGTTTCCTAGGCTTTGCCTAGGGCCACGCTATTCAAAAACCAGCACCGGTTTCCCATGATATGACGACTGAGATTCCATAGTCCTTAGCACTCGCATTTGGCACAAGTTGCAGTTGGACATGACTCAAAGTGTTCTAGAGACGTGCTCAGGATTTGCAATCCCAGGAATGCAAAAGCAGGAAATTAATGCACTTGCTCACAAGTCTATTGGCATCGTATTTCATGCTGTCCAACAGGAGCCGGGAAATTCGTTTGCATGCCCTGCAACATTTTATAAATAAAACAGTGGTGTTCCAAGTGCGAAACAGTGTCCCTATTTTCACACCAAAGGTAAGTGCCTAGTCCTAACAGCAGGCTTTAGTACGTGTTGCCTGCACAGCATAACCCTAGATTTTGTGTTTTTGCGTGATATCAGTTCTACCAGTAAGAAGACAATTGTTCTGCAAAGGCAATTGAGTTGTACTCTGTCCGTTCCCGTTATTAACAAGGAAAGTAGCAGGTTATTGCTGTGCTGCTATAGTTGACCGGGCGTCCAGGGCAATTCGAGGCTTCTGCAAATTGCAGCTCTATTGTCTCAGCTCTGCTGACACTGGAATCTGAATAAACACTGCCTGGCATGCCGTTGCCCAAGTAAAGTTTGTTTCAGCAACTTTTCTTTTTCAACACACAAAAGGCACATCCGTCGCCCCATCTCCAAACGTGATGCTTGCTGAATTTATTTATTTATTACATTTCTATCCCACCTTTTCTCCCCAGCAGCTCACAGTGGTTCTCCTCCTCATTTTATATTCACAACAACCCTGTAAAGTAGGTTAGATTGAGAGGCAGTGACTGGCCGAAGGTAGTGAGCTGCCCAGCTGAGTGGGGATTTGAACCCTGGCCTCCCAGATCATACTCCAATGCTCTAACCATTAAGCCATACTGTCCCTGCTCCTTTTCCCAACCCCACCTTGAACTGATTTTGCGGAATTGCATACATTCAGCCACAGTAGTCTGCTAAAGGGGAAATAGAGTACAAAACGTTTAGACACAACCATTCAGTTTTAGAGAAGTAATTAGACGGCTTAGGAGGAACGGCTTAGGGAGCTGGGTATGTTTAGCCTGGAGAAGAGAAGGTTAAGGGGTGATATGATAGCCATGTTCAAATATATAAAAGGATGTCATATAGAGGAGGGAGAAAGGTTGTTTTCTGCTGCTCCAGAGAAGCGGACACGGAGCAATGGATTCAAACTACAAGAAAGAAGATTCCACCTAAACATTAGAAAGAACTTCCTGACAGTAAGAGCTGTTTGACAGTGGAATTTGCTGCCAAGGAGTGTGGTGGAGTCTCCTTCTTTGGAGGTCTTTAAGCAAAGGCTTGACAGCCACCTGTCAAGAATGCTTTGATGGTGTTCCTGCTTGGCAGGGAGTTGGACTGGATGGCCCTTGTGGTCTCTTCCAACTCTATGATTCTATGATTCTATTCTAGACGTTGTATATAGGGTGGTCCAACACCGGCCTTTGGGGCCTTTTCGGGCAGCCCTCAGCAACATTTGAGCTGGATTGTCCTGTGTAAAAGATGACAGGCTCCCAAAACCACAGCCGGGACAGACAACCCTGTCATTCAACAACAGCCCAGCCATGTTTCACAGAATCAGAGAGTTGGAAAGGGACCTCAAGGGTCATCTAGTCCAACCCCCTTTAATGCAGGGATCTCAGCTAAAGCATCCATGACAGATGGCCATCCAACCTCCAAGGAACGAGGAGTCCACAATCTCCCAGGGGAGGCGATTCCACTGCTGAACGCCTCTAAGCTGTCAGAAGGTTCTTCCTGATGTTTAGTCGAGATCTCCTTTCTTGTAACTTGGAAGCCCGTTGCATGTATGGCCGAGTAACCAATAAGGAACTGGGTGCAGAGCTGCTTGGGGTCCCCAAAGGCAGCAAACCAAACAGGCTGAGCGCTAGGTCCAAGACCAATTTCACACCCATAGGTGCAGCCCAAGCTAAGGAAACCCAGTCTACTGCCCCCGCTAATTCTGCTGGCAGAGATGCTCAGCAAGACCTCCCACGTTTAGGCCTCTTCAGGATAATGGTATGAGAGGGAGAAAGGTCACTCCCTGGTCATTAAGAAGGCAAGTATCTGAGTTGACCTCTGGCTAACCCAGAGACGGAAGAGTGTCAACTGCATCTGTGAGCATTATCCACTGTGGGAGGTCTAGCTGGGCTCCTAATGTGAAGAAAGCACACCAATTAGCAGGATTTTAAATGCTCTCTCTTTTCAGCAGGATCTAAGGCTTAGCCCTATTAATTCTTTCCATCGGAGTAAGTGCCACTGAACTAAATGGAACTTACCCAAGAGGAGGCATGCAAGGCAGTCAGAAGGAGATCCCATGTTTCACACACCCGCACATTTAAACAGATCCATGATATATCATGATGTTGGAAACCAGGTATCACCCATCCCCAGAGCTAGCATTTTTCCAGCCTTCATATCTCTTCAACTATTAACAAGAATAATTAGTTTATTTCAGGGCGTGCGTGCGTTTTTTTTACCATAGGTCATGGGTAGGCAAACTAAGGCCCGGGGGTTGGATCCAGCCCAATCGCCTTCTAAATCCGGCCCGTGGATGGTCCGGGAATCAGCGTGTTGTTACATGAGTAGAATGTGCCCTTTCATTTAAAATGCATCTCTGGGTTATTTGTGGGGCCTGCCTGGTGTTTTTACATGAGTAGAACGTGTCCTTTTATTTAAAATGCATCTCTGGGTTATTTGTGGGGCCTGCCTGGTGTTTTTACATGAGAATAATGTGTCCTTTTATTTAAAATGCATCTCTGGGTTATTTGTGGGGCATAGGAATTCGTTCATTTTTTCCCTTCAAAATATAGTCCGGCCCCCCACAAGGTCTGAGGGACAGTGGACCGGCCCCCTGCTGAAAAAGTTTGTAATTAGTACCTATGGCAGGGGTTCAGCAAACTACCCATTTCCTCCTCATCATCCAACGGAGATATTTCAGTGAAGTCAGTATTTCCACTTAGCGCAAAACGCCAGAAGTTTTGAATCATTTGGGCATGAGGAAGTCCTGGGAGGAACCCAAATTCCATTATTGAAAGTAGCAGCTATTTTAATTAAGGACGCCCCTTTGCCCCAGAAATAAATCAGGCTGATTCCTTTGCAGATGGAAATTGAGGAGGCCGCCTTGTTTCAGAAGGGGGAGTTTCGAACTCACCCGCCTGCCCCCCTCATTTCCATGAGGATATACTCCAGCCAGGCAACTGGCGGACATATTATACTTTGTGGATTAACCATTTACTGGAGGTAAACTTATATTGCAATATGACAGCCTGATATTAAACACAGATCCCTAATACACTGCACACAATTTCCACAGCTGTCTATAACCCAGATGTTTTTAATATCTTTGCGCTAGAGCAGTTCTCGTTTTAAATTGGATTGGAAACTGCAGGGGGACACGGGATTCGTGTCCACCGAGTTCCTTAGAAAGAACTAAGATGAGGGAATTTCAGCAATTCTTCAGCTCTTGAGACAGCAGCAACATTTGGGCAGGCTTTGAAGTGACGCCATTAGACCGGGAACATCTAGAGAGACATTCTTATCTAATGTTAATTCAGGTTATCAGAAGAATGTTGTTTCAACTGCCTTGCCAAGGCACAAGGGTTATTTACAGAACTTAATTATATTCAGCCAAAAACATATGCTTCCTACAGATATCTCAGAAGATCACGGCCATGGCATTCCTAAGGCCTGAGCGATGCTCGCAGGGAAATAAAACTGATTCCGACTACCAGCTAACTAGGCATACGTAGGCAGCTAACAAGCTTGACATTTTGCTGGGTGTTGGGTAGGAAAAACCTGCTTTGATACATAGATCTGAGCTCATGCTTTCTTCCCTGGTTCCATGTGCTACGGCATGCAAATAGGACGGAGGCAGGAGACTTGGAAACACTGGACGTGAATGGGGAAAGGCAGTTGAAGTAAGTATGATTGAATGGGTTTCCAAATGGAGCAAGGAGGGTTGGATTAATGCAAATGTTACGGCCAAACAAGAGCAGGCAGCTACGCAAGTCGCTTTTACTAAAACAATTCCAGGTATAGAATTGTACAGTTCTAACTAGGTAGCCAGTATGGTATGTGGGGAAAGGGTTATTTCTTTATTAGGAGATGTGCCCAATAAAGGCACAAATACAGGATGGGTGACACCTGGCTTGAGAGCAGTACATGTGAAAAGGATCTAGGAGTCTTGGTAGACCATAAACTTGACATGAGTCAACAGTGTGATGCAGCAGCTAAAAAGGCCAATGCAATTCTGGGCTGCATCAATAGGAGTATAGCATCTAGGATCAAGGGAAGTAATAGTACCACTGTATTCCGCTCTGCTCAGACCTCACCTGGAATACTGTGTCCAGTTCTGGGCATCACAGTTCAAGAAGGATACTGACAAGCTGGAACGTGTCCAGAGAAGAGGGCAACCAAAATGGTCAAAGGCTTGGAAACGATGCCTTATGAGGAACGGCTTAGGGAGCTGGGTATGTTTAGCCTGGAGAAGAGAAGGTTAAGGGGTGATATGATAGCCATGTTCAAATATATAAAAGGATGTCATATAGAGGAGGGAGAAAGGTTGTTTTCTGCTGCTCCAGAGAAGCGGACACGGAGCAATGGATTCAAACTACAAGAAAGAAGATTCCACCTAAACATTAGGAAGAACTTCCTGACAGTAAGAGCTGTTTGACAGTGGAATTTGCTGCCAAGGAGTGTGGTGGAGTCTCCTTCTTTGGAGGTCTTTAAGCAGAGGCTTGACAGCCATCTGTCAAGAATGCTTTGATGGTGTTCCTGCTTGGCAGGGGGTTGGACTGGATGGCCCTTGTGGTCTCTTCCAACTCTATGATTCTATGATTCTGTGCCGTTTGGTTAGATTGCAGGGGGAAATTCAACAGGTGATGCTAAAGGCATTAAGCCATGAGAGAGAAAGTAAACTTGTTAACCCATTATTAGAAAGTCACCTTAAGTTCTTCTGAAGGGTCTTGCAGAAAAGCGAATTTAGGGTTGGGATTCAGTCTTTTTGGTGGACCTTTGTCCCTTATAACACTAATGGAAAATGCCACTGATCAGTCTTATATAATGCACTGACAGAAGGGAGTCATTGCAACCTTGGTGTAATGGGTGCTGCACCTATTTAATATCCCAGTACATATACAAGTTGAGGAGGAAAATATGCTGCTACAAAAAAGAACAGAAAGTAGCAGCAACACCCTGGGGACCATGGTAACACCATCCAGCCCCCACCAAACACAGGCTGAGCTCAGCTGGTAGAGCACAAGTCTCTCAATCTCAGGGTTGTGGGTTCGAGTTCCATATTGGACAAAAAGATTCCTGCCTTGCAGGGGGTTAGACTAGATGATCCTGGGGGGCATGCCTTCCAATTCGACAATTCTGTGTGATTCTGTAGCAACAGTGCCCCCGTGTCTGTAAAAGGAGCCACAGGGCGGCAGGGAAATATATCCAGGATAACAACACCCCACCTCACAAACGTTTCCACAGAGTCCCTTGCAGCATAATCTATTACGGCGCAGGCAAGTCATGGCCCAGATTACTTGGTGTTCCCACAAAGCCAGGGGGTCAAAATCACCTCAAAATCATCCCCACACTGCTAATAAGGACTTTTTGAACCACACAACACAGGGCCCTTGGGTGGTGGGCTGGCAAAAACAGGTCTCCGCGAGAAGGCCTAACCTGCCTCATGTGCTCATGTTGGGAGCGTGAAATGGGGGCGCATGGAACCGTTTGTGCTAGGCTTGGGCTTCTCTGGGGGAAAGCGGGGCAGAAATGGAGTCAATATAACTCTGCCTCTAAAGAGCTCCCTTGGGAAGAGGTGGGTCGATGTGTCTCCCAGACGTGGTCTCTCATTGGACAATCTGAGGAGCCTGCCTGCCTGCCAGTTGGAGGAGTCAAGAGTGTGTCTGCAGACCCATCCATCCAGTCGCATGCCCGTCACATGATCCAGGCTGCTTTCCGCCATTGTTGTTGTTGCTCAGTCGTTCAGTCGTGTCCGACTCTTCGTGACCCCATGGACCAGAGCACACCAGGCACGCCTATCCTTCACTGCCTCTCGCAGTTTGGCCAAACTCATGTTAGTAGCTTCGAGAACACTGTCCAACCATCTCATCCTCTGTCGTCCCCTTCTCCTTGTGCCCTCAATCTTTCCCAACATCAGGGTCTTTTCTAGGGAGTCTTCTCTTCTCATGAGGTGGCCAAAGTACTGGAGCCTCAACTTCAGGATCTGTCCTTCTAGTGAGCACTCAGGGCTGATTTCTTTAAGAATGGATAGGTTTGATCTTCTTGCAGCTTTCCGCCATACGTCTCTCATTTGCATGATCTCGCCATCCTTGCGAAACGCAGCTGGGACACTGCAATTCAATCAAAACCCAGTACTTTGGGAGGGGAGGGTTTGCCATCCTATACCCTTTTCCTGATGTAAAGCTGCTATATTAGGGTTTTTAAAAAGCTAGGTCCAGTCAAAGGCGATTATAGGGTTGCGGCGCTCATCTCGCTTTCAGGGCGAGGGAGCCAGCATTTGTCCACAGACAGCTTTCCGGGTCATGTCACCAGCAGGACTAAACCGCTTCTGGTGCAACAGGACACCGTAACAGAAACCAGAGCGCACGGAAACGCCGTTTACCTTCCCACCACAGCGGTACCTATTTATCTACTTGCACTGGCACTGCTAGGTTGGCAGGAGCAACATGAGTTCACCCCGTCACGGGGATTCGAACCGCCAACCTTCCAATCGGCAAGCCCAAGAGGCTCAGTGGTTTAGACTACAGCGCCACCCGCGTTTACCTGCTATTATAGGGACACTAGAGACAAATGTTATTTCACTTTCTTGGTCGTCGTCTTCTTCTTCTTGGGACAAGGCAAACTCCTCCATCTGCTTCTCCCAGAGTTAGTTTTCCCAGATGTGCTCCACATCATGGAGAAAACATGTTTCCCCACTTAACTTTTGCCACATATTTCAAAGGATTGTTTTGATGCCAGAGAAGGCTTTTAATAGCTGTGAAAGAGATAAATTTCTCAGGACCAAAAATAAATCTCCCCACTATGGCTGACACACACAGAGAAAATGCTTCCTATTATGGTAATCAAGGCCGAATACTCCTCCTGACCACAGTGGACTTTTAATTAGCAAGCTGACAATATTTTCTGTAGCTTCTTTCTTCCTGCAACTTTGATACTTTACGCTCAAAAACAGCATTAAGAATGTATTTAACATATTGTGCTTTCCCGACACTGATTGATTCTGATATGTGTGTTTGAGGCAGAGAAGGAGGAGTGACAGTGGTGGAATCCTGCACAAAAAGGCGTGGCGGTATGTACTATTCCTTGGATCCAGGTCTCCAACATTACTAATCCAGAGTTTCTGCATGTGCTGTAGAGGAAAGTGAGGAGCAGGTGGGGCTCATCCACCTGGGAAGGTAGCCCATCTACGAGAAGGAACACTCTGGGTCCTAAACCTCTGCTGCCTTCAGGGATATCTTTGGGAGAAGAAGAAGAGTTTGGATTTGATATCCCGCTTTATCACTACCCTAAGGAGTCTCAAAGCGGCTCACATTCTCCTTTCCCTTCCTCCCCCACAACAAACACTCTGTGAGGTGAGTGGGGCTGAGAGACTTCACACTACTTGACTAGCCCATGGTGCATGTGGAGGAGCGGAGATGCGAACCCAGTTCACCAGATTACAAGTCTACCACTCTTAACCACGACACCATACTGGGTCCCAGAAAAGGCTAAGGCGTAAACCCTACACAAATCCGGAGTGGAGTCTACAAGACGGCTGGATGGCGCCTTGTGCAACTCCCGCAGCTAAGCTGGTGCCAATCATATTGCTCTGCTTTGGACCCCATTAGCGAGGCCAAGAGCAGGATCGTATCATCTGGGCAGCCCAGGACCCCCCAAACACCCTGCCCAGGCTTGCACACCACAGAAAGTCGCTTCGGTGCTGCGGTTTGACTTCACCCTCAGAGGTACACTCCATTGTCTCTTGAGACAGACAGGTGCCAACAGCATATGTGCATTAAATCTCACAACTGTTTTGAGCCTACTTTCTTGTGTCATCTGATACGGCTACCGTGTTGTGTTCCATTTCTGCTGCGCCTTTGCTTGCTCAGACTTTACCCATCTTGCACCAGCCTTTGCAGAAGATGATTTTTAAAGTTTCAGAAGGCGCAGAGTAAATATCAACATGGGGCAGCCGTCAATGTGATGAGAACCTGTGCGTCTGAGGCGTCCATCCAATAATGTGACCCGGGAAGTAAATCTCCCTGAACTCAATGAAGCTTACTATTGAGTAGACACATGTATAGAATGGCACTGGGATTCCCCAAAGAGATGATGGAAAAAACATTTGCTCAGGGCTCGTGCAAAGCACTTGCTTCAAGCTCCAAAGCATCGCCATGGAATACCCTCCTAGGAGGTCGCATTTCTCCTCCAGCGTCACATGACATGTTTTTCATCTAAAAGTGCAAAGGACACACTACAGGCGCCAAACTGCAAGTGCTGCAAAACCAAGCTGCTATAGGAAACGGGTGCTGGAATCTTCCTGTTGCCATAGCAACAGGCCATCCAAACTTTTTTTTAAAAAAACCCAACAACAACACAAAGAACCATTACGATTTCAAAAAGCTTGTTCTCGTCTTCTTCTGGAGTTATGCATTTAGTTAAATAGGGCTCACACGCCAAGGTAAGTGAGCATCCTTCGTCTGGGCACAACCTTGCTCAAAAGCTTTCCCTGGCACCTCAAAACACACCTTGGCAACATCTGTCTGCCCAGGCCAGGGGATTCCTCTTGGATGGCCCATCAATCCCTTTTGTCATGTTACCAGATTTGCTCTTCTGCTAGGCCAACCAGGCTAGTTTGCATAAGTTGATGTTGAAGAATCATTGCTTCAACACTGGTGATCTTTGCTTCTTCCAGTACACTGGTATTAGTTCGCCTGTCTTCCCAAGTGATGTGTAAAGAATTTTGGAGACACCATTGATGGAATCTTTCGAGGAGTTGGAGATGGCGTTTATATGTTTCACAAGCATACAGTAAGGTTGGTAGTATAATAGCATTGTAAACAAGCATTTTGGTTTGTCTGCAAATGTCCCGGTTCTCAAACACTCCGCACTTCAATCAGGAGAAAGCTGCAGAGCTCAGACGATGCTGGATTTCGACATCGATGTCGGCCCTTGTGGAAAGGTAACTGCCCAGGTAAAGGTAAAGGTAAAGGGACCCCTGACCATTAGGTCCAGTCGCGGATGACTCTGGGGTTGCACCGCTCATCTCGTAGGAGAAGCGATTGACATTTTCCAACATCACAATATATCATCAGCAAAACATCATGACATGCTGATGTTACTGATATATCACAATGTCTGAAATAAGGATGGAGCTATGTAGAGGCATAGGGCCCCAGGTGGCGCTGTGGGTTAAACCACAGAGCCTAGGGCAGTGATGGCTAACCTTGACACTCCAGATGTTTTGGGACTACAACTCCCATCATCCCTGACCACTGGTCCCCTGTTAGCTAGGGATGATGGGAGTTGTAGTTCCAAAACATCTGGAGTGTCAAGGTTAGCCATCACTGGCCTAGGGCTTGCTGATCAGAAGGTCGGAGGTTCAAATCCCTGCGATGGGGTGAGCTCCCGTTGCTCGGTCCCTGCTCCTGCCAACCTAGCAGTTCGAAAGCACATCAAAGTGCAAGTAGATAAATAGGTACCGCTCCGGCGGGAAGGTAAACGGGGTTTCCGTGCGCTGCTTTGGTTCGCCAGAAGCGGCTTTGTCATGCTGGCCACATGACCTGGAGGCTGTACGCCGGCTCCCTCGGCCAATAATGCAAGATGAGCGCGCAACCCCAGAGTCGGTCACGACTGGACCTAATGGTCAGGGGTCCCTTTACCTTTTATGTAGAGGCATTGGCTGGCTTCACGGTTTTCCCCACATGGTGATTTTTTTGCATAGCTCACACACATCATGATTTGCAACATATTGCCAGGTCAAAAATTACGAGACCATTACAGTGGTACCTCTAGTTGCGGACTTAATCCGTTTCAGGGTGCCGTTCGCACCCCGAAAAGTCCGCAACTAGAGTGCCTCTTCCGCGAATGTGTGCAGCGCGATCGAGCGCTTCTGTGCATGCGCGAAGCGCGCAGATCGCTTTTCGCAGATCACTTCTACGCGTGCGGCGTACCCGAAAGTAAACACTTCTGGGTTTGCCACGTTCATGAGCTGAAAGTCCATAACAAGAGTGGAACGCAATTAGAGGTACCAATGTATCACGATATGGACTTCAAACCAGTTTCAGAAGATATATCAATATATCGTCCAGCCCTACTGGTCATCAGAGACAATATTTCCCAGGCACAAACATGACCACACAAAATCATAGCATCAGAAAACAACAACCACCAGACTTTTCAGCACAATGGATCCTAGATGCCACACCTACCGAAAACAGCACATATCTGAAAAGTGCGCCAACCTGGATCTTAGAGCCGCATGCAGTCTTAAACTGAAATTATGCTTGGGCTGTGGCTCTGGGGGCGAATGGAACAACAGGATGTTTGGACTGAGCTTCACAGGAGAAGCAAGCAAAGTCAGAAAAGTTTTCAGTGACACCACACACCCACACGGGAAAACTTATCTACAATATGCCACCCACGCCTTTCAATTACGACTCAAGTGTTGCCAAATAGCAAAAGGCTCCATTCCCTCCCCAGGCAGCCTCTCTAAGGAAAGAGAGCACTTGCTAAGCATTGCTGGAGTCAGAAAGCAGCAATGGCCCCAGTTCACAGGTAATGCTTAACACGGATGGTGATAATATAATAATATAATATAGGTAATAAGAGATGAGATCATGGCTGCTTTGGTCTTTCTGAGTCATTTGCAGCTCATGGTTTGTCTGGGAGAGTTAAACCACAAGCCAGGTTCAGACCAGACTCTAAGGCAGTGATGGCTAACCTTGACACCCTAGATGTTTTGGAACTACAACTCCCATCATCCCTAGCTAACAGGATCAGTGGTCAGGGATGATGGGAGTTGTAGTCCCAAAACATCTGGAGTGTCAAGGTTAGCCATCACTGCTCTAAGGCAAAAACTATGGCTCAGCACTGCAACAAAATGACCGAGGAGGAGTCACGATCTCCTCTCCGGGAGGCCACACATTTGCACCGCACCATGCTTTGGCTTAGCATTATGTGCAAACAAGGAGGCAATGCAGCAATTCATCTTCTGAAGCGATACACAGGTTGAGTGGATTCTAGCACATCTAGTGTTGGCCCATGTCGCAATAGTACCGGTAAACATTTGGGGAAACAAACAGGGCTTGCCTCATCATTAAAAGTGCACCTTGATTTGAAAGAGCGCCCATTTAAATAGATGAGATAATCCTCAGTGGAGGAAGCCTCTCATTAACACCGCACATAAATCCTGAAACGGTACAACCCTCCGATGCCAACAGTGGCTTCAGACAGCCAGTTCACAGGACGAACCTTTGTGCCAGTGAAATGTTTGTAACAAGAATACATTTTTGAGAAACAAGTTACCACCTGGTGGTTGCAATTATCGTATTAGAAATATTGAACCCCATCCTAGTACTTGCTTGGCAAAGGGGCTTTGCAGGCACGATAATCTGGCTGGCTGGGCCTGCAAAGCACCCTGGGAAGTGTCTCCCAAGCGCCAACCATCAACTGATCAGTTGGAAGTTTCAAAATGGACTCTGAGGATTCATTTGTTCCTGTTAGCTTTCCCCCCTGCATGTTTTTACGGTGGCCATTCTTGTTTAACAAACAGCAACTTTAAAATTACATAAGAAAATTCAGCAGCAGGTGAAATAAAAAATAGTCAGTCCTGTAACTTGCCAGTTCCAACTACTAAGCTTTCAGGGAGATGCGTAGGCCTTCTGAACACAGTGTGACAACCACAGAACTAACACAATCTTGGAGAAACGCCATCACACACATTCCTCTAAAAGTCTGGACTGTTTCAAGTCATCAGGGCGCTTGGCCTCCCAGTTCCTTTGGAAGACTAATTTGCGCTGCGGCCCAAATGATAAGGCTGCCACAAACGGCTGTGTTCAACTGTATGCTAAGTGTACCCTCTCCGCAGAATCCAAGCCTGTTTTCTCTCCATTTTCTGCTTTGCTGTTGCAAAAGCATCAGATGCCAAAACACATGATGACCATTGGAAATAGTCATGTGAGGAAGCAAATACGGAGCTTGCAAATTCACCTCTCCCCTGGAACAAAGCAAAACGTTTCATCATAGAGAGAACATTCCCTAATACAAGTGAGAGAAAAGCTACATAGAAAATAAATAAAAAATCAGACATCCTCAATTCCCTGTCTGGGATACTAAAATTATTTGAGCTAACTGGGGGGCCCTGAAGTTTGTACAAACATACTCCGATGACTTGTGGTCTATCTCTGTGCTAGGGATGTTGGATAGCTTGGAAATATCTTCTAAAAGTCACATTTTTCAGACTCACTGGAAGGGCACATTTCAAAGGTTTTACATACTTTTCTTTGCTGCATGTTTTGTGATGTTAACTCTCTGCTAGGGTTCTCTCACCCAAGAGTGCTTGCCCCAAACTTGGGTCTTGGCTTCCAGAATTCTCCTGCTATATGTGAAACCTGATCTGCTTCAGGTGTCAGTATAATCATAAAAATAATAATTTATTATTTATACCCCACCCATCTGGCTGGGTTTCCCCAGCCACTCTGGGCGGCTCCCAACAGAATATTAAAAACACAATAAAACACCAAACATTAGAACTTCCCTAAACAGGGCCGCCTTCAGATGTCTTCTAAAAGTCAGATAGTTGTTTATTTCCTTGACATCTGATGGGAGGGTTTTCCACAGGGCCAACACCGAGAAGGTCCTCTGCCTGGTTCCCTGTAACCTCGCTTCTCGCAATGAGGGAACCACCAGAAGGCCCTTGGTGCTGGACCTCAGTGTCCGGGCTGAATGATGGGGGTGGAGACGCTCCTTCAGGTATACTGGGCCGAGGCCATTTAGGGCTTTAAAGGTCATCACCAACACTTTGAATTGTGCTCGGAAACGTACTGGGAGCCAATGTAGTTCTCTCAGGACCGGTGTTATGTGGTCCCAGCGGCCACTCCCAGTCACCAGTCTAGCTGCCACATTCTGGATTAATTGTAGTTTCCGGGTCACCTTCAAATGTTAGACATGTATGACCGGGTCTTTAAGCTTGTGCTTGGGCAGTGCCATAGCTACAGGGGGGCTAGCTGGGGTTTTTTGCCCCAGGTAAAGCCTCCAAAGGGATGCGGGTGGTGCTGTGGGTTAAACCACAGAGCCTAGGGCTTGCTGATCAGAAGGTCGGCAGTTCGAATCCCCGCGACAGGATGAGCTCCCGTTGCTTGGTCCCTGCTCCTGCCAACCTAGCAGTTCGAAAGCACGTCAAAGTGCAAGTAGATAAATAGGTATCGCTGCAGCGGGAAGGTAAACGGTGTTTCCGTGCGCTGCTCTGGTTCGCCAGAAGCGGCTTAGTCATGTTAGCCACATGACCTGGAAGCTGTACGCCAGCTCCCTCGGCCAATAATGCAAGATGAGCGCCGCAACCCCAGAGTCGGTCACGACTGGACCTAATGGTCAGGGGTCCCTTTACCTAAAGCCTCCAGAGGGGTGCCATTGAGGCTCCCAGCCCCCCCCCCTCTCTCTCTCTCTCTCTGTGTGTGTGTGTGTATAAAGTCTAGTTTCACCCCTGGCTTAGAAATGTAAAAAAAGTCCCAGGACAGATCTATCTCCTGTCTACTACTGTGGCTTTGTGGGTTGGGAGCTGTTCCACGGAGCATGCAGTGTGGTTTCAAAACTTGGCACCTTCCCTCTCTTCCGCCTCTGACAGTGGATGCCGAGATTTGCAAAAGCCGAGCGATGCCTTATTCGTGTCATTCCCCACGGTGGCAACACAAACTCGCATCTCCCCTTTTCCCCAGCTCCATGCAAAGATCTATTCCTCCCGAGAGTGTCCAGCTTCTCACTTGGCCTCTTTTACTTCCTCCCCGTTGTTGACTTGCAAAAGGTTTTTCCTACCACTCAGTGGGTCTTGATCACTTGTCCCAGGACGGCCTGTGCGTTCCTCCATCCATGGAGCCACCTAATGATCCTCAGGTTCCCTTCCAACTCTACGATTTTACTGAGGTGTGGTGCTGTGCACAGGGATACCTTGACTCTATAACTTAATCCGTTCCGGAAATTCCGTTCCAAAACCAAGGCGCGCTTTCCCATAGAAAGTAATGCAAAATGGATTAATCCGTTCCAGACTTTAAAAAACCACCCCCTAAACAGCAATTTAGCATGAATTTTACTATCTAACGAGACCATTGATCCATAAAATGAAAGCAATAAGCAATGTACTGCAGTCACAGAATCCATCAGTAGCTGAATTGGGTTCCACAGGCACAAAAACGAAACGAAAAGAGCAGCAAAAAACAAAAACGCAAAATAAATAGCAAAACCAGACAGACCTCAGCGTAACACTCAAAACATAAGCATGGCACTCAAAACGGATGACATTCGGCTTCCGAAAACAGTTCACAAACCGCAACACTGACTTCCGGGTTTGCAGTGTTTGGGTTCCAAGTTGTTTGAGCCAGTGTGGTGTAGAGCCAGTGTGGTGTAGTGGTTAAGAGCGGTGGACTCGTAATCTGGGGAACCGAGTTCGCGTCTCCGCTCCTCCACATGCAGCTGCAGGGTGACCTTGGGCTAGTCACACTTCTCTGAAGTCTCTCAGCCCCACTCACCTCACAGAGTGTTTGTTGTGGGGGAGGAAGGGAAAGGAGATTGTTAGTCGCTTTGAGACTCCTTCGGGTAGTGAGAAAGCGGGATATCAAATCCAAACTCCTCCTCCTCCTCCTCCTTCTTCTTCACATTTCCAACACTTTTATACATTTTTGACAGTTTACTCGGCGTTTAGATACCATCGATATGTCATTTTCATATAATTTTCTCTTAGACCAGACATCTCCAAACTACGGCCCAGGATGCGGCCCAAGCGAGCCAATTTTCTGGCCCATGAGGACCCCCGCCCGCCGCCCGCTCTTACGGCTGCCCATCTCCGGGATGGTGCGGCACTGGAAATAGCTTGTGCGCATGCGCAAGCGACAATTTCCGGTGCACTTTCAGGTCGGCGCGCGCCAGAAATGACGCTTGCACATGCACACAAGCTATTTCCGGTGCTGCGCCATCCCGGAGATGGGCAGCTGCGCCGGAAATAGCTTGTGTGCACACGCGCATAGGCGTGCGCTCCCCCGCCCTCCGGCCCAGAGCGCGATTGGCGCCAGAGGAACCGGCCCGAAGCGGAGTAAGTTTGGGGACCCCTGTCTTAGACCATAACACGCTGTAGGTTTTATATCCCTATTCCACAATGGTTCCCATGCTTCCCTGTCTATATTATGACCAATATCTATTGCCCAATGTATCATTGAGGAATTTACTTGCGCATCCTTTGTCTCCCATTCCAACATTGCATCTTCAGCTCTAATTCAAGCCAGCGATGCTTTGCGTCACCCCATGTCCCTGCGATGGTTGCCCGCCTTTTCAAAATCTCCTGAAGGGTGGGGAGGCCTATCAGCTAGATCCTGCTCCCCGTTTCTACTCTAGCCCCACACTCATCTCTTTTCCTGCCACCCTCCCTCATTCTTCCCCTTGTAACTGAAAACTCAAGCTCTTGTCAGATACCACTCTGGAGAAGGAGCTCAGAACGACACGTTTCCAATCCTATATTATCATCATATTTCACTACCAACTGTTCCGAGGCTTCTCAGTTACGCACCGCATAAGCCGGATGAAACGTTATTCCTGCCACTAATGAGGTTGCGGTTTTGTGTTTGCAAAGCTGAAAAATTGGGACAGAAGTGATCTCTTTATTTTCAATGGAATCAGTCAATAGGTAGTGTGGTGTAGTGGTTAAGAGCGGTAGACTCGTAATCTGGTGAACCAGGTTCGCGTCTCCGTTCCTCCACATGCAGCTGCTGGGTGACCTTGAGCTAGTCACATTCTCTGAAGTCTCTCAGCCCCACTCACCTCACAGAGTGTTTGTTGTGGGGGAGGAAGGGAAAGGAGAATGTGAGCCTCTTTCAGACTCCTTCGGGTAGTGATAAAGCGGGATATCAAATCCAAACTCCTCTTCTTCTTCTTCTTCTTCTTCAGAACCTAGGAAGGTAAAGGTAAAGGGACCCCTGACCGTTAGGTCCAGTCGTGACCGACTCTGGGGTTGCGGCGCTCATCTCGCTTTATTGGCCGAGGGAGCCGGCATACAGCTTCCGGGTCATGTGGCCAGCATGACAAAGCTGCTTCTGGCGAACCAGAGCAGCGCACGGAAACGCCGTTTACCTTCCCGCCGGAGCAGTACCTATTTATCTACTTGCACTCTGACGTGCTTTCGAACTGCTTGGTTGGCAGGAGCAGGGACCGAGCAACGGGAGCTCACCCCGTCACGGGGATTCAAACCGCCGACCTTCTGATCGGCAAGCCCTAGGGCTCTGTGGTTTAGACCACAGCGCCACCCGCGTCCCATAGAACCTAGGAAAGTAATGGCTAAACCCCTAACCTGGAGACCATATGTAAGTTTTAGTCGGTCCACAGGGACACCCAACAATTCTGTGCCTTTAAAAAAAAAGATTTGTGTATGTGTGTAAGTTCCATTTCCCAACCAAACACACTTTTCTCTACCTTTCCAGAGTAAATTACCAGGCTTGCTATATTTCAATCCGTGAAAATCCAGAGTTGTTGAGATTTTGGGGGGCAAAGTTCTTGAGCTTCTTGGGCAAAATCGCACATATATATATATATATATATATATATATATATATATATATATATATATATATATATATATATATATATATATATATATGCCATTTTTGGGAGGACCCAGGTGGCGCTGTGGGTTAAACCACAGAGCCTAGGGCTTGCTGATCTTTGGACCTTTTTCAGCTGTGGGCCGGTCCACCGTCCCTCAAACCACGTGGTGGGCCAGACTATTTTTTTTTGGGGGGGGAATGAACGAATTCCTATGCCCCACAAATAACCCAGAGATGCATTTTAAATAAAAGGACACATTCTACTCATGTAAAAACATGCTGATTCCCGGCCCGTCCGCGGGCCGGATTGAGAAGGCGATTGGGCCGCATCTGGCCCACAGGCCTTAGGTTGCCTACCCCTGTGCAAGTCCAACAGGGAAGGGAGCGAAGATATGGAAAAAAACTGAAGGAAAGTTATATAACAAGGTGGGGGAACAGTAGATTGCACTCATGTCATTGAAATTCAGAGTTATCCGATCTGGAATACAAATTTGCCTGGCTCTGAAAGCTTGCATGAATTATGAATAGAATATAATTTGATTGTTCAGCATTTTCTTATCCTTAAGCACAGAATTTAGCTTTCCTCAATACAGAAGTTGAATCTTTAATGTAAGTCTGAAAAGCCCTGGATAGGAAGAACCAAAGCAGGTCCCTGGGGATAGCTAGAGCAAGAGACTCTTAACGTCAGGGCCGTGGGTTCGAGCCCCACATTGGGCAAAAGATGCCTGCATTGCAAGGGTTGAACTGGACGACCCTCGTGGACCCTTCCAGCTCCACAATTATTTGATTCCCTGGTTGCCAAAAAGCATCCACGACTGAACAAGGAAGCTGCGGCCCCTGCGCATGAACATGAAATGAAGTCACAGCTCATGAGGAACCTCGAACTAAAATAGCACTGGGAGACTAAGCCCCTACATGGAATGAAATACCTTTTGCAGCAGCCCCAAGCCAAGTTCTGTTGTGCAATGATATTTGAAGCGATATAAACAATTCGGAGAAAAACACAGAACAGAACAGACAAGATTGTATACAATCGGTGCGGCAGAAGTGAGTTTATTCCACGCCAAGCTCTGCTCTTTTATGCTAAAGGCGCGACTCACTGAACATGTGCGGTTCCAATAGATTTATCTGTCATAGACCAAAACAAAGCACATTTCTGTCCTTTCTGGCACTATTATTTCCAGTTAAAAAAAACCTGAGGCATTCCATTACTTTATCCACAATTAAGGCACCTAGTCAGGATGAGGTTCTGGCTATATAAATGTAACACAAGAAAGAAAAGACTGTGATGCATGTGAGCTGTTGGTATTTTGCATTTTAACCCATCCTTTTGTGAGCAGACACGAGAAAGGCCATTGCTAATCTAATTTTCAACATAATAATAGTAAACAAAACTGGCCTTGCACAAAACCAGGCCGCTCTGTACTGTCTTGCCTCTGACTAGCATTGGTTATTCAAGGTTTCAAATGGAAGCATGGCCCAATCCTGCAATTAAGAGATCCTTTGGCTGCAAATTTACCTGCTCCGGCACTGAACGATGGAACTTCCTCGCTTCCAAAGACCGACGTTTGTCAATGATAAATTTTATTTCAGTAAAACTACCCAGTCAAGATGAAATCCAAGCCCTGGAACCCACCAAAACAGGAATATGGAAGTCTTGTGTATTCTGCAATTGTAAAGCTTCTGGTTCTCTCCATATGGACTTTTGCTTGAGCGCTTTGACAATACCAGCTTAGAACACAATGGGACATGGATGAATAAATATCCCAAGTGTATATTTGATTGTTTTTGTTGAATTCATATGCCGCCCTTCATCTGAGGATCACAGGGCAATTTACAGTATAAAAACACAAACGTCCACAACATAGTGACAAAACAAAACAAAACCCCACTCACAAAGTTTGAAAGGCCACAGATTGCTTTATTAGCCAAAGGACTGGGAGAAGAGGAATGTTTTGGGTCCGGTGCCTAAAGATATGTAACAAAGGCTCCCTGGGGAGAGCATTCCACTAACTGGGAGCTACCACAGAAAAGGCCCTGTTCTCGGGTTGCCGCCCTCTGGACCTCTCATGGAGGAGGCACACAAAGAAGGGTCTCCGGTAATGATCACAAGGTCTGGGTCAGTTCATATGGGGGAAAGGCGGTCGGTCCTGGAGGTGTTGTGCTCCTAAGCCGTATATAGCATAAACCATTTTGTGTAGATGAGCATGCATGGGTACCTAGGTGTTTTAAGAAAAATCTTTTACATTCTGTTCTCTCTCTGCACAACCTTTATCCCTCATGAAAAAAGCGCTGGGGTGGAAGGTATGTGGCGGAAAGGGGAAAGTTAATTTACTCTCTTTTTCTTACTAAAGACTCAAGGTGCTTGTGAATTTCTGACGGGGAGTCCATCTCCCAAACAACAGAGTGTTTTCCCCCCAAAAGAAGCTTACACCAAGAAGCTGCGGTCGACACTGCATAGCAACCCCACAAACTATCATGGTGACCTCCACTCCAGGGTGGATAAAAATCAACGATTTTTTTGATTTAAATTGGATTTTTTTTATTTAAATTGGATTTTTTAAATAAAATGCTTTTGGAGGAAAAATCTTTCTAAATATAGTCTTCTATTTAAGTTACATTGTAGTCCAAAGGCTATTCATCAGGAAATAAGGATTTGTTTTAAGTTCATCAAGTGTGCTAAAACTCAGTCTAAGTTGTTTTTTTTAAAATGCTTAACCACATCAGTTAACAAACATGGATACATATGCTATCATGTTATTGTTTTAGTTAAATAAATGGTTTAAATGGTTATTCAGGAAATGATTATTTTTCTCCTTCCAATAAAGTACAGCAGAAAAGTTGTCCAAATATAAACAGTTAACTTATTAAACCTCACCATAATTTCATAATTATCTATGTATTTCTAGTAGTATAACCAAATCAGTAATTTTTGATATAACTGTAAAAACTACTCTGAAAATTTATTATTCCAAAAATGAAACCTTCATATGGTTGTAAATATTAAGATTATACCAGCAAGAATGAGTCTTTCTGTAAAAAAAAAATTTAAATCAAGTCTTACTGACTAGTGATTTAAATCAAGCCTTACTGACTAGTGATTTAAATCAAATCCACCCTGCTCCACTCCAAATCCCACAGCCTGGTCATGTGTTGGCAGGCTGGTTAATGAAAAGCAAATGAGCTGGTTAACCCAGCAAAGAGGTGGAATGTATCGCTACCATTTGGCCAGCTCCTCAAAAACTACTTGAGTAGAGGAGTGGGGACAAAGGACATGCGAGTGGAAAACCCGTCGACTTTTTAGCTTTATTTCCTTGCTGAAAATGGAATTACTGAAACGTTACCAGAAAGCATGTTTTATTTGAGCACGGATAAGCAATCTATGAGCGACACACACATAAAGTTTATTCTGCTGGTAGAGAGGTTTTGCCAACCAACTCAGACAGATGAGAGTCTCCGGTGGTTTTTGCTCCCTGACCACAGGGCCTGCCCAAGATATTTTGGCACCTGAGGCGAAACACAAAATGGTAGCCCTCTCCCCGCTAGGGAAGGAGGAACGCGTGAAGATCTATATCAGGAACAAGCATGGAATAAAAAACTACACTGGGGTCTGCTGCCCCTCTGGATCCAGCCGCCTGAGGCAGTTGCCTCGCCTTCCCTCATGGGTGGGCTGGCACTGTCTGGCCATTTTGAGCTATGTTGTTCCTACCCTTGGCACTAAAAAACATTCTCTGTAGTCTACTTCTGCTCCATGAAAGAGAGTGTAGGCAATTTTGCAGGGAAAGGATGGTTTGTAAGCAACCCAAGTGAAGCAGACATTATGCTGGGCACCTGCTTTCAACCAATACATCCCTCTGTTGCTGGGCGGGTTAGTTTGGATGGCCACGAATCTGATTGGGCACCTCATTAGTTGCTGGGGAGAATTTTTTGTAGCAATGTTTGAGCAGTTGATGAGGGGCTATTTATTCCCTGCGCGCAGCGTTGAGCTTCCTCTTTTCGCTGCGTGCATCGGATCACCCGCCCAACCTCCCTATATTTAGGGTAATAATAATAACAATAATAATAATAATTTATTATTTATACCCCGCACATCTGGCTGGGTTTCCCCCAGCCACTCTGGGCGGCTTCCAACAGAACATTAAAATGCAATAATCTTTTAAGCATTAAAAGCCTCCCTAAACAGGGCTGCCTTCAGATGTCTTCTAAAAGTCTGGTGGTAGTTGTTCTCTTTGACATCTGGTGGGAGGGTGTTCCACAGGGCGGGTGCCACTACCGAGAAGGCCCTCTGCCTGGCCCCCTGTTGTTTGTGTTGACCTTGCTCTGCCTGTCATGGGGTCGTCTGCTTTTGGGGCAGGGGCCTGGTAGGAATTTTTTCCATTTGGCTGATTGGCTGGTGCCATTTGGTTTTTGCCTACTGCGTAGCAAATCGTCACAACTTGTAAGGTTGCGATTAGGCATTGGTTAATTTTGGTTGGTGGAGGGGGTATGGCTGGCTGTGCCGGCCCCTCCAATGCTACTGCTGCAAGGGTATTCCGTTAAAGGAATCCAGGGGCTCGCCATGCTCTTGTCCGAACCCCTGGCTAGGGGCTAGGGCCAAGCAAGAGCCCCTGGGAGCATTTGGGGAGAGGTGAGGGTCTGGCACCCAGCTCTACGCTCTCCCCAAAAATGTTTTCCCTTACAGATTAGAGAACTGGGCCAAGGCAAACAGGATGAATTTTAACAGGGAGAAATGTAAAGTACTACACTTGGGCAAAAAAAATGAAAGGCACAAATACAGGATGGGTGACACCTGGCTTGAGAGCAGTACATGTGAAAAGAATCTAGGAGTCTTGGTAGACCATAAACTTGACATGAGTCAACAGTGTGATGCAGCAGCTAAAAAAGCCAATGCAATTCTGGGCTGCATCAATAGGAGTATAGCATCTAGATCAAGGGAAGTAATAGTACTACTGTATTCCGCTCTGGTCAGACCCCACCTGGAATACTGTGTCCAATTCTGGGCATCACAGTTCAAGAAGGATACTGACAAGCTGGAACATGTCCAGAGGAGGGCAACCGAAATGGTCAAAGGCCTGGAAACGATGCCTTATGAGGAAAGGCTTAGGGAGCTGGGTATGTTTAGCCTGGAGAAGAGAAGGTTAAGGGGTGATATGATAGCCATGTTCAAATATATAAAAGGATGCCATATAGAGGAGGGAGAAAGGTTGTTTTCTGCTGCTCCAGAGAAGCGGACACAGAGCACTGGATTCAAACTACAAGAAAGAAGATTCCACCTAAACATTAGGAAGAACTTCCTGACAGTAAGAGCTGTTCGACAGTGGAATTTGCTGCCAAGGAGTTTGGTGGAGTCTCCTTCTTTGGAGGTCTTTAAGCAGAGGCTTGACAGCCACCTGTCAGGAATGCTTTGATGGTGTTCCTGCTTGGCAGGGGGTTGGACTGGATGGCCCTTGTGGTCTCTTCCAACTCTATGATTCTATGATTCTACTGACTTTCGCAGGCTTGTGGATGTCTGTTCTGTTCCTACCTCTAAGTGGGAACAGATAGTCGCTAACCGATGCCTAAGCAACCACTCACATGCTGTAATCAATAAAGTTGTGGCCAAAATTATACCAAAAACCAAAGTTCTGTGTGAATTGTGTCTTTATTTGAGGGTGTCTGGGGGGTCCTCGACACGCAACAGGGTTGTCTGAGTTAGAGTTCTTTAAGCTTGGGCCCTCAGCTTTGAGTATGTGCCCGAGAGATGTGCCAGAGAGGCAGGAACTTAAAGCTTGTTTTCTTTCTGGACTTGAAGCAGAGGGAGTGATTCAACGAGGAAAAACAAGTCTGATCTGTAATGTCAAACAGCAGCCTCTACCACTCCTTCTTCCCATTCCAGCTCTACCTTGTGATCCACACAATGCCGCTATCTATCAGTGTGGTAAAGCAATTACCCAGCTGAGAAAGAAAACAGAACCACTCCCTTAAGCATATTTTTGCGTACTTTCCAAAAAAAAAAAAAAAAAAATACAAACTCCTAATCTACTTTCAAGTGGAGGACTGCCTGCAGGAAGACCATCAAACTACCCTGTTTCCCCTGTTTAAGACGTAGTCATAAAATAAGCCATAGCAGGATTTTTTCACATTTGCGAAATATAAGCCGTACCCTGAAAATAAGCCATAGTGATAGGCGCAGTTCTGGAGGGCGCCAAGGAAAAGGCGGGGCTGGGCGTCTAGTCCCGCCACCAAAACCAGTCAGCCCCAGAAGCAGCGCTCAGGAACTCTGCAGAGCAGGGCGCACAGGAAGGGGCAGCGGGCGTGACAAAGGCACTCCGAAGGTCTCTTCGCCGGCGCGCTCGCCCAACTCCGCTCAGAGCAGAACGCACGGGGCGGCCACTGTGGCGGAGAAGGAAGGTGCCACGGGCTTTCCCTGCTCGCCGCCATGACGAAATCCCCCGAGCCCGTCGCCCAAGAGGCCCCTTGGAAAACAAGGCTTTTGTTGAGTTTCGAGGAGGGAAGGCGGCGGAGGAGGAGCAGGAGAGAGAGCCCAGCGAAAGTGGGTCTCTCTGGTGCCCGATTCATCAAAGCTCAGCATGGATTCTCCCCCCGCTGCCAGCAAGCAAACAAAGAGCTCCGCGCCCGTCCCGTCCTTCACAGCCCCAGAACTCGAGCGTGGCCTTGCCAAGGCGTGCTTACGTCATAAAAATAAGACATCCCCTCAAAAACAAGCCATAGTGTGTTTTCTTGAGGGAAAATATATATATATAAGACAGTGTCTTAAAATAGGGGAAACACGGTAGCAGAGAGGAAGAATTCATCTTGCTCAGATAATACAACTGTTGGTTGGTACAACCCATTGCTGTACAGTGGTACTTTGGTTTAAGAACAGCTTAGTTTATGAACAACTAATAATAATAATAAATTATTATTTGTACCCCGCCCATCTGGCCGGGTCTCCCCAGCCACTCTTGGATTAAGAACACTGCAAACCCAGAAGTAGGTGTTTTGGTTTGTGAACTTTGCCTTGGAAGCAGAACATGTTTCGCTTCCTGTTGAGTGTGTTCCATTTGTAAATTGAGTCCCCCGCTGCTATGGGAAAGCACGCCTTGGTTTAAGAACGGACTTCCGGAATGGATTAAGTTCTCAAACCAAGGTACCACTGTAATATGGTCTCAAAGTTTGTTGAGTGATAGATCCGCATTGCTTTGCTTTACCTTACGTTGAACTTTTGGTTTTCTATAATCAAACAATTAAAGATAACCCGTTTCATTGGCCCATTCACACATAACCATCATCCAGAGTCTTGAACAAACTATGTCTAGTTACACACACACACACACCTTAAACCACAACCACCTTGCTGCTTCCTTTGCTGAGCCCAGACGAAACAAACCACAGCGTAGGGCTGCCATATGTCCTCTTTTTCCAGGACACCCCCTCTTTTTCAGGATTAAAATTTCTGTCCAGGCAGATTTTTAAAAACTGGCAAAATGACTGGGTTTTTTTGTTTGGTTTTTTTGTTTGTAGTAACCCAAGAAAATTTTTCTAGTGCATTAGACTCAGATCTAAGGCACCCGGCTGAGAGGGTCTGCAGCAGAGAATCACAACAGTATCTTAAACTAGCTACATCTATATATATAAAATCGTTCAAGTTGGATGTTTGTTAACAATCGCCTTTCTCCGTAACCCCTTGATCGATTCCATTCAAATTTGGACACAACGTTCCATGCCCATATGGGAGTGATCATATGGACTTACATTGCACAAATACCACACCTTTCCCAGGTAAAAATGCGATTTTGTGCAAAAAAATAGCACCCTCCAGTGGACGTTAAACAGTACAGAACAACACACCCGTTTCTGCCCCCTCCTCCTCCTTTCCCAACATCACTACCACCATCCAATCGACAGACAGACCGCCCACAAACGCTACTGCTGCCTCCGCCCGCGAGTATAGAGCCACACCGGGCGGATTCGCAATTTTCGCGGTTTGCACAAAAACGGGAGGGGCAAATGGAGAACACGTAGACTGAACTTCAACAAGATAAGGTGTAAGTAAGGATATGCTTTCTCTTTCATATTGTATCTTACTTTTCCATTTCATCAAATCAGCCACAGCAAGGCGTGGCCGGGTCAACTAGTACTGTATAAATCCCTTCTCTTGTAGCTGAACTAAAAAGAAGCTGGCTCAGCTACAAGATCTTGGAGGAGTCGTCTGGGAGGGCAAGAGTTAACATCTGCCTGCCCCTAAGGAGAGTTCATATGTACATGTTAAACAGTTTGATAAATTGTTCAGAGCACACCTATGTTCACATGGGCCAAATACTTTCCTGTGGCAAGTGAGGGAGCAATATATATTATTATTATTTTGTTGCTGAAAGTAAAGAACATTGCTACTAGCAATATTTCACCACTTCTATAGCCTACATATCGTAAGGGTGTTTAACATGAGAGTCGCCAGAGCGATCCGTAGTTAAAAGGAGAAATCGACGAACGGGTCCTCTTTTTTGTTCTTCAAATTACGGCAACCCTACCACAACACTGACTCAGAATTTCATGCAAACCAGCACTCATGGTTTCCCCCCTCCCAAACAAAACCACAAGCAGAAAGCTAAGAACAGGCCTTACGGGAACATACAGCTATTGCTTATTAACATTTTAAAGGTGGCTGGCTGCAAATGCACTCAACATTGCCATGGCACAAGCTTGCATAGATGCCATGCTGACCAAAGCCTAGTTTTCACACGTCAACCCGAGTTTGGGTCATAGCACTTCAGATTGCTCATATAATTGAATGTTCCCCCATGGGGAGGGAGTGTTCATGAGAAAAAAGAAAAATCAAACACAGAGAATCAGCATACCTTGTAGAAAGCTGGGCTAGAGCCTTTACACCATAGCTGTCAACCCTCCCTTTTCTTGCGGGAAACTCCTTTATTCCAATGCCGTTTCCCGCTGCTATCCCGGATTGTTGATATCCCTTAAATTTCCCGGATTTCAAAGGAAGCAGCTCCTCTCCCTCCCTGCCGGCCAGGGAGGCTCCTCAGCTGCGTTGCTCGACTGCCAATAAGGAGTCTGAGACCGACTGGGGGCGGAGCTTGCATGCCTTGTGCAGCCAGACCCTCACGCCCAACCAGACAGACAGACAGCCTGCTGTCTACGCGTTCGCTCTTTCGCTCACCCGTTCGCGCGCAGCCTCTGGAGCGCAGGGTGGCGAGGCTACTTGGTACCATTGCACCGCCCTCGCGGCATCCCTTATTTACAAATCCGAAAGTTTGGGGGGAAATCCCTTATTTTCACATCCGAAAGTTGACAGCTATGCTTTACACCTGATACACTACAGGGTATTTTTCCTGCACAGGAGAGCATTCAATCATGTTAGCCCCACCTGCAGGCTGATGGCAATGGATTGACCACTTCAATAAAATGCGGGTTCCTGAATACCCATGTTTAAGTGTTATGATTTGAGAATCTGCAGCTGTTTAAAAGGAGTCCTGTGGCACCTTTCCAGGTGTGCTCTCCATTCCTGCCAGAATACAGGTGCAACTTGATGAGCCTTTCGTTTTTCATTCTAACCCAGAGGCTCAGGCTCAAAGGCCCGAAACCAGGTTTTAGGGGCCTGAAAACAAATAAAACTCTGTTCCAAATTAAACCCTGCACATGCAGTCTCATTTAAAATGGAAGCATATTGAAGCAGCACCTTTTCCGCAATTTCATGCAGGTGTTTAATTAAAACGAGGACTTGTCATTTTTAAAAAGCTCTCTGTGGATTTCAACGCATATCACACTTTCCACCTGTAAATTTCACATGCACGGTGTACTCTAGAATATGGGGGGGGGGGTGGGGAATTAATGTTACAGATTTCTGAAAAGGTGCTGCTGAAAACCATTTACTTCTGCTGCTGATCTAGGTGGTGGCCACAAACGTTTAAAAATGTGATAGCTCATTTAAACAATGCAGTTTCTCCCAGGGGTTTCTGGGAAGCACTTTCTGTATTAACACAGTGTCCTATAGGCCAGCCTTTCTGAGTGCAAGATCTATACATCAGCGTTCTGTGTTGCTGGAAGTAGTTTTTACCTGGGGAAGGGGCATGGCTAATGACAGATTAGCCACGCCCCTTCCCCAGGTAACATCCACTTCCATGAGCATCTACTATCCCACTGGTTGTCAACCAAGATGCCTTGCACAACTTAGTAGCTAGTACAGTGGACGCTCGGGTTGCGAACGCGATCCGTGTGGGAGGCGCATTCGCAACCCGCAGCGTCCGTAACTCTCAGCGGCGCGTCTGCGTACGCGCGTGACGCAATTTGTTGTTTCTGCGCATGCGCCGAAACCCGGAAGTAACCTGTTCCGGTACTTCCAGGTTTGGCGCGTCCGTAACCTGAAAACGCGCTACCCGCAGCGAGCGCAACCCGAGGTATGACTGTACAATAAAGCCTGAACGTGCTAACAGCTGGCAATCCTGGGCCTCAGCTACACTGGCAAAGAAAAAGCGCTTTATATGCGTTGTATATGCATTATCGCACTGTGACACCAGATGGCGCTGTGGAATTCCGTTTTTGCCAACCCAATTTCTCATCCAAAGTTTACAACGTGTTAAACTGTGAAGCCAGCCAGTGCCTCTCCATAAAGGTAAAGGGACCCCTGACCATTAAGTCCTGTCATGTCCGACTCTGGGGTTGCGGCGCTCATCTTGCTTTATTGGCCGAGAGCCAGCGTACAGCTTCCAGGTCATGTGGCCAGCATGACAAAGCTGCTTCTGGTAAACCAGAGCAATGCATGGAAACGCCGTTTACCTTCCCGTTGGAGCGGTACCTATTTATCTACTTGCACTTTGACGTGCTTTCGAACTGCTAGGTGGACAGGAGCAGGGACCGAGCAACGGGAGCTCACCCCGTCGCAGGGATTCGAACCGCCGACCTTCTGATCAGCAAGCCCTAGGCTCTGTGGTTTAACCCACAGCGCCTCTCCATAGCTCCATCCTTATTTCAGATGTTGTGACATATCGGTGTATCGCGATATTTAGCTTGACGATATACCGCAATGTTGGAAACCAGACCTTGCCCAACCCTATTGCAGGTCTAACGGCACTGATGTTTATCTGCCACTGTTTAAAACGAAATCTGCTCAGAGGGCCAGCTGCAAGAGGGGGTGTCCTCCTTCGTATCTTGCTGCACAAGAATCATGACCATCCTTAGTCAAGAACCGTGTAGGCCACTGTGACTCATCGCATGAGCACCTAGGATTATAATGCACAGCACCGAAGTGATTCATATGGAACAGGCAGCCAGATTGTGGATTGGACAGCCTCTTTATTGAAAACAAGGCTCTTAGCTGTTTGGCCACTCTAAAAATGTTTCCCTTAATATTTTGAGAAGAGGAGCTGAAAGAGAGTCTTTGAGTATTAAAGAACGGCACATTAAGCTTCTGCAACCAATCAATTCCTTGAAGTATCTGCCAAAGAATGGTCTCTTCACAGCCAACTCAATTGCTGTGTTCCCAAACATCAGGCTGAATCCACTACTGAGCACCTAATATGCATGTAACTGGAGGCTTGCCACCAGTCCCTAGTGGCCCACCCAAAAAACAACAACCCTTTTTACGCTTTTTAATCCTGTGCTACTCAACTTCATCTTAAAATGACACAATGAAAGAACGTCAAGTACAAAGCGGGGAATTTGGACACAACCTCTCCCTTCCCGCAGTTCTTTCTCAAGCAACGTAGAAATCAGCATGAAACCCGTCTAGTTCCTAGATCTCGTCATGTTTGGAGGATGTTCCGTGGGCAGAAGTTTGCCCACCCCCTCAAAGAAATAAACTTGTCATGGGCATGCTGGTTGCCAAAGTCACTATAGCCACCTGCTATTTGCCAGTATCTTACACGATGACACATTTATGTTCTTCCCCCAAATCAGCTGTCCCTTCCTACGATCCATAAATAAAGCGTAAGAAAGCAACTATCCTGTTTAGCCATGCCCAACAAAATGCTGAACATGCAGTACCGTCAGCGCCGGATTTACGTATAAGCTGAACAAGCTATAGCTTAGGGCTCCACTCTCTTGGGGGCTCCCAAAAAATATTCTTCTCCTAAATTGTATTTCACTACTGGTATTAATGTACCTGTATTTTTCACTCCATAAGACGCACTTTTTTCCATCCTAAAAAGTAAGGGGAAATGTCTGTGCATCTTATGGAGCGAATGTGTGGTCCCTGGTCCCTGGTCTCTTTTAAAAAGAGAGAGAGAGAGAAGGGGGTGTTGAAAGGAAGTCCGCTAAGCAGCTGCTCAGCAAACGATCGGGGAGAGAGATAAGGGAGAGATTCCAGCCCCGCCCACTTGCAGAGGGAGGCTGTTTCCCCAGCAACATGTGACTGGCTGATTAGATTATCTGTCTGGAAACTGTAGAAATGGCTTTCTGAAGCTGCAGAACTGTGAGTTAAACCCCATAAAACAGGGTTTTTTCCCTTTGCAAAGTAAGCTCAACAACTTTGAGCTGATCCTCAAAAAATGGGGCTTTTCTCCTTTGCAAAAGAAGCTACAGAAATTTGAGCTGATCCTCAAAAAATTGGGGCTTTCCCCCTCTAAAAACTAGGTGCGTCCTATGGTGAGGTGCACCTTATAGAGCGAAAAATACGGTACTTCTTAATTGTATTTCATTTCAACAATTGCTTTGATAAAATACATATGTTATGTGCAAATGGCTTTAGATACCTATTAGGTCCACAAATTACCATATAGCATATATTCAACACAAAAAAACAGCGACAATTTGTTGTTGACAAATAATAATAATAGTAATAATAATAATAATAATTTATTATTTATACCCCGCCCATCTGGCTGGGTCTCCCCAGCTGGACAGCTGGACATATAAAGGGCCCCGTTACCTTCAGTAGCTTAGGGCAGTGTTCCCCAACCTTGGGCCTACAGCTGTTTTTGGACTACAACTCCCATCATCCCTCGCTAGCAAGACCAGTGGTCAGGGATGATGGGAATTGTAGTCCGAAAACAGTTGGAGGCCCAAGGTTGGGGAACACTGGCTTAGGGCCTCATCAAACCTAAATCCGGCCCTCAGTGCAGTGCATACTCACTATTGCATGGTCTTGGTCCTGAACCCCTAGCCTACCTGGTAACAAGTCAGTACATCCAGTCCCCAGTCCAGGGGGGTGGGGGGTCAATCCACATGTCCAAAGCGAAGCACTGTGCCACGGAGATACTGCAGCATCTATGCTGAGGTCCTTCAACATGGGCAGTTGAGCAGACACCAGCTCTGCTGCCTTTCTATCCTTTGCCTGGTGATTGCAGCCTCTGGGCTTGATGAGGGAGGTGACCCTCACCTGTTCTGAGCCTACTCCAGCTGAGGAATCACAAGCCCTCCTCCCAGAGCTAGCGAGCCCCACCTGACTAGCTAGGGAGCTGGGCTGTGGGCCCTTGCCTGCCTCAGCCTCCAGGGGGACTCTCTACACCTCAGAGCTTGTTGGGTTTATGGAGGCAGAAGCCCCTCCGGTTCTGCTGATGGGTCCTGTTGCTTTGATTCCTGAGCACTGACCCCCAACCTCTGTCACTCCGTGAGAACTCCTACACCAGGGATAGGCAACCTAAGGCCCGTGGGCCGGATGCGGCCCAATTGCCTTCTCAATTTGGCCCACGGAGGGTCTGGGAATCAGCGTGTTTTTTCATGAGTAGAATGTGTCCTTTTACTTAAAATGCATCTCTGGGTTATTTGTGGGGCATAGGAATTTGTTAATTCCCCCGCCCCCAAAAAAAAGTCCGGCCCACCACATGGTCTGAGGGATGGTGGACCAGCCCATGGCTGAAAAAGGTTGCTGACCCCTGCCCTACACCAACGTCTCGTTCTCCATCCCCAGCTTGCCCCAGTGCAGTGATGGCTAACCTTGACACTCCAGATATTTTGGGACTACAACTCCCATCATCCCTGACCACTGATCCTGTTAGCTAGGG
Source organism: Darevskia nairensis (assembly GCA_034642065.1). Taxonomy (NCBI): domain Eukaryota; kingdom Metazoa; phylum Chordata; class Lepidosauria; order Squamata; family Lacertidae; genus Darevskia; species Darevskia nairensis. The sequence goes on from JAWWNI010000290.1 coordinate 854,473, forward strand.
ATGATGGGAGTTGTAGTTCCAAAACATCTGGGGTGTCAAGGTTAGCCATCACTGCCCCAGTGTGTCCCAGTCCCGGTCACAGCCCTCGCCGGGATCCTTTTCATCCTCCCCATTGTCCTGCCAGTTCATGACAGGTATGCATGTGCATTTTGTTATTACACACATCCGGTTCCTACAATCCTTTCATTCCAGAATCAACTGTAAACCAAAAGATAAAGGACCCCCGGATGGTTAAGTCCAGTCAAAGGCGACTATGGGGTTGTGGCACTCATCTCACTCTCAGGCCGAGGGAGCCGGCGTTGGTCCACAGACAGCTTTCCGGGTCATGTGGCCAGCAGGACTAAACCACTTCTGGCACAACAGAACACCGTGACGGAAACCAGTGTGCACGGAAATGCCGTTTACCATCCTGCTGCAGCGGTACCTATTTATCTACTTGCACTGGCGTGCTTTCGAACTGCTAGGTTGGCAGGAGCTGGGACAGAGCAACGGGAGCTCACACCGTCGTGGGAATTCGGACCGCTGGCCTTCTGATTGGCAAGCCCATGAGGCTCAGTGGTTTAGACCACAGTGTCCCTAGAATGTAGCAGCATACTACAGGCATACCGGTAGCTGCATACTGCATACAATCCACACCTGACATCGCACACTGGAACCACGGAGGGTGAAGAAAGGGTTTAAAAATTGTCCCTCTGCCTTGAAGTCCCAAAACTGATCAGGCACTCCTGCTATTAACAGTAAAGCAACACAATAATTCAGTGGCAGATTTAGCGTCGTATGTAGTCTGGCCGTTGTCCAAGTTTGCTTGGGTGCCTTCCAGGAGTGATGCAAATGCTTTGAAGATCTGTTGCCTCCCTAGCTGTCATATTGGATACTCTTCTACAAAAAGGAGGGCAGCCATATAAGTCTGGAGGGGAGACTCTTTCTCTACCAGAGCTTCCAGGGGTAGGTACAGTGGGTGAGGCCAGTGGGCAGATCCCGTGATGTGACTCTCACCTTTGTAAGAGTCTACAGTCACACGGCAATCCTGTAAAGACCATAAAGAAGGCTGATCGCCGAAGAATTGATGCTTTTGAATTATGGTGCTGGAGGAGACTCTTGAGAGTCCCATGGACTGCAAGAAGATCAAACCTATCCATTCTTAAAGAAATCAGCCCTGAGTGCTCACTAGAAGGACAGATCCTGAGGTTAAGGCTCCAGTACTTTGGCCACCTCATGAGAAGAGAAGACTCCCTAGAAAAGACCCTGATGTTGGGAAAGGTTGAGGGCACAAGGAGAAGGGGACGGCAGAAGATGAGATGGTTGGACAGTGTTCTCGAAGCTACTAACATGAGTTTGGCCAAACTGCGAGAGGCAGTGAAGGATAGGCGTGCCTGGCGTGCTCTGGTCCATGGGGTCACGAAGAGTCGGACACGACTGAACAACAACAGTCACACACTGACCTCTTCATCCTTCATCCAGGGAAGCAAGAGGCATTGTCAAAGACCAAGGACATGTCTCTGCCCAGCAAAAAAAATGCTTGAGAAGGCTGCCAAGCAGTGTTGGCAATGTTAGAAACTCAAGATATATAAGCTACCCTATATACTTGAGTATAAGCCAATTTTTCAGCACATTTTTTGTGCTGAAAAAGCCGCCCTCGGCTTATACTCGAGTGAGGCAGGCAGTGGCTCCTATGAAGCTTTCCCAGGTTTTTTGTGGTAAAATTGGGTGCCTCGGCTTATATTCGGGTCGGCTTATACTTGAGTATATACGGTAGGTGCCAAATGGATCCTTAAACCAAGGTTACAGTCACCAAAACAGAATGTCCAGTTGCCATTTTGGGGCAAGACAGCTCTAATGTCTTATTTTTCAAATGATGGACTGGCTGTGATTCTCAGTAAAACATCTGGCTAGTTCGGATGAGAACCTTTAGGCTAAGAAATCTGAGAATTTAAAAGAAAAATCACTTTATCCAGGGACAATCCACATATATTCCTATTCCTTCCTCTTTTTCTTAATGGTGACACAGACCCTTCATAACGTAAGAATATTCTTCACAACTGTGAGCAGGGCAGATGGGTCAGGTAAGTGAAGGCAAGTGACAACAATTAGATATGACTTTGTTCGCTGCTCCTGCTCAGGCTGCATAGAAAAAGCATTTTGGCTCCTGAAATTCATTCCGATTGTGCAGTTGAAATATAACTGATAGAATTCTACAGGATGTGGTATTAGTGTGTGAAAACAGACCAGATCCAAGGATCCTCAGATGGTGGAGATATCAGGCGCCATCGTGGCGCACTGGCATCTTCACTTGGTCGCAAGTGGCCAATAGCCAGGTGCAAAATGCGCCTGGCTCCTGGCTAATTTCGAACACTGCATCTTGGGGTTCCACCACCCAAGGTGGCAGCTCCAACCCTCCTGGTTTCATCACAGGAGAGTTCCTCCAACCCTCAATCATTTTGCTTGCCCTTTTCTGAAACTTCTCCTGCTCTGCTTTATTTAGTTGAAGCAACCGGAACTGCACAGACTGTTCCAAGTGTGATCACCCCATAGATTTGCATAAAAGCATTATGATATTGGCAGGGTTCTTTTCAACCTCTCCCTTAACAATCCCATTTCCACTCTGATATAAAGGTCTCATTTCTGGTAAGTCAATGCCAGTTCACACCCCATGAGCCCATATGTGAAATTCGGGGGGGGGGGGGACGGACGAATCGTGCATCACTTTCAACTTGCTTATATTTACTGTAATTGCTTTGCCATTTTATTGCCTACTCGCCCAGTTTGGAGAGAATTCGTTTTAAAGCCGTATCAAAAAGCAATTGTAAAATATTAAACAGACCCTTTCAATAATTAATTTCCCCGGAGACCGTCTCCTTGTGGATCACACCGGGCAGATCTTAGAAGAAGCAAAATAAAACTTCCAAGTGGCAAAATATATCAGTGTGACCATTCAAACATCCCCAAGACTTTGTGGTTTCATCAGGTTTAAAACTAGTCTTCTAGAAGGTACCATTTTGGGGTGTAACCTACAACCCTTTCATTCCTTTTATTTTAACTGTTTTAATGCTGGATTTTAAATTGTCGTCACCTGCCTTGGGGCCTGCCGGCGAAGGGTGGGTACTAAATATGCTTCACGGAGGGCAGTGTTTGAAATTAGCCAGGCGCCAGGCGCGTTTTGCGACAGGCGCGGGTCCAATTGTGACCATATGGAGATCTCTGGATGCCAGGTGGGCGACTGACATCTCCATCTGGCTAGCCCATCCAGCTTTCTTAAGCAGGTCAGCAGAAGACCTTATTTACTGAATTTATGTCCCACCTTTTTCTCCAAGGAGTACAGTACACCTCCCTCCTCAGTTAACCCCTACAACAATCCTGCAAGGTAGGTTAAGAGGCTTTGACTGGCCCAAGGTCACCCAGTGAGCTTCAGCACAAATGAATTCCTGCGTTGCATGAATGACCCATTGAATGAGATGACTCTCAAGTCCCTTCCAATTCTAGGATTCTAGGATTCGATGAATTTTGCTACATCTGGGAAACAGGAACAAAGAACAGAGCAATGCCTTAAAGCAGGGGTAGGCAACCTACGGCCCATGGGCCGGATGCAGCCCAATCGCCTTCTCAATCCGGCCCGCGGACAGTCTACGAATCAGCATGTTTTTACATGAGCAGAATGTGTCCTTTTATTTAAAATGCATCTCTGGGTTATTTGTGGGGCCTGCCTGGTGTTTTTACATGAGCAGAATGTCTCCTTTTATTTAAAATGCATCTCTGGGTTATTTGTGAGGCCTGCCTGGTGTTTTTACATGAGTAGAATGTGTGCTTTTATTTAAAGTGCATCTCTGGGTTATTTGTGGGCCTGCCTGGCGTTTTTACATGAGTAGAATGTGTGCTTTTATTTAAAATGCATCTCTGGGTTATTTGTGGGGCCTGCCTGGTGTTTTTACATGAGCAGAATGTGTGCTTTTATTTAAAATGCATCTCTAGGTTATTTGTGGGGCCTGCCTGGTGTTTTTACATGAGCAGAATGTGTCCTTTTATTTAAAATGCATCTCTGGGTTATTTGTGGGGCCTGCCTGGTGTTTTTACATGAGCAGAATGTGTGCTTTTATTTAAAATGCATCTCTGGGTTATTTGTGGGGCCTGCCTGGTGTTTTTACATGAGCAGAATGTGTCCTTTTATTTAAAATGCATCTCTGGGTTATTTGTGGGGCCTGCCTGGTGTTTTTACATGAGTAGAATGTGTCCTTTTATTTAAAATGCATCTCTGGGTTATTTGTGGGGCCTGCCTGGTGTTTTTACATGAGGAGAATGTGTCCTTTTATTTAAAATGCATCTCTGGGTTATTTGTGGGGCCTGCCTGGTGTTTTTACATGAGCAGAATGTGTCCTTTTATTTAAAATGCATCTCTGGGTTATTTGTGGGGCATAGGGATTCGGGTTTTTTTGTTTGTTTGTTTTCAAAATATAGTCTGGCCCACCACACGGTCTGAGGGACGGTGGACCGGCCCATGGCTGAAAAAGGTTGCTGACCCCTGCCTTAAAGGACCTATGAGACCCACGGCATGAATGATGTCCCCTGCTCTATTCCACCCCCTGCACTGAACCAACCGACTCCAGACAGGTGAGAAGAACGCCAGAGATGCTTTTTTTCCAACTCATTAACCACCATTATGCCTGGGCACATCCTATGCCCAATTAAAAACGTCCTTGGTTTCTGGAAGCTGGCAAAGCTACCCAGGGCCATTTAGCTCTTTGCAGTCTTTTCAAGAGATTTTTGGCAACGTTCTAGAAACGCCGTGTTCCTAGAGGGGCAGCACCGGTTATAATGCGATTCATAATTACAAAATCGTATTTCTTTTATTACTGCTACTTTGCTTCCTGTTTATCTCAGCTGATCACATCACTGAGAATGCACTGCCGCAGCAATGGAAATAAATCTCTTGTTTGTACTCGGGGTTGCCAGAAAGGAGAGGGGGGAAGCTGTGATCGTTCTCCTAATAATTAATAACACCCCAGTGCCTTTCACTTGCAAGGCCGCTAGCTCTTGTTAAGAGGCATATGTACCATAGTAAACCTTATATGGTAAGGAATGGACAGACCTTGTCTAGCTAACCGGCGCTCACTAAGGCCTTTCTCGTGTCCTGAGTGATATTATAAGTCTGTGGCCTGGAGGGAGTGTAGTTGACAGCAAACACAGCCAGTCCACTCACTGGTCAGCTGAAGCATTTATCCCAGGTACCAGCCTTGAAGAAAGAAAATGACCATAAAAATCGGGGGGTTTTATTATAAAAAAAGACAGCTGCCTTCCCCAGCGCTTCTAATATTGGATAGCTTTGGCATACTCAGGAATCAAAAGTTTTGTGTCTCTTTTGTAGGAAATGTATACTTTTTTGTGCATTCTGCAATCCAGCTTTCAGTCTTTTCAGAGGCAGGCTGCCAGTCAGAGCCCATCTATGTCCTTAGCATTTTGCGTGGTGCACAGGAGCTTCCTAAATCCAGGGGTGCTACCTGTCAGGAGTAAGCATGGACCAATGGTACCAAATAGTATGGGAAACAGCCTTACTAGAAAAATTAACCAATAAGCTGAAACTGACACGGGGACAAATAGAAGAAGACGCCTTCACCCCGGTATGGCCCCCCTTTATCACACACACAGCCCAACAGGACAATGAAGAAGAAGAGGAGGAGTTTGGATTTGATATCCCGCTTTATCACTACCTTAAGGAGTCTCAAAGCGGCTCACATTCTCCTTTCCCTTCCTCCCCCACAGCAAACACTCTGTGAGGTGAGTGGGGCTGAGAGACTTCAGAGAAGTGTGACTAACCCAAGGTCACCCAGCAGCTGCATTTGGAGGAGGGGAGACGCGAACCTGGTTCACCAGATTACGAGTCTACCGCTCTTAACCACTACACCACACCGCACCAACAGCATACAAATCAATATGGCTAACCTAATCCAAAACACACCCACACACACACCCCACTTACACATGAAAACAAAGACCACCACAGCCAACCACAAATGAACAGCCACACCCTAGGCCAGTGATGGCTAACCTTGACACTCCAGATGTTTTGGAACTACAACTCCCATCATCCCTAGCTAACAGGATCAGTGGTCAGGGATGATGGGAGTTGTAGTCCCAAAACATCTGGAATGTCAAGGTTAGCCACCACTGCCCTAGGCCAACCCCAATCTCTCTCACCACCAAAGGAACACAAGCGAACAGCAGAGAACCTGCACAAGCGACGCTGACACAAAACCCTACATATATTAAGTAAAATAGAAACATCGTCACCTGACCCCACCCCCACTCATCTCCCCCCCATCTCTTTCCCCCTTTTCTTCCCAATGTCTCAACAAATGAAACTGATTTGTAAAAACGTTACATGGGAAATAATACAAGAGAGAGGCATTGCACATACTTTTGTAAATCAAGAAAATCTTTAATAAAAATACATTAAAAAAAATAAAAATCCAGGGGTGCTCAGTCCACAGGCCCCTGCCTTCAGGGGGGCTTTAACTGATGTCACAGTGAACCCTAGAGCCTCTGGAAAGCCCTGCAGCCAGATCGGCGATACTCTTCCTTCTCCACTTTCTTTCTTTTTTATAATAATTTTTATTAAGTTGCTTTTCTCATAGCAAATAGCCAATAACATTACTAAGCATACATTTTCCAATTTCCCCCCTCCCTGTTGACTTCCCTAAACTACCGTTCCTGGTTTGTTACATCGAATGATACATTCTGCTGTTTGCATACTGTAATATGTTGTTATGCTTCTTGTTCTCAATAAAGTTGCAAATGTTCATTTAAATCCAGCCAGCGAGACCATTTCTTCTTGTCGTTTCTGCAAATATATTGTGATAGGTTCCCGTTCTTTTTTCAAAGTCACCATTGTCCTTTTCACGCAATCTTCCTTCTCCACTTTCAAGCCCTAAATCAGGCACCCCCAAACTCGGCCCTCCAGATGTTTTGGGACTACAACTCCCATCATCCCTAGCTAACAGGACCAGTGGTCAGGGATGATGGGAGTTGTAGTCCCAAAACATCTGGAGGGCCGAGTTTGGGGATGCCTGCCCTAAATAGTTTGCCCGGTGATACAACCAGAGGACCCACACACACACACACACACCCTTCCTAACAAAACAGTGCTTCTATTCAGAGCCGTGCGCATGCGATAGTGACATCGATGGCAGCGCCTTTGGTGCTGAGCACTTCATGGAAGTGTTGCAATGCCATGTAGATCACTGCCCAGCTTTCTCCTAAGCTCCAAACTTAGGAGGTTGGGGGGGGGACACTGCTGTTTTCCCTTCTTTTCTGATCCACCCACCCACCTCTGTAGCCAGCTGCCAACTCAGCGCTCCTTTCTTCCCCTTCCCACGCATCAGAAACAAGGGTCCTCCTCCCTCGCTCGCTGGCAGATCTCCGCTCCCGATCCATGCATTCAACGTTGCCCCCACGCTGCCAGGCTGAAAGAGGGCACCGTGCCAAAACAGCAGAGCGCCTCGGCAGCCCAGTGTGAAAAATTGCAACCCTGGCGCACTTCTAGCTGCAAACTGCAAAGGAAGAAGGAGTTTGGATTTGATATCCCGCTTTATCACTACCCGAAGGAGTCTCAAAGCGGCTCACATTCTCCTTTCCCTTCCTGCCCCACAACAAACATTCTGTGAGGTGAGTGGGGCTGAGAGACTTCAAAGAAGTGTGACTAGCCCAAGGTCACCCAGGAGCGGGGATGCGAACCCGGTTAACCAGATTACGAGTCTACCACTCTTAACCACTACACCATACACCACTCACTACACCATACACCACTACACACACACACACACCCCAAAGTTTCACTTGGCTTCTAAGGGCGCAGCAACTCCTTGCCTCCTCCGATCTGAAAAAGACAGCCTGGGACACCTATTTATTTACTCATTTACACCTCTCCTCCAAGGAGCCCCTCCCCATGTTATGCACACAACCCTGTGAGGTAAGTTAGGCTGACGCAGGGTAATCTAGTGAGTTTCATGGTTGGGTGGGGATTTGAACCCTCCCAGGTCCTAGCCTGACAGTCTAACACAGGGGTAGGCAACCTAAGGCCCGTGGGCCGGATACGGCCCAATCGCCTTCTAAATCCGGCCCACGGACAGTCCGGGAATCAGTGTGTTTTTACATGAGTAGAATGTGTCCTTTTATTTAAAATGCATCTCTGGGTTATTTGTGGGGCCTGCCTGGTGTTTTTACATGAGTAGAATGTGTGCTTTTATTTAAAATGCATCTCTGAGTGATTTATGGGGCATAGGAATTCATTCATTCCCCCCCCAAAAAAATTATAGTCCAGCCCACCACATGATCTGAGGGATGGTGGACCGGCCCACAGCTGGAAAAGGTTGCTGACCCCTGGTCTAACATCTGTATTACATTGGGGACCAGAACTGTGGGGCCCCATATTTTATTTTTTTGAATACAGTGGTACCTCGCGTTACAGACACTTCGGGTTACAGACTCCACTAATCCAGAAATCATGTGCTGGCGGCAGCAGGAGGCCCCATTAGCTAAAGTGGTACTTCAGGTTAAGAACAGATCTCCGGAACGAATTAGGTTCTTAACCCGAGGTACCACTGTAGCATGAATGTTTGTGCTGATTCCCTTTTCATACTCACAGCTTGGAATATCTCTCTATCAAGTTAGGCCAGATCCTGTGGGCTGCATCTCTCATGAGCCCCAGCCAGCACAGCCATGGGTCAAGGATGATGGGAGATGTAGTCTTACATGACATGTTCGCTTGGACCAGCCCATCTGACAACAAAAAAGCTTTGGAGGAGCTCAGCCAAGCAGAACCGAAAAAGACTACAAATTCTGCCCTTGACGTATGGCAATAATATGAAATGATCCAATGCTTTGCCTTCATTAACATTATCTGCAAAAAAGGTAAACAAAATGTAAATATGAAAATAACTGGCCTAATCTACTGGCTTTGCCTTCAACACAGGATTTTCAAATTGTTTCTGTGCATGAGTCCCCAGGACACAAAGAAATGGGCTCGCTTTTTACAGAACATATATGTACTAGTAAATATGTTCCTGGTTGCTACTGCCTCGCTTTCGAAGAAACACCACCGGCCAAATTTCCATTCTCTGTATGGCTCGGTTTGTACTATGATGGGGTTCATTACAAAACAAACTACGTCCCCAACTTTAACTGTTAATTGTCAAGGGTCTGCTTTTCTAATAATAGGATGTTTTGGCTTAAACATGTGAGCAATGTCAAACTTTCTAGTTAAGTGTTAATAATCTGGAGGCAATTCATTTCCTTCTCATTTCTATTGTCCATCTGTTCTGGGATATCTTATGGTACACATGTCTTTAATTTCGGGTTTCTGGGTGATGTGAAAGTGCTCTATGTTCATACCCATGCTGGTTCGTTATATCCAAGAACCTGCGTATTTCAGAGCTTAAAGGTAAAGGTAAAGGGACCCCTGACCATTAGGTCCAGTCATGACCAACACTGGAGTTGCGGTGCTCATTTCGCATTATTGGCCGAGGGAGCCGGCATACAGCTTCCGGGTCATGTGGCCAGCATGACTAAGCCGCTTCTGGCGAACCAGAGCAGCACACGGAAACACCGTTTACCTTCCCGCCGAAGCGGTACCTATTTATCTACTTGCACTTTATGCTTTCGAACTGCTAGGTGGGCAGGAGCTGGGACCGAGCAACGGGAGCTCACTCCATCGCGGAGATTCAAACCACCAACCTTCTGATCAGCAAGCCCTAGGCTCTGTGGTGTAACCCACAGCGCCACCTGGGTCCCGCTGAACATAGGGACTCGCCAGTAATTCTTTATATTTTAGGAGGCTCAGCAAAGTTTGCCGGCTCATGGCCTTTTTTTTTTTTTTTAAAGCATTTATAAATGTGGCATGGAAAAATGTATTTATTGTCAATTAAGGAAAAGGAGGGCGAGATCTGGATGCTTACTGAATGCATTTAATTGGATTTGACGCTTACCCAGATGAAAAGACTTAGGCTATGTACACATTAGCAGCTTAAAATGAAGCAAGGACATCTTCCCCCTGCTGTGTTTCAAGTTGCTGGGATGTCTTTACACAATGCACATCACTGCTTGGTTTCCTGACCCCTGCAAACCCCAACTCCTGGTCCATTAAGATTGTCATCTGTGCGCAAGCGCCGTCATCTGCGCATGTGCAACGGCTGCCTCAAATGTACACACCTCAGCTTAAGAGTAAAGTGAAACGTGGCTCACGCTTTCCTTTCAGACTGAAGCTGGTTTGAGGGAAAACACATCAAACAGCAATATTTATTTTAAAAAAACAAACACACACCTACAAGACGGTGCTGAGTTATGACTTACGTTATGTGCGGGACGATTCAAAAGCCAGCAGCGGGAGCACACTGGTAATGTGTACTCAGTCATACATTCCCCTATTGATCCAACTGAAAACAACTAAACAGTAACATTCAACAAATTTATTTCAACGGCCACAGTAAAGGTAAAAGGCCCCTGACCATTAGGTCCAGTCGCGGACGACTCTGGGGTTGCGGCGCTCATCTCGCTTTACTGGCCGAGGGAGCCGGCATACAGCTTCCGGGTCATGTGGCCAGCATGACTAAGCCGCTTCTGGCGAACCAGAGCAGCGCACGGAAACGCTGTTTACCTTCGTGCCGGAGCGGTACCTTTGATCTACTTGCACTTTGACGTGCTTTCGAACTGCTAGGTTGGCAGGAGCAGGGACCGAGCAACGGGAGCTCACCCCATCGCGGGGATTCGAACCGCCGACCTTCTGACCGGCAAGCCCTAGGCTCTGTGGTTTAACCCACAGTGCCACCCGCGTGCCTACAATTGCCACAGTAAAGCCCTTCAAAAATGAGTCCACAATTGCACAGGCCTGGGAGAAGGGTATGATGAATATCTGATGAATTATTGTATTTTAATATTTTGCTGGAAGCCGCGCAGAGTGGCTGGGGAAACTCAGCCAGATGGGCAGGGTATAAATAATAAATTATTATTATTTATTATCATTTTTATCCACTTATGCCACAGAGTCTATCCAGAAGGTCTCAGTGAGAGTCACTTACAGCCCTATCCTATACATATCTGCTCAAAAGGAAGTCCCATTACATTAAACTGGACTTACTCACCAGCTGTGTATGTATAGGATTGCAGCTTTTAAAACATACAAGTCTCTGGCGCAGCATCCTGATGGGGAGAAAGGGCAGGGCTTCCAAATGAAAGGCAAGGATCCCCCCTGAAAACCCAACTCTCCAGTTAACAGAAATGCTACTGAATAGCCCCAAGAATACACACATTTCCCATGCCTGAAAACGTATTGTTTGTATATTTGTACAAGCAAATGCCCTTTCTAAAATGAAGCATAAGGTTTGCCAATACAAGGTCTTCGATGGAAACAGGATACGTACAACAGGCCTGAGGTGGCTTTTCTTCATTATACTAATAGCCTAATAAATAAGTAAGTGGAAGCCTTCGTGTTCACAGCAGCATGCTAGCAAGAAACCCCAACCCCCCCCCCCCCCCGGCAATTCTCAAAACTGGAAGGGCTGCAGGGCCTAACAGTAAATGTTCCTGGCAGGCTATAGATAACAGGTTTCATTCTTCACTCAAATGCCAATTCACAAGCGTTCAGTCCTTTGTCTTGCTCTGCGGGGGGAAATAAATATCTAATGTACACTGCTTTTTTAAAAAGAAGAAGGAACACAAAACAGCCAAATAAACCCAGAGGTATTTTACATCTCTGCATGTAAATCAGTCAAAACCGGCCACAGCAATCCCTGTGAGTGAGACACACACAACCAGCTTTCTAAATGTATTTTATTGACCACTGGGCTAGTCTATTCTCCCGAAATTTGGTCCATTTTTATTTTTATTTTTAATCCTCTGTTTGGCTTGCTCTCTGATCCCCCCAGCCTTTTCCTTGGCCATCTGCAACCCTGCAGGCAGGCACCAATGCAGTACAGCTCCTGCGCACCTCCCGTTCCTTCCAGTGGGGGCTCGCGCAAGTGATCTTCCCCATAGGATTTTGCCCGGAGGAGAAGAAGGAGGAATGCCATTCTCTGCGGGCAAAAAGGGGCGATGAATGAACCTCCGCGCGCCACCAGCGGCCGCTTCCTGGATCTCCCGGAGAAGATGCTACTTTCACCGCTCCTAGCAACAGATACAGGACACGCCAACCGCGTTGCTCTCCCCCCCCCCCCCCGGCGAAACAATGCACGACGGTCTTTAACCTCCAACACCGCCGGCATCCGAAAGTCAAGGTCGCGCGATCTATAGAAGGCAAACCACCTTAAAGATGGACTCCCATCACCAGCCCAGTTCTTGGGGGGTCAAGAAAATCCGTTTGCCATGGCGAAGATCAACCGGGTGGGGCTGCCATCACACCCGAATCTCCGCGATGCGCGAATGGGGGGGGGGGTAATTCGATTTGTTCTTTTGCAAAACACACACATAGAGAGGGAGAACCACCTTGGCTTAGGTTCTGAAACTCCCTAATGAGGTCCCTAAATCCACGCGGGGGAGGCGTTCTAATAAAGGCGTCTCCCCCTCCTCCGCGTTCCAAGCAACCTTCTCTTAACTGCCCAAGAGCCGGGCCTTTAAAGCGAGCAAAAGCGCGCCCCCGTTCGCGCGCCCCCGCAAAGCCACTCTCGGGATAAGCCGGATTCCCTCCTGGAAGAGTCCGAGGCGGCAGCAGCATCCCAGCCCAGTTCACACGTTCACACAGACACCCAGGTCCCAAGACTCCCCCTGGCTGGCGCGCGCGTTCCTTCCTTCCCTTTCCCCTCTTACCTCGCTCCTTCCCGGCGCCGCTTTTGCAGGAGAAGCTCCTTCTAGCGCCGCGCGCCGCAGCAAATCCGCGCCGCTTTGCCTCGGGCGACAAGAAAAAAGCCCTGACTTCACCGCCAGACGCGCGCCGGGCGGCCAATGGGGAGGCGGCTCCGCCCACCTCATTAGCATGCCCCGCGGGGGCCGCGTCCGCTCGCGCTGCGCGGCCCGAGCTCGCCTCGCCTCCCCCCCCCCCCATTCCCGCGCTCGGCAGAGAGCGCGCGCTCCCCCGCACCTGGAGGAGGCGTGCGTGCAGCCCGGCAGCACCTCCCCCGCCGACACGTGTCTGCTGCGTGGGGATGGAGTAGTAGGAGAGGATGTATTAATGGCAATTTTATCCCTCCAGGCGCCCACGCGTTGGGGTGGAACAGAGTTCTGAAATCTTACCCTTGGCGGCAAAAATGTAAAGCATAGGGATTAGTGGCTCTCAAACTTCTTTTTTCTTTCAGAATAAACATTTGCCACTTTTTTAAAAAATAAGAAATACAATGGAGAACGAAAAGAAACAACTCCTGGTCGCGATTGATCTATGACACGGATTGATCTATGACACGGAACAGTGGTTCCCAACCTTTTTTTGGCCATGCCCGGCCTAAGCGTCTCTAAAATCCTGATTCCCCCTCCCCAATATAATTCTTATTATTCAAAAAGTGAACTCCTATTCTCATGGAGGAAGCCTAAAAGGCCATTCACTTGGTCTATGTCATTCTCGAATTGCCCCCCTTAAAAAACAAACTGACCCCTCCCGGGGGGCGTTTGCTCCATCTTGGGAGCCAAGGATCTAAACTAACAGGGACATAGTTGGGAAACATGGACATAGAACATAAATGTGACCGTGGGACATAGAGTTAAAAACAGGTTAAAAACATAGACATAGGTTAAAAATAGGGTTGCTGTATTTTAGAAAGTGAAAATCAGGACAAAAAAGTTGTTGAGCTTTTAAAGGCAAAGTTGTTGAGCTTATTCCACATATATTTTACATTGGGGAAAAACATCAAAACATTTATACAGTGTTTTTAATATCTGTGTAGATGCACTGCAGGTGAGGCAATTGCCTCAGGCGGCAGGATCTACTGGGGCTACAGACCCTGATGTTGTCCTTCCCCCCCACGCTTGTTCCTGATGTAGCTCTTCCTGGGCGCCATTTTGGGGTTGGCCTCAGGTGTCCAAACGTCTTGGGCTGGTCCTGGCCCTTTGTTAACCCAACGTCCTCCAGGGACGGAAGCGGATCTTGAGGAAACTGCTGCGAGGGGGCTCTGTTTGATGCCATTTCTCCCAAAGAGAAGGTAGAAGCCAGCGTGGTGTAGTGGTTAAGAGCGGTGGACTCGTAATCTGGTGAACCAGGTTCGCTTCCCCGCTCCTCCACATGCAGCTGCTGGGTGACCTTGGGCTAGTCACCCTTCTCTGAAGTCTCTCAGCCCCACTCACCTCACAGAGTGTTCGTTGTGGGGGAGGAAGGGAAAGGAGAATGTGAGCCGCTTTGAGACTCCTTAGGCTAGTGATAAAGCGGGATATCAAATCCAAACTTCTCCTCCTCCTCCTCCTCTTCTTCTTCTTCTTCCTGCTTCTACCTCTTTCCTTTTGTTCAGCATTGAATGCAGACTCCCCCCCCACCTCATAATCATAGAGACCCAGGCTCATTCACAGAAGAGCATCCAGATCTCTTGCAAATCTCCCAGAACTTTGCTTTGCCCATCTGTTCCTGAAGAGAGATGCAAGGCATCCCCATGTCTTTCCCGCTGTGCCACCAAACCCTTCAGGGTTTCGTTTGATGGATTGATTTTTATTCCTTTTTAATTACCATTACAACATCAATACGTGATTTACGAGTTAAACATAACACCAAGTCAGATATATATGAACAATACAGCGGTACCTTGGTTCTCAAACTTAATCCGTTGCGGAAGTCCGTTCCAAAACCAAAGCGTTCCAAAGCTAAGGCGCACTTTCCCATAGAAAGTAATGAAAAAGGGATTAATCCGTTCCAGACTTTTAAAAACAACCCCTAAAACAGCAATTTGACATGAATTTTACTATCTAATGAGACCATTGATCCAAAAAAATTGAAAGCAATAATCATACTGTACTGTAAAATAAAGAAGACAGCATTGTAGATTATTTAAAAAATTTTTTTAAAGATTATTACCTGCACTGATGATACTCATTGTTTGGATGGGGGGGGGGGCCTTTTATACATTTCCGCAGTCACACAGTAGCCGAACTGGGTTCCACACAGTCACAAAAACAAATTAAATGAAAAAGCCTCAAAAACAAAAATACAAAATAAATAGCCAAAACAAAAGCGCCAAACTTAATCCATTCCGGAAGTCCGTTTGACTTCTGAAATGTTCTGATTGGTGCAGGCGGCCTGGAAACAATAGCTGACAGCTGCATCAGATGTTCGGCTTCCGAAAAATGTTCGAAAACCGGAACACTTACTGCCCAAAGATGGAAGACACAGGAAGTACCAACGATAGAGGAGTGGCAGACGAAGATGGTAGAATATGCTGAACTTGCAAAACTGACCAGCAAGGTACGAAACCAGGACGAAGCGAAATTCCAAAGAGAATTGAGTAAGTTTGTTAATTATTTAAGATTGAACCGTGGAAGTTTGAAAACACTAGCGGGACTGGAATGACCCTATGGCATTGTGGAGAAGTTAAAGAAAGAAACTGCAGGGAAACAATGGACTAGAAAACCTGCTGACGGGAGGGAGGGAAGTCGCAGCTTGGCAGAGCAAAGATGTATGAGGAATTATTTGTTTTTGATTTGTTAAATTTGTTTAATTGGAAAAATAATAAAAATTATTATTTAAAAAACCCGAAAACCGGAACACTTACTTCGGGTTTTCGACGTTTGAGAACCAAGGCATTTGAGTACCAAGGTACCACTGTATATACAACAAAAGGTCTGCTCCATTTGGTTCTAGACACGATTAAGCACTAAATTAGTTTAAAACATTATTAAGACTGTATTTTATTGTTCCCATATATACTCTATTTTCTGATAAACGTTATGCACCTTCCCCCTATCAAAGTTCTGCTGCGTTAATTTCACCACATATGCCATATCCCAGCTTCTCATTTGACATTGACATGATGGGTCTATCATTTTTCCGTCAAAAGCTATTGTTAACATCCCTGCAATAATGTTTTCAAATCTTCTTCCATGGCTTATTAAATAACGGGGGCGGGGGAGCCACTATTGGGTTTGACGGTAATATATGAGCCATCATATTTTGAATATGAAGGTATGGAACAATCTTTGGACTGTTCCATTAAAATTAAAGCAGATTGGCTCCTCTGTTGCCTCACCTTCAACTTACACTTCCTTGTTCATTTATTTACTGCATTCCCTCCGAGGGAAGCAAATATTATTTAACAGGCATTACTGAAACCTGCTGGGATCATAGCTGTCAACCCTCCCTTTTCTTGCGGGAAACTCCCTTATTCCAATGCCGTTTCCTGCTGCTATCCCGGATTGTTGATATCCCTTAAATTCCCCGGATTTCAAAGGAAGCAGCTCCTCTCCCTCCCTGCCGGCCAGGGAGGCTCCTCAGCTGCGTTGCTCGGCTGCCAATAAGGAGTCTGAGACCGACTGGGGGCGGAGCTTGCATGCCTTGTGCAGCCAGACCCTCACGCCCAACCAGACAGCCTGCCTGCCTGCCATCTACGCGCTCGCTCTTTCGCTCACCCGTTCGTATGCAGCCTCTGGAGCGCAGGGTGGTGAGGATACTTGGTGCCATTGCACCGCCCTCGCAGCATCCCTTATTTTCAAATCCGAAAGTTTGGGGGAAAAAACCTTATTTTCAAATCCGAAAGTTGACAGCTATGGCTGGGATGAAATTCATCAATGAAATGTAGGGGATAATTTACCGTATTCCGAAAGAACAAACAGGAAGAGTGGAGATTATATGTAGATATGCAAGGAACTCCCGAAATCTGAAGATAGAAGTTTGGTTGAGAGCAGCTGATGACCAATAATATCAAAAGGAACTAATAACTACATCATTGTAGGAGACTGCTACAGGACCAAACCCGGAAAAAAAGACATGGATGTTGCTTTCCTAGATCATATTTCCACATTTTCAGATAAGAGAGATATAGTAGCGTGGGAAACCAAGTACCCTGATATATGTTGGAAGCCAAGAACGAAATTCTACTGATTAATTGCTGAGTTACCTTGCTATCTATTTCATTTTCCAAAAGGTGGAAGATGAGAAGAGATCAGGTATGCTGGGCCTGACACACAATAACAGGCAAAAACAGGTCGATGGGTGAAAATAGTGGGGTCAGTGGGTGACCGCATCATGTTGTGGGGTTGGAAATGATTCAGAAAAGGGGACGCAAAAAGAGCAATTTTCCTGCCAAGAAAGGTGACAACATTTAGACGTTTTGGGCTTGGAAGAAAAAGTAAGAGGAGACACAACAGATGTGTGCGAAATTATGTATGGCGTAGAGCCATAGCTGTCAACTTTCGGATTTGAAAATAAGGGATCAGCAGATACGGTAGCTGTCAACCTTTCCCTTTTCTCATGAGGAATCCTATTCGGAATAAGGGAATTTCCCACAAAAAAAGGGAAAAGTTGACAGCTAAGAATTAGCAGCCTCACCTGTCCTGGGGACAGTCTACGGTTCTCAGGGACAGTCCACGCTGCGGTAATCCCCCCAGTGGCAAGCTAAGGCTGAACAAATTTACCTCCAAGCAAGCTAAGCCTCCACGTGTTTTGCTCAGAGGGCAAGCAAGCCCCCGAGTCCGGTGGGTGTTACTCCAAAGTAACCCTGTCCACGGTGATGCGAGGAGGGGAAGCAGAGCGAGCTCGGGGCCCCTTCTCAAACAGGCAGACGGCTCAGGGATGCCGCGAGGGCGGTGCAATGGCATCAAGTAGCCTCGCCACCCTGCGCTCCAGAGGCTGCACACGAACGGGTGAGCGAAAGAGCGAGCGCATAGACGGCAGGCAGGCTGTCTGTCTGGTGCCTCGTTGCACCTCTGACCACAGACCGGACTTCGACGTCGCCTTATGGGTAACCCACGGGAGCAGCACACTGTGCAAGTATGTACTCTATGCTGCTGCTGCTGCTATATAAGTCTATCTATCTCAGTACTAACCCGTTCCTCACATTCCATCACACATGCAGATCTCAGCTGCCACTGCAGTCCACGGAACAGAGCAAATGATTGAACTCCGAGGCATAGCTGTAGGAAATGGCAAACCTTGCTTCTCGCTCGAAACACTCTTAATCTGATGACAGGCATTTCGCTAGCAAGCAGAACTGGCAACTGTATTACACAGGTTCTATTCTGACTCTGCAAAGACCTCGAGTAAATATTAACAGAATTTGTCGCGCTCAACATGGATTGATTTAGTTATTAAAAAAAAAATTTTTGTGTCTGTTCTTTACTGTAAAGGGAATCCCAGAGCCGGTCACATAAAATTTTAAATACAATATACCTATTAAAATATCATAAATATATAGTCTCACTCTCAGCAACCGGAAAATTTAAATAACAGAAACAGGCACCAGCAAATGCCTGATTGAAAAGTGGGTATTCATCAAGGGCCTAAAACTCACCAAGAGTCAATGCAGGCCTTATCTGAGAAGGAGTTCCATCACTTGAGGGGCCACCATTGAGAAGGCCCTGCTTGGGTTGTTCTATAGTGTATCTCTGATGGCTGCAGCACTACCAGGAAGGCCTCCCTCACAGATCTAGACAATCTATTTCTTCCAGAGCAGTGCATGGAAACGCCGTTTACCTTCCCGCCGGAGCGGTACCTATTTATCTACTTGCACTTGACGTGCTTTCGAACTGCTAGGCGGGCAGGAGCTGGGACTGAACAGCAGGAGCTCACCCCGTCGCGGGGATTCGAACCGCCAACCTTCTGATCGGCAAGCCCTAGGCTTTGTGGTTTAGACCACAGCGCCTCCCACCTCAGTTTGGGTAGGGAAACACAAATCAGTACAAAAATTAAGTTTTAATAGAAACCCAAGTATTGGCCCGCTGTACTTCCCAGCCAAGGATTCCACTGCATACAAATGTTAAGCAGATCTGAAATTTGTGAGGTTGGAAGTTGAAACCTCCTGAAGCATATCAAACACTCCTCTAATCCACAGGCCATTGAAAGCAGAGACCATGCAACCCCAGCTATTGTGTATCTGCATGTTGCCCGGGGCCCATAATCCCTCCAGATCTCTGACATGACGCACTCGGTCTACAATGGCTCATTTGAATAAATTACAACCTCCATTTTATGCCTGGGTACATGATGGAACTGCTGAGTTTGGTTCTATTGTAGGCAATTGGGAGAAAATAATCATTCCTGGCGTTGTGCCCTTTGTCACCAGTTATTATATCCTCGCTATTCAGAGAGTGGGTGGTTGCGCACACATTCCTGGCTTAAAATGCATCTAGGTCATTTCCCCCTGTCGTGTTTCAAATCACATTTGTACATTGCTATACACATCAGCAGGGCTGGATGTGTTTGCAAGCTGCCCGCTGTCAGTGGGTGGAGAAGGGGCATGGGTGTCTTCATACGGCTGGCATTTTCAGATTGGGTTGTAGCTAGTTGGGCGGGTAAGGGAAACACAGAAATGCAGCATTTCTCAAGAAACTACAGGGTAGATGTGGGTTGGGATGAACGCCGTGTGCTTTACAAACCCGTGGTGGGAGCACACTAGATGCAGAGCAAACGAGAGTGTTCGCACAGCAAGAGAATGCCCAGGGACTCACAGCTGTCCATGGAGGTGCAGGTCAATTCTGTGTCCAGGTCGGCTGTCTACCAGCTCCATCTGGTACGCAGGCTGAGACCCTATCTGCCCGCAGACTGTCTCGCCAGAGTGGTGCATGCTCTGGTTATCTCCCGCTTGGACTACTGCAATGCGCCCTACGTGGGGCTACCTTTGAAGGTGACTCATAAACTACAACTAATCCAGAATGTGGCAGCTAGACTGGTGACTGGGAGTGGCCACCGGGACCATATAACACTGGTCCTGAAAGACCTACATTGGCTCCCAGTACGTTTCCGAGCACAATTCAAAGTGTTGGTGCTGACCTTTAAAGCCCTAAATGGCCTCAGCCCAGTATACCTGAAGGAGCATCTCCACCCCCACCGTTCAGCCCGGACACTGAGGTCCAGCTCCGAGGGCCTTCTGGTGGTTCCCTCACTGTGAGAAGCGAGGTTACAGGGAACCAGGCAGAGGGCCTTCTCGGTAGTGGCGCCCACCCTGTGGAACACCCTCCCATCAGATGTCAAGGAAATAAACAACTATTTGACTTTTAGAAGACATTTGAAGGCAGCCCTGTTGAGGGAAGTTTTTAATGTTTGATATTTTATCGTGTTTGTAATATTCTGTTGGGAGCTGCCCAGAGAGGCTGGGGAAACCTAGCCAGATGGGCGGGGTATAAAAAGTTGTTGTTGCTGCTGTTGCTGCTGCTGATGTAAACAAATCAGCACTTGGAATCATAGAACTGTAGAGTTGGAAGGGACCCGAGGGTCATCTAGTCCCACCCCCTGCAATCTGCATAATCCATGACAGACGACCATCCAATCTCTGCTTAAAAACTCCAAGGAATAAGAGTCCACCGGCTTTCAAGGGAGTCCGTTTCACTCTCAACCAGCTCCTATTCCAGTGATGGCTAACCTTGACACTCCAGATGTTTTGGGACTACAACTCCCATCATCCCTGACCACTGATCCTGTTAGCTAGGGATGATGGGAGTTGTAGTTCCAAAACATCTGGGGTGTCAAGGTTAGCCATCACTGTCCTATTCTGCTGCGGTCTGATGCATGCTACTTGTGAGTAAGGGCCACTGAATATAGGAAGACTTGCTTCTGAGTGCAAAGACATGGGCAGCATGTTTATGAAGTTTCCCATTGCTGCACTCAACTAGCAGTTTGCACCAATATAGCAAAACCTACTGCTACTCTTCTCTCTTCCTTTTTCACTCAGAATGAACCGTGCATATGCAGATCAGTAGTTTGTGGACTGAAAATAAAAGTCTGGTGCATCAATTGTGGCTACAGAAAAATGTAGCTGTTATACTAAATAATATTCAGAGATAGTCCCATGACATTTTGGTGCCTGAGGCAGAACATCCAAATGATGTCCCTTGTGATGGAAAACATGCAATTAAAAATAATTTTGCTGCCCCAATTCAGCCACGTGGATAGTTGGCTCCACAAAATGGGTCCTGCCAGTCTCATGTCACTTTTGTTTTATCAAGGGAGTATATGAATAAAATAAAAAAATGTGTTTGCAAATATATAGCAGCTCTCTGCCCAGGAAAAATTCACACCAGCAATTTCTCACCTACCGTCTTTCCCTCTTTTTAAGACACTGTCTTATAATTTTTTTCCCTCAAAAAAACACAGGGTGGCTTATTTTGGGGGGGATGCCTTATTTTTATTACGTCAGTATGGTACGGTACAGCCTCCCCCTGCACGCTGAGCAGGCGGGGCAGAACTCTGCAAGAGGCGCGTTTCCCCCCCCCCCCCGCGCCTCTTGCTGGTTTGCTGGCTCCCTGCGCACAGGGAACAGGCGGGGCAGGAAGAGGCGTCTCCTCCCCACGCGCCTCTCCCTGCACGCCAAGCAGGCGGGGCACAACTCCGCAGGAGGTGCGTTTCCCCCCCCCCCCCCGTGCCTCTCACTAGTTTGCTGGCTCCCTGCGCACGCAGGAGGGGCTGAGGAGGCGACGGGAACAATGGCGGCACCACGGCTTACTTTTGGGGTACGTCTTACTTCTCACAAAGGTAAAAAAACTCCTGCCATGGCTTACTTTATGACTACGTATTAAAAAAGGGGAAACAGGGTGGTAGTCAATGACTTCTGCACAGAAGTACCAGTGAGATGCAATAAGAGTTATGCAGTAGGGGCGCAACCTGGAGAAGTTATTGTGTTTGGAAAACCTGCAGTAAATTGCTGTTTGCAAACTGACACTCGCAGTTGTCCTCAGTTCAATTGCATCTTGTGCTTCTGGTTCACCTCAGCCAAAATTCACTCTCAGTATCTTTCCCTGCTCCCCCTCTTTAGGATGGAAAGCTGGTAGACATTTAGAGACTTATGCAATGCCACATCAAATCAAACAACTAAATTCTGGCCAAAATAATAAATGCATCTTGAGAAGGCAGTTCAAAACAAGGGTGGGGCACAGAATATAGGATGAATAGGCCAAGAAATTTCGCAACTGCGCTTTTATTCCAATTCCATTCCAACGCAAAAACCTTTGCACCCAGCAGAGCAAATTCCAAGTGGATCGGATGCTAAAACCATTTGTTTGAACGTTGTCCTGAGTGAAGGTTGGGGAGGTTGTGAGAAATGGGCTGGCCAAGAGCAACAATGGTTGAAAGCAAAAATCCTTGGAGACCAGTCTATTGTTCATGCACACTAAGGAAGAAGGAAAATGCCTCCCACTTTGAAAATGCACCCACCCTGAACAACAACAATCATCTGTGATCTTACGAGGGGGGAAAACGCAATGTACTTTTCACCTCTACAATGTACTTTTCACCTGTTCTTCAAGACTTATTCTCCTCTCCTGCCCTCGAGCCTGGGCCAACAATAAAAGCTGTGACTCACCTTCCTAGGAAAATTTAATGGGGGTTATTTAATGGTGGCGCTGTGGGTTAAACCACAGAGCCTAGGGCTTGCCGATCAGAAGGTCGGCGGTTTGAATCCCCACAACGGGGTGAGCTCCCATTGCTCGGTCCCAGCTCCTGCCCACCTAGCAGTTCGAAAGCATGTCAAAGTGCAAGTAGATAAATAGGTACCGCTCTGGCGGGAAGGTAAACGGCGTTTCCATGCGCTGCTCTGGTTCACCAGAAGCGGCTTTGTCATGCTGGCCACATGACCTGGAAGCTGTACACCGACTCCCTCGGCCAGTAAAGCGAGATGAGCGCCGCAACCCCAGAGTCGGACACGACTGGACCTAATGGTCAGGGGGTCCCTTTCCCTTTCCCTATAGCGTAAATAAAATGTTGCCAAAGATGGCCACACTAAAACACCAGTCTGGAGGGGACATTTGTTAACAGTGGCTAAGACAAAACATGCAATAGCAAACAAACAAACCGATCAATAGATTTTGCAGGATATTGTTTACCCAGGTACTGTTTGTTTGCAGAAAGGAAACTGCAAATGTGAAGCAGCTAATATTTAGAGACATTGCTACACTAACCTAGAAAGACTACATTGTAGGTCTACTTCTATGTACATTTTGCAATTAAAAATGCACCCAGAGTGGATTTCAATCCTGTCTGTTAACAGACTTATCGTTATAATTAGCCGTGGGCAATTAAAAACCACCACCACCACCTCTGGGTCAGTTTTGCCTGCCATCTTGTAGTTTCTGCCAAGGTCTAACCCAGGGTTTCCCAAAGTTGGGTCTCCCGCTCTTTTGGGACTACAATTCCCATCATCCTTGACCACTGGTCCTGCTAGCTAGGGATGATGGGAGTTGTAGTCCCAAAACACCTGGCGACCCAAGTTTGGAAAACACTGGTCCGACCTATTGCTCCAATGCGACTTACTGTACAGGTGACTTCAGGCCTTTGTCTGAACATGCAAACTCAGTGGGTGGGGTGCAGGGGTGCAGACAAAGATTTATCCCTACATTCCCATGTGCTGAGTCCCCGACTGTCACCATACTGAACAGGGATGATTGGGGACAGGGGAGGGGGGGACACAATATATGTGAGGACACTGGGGGTGGGGCTTGCACCCATGCCCTGCCTCTTACCACATTTGAGTGCCTTATGCATGTTCACCTGGTTTCTGCCTACTTCTTGCCCACTTCCTCAAGTTAATCCTAGAATTTCTGGTCCTTTTTATACAGTGTAGTCAATATTTTCCTTTTGCAACCACTGACATATTATTCAGTTTTTATTTTGTTCTTTTCTTCTAAGCCTCGGTTTCTTGCCTCCTTGCCAATTCCCCCTGGTATAAATGAAATGGCATGTTGCTCTCCATCGCCCTAGGCAACCCTAGGGTGTGTGCTTTGAGTGAGAAATTAAGGCTTTTTTCCCTCTCGTGGAGAGAGGAAATGAAAGGGGTTTGTGTTTATTGCACACAGCAGAAAAAGAAAATCCTTCGTCAACTGAACAAGGTGAGGGGTCCCTTTTCCCTCCCCTGCCGAAACAACACAAACAAAAGCAAACTTTCCATTTCTTCTCTGTGGAAAAGGTTTATCTGCACGCTAATGGACTCCAAAACAAATCTTTCCTTAAGATCGAGTATGTTGTTGTTTAGTCATGTCCGACTCTTCATGACTCCATGGACCAGAGCAGGGGTAGGCAACCTAAGGCCCGTGGGCCGGATGCAGCCCAATCGCCTTCCCAATCCGGCCCACAGACTGTCCGGGATTCAGTGTCTTTTTACATGAGTAGAATGTGCCCTTTTATTTAAAATGCATCTCTGGGTTATTTGTGGGGCCTGCCTGTTGTTTTTACATGAGTAGAATGTGTGCTTTTATTTAAAACTAGTGGTTTAAGCCCGTTTAGTTAACGGGCGCTAGGTGCTGCAGCTCCCGGCGAGGGAGTGCCAGCTCCTGGAGCTGCCTGTCCGTGCTGCTTTATTTTATTTTATTTTATTTTTTTTAAATAATTTTTATTAAGTTTTACACTTTTATATGCGCATCACAGTACATTTCGGTCAGGTTTCATTGCCCCCCCCCTCTCACCTTGGAGGGCTTTAATCTTACCCCCCCTCTCACAGTGGAATACCCAGTCTTGTTTCCCCTGACCTTAATCAATACATCATCTTGCTTAGATCTAACCCTATTCCCGGGTAGACCATTCTTAGTTTTATAACATATTTCCAATGACTTCCTCCGTTCCTCCCCATTGGCTTCATATTTCAAAACATATTTCCTTTTCAGGCTCATAATTCACAATTCACATCATTTTCACATATCCATTAAATCTTATTTAAGTCAAACCTCAACGTATATCTTCTAAATCATCTATAAGTTTTCCCTCAGTCTCCCCCTAATCTTCAGGCTCCTAGCTTTTAAAGATTCTTAACTTAATTATAACGTAAGCCATGTCCGAAATTATTGTCAAAAAACCAAATACATAATCTGTCCCCAAACTACCATTTTGCACCCCTCCCCCCTCCCCCCGTTTTTCTAAGGTCCATGTCCAAGTGCTTGCTTGCACTTGGATTTTTTCTTCCTCTTGTCTTCTCAGCTGCTCCTTCTCCTTTCTTGTACAAAAGTTCTTCTTTGTTGGTACCTTTCTCTTCTTTCCTTTCTCCAGTCTGAGTTTCTTGCGCCGAGAAATGTTTTTCCTGCGACGGGGTTTGTCTTTGACCTTGGGGGGAATTGCTCCCCCTTCCATCCTTGGTGCAGCTGGCTTGACATCACTCTTGTTTACTGTTCCTCTTATCCTCTCTGTCTCGGCTCGGAGTTCCATCCTGAATTCCCATATTTTTTCAAGGACCTTCCTCCAGCCGCCAGAACACAAATCATCCGCCATGTTCAAGAACGTAGCTTTGCAATGTTAAACACAGAACCACTTCCAAGTTCAAAATCCAAGTTCAAAATCAAAGTCCAACAGTTCCGATTCAAGTCCTCTTTATTTCCAATTTGTCAGCTAGTTACCCCCACAACCAGGGGTGTCAAAGGGATTGAATCTCTGTTGCATAGTTAGATTTCCAGTTACATTTCAGCCGCATCGGTAACAAAGTTCCTGATTTAGTGCCACAATAGCAAGGGACGGACCTCCGTAGTTTGCATCCCAATGCCGCTCTAATTAAGTCCAAATTCCATTGTTACTCACATTTTATAGGTCGAATCTTGGTCTTTTGGAAGAATCAGCGCGCTCGAGGGGGGAAGGTCTTCGCAGCTTCCACCCGACGGGAGTTAGCGATCCGTTGAGCTCCGCCGCCCCCACTCACTCTCGGCAGACCCTGCGTGGGTCTACCGGGGAGTAGGGCAGCGTTCCGAGCTGCCGCCGGATCTAAGGTCCCGGGAACACCCTCCCGGGAATTTTGGGGGCTGCGTCGCTGTCGCAGGCTCCCCTTTGTCCGGTCGGGTCGGGGAATGTCAGGAGCGACATGTCCCCCCGACCTTCCCCTCCGGCGCGCCGACCGGAAGTCCCTGTCCGTGCTGCTTTAAAGCAGCACGGACGGGCAGCCTAAGGAGCCAACGCTCCCTCAGCCGGTCGCTCAGTGACCGCGGGAGCAGCAGCGCCAGGCGGGATTCATCCCGCTCGGCGCTGCAGCTCCCAGCGAGGGAGTGCCGGCTCCTGGAGCTGCCTGTCCGTGCTGCTTTAAAGCAGCACGGACGGGCAGCGTAAGGAGCCGACGCTCCCTCGGCCAGTCGCTCAGTGACCGCGGGAGCTAGATACCCACGTGAGGGCTGAGAGGGTGCCTGGCCTCCCGCCGAGGCAGGTGGCCTGGCTCAGCCCGCCGCGCCCCCCTCCAGCGGCCGCGCCTCCCTCGGTCACCGGCGGCGGCGGCGGGAGTGGCGCTTTGCACTGCTTCCCCCGCGCTTTGCAAGTAAAGGCAGCAGCGGGAGCCTCCAGTAAAGGCGGCAGCAGCGCTTCGCACCGCTTCCCCCGCGCTTTGTAAGCAGTAAAGGCGGGGGCGGGGGCTCGGAGCTGCGGGGGTGGGGAGGAAGAGGCGTAACCGCCATCGCCTATTGGTCTTCTTTGGTCTCTACGCTCCAATCCCTGTGTCCATGACTGACATGCGCAGAACCGCACTTCCGTGACACACGGAAAGTTGGACGCAGGGACACAGCAACTTTATTCTATAGGATGCATCTCTGGGTTATTTGTGGTACATAGGAATTCATTCCCCCCCAAAAAAATATAGTCTGGCCCACCACATGGTCTGAGGGATGGTGGACCGGCCCATGGCTGAAAAAGGTTGCTGACCCCTGGACCAGAGCATGCCAGACACTCCTGTCTTCCACTGCCTGAGTCTCCCAAAGTTTGGTCAAACTCATGTTAGCAGCTTCGAGAACACTGTCTAACCATCTCGTCCTCTGTCGTCCCCTTCGCCTTGTGCCCTCCATCTTTCCCAACATCAGGGTCTTTTCCAGGGAGTCTTCTCTTCTCATGAGGTGGCCAAAGTATTGGAGCCTCAGCTTCAGGATCTGTCCTTCCAGTGAGCACTCAGGGCTGATTTCCTCCAGAATGGATAGGTTTGATCTTCTTGCACTCCATGGGATTCTCAAGAGTTTCCTCCAGCACCATAATTCAAAAGCATCAATTTTTCAGCAACCAGCCTTCTTCTCAATGTTTACTCAAATGTAAATTCTGCTGTTTTAAATCGTACTTGTGCTCTGGTGAATTTTAACTGGATTACAACCTCGCCCACCTTTTTTGTCAAGCAGAGTCTCTGCTCAGCAAGTAAAAAATGTCTAAAGCAGAGACAGCTCAACATGGAGCCCTCTAGATATTGCTGGAATACAATTCCCATCATCCCTGACCATTGGCTGTGCTGGTTGGGGCTGATGGGAATTGGAGTCCAAAAAAACCTCTGGAAGGTGTCACATTGGCTACCCCTGTTCTAAAGTACTGTATTTCCTCCTTTTGTTTCTTCCTTCTTCAAAGTGCCTGGCAAGTTTCTCTCGAGTCCTCACCCGAACCCAGACTTCTTCATCTCTTCTCCAAATGCCTCGGTGAATGAAGATTATAGCTTTACAACCTACAAGTTACCGTATTTTTCACCCCATAAGACGCACCTGAACATAAGACGCATCTAGTTTTTAGAGGAAAGCCCTGTTTTTTTGAGGATCAGCTCAAACTGGTGCAGCTTCTTTTGCAAAGGGAAAAGCCCTGTTTTTTGAGGATCAACTCAAAGTGGTGCAGCTTTTTTTGCAAAGGGAAAAGCCCTGTTTTTTTAGGATCAGCTCAAAGTGGTGCAGCTTTTTTTGCAAAGGGAAAAGTCCTGTTTTTTTGAGGATCAGCTCAAAGTGGTGCAGCTTCTTTTGCAAAGGGAAAAGCCCTGTTTTTTGAGGATCAGCTCAAAGTGGTGCAGCTTTTTTTTGCAAAGGGAAAAGCCCTGTTTTTTGAGGATCAGCTCAAAGTGGTGCAGCTTTTTTTTGCAAAGGGAAAGGCCCTGCTTTTTTGAGGATCTGCTGAAAGTGGTGCAGCTTCTTTTTCAAAGAGGAAAAGCCCCGTTTTTATGGGGTTCAACTCACAGTTTGCAGCTTCTAGTCCTACAGGAAAGGGAGCCATTTCTACAGTTTCCAGACAGATAATCTAATCAGCCAGTCACATGTCGCTGGGGAAACAAACAGCCTCCCTCTGCATTCAGCAAAGGAGGCCTGGGCAAGGGGGCGGGGCTGGAAAGGGAGCCTTATCTCTCTCCCCGATCGCTTGCTAAACAGCTGTTCAGCGGCTTCCTTTCAACACCCTCTTCTCTCTTTGTAAAAAAGAAGAGCACAATCTGCTTTTGGCCCCTAGGCAATTTGGCTCCAGGGACCATGCATTCGCTCCATAAGACGCACAGACATTTCCCCTTACTTTTTAGGAGGAAAAAAGTGCGTCTTATGGAGCGAAAAATACGGTATGTTGCAGTTTCCCTTGGAACCTTCTTTGGTTGGAATAGTGACTCGACGTCTGCAAGAGAATTCCCCGAGCTGCAATTCACATTTGATTACATTTAGCAAAACTGGAGCCAACATGGCTTCAGTTTGGGGGCTGGGACAGGACATGAAATTTCTGCCAAGTGTTTGCAATGCTCCTGTTTTTAGTTTGCAGGCTTCCAAATTGCCAAACGGAGGCCTTTGGCACCTTGTCAGTTATTATGCCAACCTACACATTGTGCAAAGCCGAAAACATTCCCGGCAGTTTCTGCCGCTGCAGAAACTTGGAGGTGCTGAGAGTACCGTGAGGAGAAACATGGATGCTTTGTACAGACATCCAGAGTAGCACTTGAACATGATGAGGATGGGAGCACCATTAAAGGTTATAGGACCAATACTTTTCCTTTAAAGGCATTGAGAATGATGAGTACAGATGCTCCAGTGTTTTTCTTTGCCGGTCGGTTGTGTGCCTGCTACTGCTCAACAAGTCGGCGTGTCAATAAGCCAGGGAGAGTTTTGCATCCAAATTTACTAAGCAGAGATGAGTAATTCGCCGAAAGGTTATATTGCCACAAACGTCACATACAAAACGGCACTCTCCCCCTTTCTAACACCCCAGACAATCCTTTGCCGACTTATTCTTTTATAGAATGTTTTCAAAAATTAAGACTTTGTCCTTGTTTGGCAGGAGAAAAAGAAGAGAAAACAAACCATCCCAGTCTGAAGCCACCAGGGTGCAAAACAATAAGTTCTCATGAAAAGGTCGTGTTTAGAGACAGTGAATGAAGTTTATGAGCTGCATTCCTTTATAACCCTGTTTCATTCCTTTATGGTTTGATTGGTGGGCTACTTAAAGATGAGGCTGCATTTTAATTTTTAAATCGTATTTTAACTTGCATTTTAATTGATTGTTTTGTATGTTTTGTTGTGATTTTATGGGTGTTAGCCGCTCTGAGCCCGGTCTTGGCTGGGAAGGGCGGGGTATAAATAAAAAAATATTATTATTATATTATTATTATTACTAGTGGACGTTCAGCCCGTTAAATTAACAGGCGCTAGAACATCCGTTCTTCCTTCCCTGTTTCTCCCTCCCCCTCCCTCCCTCTGTTCTTCCTTCCTTCCTCTCTCCCTACATTTTTCCATTCTTCCTTCCATGTTTCCTTCCTTCCTTTCTCCCTCCCTTTCTCTATTCTCCCTCCCTCCCTCCCTCCATTTTTCCGTTCTTCTTTCCCTGTTCCTTCCCTGTTCCTTCCTTCGCAATGACGCCGCCCCCGCCCCCGCCAGCCTCTTCCTCCTCGGTGTCCGTGACCACGGCTCCGTCATCGTCGTCTGCGGCGGCGCCTCAGCCTCCGTTGGGCGGGCCGCCCGACGGGGCTGAGGCGGCGGCGGCCTGAGGAGGAGGTGGAGGCGGACACGGCAATGGCAGCGGCGCAGTTTTGGCCGGCTGCTCAAAGTGTCTCTGCGTCATCCAATCCCTGTGTCCGTGGGGGACATGCACAGTAGCGCAAACCCACAGACGGACGGATGGCACGCAGAGACACTTGCACTTTATTATATAGGATAGACAGTCTCTCATTTACAGCATAGTAGAGTAACTGTTTTCTCAGTTTTTAATCTTTTATCTTCATTGTGATCCTCTCAGGGCACCAGGCTCCAAGCTAAAGAATGAAGGGTCACTGCCTCAATGCTCTTCCTGTGCAAATTGTTTTCTAACAACCCACATTTTCAAATAAGCCTTTTACTTACCAGCCACTCTTTGTTTTACCATATATATTTTTTTCTGGAGGGCTGTCTCACTGGTGCTTCAGCAATGCTGGATCTTCACTCTGAATAAATCTAGATTATTAGTAAAAATAATAATAATGAATAGATTTTATTAGTGTAAAGAAGAATACAGATCTTATTATCAAATATCTCTCCCCCCCAAAATAAAACATTAATCTAAATATCTTATCAAAGGAAAAGAGTAATAAAGGGGGGGGGAAACGAAAGAAAATAATAATAAATAGAGAAAGCAAAAGAAGGCGGTGTGGGATATAGCTATTAATGATAAATTAACATGTGTCAATAAGGTAAGATGAGGAATACGCAGGAGAAATGATTTGGAGGAGATACGGAGGGTGTTTGTAGAATTTGTACTGTTAAAGCGGAAAGGGATCAAACCATTGCAAGAGGTGTTGAAATTTTGGGAGGATGGATAGTTACAATGGAATGGTCTCAGTGATGGGGTGCACATTTTTATTCTTATGTATTTACCATTATTATTTCTGCTGCTCCAGAGAAGCGGACACGGAGCAATGGATTCAAACTACACGAAAGAAGATTCCACCTAAACATTAGGAAGAATTTCCTGACAGTAAGAGCTGTTTGACAGTGGAATTTGCTGCCAAGGAGTGTGGTGGAGTCTCCTTCTTTGGAGGTCTTTAAGCAGAGGCTTGACAGCCACCTGTCAGGAATGCTCTGATGGTGTTTCCTGCTTGGCAGGGGGTTGGACTGGATGGCCCTTGTGGTCTCTTCCAACTCTATGATTCTATGATTACTTTGTCAAAATAAGAAATGAAAATAGAAAATAGAAGAAAGAAGGCACTTCCACTTCTCTATCTGCCAATTATATATAAAGTAATTATGCAAAAAGAAAATCAACACCTGCACCCCATTTCTAGCTGTAAATAAACTCTTCTGTAGGATGATATGGTAAATCTAGATTTAAAAGGGGGAATGGCATTCTGGAGGACAACTTCATGTCGACGCTGTGAACAACCTCCAAAGAATAATATACAAAACCGTGAACAGCTATAGATGAAAATGTATTGAATCATGAACTAAACTGACGATGTCATACAAAAAGCATACATAAGTATTTCCTCAGAGGCAAAAGCCTGTATATACTTTCAAACATTAAAGTGCTAATTCAAAGTGCTAATTTCACCAGCAGTTTCGTCAAGGACTGGACTTTATCATCAACACAGAACTAGGATATTCCACATAGCTAAACTATTCTAAGAAACTCAAACACTCATCATTCAAATATTAGCTTTATTTAAAGTCCAGTCCTTGATGAAACTGCTGGTGAAACGGGAAGATTCGAAGCTGGCCACCCGTCGGGAAGACAGACCCATACGTTTGATGGACTTTGCATAACCATCTCCAACACTATATATTGCACTTTGAATTAGCACTTTAATGTTTGAAAGTATATACAGGCTTTTGCCTCTGAGGAAATCCCTATGTATGCTTTTTGTATGGCATTGTCAGTTTAGTTCATGATTCAATACATTTTCATCTATAGCTGTTCACGGTTCTGTATATTATTCTTTGTATAGTTACCGTGACTGTCTGTTGTCGTTTCTGCTGTGAACAACCTCCAAGCATGAGTCGCACTGAGTTCCCGGTGACTTCCATGTGGAAGTGCATAAAGAGGTTAAATGCTATCCCATGGCTTGATTTTATTGTTGTTTCTGCAACACAACACGTTCATTAGCCAAGCAATGCCAGCATGCCTGTGTTATATCGCCAACAGCTGCTTTCATTATCACTCTCTGTACTTTCTACATTCCATTCCCCTCTGACCTCACTGTGCACAACACAAACCCTCCAGCCACACATACTTTTTAAAAAAAATATTCTTAAAGGTGCCGCAAGACTCTTGGTTGCTTTTCACTCTGAATATATATATATACACAGAGTTCTGTTTTTGAGCACCGACTTCAGCAGAGGTGAGGCGAGCCTGGACAGCTCCGCGCAGGACTCGGAAGTGACCATATTTTTCGCTCCATAAGACGCACCTGAACATAAGACGCACCTAGTTTTTAGAGGAGGAAAGGGGGAAAGGCCTGTTTTTTTGAGGATCAGCTCAAAGTGGTGCAGCTTCTTTTGCAAAGGGAAAAGCCCTGCTTTTTTTGAGAATCAGCTGAAAGTGGTGCAGTTTCTTTTTCAAAGAGGAAAAGCCCCGTTTTTATGGGGTTCAACTCACAGTTTGCAGCTTCTAGTCCTACCGGAAAGGGAGCCATTTCTACAGTTTCCAGACAGATAATCTAATCAGCCAGTCACATGTTGCTGGGGAAACAAACAGCCTCCCTCTGCATTCAGCAAAGGAGGCCTGGGCAAGGGGGCGGGGCTGGAAAGGGAGCCTTATCTCTCTCCCCGATCGCTTGCTAAACAGCTGTTCAGCGGCTTCCTTTCAACACCCTCTTCTCTCTTTGTAAAAAAAAGAGCACAATCTGCTTTTGGCCCCTAGGCAATTTGGCTCCAGGGACCATGCATTCACTCCATAAGACGCACAGACATTTCCCCTTACTTTTTAGGAGGAAAAAAGTACGTCTTATGGAGCGAAAAATACGGTAATACTTATCAAACCTTTATTAGGCATCATATATAATAAAGTGGCTGTGTCCCTGCGTCCATTCCGTGTGTCACTGCGCATTGGAGCGGGCGGAGAGGGGGGCGTGTCCGCGAGGCAGCGGCGGCGCACGCGCGTTGTCATTTGCGCCAGCGCCGCTGCCTCGCACGGACGCAGAGGGCCGCCCCATCCTCGCCGCCGCTACCGCCGCCCCCGGGGAAACAGAAGAAGGGGGAGGGAGCCCCTCTCCACCCCCCAGCGGCCGCTGTTCTGCCTCCTCCTCCTCTAGCGCCCGTTATGTAACGGGCTAACTTCAACTAGTTTTACAAATAAAACCACAAGAGATAAAATCACATACAAGAGCCTTAAAATATATATAAAGAAGCAACAGTTGAGTACATAGGCTAGTTGTATGTATGTATATATAAAATCTGGATTTTTTTCCCCCTGTTAAACTACTCCTTGGGACACTGCTGCCAAAAACTCGGCTACCCCCGAAGTTGCTTCTGCTGCAATCATCCCAGGACTGAACCTCAG
Organism: Darevskia nairensis; assembly: GCA_034642065.1. Taxonomy (NCBI): domain Eukaryota; kingdom Metazoa; phylum Chordata; class Lepidosauria; order Squamata; family Lacertidae; genus Darevskia; species Darevskia nairensis. The sequence continues at coordinate 887,696 of JAWWNI010000290.1, forward strand.
ACAGGTGCTGCTGCTGCTGCCTTGTAGCTAATTCTGTCTTTGACCAGAAGAACCTGCTCATTAAAAGGAGCCCAGCTTACCTGAGCAGGTGTTGAACCTGACACAGCAAGGGAGACTGCAGTTGCACCAGGACTTCTGAGCTGGGATCCTCTTGAGTAAGGAAGGCAAGTATTGTTGGTTCAATAAAAAATAAATATAAGCTTGGGGCAAGTACTCTTTGGTGATAGAATGCCAGCAGAGATTTAAAATCACAAGACAGCAGCAGGGAAAATAAAGGCTGAAGAAGCTTTAGGATATGCCCTTAGTGCACTTTTTCTCCAGGTTAAGTTTCATCTCTTTTCCATAATGTTAGAGAAAATTAAATCTTTCCATACAGCAAGGAAGTCCAAGTCTTTTGTCTATCCACTTAATTACTTTCATTTGATGTGTCGGTTTTTCCACCAAGGCCAGCTGACGTAATATTTCCTACCACTTATCTCTCATCAAAACCATCCACATATTTTGAGCATGGAGCAAGAGATCATCTCACAGCAGCCTATTGTATAAAGATGTTAAGAGTTTTAGACTGTACCTTATTTTCCCATTAGTTAAGCAAAGCTAAGAGGGGCTGCAGCTTTACTCAATATTTTAGTTGTTGCATCAATCTCGTTAAATACAGAAATCCATTATTTTTGTACAATTCCGCCACCTGTGCGTAAACATTCTGCATCACCTGCACTCCCTCAACCATACTGATGAACTTCATATTGCTTTGCATGCTAAACATGCGTTGGTGAAACACCGTTTATGTATCAGTTTTGCGGCCTCATCCCTATATGTGCAAAAATAGATTTTCTCCACTTCCCAAAGACTGCTATTCGTGTGTAGAAGAGAAGAAGAAGAGGAGTTTGGATTTGATATCCCGCTTTATCACTACCCAAAGGAGTCTCAAAGCGGCTCACATTCTCCTTTCCCTTCCTACCCCACAACAAACACTCTGTGAGGTGAGTGGGGCTGAGAGACTTCAGAGAAGTGTGACTAGCCCAAGGTCACCCAGCAGCTGCATGTGGAGGAGCGGATACGCGAACCCAGTTCACCAGATTACGAGTCTACTGCTCTTAACCACTACACCACACTGGCTCTATTCCCCTGTGTGTAACAATGTATAAGATGGTCCTTGATGATTTGCCCTTCCCTTGAATATGAATGCTGGTGAAGGCTTTCTGACCTGGAATTGTAGAGTTGAAAGGGACCCCAAGGGTCATCTAGCCCAACCCCTGCAATGCAGGAATCTCAACTAATTTCCATTGTCAGAGTCTTTCCCATTATTTGACGTGCATGATTCAGGATGGGAGGCACAGCAAGTACCACCACATCTGTGGATGGCACCATAGTCTCTCTCTCTCTCTCTCTCTCTCACTCACACACACACACACACACACACACACACACACACTCATATTTACAGCCCACCATTCCCCCCTAAGAGCTCATTGTTCCCTTCCTCCTCATTTAATCCTCACAACCCTGTGAGGTAGGCTAGGCCGACAAGGTCACCCAGTGAGCTTCATGGCCAAGTGAGGATTTGAACCCTGGTCTCCCAGGTCTTAGTCCGACACCCTAACCACGACACCACCCTGACTCTTTCTACAAGACTTTGAAATGGATCCCTGTCCGACTTCCCTTCCAGTCCTGCCCTGAGATTGCCAGGCCCCACCCCATCCTATTGTCCATCAAAAGAGCTTTCCCTGCAACCAGTATTAACCTAGAGTCCAATGCCTTTTTGATTTCAGGTGACTGCCTGCCACCTACTGGTGATTCCTCTTCTTTGCTAGCACAAAACAAAATAAAAAAATTCCTTCCAGTAGTGTGCATGCACACTTCCTCAGATACACTGAAACAGAAGTCACCAGACCCTCATATATAGTGAGAGGGTGGGGAGGGGTATTACTCAGAGGGGTGGTGAGAATGGGTGAAAGGCTGATAGCTGTGGTAAACCTGTTGAGGACTGTAATACTCCTCTGAAAGGGTCCACCTACCCTGCTTTGCTTGAAACCTCTGTAGGCCATGGACCTCTCTGTGTGACGATTGCAAAAGTCAAAATAAGATAATGGCTTGCAGAAATTCAGGTGGGAATCTGTCAGGAATGTTTATCGAGGGTGTGTTCCATTTATGTTCATGCCAAGGAGGCACTTGGTTTGTCTGCAGAACAAAACTCTCACAAATATGTATAACTTAGGTTTATTCCACAGTAAAAGGTAAAGGTACCCCTGACCATTAGGTCCAGTCGTGACCGACTCTGGGGTTGTGGCGCTCATCTCGCTTTACTGGCCAAGGGTGCCGTCGTACAGCTTCTTCCAGGTCATGTGGCCAGCATGACTAAGCCTCTTCTGGCGAACCAGAGCAGCGCACGGAAACGCCGTTTACCTTCCAGCCGGAGCGGTACCTATTTATCTACTTGCACTTGGACGTGCTTTCGAACTGCTAGGTTGGCAGGAGCAGGGACCGAACAACGGGAGCTCACCCCATCGCGGGGATTCGAACCGCCGACCTTCTGATAAGCAAGCCCTAGGCTCTGTGGTTTAACCCACAGCGCCATCTGGGTCCCTCGTCTGCAACATTGCTTGTGCGTAATTGCGCGCAACTGCTTCCGCGTGCGTTCCTGGAACCAACCGCGCGCATTCAAACGATCCGGGTGGGGGGGGGGAGTTGCTTGCCGCCTGGAAAGGGCGCGGCTTTCGGACCGGACTCCTTTGTTCTTTTGGCGAGGTGGCATCAGGTAAGGTGACGCCGGGCACGCGCAAAACAGAGCCCTCGGCAGCGCTCCTCCCCAGGGCGCGTCCCGGGGCGGAGTCAGTCCGGCTAGGGCAAGGAGCGGCTCCCTCCCCGCTCAGGGCCCGCCCGAGTCCCCGCCCCGGGGTGGGGCGGAGCAGCCTAGCCCCGCCGCGCCGCGCCGGCTGGATCGCGCAGCCTGCGGCGAAGCACCATGAGCAAGACCCACCGCATCGTCCTCCAGGGGCCGGCGCCCTGGGGTTTCCGCCTGGTGGGGGGCAAAGACTTCGAACAGCCGCTCACCATCTCCAGGGTAAGCAGGGAGCCCCGAAACTTCCGGGAGAAGCCTGGATTGGGATTGGAGGGGAGGCAGAAGGGGGAGGAAGAGAGCGCCTCTGAACATGTGCTGAACGCCCTGCGTCGCCAACTGCAACTCTCGCGCCCCGAGCCGGATCCTTTGGGTCCCCCCTCGCTTTTTAAGGGAAGGACGCTCCAATTCTCAGACGGGCTTGAATATTAGCTCTTCTGAATCTTCAGCAGGGGTCTCTCGGGCTGGGGAACCTAAGGAGAGAAATCCGGGATCGGGGCCGGGATCCGCCCGTCAAGGGGCGCTGGGAAGCCGGCCGGCAGCAGCCCTTCCCCGGCCTTTGCCCCTTGGCAGCTGGTGCTCAGAGGCGCACGGTGGTGCCCGTGAGTCTGGAGGTGTCGATTAGCTCTATCCGTTGATAAAATCGCGAGGAATGCTCCCAGCTCCTTGCAATTGCCTGGGATTTTGTCTAATCCCCTTTCAAACCCATTGCAGATATTGGGCTGATGATCCGAGGCGTGTTAGCACTTGGAAGGGTGAAAGCAGATGCCCAGAGGTGATGGGCTTTGCGTCCACATAGGTGGTTAAAAAAACCCCAACATCCTGTATTTCCCCAAATTTTTGCAGCCTACATTTTACAGATCACAATGGTATTTGAAATAAACTGACAGTTTTCTGCCCTTTCATGGGGGCTGAACTTTTTTTTATTTTTTTTTGCGATGGCTGTTTCCTTCAGCTTCCCCGGAGTGCTGTCTGTACTTGCCTGATAGATTTCCAAAGTTGGGGGGAGGAGGAAATCTCTGGGAGGTGCCACACCTCCTTGAGACCTGGGGAGTGGCTGGTGCTGCAGTAACAGCTGCTTGGCTGTGCCCAGGTGGGGGCTAATCTCTGTCCCTAGGGTTGAAAGACCCCCCCTGTTACACAAGGTATCAGCTAGCACTGTTGACAAAGTATTTGCCATTGTCTGAATATTCCTGCCTGCACATTTTCGTTAGGGTAATGGCCAGGAATTGTACCAAAGGCACTTGCCGTAAACGCTTCTTCCATCCTTCAGGTAGGAGAAACGTATATTTCTGACCGTTCTTAGCATCCCCTCTGCCACCTTTATTGACTGATAATAAAAGTAATTTGCTTTTTCGAAAACTCCAATCCCTTGGTACTCACAGATTTAGGGTGGCCTAAACTAATCCAGAGGGATGCGGGTGGCGCTGTGGGTTAAACCACAGAGCCTAGGGCAGTGGTGGCTAACCTTGACACTCCAGATGTTTTGGGACTACAACTCCCATCATCCCTGACCACTGATCCTGTTAGCTAGGGATGATGGGAGTTGTAGTTCCAAAACATCTGGAGTGTCAAGGTTAGCCACCACTGGCCTAGGGCTTGCTGATCAGAAGGTCACCGGTTCGAATCCCCGCGACGGGGTGAGCTCCCGTTGCTTGGTCCCTGCTCCTGCCAATCTAGCAGTTCGAAAGCACGTCAAAGTGCAAGTAGATAAATAGGTACCACTCCGGCGGGAAGGAAAACGGCATTTCCGTGCACTGCTCTGGTTTGCCAGAAGCGGCTGAGCGCGCAACCCCAGAGTCGGTCATGACTGAACCTAATGGTCAGGGGTCTCTTTACCTTTACCTTTAAACTAATCCAGTCTACCATTTAATGCTTTGCAAGACAGTCATACTCAAGGAAGACCCATTGGAATTCGTGGATTTAAGTTACTCAATTCCATTGATTTCATTATTCTGCTCTGAGTATGATGTAACACTGGATATCACCATTTGAAAATGGTTTTTTGGGGGAAATTACAAGTAAATGACACGTCTTGTGGCACCTTAAAGAAACTTGCAATGATGTATTGTGCCAGAAGTGTCCATGGAGTGACTTGCAAAAGCTTACGCTGCAGTGAATCTCCTAATTTTCTCTGGTTTCTCCCAAGCCCACATTGAAGGTAAAGGCAAAGGGACCCCTGACCGTTAGGTCCAGTCGCGGACGAGTCTGGGGTTGCGGCGCTCATCTTGCTTTACTGGCCGAGGGAGCCAGCGTACAGCTTCCAGGTCATGTGGCCAGCATGACTAAGCCGCTTTTGGCAAACCAGAGCAGTGCACGGAAACGCCGTTTACCTTCCCGCCGGAGCGGTACCTATTTATCTACTTGCACTGGTGTGCTTTTGAACTGCTAGGTTGGCAGGAGCAGGGACTGAGCAACGGGAGCTCACCCCATCGCGGGGATTCGAACCACTGACCTTCTGATCGGCAAGCCCAAGAGGCTCAGTGGTTTAGACCAGGCACCCCCAGCCTTCGGCCCTCCAGATGTTTTGGACTACAATTCCCATCATCCCTGACCACTGGTCCTGTTAGCTAGGGATCATGGGAGTTGTAGGCCAAAACATCTGAAGGGCCGCAGTTTGGGGATGCCTGGTTTAGACCACAGCGCCACCCGCATCCCATACATTGAATGTAGTTGTCTCGTAATGCCTTCAACTGAGCAATGCTTTTGCTACTGTACAAGGAGATACATTAGACATCGGGAAGCTTATTCTCAGAAAACGATGCATGCTTTTAGGAATATATCCCGTGATTCCGAGTGAGCAGAGGTGCTGTGAGATCTTCGGCCAGTTTAAAAGCAGGATTATTTAAGACTCGGGCAGGATGAATAGGAGCTCACCTTCGCCTTCTTTCTCTTTCGCAGCCTCAAATAGCCAGATGCGAAAATGTTAGTTTCTGCTGCTGAAATTCCAGGCTGCTAGTAGATTATGGAGCTCTGGGTAGGATGTTCAAATAAGGCTATGGGCTCCTGATTCAGATCTAATGCTCAGGAGCAGCCCAGCTCTCTATCAAAGTCCTTTCAACAAAACGGGGTTTTTGATTACGGAAAACAAATCCATATTTTTTTGTTAAGCACCTAACCACATACTTTCCAAAATGGGACCTGCCATGGAGTAATTTGCAGGCTCCCTCTAGCAGTTTGGTTTCGAAACCATTTTTCTTAGCAAAGGGAACAATGAAAAAAGGGTGAACATTTGCTTAGGGAGTTTTTGTGTGTGCGTGTGACACAGTCTACCAATTTCTCTCTGCTAAGATAGAAGAACCCTTATGCTGTTTTTGCATCTGCTCCCCAGAAATCTACAGGGTTGCTTTTTGTTTTAAATTGAGAACCCGCGCAAACAAGGCTTCCTGTGTTCTTCGTGTTGGTGCTGACTTTTAAAGTGCTAAATGGCCTCGGTCCAGTATATCTGAAGGTGCATCTCCACCCCCATCGATCTACCCAGACACTGAGGTCCAGCGCCGAGGGCCTTCTGGCGGTTCCCTCAGTGCGAGAAGCCAAGTTACAGGGAACCAGGCAGAGGGCCTTCTCGGTAGTGGCACCAGTCCTGTGGAACGCCCGCCCATCAGATGTCAAAGAGAAAAACCAACTACCAGACTTTTAGAAGACATCTGAAAGCAGTCTGTTTAGGGAAGCTTTTAATGTTTGATGGATTATTGTATTTTAATATTTTGTTGGAAGCCGCCCAGAGTGACTGGGGAAGCCCAGCCAGATGGGCGGGGTATAAATAAATTATTATTATTATTATTATTTCATAAAATAGGTGGACTATTTTGGTGGGTCGCCACACAAAACCTTCCAAATGGGTAGCTGAACGAGTACACAGTTTTCGCCTGGTAAATCTTGGTGCATCGTCCAATTCAGTTGCATCTTGGGCTCCGTTCCCCATCCGAAGAATGGGAATAGGGAGCGGCTATTCTTCCTAGGTGAAAAAAAAGAATAAAATGACATTGTGGCACAGGAAGGGATGGGGAACCTCTGGCCCATGGGCCAAATGTGGCCCGTGAAGCCATTTTTTGGAAGCCACAACCACCCCTATACCTGACATCAGGTGTTGGGCAGGTAAAGGCAGGGCTTCAAAGGAGTGATCAGGAGTTTAAAGTGAGCTGCTAGTTGTTTCTTTGCTCGGTTCAAAATGCACATCTCTCCCCTGCTCATATAGGGCAGCCCCCTTCTTACATCAATTTCGGCTAATCATCATCATCCAGGGTGGATAAAAATCAATGATTTTTTTAAAAAAATAAAAAAAATCGGATTTTTTTGATTTAAATCGGATTTTTTTGATTTAAATTGGATTTTTAAAATAAAATGCTTTTGGAGGAAAAATCTTTCTAAATATAGTCTTCTATTTAAGTTACATTGTAGTCCAAAGGCTATTCATCTGGAAATAAGGATTTGTTTTAAGTTTATCAAGTGTGCTAAAAGTCTAAGTTTTTTTTTAAAAAAATGTTTAACCACATCAGTCAACAAACATGGATACATATGCTATCATGTTATTGCTTTAGTTAAATAAATTGTTTAAATAGTTATTAAGGAAATGATTATTTTTCTCCTTCCAATAAAGTACAGCAGAAAAGTTGTCCAAATATAAACAGTTAACTTATTAAACCTCACCATAATTTCATAATTATCTGTCTATGTATTTCTAGTAATTTTTGATATAACTGTAAAAACTACTCTGAAAATTTATTATTCCAAAAATGAAACCTTCATATGGTTGTAAATATTAAGATTATACCAGCAAGAATGAGTCTTTCTGTAAAAAAAAATATTTAAATCAAGTCTTACTGACTAGTGATTTAAATCAAGCCTTACTGACTAGTGATTTAAATCGTTATTTAAATCGTGATTTAAATCAATTTGATTTAAATCAAATCCACCCAGTCATCATCATTTATTTATTTATACACCGCCCATCTGGCTGGGTTTCCCCAGCCACTTTGGGCGGCTCCCAACATATTAAAAATCCCAGACATTAAAAACTTCCCTAAACAGGGCTGCCTTCAGATGTCTTCTCAAAGTCAGATAGTTGTTTATTTCCTTGACATCTGATGGGAGGGCGGGTGCCACCACCGAGAAGGCCCTCTGCCTGGTTCCCTGTAACCTCCCTTCTCGCAGGGAGGGAACCGCCAGAAGGCCCTTGGAGCTGGACCTCAGTGTCCGGGCTGAACAATGGCAGCGGAGACGCTCCTTCACTGCCTTCCTCCATTGCTTCCCATTCCCCCTTCCTTTTCCCAAGTCAAAAATATAGTAAAACCCTTATATGGAAGAAAGGGAAAGGAGTCGCAGGTGATTCAGAATTCCAGTGGACACAGAAGAGCTTTCCTAGGGCATCTTCTTAGGCTCAAGTGATGCACAACGTCTTGATGGTGACCATAGTTAAAGCCCTGTGAGCCTGGCAGGGAATTATGGGTGAGAGACCCTCCCTCTTCCTGAAACCCATGTCTCTGAATTGGGTTAACAGAACAGCAAGGAATATTTATGTAAAAGAATATCCATTTTGCCAAAGAATAAATATGAATGCAGTCCGTACAAAAGTAAGAGACGCAAGACCGACTAAGATGCTGAGCTACTTCCCTTAAAATTAACACTGCCCAATGCTTCTTCAGTCGTCTTCTTTAGCGATCACCCGTAGCCGAGTAAGATTGTCTTCCATAAACACGGTATTAACAGTGGGTCTGTAAGTGACTGTGGAGGCCAATTCTGGATCCACACGTCCTTCCACAGTGGGGACATAGGTTTCTGGGTGGGACTTGATCATGGTGTGGATTTGCCAAGTGTGCCTTCCTCTTAGCTCGTTTCTCCTTTTCGTCCTGAGTTCAAGCGTCTTCAAAACCCATGCCCCCTTTGGTCAAGGCTGTTCTCCAGTTGGAGCCCTCGCAGGCCAGTGTTTCCCAGTTTTCGGTGTTTATACTACATTTTTTAAGACTTGCCTCGAGAGAGTCTTTAAACCTCTTCAAAACAAAACAAAATAAAATAAAAAAATTCCTTCCAGTAGCACCTTAGAGACCAACTAAGTTTGTTCTTGGTATGAGCTTTCGTGTGCATGCACACTTCTTCAGATACACTGAAACAGAAGTCACCAGACCCTTATATATAGTGAGAGGGTGGGGAGGGGTATTACTCAGAGGGGTGGTGGAAATGGGTGAAAGGTTGATAGCTGTGGTAAACCTGTTGACGACTGTTAATGGCTGCAATTAGTCTTACAGGAAAAATCAAGGGGTGAGAAGGTTAAAAAAGCTTTGTCATGTCTAATGAGATAAGAATCCAATGTCTTTGTTCAGACCAGGTTTCTCCATGGTTTTAAGCTTGGCAATGAGTTGCAATTCAGCAACTTCTCTTTCCAGTCTATTTCTGAAATTCCTTTGCAATAAGACAGCTACTTTGAGATCTTGTATAGAATGTCCTGGGAGATTGAAGTGCTCTCCTACTGGTTTCTCTGTCTTGTGATTCCTGATGTCAGATTTATGTCCATTTATCCTTTGGTGACTTCTGTTTCAGTGTATCTGAAGAAGTGTGCATGCACACGAAAGCTCATACCAAGAACAAACTTACTGGTAGTTGGTCTCTAAGGTGCTACTGGAAGGAATTTTTTTATTTTATTTTGTTTTGTTTTGACTATGACAGACCAACACGGCTATCTACCTTTAACTTTAAACCTCTTGTTGACCACCAGCATCACGCTTTCCATTTTTAAGTTCGGAATAGAGTAGTTGTTTTGGAAGACGATAATCAGGCATCCCAGCCCAACGAAGTTGATGAATCGTTGCAAGCAGCTGTGTAGGAAGAGGCACAATTGGTGAAACTCATGGAATCATAGAACTGTAGGTTAGGAAGGGACCCAAAAGCCCATCTGGTTCAACCCCCCTGCCCCCAGGGGTGTAGGAAGGGGGGGCAGTGAGGGTGGACCTCTCCGGGTGCCCTCACTGAGAGGGTGGCATTCGGCCTGCCGCCCATCCGCGACTCCCAAGCCTACCTCGAGCCATTGGGGTAAAGGGGGGGAGCTGCGCCGCTTTGCCAGCGGCATCCCCCCTCCCCTTTCATTTTGACAGCTTGGGGGAGGCTTGGGAGTTGCAGGTGGGCGGCGCGCCGAATGTCCGCCATGGGTGGCTCACTCCGCCCCCTTGAGCGGCTTGTTCCGTCCCCGGCTATCCTGCGCCTAGGAGGGCACCCTCTGTGGCACGCCCCCCTCGGGAACGCGCCTGCCATCACACATGGATGGTTTTTTGAGCCACCCTGGTTTTGTTATCCCATGAATGTGTAATCTTTATTGTTTCAGCCCAGCTAATGCCAGATCCTAGGGAATTGTTTATTTCCATGCATTTAAATCGGGCATAGGCAGACTCGGCCCTCCAGATGTTTTGAGACTACAATTCCCATCATCCCTGACCACAGGTCCTGTTAGTTGGGATGATGGGAGTTGTAGTCCCAAAACATCTAGAGGGCCAAGTTTGGGGGTGCCTGATTTAAATGGGTACAGTATGCAGACCGATAATGGCTATTTTTGTCCTCTGGCGGAAGTGGTAAACCCTGCAGACGGTAACTGCCTCTATAGAGCAAGTGAGCTGCTCCTATAGCAAACAACCAAAGAGCTTTTTTCCTGCGTGTAGGGATGGCAGGACACTTTTATTTCATTTATTTATTGCTCAGCAGAAAAAAGCCATGCTTGCAGACAGCTCTACTACAGCATTTTAAAAGAGCTGGAGGTTAGAAACAGGAAAGCTATTTTCACATGGAGAGTTACTGGAAAGGTTTCCAGCCTGCCAAAGGAAACAGTGGGTGCGGCTTGTGAAATAATGGGGAGATGATTTAGTCAAAATACTATTCCAGCTTCTGGCACAGACTGCCATTATTGTTTAATTTAGATTTTAAAGAAATAATAGTCCTGCCACCTTTTCTTGTGCTTGTCCAGTATACAATACTTGGGGGATAAGACCAGTTTTCACTCTCATTATTCTGTATGCTGGTGGTAACAGTCCTTGTAACCTCATTGAATAAAAACATTATAAGGGGTTTTTGAAGGTATCGTTCATCTGAATTGTAAGCTACAGTCGTACCTTGGTTCTCGAACAGAATGTGTTTCGGGAGTCCGTTCGATTCCTGGAACCGTTCGAAAACCAAGGTGCGGCTTCTGATTGGCTAAAGGAGCGTACTGTAGCCAATCGGAAGCCACAACGGATTTTTAGCTTTCCAAAATTGTTCAAAAACTGGAACACTCATTTCCGGGTTTTGATCGTTCGGGAGCCGATTTGTTCGGGAGCCAAGGCATTTGAGATCTAAGGTTGTTGTTGTTGTTTAGTTGTTTAGTCGTGTCCGACTCTTCGTGACCCCATGGACCAGAGCACGCCAGGCACTCCTGTCTTCCACTGCCTCCCGCAGTTTGGTCAGACTCATGTTGGTAGCTTCGAGAACACTGTCCAACCATCTCGTCCTCTGTCATCCCCTTCTCCTTGTGCCCTCCATCTTTCCCAACATCAGGGTCTTTTCCAGGGAGTCTTCTTTTCTCATGAGGTGGCCAAAGTATTGGAGCCTCAGCTTCAGGATCTGTCCTTCCAGTGAGCACTCAGGGCTGATTTCCTTCAGAAGGGATAGGTTTGATCTTCTTGCAGTCCATGGGACTCTCAAGAGTCTCCTGCAGCACCATTATTCAAAAGCATCAATTATTCGGCGATCAGCCTTCTTTATGGTCCAACTGGTCAACTCTATGGAACACTGTTTGGGGTGATAATAGATCTGCCAAGAATCATTCAAAGTCAGCATCTGAGGATAACAGTCTATGATGCCACCCAATGACGGTGCTTTGAATGAAATAATGGGCATCTTGTCAGTGATAACAATAAGTATGCATCTCATGTTGGAAACTGGAATGTGGCAAAGTTTTTATGGCTCCTAGAAACCCTCTGGTTTCAGCAAACACAACTCAGAAATGTGTGAGCCCCCTTTCTGCTACATGGTATGCCCCACAGAGGACCTTAAGGTCCACGAATAACAATAGCTTAAGGGTCCCGGGCCCAAAAGAAGCCAGATTATCCTCCACAAGGGCCAGGGCTTTCTCAGTGTTGGCTCCGACCTGGTGTAATGCTCTGTCCCATGAGACTAGGGCCCTGCGGTACCTGATCTCCTTCCGCAGGGCCTGTAAGACAGAGTTATTCCGCCTGGCCTTCAATCTAGCCTGATCCCCTATTCCTTTTTCCCCTTCCTTTTTTTCTGAAGAAACCCTTCTGGGTCCCCACATTAAAATTCTTCCCTGGTCTCCGTACAGGCCTAGCAAGACTAACTTGGACAGTTAGCCTTGGTGATCCCACCGATGTTTGTTTTTTATGCTGTTTTTAGCTGTTTTTAAAGTTGTTTTTAATCATTGTTTTGTATTTGTCGTTAGCCGCCCTGAGCCCGGTTTTTGGACTGGGAAGGGCGGGGTATAAATAAAAATTTATTATTTTTATTATTATTTAAATACTACTTTTTAAGTTTCCACTCTCGTGAAAAGTAACAAAGGCCAAGATTGCCAGAATTCACAGGAGCCACAAACACCCAGCATTTCTGTGCCATGTTTTGTGTGTCCTAAATGTTTGGATCTCTTTCGTTGGGAATGGCAAACTGGTATGCATAGTTCAGAAATGGCTCATTGCGAATGAATGTGCTTTCCTTAACCGCGGTCTCCCACTCATTCTATCATTCCATTGTAAAAGCCAAAGCAAGGGGAAACTAAAAAAAATGAGCCAGTGATTGATGGGTTTTCTTTTTTCCTTTAGTCCAGTTGTATGTATGTTGTTGTTTTTCCCCACTGGGGAGTAGATGAGGGTTGTGTTTGCGCCGCTAGGTCTTCCTGTGACTGGTTTGTTGTTTGCAAAGAAATTCCTTTAGAAGGTATCCTTGATGGAGGCAGAGATGATAGAATCATAGAATTGTAGAGTTGGATGCAGGAATGGACAGGAATGCAGGAATCCTGTCCCGTTCCCTTCAAAGCCAGTGAAAGTAGATTTCAGTGCAAGTCCTCATTCAAGCAACAGAGTGAGAATCTACCCTAGAGTAAGGTTGCTCTAATGCAGGGGTCAGCAAACTTTTTCAGCAGGGGGACGGTCCACTGTCCCTCAGACCTTGTGGGGGGCCGGACTATATTTTGAAGGGGGGGAAATGAACGAATTCCTATGTCCCACAAATAACCCAGAGATGCATTTTATTATTTTATTAAATAAAAGCACACATTCTACTCATGTAAAAACACCAGGCAGGCCCCACAAATAACCCAGAGATGCATTTTATTATTTTATTAAATAAAAGCACACATTCTACTCATGTAAAAACACCAGGCAGGCCCCACAAATAACCCAGAGATGCATTTTAAATAAAAGGACACATTCTACTCCTGTAAAAACACCAGGCAGGCCCCACAAATAACCCAGAGATGCATTTTAAATAAAAGCACCCATTCTACTCATGTAAAAACACCAGGCAGGCCCCACAAATAACCCAGAGATGCATTTTAAATAAAAGGACACATTCTACTCATGTAAAAACACCAGGCAGGCCCCACAAATAACCCAGAGATGCATTTTAAATAAAAGGACACATTCTACTCATGTAAAAACACTAGGCAGGCCCCACAAATAACCCAGAGATGCATTTTAAATAAAAGGACACATTCTACTCATGTAAAAACACCAGGCAGGCCCCACAAATAACCCAGAGATGCATTTTAAATAAAAGGACACATTCTACTCATGTAAAAACACTAGGCAGGCCCCACAAATAACCCAGAGATGCATTTTAAATAAAAGGACACATTCTACTCATGAAAAAGCATGCTGATTCCCGGACCGTCCGTGGGCCGGATTTTGAAGGCGATTGGGCCGGATCCGGCCCCCGGGCCTTAGTTTGCCTACCCATGGTCTAATCCAGTGTTTCCCAACCTTGGGTCTCCAGCTGTTTTTAAACTACAACTCCCATCTTCCCCAGCTAGCAAGACCAGTGGTCAGGGATTATGGGAATTGTAGTCCGAAAACAGCTGGAGGCCCAAGGTTGGGGAACACTGGTCTAATGAAAGTATGCTTTGTGAAATGGAATTTGTCAAGGAATAAGTATCTAACTAAAGGGGTGCCAGCTAGACTGGTGACTGGGAGTGGCTGCTGAGACCATATAACACCGGTCCTGAAAGACCTACATTGGCTCCCGGGACGTTTCTGAGCACAATTCAAAGTGTTGGTGCTGACCTTTAAAGCCCTAAACGGCCTCAGCCCAGTATACCTGAAGGAGCGTCTCTACCCCCATTGTTCAGCCCAGACACTGAGGTCCAGCGCCAAGGGCCTTCTGGCGGTTCCCTCACTGTGAGGAACGCCCTCCCATCAGATGTCAAGGAAATAAACAACTATCTTTTAGAAGACATCTGAAGGCAGCCCTGTTTAGGGAAGTTTTTAATGTTGGTTGTTGTTGCTTTTTATTATTGCTATTGGTGTTCTGTTGGGAGCCGCCCAGAGTGGCTGGGGAAACCCAGCCAGATGGGCAGGGTATAAATAATAAAGTATATTATTATTATTATTATCCTATATAATAAAGAGCCTGTGTCCCTCACTTTCCGTGTGTCACGGAAGTGCGTTGTGCGCATGTCACACGGGGACGCAGGGATTGGAGGGGGCGGAGAGGGGGGCGGGACGACGCAGAGACACTTCCGGCCGGGCGAAACTGCGCCGCCGCCATTGCCGCTGCCGCTGCCCGCCCATGGAGGCTCCTGCCGCCGCCTGAAGGAGACCCCCGTCCGCTTCCCCTGCAGCTGCCTGCTTGCAAAGCGCGGGGGAAGAGCCGCGAAGCGGCTCTCCCGCCGGCGCCTTTCTTTGCCTGCCGCCACCGGAGCCTCCCGTTACTGCAGGCTCCCCCCGCCTTTCCTTCCTTAGCAGGCTCGGAAGGCTGCCGCACGCACTCCTCCTGCAGCCGTCTACACCATCGTCGGCCAAGTGCCTGTTGCCCACACTCTTCCACCGGAGCCTCCAGTTACTGGAGGCTGCCGCCCCGCCGAGTCCCTCCAGGAGCCTGAGCAGCGTCTCCTGAGGGACTTTGCAGCCTCAGCTGCGCAGCTCCCCGTAGCTGGTGAGCCGCCAGCCCGGGCTCAGCCCCAACGCCTCGGGCTCGAAGGGCCGGTAGCCCGGCAGGCTGATGGGGCTGGGGGCGGCCGCCGCCGCGGCCAAAGAACGAAGACCGGCCGAGGGGGAGCCTGCGAGCGCCGCCATGACGCCGCCAGGCAAGCAGGGAGAGAGACCCGCTCGCCAGCTCCGTCGCCCCGCCCTCAGCGGCAGCGGCGGAGGGAGGATGAGCTGGCCAGCAGGCCGGCGTTCAGGGAAGCTGCCGCTGCCGCTCTTTTTCTCGGGGGGGGGGGACCTTCAATGGGGCGCCCTCCCCGGCCCGCAATGGTGGCGAGGTGGAGCAGCAGCAGCCGCCGCCGCCACAGTTGCCGGTGCCCGCCGGGCAGGGCAAAGGGGAAGCGGGGAGGAGCACGCGGGAGAGGACCGGGGAGGGGAGGGGGGTCGGGGGAAGGGAGAGAGAGAGGCCAGCTATTTCTGGACGTGTGGGGGGGAGGTGTGTGTGTGAGAGAGAGAGAGAGAGAGAGAGAGAAAGGTGTGTGTGTGTGTGTGGCAGGGAGAGAGGCCAGCTGTGTGTCGAGGTGGGGGGGGATGGGTGGGGGGGAGGGAGGGAGAGGCAAACTGTGTGGAGGTGGGGGAAATCGGTGTGGGGGGAGGGGTGGGGGGGGAAGGGAGAGGGAGGCGAACTGTTTGTGGAGGTGGGGGAATGACCGCGTGTGTGCGCGACGCACTGAGCCAGGCCGCCTACATCAGCGGGAGGCCGGGCACCCTCTCAGCCCTCGCGTCGGAATCTAGCGCCCGTTTTTAACGGGCTAAATTCACTAGTTTTATTATAAAAAGCTTACATAAATTTCCTTTCCCCCCCTTTTTTAATTTTTTAATGTATTTTTATTAGAAAATTAGACAATATTACAAACATAACCATGCATACACTCATTCATGCATTCTTAATTACAATAAAAAATTACATACAATACAAACTACACATATCTACATAAATTTTCTTTGTGTTCAGCTTAATTCTTTGCTATCACCTGGTTCCCTTCTGAAGTATTAAAGTTGTCGTCGATAGTTTGCAAGTCCGCTGTGTAATGGTCTCGATATTCTGCACTCATGGATCTGCCAGTTCATTTTGTAGAGTTGATGTAACCCAAACCACAGTTTTAGTGTGAGTGCATAAACTCTGCAAGAGGAGATTGTGGCCATTTTGCTCCTCCACCGTTTACCTTCCCGCCGCGGCAGTACCTATTTATCTACTTGCGCTGGTGTGCTTTCAAGCTGCTACCGGTAGGTTGGCAGGAGCTGGGTCAGAGCAACGGGAACTCACCCCGTTGCGTGGATTCGAACTGCCGACCTTCTGATCAGCAAGCCCAACGAGCTGTCACTAGTACTTGTCCTATGGTTTATGGACCATGGTTTGCCTGGGAGAGGCCCAGGTTAGGATGACACACTAAGCCAAGCATTTAAGCCCAAATCTTGGTGCAGTGCAGCATCAGAATGAGGAGCAAAGCGCTTGTGATCTCTCTGGGAGCCCAAACGTTCAGTGTTTGTTAATATGCACAAAGTCACTGTTTTTTTAGAATGGTGTGTGAAACAAGACAGTATCTCATCAATCCTTTACAATAACCCTATAAGGTAGACCGGTAAAATTAGCACTGTTTTACAGATGCCTAAGAGTGATTCACTTGCCGTTTTTATGTTTGTGCCTTTCTATTAAATGTTCAAAGCCATTCTGCTAATTTCTTTGTAGCCAACTCCCGGTTACTCTTGTGAAACAAGCTGGGACCAGTATACAGAGAACAGCCTGGGGCCTTGAGTTTTGCTTTGGTGACAATTTCTGTTTATCTTTTTCCTTCTTCTTGCAGGTAACCCCTGGCAGCAAAGCTGCAGCTGCCAATTTATGCATCGGAGATGTTATCATGTCCATTGATGGGGAAGATACAGAAAGCATGACTCACCTAGAAGCACAGAACAAAATCAAGGGCTGCATAGATGAAATAATTCTGACCGTGGGCAGGTAAAGTAGCATTTGGATTGGAGGAATGAAATCTGCCTGGCTCAAGTATTCAATGAGCACATATGCCAGATATGGTTGGTTTACTGTAGGAGGAAATATATGAATCCCTGTGACCCAGGGCTAAACTCACTCTCCAGCAGGAAAGAGCTCCCAGTAGCAGAGTTTAAACTCACAAAAGTGTTAGGAATATAAGTTGTTGGACCCTTTTATCCCATTTAGTTGCATACAGCACTCCTCTCTTTCTGCCCCTCTTGCAATGAACAAAGTACACACACTTAAGTAAGTTTAAAATGACTTACTTACAAAACAATCCAAAGGTCAGATTCATGCATTTATCCAAGCAGCCGCAAGGACAGCACAGGTAGAAAATACAGCAAGATAGCTTCAAACACATGCTCTAAGCTTGGAGTTTGCTTAGGCATATCTTCCTTGGTCAGTTACATGGCGCAGAGAGAGTGAGAACAGGAAGAGAAGACTTCACTTCCTCTCTCATCAGAGAAGAGGGAGCATGACCTAGCTGAGTCTAGGGAACTAGCTCTTTTGTTTTAACCCTTTCATGTGCTAACTAGCACTTGCACATAGTTCTGTTTGACTGCAATTTCCCACATTTACGAGCGTCAACTATTCCCTGACAGTGATATCCTGGACACAATAATTCATGCTGCGATTATCTCCTGTTGGATTACTGTGATGTGTTCTATGTAGGGCTGGTTTTGAGGATGACACAACATTGCAGAGCATGTGGAATGAAGCTGTTTGGCTGGACAGCCGGTTGCAGCCACATTTTACTGGTTCTTAAATAATTTTACTGGCTGCCAGTACATTTCTGGTCTGAATGCAAGGTTTTGCTGATGACTTACAAAGCCCTGGAAGACTTAAATACCTAAATACCTTCCCCTGTATAGGCCTCCCAATCGGCTAAGGAAACCCTTTTGAGCTTCCCACTACCAGCTACACAGTGCTGTGACATGTGAGAGGGCCTTTTCAGTGGTGGCACACTGGCTATGAAATTTGAAACCCTCTGAAATTTGGCTGATGCCTACTCTGGTCTCCTGTTGGAATAGGATGTTTTATTATGGTTTCAGGATGTGATGATAGGAGGCATTCCGTCTGCCAGCCTGTTTTATTGCTATGCATCATATTCTAATAGAGGTTTCACTATTCTCTGCCATGGATTCTTTGCATAGAGGGTGAGCTAGAATGCTTTGAACAAATATCAAGTACATGGGAAGGTGTACATTTTCCCTGCTTCGCTCCTGCTTCCTGCACAACTTAGGAAGGTGTGAAAGGGCCCTGTAAATCGTGTTTGGCTGAACGTGTTTATAAAACTCTTTCGGAATTTCTTGCTTGATGCAAGAAGGCTGGGGTTGGCGGGGAGGGAGAGAGTTCGTTTCCTCACACCCTTGAAGGTAAAGATGAAGGACCCCTGGATGGTTAAGTCCAGTCAAAGGCGACTATGGGGTTGCGCCGCTCATCTCGCTTTCAGGCCGAGGGAGCCGGTGCTTGTCCACAGACAGCTTTCCGGGTCATGTGGGCAGCAGGACTAAACTGCTTCTGGCACAACGGAACATTGTGATGTAAGCCAGAGTGCACGGAAATGCTGTTTATCTTCCCGCTGCAGTGGTACCTATTTATCTACTTGCACTGGTGTGCTTTCGAACTGCTAGGTTGGTAGGAGCTGGGACAGAGCAACGGGAGCTCACCCCGTCGCGGGGATTCGAACCGCCGACCTTCTGATTGGCAAGCCCAAGAGGCTCAGTGGTTTAGAGCACAGCGCCACTCATGCCATGCACTGCATGCGCTACACACTTAGTGCCTGGCTGGGTGCAGAGGGCGAATAAAACCCACAGTGCCAGCCGAACCCTTGCTGTTGCTGCCGCTGGGCAGGTGTGGAGCACAGAGGGTTCACAGGGCCCAGCCAGCTGACGTGAGCCTTGGCGGCCATTCAGCGGCAAGGCCAGGCCCTGGGGCCCGGAGGCCCCCAGCGACAGAGAGGGCAGGGATCCAAAATCATCCGGCCCCCCAGCCCTCCTCACACTATGCCAGGGGTCGGCAACCTGCGGCCCATGGGCCGGATGTGGCCCACGAAGACCGTTTTACCAGCCCACGAGCCACCCGCTCGGCAAGTCTTCCGCGCCCTGCGCTGGGACTCGCCGAGTGGTGCCGGAAATGGCATCTGTGCACGATCAGATACCAGAAACCGCGTCTGCGCATGTCTAGACGCTGAAAATTGCTTCTGTGCTGGCACGGTTTTTGGCGTCTGGGCATGCGCAGATGCGATTTCCGGTGCTGCGGACATGCGCAGACGCGATTTCCAGCATTGCGCTGTGTATGTCCGGCCCACGGACGAGCTCCATGGAAGTGATCTGGCCCATGGCCGGTAAACCTTGCTGACCCCTGCGCTACGCCCTTTCAACGGTAATTGACTTTTGTGGTTGCAGCAGAAGCAGCGAGTGTCTGCTGTATCTTCTCATGTCAGGGCTAGGAGTTTCTCAGCAGTTCCTTCTCTCCAAGCGGGGAGAGCACTTCCTGTTGGTTCATCATGGGCTCTCCTCTTCCTTTCTTCAGAAGCCCCCCTCCTCTTCTCCGGCTTCTGATTTACGTGAAGGTTTCATATTCTACCAGATCAGTTCCTAAGAGTTGGGTTCATGGTCCAAGAACGTCTTTCTCCCTCCTCTCTCCCCCCCCCTTTTTTTTGTAATGGAGATGAGCAATTATTGTGCAAGATTATGCAACTCTTGGGCTAATATATAACCACAAGTAATCAGAAAAACTATTGTGGGACGGGAGGAACTGCAGATACGTTTTCCTTTTGCGTGAACTCTTTTAATGTCGTTGTAAATAGTTGCATAACGCATCTGTTGTTCCTGTCTTGGAACAAACACCATGGATTTCTGTGTCAAAGTTAGTTTTATTGTTGCAGAATCGCTTCCAAGAAGTGAAGCTTGGCAGCGTATCCCCTTCATTCAATCGCCAGCAGCACAGAAAAGCCGAATTTAAGTCACAAAACTTGTCCCAAGAAGTGAAGCAACCACCCAGGCAGCCCTTGAGAGAGAAGTACTTTAATTAGGGACTAAAATGTGTTACATTAACAAAAGCCTGTGGCTAAGGGTCTATTGAATTAGCTCAAAGAGAGAGAGCAAAACAAGGAACTTGACTCAAAAAAATAATAATAAGTGGATGTACTCCAGGAATGCCACAAATTCTCTTGACTCATTCCAGCCCTGTCATTTTCCTGAGAATTCCCTCGACCCTGAGAAACGCCTGTGTCGTTCAACCTAGTCTGGCACGCTGTGTATGCATGTCTGTCTATATATGGACATTAAAATGGACAGGCTGCTTCTCGAAGGTTTAATTATTATTGATGGCTATTGGCAGAGTGCGTCTGCACTGGAATGTTGTGTATGGGATATTTCAGAGAGCTGGCTTCTTCAGAAGAACGGATGCTAAACTTTAGAGAGTGCCTTTCCCGCAAAACCCAGCCTTTCTTAACCTTGGGTCTCCAGGTGTTGCTGGACTACAACTCCCATCATCCCTCACTGCTGGCCCTTCTCACTAGCGACGATGGGAGTTGTAGTGCAGCAACACCTAGGGACCCAAGGCTGAGAAAGCTTGCCCAGCGACCAAAGCCTTGGCATGCTCTCCCCTTCTAAAAATGGTCCATTTTAGAGCCAGTTACCTGTTGAGTCTCCAGCCAGCCTCACTGAGATTGGCTTTTACTGAGCTGCGTTTTCAAGCTATGCCCTCCGCCGTCCTGGAGGGACGGGACAACAGGGTGCCGTATAAAGGCAGACTCTGTACTGTGTTTCTCCTAAAATAAGACACCGTCTTATATATTTCCCCCCTCAAAAAAACACAGTATGCCTTATTTTCGGGGGATGTCTTATTTTAACCGCTCCGCGTCGGTACGCTGCATAGCCATGCCTATCCAGGCTGTCTTAAGGGAGAGGCGCCGCGCCACTATGTCTTATTTTCGGGGTATGGCTTACATTTCACAAATGCGTAGAAATCCTGCTACGGCTTATTTTATGGCTTCGTCTTATTTTAGGAGAAACGGTATATGTGGGCTCCCTTAATTGCTCGGTTGAGGTAAGGAAATCTAGTGGATGGTCGCCACTAACAGAGGGACTCAGGAGCGGTGGCGGTTTCACCAGCGATATACCACTGTGTGAAGCAGACATCATGGTCTGCTAATAATAATAATAATAATAATAATAATAATAATAATAATTATAATTTGTACCCCGCCCATCTGACTGGGTTGCCCCTGCCACTCTGGGTGGCTTCTAACAAATAAAAAATCATAATATGTAAGTACAGCAGCAAAGGTAATTTACTTAGTAACCTAAAGGTTTAATTTTATTGTCAGACAACCATCCAAGAGGGTGGTGGTGATTGAAGTGTTGCCTAGGAACCAGTCAGAGGGGCATGATCCTTCTCAGGTGACGCATGCTTTGATTGGCTATGTAGCTGTCAGGAGTTTTCCTCTGTATGTTTAGTTGAATGTCTCCTTGCTATAGACAAAGCCTGCCCTAAAAAAGGCAAAACTTCTCTTGTTTGCTTCTCCTCAAATTATACATTGTATTTTGTTCAATTTCCTCATTGTAGCGCTAACTAACCAGACTTTTCTCTCAGAACTGCATCTGCATACTGGTCCTGGGCGATATATTGATCTATCGCCCAGACCTACTATACCTTGGGCCCAGGGGGCGATTTCTCACCCTGCTGCCCATACAGGAAAGATGTCTCTCCCCGGCAGAGTAGCTCCTATGGCTTCTTGGCGATGTAAGCGTTTCAGTGACTCGTAAATTTGCCCTTTTTGCTCTGGCAGCCAAAAAGATGAGAAAGAAGACCCTGGACAATATAGCATTGAACTGGGAGACGCAGAGATCTAGAGACTATTATTTGTGGCGCGGCAAAATCTCTTTACGTGTATTTATTTTGGATTCAGATTTGTCATGGCCAATGGCTAGTACAATAAAGTTGGAGAAAACCTGCCCTAACTTGACAGGAGAAAGCAGGGAGAAATACCTTGAGGCAGTCGAGCAACATTCCCTGTTCTGTCGCGGAGCATGTCCAAAAACTGGTTGAAACGCAGCCCCTACCTTTCCCAAATCAACATTCACAATGTGGACCAAAAGCATCACCCAGCTCACTGACAGGGTGAAACCTGAAGGAGCGTCTCCACCCCCACCGTTCAGCCCGGACACTGAGGTCCAGCGCCGAGGGCCTTCTGGTGGTTCCCTCACTGCGAGAAGCAAAGCTACAGGGAACCAGGCAGAGGGCCTTCTCGGTAGTGGCACCCGCCCTGTGGAACGCCCTCCCATCAGAGGTCAAAGAGATAAACAACTACCTGACATTTAGAGGACATCTGAAGATAAACATCTGAGATAAACAACTATCTGACATTCAGAAAATACCTCAAGGCAGCTCTGTTTAGGAAAGTTTTTAACCTGTGATATTTTAATGTATTTTAATATCTGTTGGAGGCCGCCCAGAGTGGCTGGGGGGACCCGGCCAGATGGGCGGGGTACAAATAATAAATTATTATTATTATTATTATTATTATTATTATTATTATTATTATTATTCCGTGGTAACTGTATTAAAAGAGGGCAGCCCCCTCTCTTGTCAGAGGACTTTTTGTTTTGAGCAAGCGAAGCATTTTGCCCCAGCTGCTCACAGGGGACAAAGGGAGCTTATCCTTGCAGCCGTAAGAGTGCAAACATCAGACATTTTGCTTCCTTGTTTGGATAACTTCTGGTACAGATGGAAAGCGGAGCCAAGAGTGACTTTGTCCTTTCCATTTTTATCCCCTGAACAAGTCTGCATGGATGCCAGCCTCTGTAAAAAAAAAAACACACCCAACAACCCAAAAACTCAGCATCTGTTATTGTGTTCCTTAAATATAAAGGCTGACTTGATTCGAATGCCACAGGGAAAAATAGCTTTGTAACCACCCAGGAAGCCGGATGTGTCTCTTTATTAGGTTGACCAAATGCAAAGGATGACGGTGAACTTAAGCAACTGTGTGGAAGAGGGAATTTTGGCTGCATCAGCTGAAATTCCCTCTTCTCATAGTGAATTAGAAATATGACACACCTGTTGTTCCCTGCTTTATCTGATATTCTAACCATTGCACCACACCTGGCTCTCAGAATTGGTTGAGCCTCTTAGTTCTTCAGAAGGCCGGATTAAGAAATTGCTGAGACTCCAAGCCTCCTCGTCTAATTTTTCAAGAGCCAATTATTTTTTTCAAACCGTCACCAGGAAGAGATAAAGAACAGCAAACCTGATCTCCTCAGGTGGGCAAAAAGCTCACAATAATTTTGTCTTGGCAGGTTATAGTTTTGATGGCAAACTTGCAGGTTCCTTGGCCATGTTCAAGTTTATATGGCAATTAGCTGAAGCTGGAATACTTTCTCTCCAAATTTGACTTTCAGTGCCACTGAAAGCATCTGCCGAAACCTTTTACTTCTGTAGCATTTATCTGTGCAACCATCATGAGAAGTAGGAAAATTACTTTAAGGCAGGCGTCGGCAAGGTTATCCTGCCATGGGCCGGATCAAGCCCACGGAGAGTGTTCGTGGGCCGGACATGCGCAGCGCGATGCCGGAAATCGTGTCTGCGCATGTCCGTGGCGCCGGAAATTGCTTCTGCGCATGCCCAGATGCCGGAAATTGCGCTTGCGCCGAAGCGATTTTTGGCATCTGGACATGCGCAGACGTGATTTTCAGTATCTGCGCAGACGCAATTTCCGGCGCCACTCAGTGCGCAGGGGACTCGCTGAGCGGGCGGCTCGGTTCTGGGGCGGCTCCTGGGCCGGTAAAACAGCCTCTGTGGGCCGGATTTGGCCCATGGGTCAGAGATTGCCGATGCCTGCTTTAAGAGATAAAGTAGAGGTTCTCAAGGGATTTATTATTATTATTATTATTATTTTACTCGAAACATGTCTGACACCAGTGACCCTGCCGAGAAAACTGATTTTTAATGCGGGGTGGTTAGAGCTACTGCCCTAGACTGTCTGCTAAAAACATTCCTCCAGCATTTAAGTTTGTTCGCATGCCAGCCACCTGACTTTCGCAAGCATTGGGTGCCCAAAGTAACTGGAAAATGCAGCTGCTTTACTTTTTTTTTTTCTGAAAGGCAGCTGTTTTATTTTTTAGGGAGCTAAGTTTAGCCTGCAGATTTGGAATGCTGGTCTTTAAATGGAAGGTGAGAGCTGGCTTCATTCCTCGCTCATTCCACCGCCGTGATGGAGAGCCTGGGAATCTCCCGCTCAGTGGAATGCCTTGCTTTGTAATGTTTGCGCATGCCCAAAAATATTCTAGTTTGCCATGAGTTGGGACAAGTGACCCAGCTCCCCGAAAAGACATTGGTGGGCTGGCGCTGATGCAACTCCTCAGCCTCTAAATGATTTCCTCTTCTCCCCTTCCTTCCCTGGTCAGGGTTAACCGGGGCACAGCATGGAGGAAGGGGTCAATATCTCTTGACTTGCATGAATTTCATCCTCAAAGGAAGCTCTGCAGTTGAGATTATGCCCCTCGGCGTTGATGTGGCATGCACTCTTATTCTGTAGGAGGTCAAAAGAACATTTCTAATTACTGATAATAGGGTTGCAAAGCTCATTGTGGTCGGCAGGCCGCTCCCTTTTTAAAAATAAGTTTCTGACAAGTCCAGGCGAGGACTATTTATGTTTTCCCGAATATGGGAATGCGTAGCATGCCACTTTGTGCGTTCTTCTTGCCAGAAGCTGCTCCAAAGTGTCTTAACGGAAGTGGTTCATTCCTGCATTGCAGGGGGTTGGAATAGATGACCCACAGGGTCCCCTAAAGGTAAAGGGACCCCTGACCGGCGGGAGCAGTGGACTTGTAATCTGGTGAACCGGGTTTGCGTCTCCGCTCCTCCACATGCAGCTGCTGGGTGACCTTGGGCTAGTCACACTTCTTTGGAGTCTCTCAGCCCCACTCACCTCACAGAGTGTTTGTTGTGGGGGAGGAAGAGAAAGGAGAATGTTAGCCGCTTTGAGACTCCTTCGGGTAGTGATAAAGCGGGATATCAAATCCAAACTCTTCTTCTTCCCTTAATCTACCTTGCAATTAAGCAAATAATGCACATGGCCCACAGTTCCTTGAGGAAACCTGGCATATAAATAAACCAGTGAATTGAAGCCCGTTGAAATAACGGGCGCTAGCCCGGCAGCACACGTGCGCGCCTTGCGGGGCGGGGGGCACAGCCGCGGCTCCTTACTCCCCCCCTGCTCGGACCGCGCAGGGCGCCGACGCCGGGCCGGCCATCTTGGAGCCGGGCAGGAAGAGGCGGCTGCGCTCCTGCCGCCACAGAGGGAGGAGGCTGAGCGCGGGGAAACCGGGGAGCCCCCCAACCCCGGACGTCCCCTCGGAGGCCGGCACTGCCGTGCGCGCCCGGTGGCCGCTCGACGCCGTGCTCGTGGGGCGCCGCGCCCGCTCCACAGCCCCACCAGCGCCACCACAGCCAGCAGCCACAGCCCAGCCCGGCCAGACCCGCGCGTCGCATTCTCCTCCTCCGCCTCGTCCCGCTCTCGCCTCTGCCGCCGCTGCCTCAGTCTGCTGCGCTGGGACCCGGCGGCCGGGCGGCCCCGCAGCTCTCCCGACGGCCGCGGCTGCCTCCTCCTCCGCTCATGGTGCTGCTCCGAAAAGTCCGCTGGAGGGAAGCAGCCGCCCGCCATGGGGAGAGGGAGAGAGAGCCGGAGGGATGCCATCGCGGGGAGGCTGTCGGCGAGCCTCCCGTCGGCGCGGCAGCCAGCGCTCCCTGGGCGGCATCACTGCTTCGGCCGAGCAGGCGGAGGCAGTGCTTCCAGAGGACGGAGCCCCCACCGGCGCCCTGAGGAGAGGAGAGCAGCGCGAGCTCCGTGCGAGGCGGCGGCGCTGCCCCAACTGACGACGCGCGTGCGCCGCTGCTGCCTCTTGGACACGCCCCCTCTCCCGTCGTCCAATCCCTGCGTCCGTCTGGGACATGCGCAGTGGAAATTTCCACTGACACACGGACGGCGGACGCAGGGATACAGGGAGATTATTATATAGGATAGATTGCATAAAACTGCTGGTGCAATTCTGGCTAAGTTAAATTTCCCACTCTTAAAGTGAGCCTTGGAAATAGTGGACTAAAGCACTTCAATGGGAATCTTACTTATTTCTGGAGACTTCAGACATTTCCCAGACCCACGGAATGTCTGCTATGAGTTTGCCTAAGTACGGCATGCTGTGCCTACTCCTGAAAAAAGTTCGTAAGCAAAAAAACACCCCCCCCCAAACCCTGGATTTGGGGGGAATTCCAAATTATGGAATTGTGCGGAGCAAGAGAAATGTCTCACAACTACAAAATACTGTAACAAGTGTGGAGAATTCTAGCATTAACCACCAGATGCTCTACCACCAGAGAGCCAGTGTGGTGTAGTGGTTAAGAGCGGTGGACTCATAATCTGGGGAACCGGGTTCGCGTCTCCCCTCCTCCACATGCAGCTGCTGGGTGACCTTGGGCTAGTCACACTTCTCTGAAATCTCTCAGCCCCACTCACCTCACAGAGTATTTGTTGTGGGTGAGGAAGGGAAAGGAGAATGTGAGCCGCTTTGAGACTCCTTCGGGTAGTGATAAAGCGGGATATCAAATCCAAACTCTTCTTCTTCTTCTACTTTGCAGAACTGAATCAAAAATATGGTCGCCGCTGGTTACCGAGGAAGGGAAAACCAATCCGTACAAGATGAACCTGGCATCCCAGCCACAGGTGAGTAACATGAACGAGGCTCTGTTTCTTTTCCGCCAGACTGTGCCCGCTGCAGGTATGGATTGAACTGTGT
Source organism: Darevskia nairensis (assembly GCA_034642065.1). Taxonomy (NCBI): domain Eukaryota; kingdom Metazoa; phylum Chordata; class Lepidosauria; order Squamata; family Lacertidae; genus Darevskia; species Darevskia nairensis. Next base: position 914,495 of record JAWWNI010000290.1, read on the forward strand.
TGACGCAGCATAACTGACACTCTCATAGCTGCTGCTTGTGTTTTATTCTAAGGGCACAGACGCACTGTGTGTCACATGTTTGGCATAACACATGCATGCCCAGTATAGACTGGGGAGAAAAGTCAGTTGTGGAGGAAAGAGTATCGTGAATCCATATACAGTCACACCTCGGGTTACAGACGCTTTGGGTTGTGCGTTTTTGGGTTGCGCACCGGGCCGAACCCAGAAGTACAGGTTACTTCCAGGTTTCGGCGCTCGCACATGAGCAGAAGCACTAAACCGGGCTTTGCGCAGAAGCGTCAAATCACGACCCGCGCGTGCGCAGAGGGTTGCGAACGTGCCTCTCACACAGATCACATTCGCAACCCGAGCGTTCACTGTACAGTCATACCTTGGATCTCAAACGCTTTGGCTCCCGAAGAAACCGGCTCCCGAACAATCGAAACCCGGAAGTGAGTGTTCCAGTTTTCGAACAGTTTCCGGAAGCCGAATGTCCGTCGCGGCTTCCGATTGGCTGCAGGAGCTTCCTGTAGCCAATCATAAGCCACGCTTTGGTCTCCAAATGTTTTGGAAGTCAAGTGTATTTCCAAAACGGATTCTGTTCGACTTCCAAGGGGGGCTGTAGATGTATTTTGATATGGCCATCGGGAATTGCGTTTGGGCGGGAATGCCTTTAATGTATGGGAAAATCCCATAGCAGAAGTGGTGTTTTGGGCAATTTCAGGGGGGAGAAAAAGCTATAAAACCTCATTTTTTTTGCAATTTGTACAACAACATTGCCCCCTTCCCTCCCAAGAAAGCTCAACAACTTTGCCTTAAAAAGCTCAATAACATTTCTGTCCAGGTTTTCACTCTATGAAATACGGAAAGCCTAGTCAAAACAGTAGGCCGTTCTAGACTGGGCCAGGCACCGTAATTTAGCCTCTAGAAAAGTGGTTGGCAGGACATACAGCACTAGGAAGTAATCCTTCACACAATACATAATTAAGTTGAGGTTTCTCTCCACTAGATTTTAGTGATGACCTGTAAATAATAATAATAATAATAATAAAATAATAATAATAATAATAAATTTATTATACCCCACCTATCTGGCTGGATTTCCCCAGCCACTCTGGGCGGCTTCCAACAAAATATTAAAATACAATAATCAATCAGGCATTAAAAGCTTCCCTAAACAGGGCTGCCTAATACATACCGTCTTTCCCCCCTTTTAAGACACCGTCTTATAATTTTTTTTCCTCAAAAAAACACAGGGTGGCTTATTTTGGGGGGATGTCTTATTTTTTATTACGTCAGTATGGTACAGTACAGCCTCCCCCTGCGCACTGAGCAGGCGGGGCAGAACTCCGCAAGAGGCGCGTTTCCCCCCCCCCCCGTGCCTCTCGCTGGTTCGCTGGCTCCCTGCGCATGCAGGAGGGGCTGAGGAGGCGACGGGAACAATGGCGGCACCATGGCTTACTTTTGGGGTACGTCTTACTTCTCACAAAGGTAAAAAAACCCTGCCAGGGCTTACTTTATGACTACGTATTAAAAAAGGGGAAACAGGGTATATATCAGTATAATATATCGGGCAGCAAGAGATTGTGGGGAAGATTAGGTCCTCATCTGAGCAGTGCAGAACTGTGGAATTTAGATTCACGGGAGAATACATGATCGCCTGTGAATTTGGTGTTTGGGTGGCTTCTCTCAATGTCAGCCACAACCATTTTCTTTTGGCCTCATCCGCTACTGGCATGCAGTAATTGGAAGGAACGAGGCCCTTGAGTTCAGAAAGGTTCTCTAGCCCAACCCCCTGGGCCACAATCGGAGAGGGGGGTGGGATCCCTGCACCCGGGGCACTTGGCCTTTGTTTTGCTTCCCCACCTCTGCAACACCCCACCGGGAACCCGTAGGCACGAAGCTGTTTTCTGCACATGATTCTAGTTACAGGTAAAACAAAAAATAAAATAAAATACAATAGATTATTGTGTTTTAATGTTCTTTTGGAAGCCGCCCAGAGTGGCTGGGGAGACCCAGCCAGATGGGCAGGGTATAAATAATAAATTATTATTATAAGTACAAAGTTACGGTAAGTACAAAGTGAAGACTGCTTGAGTTTTCTGGTCGGATTGAAAATGGCCTGAGGGTGGCGGAGAAACACATCGAACTGCAGGATTTGTCAACGAAACTGCGAGATCGCTGTGGACGGCGGCTAACGCCGTGTGAATGCGCCTTCAGTGCGCTGGATGGTGGAATAAGCGGTCGTGTGAACATACCCCATTTTGTGCGTCTTAATGAAAGGAAATCCAGAAAATAGAATTGAGCTGCTTGCGCCCCAGGGCCCGTACCTCTGCCCTGCCCCAGAGCCGTACATTCCTTTGCCAGACTGATGTCATGGCTGCATTAAAACAGGCCAACGATTGTCCCGAGGTTTTTTCCTTTAAAGCGCTCCCTGTCACATCCTCTGGGGGTGAGGTCATTGCGGCTGTTTTGTTTAGCTATTCCCATAGAAACCGGGGAATGGAAAGCTGTAGAAACTGGGCGTGTGCTTTGACATTTGATAAGACCGCAGCAGACCTCTCGCCGAGAGTCAAGAGGTGAACGGCATCGCCGTTTCCTGTCTGAAATGCCTGGTGGCCTCGTCTGACTTCATATCCGTCATTGTTCCTGGGTCGTTTTGTCTTTTGCGTCGATGTAAACGCTCGGTAAACACAGAAAGGGAAGCTGGAGAGCTAATCAGGCAGGTTTTCCCCTCCCCACCCAAGAAGAAGTTGGGTTAACACCTTTCACGTTTTCACTCAGATTTCAGAGCATTTAAAACTTCCCAACCAGATGCCATTTGGAAGACAAAATTAAGACACTGATGTGGCCTCCTTTAAGTTTCCTCTCCCCCCCCCCCCCAATCTCTTATCTCTGCTTCTTCTTTTTTTAAAAAAAATGAGCTGCAAATATCTGGGACTATTAGGTCAGACCAATTGCTACAGATTTGCGCTTGGTTACAGCAACCGATTCATGCAGACAAAGAGGCAAACAGGATGAATATTAACAGGGAGAAATGTAAAGTACTACACTTGGGCAAAAAAAATGAAAGGCACAAATACAGGATGGGTGACACCTGGCTTGAGAGCAGTACATGTGAAAAGGATCTAGGAGTCTTGGTAGACCCCAAACTTGACATGAGTCAACAGTGTGATGCAGCAGCTAAAAAAGCCAATGCAATTCTGGGCTGCATCAATAGGAGTATAGCATCTAGATCAAGGGAAGTAATAGTACCACTGTATTCCGCTCTGGTCAGACCCCACCTGGAATACTGTGTCCAATTCTGGGCACCACAGTTCAAGAAGGATACTGACAAGCTGGAACATGTCCAGAAGAGGGCAACCAAAATGGTCAAAGGCCTGGAAACGATGCCTTATGAGGAACGGCTTAGGGAGCTGGGTATGTTTAGCCTGGAGAAGAGAAGGTTGAGGGGTGATATGATAGCCATGTTCAAATATATAAAAGGATGTCATATAGAGGAAGGAGAAAGGTTGTTTTCTGCTGCTCCAGAGAAGCGGACACGGAGCAATGGATTCAAACTTCAAGAAAGAAGATTCCACCTAAACATTAGGAAGAATTTCCTGACAGTAAGAGCTGTTCGACAGTGGAATTTGCTGCCAAGGAGTGTGGTGGAGTCTCCTTCTTTGGAGGTCTTTAAGCAGAGGCTTGACAGCCACCTGTCAGGAATGCTTTGATGGTGTTTCCTGCTTGGCAGGGGGTTGGACTGGATGGCCCTTGTGGTCTCTTCCAACTCTATGATTCTATGATTCTAAGATCATATCGATTTGCTCATAAGTCATTTCAGTGCTCAGCATTTGTTCAGCGCAGCTTCTAAATCTTCGAAGCATTTCATTCCATTTTGTTGAAATCCTTACAACAACCCTGCAAGGTTGGAGAACGTGCTTGTCCCGTGTCGCAGAGGTGGGAGTGGAGGTTTGAGGTTAAGTAAAATGCGGCTTTTCTGAGACCTTTTAGTGAGCTTCAAGTCAGATGCAATATTTCAAATTGGGGCCTTGCCGATTTCTCGCTCCCTCATTCTGTTGCTAACTATACCATTTAATTTCATTTTCACTTCACTTTTTAATTTGTATACCGCCTTTCTGTATTGCTATGACCAAGGCGATTTACAGGCTGAAGAAATGGCAAAATAGACGGCAAAGATCTCACACACATAGTAACAATCTGATCCAATTTTTTTTAAAAAAGAAGTCACAATACCTTTAAAATAAACAACTTGCATCAAATAAAGCAATATTCAATAGTTCATTAGAATATAATAGTAAACGGTAAAATTTAACATCGGAACATAATAATTAAACGGTTTACACTTATACATTACAGTAAAGGATTACTGAACTGTAATAAATAAAAATAATGGCAAGTCACAATGCATAAAATATTTACAAAACATTCAAAGCCATGTAAAAGGATCAAATTGAGAAACACACAGCTTGTAAAAGTATTTTTTAAAATACCAGATATCACCAAGGTACACACATGAAAACTGTAGTTTATTTCATTGTGGAAACTTTAATAAATCCATTCTTGGAAGTTTGTAAACAGAGAGGCTGGATAGCTATTTTGTCATGGGTGCTTGAGCTGAGATTCCTGCATTGCAGGATCCTTGGGGTCTATTCCAGTTCTGTAATTCTATGATTATGAATATTATCCCAGGTAAAATGGCCTGTGGGTTGAGGCCATCTTCTGAGGCCCCGCTCAAGAGCCAGTGTGGTGTAGTGGTTAAGAGCGGTAGTCTTGTAATCTGGGGAACCGGGTTTGTGTCTCCCCTCCTCCACATGCAGCTGCTGGGTGACCTTGGGCTAGTCACACTTCTCTGGAGTCTCTCAGCCCCACTCACCTCACAGAGTGTTTCTTGTGGGGGAGGAAGGGAAAGGAGAATGTTAGCCGCTTTGAGACTCCTTTGGGTAGTGATAAAGCGGGGTATCAAATCCAAACTCTTCTTCTTCTAAGTCCCACCACAGTTACAAATTGCCTTCCTGACGGAGGTTAGACAATTCCCCACATCGTTGTCATTCTGCCTGCCTTTAATGGCTTGGAATTTGAAACTGGGTATTTTTAAGCTGCTCGACTTGGCTTTTTATTGTTTATTTTTGGTTTCTCCTCGCAAAGGCCGAAAGGTGTGCTAGAAAAAAAACGCCCTTTGCCTTTTAAAATAAATAAATGAGGCCACACCTTCGCAACATTGAATGAGACTATAATATTAAATCATTCCGAAAGCAATATTTGTGAGGTAGTTTGTTCAGCGGAACTGCATCGTATCTGGATCTTGACTGAGGCATTTGACTTTTTTTTTTTTTTTTAAAGGTAGATAATTAGCAAGAGTTTTCAAGCAACGTGAGGGAAGTTGCACAATTCGGTCTGGTACAGGACCGTTCTACAGAACTCTTTGCCCACGCATTCTGTCCTGCTCTGCACGTGAACATACCGGTAATTGAGCAATGCCCAACCAAGTATGAGGCAAGCGTTTTTTGTGGAAGGCCAACAATCAGTTGGCGCTGGTGTAGTGATCGGGGCCAAAGCTTTCATGGTGACTGTCAGCTGCACCAAACCCACCAGCAGAGGCTGGCAGGGGTGTGGGGGACACCTCTGCCCTATCCAAACTGCCAACCACCGCCCCTTAAAAAGGTAAAGGGACCCCTGACCATTAGGTCCAGTCGCAGATGACTCTGGGGTTGCGGCGCTCCTCTCGCTCTATAGGCCGAGGGAGCCGGCGTTTTTCCGCAGACAGCTTCCGGGTCATGTGGCCAGCATGACAAAGCCGCTTCTGGCGAACCAGAGCAGCGCACGGAAACGCCGCTTACCTTCCCGCCGGAGCGGTACCTATTTATCTACTTGCGCTTTGACGTGCTTTCGAACTGCTAGGTGGGTAGACTTCATATTCGTCATTGTTCCTGGATCGTTTTGTCTTTTGCATCGATGTAAACACTCGGTAAACACAGAAAGGGAAGCTGGAAAGCTAATCAGGCAAAGTTGAGAGTCGCATCACGGGATCTGCCCACTGGCCTCACCCACTGTTCGAATGTAGCCCCTGGAAGCTCTGGTAGAGAAAGATTTTCCCCTCCAGACTTACATGGCTGCCCTCCTTTTCGTAGAAGAATTTTACAGCCATCTTGCCCCAAATCTAGACGTTCCGTTTTGGCAACTGCAACCTTGGTTTAAGGCAGCTAATGTCCATCCCGTCCCCAAATATATTTCCCCCATTTGCAGACCGACCTTGTTTTTCGCCGATTCCTTGAACGGCCCGGGGACTGCTGCTTATCACCCGCACGCCAAGCGCATCTGATTGTTCCCTCTGCTCCCTTGCATGCAGGATGTAAGGCACATAGGAAGTGCACATAACCGAAGCGCTATGCCCTTCACTGCCGCCACCGCCGCTTCCAGCACCTCACCCAAGGTCATCACTGCCCAGTACAATAGCCCAGCGGGTCTGTACTCCTCGGAAAACATACAGACCTTCAACGACGCGGTGGGGTCCAAGACCGCTCAGGGCGACCAGGAGCCCAGCAAAAAGTAAGTTGCTCCCCAGTTTTGCGCTCTGCACCACCACAAGGGGAGCCCCGGTCTCTACTGTAGATGCGCCGAGTGAGTGTACTTATGCTGTAACGCACCTCAAGATTTCTTTTCTTTCAGGTTGGCCACTCGGCTAGCGTGTGCCCGGCACACCAAACCTTCCAACGCGAGAAAGAAAAACTAACGGCCTTTCTGTTCTTTGATTCCCCAGCTGCCTGTGCCGTTTCAGCGCGCTTTCAGTATGACGTACGAGCCTTTAAAATTGCCTCCCCACTCGCTCAGGTGCTCGTTGCTTCTATTATGAGAATAATTGTGGCTTTTGATCTTCCCAGCGAAATGGGACGGTCTAAGCCAGTGATGGCTAACCTTGACACTCCAGATGTTTTGGGACTACAACTCCCATCATCCCTGACCATTGGTCCTGTTAGCTAGGGATGATGGGAGTTGTAGTTCCAAAACATCTGGAGTGTCAAGGTTAGCCATCACTGGTCTAAGCAGAGGGAAGCACAAGTAAAGATCTCTCTTTTCAACGGAAGGTTTTGTGGTCCTGAAAGTAACATCTTTTTTGGGGGGGGTGGGGGGGTTGAAGGGCTGAGAAACTTTTCTTAGATGTTTACATTTTCAAGGTTCCCCAAATATATCAAACAGATTGCTTCCTTTTCCACCCCTGAGAGCTTCGCAGCAAACAGAAGTGCACCTTAGTAGGAGAAAACGCAAGTAAGAAGTGGCATTTCTGCTGGAGGCAGAAATGCTTCTGTGCACCAGAGGAGGGGAGAGGGATTTTGTGTTCGATCTGGTTGGCCACTGTGTGTCCTGGACTAGATGGGTCTGATCCAGCAGGCTCTTCTTATGCTTTGAATTGCTAAAAATCACCCTTCCACAGGAGAGGTTCTACGTCATCGTGGTTCCTATATACACTTTACCATTGCTGGCCCAATATATTTTGCTTCCTGAAGTGGAACCAAAATGCGCCCTGTCCTGGCTAAGGCTATGACTTTATTTAAGTGCAGAGATTTGCATTATTCTGGCAGCAATTCCTGCCCTCATCTACTCAGCCCTCATGAAGCGGGTCCCTACATTTTAGTACAGTGGTACCTCGGTTTCCGAACATCCCGGAAGTCGAACGTTTCGGTTTCCGAACGCCGAAAACCCAGAAGGAACCGCAGTCTTTTCCAAACTTGGGTCTCCAGCTGATTTTGGACTACAGTTCCCACCATCCCTGCTAGCTAGGGATGATGGGAGTTGTAGTCCCAAGAGAGCTGGATACCCAAGTTTGGGAAACCCTGGTCTAAATGAAGCTGGTTTAGGGTTGCAATTGATGCTGTAATTAATTTGTGTCCTTTCTTCCCCACCTCCGTGGCAAATGATCATCCCGAACGTACCCCATCCTTTTTAACGCCCTCCTTTCGTGACTAGTCCTTTGTCGCCTGCTGGCGGGTTCAAGGCTCCCTTTGCATCGGTCTATAACCCACTTCAGGCCTCTTCCTCCTCCCCTTTGCGACGGAGGCACAGCACCTCGTCCATCCCCAGCCAGATCCGAGTGGGCCCCGAACAGCTCAAGGAAGTTGCTCAGATCTGCCCCAGCAGCCCTGTGGAAGTGGACGTGCCGGGACTCAAAGTGCGGCACGTACAGTTTAACTCTCCTTTACAGCTCTATTCACAGAAAAACATCCTGGATTCTTTGCAGGGGCAGATCTCTTACGTTAGCCCCACCTTCCCCAGGTAAATTCGCCTGCCTCACATGCTGTTGAATTACTGTCCCTGTGCACATTCACTTTCCTCATACTTTTGTGTGCATCCATCGCTCACTCAACACGATCAGTTGTTGTAAAAAAAACCTCTACATTACAGTGGTACCTCGGGTTACATACTGTCACATTCGCTTAACAGTTGCTCATGAGTAAAGACCGAGCCCGTCTTGTCTTTCAACTATTTTATTGTGCAAAGTATGTACAGTGTGGAGCTATTCTAAAACATGACCACCTAGTCGCTAGCAGAATCCGGAAGTGCCCCCCTCCTGTTGCGGCTCCAACACCAGAGTCTCGGCACCCTAAAGTGCCGCCTCCTCTCTCCCCTGACCCTTCTGCGTAAAGCAGGCGCCGGAAACGGTGTCTCCCCCTCAGAGTGGGTCTGCTGAGTGGTGCTGGGTGTCTTTGCAACATCCTGGAGACCCTTTCCCACTTGGCTCCTCCCTGGTAACACCTCCTCCCCCGGGGAGGAGCTGGCAGACTCACTGGGAGATGTGTCCGTCGACAGCAGAGGCTGAGGCTGCCAGTACCCCCTCAGTGCTGGACTGGCAGGGGAGGGCACGTCCCTGACACATACGCTTCAGGTTATAGACTCTGCTAACCCAGAAATATTACCTTGGGTTAAGAACTTTGCTTCAGGATAAGAACAGAAATTGTGCTCTGGTGGCGCAGCGGCAGCGGGAGGCCCCACTAGCTAAAGTGGTGCTTCAGGTTAAGAACATTTTCAGGTTAAGAACGGACCTCCGGAACGAATTAAGTATGTAACCAGAGGTACCACTGTATTGTGATGGATGCATCTCCTCAAGCTGAGACTTGGGGTTGCTTCTGATGTAACGTTTTGGAGTTTCCAGTCAGTGGAGGGTGCTCACTGTGGTGTAAATATGCTGGATTTGGGCATGCTTCTCTAATATTCTTTTTTTGGGGGGGTTGTGTTAATCCTTTACACCCCTGTTCATTAAGGATCACCTTATCCCTCCATTACAACATCATGGTATTTATTAAATTCCTATACGGCCCTTCAGGGACGCGGGTGGCGCTGTGGGTTAAACCACAGAGCCTAGGGCTTGCTGATCAGAAGGTCGGTGGTTCGAATCCCCGCAACGGGGTGAGCTCCCATTGTTCAGTCCCAGCTCCTGCCCACCTAGCAGTTCGAAAGCACGTCAAGTGCAAGTAGATAAATAGGTACCGCTCTGGCGGGAAGGTAAACGGCGTTTCCGTGCGCTGCTCTGGTTCGCCAGAAGCGGCTTAGTCATGCTGGCCACATGACCCGGAAGCTGTACGCCGGCTCCCTCGGCCAAAAAAACGAGATGAGCGCCGCAACCCCAGAGTCGCCCGTGACTGGACCTAACGGTCAGGGGTCCCTTTACCTTTTTATATGGCCCTTCATCTGAGGATCACAGGGTGGCGTACAATAGAAAACCGCAAAAATACATAACATGGTAGCAAGGAAAAACAATACCACCCTCAGTATGCAAATGTGGTTTCTTGTGCTTGAACCTAAAGCATAATAGGATAAGAAAAGGAGAGAGCAAGGCCTGGATCGGGGAGAAATTTGAGCATGCAAGTTACCTGTGTAGAAGCCCGGGGGGAATTCTTGGGGGAGGACGACGTTACCTTGGAATTGCCCCTTGATGCATGAAGCCTGTCTCAGTGTCTCAGTAGCCTTTCCCAAATGCTCGTTTTTCTTCTCCTGTCGTGCATGGTTCAGGTTGGTCAAACACGGCTTTATTCACACAAGCAGGAAGGATCTGTTCCATGGAATGTGTTGGATTTTGAACACCATTGCTGGCAAGTTGTGACCACTCTAAACGCCTTTTGCACATGCCCTGTGGCTGCCCATTAGCTACAAACAGGCCCGTTCCACTTAAGTGTTAGAAATAAGGCATTGTAAGAGACAACCGGGCCTTTAAAGAAGCGATAATGGAAGAGAGAGGTGATAGAAAAGCTGTAGGTATTCCAAATGCTGTAGAAACATCTCGTTTTCTAACGCTCTAAGAAATTTCAGAAATCCTCCCGTTTATATGTGGAGCTCAACCAGCAAGAAGCAGAATAGCCTCAATCTATAGTTTGTAGAATCAGGTGCCTTTGCTCAGCCCAGTTTAGAAGCAAGATGAGCTGGGAGAATAATACTGCAACCTGTTGAGCAGGCTTCCTCAAACTCGGCCCTCCAGATGTTTTGGGACTACAACTCCCATGATCCCTAGCTAGCAGGACCAGTGGTCAGGGATGATGGGAACTGTAGTCTCAAAACATCTGGAGGGCCGAGGCATGAAGGTATTGTGGTGTGGGAGAGAAATATGTTTTTCTCTGTTGTGGGTGCTTTAGATGAGATTCTGCAATGCAGGGAATCCCATGCAAGCTTGCAAGTCTATAATTCTCACTCATATGCCTCTTGATGGTAAAAAAAAATTCACTCTACAGCCCAAACGTGTCTGGTTTTGACCCGGAGAATTCTCAGAGGTTTGATTTCCGTGCTTTTGAACATTGTTCGTGTTCTCTTCAATGACTGCAATTAGTTAGGGATTGCTTTTAGGGGTTGCAATTGGTTAGGGATTGCAAATTATAGCTCTGAGGAAAAGGAATTGGTGGTGGGTCATCATCTGAGCACTGGATGAAGTTTTGAAGGTATACCATGCAAGTTAAAGCAAAATGTGATTGAACCTCTTCAGATTTAACATATTGCGGTTTGTGTATCACGTTTTAAAGCAATAGCTTGTCTCTTCCGTGTTTCATCTCAGATGAAATGGTTGTATTTTAAACTTAAACAGCACCCCCACCTTAGGCCTGCTTGATATTCGTGCAATGCTAGGCTCCTCTGCCTAGTGGTGAAGAGTCATCTGAATAGGAAAAATAAGGGATCCTTCTTTGTGCCGTCAGGAAGGAGACAGACATCTTTGCGAGGCAAAATGGAATGTCTGAATTGCCTCATAGACCTGGTTCAAACGTAGTTCATCCCTCGATGAACATGAAGCGAGTCATCGCAGGTCGAACCCTATTGCTCTCGTATTGCCTGAAGCGCAGATGTTTTTTACATGAAGTCTGTTACACGTTCAGCCAGAGATATGCATGAATCAGCTCTTATTGTTCCTCTTGTCTGTGTCTCTCACAAACAGCGAGTCTCATGGGTCCAGTGTGGGGCAGCCAGTTATGCACATTTATTCATGTTCATCATGTTGTGCTCATCTGCAACCGTGCAGCTTAAGCCAGTCTTTTGTTTTGTGAATTTTCTGCTCGCCTGGGGTGAGTAGCAACGGCTGCCTGGGAAAACCTGATTAGCAAACGTCACCCGTCTTATGCAGAGTGTGTAGCTTTCTCTCTGGCAGCCAAGCGGGGGAATTTGAGCCTATCAATAACCCTCTTGTTAAAATAAAAGTGCTAAAAATTTCTGGAGATACTCTAATTCAGAGTCCATTAGTTTGGACCCAGAGAGACCAGTAAACCTGGACCCTGCAGCCCAAGTGGTAGGCAGAGAGGATGTAATAATAATAATAATAATACAGTGGGACCTCGACTTACGACGATAATGCGTTGCGACGCAATTTTCCTAAGTCGAAAACATTCGTAAGTCGAATCCCCATAGGAATGCATTGAGCGAAAAAATTCGTAAGTCGAAAATTCGTAAGTCGAAAAAATCCTATTAAAGCGGCCGCGACTTCCATTCGTAAGTCGAAAAATTCGGTTGCGGCGGCCATTTTGTTTCTCCCGGAAGTCATTCGTAAGTCGAAAAACACGTAAGTCGAATCGCTCGTAAGTCGAGGTCCCACTGTAACAATAACAATAATAATAATAAATTTATTATTTATACCCCGCCCATCTGGCTGGGTTTCCCCAGCCACTCCGGGTGGCTTCCAACGAAGCACTAAAATACATCACACATTATATTCTGGAAGCACCAATAGTGGGAGAGTAACATAAGATTGGTGTGAGTGTACAAATAAAAGTAGTTTTAAAAGGGGGAATACCAAGAAACTAGTTAGGAGGCAATGGCTGGCTTTTCCTGCATTCAGTTGTAGATTTAATCTCACTGCCGCTTGTTTGTGCAAAGACACTTTCCGTCTCTAGTTGTTTCACAGCTGTTAGCAGATCTCCCAACACTTCATTCACTAAAGGCGTTTGCTTTAATCTTTCCTCAGCTTGGACCAACTTAACCAGCCTGCCGGTAACTTGGTGATTGACAGGGACTCTGAGGTCTACAAGATGCTGCAGGAGAACCAAGATTCGGCAGAGCCGCCCCGACAATCCGCTTCATTCTTGGTGCTCCAAGAAATTTTAGAAACTGAAGAAAAAGGTAAAGGTGTGTGTGTGTGTGTTGGTTTTTAAGAAACGAGGACTGTTAAACTCAAACACTTGGCTGGAAATAATAGAGGGAGTAAGAAGAAGCATTTGATCTTCATGACCCTTGCTCTGAACCAGCTCCCCTGTGGGACACACATGTTGCAAAGTTACATTGATGTTCTTAAAAATAGCAGCTGCGAGGAGGGAATTCGGGGGCTAGAGGGCAGGGAGAGGGTTTAATCTTTCCACACGCTAGTCCCGGTGGAAATTGCCTTCCCCTCGACCCCCAAGAAACTACAATTTGGCTCAGGAGAGAAGCTCCTTTTTATCACGCTCATCAAACTACATTCCTTATAGCATGGGTAGGCAAACTAAGGCCCAGGGGCCGGATCCGGCTCAATCGCCTTCTGAATCCGCCCGCGGACGGTCCAGGAATCAGCATGTTTTGACATGAGTAAAATGTGTCCTTTTATTTAAAATGCATCTCTGGGTTATTTGTGGGGCATAGGAATTCGTTCATTCCCCCGCCCCCCAAAAAATATAGTCCGGCCCCCCACAAGGTCTGAGGGACAGTGGACCAGCCCCCTGCTGAAAATGTTTGCTGACCCCTGCCTTGTAGGAATAATAATAATAATAATAATAATTTATACCCTGCCCATCTGGCTGGGTTTCCCCAGCCACTCTGGGCGGCTTCCAACAGAACATTAAAATGCAGTAATCTATTAAACATTAAAAGCCTCCCTAAACAGGGCTGCCTTCAGATGTCTTCTAAAAGTCTGGTAGTTGTTTTTCTCTTTGACATCTGGTGGGAGGGCGTTCCACAGGGCGGGTGCCACTACCGAGAAGGCCCTCTGCCTGGTTCCCTGTAACTTGGCTTCTCGTAGGGAGGGAACCGCCAGAAGGCCCTTGGCACTGGACCTCAATGTCTGGGCAGAACGATGGGGGAGGAGACGCTCCTTCAGGTATACTGGACCGAGGCCGTTTATAAGGGAGTGCTTTAGACTTCTTATGGGAAACAGTTCTCAGCTAAGTCGTTCTGGGTACTTAATATGGAGGGAAGCTGTTGAATGGGGGATAGATGCCAGATTGTCGGGGTGGGGTGGGGGAAGTTGAGCTGGTCAAAACTGAGCAACTGAGATGTGAAATTTTGCCAAAATCTGCACTTCCGGCTGCCATACGTCTGGATTTTCCCAGACATTTCGGCAATTTCCACCCGGACACTGTTTACAAGGGGCAAATACCAGCTACGTTCGGAAAATTCCAGACGTATGGCAACCCAATACAAAACCAAAACCCCCTTATCTGCAATAGTATTCCTGTTGTAACCTATGCAACATTTCAGTCCTTCAAAACCACTCCCAAAAGCCACAGGGGTGGACTTCAGCCTTTCAAATTTCAGCGACACCTTGTGCAAGGCCAAAATTTCGTTGGACGTGCGGTTTTTTTTTAACTTCAACATGGCACCAGGGAAAGATCTCCAATGATACTCTTTTATTTCCTCAGCAAAAACCACGGCCTGTATTGTTGCTTTGATTTTATACTCAAGACAGTTCTCCTAATCCGTAACACTGGTTGTTTTAAAACATTTGCAGATCCCAATAAGCCTTCCGGATTCCGAAGTGTGAAACCACCAACAACCAAAGTTGCGGCATCGATTGGAAACTCCCAGAAGCTTCCCGTCTGCGATAAGTGTGGATCTGGCATCGTGTAAGTAGCAGCAAGAGCAGTCATTGGAGACTTTGCGCCACGGAGAGGCTGTAGTTTGACGGAAGACTTTTCAGCTCTGAGAAAATGGTTAAGGGAGGGTTGTGGTGGAAGTTTTAGTATCAAGTAGCATGTGAATGGGTAATCATGAACTAAACAGCAGCCAAATACCGCAGCAACTGGGTCTGAAAGCAACATGAACTGGCCATTATTCAGCACTCATGAGTGTAGCCTATTCATGTGATCTATGGAAAGCAGGGTCCATTGGCGATGTGGGCTTTTTTTGCATTTTGTATAAGGTTACAAACTTCATTACCATGTGCCTATTTCACTACAGTGGTACCTCAGTTTACATACGCTTCAGGTTAAGAACTCCGCTAACCCAGAAATAATGCTTCAGGTTAAGAACTTTGCTTCAGGATAAGAACAGAAATTGTGCTCTGGCGGCGCAGCGGCAGGGGGAGGCCCCATTAGCTAAAGTGGTGCTTCAGGTTAAGAACAGTTTCAGGTTAAGAATTAAGTACGTAACCAGAGGTACCATTGTATATTAAATAGCCCTCCTGTTCAGGTGTTTTTTTTCTCCTTGCATGGAAGCAAACCAGTAAAGGGGAGTGTGGGGTGCAATGCCAAGCCCTGGTCTCCCCAACTTGTATCACATTTACAGCCCTCCATGAGGGCAGAGGTCTGCAGTCGAGAAGTTCCTCTGCTCAAGGAGGCTACCTTTCCCTCTGGTAGGTCTGTGGCAGCAGATTTTAACATTTTTAAATTCTTGTGCGTTACTAAATACGCCACCCCTATTGTGTATTTGCCAGCGCCTCTTCCAAGAGTTTTAAGATCTGCATGGTAGCAAATGTGCCATGTAGCTGTGGCGGCGGCAGCAAAACATTGGGCAGCTAATTTTCCTGTCACGTGCTTCAGTGCTGAGCTGATTTAATATTTGCTATATTCATTGTAATATTAATACAGTGGTACCTCTGGTTACGAACTTAATTCGTTCCGGGGGTCTGTTCTTACTTTAGCTAATGGGGCCTCCCACTGCTGCCACGCTGCCGGCACGCGATTTCTGTTCTCATCCTGAGGTAAAGTTCTTAACCCAAGGTGTTTGTAACCCAAGATATTAACCTTGGGTTAAGTACTTAATTCGTTCCGGAGGTCTGTTCTTAACCTGAAGCACCACTTTAGCTAATGGGACCTCCTGCTGCCGCCAGAGCACGATTTCTGTTCTTAGCGGAGTTCTTAACCTGAAGCGTACTTAACACGAGGTACCACTGTATATGTATTTGTGTTCTGCTTTTCCAACAGCAAATGCTTCCAACCATCTGCTAAATGGTTTTAAGCTTTTTGAACAGCACCTCTTCCAGATACGATGAATCACATTACAGTCACTACCTTGGGTTGCGGCTGCCAACATGATATATAAAAAGTATGCTTTTCATATGTGTTCGAAGCCACCCAGAGTGGCTGGGGGCAACCCAGCCAAATGGGCAGCATATAAATAATAAAATTATTATTATGGGTACCCCCAAAGAATCCTGGTTATCGTAGTTCAAAAGCGATGAAAGTTATTGTTAGGAGACCCCTTTCCCCCCCACAGGTCCACAATTCCCAGAGCGGTTTAACAATCAACCCCTCTTCGCAGCGAACTTTAATCCAAGTTATATGACCTTCCTGAATTTTGATCCTGGTACTGTTTTTCTTCCCAGAGGTGTGTTTGTGAAGCTCCGGGAGAAGCACCTCCACCCAGAGTGCTATGTGTGCAGCGATTGCGGAACGAACCTGAAGCAAAAAGGGCACTTCTTCGTGGAGGATCGCATCTACTGTGAGACGCACGCCCGGGAACGGGTCACCCCGCCTGAAGGATACGATGTGATCACCGTGTTTCCAAAATGAGTGTTTCTCCAGCACTCTTCTTACCAGGCACCACTGTCTTCTGCCTCTGAATTCTCCTCGCAGTCACGGAGGCTCAGCAAGGCTTTTGCCAGTGGACCTTTTTATACCGCTACTAAGTGAAACCACTTCCATTTTTATAAAGGAAATCCGCTCAGTGGGAGGGAATTGCCCCTCTTTTTGATAATGCAACTAAAATTTGGATACCAGACCCTGTCACACAATTGTTCTTTTTCTACTCAATAAAAGGAGCTGACTCAAACCGCTGTGTGTCTGCATTGTGTTTTGAGTTAGATCTGGATTGTGGTTAGCATTGTGTGGACTAGATGCAGAGTAAACGGGAGTATACATCAAAAGTACTCCTGTCTCAAAGTTAGATTTTTAAGAATCCAGAAAGCCTGCGGTCAGCAAAAATATTGCCTCTCCCACACCAGTGTGCTTTTCTGCTTCCCACTTTGGTATCATTTACACAAGTTTCTTGTCAGGGCTGGGGTGGTGGTGTTGCATGGTCTCAAGAGTTCTGCAGTCTGTGGAAAGGGCTTGCTAACTTTAGTTTCATAAAAGAACTGCCTGTTCCCTGTATCCTTCTGCTTGCCTTTGTTTTTTTTGTTATTGCTGAAACAACTTTCTGAAGCAGTGCTTTTAAGTACTTACATTACCGTATTTTTCGCTCCATAAGACGCACTTTTTTCCTCCTAAAAAGTAAGGGGAAATGTCTGTGCGTCTTATGGAGCGAATGTGTGGTCCCTGGAGCTGAACTGCCCAGGGGCAAAAGCAGATCGTGCTTTTTTTAAAAAAGAGAGGGGGGGGTGTTGAAAGGAAGCCCCCTGAGCAGCTGCTCAGCAAAGGATTGGAGAGAAAGATAAGGGAGAGATTCCAGCCCCACCCCCTTGCAGAGGGAGGCTGTTTCCCCAGCGACATGTGACTGGCTGATTAGATTATCTGTCTGAAAACGGTAGAAATGGCTCCCTTTTCCTGAAGCTGCAGAACTGTGAGTTAAACCCCATAAAACAGGGTTTTTTCCCTTTGCAAAGTAAGCTCAACAACTTTGAGCTGATCCTCAAAAAATGGGGCTTTTCTCCTTTGCAAAAGAAGTTGCAGAAATTTGAGCTGATCCTCAAAAAAAATGGGGCTTTCCCCCTCTAAAAACTAGGTGCGTCCTATGGTCAGGTGCACCTTACAGAGCGAAAAATACGGTAATTCTTTGGGGGTGAAATATTATGATGCGACTCTATTCTTCAGACTTGTGCCAAGGAAAACAGACTTCTCACAGGGCATAGCAACTAATTCCTCCTTCGAGCAAGAACATTAGGTATCTAGATAACAAAACATTTTCTCTCCCCCCCCCCCCCCCCCCCGGTGGCTTGATAGCAGATTGTTGTAGAATTGGCTTTTTACCTAGAGCAGTAAGGGGAGCAACTTTGCAATTTACTTTCATCCAGGAGTGCCAAATTGAGAGGGATGAAGAGTTTCCCAACCTAAGTAGGTAACCCTGAATTGTCTCCCCTGCCTTGATAAATTTCTTTGGCTCTTTACTACTAATAATAAGAGTTTGGATTTGATATCCCGCTTTATCACTACCCGAAGGAGTCTCAAAGCGGCTCACATTCTCCTTTCCCTTCCTCCCCCACAACAAACACTCTGTGAGGTGAGTGGGGCTGAGAGACTTCAGAGAAGTGTGACTGACCCAAGGTCACCCAGCAGCTGCATGTGGAGGAGCGGAGACGCAAACCCGGTTCACCGGATTACAAGTCCACCGCTCTTAACCACTACACCACACTGGCTCTCGCCAGAGCTCTGGGCTCTGGCTGCACAGAGCTCAGGCGATGCTGGATTTCGTCATCGATGTCGGCCCTTGTGGAAAGGTAACTGCCCAGGTAAAGGGACCCCTGACTATTAGGTCCAGTCGCGGATGACTCTGGGGTTGCGCCGCTCATCTCGTAGGAGAAGCGATTGACATTTTGCAACATCACAATATATCATCAGCAAAACACCATGAGCTGCATGTGGAGGAGAGGAGACGCGAACCCGGTTCACCAGATTACAAGTCCACCGCTCTTAACCACTACACCACACCGGCTCTTTCAGAATTTGCTGAAACAAGCATTACTACCAGGTATACTTTTACACCAACCATTACTGACAAAACCCAAACTGATCTCAAAAGATGTGGAAATGAGACACAAGTTACGTAGCAACATGGACTTATTTCCATGGATTGGAGGTTCTCAGAACCTGGCACCTCCAGGTGTACAATTTCCAGCTGGGGGTTATTTTTTTTTGTAGTGCTTCTAGGAGACACCTGAACATGTGGAATTGCAGTCACTCTACTACCTTGCAGGTGCTGCTCGTTACATAACAATTTATTTAGCAAAATTACCAAAAACGGAAGTCATACAGATTGAAACAAAATACATCGACCAAATAAAACTATAGTTGAGGGCAAGGAGGAAGCATACTAAGAAGTAAAAAAAGCACAAACCCCAAATCCTACCATTTAGCAGAACTTCCAAAGGAAACTACAGTAGTATTTAGCTTTCCAGATTGTACAAAGTCAGAGGATCTAAAATCCAAGGCAGTCCAAAAGCTCTTTTCACATCTACACTTAGTAATGTTACATTTTAGAGCCTCATTTTTCTTTCTGGAAAATGATACAACCAAAACAATAGTCTGAAATGAATTTTTGAACTCTTAAGAACAAAGCAACTGTAAGGTTACCCCGTCACCAGCTGCCTGTATCTCAAAACACACTCTCCGTGCTGACATCTTCGGAGTTTTCTAAAACCTTGAACACTCTCATTTTCTCTCTAAGTTGCTCAGAAGTTTTCATTTGGTCTAGGGAGAAAGAAGCAAGACACAGAGTTTAGAGCACCCACCTTGAACTGGTTGATCGGGAAACTTGAGTGGGTTGTGGCCTGATCCAAGGTGGGTCGCAACAGGAGTGCTATTGTGCAAAGTATATGGTGAATGAGTAAGGAAAAAGTTCCCAAAATGCACGTTTGGGTTAAAAATGGGCCCTAGGTCTGAAAAGCTTGAAGATACCTGTGTTCAGAAAGATCAGAGTCTCAGTAAATAGCCAGGTTGTTTTTTTTTTTTTTTTTTAAACCAACCTAGCCCTCCTTTATAAAAAGACCATGCTCTCTGAAAGAACAGAGCCTCTTTTTGTCTTGTGTAGTTTTACAACTCTAGCATGCTTTTTTTTGATAACACAATCAAATTGACAATTATTCAGTAATAAGAATCGGACTTCAGTAGCTAGACTGAAAGTTAAGTCACTACCAATGCAGTGTTGCAGTTGTTTCTCTCCTAGCACAATTGCTGCAGAAAAAACTGCTCCATTGTGGCAAAACCGTATAGGAGAGTAGAAGAGTTCACACTTGAAACTGGTTTCTGGAGAGAGGTTCAACTGAATAGAAAATATATGTACTTACTGATAAGGTCACTCCTGTCCAGCAGTAGCTCTAAATCTTGGTCAGTTATTACTTTTTCTCTTGATCCTTTAACCTCTCTACAGATGGAAAGAAAGTGTATATTACTTTCAGATAGCTGAGTTACAGTGCAACCATATTTATTTACTTAAAACTAAGCCCCGCCGTTAGGACTGCAAGTCATTAAAGCACCTCCAACATACAAACTCTTCGTTAAATAAGCACAATGCATTTTTGCACAGGAAAAAAACACAAATGGGTTCTTCTTATGCTAACTGCTTGGCCACCTTTGTAAGTGAGACATACCTGTCGTAGTCCCTGGATTGTAGCAGCTCCATTAATTCCTTGGGGTCCAAGCAACTCTTCGACTGGTTTATTCCAAATTTCCCACCTTTAAACTGATCTTGAAGTTAGACAAGGAAAAAAACACCATCTTTGAGAGGGAGAAAGCACTGCCGCTTGGGCTTTCTGACAGTATTAAGAAACTTCTGGCCACGACACTGGTACAAAAGCTATTAGTTTATAAACGTACTGTTCTCTGCACATTCCATTTCGTATCATTACACATAATTATGGATCAGTTTTCTGAAACATTTTCCCAACAGGTTTGCGACGTTACATTCAGTGCAAGAAAACTTAAATCAATTTGACAGGCACGTCTACGTGGTGAAAACACCATTAGATCCCTGTGGGACATGGGTGGCGCTGTGGTCTCTCCCACTGAGTCTCTTGAGCTTGCCGATCAGAAGATTGGCGGTTCGAATCCCCGTGATGAGGTGAGCTCTCATTGCTCTGTCAACTCCTGTCCACCTAGCAGTTTGAAAGCATGCCAGTGCCAAGTAACTAAATATGTACCGCTGCGGTGGGAAGGTAAACCATGTTTCCTTGCGCTCTAGTTTCCGTCACGGTGTTCCATTGCGCCAAAAGCGGTTTAGTCCTGCTGGCCACATGACCTGGAAAGCTGTCTGTGGAAAACGCCGGCTCCCTCGGCCTGAAAGCGAGATGAACGCCACAACCCCATAGTCACCTTTGACTGGACTTAAGCGTCCAGGGGTCCTTTACCTTTAACCTAGACCCCAGTTGCTGTTAGCCAACTTGGGCAACATTCATGTTACATGGTAAGACCTGGTCTTGGTAACTTGTTCTCCCAGCTAGGTTTGTGCAAGATCCCCCAGGATTGCAAACATCTGACACGTGTCTTTGACCTACAAAAGGAGAAGGGCCATAGGTGCTACTCCAAAATGGGTGCTTTTTATTGATTTTTAGGGAAATATTCCCTCTTGGCTAAGCCTCCAGGAGCTGCTGGCCGGTGGCGGCCAAAGATGGACGGGCCAACACCCAAACATATGAAGGAAAAAGGAAGTATAAACTCAAGCCTGTCACTATTTCCATCAGCTGATCATTGTGTCTATAAATAGTTATGCCCAGGTGTCCAAAGCAACAGGACGTTAAACCAAAGTAATAGGAAAAATGCAGAGGCACCTCCCTGCTTGTTCCTGTCCATCACAACCAACACATATCCATTACGTTCCTGCATATTTTCGAGGTGCTGCCTTACAGTCAAGATTACTGGAAACTGATGCTGCCTGGATACGGCTATTTTTCTCCTTTTTACTTGCAACCTTGACTCGGCTTATCACGGAGCGATCTGAGATTCAGCCCCTTTCAGGAGGAGACTGCCATTGGATGCCACCTGTTCTCTTCTGCCTTTCAACAGCTTGGATGGTGCCTCTCACCCAACACACTGAGTGCTAGTTAGCACCATCAAGCGGGCTATAATGTTGTGAACACAAGGCAGGTTTACTTCCAAAATCATTTTGTCTCGCGCGTCCCAGAAGCCAGGAAACACAGCAGCAAAACTCTGCTCAAGGAGATTCAAATGGCAACAGCCCTTGTGGCAGAGCAGCGGGCAAAAGCTCTGAAAAGGATTCATCATTTGTTGCTCTCAACGTCGGCCGATTTAGGCCTGTGGGTTGTACCACGGTACACAATCCGATGCAGAGCCAAGCCAAGTTATGTACAGTGGTCCCTCGACTTATGAATTTAATCCGTTCCAAATGGACATTCGTAGGTCGAAAAGTTCATCAGTCGAAAAAGCGATTTCCCATAGGAATGCATTGGGAGAAAAAATATTCGTAAAAATTCGTAAGTCGAGGAAACCACATCTAAAACCGGTAACGATTTCCATTCGGATGTCGAAAAATTTGTAGGCGTGTGGCCACTTTTTCCATTCGTAAGTCGAAAAATTCAGATGTCGAGTATTTCGTAAGTCGAAGGACCACTGTACAAGGTGTGACCGGAAAGTTCGGTGAACAGTCACAAAAATCGGGCAGCGAGAAATCTTTGAATATACAATTGGCATCAGAAACCCACGAAATGCTCACAATTGTGTACAGAGATGAAGCTGTAACTCGAAAGAGTGTATGAGTGGTTTAAGCCTTTCCGTGAAGGGCAGCAAACCATTGAAGATGACCCTCAGTCTGGCACTGTTGATGAGCAGAACAGTGGCAAATGTTGACAGAGTTTGTGAGTTATTGATGCGGGATCAGCGTTTGTCTGTCCAAATGATGGCGGAAGAATTCCATATTCCACGTGAAATGGTTACTGAGTTTTCCCACCCACCATATTCTCCTGATCTGGCCCCACTGGATTTCTTTCTTTTTCCAAAAATGAAATCTGCACAGATTTCCCAACATTTCACACGTCCAAACTGCTGTGACGAGGGAACTGAAAGCAGTAGAAAAAGAGGACTTCTCCAGAAGTTCCCAACAGTTCTATGAACGTTGTCAACAGTGCATTGTATCAGAGGGGGCCTACTCTGAAGGCCTGTAAGGTAAGTATGTTCGAATATTTCTCGCTGTCCGATTTCTGTGACCATTCATTGAACTTTCCGGTCACGCCTTGTACATTTAGAGAAACCACATTCATAACTATTAGCCCAAGAAGGAAAACCTGTCAATATTGGTAAGAAAAACGAGGTTGCTACTAACTTTTGTGGATAATCAGCTTCTCTAACTTCCTTTTGGAAGCAGCTCTCTCCACAATCTTCTGGTCGATGGTGTTTGCGGTTACAAAGCGATAGACAACCACCGGCTTCGTCTGGCCTATTCGGTGACATCGGTCTTGGGCCTGGAGGTCAGACTGAGGGTTCTAAGAATGGGAAAGAAGGGAAATGAACTCCAGAGATAAAATTAACCTCAGATGAAGGGGTTTGTTTTCCCTTTTTTTGCAGGCAGTGCCAGCTTTCCCAGAAGTAGTAGTTCTAGCTTTCTGCAAGTTTGGGATTAAGGAAAAATATTATCAATATATGGAGCTGCTTTATGCTGGGCTAGACCACTGGTCCACATAGTCCAGTATTGTCTACTTTGACTAGCTAAGGCAGGCTTCTCCCATACAAATGTATTTCACACACACAAAATGTGACCCCTTCTGCCTACCAGGAATGCAGAAACCACTAGACATCTGGGGTTGGGGGGAAGAGAGAAATAATAAAAGTTTACAAAGTGCTGCCAGATCTGACTTGCTGATGCAGACCATGTGCTCTGCTGCCTCTGACATAAGGGCACTTCCATCCTACCCAGCAAAAAAGACTAGTTGTGCTTTTCTTAATTTCATTTTTCCTGGTTATTTCAATCTGATGTAAAGTGCTGTAACTCAACCCAAGTTGTTTAGTTCAGGCCTAGGCAAACTTGGCCCTCCAGATGTTTTGGGACTACAACTCCCATCATCCCTAGCTGACAGGACCAGTGGTCAGGGATGGTGGGAATTGTAGTCTCAAAACAGGGCAGAGTTTGCCCTATGCCTGGTTTAGTTGATACAGAGATTAGAAATACATAATTGCTTGACAGAACTTTGGAATTTCTGAAACAAAATCTTCTGAGCCTCATGCCATTCCTGTGAGCTGTTTAGAAGTTGGCATGCTTCTGCAGAACCCGAACAGGATAGCAGACCACACAACCCGAATTTAAGAAATATAAATCTTCCCCTCATCGTGCTTCACTGGAGAACTATTTCTGCATCTGCACCAGGCTTCGGAGGCAGCTTGCTGGGCAGCGCTGACGGTTGCCACCATAAAACACTTAATTGAGATTCCTGCATTGCAGGGGGTTGGACTAGATGACCCTCGGGATCCTTTCCAACTCTGATCCCTGAAGCCCCCCCCCCAAATGTGTGTCACTCAGCATACAGCCCTTTGGGATCAGGGCCCATGACAATTCATACACGTCAACGTGTGAAACATACCCAGTCACTGTCATAAATGATTACTGTGTCCGCTGCCGTCAAATTAATGCCAAGACCTCCAGCCCGTGTACTCAGCAGAAAGATAAAAACCTCCGGATCTGTGTTAAACTTATTTATCTGCAAATGACAGAAACGGTACATACATTATAGGTCAATGTACCTTTAAGATGCCAACCAAACACTCACTAAACAGTGAATCTGCAGGGTTCTGAATCATGCAGGGAGCCTCCACGAATTGTGGAGATTCTCCAGTTCAGAAACAATCCCCATAAATCATGAAGGGCTGCAAGGATGGGCAAGGCGCTGAGCCCTGGGGACAGGGCTTGCCAGTGCATCCACAGACTATTGTCACACAATGACTATCATATAAGTGAAGCACATGTTCAAAGAGGACTATAGATGTTCGGTGTGAGACTTAATTTCAGCTGCAATATTCATCACCGCCTCAATTAGTCAGGACAGACTCTACCTCAGGGGTCGGCAACCTCTGGCCCATGGGCCGGATGCGGCCCACGGAGGCCGTTTAGCCGTCTGGTTACCGGCGCTGCGCAGGGACCCCACGAGCCTTCCGATTACTGGCACGGGGACTCACACAGACGCTGGAAATCGCATCTGTGCAGGCGTCTGGGCATGTGCAAAGCGATTTCCGGCGCTGGAGACATGCCCTGACGCTGAAAATTGCTTCTGGGGATGCGCAGATGCGCTTTCTGGCATCGCGTCTGTGCATGTCTGGCTCACGGATGAGCTCTGTGAGACACATCCGGCCCATGGCCGGATAACGTTGCCGAAGCCTGCTCTACCTAAACATGTCATTAATACATTTTAAGGCGCAAGCGAACAACTGATAATAAGCAGTACACAAATAACACTTTTGAAGCATCATCTTTGAGAAAAATCAGCACTGCCTCACGCTAGTGAGTTCATAGACTGAGCCAGAACTTGCTGATATCTCTAGCTAAACTCTGCTTCCTCTTTATACATTGTTGACAAAAGTTCTTCGCTGCGATGCAAAGGGAATCTCAGAAGAGTCAAACAAACCAGGACCCAATTAATTTATCACCTACGTTTTCTTCCCTCTCTGCATACGCCATGGACCCGTCTAGGCGACTGAACTCGTACGACCTCAGATAGCAATAGTCCATCAGAATATCCAACATTTTTGTCATCTGCGAGAACAGCAGCACCTGAACAGAGCAAAGATTCTTCAATAATCTGAACTCAGGTGTCCAGGCAAATAACTTCTGGTAACACCACAAACTAACAATACCTTGTGTCCTCGCTTTTTTAGTTCTGGCAGCATGCGATCCAAGAGCAAGAATTTGCCCGAACTCTTCACTAGATCTTCGTCGACCTTGATGCAAGAACACACAATTTAGGACATTCTAATTAAATCGTATTTGCATTAGAAGCAACTAGCTTCGCACAAGGAACCTGTAGCTCTCTAGTCACTTGTTGGACTCCCTGATCAGCACAACAGGAATGATGGGAGATGCAGCCCATCGGAAGAGCCACAGGTTCCCCAACTCTGCTTTACACAACAGCTTTCCCTGCTCTTCTGGCAATGATGTTTGGAAAGATGCTGCCTTCATTTCCCCCCAAAACATTTCATCAAGCATTAGCGTCATCAGTGAACAGCTAAAAAGGACAATTTGAACTCACAGGCCCTTCCTCTCCCACTCCCATCCGCTGCCCAGTGGTTCCAGGGTTATTTACCCCCAGAAGGTTTTATCCCCTTGTTGGCAGGCCTTAAGAATGGCACCAGGAGGTGAGCCTGGAGTTGGAAAGAAAGCCTCTGAAGTCTAAACCACCACAAATAAAAGCTATGTATAAAACACAGTGCACTGTTTGAATGTTTTTCTTTCTTCTAATGGGCCTAAAGTTATAAGAAATGTTGAAGAAAGTATTGAAAGGACAACCGATTGGAGTCAAAGTCAAATGCTGAGATGTTTGGACCTTCCAATATAATAAATCAAAGTCAGTGTGTCTTGATTTTCTGGGTTCTGTTTTTTAAAAAATTGGGTGGGAAGATAACCCCAAGTAACGAAATGTATGGTTAAATTCAGACACCCACCCACACACCTGGTTCCAGGTTAGGGCAAAGTTCTGGGTTATAGAAAACTGTTCCATTGTGAGGTTAGGATCCTATTCTCTCCTAGCAAATAACTTTTGCACACAAGCAAAGGCAAGTAAGAGGGAGCGAAACAATAGTGTAGCTTCCCTCAAACAGTGGCCTTGGGCATTTTCAAGTGGGCATCAGTGCCACCGCCTCCTCTATAGACTGCCCTACCCTCTAGGCATGCAATAATCTTGTGGCTAGACTAATGGCGGCGCTAGCAATTCTTTGCATGGTGTGCAAAGGTGGTTGGAAGAAGAGAGAACTTGTGGGATGTAAGGAAGCTCTCCTGTCCTCTTTCAAAGTCCTGACATGAGTCTTTTGACTGCTCTTCACCCACTGCATTCATGAGAACTAACTGGTCTCTGCAAATCAAATTGCGATGCCATCAGGCGAAGCCCTTCAAACAACACTGGAACGAACAAAAGGCCTTCTAAGTGAGCGATGTAAGGAATTACCTTAAACTGCTGGGTGGCAGCGTCCAATGGGTATTCAATAAGGTATGGGTGGTTGCAACACTTCCTTAGTAACATCATAATGTTCTGCAGCTTCAGGTTGATTTCTGAATCCAAAGGCGTACTCATTTCTACTACTGGCCTTGCAAATGACAAGCGAGATTGTAAGCATGACGGAATCAAACGACAATGCAAACTACAGCTGGAATCTAGCTAAGCCCACAAAAGAGACTACGCTGCTAGCAGCCTGTGTTATCACAATGGCCATTGAGCCACAGCGTAGAGATACCAGCCTCTTAACAAGATAGCAAAAATTGCATTCCATCAAACAGGCCGAGAACTGGTCTTCCTTCCTTCCTCGGCTGGGACCACAGAAACCCAAGTGTGCTTGCAGAAGAGGGATGGAGAGGGCAGCCTGCTGGGAGGGATGTTGGGTGGGAAATAAGGAAGGGCACTGAGCCTTGCTGGCAAGAGCAGGGGAGACTGGTCAGGTGGCATGCTTGGGGGAAGGATGGCCTGAAATGGCTGGGTGGCCCATGTAGCAAGTATGCAAATTGAGCTCTGATGCCCCTGGGTGTGGGGGACGAGAGGCTGTTGCAATAATAATAATAATAATAATAATAATAATAATAATAATAATAATAATAATTTATTATTTGTATCCCGCCCATCTGGCTGGGTTTCCCCAGCCACTCTGGGCGGCTTCCAACAAAAATAAAAGATACATTAAAATATCACATATTAAAAGCTTCCTTAAACAGGGCTGCCTTCAGATGTCTTCTGAATGTCAAGTGGTTGTTTATCTCTTTGACATCTGAAGGGAGGGCGTTCCATAGGGTGGGTGCCACTACCGAGAAGGCCCTCTGCCTGGTTCCCTGTAGCTTAAATGAATGTCTTCACAAACAGAAAGGCATCCCATCTGCAGTTGCAGAGGCCAAAATAAACTGATTCAAGGCCAAAATGTAGCATGAAATGTGCAGGTTATCCCAACTCCCTGCAATGCAGGAATCTCAACTAGATCATTCAAGACGGCTGGCCATCCAACCAACCTGTGCTTAAAAATCTCCAAAGAAGGAGGGTCCACCACCTCCCGAGGGAGTCCGTTCTGCTATCCCAACAGCTCTTAGTGTCAGAAAGTTCTTCCTGATGATATTGATATTACCCCTGAATGGGGCAACTGTGTCCCTGAAGGACCAGGTGCGCAGCCTGGGAGTCATTTTGGACTCACAGCTGTCCATGGAGCCGCAGGTTAATTCTGTGTCCAGGGCGGCTGTCTACCAGCTCCATCTGGTACACAGGCTGAGACCCTCCCTGCCCACAGACTGTCTCGCCAGAGTGGTGCATGCTCTGGTTATCTCCCGCTTGGACTACTGCAATGCGCTCTACGTGGGGCTACCTTTGAAGGTGACCCGGAAACTGCAATTAATCCAGAATGCGGCAGCTAGACTGGTGACTGGGAGTGGCCGCCGGGATCACATAACACCGGTCCTGAGAGATCTACATTGGCTCCCAGTATGTTTCCGAGCACAATTCAAAGTGTTGGTGCTGACCTTTAAAGCCCTAAATGGCCTCGGTCCTGTATACCTGAAGGAGTGTCTCCACCCCCACCGTTCAGCCTGGACACTGAGATCCAGCGCCGAGGGCCTTCTGGCGGTTCCCTCACTGCCAGAAGCAAAGTTACAGGGAACCAGGCAGAGGGCCTTCTTGGTAGTGGCGCCCGCCCTGTGGAACGCCCTCCCACCAGAGGTTAGAAGGATCAACAACTACATGACATTTAGAAAACACCTGAAGGCAGCCCTGATCAGGGAAGTTTTTAATCTGTGATGTGTTAATGTATTTTAATGTTTGCTGGAAGCCGCCCAGAGTGGCTGGGGTACAAATAATAAATTATTATCATTATTATTATTATTATTATTATTATTATTATTATTATTATTATTATTATTGGTGATGCTATCTCTGGATTCAGAGGTAAGGAAAGTAAAGGACTGCTCAATCATCTGTACACCACCACATTTTATAGAGACAGTTTATTCTCCAACTCTCTACTGTGATGGTTCTTTGTAAATGCCACCAGTTTAAGTGCAAATACACAGGCCACGGTTAGATAAATACCTCTCTTTTTCAACTTCCTCTTGCATTTCGGCTATCATCTGCTCCAGTCGATCAGGAAAATCATCTTCATCGAGCTCACGGTAACTAGCCACCTTCCGACTGCGCCGCTTTGGTCGGCCTGTAGAGCTCAGCTCAACAGCTTCTTCCTAAATAGAGGAAAACATTGCTACAGTTCACTGTGATGCATTGGAAAAAAACCAAAAAGCAGCTGCGATAAGTAAATAGGTCATGTACTCCGAACGAACTTGTTTCTAACTCTCTGTTCAGTGACAAAAAAACCAGAACAAACCTTTTGAACGTTCCATATAATAGATGAAAACAAGCATCATTTGGGTTTTCCTTTAGCAGAAATGCGCACAATATTCATATTCTCTTATTGAGAGAACTTTTGCCCTAGTGTTTTACTCAAATTTCAGTCATATGCAACATGTGTTTTTAAAAATGAATGTCTTCAGAACCAGAAAGGCATCCCATCTGCAGTTGCAGAGGCCAAAATAAACTGATTCAAGGCCAAAATGTAGGTTGATATGATTAGGATAACCTGGGCATCACAGCACGCACCTGACTGTTTCCCAGCAGCTTTCGAATGGTCTTGTTTATAATGGCACTGTAGAAAGTTTCTTGCTTCTTGACCAGGGGCGCATAGACCACAACTTCACGTTTGGGAGGAACTTCTAGAGCGATATCCAATTTCAGTCGTCTCAGCAAGAAAGGGGTCAAAATCTAGAGTTCAAAAAGTTTCAAATATGTAAGTTTCCAACAACTCAAGCTTAAATAATAGAACACTGCTGGCTCGAAAGGGAAATGCAAAAATATATGAAGACGGGGTTTCTGCGCACTGCCATGTGCAGTGTTATGCTTGTTTGTCCGATCATGGTGCTGGGCAGATCCCTTATACCGGTATATGACGCATAATACTCGAAAAACTTCTTTAAAGGCTCAGCACTTCTGGTTTTGATAAATATACAACGCAAGTTTAACCGTATGCTAAATCTCCCTTGGTAAAGTGAAGCACTCCTTTGTATTCACCATTGTAATAACAGCCCAAACAATGCAGCTTAAGTATTTTTAGCCTATGAAGGGAAAGAAAACAGGGGAAAGATGACTAATTTCAAAGGGTGTCATGTCCTGCAGTACACTGAACTATCAAGCATTAAGTGTAGCTTAAGGAAAAGGTTGGATCTGTACCCTGGTATGTTCTTACATCCCATGGGGCCCAGTGGACGTGATCAACGCTGAATAAAAGCGAAGAGACTTGCAAGGAACTTTTAAGTGGGGGTTAAAAACCCACAATCCATGGGCCGCCTCCACCCCCACAGGCTCCCAAAATTTGTATACATATGTAGGCACACATAAGGTTAAGGCAAAATAACGATGCAATACAAGCACACATCAAAAATTAGCACAAGTGTAAAATTTTACAATTAAAGCCAAACGTTTTAGAAAATTTAATACTCGCAGTGTCCAAAAGGAATCAAAAGTCAGCACCAGCTGAATCTGTTTAGTGAGGCTAGCTCAGAGTTGAGGCCCAACAAAGACTAACAGTTATTGTGGCATTTGCTTTTGAATTTGTGTGTGTCATAACAGGGTGGATTTGATTTAAATCAAATTGATTTAAATCATGATTTAAATCACTAGTCAGTAAGGCTTGATTTAAATCACTAGTCAGTAAGGCTTGATTTAAATTTTTTTTTTTACAGAAAGACTCATTCTTGCTGGTATAATCTTAATATTTACAACCATATGAAGGTTTTATTTTTGGAATAATAAATTTTCAGAGTAGTTTTTACAGTTATATCAAAAATTACTGATTTGGTTATACTACTAGAAATACATAGACAGATAATTATGAAATTATGGTGAGGTTTAATAAGTTAACTGTTTATATTTGGACAACTTTTCTGCTCTACTTTATTGGAAGGAGAAAAATAATCATTTCCTTAATAACCATTTAAACAATTTATTTAACTAAAACAATAACATGATAGCATATGTATGTTTGTTAACTGATGTGGTTAAACATTTTTTTAAAAAAAAAACTTAGACTTGAGTTTTAGCACACTTGATAAACTTAAAACAAATCCTTATTTCCTGATGAATAGCCTTTGGACTACAGTGGTACCTCTCCTAACGAATAACTCGCCCAACGTCGTTTTCACCTAACGAAGGACTTCCGGTAAAACAAAATGGCCGCTGGAAACGAATTTCTTCGCCCAGCAAAAAGACGTCGCGGCCGCTTTAAATAGGATTTTTTCGACTTACGAATTTTTGACGCAATTTTTTCGACTTACGAATTTTTTTCCAATGCGTTCCTATGGGGCTTCGCGGAACGCATTTTTTTGCCTAGCGACGATCGCGTCGGAACGAATTATCGTCGTTAGGCGAGGTACCACTGTACAATGTAACTTAAATAGAAGACTATATTTAGAAATATTTTTCCTCCAAAAGCATTTTATTTTAAAAATCCAATTTAAATTTAAAAAATCTGATTTTTTTGATTTTTTTAAAAAAATCATTGATTTGTATCCACCCTGTGTCATAATAAGTTTGTCAAAGATGCCACAAGATGTTTTTGCTGCAACAGACCCAACAGGCTACCATTCAGACGTTTCGCTCACTTTAAGCAATCGGAACAGACCTGATGCAACATATGCAAGATGTTCTGTTCTCTTTCCTTAGCAACAATGTCTTCCGCTATTTCAGATATACTAGTGATGTCAAACCAGGACTCAAAGCTGTGAAGAAAACAAAATTGGGAGACAAATTTAAGAGCTGGTGAGACGTGCAGTTGGGTTCTGTGCTGAAGAAAGCAAAGGCCTGTATAGCAGTGTTTCTCAACCTTTTCTGGGCAAAGGCACACTTGTTTCATGAAAAAAATCTCGAGGCACACCACCATTAGAAGGGGTCTCAAGGATCATCCAAACCAACCCCCTGCAGTGCAGGAATCTCAAAACACCGCCCCCCCTCACAATTTGAAACCATACCAGAGACCCTGCTTAGCTTTGCAAATGTGCCAGCAGTCAATTGTTTAGTCCCAGGCTAGAACCTGCGGACTTCAGCATCGCCCAGCCCTGCAAATTGCCAGTCGATAAAGGAGAGCTGTTCCCGGCTCATGTGCAGAGCGCTGTTCAATTCCCACCCAGGTCTCGCGAGTGAGCTGCGGACACTTTCGGGGATTATAGGGGTTACAGAAAAGGGTTCTCCCACTCCCTTAGAAACAACCCTCCGCTCTGTTATCTACCCCGCCTACCCGGTGCCTGATCCTTTTCTCTCCCCAGGATCTACCTCCGCGGGCGCCCGCTTGCCGACGCTGCTGCTGCTCCCGCCGCGCCCGAGAGGCCGTTTCCTGGCGCGTGCCTCCGGCCCGGCTCCGCTTGGGGGCGACGGGGCCGAGGGAGTGCCCTTCCCACCAGGGCCTTCGGGAACTCGGCTGCCTTTGGTCCGCGCAGAGGCGGCCGGCCGCGGCTGCAACGCGCGACCTGGCCGGGCTCTCCTCGCCGCCGCCCCGCAACCTCCTCCACCTTCTTCTTGCCAGGGAGGGAAGCAGCAGCAGCGTCGGCGAGCGAGCGTGCGCGTTGGGGGTGCGCGCGGCGGTTTATTCCCCTCGCTGTGTGAAGCGCCCGCCAAAGCCCCTCGCGCCGAAGCAGCAGCCGCTGCCGGGCCCGGGCGAGGCCGGGTTCGCCTCCCTTGCGGGATCACACGGCACACCAGGCAACATCTCACGGCACAGTAGTGTGCCGCGGAACAGCGGTTGAGAAACACTGCTGTATAGATTATCCAAATTTGCACGTATTTGCTGCTGTCCTAATTTACTCTGCCTGCTGATTTGCTTAGACTGATATACAGAATTTAGAAACAGGAAAGATAAGAAGGGGATAACAAATGACTGTATTGCTAAATAGGTTATTAAAGGGGAGAAACTAGGTCATGAAATGTAACGCAATGTAACAAGAGGGAGTGGTAAGACACATGAGGAAAAACTTTAGGAAGTCAGATTTATTTTTAAATGGGGTGGAGGAGGGGGGAGAGTGAAGGTAAGTAGTATGAGTATGGAGAGAATGAGGGATGAAAGAAGGGGAATGTATGATAAAGGGGAAGGGAGGAGAGGGGGAGGAAGGGGGAGGGAGGAAGGAGAGGTAGACTGAGGGGAGTGTATGGATAGGTAGGTATGGCGGGATGTATTGATGTTTTGATGTGGTATATCAGCGTTTTTCAACCGGTGTGCCGCGGTACAGGAGTGTGCCGCAAGCCACCGGCTCCTGTGCCGCGGGAAGACACCGGCTGCTGTGCCGCCCTGGGCCGCTTCCGCTTCCTGGGCGGTCCGGGCGGCTGGCGTCGCCTCGGCTCCGCTTCCCGCTCGCCGACCGCCGCCTTCGCCGGGGCTGCCGGGCGCTTCGCCCGCTGCCTCTGCCGCCCCGGTCGCGGTCGGGGACGGGCGGGAGGTGCCGGTGCCACCGGGCTCGCTCGGGGCCGGGTGGAGGTGCTGCCGGGGGGCTGGGCGCGGGAGGGGGGGTGGGCGCCTGGCCCGTCGATCTCCCGCTCCGTTTTCGCCCGCCTGGGTCCTTCCCGCCAGGGCGCGCGGACACCCCGCCCCCCGGGGCGGGGGGGGGGCGGGGTGCATGTGGCGCGGGATTTTTTTCGTGGGACAGGTGTGCCGTTGCCCCGAGGAGGTTGAAAAAAACTGTGGTATATGGTATGTATGTATGATACTTTTGATTTGTTCATTTGTTTTAATTTCTCTTAAACTTAATAAAGATTTATTCAAAAATAAAATAAAATAATTTACTCTGCCTGTTAAGGGAGGTAAAAAGAGGAATGCGGGGAGCTGAAACTGCTCAATCACTAGTGCAGGCTTCCACAAACTCGGCCCTCCAGATGTTTTCCGACTACAATTCCCATCATCCATGACCACTGGTCTTGCTAGCTAGGGATCATGGGAGTTGTAGGCCAAAAACATCTGGAGCGCCGAGTTTGAGGAAGCCTGCACTAGTGAGAAAGCCTGACAAGCCTCTCCTCACCTCTTCCTTGAATTAAAAGATTCCACACCTCTTAAAATCTAGAAATTTGATAATCAAGGCACTGAATTCAACACCAAAAATTAAATCCCCTGCAAGTGCAATAATATATCCTTCCAAAGGAAAATCCACCACACCCAAATCCCTGCGTGCAGCATTAACCAGAGTTTCAGGATGGGGAAAGTACCTTTTCTGAAAACCTATGTGAAGCAAAACCTGCAATTACTGGATAAAATATTAGCTTAACGTTACACGTTTAAAAAACAACATGTATAATAAGACAAAATAAAAAATAAAAAAATTCCTTCCAGTAGCACCTTAGAGACCAACTAAGTTTGTTCTTGATATGAGCTTTCGTATGCATGCACACTTCTTTAGATGGTATCTGAAGAAGTGTGCATGCATACGAAAGCTCATACCAAGAACTAACTTACCGGTAGTTGGTGTCTAAGGTGCTACTGGAAGGAATTTTTTTTATTTTTTATTTTGTTTTGACTATGGCAGACTAACACGGCTACCTACCTGTAACTGTATGTATAATAAGGTCATTTCAGGATAAGTTTATATGGTGCTCCCAAATCTCTGAATGCCCAGACCTGCAGATTACTATTTTTTAAGGGAGCTGGACAAATAAAACACTGGAACAGGGGAGCAGGCTAGTTTTTCCGCAAAGAATTAAAACAGAACTTCACATCTGAAGTCCTACAAATACCAGAAAGTCTGCCTGTCTTTAAATGAAAGCTCGGGATCTGCGGATAAATGTCTTCGCAGGAGTGAACTACCAAAAGCGGGCCGTCTCTGCCAATCTCCGCACCCAACAGGGTCTGTAGGGAAGGAGGCAGAATTTCAGGTATTTGGGGCTTGGGCTCTTTATGGCTTTGAATGCTAAATTGGGCCTAAAAACCAACTGGCAGCCAGGGCAGCTGTTTTAAAAAGGGTTTGTGTGTGTGGATGAGAATTGCGGCCAGTAATCTGCCAGCTGCATTTTGGACAAAATGAAGTTACTGGTTAAGTCTTCAAGGACAGCCCATCAACTATTCCACAGAAGGGTGGAAAGGGAAAGTCAAGATACTTTTCCATGTGATACAAAATGCCATTGTGCTTTGGAGCTAAACAGGGCCCCAAATGGAAGGGGCTTCTTCTTCTTACAGAAAGAGAAGAGGCAAGTGCCTCTTAACATAACCCTGTCTGCTGGAAAGAGCGGTGGGAGCAATCTATGTAAGAATAGCCTGCTTTGCTGAAGATATACAGGTGAAACTCGAAAAATTAGAATATCGTGGAAAAGTCCATTTATGTAAGCAATTGTTTTCATTAGCTACTGGAGTTTAATCTATGAGATAGACTCATGACATGCAAAGTGAGATATGTCACGCCTTTATCACATATAATAATCTTCAAGTGTCCCTGCGTGTCAGTGGAACTGCGCGAGTGCGCATGTCCCACAGGGACGCACAGATTGGAGAGCTCTACTTCCCCCCCCAAACAGGGATGCAGGCATTGGAGCGGCCGGAGAGGAGGGCGTGTCCGGGAGGCAGCGGCGGCGCACGCGCGTTGTCACTTGCGCCAGCGCCGCTGCCTCGCACGGACGCAGAGCCCAATCCCCGCGGCTCCGAGGCCTAGCGGCCTGGGACGGCCCATCCAACGGAGCGCCGGTGCTCCAGAAGCCAAGGAGGGCCGACCCATCCTCGCCGCCACTACCGCTGCCGCCGCCCCTGGGGAAAAAGAAGGGGGAGGGAGCCCCTCTCCACCCCCCAGCGGACGCTGTTCTACCACCCGACGGGTGAAGCGGCCCGAGGAGGACGCCGTGGCTGAGGCGGGATTTCAACCCAGGCCTCCTCGCCTCCTCCTCCTGGGGCTCTGCCTCCTCCTCCTCTAGCGCCCGTTATTTAACGGGCTAACTTCAACTAGTTTAAATTGTTCAGTTGGGGTTCTCATCAGCTGTATGCCATAATCATCACAATTATAACAAATAAAGGCTTGACATCTCTCGCTTGGCATGTCATGAGTCTATCTCATATATTCGTTTCACCTTTAAGTTGAATTACTGAAAGAAATGAACCTTTCCACGATATTCTAACTTTTCGAGTTTCACCTGTATATTTATTTTCAGGTATTAGAAGTTTGTCTGGGATTGTCGGCCATTTACCAAACTTCAGACATTTGCTATATTATATTTTAACACCGGGGGGGGGGGGGAGTTCACTGCCTACCTTTTCAAGTCATCAAACACATCAGGAAGCAGGAAATTAAGCAGAGACCAAAGCTCAGATAAGTTGTTTTGCAAGGGGGTTCCAGTTAATAGAAGTTTATTGTCGGTGCGAAACTGTTTCAATTCCCGTATAAGGCGGCAGTTCATATTCTTAATCCGGTGTCCTTCATCCACTATCAAGTATTTCCAGTACAAGTTCTGGAGAAGAGAAGTCACTGGTTACCTCAAAAAAAAAAAACCCACCATCCATCCATATGCCCTTCTTTTCCACCAAAAGCTAATATATGCCAAACAGGGCTGATAACCTTTCATCATCATTATCTCTTACTGCGTGTACATGTGTTAAGAGACAATTCCCTCCAACAGAAGCGGAAGTTCAAAATTCCCAACAAGCAAAGAAAAAAACCCCATACTTTTAAAACATAATTTTCATTTGTGTCAATCTGTCCATTGCACACTTTCCAAATAAAGGATAGTGTCTGGATTAGTTAGCTGTGATATATTGGTAATTTGCCATAGCGCTTATATTGCTTTATTCTGTTTTCTAAAAGAGCAGTTTCCAGAAAATCATGAGGCTCATTACTTAGTATTATAACATGTTAAATTATGTTTTAATTGCTCTAATAGAGACAGCCACTATTATTATTTACTAGTGAATTTAGCCCGTTAAAAACGGGCGCTAGATTCCCACGCGAGGGCTGAGAGGGTGCCCGGCCTCCCGCCGAGGCAGGCGGCCTGGCTCAGCCCGCTGCGCCCCCCTCCACCGGCCGCGCCTCCCTTGGTCACCGCCGCCGCCTCCTTCTCCCCCTCAGGGACGCGGCAGCGGGAGCGGCGCTTTGCACTGCTTCCCCCGCGCTTTGCAAGCAGTAACGGCAGGGGCGGGGGCTCGGAGCCGTGCCTTCTTCTCCCCCTCAGGGACGCCGCGCCGGTAGGAGCGGCGCTTTGTGCCGCTTCCCCCGCGCTTTGCAAGCAGTAAAGGCGGGGGCTCAGAGCTGCGGGGGTGGGCAGGAAGAGGCGTAACCGCCATCGCCTACGCTCCAATCCCTGCGTCCGTGAGTGACATGCGCAGTACCGCACTTCCGTGACACACGGAAAGTTGGACGCAGGGACACAGCCACTTTATTATATAGGATTTATTTATATCCCGCCATTCCCCCCCGACAGGGACTCAAGGCAGCTTACAGATAAAAACATTGTTGCCCCCCCTATCATTAACAAACAATTAAACATTAATAGGATAAAATATATAAGTTCCATTAAAAGCATACAGATAATTGCAATAAAACCATCATGGCAGCAGCCTTTTCATTAAAAGCAGCCAGCTCCCATAAGCCTATTGGACCAAGGCCTTCACCTGCTGGCAGAAAGACAAGGAGGGAGCCAGTCTAGCTTCTCCAGGGAGGGAATCCAAAGTAGTCTGGGAGCCACCA
This sequence comes from Darevskia nairensis, assembly GCA_034642065.1. Classification (NCBI taxonomy): domain Eukaryota; kingdom Metazoa; phylum Chordata; class Lepidosauria; order Squamata; family Lacertidae; genus Darevskia; species Darevskia nairensis. Next base: position 951,668 of record JAWWNI010000290.1, read on the forward strand.
CCGAGTAGGCCCTCTCCCACATCCCAACCAAATACGCCTGCGAGGGTGGCGTGACCAAGAGAAAGGCTCCCCCCCCCCCCGAAATAACTCAGAACCTGGGCATGTTCGTATGAGGCGAGGCTGTCTTTCACTATAAATAGTTGCTGTAAATTTAAACTTTGTCCCCAGTGAATCTGTAGTTTATATGCAGCACTGTTGCACTGATTACCACAGGTAGCAAAATGACTCATCATTCTCCATACGTGCTGTTTGATTAGTAGCTTCTTATTGGTACAATGATGCCATTTTACTCTGCCCACCTTCCACAAGACTGGTAACTTTGAGCCTTCAACATTTAACGACACCCTAATTCACACATAGCATCGGCTGCTGTTCTGTCAGGGACCAAGACTTATGGAATAGCATTTTCTTACGCACCTGCAGGGCGTTTCTGTCTCTCATAGCTATTTCAAAAGAAGTAATGACCACAGGGTGGACATTCAGAGAACCATCTCTCTTTCGGATTTTATGAACCAACAAACGCCGTTCTTGCTGGTTCCCGTGATACAGCATTATAGGAACCTAAAATAATTAAAAAAAAAACAAAAGTGTCAACTAAATCCTATGTAGACCCCATGGGTACAGTATAATAATAATAATAATAATAATAATAATAATTTATTTATACCCCGCCCATCTGGCCGGGTCTCCCCAGCCACTCTAGGTGGCTTCCAACAAACATTAAAATACATACATTAAAATGCCATTAATTCCCCCAACACTTCCTCCGTATCCAAAGTTCAGGATGTGAATGTCATTTGCTTATGTAGTCAACCCCCCCCCCCCAAAAAAACCCCATTCATGCATGAGGGAGGTATCAGCAAGCTGGTTTGCAGAAACAAACGAGAAAAACTCTTAAGGGGAACCCCCAACACAATTCCCCCAAAACAGCTCAGCGGCAGCCGGAAGTAAGATTTACGGTAGTTAGGCATTCTCTCCATATGTTTGGGAAACATGGTTAAAGCAACAACCATCAGTACAAATTATAATAAAGTTAACGTCTTCAACAATAGCAAATAAAAGCAGGTAATACTGAGCAAGAAATACAGAAGGCGATGCCTCGGTAAGATGGCACCTACCACCTACTGTTTTTAAGTATTTTTTAAAAGTCAGCATTTTCGAAGTGCTGTCCAATCAGGGGGATATTTTAGTCAAGAGTCTTTTAGTTAAAATGAATTTGACTAAATGTTACGGTCCTCTTCCGTGTCTCCAACACCTCCTCTGTTGCCCCTCACATCCTCATTAACAAATAAGACATTGAAAGCCCTTAAGAACCAGCACAAAATAATTTATTCGGATCTTGAAAAAACTGCTGGTCTATGATCGCAATGAACTGATTGGATTGGATTGGTCTTGAAATGAATGGACCTTGTTCCAAGACTGTCGTTTTAAGCAAACCACCGATGCCCAGAAACAAACGTTGGTTTGCCTTTAACAGGGGACAGGTGGGTGAAAAGGTCACAATTTACACCCAGTTCTTATCCCATCATTGCAACTGCTTGGCAAAGCTCCTTAACACACATACAGACCAATTCCAGAAGCCTCGGAAGTGGCTAAAAGTTCCCCCGGGAATCACAGAATTGTAGAGTTAGAAGGGACCTCAAGTGTCATCTAGTCCAACCCCCCTACAATGCAGGATGTCGTCCTCTTAATAAAAAAGAGGTTTGTTCTATTACTTTAAAAGTCATTTTTACCTTAGGAGTAAACCTTCTGAATTCTGCCATCCAGTTAGGAAGCGTGGACAGGGGCCCACATACCAGAAATGGCCCCGTGACTCCTCTCTCTATCATCAATGCTATTGTTGCAATACATTGGATTGTCTTTCCTAAGCCCATTTCATCAGCCAAAATGCCATTGATGCCGTTCTCCCAGAGCATCTGCATACAAAAGAGGGAAAATGTTTTCTTTACACCCAATTAATGGATATCATTGAAATTTGACTTGCCCAACACTTACAATCCAGTTAATGCTCTTTCACGAGTCTAGCCTATTGTTTTCAAGAATCCTATATAATAATCTCCCTATGTCCCTGCGTCCACCGTCCGTGTGTCAGTGGAAATTTTCACTGCGCATGTCGCAGACGGACGCAGGGATTGGAGGGTAGAGACCAATAGGCGACGGCGGTTACGCCTCTCCCTCCCCACCCCCGCAGCTCCGAGTCTTTTCGAATATGCTGTGTGGGTTTAACTGTCATTGTGTGAGCGACCGTTTTGCCTGACAGTAGCTTACATTGCCGCTGTCTAGCTTGCTGCCGTTGTTCGCGCTTGGCCTTACCTCCCCACCCGCACACCTTTTCCGTCGTCCTTCGCCTTTTCGCCCGTTTTCGACTGGAGCCTCCCGCTGAAGCCGCCTACCATCGCGGCAAAGTGCGGGGGAAGCGGCGCGAAGTTAGGGGCGGATTTAGGGCTGTGTGAGCATTATGCACACTCTGGGAAGGGTCCTAGAGTCCTCCCTCCTCCTTCCCAAAGTCTAGTTAGTGCTTTCGCAGTTTGGGGTTCCCCAAGTCCAGCACCTCTTTACCTGCCTTTGGGAAGGCAGCTGAGGGGGGCACCAAATTTTGCCCTTGCACAGAGCCCCACAGTACCCAAGTCCACCACTGCTAAAGTGTTCTGTTTGTCACAGACAGATTTAAGGAGCTTATGGAGTCAATGGGTGATATCCAGCTAAAAAGGGAAGTGGGTGGCGCTGTGGTCTAAACCACTGAGCCTCTTCGGCTTGCCGATTGGAAGGTCAGCAGTTTGAATCCCCGCAATGGGGTGAGCTCCCGTTGCTCGGTCCCTGCTCCTGCCAACCTAGCAGTTCAAAAGCATACCAGTGCTAGTAGATAAATAGGTACCGCTGCGTTGGAAAGGTAAATGGTGTTTCCATGCGCTCTGGCTTCTGTTGCGCCATAAGCGGTTTAGTCATGCTACCCACATGACCTGGAAAGCTGTCTGTGGACAAACGCCGGCTCCCTTGGCCTGAAATGAGCACCACAACGCCAAAGTCACCTTTGACTGGACTTAACCGTCCAAGGGTCCTTTACCTTTTTATCCAGCTAAGTCAAACTCGGAGTAGATCCACTGAAATTAAGCCCACTGCCTTCAGTGGATCTATTCCACGTATGACTGATTTTGGATCAGACTAATGTTTGAGATCAGTATCACAAGTACTTGCTGATTACAAGCGACAGCACCAAAGATCTAGCCAACTGGAAACATGGCTTCTTTTACTCTTCGATAGCACAACAAGTAAGTTTTTGAGTCGAGTTAAATCCTTACCCTAAGCCATTCCATGCCCTCAACTTGGTACCACCTCATTATCCCTCCAGTGAAGAGCTTGGGTTGCTGAAAAGGCACGGGCTGCCCGTTAAATTTCCGTACTGGGTCGACGAACTGCTTGGCAGTGTTACGCACCGCCTGTGCCAATCTGTCCTTGATTATGCTATTTGAGTCCCCGTTATTCTGGAGTTCTTCTGCACAGAGTTTTGGAGGAGAGCTTTCATTCTGCAGGAGGACATTTATAGACAATTATTTCATAAACTTACTATGGATTTATAAAGAAAGGCAAAATACAAACGCCATCAAACATTATGATACGAAAGGGGAGGAGGAAAACTAAAACGGATAAAGAAAAGGAAAATAATAGGCATGACTTTCCAAGCCATCAAAATGTCACTTTATCCTAATCTTCTAAAATATATCCTCTCCACAAACTTAATCGAAAGGGGGGGAGTTTCTATGTTCCTTTCTGTGTTGTATTGACATGTATTTAGACCAGGCATCCCCAAACTGCGGCCCTCCAGATGTTTTGGCCTACAACTCCCATGATCCCTAGCTAACAGGACCAGTGGGTCAGGGATGATGGGAATTGTAGTCCAAAACATCTGGAGGGCCAAAGATTGGGGGTGCCTGATTTAGACCAAACAGCTTAAAAATAATCCAGTTTAGATTCTCCTCTAGTTACTTTTCTTTGATATGTAATAAATCCATCTTCACAATTAAAGGACATTTCAGAAACAAGTAAAAGGCTGCTGTGCCACGCTCATTTATGTACCGAAACATGAGGCGCTGATACGAAACGTGTCTCTCCAAGGCAACCAATATTTACAAACAAGATTTAAACAAAGCTGATATACCTGATTTTCAACTCTGCTTTTCTTTGCTGCCGACAAGATTTCCTACCAAAAAAGAGAGAGTACAACACTGAAATCATTCTTTGACAACTTAAAATGAACTTTTCAACATAAAATTCCACAGTGCATTAACAAAAAAAGGATATTGAAAGGCTAGATGGCTGGAAATGAAGGGCACACACATTTAACACAACATGAATGTAATTCACACACTCCATCCATATATAATATATAGAAGCACTGCTGAGCATGCTAATGCACATCTAAAATATTTACTCCATGCGAGCACGCACGATGCCAGTTAGCAAAATATCAGAAAGAATGTGGGTGTTCATCACTCACCACATCCAGCCAATACTTTTGTCACAGTTTGTCTTCCTATGGGACACTGTGCCCCTAACCTAGATCATGGAAGCAAAATTTCATTAAGCCTTAGCCAAAATCTGGGGAGGGGAGGAGTGCATTGTTATTTTTACTAAATTTATATGGTCCTGGGCAGCCTACAAAACCGAGTAAAAGTGACTATTAAAATCCAAACGTAAAAACAAAAACAAAAAAACCCACACATGAAAATGCAGCACGAAAGTCTCCTTTCTGGCAGAAGAAACAATTAATCAGCAGATTAATTTGCAAAACCTGTTTGTTTAGAACACTAAAAAAGACACTGATCAGAAGGACTTCTGCCTCCCTTCACTTGGGACTCGCCGCGCCGCACCAGAAATTGCGTCTGCGCATGTGCAGATACTGGAAATCACGTCTGCGCATGTCCAGACGCCGAAAATCGCTTCTGCGCAGGTGTGATTTCCGGCGTCTGGGCATGCGCAGAAGTGATTTCCGGCGCCACGGACATGCGCAGATGTAATTTCCGGTGCCGTGCTGCGCCAGTCCAGCCCACGGACGAGCTCCGTGGGACTGATCTGGCCCATGGCCGGTAAAGCTTGCCGACCCCTGCACCAGATAATGGGCAAGGCACCTGCCATCAGCGGCCACACTTAGGACAAAGGGCGCTGCAGACATCCAGCATGGCTCTCAAGGACCATTGATTTGAAGGTGCAAGCTTCCCAGAAGGGAATGCATACTGAATCTCCTCTCCTCCACCAGGTTTGCAGATACTGGATGGACCCCTCTGCTCAACCTCTCTGCAAACAAGCAAACAAAACTTGGGCTCCTATCTTCCCTTCTCAGAGACTACCTGCCCTGGCGCAGGGGGCATGTTGAGAACGAAAAGCCGAAAAGGGTACAAGGCCCAGGAGAGGTTGCACAGCATCCAAACACTTTCTCCCCTGTTGAAGGCAGGACAAGAACTGGGAAGCTACCAGAGGAGACAATAAGCCAATGAACAAACCTTGCCTCCAGAACCTGTTGGAAGCAGTCACTTTCTCCAAAGATGTTTTTTTTTTTTTCCGGCTCTCCAGAAGGGGAACAGGTGATCTGTGTACATCTCCCATAACCACTATTCTCTCTCTGCTTAGCTAAAGTTGCTCCAAAAAACAGGGAATAGCAAGGGAGGCCTTGACAGGGTTATGGAGGCATGCCCAGGCTGCTCATAGCTTCAACATCCTGTTGCGCTGCCTGGGAACATGCCCATGCATGCAGGTAGGAGGAAGAAACAAAATGGCATTTTAGGCTCCCTCCAGGTACAGACACCACCTCCTGAGGCAAGTGGATCAAATCCCAGCTATGCCTGTATTTTAAGAATGCCAGCTCTTATACCCAAATCAGAATGCACCAGGAGCAGTAAAAAAGGTAAAGGGACCCCTGACCATTAGGTCCAGTCGTGTCCGACTCTGGGGTTGTGACGCTCATCTCACTTTATTGGCCGAGGGAGCCGGCGTACAGCTTCCAGATCATGTGGCCAGCATGACGAAGCCACTTCTGGCGAACCAGAGCAGCGCACGGAAACGCCATTTACCTTCCCGCCAGAGCGGTTTCTATTTATCTACTTGCACTTTGATGTGCTTTCGAACTGCTAGGTTGGCAGGAGCTGGGACCGAGCAACGGGAGCTCACCCCATCGCAGGGATTCGAACCGCCGACCTTCTGATCAGCAAGCCCTAGGCTCTGTGGTTTAACCCACAGCGCCACCTGGGTCCCTACCAGGAGCAGTACCTTGTATTAAAATAAATTGTGATATCCACGGAAAACTTTTTCTGTTCTCCTTGATAACATGGGTTCCCCTTTCAACTCATTGTGTCTTTAAAACAAATATTGTAAAGATACTACCTAACTGAAAATTCAGAGTTGTTTACTGGAAAAAGGTTGGATCAAATCTCTACACAGCCACGAAAATCACTCAATGACCTTGGTGGATTTACCTCTTTTGATATGACTTCCGAAATACTGTAGGTTTCGTCTTCTCTGGCTCTCTTCTTTTTTGCAGCTGCAACAAAATATTGGACAGGAATCAGCAGCCGAACTTTTAACAGCAAAAACACAACAGGTTTTTTGTTTTTGTTTTTAATAATTTGTTAAGTCTTACCCAATTTGCCTTCTCTTCCATCATTTTCATTCTGAAGCAAAGCATTTAGGAAAAAACCATTAACAAGCTTATATTTTATATAAGAACGATTAATGAAATCACTGCTGCAAACAATTCTTCTCTATTATTTTACATAAAAACCTGGCCACAAACTATTTCCACGGTATACTTTAGTGCAAACGGGGAATATAGGTAGTTGCTCCAATGATCTTCCAATATATATATATCTCACTACAGGTGTATTGCACTATGGTCAGAATATAAATGTTTTAAAATAAATATTGCTTCACTGTATCAAACAGTATTTGACCTTTTTTAAAAATAAAATGCAAACAAAATTAAAAACCTAGTGTTACACTCTGAGTAAAGGTAAAGGGTAAAGGGACCCCTGACCATTAGGTCCAGTCGCGGACGACTATGGGGTTGCGGCGCTCATCTCGCTTTACTGGCCGAGGGAGCCGGTGTACAGCTTCCAGGTCATGTGGCCAGCATGACAAAGCCGCTTCTGCCGAAACCAGAGCAGCGCACGGAAACGCTGTTTACCTTCCCGCCGGAGCGGTACCTATTTATTTACTTGCACTTTGACATGCTTTCGAACTGCTAGGTTGGCAGGAGCTGGGACCGAACAACGGCAGCTCACCCCATCGCGGGGATTAGAACCGCCGACCTTCTGATCGGCAAGCCCTAGGCTCTGTGGTTTAGACCACAGCACCACCCGTGTCCCTACACTCTGAGTAGGGCCAATTAATATCAATGGACCCAAGTTACCCGAGCCCACTAATTTTAATGGGTCTACTCTTATGCAGGACCAATACTGGATAGCCAAAGGGTTTCAGAAATACTTTTTTCTCAAGTCAGCCCCACACAGAACATATTTAGAAGTCTTCAAGTAGCAGTCTCTATCTTCCAGCAGATGGTTTAGCCAACCAAAGCTGCTAAGAAGCAGTCTAAGCTACAGCAAGAAGCTTCAAACCCAGGAACAGAGTTAGGAAAAGCGGTACCCACAAGCTATGGACTCCTCCAGCCCCCAAATGGTTCTTCCAAAGGAAACAACAGGGTCAAATTACCCATTTTCCACCTGGGTAACGAAGGCACTCTTATCTCCTTCAACCAGGGACTTAACTTTCTCCCACTATCACCAAAGAAATCTTTCCCTAAAGAAAAGAATTTCCCTAAAGAAAATTATTTTACCTTTGTAGTGTTTGGTGATGCTTTCTTCTTTTCTAGCTTTTCTTTCTTTCTTTGCTCCTTAAAGAAAGAAAAAGAAAGCACATGTTTATATCCACCAAATCTCTCAAGCATTTTAAAACTAGGACGAAATACACCGCAATAGATTTAAATGTCCAATGCGCCCTAAGAACAAGGTTGAAAGCACACAACAGTTTACCAGTCTTAATAATAGCAAGGAAAAATACTCTAAAATCCTCAATACAGGCATTTTATGTTGACATGTTTATATCCAGGGTCCAGATCTGAAAGCTGCCACCAAGTTAAGGAAATATTCCACTTGCCACCCAATGGCTGTGAAACATCCATTCTGCAAGTAAAAATTTGTTTCCATTTATTTCTCAGAGGCAAGCATGTTTTACGCCTTAACCACTACTGTGGCATTTTGAGACACGGCGTCTACATTCTATATTCTGTAAATACTGGAGGAAATAGTGCTGGCAGGTGGGTATCTGAAAGAAGGAAATGTTTGTACAGCAAAATGAACTTAACATATTTAAATGTGATACTGGGAAACAAACCATTCTATCTCCATTCTTAAAATGACCTTATAGCAGACTTGTTAAAAGCTTAAAAACAGCAACACTTTAAGCTTCATGTACTGTCTTGCAACTTTCAGAGACAGTGTTAAATGAATTATGCGTAAGAATCGAACTTTTCAAGAGTCTACACAAGTAAAAAAGGAGACCAAATATAGAAATAGCTTCATTTTTATTATGATGAATGCTGAGTGTCCAAGATGTTACGGATACCTCTCAATGGCTGTGCTAAGATGTCCCGAGAACTGCATCGATGCATGAGTTCTAAAATTTGGTTAATATTAACCATAGTTTGCTGCAATAAGCCAGCTTCATAACCCATGGTTTGAAGGCTTGTTTCAAACAAACAGTATTTAAAATTAAACATTGTTCAATTCAGACAACACAATTTATGTCTAATCATAAATGCGACTGAAAGGTTCTCAACTCTTCTTCACAGCCAGAGGGGAAGGCATGTGAACCTGAGGCTCACATCAGTGTACCTTTTTTTAAATGTATTTTAATTTCTTCACTTCCAACTTTAGAGCACACTTACCTCCAGCTGCTGCTGTTCCATTTTGGTCAGCAAGAATTTCGAGTAGATGTTGCTTTTCTCAAGCAAGTGTTGAAGCCTCTTGTAGCGCATTTCAGTTGAGTCTCTGTCCCAGGACATGCGGGCCTAGGAGACAAACAAGAAGCCATTAGTGTGGCAACATTGCAAGCCATTAAAATGTACAGCACGTTGTCAATAGAAAGGGAAACCGATATTATTAAACCAAGGTCACTCAACTCTTCTTTAGCTTTCGTCAATTAGTATTTGAAATATAAGCTGGGTTAAACCTGAGAGAATTCACACTACTACATTGCCCAGAGTTTCCTGATGAGAAGCCATGGTTTTACTCATTTTGCATCTGTTGTAGTTATGCTCTGAATTTCCTGCCTTTGGAATACAAACAAGAGATTCATAGGGACCAGGAGGGTTAAACAGAGTATGGGAAAATCCCCATAGGAATGCATTGGGGGGGGGGGATTCGTAAGTCGAAAAATCCGGGTCAAAAATTCGTAAGTCGAAAAAATCCTATTAAAAGCGGCCGCGACGTCTTTTCGTAAGTCGAAAAAATTCGGATGTGGCGACCATTTTGTTTTACCGGAAGTCACTCGTAACTCGAAAAAAACGTAAGTCGAGTTACTCATAAGTCGAGGTACCACTGTGTGTGTGTGTGTGTGTGTGTGTGTGTGTGTGTGTGTGTGTGTGTATATATATATATATATATATATTTATTTATTTCATTTATTTCATTGCAACCATTTCATTTTATTTCAAAGAATCTCTGGAGAGTTTGCCCCAAAGAATTAGATGGGCAGTTTGACTGAATTTAAATCTGAAATGTGGTATTTTACAATAATTGTACCTAGGTCACAACATCAACCATAGTGCAAGGGTAAACCAACATCAGCTTCTGGGACAGCACTAGTCATGATGGAAGAGCTGCCTCAATCAATTTTATAGAGGGCCTTTCAGACTACACTAAGGGATATCCAACATGCCCTTAATCTAAATGATGGAAGCCCTAGCAAGCAGGATGCATCTGAACACACGCTTACTACCGGTAGCCAGGCTTCAAGTTTAAGGGAAACAGCAAATGACATACATTTTATTCCCATTCTTTAAAACATATCCTCTATCCTTGGAGACAAGGGCCCAAGAAACTAGGGGAACCATCAAGAGTAACCTATTTTCTTAAGGAAATAACATAAAATTTATTGATATTAAGCACTAGACACTTCAGTCAAAAAAGAGGGGGGTCACAGACTACCGTATTTTCCGGCATATAAGACGACTGGGCGTATAAGACGACCCCCAACTTTCCCAGTTAAAATATAGAGTTTGGGATATACTCGCCGTATAAGAAATACGACCCAGCGTAGAAGACGACCCCCGACTTTGGAGAAGATTTTCCTGGGTTAAAAAGTAGTCTTATACGCAGGAAAATACTGTATTTATATCGGCTGTAAGTCCCCAAAAAATCTTAAGAAAATGAAAGGCTGTGACAATTTTGTTCTTGGAAAAAGGTCTTACGGTGCCCTTGATTTTTCTGGTTCTGTATCTTGGGTAAGTTATGGTCACATTGCTAAACCAGCTCTATTACATTCACTACCTTGAACAGGAAGGGAGGAAAATCCTCAGTTCAAGAGTGGCTTGAAGAATTAGGCTGCTCGGACCCACCAGAAGAGCATTCAGAGGTAGGGACAGCCCCATTCTACACTTTTATGTTTATCTCTTAAAAGCTCTTAAGTAACCTAGAACTTTACGCTGCATCAAATGCTCTAATTCAACATGTGCAATGGAACTTTCCCCATCTCTCCTCTGAAGCCCCCCGCACACCCTCAAAATCTGCTTCAGACGGTTGGGGGGGGGGAGACGAAATGGAAGCCCCATTGTGCGAGCTCTGTGCACACAGCCCTAGATATAACCCACTATTTCCATCAGGCAAGTGATAACTAAGGGCATGATTTACCAGGCCTATTGCCCTTCTTGCAGACTTCTCAGAGGCATCTGGGTGGGCACTGCGGGGGAAACAGATGCTGGATGGGGGAGACAGGCCTTAGGTGTGATCCAGCTCTTCTTAGGTTCTTAAGTGATTAACAGATTATGGGAATTTTACAAGTCAGTACCAGGTAGCAGGGATCTCACTTCAATGCCTACAGCAAATTTTTCAACCTGCAAGCAGAAACAAGTATCTAAAAATCACCTTGGTTTGGACTGCAGCGTAGTCACAAAGCCAGCTGTGACTGCTTTTAATTCCACACAAGCTGTGTTTCTTATTTATTATATAGTTTATGTCTTGGGTTATTCTGCGAGCTGCCCAGAAGCGTTTTACGAGGAACGGCAGGGCACAAATACTTCAAATAAAAGGATTTCTAGTTATCATCATCATCATTCTTTTATTAGACCGTCAGTCAGAAGAGATTTCTAGTTGTTGTTTATTAATAACAGCATGCCGCATCCCTTAAACTCACAACTCCCCTTGGACAACTTGAGGCAAACGCACTTTACCTTCTCCATTATCTGCCTCTCCTCCTCTATTCCTTCTGCCTCAAGCTGCTTCTCCTCCTGTAGCATCGCTGCCGTGATTTTGGTGGCTCCAGCTTCCGCACCCATGTCTTCCTGCAGGTGTCCTAAACGAAAACACAAGACAAGCATGACTAGGAAACCGCTAACATGGGTCTATGGTACACTTTAATCTGGGCAAAAAATAAAAGCAGGCCGGGGGGGGGGGGAATGCAGAGTGTGTGTGTACGTTCATACACACACAGCACCTGTTGCTTCTTGTTATGTGTTATATACACGCACACTATACAAAACACAGTACTTGTTGGTTCTAGCTCCTGAATCCTCTATCTTAAAAGACCTCCAAGCCCTTTGCCACCATCTATTTTCCAAATTCTTCCGTTGTCCCCCATTGTTGTCTCTTTATATTTGTTGGAAGCTGCCCAGAGTGGCTGGGGAGACCCGGCCAGATGGGCGGGGTACAAATAATAAATTTATTATTATTATTATTATTATTATACTATAGCGTTCATCAAGAACAATGCAAACAAGTAATGGATACTGGTCACCAGCTACAAAGCAAAACGAGGTGGAAAACAATAGCAGCATGTTAAGTTAACTGCGAGAGGCAGTGGAGGATAGGTGTGCCTGGCGTGCCTTGGTCCATGGGGTCACGAAGAGTCGGACACGACTGAACGACTGAACAACAACAAAAAGTTGTACTTTGGCTTCAGGATCAGTGCTACAAACTTTTTTGTTTGCTTGCTTTTTGGAGGGGGGGGGGAAAGGGAAATCTGCACCCTGCTTCGCTAAATTCCGATTTATCCTCATGGAGGAGGTTACAATCCCACCAACACCAGCCCCTTATTTTTTCACCTCTGTGACTTCCCCCACTCTCGCATATCCATATCTATATCTATGTATATCGATATCGATATACTGAGAGCTCCTCCAGGCTTCCACAAGAAGTTCTGAGCCACAAGAGGAGAAATGGTCTATTACACCAATCTTAATAATTTATTTTCACCCTTTCCAGGTCAATAGCTCCGATGACATCATAGGCTGATGTCTTCTTAATTCCCTTGACCGATTGTAAATATTTTAGTCCATCAATCCTATGTAAATCTAATTTATTTAGATGTTTTTTTCCCCACGGATTGTAAGAGAGGCTTGATTTGTGTGTCTATTTATGTATTTATGTATGAGCTTACAGCTGCAATAAAGTTATCTATTCCAAAGGTACCATCGAGTCAAAGCGATGGCGGCGTGGAAAGAACAATAAATGAGAAAAAAAGAAGAGCGCTGCCCGATGCCTTCTCGAGTTTTTTTGTGTTTTTGTTAATTTTTTTGGAGGGGGTGGGGGAGCGCACTCTGCACATGCTCTGGGGCAACCTTGTGGGAGGCAGCCTCGCCTCCACAATAGGCGATAAAAAGAAAGGCGCTGCTGCTGCTGCTGCTGGGATTTTCTTCCCGGGTTCTCTGCTGGGGGGGGCGCCGAGGCGGAGAGCGCTCTGCACATGCTCAGGAGACACCTTAGCCCACAATAAACATCCCCCCCGGACCCTGAGGAGGGAGCCCGGCCTCCCTTGGCGGCTCCTCACCTGCTTCGCTCCGGGACGAGGCTCCGCCGTTCTCTTCCACGGGCATCGCGCCGCCGCTTCTGACTCGCGCCGGGTTTGGAAAGACTCGCTGCGCTTCCGGCGGAGTGGGCGGGGAAGAGAAAAACCGCGCGCTTTCCAAATATCGCGAGAAGAGGGGAGGGCGGGAAAGCGGCGCCTTCGCGGGAAACGACCGGGTCAACAAATCCCTAGAGAGATAGCAGAGGGGAAAGGGTAGAGTGACGCTCTGCAGGGTTTCTCGAGGGGAACAGCTCCCGGGAGTTGCCGGCTCAGGATAGCCTTGCGCAGCTGGGGGGGAAAGGGACACCCCAGGGTCATCTAGTCCAACCCCCTCGCGAGGCAGGGTTCTTTGTCCCAACGTCGGAACTCGAACCCGCGACCCCGAGATTCGGAGTTCCATGCTCTGCTACGGGCTGAGCTATTTATAATAATAAATAAACTTTATTTGCAAAGCCAACAGCCATAGCAATAAAAGACACAAAATATACAAATATATACTGAGCTATTTGCCCCTTTCGCCAGCGTTGTAAGGAAAGGGGAACGAAACTCAGTCCGGAGACGAAGTGGCAGAACCCCAACATATTTCTAACGTAGCGGTTTCAGGGGAAACTGCGTTAAATAACTGCTTTATGAGTTTTATTTTATTTTATTTTATTTTTGCAATTAAGGTACAATCAAGCTGTATAGGTGGCTTAAAAATAAGAACAGTTAAAAGGATAGAAGGGAAATAATTAAATACCAAATATATGTTTTGATCATAGAGAGAGGGGGGCTCTATTAAAAGCAAGCTGATAACTGCAATAGAAACATGATTAAAATAGGATATGTAAGGGTAAAGGACCCCTGACCGTTAGGTCCAGTCGCGGACGACTCGGGGGTTGCGGCGATCACCTCGCTTTAGTGGCCGAGGGAGCCGGTGTACAGCTTCCGGGTCATGTGGCGAACCAGAGCAGCACACGGAAACGCCGTTCACCTTCCCGCCGGAGTGGTACCTACTGATCTACTTGCACTTTGATGTGCTTTCGAACTGCTAGGTGGACAGGAGCTGGGACCGAACAACGGGAGCTCACCCCGTCGCGGGGATTCGAACCGCCGACCTTCTGATCGTTAAGCCCTAGGCTCTGTGGTTTAACCCACAGCGCCACCCACGTTGCAACATTTAAAAAGGCAGATACAGTACTGTAATTGCAATAAATATAGCACACCCCAGCCCCTTCACTAGAAGCAGTCAGTTCCCCCAAGCCTGGTGAAATGAGAAGGGTCTTCCGCTGTCAGCAGAAAGGCAGCAAGCAAGGAACCAGCGTAGCTTCCCTAAGCAGGGAGTTCCAAAGTTGTGCAGGAGCAGCCACTTTGCCGCGCCCACCCCCAAGCCTGCCAGTGAGGGCGCAGGTCCGAGAGAAGGGGCTCTTCTGAAGATCTCAGGACATGGACGGGTTTGTATGAGTGAATACAATATTTCCTTATCTCTCTGCATTCCAACTGTTATAGGAATATTAGGTATTTTATTTATATATATATTAATTCTTATTAGTGTGCCAAGCAAAACAAGGCCTCATGTCTGAAAGACAGTCCTGAAAACCATTTGACCCCTGACACAATTTTGACTCCTAGCTGGCCAGGTATCAGATGGCCCAATTGACTTACAAAGGACAGTAGTTAAGTCTGCCTTTGCCCTTCCCTGCCAAGGCAGGAAACCTTTTGTTCTCCAGAAATGCTTGTCTGGGAGGGGTCGAGGTGTTCCTCTGCAAGGGAGTGAGAAAACCTTTCCATTGTCTCAGAAATAAACTAATCACAATCTCAAAAGGAATGGCCAGACTGCCCAGGAAGGGCAATCAGATAAGACATTAACATATGAAGTGGCAGTCAGGAGGTAAACAACACACTGCTGGAGACCACCTTTTTCTATGATGTAGCTGTGATGTATCTGAGGGGTGGTCCTGGGTTACACCCCTTTTTGTGATGTATGTATGATGTATAGGGGGGGGTGGTCTTGAGCGGAAGGGGGGAATTTCAAAGTCTATATAGGGGCTGGCACACCATTGTTCTGGGTTCTCCTCATCGTACCTGCTACGTGATGGGAAACCTCTGTTGCAACAGATTCAATAAATGGGAAGCTGTGCTTTGCTTTTGATAACTCTGGTGTGGACTCTGTCTGTGGCACGAAGGGAAAAGCTCTAAAATTCCAGCTCTTCCCAGGGAGAAAAATCCGGACTCCCCCTTGGGAAAACCGGACCCAACTTTATGCCTTTCCTAGTAAAATTTTGCTTATAACACAACCAATGCCAGTAAGAACCATGATGATGTAGAACCTCTAACCTTTGGGTCCCACCATGTCCCCTTCTCTGCCATCACAGCCCCCAACCCTCCTTCCCTGTGGCTGCTGCCTTGATTCTTAGCACTTAAAACTTACAGGTTAAATGCACTCTGCTGCTGCTCAGAAAGGGATCTGTTGTTGCAGGGGGTTGGACTGGATGACCCTCAGGGTCCCTTCCCATTCTAGGATTCTGTGAAAGAAGTGCACAAACCTTCCTTTGCACCAACATTGCCCACTGCAGTTCCCTCACTCCTCAAAAGTACAGGGTGAAGGCTTCACAAGAGAGGGAAGAAATGCTGATAAATCCATTTATAGTTTTTAGCGTAAAATAATACACAGGTCCGTAGAGTTAAAGCTATGGTTTTCCCAGTAGTAATGTACGGAAGTGAGAGCTGGACCATGAAGAAGGCTGATCGCCGAAGAATTTATGCTTTTGAATTATGGTGCTGGAGGAGACTCTTGAGAGTCCCATGAACTGCAAGAAGATCAAACCTATCCATTCTGAAGGAAATCAGCCCTGAGTGCTCACTGGAAGGACAGATCCTGAAGCTGAGGCTCCAAGACTTTGGCCACCTCATGAGAAGAGAAGACTCCCTGGAAAAGACCCTGATGTTGGGAAAGATGGAGGGCACAAGGAGAAGGGGACGACAGAGGACGAGATGGTTGGAGAGTGTTCTCGAAGCTATTAACATGAGTCTGACCAAACTGCGGGACTCGCAGCCCCAGAGGGTGGGCCATATGGGCCACTTGGCCCGGGCCTCCGATTCCAAAGGGGGCCTCGGTCAGCATATTTACAATCGCTCACCTGAGGTGAATGTAAAAAATCAGGAAAAAAAAAAGAAAACGCGAAGGGCGGGAGGGTGGTGCGTTTCAACCTGCTAATAGCACCCTCTGGTTGTGTTGGAGAGGTGAGGGATTGTGAATACGCCCTCAGTAAGCAAGTAAGGTCTTAGTCAAGTCAAGTGTTTGTGATGGTGGGCCATGTTTTTCATGCTGTTAAAAGTTGGTGTGTTTTTGTTTGAAATCTTGTTTGCCAAAAAATTAAACCACACGTAACTTAAAGATAAGTGTGTTGGCTTTCTTATCACTAATTTTTTTTTTGAAAATGATGAAAAATTGATGAAGATGTGGCCATTTGTTTAAAATTTTGTTGACTAGGCCAGGAATATTACTTACACCTGAGGAGTACATATAGCTCAATGAGGATAAAATTTGGTGGAAACCATGTTTTTTAAAGAAATAGTGGCTTACGACCAATAGTGGCTTTCTCACAAGCATACATCTTTTTTTTAAGAGTAGAATAAGAATATAATAAATAATAGTCAAAGTTGTCTACTTAAAAATAGATTTTTAAATACATTTTTAAAAATTACGTTATTGGAGATCCCCAGGGTAAAAAAAAGGGGGGGGGCACATTATCTACCTGGCCCAGGCCTCTGCCTGGCTCTCCAAGGGCCTGTGCGGGAGGCAGTGGAAGACAGGAGTGCCTGGCGTGCTCTGGTCCATGGGGTCATGAAGAGTTGGACACGAACGACTAAACAACAACAACAGCAATACACAGCAATTTTAAGGCTTCCCCTGCAAAAATATATTACTCTTTATCCCTCCCCGCATTGCACATCTTTCCCGTTTCACATAAACTCCTTTGCAGGTTTCTTCACTTTCTTCCTCTCACGTTTGCATAACAGGCAGAGATTAGTAAAACCTCCCCAAGCAGGGAGATTAAGCCAAGGTGGTTGAAAAGCTTCTCTTGTTGAATTTCTGCCTGTCATCAGTTTGTTAAAGAGACAGGAACCCCTGCCAATAGAAATGTTGGGCATCCTCCAACTTTGCATTTCAAAAGGAGGGAGATTAGCCTGAAACTGCTAAATGAGAAATTTAATTTAGTTGCTCACTTGGAAATGTATCCCTTTGAAGCTTGGATAAAGATGTTGGCTCTCGGTTTCATTTCAGGTGTTAATTAACATAACAAGTTTGGGATGGTGACTTTATCACCAGTCAGTGCTGCTGTGAATAGTTGCTTTATCTTGAGTTTTACATCAATTGTCACAACCAACCAACCCCCTTTTTTTGCATTTCATTGCAGTTTGGTGCCATTCCTCCAAAAATCCACTGTTGCCCCCTGCCAGCTGCAGGTAACAGTTTGATGAAGTGGAATCTAGTCTACAAAAGCTTATCCTTTGAGAATGTTTAACGTTACAAGTTTGCTGTCCTCCCAGGGAAAAAAGGATGTCCCTATTTTCATCGGAGAAATGTTGGAGGGTATGGAAATGTAATTACAAGCATATAAGATTTTGGTTTTTCTAAAGATGGGTAATAAACCATTGTATGTTTTGCCTTCCCAAACCTGCACAGCACCCAACCGAGTCTCATCTGAATATTTGCTACCTCCTTCCCAACCTGTTTCATTTAAGGATTCCATCAGCAAACTTTATCCTTCCCCCACTTGGCTTATCTAGTCTGGTGAAGAGTTCTGGAGAATTTATACGCTGTTTTGTCACATTTTGGTTGGCCGAATAAGTCCGTTGCCCTAATTTGGATTTATTTTCCTTCTAAACTGGCCAACTTGGTTGTATCTAATTTGTGTGTACCGGTAACTTGTATATCGCTTGTCACCCTATTTCTAGCTTCAGGTAGGTAGCGTTGGTCTGCCGTGGTCGAAACAAAATAAAAAAATTCCTTCCAGTAGCACCTTAGAGACCAACTAAGTTTGTTATTGGTATGAGCTTTCGCGTGCATGCGCACTTCTTCAGATACAGATACAGAAGCAGTTTAAACCCACCAAGGGGAGGGTTTTCAAATGTGCAACCTGTAAAACCAGATCCACCTTGTGGGTGGCAGGATCTAGAATAAATCTAGATTGAAAGCAGCATGTTGAGGACAAACCTGAACATTTTTGCCCTTTATGATCACAACCAAAGAGCCAGACATAAACACAAGCTGTTTTCAGTAGAGGGCAGTAGACTCATTGGTAATGTCTTCACAACACTGAGTGGATTCCGAATAGCAAAACCATTCCTATGCAAAACAAAATACAAAATAAAAAATTCCTTCCAGTAGCACCTTAGAGACCAACTAAGTTTGTTCTTGGTATGAGCTTTCGTATACGAAAGCTCATACCAAGAACAAACTTAGTTGGTCTCTAAGGTGCTACTGGAAGGAATTTTTTATTTTGTTTTGACTATGGCAGACCAACACGCCTACCTACTTGTAACATTCCTATGCAGTCTTGGAATTTTTTTTTAAAGGAGATTTTGACTAAACACCAGGAATAATAATAATAATAATAATAATAATAATAATAATAATAATTTATTATTTGTACCCCGCCCATCTGACCGGGTCTCCCCAGCCACTCTGGGCGGCTTCCAACAAATATAAAAATACATTAAAATATCACAGATTAAAAACTTCCCTGAACAGGGCTGCCTTCAGGTGTTTTCTAAAGGTCACGTGGTTGTTTATTACTTTGACCTCTGATGGGAGGGCGTTCCACAGGGCGGGCGCCACCACCGAGAAGGCCCTCTGCCTGGTTCCCTGTAGCTTTGCTTCTCGCAGTGAGGGAACCGCCAGAAGGCCCTCGGCGCTGGATCTCAGGGTCCGGGCTGAACGGTGGGGGTGGAGACGCTCCTTCAGGTATACAGGACCGAGGCCGTTTAGGGCTTTAAAGGTCAGCACCAACACTTTGAATTGTGCTCGGAAACGTACTGGGAGCCAATGTAGCTCTCTCAGGACTGGTGTTATGTGGTCCCGGCGGCCACTCCCAGTCACCAGTCTAGCTGCCGCATTCTGGATTAATTGCAGTTTCCGGGTCACCTTCAAAGGTAGCCCCACGTAGAGCGCATTGCAGTAGTCCAAAGTAAGAAGGAAAGTAAGAACAAGTAAGAAAGTAAGAACAGGTAAGAAAATAAAAAAAAAGAGTAAGTGGTGATGGAATCTCTCTCCTTCCTTGGAATTTTTTAAGCAGAAGTTGGCCGGTTATCCGTCATGGAACTTGTAGTTGATATTCCTGCATAGCAGGGGGTTGGACTAGATGATCCCCCGGGGTTCTATCCAACTCTTCTATGAAATTGTCTGTGATTACAGTGGAAGTCTATACATCTCTAACTCAGAAGTAAGTCCTACTGAGTTCAGTGGGTCAGACTCACAAGTAAGTGAATACAGTGTTTCAGCCTTGGCTAAAAAACATGCCACAATTCAGGAAAGCTTCCAACAGGCAGAGGCAAGGAAACTACTTAGAGAAAAAGGAGACTTTTTCAGTGAGCATTTTCAAATATTTGGATTATTTCTACTTCCTTAAGTATTTTTTTATTTATTTACTTGATTTGGAGGGGGGAAGCTACCCCCCTGTCTCTCAGCTACGCCCATAGATTTGGGGATGGCGTGGGTATGAAGGAGGGGCAGAAAGCCTGTGGCAGCAATGCTCATCCTTGCACCAGCAGGATAATTTTATTCTGTGCCACACAGATGCACGCTGCTGTAGAGAGCTAAAAGGGAAAGAGAAATTAAAAGCGAGATGCAAAGAGGTGGATGGAATGTTCTTTCACATGTGGTGGACTTGTAAAAGGGTAAAGGAGTATTGGGAAATGATCTACAATGAATTGAAAAAAATGTTTAAAAGTACCTTTCCAAAAAAACCAGAGTCCTTTTTGTTGAGGATAATTTAGAATGAAATTCCCAGGTGTCAAAAAAAAAGGTTGTTTATGTATGCTACTACTACGGCCCATGTTTTGTTAGCCCAAAAATGGAAAACCAACTATAGAAGAATGGCAACTTAAGCTGACAGAATATGCGCAGCTTGCAGATTTAACATATAGAATTGGAGAACAAGAAGAACATACATTTAGAGAAGAGTGGAAAACGTTTATTGAATATATGGGGGGGGGAATTGTGTACACTTGAAAACATTGGCAGCATTAAGATAAATTCAAGAGTATAAATAAGGTTTGATGAATGTATTAATGGAAGATTGAATGGTTTAGTTTTTGTAAAATATGCAGGGATTTATGATATGCAAAACAAACCGTGGAAAGAGAAGAAGGGAAGTCATTGATATTTCAAGGATGCTAAAATGAGTATTTTAATTTGTATAACAGAATATATATACCGGTGTATGTGTGTGTGTGTGTGTATATATATATATATATATATACACACACACACATATATACATATGTATATGTATATATGTGTGTGTGTGTGTATATATATATATATATATATATATATATATATATATATATATATGTATGTATATGTATATGTATATGTATATGTATATGTATATGTATATGTATATGTATATGTATATATATTATTTTCCTGCATATAAGACTACTTTTTAACCCAGGAAAATCTTCTCAAAAGTCGGGGGTCGTCTTATACGCCGGGTCGTATTTCTTATACGGCGAGTATATCCCAAACTCTATATTTTAACTGGAAAAGTTGGGGGTCGTCTTATACGCCCAGTCGTCTTATATGCCGGAAAATACGGGGTATACACACACACACACACACACACACACACACACACACAGTGGTACCTCTGGTTAAGTACTTAATTCGTTCCGGAGGTCCGTTCTTAACCTGAAAATGTTCTTAACCTGAAGCACCACTTTAGCTAATGGGGCCTCCCGCTGTCGCCGCGCCACCATCG
Organism: Darevskia nairensis; assembly: GCA_034642065.1. Taxonomy (NCBI): domain Eukaryota; kingdom Metazoa; phylum Chordata; class Lepidosauria; order Squamata; family Lacertidae; genus Darevskia; species Darevskia nairensis. The sequence continues at coordinate 972,685 of JAWWNI010000290.1, forward strand.
CACGATTTCTGTTCTCATCCTGAAGCAAAGTTCTTAACCCGAGGTAATATTTCTGGGTTAGCAGAGTCTGTAACCTGAAGCGTCTGTAACCTGAAGCATCTGTAACCCAAGGTACCACTGTACAAGCTTTAGATGGGGGCTTTCCCTGGACATTTTGCCGATTTAGAAAAAAATCCACCTGGTCGCCGTTTTTATGAGTGATACCTGGACGTATGGCAGTTCAGTACATCTTGAATGGTAAAGGGCCTGAATCTCTGCTCAGGTATTAGCTTATTGGGTCAACACGAGCAATTCTTTCTCTTAGCTCTCTGTCTGTGAAATGGACGCAGTAGTGACCAACACGAAGGGGTTGATTTAGTATGAACATTCAGCCAGCTCCGCCACTAATGAAACGACGTTTGGTAAGGCTGCTATCGTCGGTCCACTTTCGTGGGAGTAAGCCCCACTGAATTCAATAGGACAAGCTTCTGTTAGAATTGGGCTGAAAATAAGTAAGAAGATGCTCTTTTAGTGATAGGGCTAGCTGTGCATTTGATTCCCCAGTCTTCCTGCTGCTCCATTTCCAGTCATTGTGGTAGCAGTGAAAATTGCAAGGCAGCAGAATATAACCGGAATATGCTTTTGTGTTGTGGTGGTGTGTTTGTTTAGCCTATTTTTGAATTGAATTCCATAGGCTAGGATCTTGAAGGCCCCCAGGGAGAAGGGGCGCACACAAGAGATTCTCTTTTTCAGATCCCTACTTTCCCATCGCCCCCATCCTGATGTGGATTCAGAAGGGAAGAGGATGGGTGGGTCACCCGCAGCAGTTCCTTCCTGCCATTGAGCCCAGGCAAAGAAAGGAAAGCTGGACTGACAAACATGTGTTCATATGTGGCTTGCTGTAATTATATATTTTTCCTAATTTTGTGCGCTGCTGCTGGCTACCCTGAGTTTTTCTTCTTTTTTTTAAAAAAAGAAAACGTTACAGTGTTGACTTTGAGAAAGCGAAAGAAATAAACAAACGCTGTAGTCTTCCTCACTGTAGACCCAGCCCCAGACAGAGGGTGGGCCATATGGGCCGCTTGGCCCGGGCCTCCGATTCCAAAGGGGGCCTCGGTCAGCATATTTACAATCGCTCACCTGAGGTGAATGTAAAAAATCGGGGGGAAACAGAAAACGCGAAGGGCGGGAGGGTGGTGCGTTTCAACCTGCTAATACCACCCTCTGGTTGTGTTGGAGAGGTGAGGGATTGTGAATACGCCCTCAGTAAGCAAGTAAGGTCTTAGTCAAGTCAAGTGTTTCTGATGGTGGGCCATGTTTTTCACGCTGTTAAACGTTGGTGAGTTTTTGTTTGAAATCTTGTTTGCCAAAAATTTAAACCACACGTAACTTAAAGATAAGTGTGTTGGCTTTCTTATCGCTATTTTGTTTTTTTTTTGAAAATGATGAAAAATTGATGAAGATGTGGCCATTTGTTTAAAATTTTGTTGACTAGGCCAGGAATATTACTTACACCTGAGGAGTACATATAGCTCAATGAGGATAAAATTTGGTGGAAACCATGTTTTTTTAAAGAAATAGTGGCTTACGAGCAATAGTGGCTTTCTCACAAGCATGCATCTTTTTTTAAGAGTAGAATAAGAAGATAATAAATAATAGTCAAAGTTGTCTACTTAAAAATAGATTTTTAAATACATTTTTAAAAATTACGTTATCGGAGATCCCCAGGGTTAAAAAAAGGGGGGGCACATTATCTACCTGGCCCAGGCCTCTGCACCCAGAGCCAGTGTGGTGTAGTGGTTAAGAGCGGTAGACTCGTAATCTGGGGAACCGGGTTCGCGTCTCCGCTCCTCCACATGCAGCTGCTGGGTGACCTTGGGCTAGTCACACTTCTCTGAAGTCTCTCGGCCCCACTCACCTCACAGAGTGTTTGTTGTGGGGAGAGGAGAATGTTAGCTGCTTTGAGAGTCCTTCGGGTAGTGATAAAGCCAGATATCAAATCCAAACTCTTCTTCTTCTGCCTGGCTCTGCAAGGGCCTTTGTAGACCTGGGTCCTTGAGGGTGGGAGGAATTGTCTAAATGTCCCCCATCTTTTCCACAGCTCGGTAGGATCTACAAGTGAAAGCAGAGGTCCAAAACAGCGTTGTCCAGGAGAGCAGGAAAAATATAATGCTCTATGCTGTTCCCTCGCCCTGCTGAGATTTAAAAAAAATAAGAAACAGCGAAATCTGACGTTGGGCAAACAAACTGGCAGCATCTTTTGTTTTCTCAGGAGGGCATTCTTGATAGCGAAGGTAGTCCGAACCCCCCTCCAGTCGTCTTGGCTTATCAACCAAGGGAGATGCATTCCAGAGGGCTGCTCCCTTTTTATGTCACAGCTGGCTGAATGCCTGCGATTGCAACTCCGCAGCTTGCAAAAGAACAGCCCCTCTGGCCGCTGCGGCAGCTGCTGGAATGAGAGAATTCCTTCTCCCCTGAGCAAGAACTCCCTGAGCCTCCATTCCTTTGGGACTAGGGTGAGAAAACAAACCATGTGAGTCTCTCTCCCCCTCTTCTTCCTGGGAGCCCAAAGATGACAGGCCAGGCTTGCCAAGCCCACCTAGCACGGGGACTTTGGAATGTCCTCCTCCTGGAAGCATGATTCTTCCGGCCACCAGCGTCCCCACATGTCACTGAAGGGCTTCAGCTCATGGGCCTGCGCTTCCATCGGCCAGATGTTTAGCCCCTCCAAGATGTTCAGCTGGCACCAGTCGTTCTCCATCAGCGCTCCGTGGAAGAAAGGTAAGCGGCTGGAACCGACGGGGAAGGTTTTTGTGGGCTCTTGGGAGACCGGGGAGAATTTGGGCTCGCAAGTTAGGACGGCGGCAGAAACGTAAGAGGCAGCGTTTGGGGCAGAGTGTACCTGGACTTGTGGAGACAATCTCCCCTTGGGTGGGTTTCATGGGATTCCAGCTGTTGGGCAAACGCCACCTGTTCTGAATGCTAAATCCCCGCAGGAATCCAGAACAACATAGAATTGCAAGCACTATTTTACGTGGCAGAGCTAAAATCCCCAATTTTGGAGATCTCTGGAACAAGGATATGGGTCAGTCACGTTTGCCCAGATCTGAACGTAAAAGCTCGCTACCCAACTCTGCTTAAGTGGTTTACCCAATAAAAGGTGTGGTCTGAAGCACGTTGGGTCTCATCTTTGGGATCCATGTGCCACCCGTTCTTTAGCTGATCCCCGATTTCTGATCGTGATCTCCCCTTTAAAAATGTTTCGCCTGGTTTTTCGAATGCTGAGGGAAGTGAAATTCCCGGATTGTTCCCTTTGTTGCTTTTCTAGTTGCCACAAATTACTCTGACTTTTCCACAGTCCAAGGCTGCCTGCTTGGGACATTTCAAACGTTTGTTCAGTGCTTATAACTTGGTCATAAAACCATGAATATGCATGACAGCAGATAACTGAGCTAGTGAGCCAGGGATCAAGTAATACTTCATAGTATATATAAGGAGAATATTATAGTTTTGAGGGAAATGTGAGATTCCCAATCGCTTTTCCTGATAGCAACAGTGCAGTGTGGGGTGGGGCAAAGGAGAATCAGTGGGGAGGAATCCCGCAATAAACTGGCATCAGTTGTTCAGTTTATTTTAGCTTCTTATAAGACAGCAGCTTTTTTTGCCTGTGAATGGTCTCAGGACCAGCATGTTTTCCCCCCTAGTTTACGGCCCAATTCTGAAATCACGTGGTGATAGTGGAGGGTCTGGGATGACATTGACTAGAAAAATTGCTACATTTCCAACTCAACTCAATGAACCTTTAAGAATTTAGCAGGGACCAGAGGCGGTGAATGGGCAACTTCGGCCTTCTCATCAGCCTGGGTCTGGGGCACAAATCATTTTTTCCAGATGGAAAAAAAACACTGAGTCCCAGAGCATTGCGGAGGCCCAGCGTAAATGTGTAGATCAGTGATGGCTAACCTTGACACTCCAGATGTTTTGGAACTACAACTCCCATCATCCCTAGCTAACAGGACCAGTGGTCAGGGATGATGGGAGTTGTAATCCCAAAACATCTGGAGTGTCAGGGTTAGCCATCACTGGTGTAGATACAACTTGGTCGGCCAGTTGGTGGTGCATGGATGTGTTGAGTCATCTATGCATGGGAAGACAAATTCTGGGCAGATAGTTTCCTGCATTGCTAAGGGTTGGACTACGTGACCCTTGTTGTCCTTCCCAAGTCCACAATGCTATGGTTCTGTGAAGGGTACCGCAACTATAGCTATGCATTTGGTAAATACTCCGGGGGCCATGGCCAGTCCAGAGAGGAAGAATCTGAACTGGAAGCAACTGTCTCTCACCCAGAACGAAACGGAAGCAGCAGCAACGCAAGCGCCAGATAACTATTTGAAAATAAAGTCTCCTTCGAGGCTGTGGAGGTGAACTAATCCCCAGTGTAGAAGGCTGTTGGCAAAAGTTAGCATTCTAAACTTCCTTCACGTAATAAGGGCATGCCAGACTGAAGCGATGATGTCCAACTCTGAGAAAGTTCTGGAGGTTGTTTTACACGGGCAGAAACCCAAATGTGGGGCTCTACTGAGACCATGAAGAAGGAGGCATGGGTTTCCCCTGTTGCCTCTGCCTCCTTCCTTCTCCTTTTCCTGACATCCCTCTGGATTGCATAAATCGTACCCCTCTATTTTTTGTTCAGACCACACCTGGAACCCATTGTATGAGATCCCTTGCAGTTCTTCAATTTTGACAGGGACCTGGCTTCCTTTTGCTGCGCAAAGTACCATCCATATTGACGGTGCTTTATAAATAAGTGGATAATATTTTCTATTCCAGTTTTGTCATCCAGATATAGCATATTTGCCTTCCATCACATCACATGAATGAAACACAGAGCCCCCAAGTGCCCCTATTTTCCAGGGACAGGTCCCATATTTACAGAAGCCCTCCGGGTTTCTGATTCGACCCCGGAATGTCCCGTTTTTGCTTAGGTCACAGTGATGGCTAACCTTGACACTCCAGATGTTTTGGAACTACAACTCCCATCATCCCTGATCACGGGTCCTGTTAGCTAGGGATGATGGGAGTTGTAGTTACAAAACATCTGGAGTGTCAAGGTTAGCCATCACTGCCTTAGGACGTCCCTATTTTCATCAGAGAAATGTTGGAGGGTATGGAGTTATGCAACCCCCCAAGCCAAGGAGATAAGGAACTGTACAGCCTTTAGAAGACATCTGAAAGCAGCCCTGTATAGGGAAGCTTTTTAATGTTTAATGTTTTGTTATGTTTTTATATATGTTGGAAGCCACCCAGAGTGGCTGGGCCAAACCAGTCAGATGGGTGGGGGACGTATAAATAATACATTGACGATGCTGATGCTGATGGGATAGAATGTCCCTATTTTCATCAGAGAAATGTTGGAGGGTATGGAAGCATCACTAACATTTCTGTTCTACTGTTGGGAGATCAAAGTGTGAAACATGGGGGATCACTTGCTCAGTGAGTCTACAACGGAGGACCGCTTCACACATGATATGCTTAAGCAAGGTGTATGCCTAAAAATGGGGCGCGGGTGGCATTGTGGGTTAAACCACAGAGCCTAGGGCTTGCTGATCAGAAGGTCGGCGGTTTGAATCCCCGCAACGGGGTGAGCTCCCGTTGCTCGGTCCCTGCTACTGCCAACCTAGCAGTTCAAAAGCACGTCACAGTGCATGTAGATAAATAGGTACCGCTCTGGCGGGAAGGTAAATGGCATTTCCGTGCGCTGCTCTGGTTCGCCAGAAGCGGCTTAGTCATGCTGACCACATGACCTGGAAGCCGTATGCCGGCTCCCTCGGCCAATAAAGCGAGATGAGCTCCGCAACCCCAGAGTCGTCTGCGACTGGACCTAATGGTCAGGGGTCCCTTTACCTTTATGCCTAAAATTACAATGTTTGTGCATGACAGTTGCTTGCTGCATGCAGCGCAGGATAAAGCCAGCTCTTCTGTTGGATAAAGTTGCCCGGCGGCCTATAGCGGACCCCTTAGAGCAGCGTTCTCAGGGGTGTCTGATTACTCAGTTCCCTTTCCCACCGCACGAGACAGAAGCCATCAGAGAAGTGGAAAATGTCCATTGTTTCAGAAAGGAAATGGCTATTTTCTTGGAGATGGCGGAAAAGGCAGATGTCATCATGTGTTTAAAATAAGACTTATGAGGTGAAAAGTTTGCATTGTGTGCTGAGGGAAAGACCACCTGTGGTGCCCTGGGAAGGAGAAGGCAGGGAACAAAGAACCCAGGAATTAACCCTAATCCTCAAATCCATATTTATAAATATACAGCCTGTTGTCTTTCTCCCAAGTCTTTATCTAATGTTATGAGGTTTTGGAGATGGATCCATTGTGGTCCAAAACAATTTCAAAGTAAATTAAAAACAGTCAATATTATCAATGAAAAAACAAGATTGCCTTCCTGTTTAATATCAGTCACGGAGCTCCCTGACTGAATTCTCCCCCCACCCCCAACAACACAGCCACGGAAAATGTTCTTTGGACCCACACTGCTCCTTGTAGCAGTTTTTCTTCTGTTGATTCTTATTCATGACACATGCAACACTGGTGCAGAGATTCAATCTAGATGTCTAAGTTAGAACTCCCTTCCCTAATGTGCTACCTTTCCACAGACAGGGAGTCTGAGATACAGGAGAATATTCAATACTTGTGATTTCTGTGATGCAATTCCAAGATAAGCGATGCAGAAATTCCATGCATAACCTGGTTGGCTATTAGCATGCGTCAAGATCATTACCCTTCTCTCTGAATATTTACAGTCAGTCTCTACATAATATGTAGGCAGAGAATCTTACAAATTGAACATTACAGGAGGTCAAGAAAGTCATGAATCTCCTTATAACTGGACTGTATTACATAGCTACGAGATGACCTTAAGGATGGAAATACTCTGCAGTGGCGTAGCATGTGGGGAGCCGGGGTGCGTGGCCCTGGGTGCAAAATTATGAGGGGGCACAACCAGACACCTTCCACAACAGGCTCCCTGCTGAGCTCCTGTCACCTTCCATAGCTGGGGGCTATACCCAGGTTGGGCCATCACCCTATGGGGCTGAGGTGGTGCCTCCGTCTTGGGTGTCTGCGTGCATCTTGCCCCTGGGCTGGTTGAGAGGGGTTGGTTCTCCCGGCCTGTGAGGCGACAAGGATGCAGCAGGTGGGGGCCAGGGGTGCTTGGTGGGAGCAGTGGCCAAGGCTGGGGAGGAGGCTGCTTCTACCTGCTACGACTGGCAGGCAATGTTAGGGCATGCAAGGGCAGCCCTAAGCTCTCCCACACTGATGCCCGCCATCATGCCACTCCCACACCCCGCTACCTACAAGGGTTCCAGCCTGGTTGAGGGGGAGGGGGCTGCCACCACCCACCAAGGAGGGAGGCAGGCAGGAACGTGCCCAAAGGAGGAAGCCCCCCCCCTGGGCACCTGCCTCAACCCCAGCTGCCCAGCCCATCAAGGGAGCGCAACATTTGGCCCAGGGGCGTAGCAAGGGGGGCGATGGGGGCGGGCCACCCCGGGTTCCACCCCAGAGGGAGGTGACACTTTTTAAAAAACTTTTTTTTAATTTAAATTATTTTTTTTTAACTTTATTGGAAAAAAGAGATGACACACACACACACACACACACACACACACACACAACCCCCACACCTCACAAAGTGGCACCATCAGAGGGGGGTGACACTTCTTTATTTATTTTTTATTTTTTTAAAAAAATTTTTTTTAACTTTATTGAAAAAAAAGAGATAATATACACACACACAAAAAAACCCCACACCTCGCAAAGTGGCACCATCATTTTGGGGGTGGGGGTGATTGGCTATGCCACTGGGTGCAGCTCTGCCAGTGCCGTGGCAAAATGGTGGGGGGGGTGATAAAAAAATTCCGCCCCGGGTACCACCTGGGCTGGCTATGCCTCTGTTTGCCCCGCCCCAGGCAACGGCAACCCACGGTATGCCACTGATACTTTATGGCTGTCCTCTCTCTCTCTTTTTAATTAGGCAAAAGGACCCCGCTAGCTGACAGCAGGGTGGTTCTGACCAATATGAAGATAATAAGCAATGATAAAAATCAAAGCGAAGGGCTAAGGCAAGACCCTCCAACCACCTCCGACTCTGCAACAGAACCCGGTCCTCCTGAATCAAGCGCCGTCCCAGAGCATCCTGCAAGCTCAGCCATCGTATGTGATGCGCCAGTGAAAGCCGATGGTCTTACTACGCTCCCTGGCCTTGACACACCGAAACATCAGGTGCTGAGATTAGCCAAGTTTGAATCGGAAGACTCCGGCGTGGAGTTGCCGAGTGGGGCCAACTCTCCCTCGACACCCAAGGGCTCCGAGAAAAGCTTTGTGCTCCACAGCAGAGATCCTTCTTGTGACTCTGGGGTGCTGAGCGCCTCTTCCTCTCCAGCAGCTGACCACGCAATCACGAGGGTGTGCAAAGGCGCTGTAGACGCTTGCCTGTGCATTTCAGATGGCAAACCGGCAGCGGGACACCGCGCAGGGCAGTCTCCTGCCGTTTGCTTGGAGGATGCCACTGATTGTCCAGAGGGGGGACATTCTGAACAGTCTTTTTTGGGTGGCAGCCAAGGAGAGCGCCTGGAAGAGAAAACCAGCGAATCCCTCCTCCCCGTTAAATCTACAGAAGAAGAGAAGAGACCTGGTGACGATTACGGAAAAGACAACTTTGAAGAGATGCTCCTGCAGGGGCACCCCCTGAGAAAGTACCCCACAAGTGACAGTTTGGATGAGTACATGGACGAATGCTGTAGGCTAAGTAAGGTAAGATTCCTCTTTGGATGAAATGCCCAGGTAAAGGTAAAGGTAAAGGGACCCCTGACCATTAGGTCCAGTCGTGTCCGACTCTGGGGTTGCGGCGCTCATCTCGCTTTATTGGCCGAGGGAGCTGGCGTACAGCTTCCGGGTCATGTGGCCAGCATGACTAAGCCGCTTCTGGCGAACCAGAGCAGTGCACGGAAACGCCGTTTACCTTCCCGCCGGAGCGGTTCCTATTTATCTACTTGCACTTTGACGTGCTTTCAAACTGCTAGGTAGGCAGGAGCAGGGACCAAGCAACGGGAGCTCACCCCGTCGCAGGGATTTGAACCGCCGACCCAGACTCTCCCTCAATTAGTTTGTTGTTGTTGTTTAGTCGTTTAGTCGTGTCCGACTCTTCGTGACCCCATGGACCAGAGCACGCCAGGCACTCCTGTCTTCCACTGCCTCCCGCAGTTTGGTCAGACTCATGTTGGTAGCTTCGAGAACACTGTCCAACCATCTCGTCCTCTGTCGTCCCCTTCTCCTAGTGCCCTCCATCTTTCCCAACATCAGGGTCTTTTCCAGAGAGTCTTCTCTTCTCATGAGGTGGCCAACGTACTGGAGCCTCAGCTTCAGGATCTGTCCTTCCAGTGAGCACTCAGGGCTAATTTCCTTAAGAATTGATAGGTTTGATCTTTTTGCAGTCCATGGGACTCTCAAGAGTCTCCTCCAGCACCATAATTCAAAAGCATCAATTCTTCGGCGATCAGCCTTTTTTATGGTCCAGCTCTCACTTCCGTACATTACTACTGGGAAAACCATAGCTTTAATTATACGGACCTTTGTCGGCAAGGTGATGTCTCTGCTTTTTAAGATGCTGTAAAGTCACCCTTTTGGCAAGTGAAATGCTCATTTCCTTGGGCGGTGTTATTTCACTTAACTGCACAATCCTAACCCGCTCTACTCAGAAGTAAGTCCGATTCAATTAAATGGGGTTTACTCCCAGTTGTGGTGTTAGAATTGCAGCTCCGGTGGTTTGATTGTTCTGAGTTTTCTGTTTTCTATTCCAGTTTCCACACACTGTGTTTGTTTCCTAAGAGAGAGGCTGTATGAGTGTGTTTTGTCTTGAGCTGTTTATGTGATTTCCAGCCAGCTGTTCCAGCCAGCTGAACTGGGGGCAACCCAGCCAGATGGGCAGGGAATAATAATTGTAGACGTTTCGTGGCTTACAGCATGAATCCCAGTTAACTATGACTAGTGGATTTGGTTGGTTTATTTAGCACAGAAGTTGGTTGTCCCAGGCTATTTTCCTGAAATACCGTCTATTGCATAGAATGGGTTTTGGAACATTGGGTGGTATTCAGGCAACATTTGCTCAGAGTAGACCAATTGAAATTCATGACCATAATAGTTTGTCTCGTGAATTTCAATGGGTCTGCTCTGAATAAAACTTAAGTTGGCCAGATTTGATATCCATGGACGTTTTGTTTCTATGGAAGTCAGTTTCAGCTGCTCAGGTATGACATGAATCTGGTTGGTTTCGCTAGCTCAGAAGTTGGCACTCTGGGCTGTTTGGTTCTGGGTGTGAAGTGGTTAATAAAAGTATAATACCAGAATGGTTTCGGGTTTAAAATATTGTTTCCAAATGGGAAGAAGGCTCAGATCCAGGGGTGTGGTGGTGGGACAATGATGAGTGGTCAGAGGGAGAGGACTTGGGAGAAGGAGGTGTTGGAAGCTGAAGAGATAACAGGGCTCAGTTGGGAGAGTCTGTGGCAAAGAGAAGTCCAGAATCAGAGACAGAGATGAATCAGGCTGTTGAAGAGTCAGGGGTGTCTCCCCTTCCTGCTGCAACAAATTCCCTTCCCAGCTGGTTTCCAAGAACCAGAAGAGGCATGAAAAGGGTGGAGGAGAGTTGGGCTTCATGCAGGTGCAGTCTCGGATTGCTTGGAAAAAGCCCTGGACAGGAAGGGACTCAGACAGCTGTGGGGAAGTGGGGACTTTCAGTCTCGGCAACTGATTCATGGGGATGAGCTGCTCATGGTGCTCATTAGGCCTGATGCTCAGCCCAGCCTGTGACAATCGCGTTCTTACTTATGAAGAGTTAACTCCAATTTTGAGTGGTCTTTGTGATTTCCTGCAGGCGTGCTCTGTGGCACAACCCATCCCGCTGTTTTTGAAACAGGTTTTATTTATAAAGGGGCCCTTGTTTTTCCGTTCGGGCACTTCCAGCTTCCCAGTTTGAATTCACAGCGCTGTGAAGCTTCAGTGCAACGCTCCAGCATCACTGCTGGCAAATTTCCAGTTCTAAACACGTTTCTTGATGTATTAAAAAAAAAATGACTCTAAGCTGCAAAGCTTCTATATACACACACACCCCCCCCTTTGCTTGCAGCCCCACTGGGCATCCTGCAAATCACAGTGCTGCAGAGACCACAGTGAACTCGCCTTTTTAATTTGCTCAGACACCTGCATTTGCATCCATACACATAAATTACCATATACACATTTGTGCTGTGGGCTTGTGCCCTGAGTCTTTAAAGTCCCCCGATTGTAGCCAGTGCTGGATTTAGGGCACTGATCCGAGGGGGCGCAAAATTGAGAAGACCTATTTGGGGGTGCCAAATTTTTGCCTTGCTCAGGGTGGCATATTACCACAGATTACCGAAGTCTGCCCCTGGTTGTAGCAGCACAGGCTAAAACATGCAAATTACAATCACCTACCATGGTTAAACCACAGAGCCTAGGGCTTGCCGATCAGAAGGTCGGCGGTTTGAATCCCTGCGACAGGGTGAGCTCCCGTTGCTCGGTCCCTGCTCCTGCCCACCTAGCAGTTTGAAAGCACGTGTGGTGTAGTGGTTAAGAGCGGTAGACTCGTAATCTGGGGAACCGGGTCGTGTCTCCGCTCCTCCACATGCAGCTGCTGGGTGACCTTGGGCTAGTCACACTTTTCTGAAGCCTCTCAGCCCCACTCACCTCACAGAGTGTTTGTTGTGGAGGAGGAAGGGAAAAAGGAGATTGTTAGCCGCTTTGAGACTCCTTCGGGTAGTGATAAAGTGGGATATCAAATCCAAACTACTCTTCTTCTTCTTCTTCACGTCAAAGTGCAAGTAGATAAATAGGTAACCGCTCCGGCGGGAAGGTAAATGGTGTTTCCGTGCGCTGTTCTTGTTTCTAGAAGTGGCTTAGTCATGCTGGCCACATGACCCGGAAGCTGTACGCCGGCTCCCTTGGCCAATAAAGCGAGATGAGCGCCGCAACCCCAGAGTCGTCCGCGACTGGACCTAACGGTCAGGGGTCCCTTTACCTTTACCTTTACCATGGTGCAATTTCAAAAAAAAATTCTTTTGAAAAGCCCTACACATTACCGTGCCTATTTTGAGTAACCGAAGCACAGTATCAAATTCAGAGAATGATGAGGAAATATGCTGGGCTTGCGTTGTCTCTTCACCCAAACCAGTCTCTTGCTGTTTCAAGTCTAGATATTATGTAGATACTGAACCTCTTCGCCTACATGGGCAACATCTTTTGCATGGACTTAACTGCATCAATGGGAGCAGTAAATTTCTGTTTCCATGGAGCATCTCCCAAGGGCTATATAATATTTTATAATAATAATTTATTATTTATACCCCGTCCATCTGGCTGGGTTCCCCCTAGTCTTAACCGAGCCACACAGTCAAGCTAGTTAGGGTTGAGAATTCCTTGCGGGTGCCAGTATAGGAGCAGTAGGTAGGTTGCAACGTTTTCTGGAAACATCATGTGTGTTTGAACCAAAAATTACCTAACATCTGTGGGGTGCTTTCTTCCTCACTGTAGGTGAACCAAGGAAATGCCAAGGCCCACGGCTCAGGCCTGGGTTATCTAGAACACATCTGCCAACTTATTGAAAAAATTGGGCAGCTACAGGAGCACAACCTAAGATTACAGAAGCAAGTCGGCAGCTTGCAGAAGGAGCAGAAAGCAAACCAGCTAACAGAGGTAAGAAGAAAGGATTTTGGGCACAGGACTCCTTTTCGCCAGGTTGTAGATACCGGTATGCCTCCCCTGATATGCCAGCTGAACCTCTGCTTCTCCCTTTGCCCACCCAGCCAGAGGGGTTAAACTCTCTGCTCAAAAGCAAACATGGCAGGGGAAAAAAGACAGGCCCCGCCACAGACAATAAATCAGAGATGGTACTAGCATTGGTACTAGTGTTTGGGTGTAGGTTTTTCCCTCAGTGGGAGAGTGTGGTGTAGTGGTTAAGAGCGGTAGACTCGTAATCTGGTGAACTGGGTTCGCGTCTCCGCTCCTCCACATGCAGCTGAGTGACCTTGGGCTAGTCATACTCCTCTGAAGTCTCTCAGCCTAACTCACCTCACAGGGTGTTTGTTGTGGGGAAGGAAGGGAAAGGAGAATGTTAGCCGCTTTGAGACTCCTTCAGGTAGAGATAAAGCAGGATATCAAATCCAAACTCTTCTTCTTCTTCTTCTACTCCGGGCCTGGGAGTGATGTAAACTTCTGTCGTCCAAAGGGTCTTTGCCTGAGTGAGTTCAGGATTTGATGTCAGTGTATGCCCACATCCCAGCCACGATTCAACCCCTTTTCGTCCTGTTCTGCCAGCAGAACAGCTCTATTACGCCTGGGATGGATCTCAAGATCCTATGGCATGGGGGCGGGGCTTCCATCCCTTTCTAAATGTCCATCAGCCAGCAAATATTTGCAGGCTTGCCTCCCAAGTCTATTTTTAATCTGAGCATCAAATCAGTTTGCTGCTTTCCCGTTTTGTAGTACAGTGGTACCTTGGGTTACATACGCTTCAGTTTACAGACTCTGCTAACCCAGAAATATTACCTCAGGTTAATAACTTTGCTTCAGGATGAGAACAGAAATCGTGTGGCGGTGGCGCAGGAGGCCCCATTAGCTGAAGTGGTACCTCAGGTTAAGAACAGTTTCATGTTAAGAATGGACCTCCAGAACGAATTAAGTTCTTAACCCAAGGTACCACTGTATTGGAAAGTTACCATAGAATCAAGTTGGAAGGCTCCTGCTGTCAGCAAGGGTCAACTCGCAGTTCACCGGCTCAGTCTACACAAAGCAAGATTATGTGTCTCTGTCAAGGTCGCAGATGAGGACAGTGTTGGAGCTGAGAAAAGAATGTAATCTCTCAGCTTCCTCTTGATTAGTCATATCATTATCTCCTTCCTTAGTTTTGTCTTTTTGATGTCCATGCAGCTGGTTTTGTGCTTGGATTGTCTCCTGCCATCTCCCTAATCATCTCTTCTGTATTCTTCTAATTCAGGCATGTCCAAAGTCCAGCCAGGGGGCCCAATCTGCCCCGCCGGTCGGTTTAATTTTCTGGGTTAAAATCCTAAAATTTTAATCCTAAAAAAAAGGTCAACAACTTTGGTTGGCCCTCACGCATGTTCACTTCATCAAATCTGGTCCTCTTTGAAAAAGGTTTTGGACACCCCTGTATCTACCGGTAATCCCTTCTTTTTCTCATCCTTCCGATGTCGTCTTCAGCTGCAAAATCCAGCAATTTTCACCTGTGCTCTCCACATGGGACCTGGCTTTAGGATCACAGCTATTCTCACAAGTTTTCAGATGGCATGATGTGGTGCATAGCCTATAGTGATTTTGTTCTGCAGAGAGTATAGAGCTATGTTGATTAATTTGAGCGGCATTGCCAAAGTCCACAACTACCTGGTTTAGAATATGATTTTGTGTCCAGCTCATAATGCATGCATGCATTATGAATCATACAGAAGTTATTTTCCACTTAGAAAAATGTAAAACAGAATTCCGCAAAATGAACAGAACGTGCTCTCAGCTGAAGTACTTTTTGCGCAATATACTAATCGCAGCTCAGACTGAGTTAAGCAAACATCTTTAAACACTGATTTAAATGCCCCTGCAAGCTATGGGGCAAGCCCAGGGAATCTCTGGAGCCAAAGGTGGGGAGGGCAGAGGTACAAAAGAGTTGCGTAGTTCTTGAACTTCTCTGACCAAGTGCATGACCTGAATCCTATATAATAAAGTTGAAGTGTCTCTGCGTCCAACTTTCCGTGTGTCAGTGGAAATTTTCCACTGAGCATGTCCTATAGGGACGCAGGGATTGGACGACGCAGAGACTTCGGGCCTTGGATTGGCCGGGAGCGGACGAGGGCAGGGCTGTGCCTTTCCGGGGCGAGGGAGATAGGAAAAGGGAAGAGTGACAACATGCACGAACACTCAGAGGTAAATAGTGATGGGTTCTGGGTAGGGAAAGGGCTATAAGGGAGGATAGAGGTAGGAAAAGGGTAGAGGGGACAGAGGTAGAAAAGGAGTAGAGGGACCTCAGAGGTAGGAAAGGGGTAGAGGTGCCACAGAGGTAGGAAAGGGGTACATGGGCCACAGAGGTTGGAAAGGAGTAGAGGTACCTCAGAGGTAGGAAAGGGGTAGAGGTGCCACAGAGGTAGGAAAGGGGTAGAGGGGACAGAGGTAGAAAAGGAGTAGAGGGACCTCAGAGGTAGGAAAGGGGTAGAGGTGCCACAGAGGTAGGAAAGGGGTAGAGGGGGCCACAGAGGTAGGAAAGGGGTAGAGGGACCTCAGCCTGCTTTTACAAATGTTTCACCACATATCTTCTAGCGCCCGTTAATTTAACGGGCTGAACGTTCACTAGTGATCTATATTGTAAAGGTAAAAAGGTACCTTTTACCTCTATATTGTACACAAGCTGCAAACCTACCTAATTCTCACCCAAACCAGTAACTGAATACAACAGAGCTTTGACATGATCACTTCTCTCTGTTTTATGATGCAGTTCTTTGACCCAAACATGTGCAGAAAAATGCACCTATTGATTAAAATAGCGTATGCATTAGATGATGAGATATTGCATGAAAAAAATTGCATGTATTAGGAGAAATGGGCACATGAAAACGCATGCAGATAAAAATTTGCAAATTAATGCACAACTGATGGGCAAACTGAACATAAGGATGGAAACAGGAGAGAAACTGAAATGGACAGATTTTGCCTTTTATCTCATGGCTGTACACACTAGCCTCTTGTTTCTTGAGCTTAGGCCTAAAAGACAGGATCTTTCTTCCAAAAGTCAAGGCCATACTTGTTAGTTCCAGATATCTTATTGTCAGGCTTTTTTTCCAGCCAACAACTCAGGTGGGTGCTATTGCCATTCTAAGAGAACAAGGGAGAAGTTCATGGTGAGCTCTGGCACCTATTTTTCTCGAAAAATAGCACTGCTTATTGTTATAAGTATGGCTCCCTTAAAGGTAAAGGGACTCCTTAATGGGGTCACGAAGAGTCGGACACAACTAAACAACAACAAAGGGACCCCTGACCATTAGGTCCAGTCGCGGACGACTCTGGGGTTACAGGCGCTCATCTCGCTTTACTGGCCGAGGGAGCCGGCGTACAGCTTCCGGGTCATGTGGCCAGCATGACTAAGCAGCTTCTGGCGAACCAGAGCAGCGCACGGAAACGCCGTTTACCTTCCCGCTGCAGCAGTACCTATTGATCTACTTGCACTTTGACGTGCTTTCGAACTGCTAGGTGGGCAGGAGCTGGGACTGAACAACAGGAGCTCATCCCGTCACGGGGATTCGAACCGCCGACCTTCTGATCGGCAAGCCCTAGGCTCTGTGGTTTAACCTACAGCGCCTGCAATTCTTGGTTGTAAGCGCGAGGTTTGGCCAGGAGAAGGTTAATGAAAGAAGCAGGGCATCTGGAGATTATCTTGATGGCTCTGGCTGAGTGGCCAAGGACTTTGCTTTGAGATGCCTCTCAGTGGAAGGGCTCTCCTGGAATGTGAGAGCCATTTGAGAATCAGCTTCACCTCTCTCTGTTGTCATCAAGGTATCTCTCTTTGTGTGCGAGATAAGAGAGGCAAAAGCGAAGACCAACAGGCATGTATTAGCCGTAAATAAATAAAAATAAAATCTACGCACTAATTTGTAAATACGATACAGAGTCAGAACAAGTTAAGGAATGCAATACATGGTGAAATGGGCTCAGGATAATGTCCCAGTGGATATCTGGGGGATTTTTTTTTTGTAAAAGCACATACAGATTTTGTTTAAACATGGTAACAAGAGAAAACTGTTTTAAAACAATGAGCAAATAGTGTATTGCCCCAGTAAAGATACACACTGTTGTAGAAAAATCTGCTCTTATTCCCTTATGGGGTACACAAGAGCCTTTTGAGGTTCTCCATCGGGAGGAGTAAATTACAGAGGCCAACCAGAGAAAAATTGAGAAGCAATTTTTTTTATTATATCTGTTGCAACAGGGCCCACTCCCCAAAATGGAGGAGGAACCCCCAACAATGGTGTGCAAGCTCCTATATAGACTTTGAAATTCCCCCCTTGGAGTCCAGCCCACCCCCAGATACATCATCCTACATCACAGATACATCAGAACTACATCACAACTTGGGAGGGTCAGAGGAGGTAACTTGAGAATTTTCCACACCTGGTCATCCCTCCTTGACCCCTCCCAGACACACATTTCTGGAAAACAAAAGGTTTCCTGATTTCCTGTGCTGGCAGGGCAGGGCAAATGCAGGGCTAACGACTGTCCTTTTAAAGGTAGATAGCCGTGTTGGTCTGTCATAGTCAAAACAAAATAAAATAAAAAAATTCCTTCCAGTAGTACCTTACAGACCAACTAAGTTTGTTCTAGGTATGAGCTTTCGTGTGCATGCACACTTCTTCAGATACACTGAAACAGAAGTCACCAGACCCTTATATATAGTGAGAAGGTGGGGAAGGGTATTACTCAGAGGGGTGGTGGGAATGGGTGAAAGGTTGATAGCTGTGGTAAACCTGTTGACGACTGTTAACGGCTGCAATTAGTCTTACAGGAAAAAGCAAGGGGTGAGAAGGTTAAAAAAGCTTTGTCATGTATAATGAGATAAGAATCCAATGTCTTTGTTCAGACCAGGTCTTTCCATGGTTTTAAGCTTGGTAATGAGTTGCAATTCAGCAACTTCTCTTTCCAGTCTATTTCTGAAATTCCTTTGCAATAAGACAGCTACTTTGAGATCTTGTATAGAGTGTCCTGGGAGATTGAAGTGCTCTCCTACTGGTTTCTCTGTCCTTTGTGAGGGAAATGGGCCATCTGGTACCTGACCACCTAGGAGTCAAAATGGTGTGAGGCCTGTCTTTCTGTGCTGTTTTCAGACATGTGGCCTTGTTTGCTTGGTACATTAATAACAATTATTATAGATATAAAACCTTAAAATTCTTACAACACACGCAATCAATAAAAACTGGGCACTTGTTGGAAGTGTCGGAAAGAGAGCGGGGACTTTTTCCCACACGCGATGGGAATGTCATATGCTAAAGAAATATTGAGGGGAAATAAAAAGTCAACCAAAAAAGTATTTTAAGTTATGTGGAAGGTTCAGTGAAGTAAAGGATTGGTTTCTTATATGCTGGCAGCAACTAGAATTCTGTATTCCATCAGTATCCAGACATTACATACAAAGAAAGTTATTAATTTTAAATGTGATAGTAATCAGAGTAACTTATATAGGAATAACCCTCGGTTTATTGTCATCTTACTTTCCGTTTGTTGAGCTTCTTGTTAAACCAGACATATAATGTTCTGTATTGTAAGTGGTAATATAACATATGCATAATGGTGCATATGAAAATATTGAAGGGGTTTTACCTCTCTGAAATGCTTATTATGCATAACTCCACAAAGAAACTGGTATCTGGAGCAGAATTTAGATACTTAGGAATGTCAAAATTGTATTTTATGTTTGTAGAATTGAACATAACAACTGAAAAACCGCAAGTAGGGTCTCCAAAAGGGTCTTGGTGTTCTGGGGTGAAGCTTCACTATATTCCTAGATTATGATAGGCACGCTTATTTTGGCCAAACAGTTCCCAGGGAAGAAGTTGGCCATCTCTCTCATGGAATTCCAGCAATTTGTTTGTGATATCTTGTGGCGCCAAGTTGCATACTCTTGACTAGCTGCAAATTAAACTCAGGCATATCTCCTCTTTCACCTGGCGTAGGAGTGTTTTCTACAGCATTGCTCCTGCGGAGCTGCCAGGATTTTGTTGAGCTCATACCAAGAAGGGAAGAATTTTTTTCCTGGGAAGAGCAGACCGCACAGCCTATTGGTGCAGAATGGAAACATGTCTGACCTCTCAATCATCCCAGAAGTAGGAGGAGGAAGCAGTGGCAAAACAAGCAAAGGTAGGTTTCTGTCTTCTGGCCCACTGACCTTAATGTATAATGCACTTGTTATGGAATAGGTCTTAATCGGCGGCCACAGTCGCTCAGAGGGTGAATGCAATAGGACATTTCTGAGTAGACATGGGCAACATTAAACAAAGCACATGCTTTGCACCAGATCTGCTCCCAGATAATTCCAGCCATCACTTTAACAGGGGCAGTAACAGACCCTTCAAGTGTCCCTATTTTCCGGGGACAGTCCCAGATTTACAGAAGCTGTCTCAGTTTCTGATTTGACCCCAGAATGTCTCGCTTTTCCTTAGGACGTCCCTATTTTCATCGGAGAAATGTTGGAGGGTATGGTAGGATGTCTATTTTCATCGGAGAAATGTTGGAGGGTATGGAGTTCTGCAACCCCCGAGCCAAGGAGAGAAGTAACTTTAGAAGTCATCTGAAGGCAACCCTGTATAGGGAAGGATTTAAAAAAAAATGATTACTGTTTTATTATATTTTATATATGTTGGAAGCTGCCCAGAGTGGTTGGAGTAACCCAGTCAGGTGGGCAGGGTATAAATGATAACTATTATTATTATATTATTCATGTCCCTGTTTTCATCAGAGAAATGTTGGAGGGGAGGCAGTATCTTTGGAATGGATCTCTGAGTAACCAACACATCATGGCATTCTCTAGCTTAGTCTTTGCATATGCTGTGTATCACCTTCAGGGTCTGCCCTGCCATTAGACAGAATGAAGTGGCAGGAAGGTGTTAACAGCACAGAGCTGAATGTGCCAGGCGTCCTGTTTTGGGACTACAATTCCCATCATCCCTGACCACTGGTCTTGTTAGCTAGGGATGATGGGAGTTGTAGTCCCAAAGCAGCTGGAGGGCCAAGTTTGGCCATCACTGCCCTAAACTATCCTGCTGCTCTCAGTTGCAGTGGAGAGTGCTTTCTAAGATTCAGTACTTCAAGTCTGGCTGGCATTTGCGCATGGAATGGAAAGCTGGGGGGCACATCATCTTATCCTTTGCCTCAGGCGGCGAGATGTCTTGGACGTACGCTAGGCGCTCGCTTTTCTAACTCTGAACGGTTCTAACGGCTGGTAAAAAGCAAGACGACATAAGCTACCTGTTTACATCGATCAATCTTCTGACTGCAGGGAGAGATGTTCGCCTGGATCCGGAAAATAACCAGCTGATTATGGAGTTACAGCTGTCGAATGGAAAGAAAAGTGGAGAGTATGAGTGCAGGGATGGATATTGTGCGACAGACGGCCAAGCTTATCTCCTAAAGGAGTCAGCCATGAAAAGGGTGAGCGATATATGTCTGTGTGGCGTAGGTTTTTGTGGACTGGATCCCCCCCCCCTTTGTTGGATGCACTTTTACAGTGGAAGCTGGTCCAGCAGCAGCTGCTATTGCACATTCCTACACATCTTCTCTCAGATGCGGGTGGTGCTGTGGGTTAAACCACAGAGCCTAGGGTTTGCTGATCAGAAGGTTGGCGGTTCGAATCCCCGCGATGGGGTGAGCTTCCGTTGCTCGGTCCCTGCTCCTGCCAACCTAGCAGTTCGAAAGCACGTCAAAGTGCAAGTAGATAAATAGGTACCGCTCCGGCGGGAAGGTAAACAGTGTTTCCATGCACTGCTCTGGTTTGCCAGAAGCGGCTTAGTCATGCTGGCCACATGACCCGGAAGCTGTCTGCAGACAAATGCCGGCTCCCTCGGCTAGTAAAGCGAGATGAGTGCTGCAACCCCAGTCTCGTCTGTGACTGGACCTAATGGTCAGGGGTCCCTTTACCTTTACCCATCTTCTCATGCTGTCTGCAGAGGAACAGCTCTCATAATAATACTGGATGATATCAAGATCACTTTGGATTGTATCCTAACAGGGCAATGCAAAACCCTCTGTGCTGGGTGGGGTGGGGGTTTAGATTGCACCCTCCACCTGCTTCCCTTAAACAGCTTTGCACTGTTCATATGATTATGCACGGTGACTGGAAGGCTTTAGAGCTGATTCTAAGGCGTTCTCCCAATATTAATTCTGCGCTCTCTTCTTTTTATTTCCAGGGCTTTGATATTAGCAGAAATGTCTCAGTAAGTAATCCCTTTGGGAAAGCAATTCATACCAAATTTCCCCTTGGATGCTGCTGCTACCATCCATTGTTTCCATAAGACACACCTAGTTTTTAGAGGAGGAAAGGGGGAAAGCCCTGTTTTTTTGAGGATCAGCTCAAAGTAGTGCAGCTTCTTTTGCAAAGGGAAAAGCCCTGGTTTTTTTGAGGATCAGCTCAAAGTGGTGCAGCTTCTTTTGCAAAGGGGGAAAAGCCTCCTTTGGGGGGGATCAGTTCACAGTTGTGCAGCTTCTTTGGCAAAGAGGGAAAGCCCCATTTTTATGGGGTTCAACTCACAGTTCTGCAGCTTCAAGTTCTGCAGCTTCTTTAGGAAAGGAAAGGGAGCCGTTTCTACAGTTTCCAGACAGATAATCTAATCAGCCAGTCACATGTCGCTAGGGAAACGAAGAGCCTCCAGAACATTCAACAATGGAGGCCTGGGCAAGGGGGCGGGGTGGAAAGGGAGCCTTATCTCTCTCCCTGATCGCTTGCTGCTCAGCGGCTTCCTTTCAACACCTGCTTCTCTCTTTGTAAAAAGAAAAGCACGATCTGCTTTTGCCCCTGGGCAATTCGGCTCCAGGAACCACGCATTCGCTCCATAAGACGCACATACGTTTCCCCTTACTTTTTAGGAGGGAAAAAGTGCGTCTTATGGAGCGAAAAATACGGCATATCCTACATCTCAAAGTAACTGACCGTAAAGAGGCTACTTTGAACCTTTTTGAGAAAAAGAGATTTCACCTTTCAAGCATGCGCCTTGTGTTTACCAGTTGCGTGGGGACCATGTGCGAGCTTAGGGACCGTTTCCATGTCCACTCGCCTTGTGCTAAAATGGCTTCGCATATTCCGCAGGGTGACAATCCGGCCTGGGGAAGAATGAGAGACCTCCTGAGAAAGAGTAGGGGAAGGAACCAGAGCAGGCTGGGCTTGTCATCAGCTGCCTTGAAAAGGTCATGCCCTCAGCTCTATAGGTAAGCTTCCTAGGGTTGTGGCTACACTTGGGTGTTAACGGGTCGCTGTCTCCATGTGCAGTTTGCGAACTTTCATCCACACTCTCACGAACGCCCTTAGTTTAAGGCCTCAAGTTATCTGTCTCGCCGTTTCCTGAGCTTGAGAAAGTGTGGCTGCCACTAGGATAAGGGAGGATGTTGAATGCTGTGGAAAAGATAAAAAAGAGAGATGCAGAGCAGATTCACATCCACAGTAAACTCCGGTGTGGATCTGAACATTCATTTGAGGGTGCAAGAGTGATGGGGCCAGCAAAGATTCTGGGAGGCCGGCCCTATTCCCGGCTGCATGCTATTTACTGCACATTGTAGAACTACTGTGGTTTAGTAACTGGATTCCTAAACTTGGACCGATTCAGGAGAGTTGGCTTCAAAGTCCTGCTGCATATGATGGAGCGAGCTTCTTCTCTCCTGCTCTGGAGGGTAGGACTCGAACCAATGGCTTCAAGTTCCAAGAAAGGAGATTCCAACTAAACATCAGGGCCTTCTCGGTAGTGGCACCTGCCCTGTGGAATGCCCTCCCACCAGATGTCAAAGAGAACAACTACCAGACTTTTAGAAGACATCTAAAGGCAGCCCTGTGTAGGGAACCTTCTAATGTTTAATACATTATTGTATTTTAATATTCTGTTGGAAGCTGCCCAGAGTAGCTGGGGAAGCCCAGCCAGATGGGCAGGGTATAAATAATTATCAAATCAAATCTTTATTACGGCCCAGAGACCCAGCAATTCATTACAAAACAATACACAATTTCGACAGCCCGTCTTCAGGTTACACAAGCATTTTGTTCAGGCTTAGGAATAGGGATCATTGGTTCTTGCAACCACCGATAGAAACTTCGCCACTGCTAATGTTCTGTCATTTGTCCGGTCTTCCAGTAGGAACCTGACATAGTAAGCCTCTGATTTTCCTGGGAAAGGTACTAGCAAGGGTAATATCAGTTCTGCCCTGGCTTGCTTGAATTTCACACACTGCAGCAAAATATGTTTTATAGAGTCAATGTCTTGGACACATGAGCATAGTCTGTCCTGGTATGGAACTCCTCTCAATCTGCCATCCAACACGCAGAAGGAAAATAAATAATTATAATTATTATTATTATTATTAGGAAGAACTTTCTGACAGTAAGAGCTGTTCGACAGTGGAATGGTCTCACTGGGAGGTTGTGGACTCTCCTTTGGATGTTTTTAAGCAGAGGTTGGAGGGCCATCCGTCATGGATTAGTTGAGATTTCTGCATTGCAGGGGGTTGGATGAGATGGCCCTTGGGGGCCCTTCCAACCCTACAACTCTATGGTTCTATGAAATCACAGAGCCTGGACAAGCTGCTAGTTCCGCATTTGGTAAAAAGGTAAAGGGATCCCTGACCGCTAGGTCCAGTCGCGGACGACTCTGGGGGTGCGGCGCTCATCTCGCTTTACTGGCCGAGGGAGCCGGTGTACAGCTTCCGGGTCATGTGGTCAACATGACTAAGCCGCTTCTGGCGAACCAAAACAGCGCACGGAAATGCCGTTTACCTTCCCGCCGAAGCGGTACCTATTTATCTACTTGCACTTTGCCGTGCTTTCGAACTGCTAGGTTGGCAGGAGCAGGGACCGAGCAACAGGAGCTCACCCCGTCGCGGGGATTCGAACCGCCGACCTTCTGATCAGCAAGCCCTAGGCTCTGTGGTTTAACCCACAGCGCCACCCGCGTCCCTCCGCATTGGGTAGCTCACCAATAAAAGATGAGGGTTATTAAGCATTCTTCCTGAACTTGAAGGTCAGGTTTGGAGCCCTCCTTGCCATTGTCATCAGGCTGGCTGAAATGAGAGGCCCCTGAACTCTTCTCCGGAGGAATTGCGTTTGGCTGCTTCACTGCAGGGTTTCAAATGGGCCTTAAATGTTACCTCTTTCAGGCTGACTTCCTTAATGTGTTATAGACTACGTGCCTGTGAGCTATTTCTTCCCTCACTCCAGTACTGAAATCCTGTGGTTTCACTTAAGTTTACAATGCATAAGTGTTTTCATCCGATATAATAAAGTCCCTGTGTCTCTGCGTCCAGTCCGTGTGTCAGTGGAATTGCGCTACTGCGCATGTGCCTCACGGACACAGGGATTGGAGCGGGCGGAGAGGGGGGCGTGTCCGAGAGGCAGCGTCGGCGCACGCGCGTCGTCAGTTGGGTCAGTGCCGCCTTACACAGAGCTGGGGAGGATGAGCTGAGCGCCTGCCAACATGGCTGAGGGGACAGAGGAGCGGCGGCCGTGAGGCGACGCGCGGGAAGGGGCGGTTGGGCGGGCGGCCGGGGGTGGCCGGCACGGCTGCTGCGGCGGCTGCTGCTCCGAGACGCTCCAACGGCAAAGGCGGCTGGGGCCGAGGCTATGGCGGCGCAGGGCAGACTAACCTTCTAGCGCCCGTTATTTTAACGGGCATCATATCTACTAGTAGACTCATAGAACTAGAAGGCTCATCTAGTCCAATCACTGCAATGCAATAACATGCAGCTGTCCCATATGAGGACTGAACCTGCTGCCTTGCCATTATCAGCGCCACGCTCTAACCAGCTGAGCTATCCATGCACTGATTTCTTCTAATAAATTACATTGATTTGCTGTTATCTATCTTGACAGGCTTTCTGCTCTTGTTTGAGGTGTCTATTAAGCTATGTATCTCCTCCATTTTGCAAAGGCGCAGCCCTGGTGTCCTAGGAGGACTTTAAATATGTAAAATATGAACCATAACATTGGCAACAAGGAGGTTGACAATACTTTTGCCTGTAGCATACATCTGAGTTTATGCTGGTCCATATAGGCCAGGAGCTGCAACCACCCAAATTTTCCAAGTTCTTGTTTGTTTTTCGTTTTCTTGGGGTTTTTTGGCCACGGACGGAGGAAACGGATTATCTTGTTTGCGTACGCAGATGTGTTATGCAATGCTGCGAACCCCCCATGTCTCTTTAACTGGGGATTCTGCCAGAGCCCAGGGTCTTTCCTGAAATGACTGTCGGTGTCTTTTGATTTCCAGTGGGATGAGCAGCTGTTTAATCATTCCGCCTGGGATTCTCCTGTCGTGTGCACTTGAATATCAAATGCACCTGGTATTTACACTCAGGACTCCAGTTGCAGCTGTGTAGTCCTTTATTAGCCCCCACCCCACCCCCAGAGCGGCTTCACAGCTGGAACAGAAAACTGGGTTGGGACAGACAGGCGTCCTGCTATTGTTTGAGCAGCTGAAACAAATACAGAGGCGGAAGAGATCAAAATGGGTGCTGTGAGCCAAAACAGCTGGGGATCAAACGAACAGATGTGGACATTTCTTGAAATATGGACTGGAAGCCCAGCTTACCTTCCTTTTGAGAAATGGCAGCTCCCAATTCCATTCATAAACAGCAGTTTCACCTTCTACACCCCAAACTGCTCTCACTTGTGTACTACATGCAATAGAAAATATTGTTGATCTTCAGCAAAAGGAGAGCAGAGGGCCTAAACATCTGCTGCTATCCATTATCCCTTCACTTCAGTGGAAGAACAATATTATACGTTCAGCATAACCGAGTGGCAAAAATCCTTAGCTCTCCCACGCTACGATTGTAATTTTAATATCATTTGTTTGCTTTAATAATAATAATAATAATAATGATAATTTATTATTTATACCCCGCCCATCTGACTGAGTTTCCCCAGCCACTCTGGGCGGCTCCCAATCGAATATTAAAAACACAACATTAAAAACTTCCCCAGCCTTCAGATGTCTTTTAAAAGTAAGATAGTTGCTTATTTCCTTGACATCTGATGGGAGGGTGTTCCACAGGGCGGGCGCCACTACCAAGAAGGCCCTCTGCCTGGTTCCCTGTAACCTCACTTCCTGCAGTGAGGGAACCGCTAGAAGGCCCTTGGCGCTGGATCTCATCATGTTATATAAGCTTCATGTTGTTTGCTGCTATAAGAACTTAGTTACAAAACAGTCTTAAAACTAAAATAATATTAGACTGCAGGGTTGGAGTTGTACATTTAAATAGCGTGCCTTAACTCCCTCCTAGCTCCGATAAAAAAACCCTAGAAATCCCATGATCTGCTGTAGAAAATATTTATTCTTTTTACATACCTCTTGACATACTCAGAGGGACGTGGGTGGCGCTGTGGTCTAAACCACTGAGCCTAGGGCTTGCCGATCAGGTCAGTGGTTCGAATCCCCACAATCGGGTGAGCTCCTGTTGTTCAGTCCCAGCTCCTGCCAACCTAGCAGTTCGAAAGCACGTCAAAGTGCAAGTAGATAAATAGGTACCGCTCCGGCAGGAAGGTAAACGGCGTTTCGGTGCACTGCTCTGGTTCACCAGAAGCGGCTTAGTCATGCTGGCCACATGACCCGGAAGCTGTTTGCAGACAAACGCTGGCTCCCTCGG
The DNA here is from genome assembly GCA_034642065.1 of Darevskia nairensis. Classification (NCBI taxonomy): domain Eukaryota; kingdom Metazoa; phylum Chordata; class Lepidosauria; order Squamata; family Lacertidae; genus Darevskia; species Darevskia nairensis. The sequence continues at coordinate 999,115 of JAWWNI010000290.1, forward strand.
CCTATAGAGAGAGATGAGCGCTGCAACCCCAGAGTTGTCCGCGACTGGACCTAACGGCCAGGGGTACCTTTACCTGACATACTCAGGGAGCATCGTTTTCATGTCAAGAAGCCCTTTGCCTTCTCCAAGTGTTTTACTTGTAAAATGGGGTGGGGGTGGGAGATTGGCAAGGAGAGTTGGCCAGCAGCAAAGGTGGGGTGAACCACATTTAGACCCACATTTGAATTTGAAGGCATCTTGGCCCCAGCTCCTACCCTGCACTGGTTCATGGTCACTGAAGAGCGACAGTGCTTCCTTGCAGCAGGATGGATGTAATGTTCATGTTTATCTGTTTCTCCCATGCCTGTTTGCTTGTTTCTCAACGCAGCGAGGGATTGGGCAGTAGGTTGTTTTTGAAAGCTTACACAAATGTTTTGAGAGCAGCCGTTTTGGGATTTTAGTTTGGAGTGTGGGTGGAAAATATCTGGTGCCAGGTGTGTCTGTTTTATCATCCAACAACATGCGGAAAATTACAGCCGTTATTCCCAGTGCTTTGTATTAACGGTAACTTTTACCTGTCTGTTCAGGCCAGATTCTGCGTGTTTGGATTTGAGGAAAACAGAGAGGAACTCGATGATTGCCTTGGGACAAAGTTCAAGGAATGAAAGCCTTTGGCCTTTCTGACTGGATGTAGGTAAGACAGCCAGAAAGTGGCTGAGCAGAATTCCCCCCACCATGACACAGTGATGGTATATAACCAACTCTTTCTGGCCATTTTCAACGTCCAAAAGGAAGGACGGGAGCTAGCGTTCAAATGCAAGACCTGATCTTTCAGGGACTCCTTGTTCGGATGCACGGAACAAGGTGTTGGAGAAGTTATGGAAACCAATCCAAATGATCGGGTGAAGGAGGGAGAGAGCAGTGAGGAAAAAGGAAGGAAGCAATTGCTTCTCAAAAGGTTATTACCTCTGCCGCAGGCCCCCAAAAGTTATTTTGTAGTTATTTGTCAGATTATAAGTAGTGTGGTTGGTTATGCAGGCATAGCATTGTCTTCTGCGATTTGGTAAAAATGCTGGAGGTAAGAACACTTGATTGTACCGACCAATTACACTTACTTTTGCTTATTGCTTCTCTGTTTCAGAAAGAAGTGTGTTTGAGCTCCGAAGGTTGCGATGCTGAGACTTGTCAGAAATTGCTTGGTTTATAACCCTCCAGAATGACAGGGTAAACGGATTCTTTCTGAGAAGCAAGTTGGTTCCTGTGTAATTTAAACTTACGTATCCAGATATAGTTGGCCGCAGTAACTGTATTAAGTTACTTTCTGGGGAATTAAGTTACTTTCTGAGGGATAGCCTGCATTAGACTGTTGTACCAAAATCAAACGAAGAAAACAAACGTACTACGCACTGTGGAATAGAGCCAATTTCATCCTATATATGTACTCTTAATACCTGGACTTGGTATATCATTTGTTCTAAGCAATGCAGCCAATGGCTGCCAGTTCTCTGGCGTCAACGTCTTCAGACTCGTTCGTTTTTTAGGAGAAAGGAAAGTGGGTTCCATCTTAGTTGTACCTTCGCATTGGCCAGATCATGCAGCAACAGCGTAAGAGTAGTTTAAAAGTAATGGTGGGAAAAGGAATTTTGGAAGGAAGCAGGACCCGGTTTATTCCTTTAAGCAAAACTGTGCTCGGGTTTTTTTGGTTGTGATTAAGAGGGAGGGAAAGTGGCAAGAGAATGTTGTGAAACGGTGGGCATTGTTACAGGAGAAAATGAGGCTTTGCCCGATATCTCCGCTAAAAGACAAACCAAACTAAATGAGAAGTAAGTGGTGATGCAGGAGAACGGAGAAGTGTTCTGGGAGGGTTCCCCGCCCCCCTTTAAAGGCCATAATCTGCATGGGTATTTGACAACAGGGTGATATGAAAAGCAGTATCTTGGTGGTGCCCATTGAGAGTCGATGAAACCATGTTACATGCAAGAGCTCAACAGTGCAGAGGCTTACAGCAAGCAGGGAATCCCATTTTACCAGTGGCCGGGGGGTTTCAGCAGTGGTAGCACAATAAGATTTCATGTTGTATTGGGCATCACCATTTGACTTGTAAAAATGTCCTCAGATGGTAAAACAGTCCTTAGCTTTTATATGCACAATTTTTTTATAAAACAAGCCGGCCTCTTCTTCTTCTTTTATACTGTATGGAAGATTATACATTTTCATAAATATATTTAAAGAATGCTATGTAGTATGTTTAATTTTGAGGATCGAACTAGATGCGACTTGAGGAGTGGAAAGGTATCTAGCCTATATTCCACACCCTGTAAGTAATACAAGGTGCTTCACCCAAAAATCAGAGAAAGATTTCCCTGTACAGATTTATGTTGACTGCAAGTACATAAAAGCCTGTAGGGAAATTGCTAAGCTAGACTATATAATGTGCAGTTGGCCAAACTATATATCAAGGGGCAGCTAACCTTTCTTGACCAGAGTTCTGTATTCGAGGATCACCATTCCTCGGGAGGCCATAAGATGTGTTCTCACCTATACAGACTGCACATTCACGCTAAGATTCCAACATCTTTTACTCTGCTTTAAAGCAGCCACAGCAGCTTGGAATAGTGCTCGGAGGATTACTGTTTTCCAGTTGCACCATTTCTTCTAACTGAATCTTCACTCTCTGAAAATAGTTGAGATTAACCTCCAGGGGATAAAAAGGCAGGTATTTGAATTTGGGAAATGGTTGTTAAGGTATTATCCAGAAAGCTGAAACTCGGTGCACAAATAAAACATGACGCCCTGATTGCGAGGAAAGTCCGAATCACGGGCACTTTGTCAACAATCTCTGTGATCCATGAATGTTACCTCGAAGTAACAGGCTACCACAGAGCAAGGCAAATTGAATTATTTCTACAAGTGCTCCTAGCTAGTGGCGAACATTACCACCCGTGGGATCAAGATAGGTTGCCGATACAAATAAGTCACAAAGCCGAAATTCTGTGGGGCTCCTAAGCCACCCAGAAAGCCCTGGGTGGGTATAAGAAAATGTCTATAAGAATTGGGGGACAATTGGAAGTACACTTCAAAGGAAAGCTCAGTCTGGATCACATCACTATTCAGTATTGCTAAGGGGCTAAGCTGAAATTCACCAGTGTACATTTGAGTCACCACCATTTAAAAATTAGGATTTGTTTTTTTAAAAAAATAACATTTCTGGGAGTGTTCCTCCATTTAACATTTTTGTATCTTGTGGAACAATGACTGTAATACTGGAAATATCAGGTTTTGGATTTTTATAGAAATAGCTGTTTAAAAATTAAAGATCCTTGCGCATTATTTCACTTACTGTTTAAGGAAGCTTTTAATATGTGATATTTTAATGTATTTTTTTATTTTTGTTGGAGGCCGTCCAGGGTGGCTGGGGAGACCCAGCCGGATGGGCAGGGTACAAATAGTAAATTATTATTATTATGGGAAATTATTGTGTCACCAAAATTTTCACATTATACCGAATTGTTACGTTGTTGTTGAGCAAAATTAATACAAAAAATGGAGAAGTCGGATGCTACCCTGAGGCAGACTGGCATGAAGTAGTGAGAACCTTTCATTTGCATTCAATTCCTGGTACCTTGTGAGTGGGTGGGTGAATCCTGTCTGAAACAATGGAGAGCTGGTGCCACGGAACGTCAACATTGCAGAACCAGGTGGACCAATCATTAGGAAAACAGGAAATTGCTTTATGCTAACTGGGTCGGAAACTAGTCGAGGCAGCAAATCCTCCCCCAAAACTGTACTTAGGGGCTGTCCACTCCCATAAAGTGTTGAGATTGTTAATGCAGGAGCTTAGCAGCAGAGAGTCTCAAAATCTTTTAGCTGCATGTTGCAGATAGAAATCTTTTAACCACTGGAAATTTGTAGAGCAGCTGAAAAACCCCCACAGCCCTCATTAAGGTAATGAGGCTACTTATGAGTAATTATGTATAGCTGCCTCTTCACAGTAAGAGGCCCTATCAAACTAGATAGTCATCAACCGTGTTTCTTCCCCAAAATATTTGTTGCACAGACTCGGCATATTCTCAGGAGAGACAAATGCCGTAATTGAGACTAATCCAAGGAACAGTAGGAGGCAGTGCTGCTGATAGGATTTGCAGAACATATAGAAGTCCTGGAGTTAGACTTCTAGACTCCAGCCTTTGTAGAAGAACTGGCAATTGAGATTCCAGGGAAGGTATTTGCCAGTGGCATTTGCCAGTGCATTCCTATATAATTAGCATCCATTGATGCTACAGTGCCACATCTGCCAATAAACATAGCTGTGATAACCACAGAGGAAGCTACAAGACACGATTAAAAAAAACACTACACCCAAAGCAAGCATGGGACTGTGAACAAGGAGGAGGGGTTCATATTACTAGATGCTATCCAGACCTGAGAAATCATGCTAGGATACTAGTCTCGATGTATGCTGACAAAATCTAGAGTTCTTCTAAACTCAGAATTATGTTGAGCGTACCAATGTAGATTTCGAACCCAAAACTCTAGACATATATAGCCATAGCACAACGAAAGCATAGTGTTAATTTAATTAATCCATGTCATTGTTCTCTCCTCTCCTGATTACACGACCCCTACTGACCCATTGCCCCATCTTCCCATCCAGTTCTTCTTTCCACTTCTGCATCAAGCTGGTACCCACATGCGGAAGCTACAGATTGCAACCTACTCCTGTCCCAGTTGTCTTCACTCCATGTCCAAAAATTGCTGAGTCCGGCAGACTCAAGCTACAGCCAGTCCTCTCCATGCACATGGTATCTAACCAGGCTCCAAACAAACAGCAGTCTGGAGGAGCCGCATGCGTAGTTCTGAGGATCAGCCCTCATACTACACTGGATGAAGCGGAAGATAATTCTGTCTCCCTGATGAAGAGTAAGAAAAGGGCCACCTTAATTTCCAGGTGTTTATTTCTCAAAAAAGCACAGCGAGAGAAGATGCTTTGCTGTAAGGCCATACCATGTCACCTGCCAACACAGCACACTGGAAACTTCCATGTTCACAGACGAAGCAATTTTCAGAGCACAGAAGGGACTTGGCTCAATAGGGAAGGAGGTACAGAACTGCCCAGTTAAGCTACTGCGAGGCCCTGGCTGAAGCCATTAACAGTAGCTTCTACTGGTGGTTTTCTGTAAAACGAGTGACAAAAATAGTGAAAAGCAACAGATTCTACAAGAAGGGAAAGATGTCTCAGCCTCAAACAAAGGGCAGGGGCATGCCATTGTTCCTAAGAGTGCCCACGTGACTCTCTCCAATGGTAGTTTTGTAGTACAAGTTTTGTAAAGTTCAGTTTTCTTCAGAGGAGAAAGTCATGTATTCTCGAAGAAGAGTCCTGTTACGCAATACACTTCTTTCACCGTTTCTCCAGTTTTTTGTACTTTGCTTCTGCGGAAGACAAACACACAGCCATTAGGGAGAGCAAACTCCCTTTCAGTTATGAATCCAGGAGCTGTTTTCAGTGGCTAGCACATTGCCCGGGTCCACTCGCCTCTTTCAACTTCAAAAAGTTCTCCACAGATGGAGTATTCTGGCTATTGCGATAATATGATTCAGGGTACATTTTACTACTTTGTAATGTCAGTCATGCCTTGTATTTCTTTAAGAAACCTGAGTGGGATGCCCTGGAAATCCATTAGTGCACAACAGCAACCTCCACAGATATATAATAATAATAATAATAATAATAATAATAATAATAATTATTATTATTATTATTATTAATACCCCGCCCTCCCCAGCCAAGACCGGGCTCAGGGCGGCTAACACCAGGTATAAAAACAATTGAATTAAAATACAACTTTAAAACAAGATTAAAATACAACATTAAAATGCAGCCTCATTTCAGCAGAAACTCAAATCAAAAACTGGGGAAGAAAACGTCAAATCTTCACCAAGGCCAACTATCCAGACTGGTCCTACGTGGGCCAGAAAAAAAGCCGGGGAAGTCCCCAAATAGGAGTTCCGTCACAGAAGGAAAAAGGAAAGAGGGGGAGGGGATCAAGTTGATTCCAAGCCAAAGGCCAGGCAGAACAACTCTGTCTTACAGGCCCTGCGGAAAGAAATCAGATCCCGCAGGGCCCTGGTCTCATGAGACAGGGCGTTCCACCAGGCTGGAGCCAGTGATGAAAAGGGTTCCAAAAGGGTAAAAAACTTGTCAAACTTCACGGAGGGGATGCAACACCCCTCCTTGTAGAAAAGGGGTAAAATAGGCACTGTTTCTGCACACTTTCTAGCAATGTCACAAGTACTTACCAAGTTTCTTTGAATATGCATCCAGCTTGTATGCAGCCTGTTCCAATGCTGCCACCTGCTCTTCAATCAGATTGATTTGCTCCAGGTACGGCTGAAGTCCGGCATCTTGGAGGAAGTGAGAGATGAGGGCAGGGAGAAAACAATAAGGATTAGTTGCTGACTCACTGAAGGCTTACCACTTGCGTCACCTCTTCGGTTACTAGATTTGTGGCCAGAAGTTGGTGTCTTTTCAAAACTGTCAAACTGCAAAATAAAAATAAGAATGGAACGATTATGCAGCTGAGCCCATGTAGCTGAGTAGTGTCTACTCTGATGGGAAAAGGCTCTCCAGGCCTCCCCAGTGTGGTCATCCAAAATCCTTTTCAATGCAGTATGTACTAGAGTCTAATGCACCATCAAATCTAATGTGCACCTCAATTTTCAAAACCTTGAAACAAAAACAAAAAAGTATTCACTGGCGCTTTGCTCATTGGCAAAAAGTGCACTCATTACAACAATTTGGACTCTTTATAACAAGATTACAAAGCTGAAAATGAATGAACTGCAGCTAAAATCTTATGTTCATTTTTCCTATGGTCTCATCCTCATCAGAAGACTGAAAAAAATTAAGCCACGCTTCCCCTGCCCGCCCTCCTAATATTCTTCTGTGGGCCTATTCTCCCGTCTTCAGAGAGTGGCTGGAAGTGGGATGGCAAAAAAGGTCCTCCTTCTACTCTGCAGACAATTATCCCTGTACCCCCTTTCCTTCATATCATATCCTATATAATAAAGAGCCTCTGTCCGTACGTACTACTTTTCGTGTGTCACAGGAATTCGCAAGTGCGCGTGTGTTCCAGTGACACAGGGATTGGAGGACGCAGAGACTTCGGGCGGCCAAGAATTGGAGTGGGCGGAGAGGGGGGCGTGTCCGAGAGGACGGCCGTGCGCAGGCGCAGCGTCATTTGGGTCAGTGCCGCCGCCTCGCATGGAGCTTGGCCGCCTCCGCTGCCGCCTCTCCCGCCGTCGCTCTTTACGACCGCCCGGAACAGCCGCAACGGCGGGGGCTTCCTGGCGGAGTCCGCCACTCTCCCTGCCACACCTCGAGGGCGGAATGTCCATGGGAAGCCGAGCGCGGAGGTGAAAGGGCTCCCCCGGGGCTGAGGCGCTCCGTCGGCGCCTTTCCCCTTCAGGCCTCCTCCTCCTTCGCCCGGCCTGAGGCCTCTCCGCAAAGGGGTGGAGGAGGAGGAGGAACGCCCCCGCCCGCCCTCCCTCCTGCCCGGCTCTTCTCCTGCGCGGCCGGAGCCGGCGAGGGAGCTGGGCGCGCGTGGCGGTGCCGGCCTCCGAGGGGGCGTCCGGGGTTGGGGGGCTCCCCGGTTTCCCCGCGCTCAGCCTCCTCCCTCCGCGGCGGCAGGAGCGCAGCCGCCTCTTCCTGCCCGGCTCCAAGATGGCCGGCCCGGCGTCGGCGCCCTGCGCGGTCCGAGCGGGGGGGAGGGAGTGAGGAGCCGCGGCTGTGCCCCCCGCCCCGCAAGGCGCGCACGTCTGCTGCCGGGCTAGCGCCCGTTATCTCAACGGGCTTTAATTCACTAGTTACATATAATTTCACAGCACAACAACTAACACATAATACAGGTCTACACAACCTGTCCCTCAATGATCCCACTACAAAATCTGTTTAGATTTTAAGCGCCACTGTAAGAGTCTGAAGTAGATAACACTTCAAAATGCACTACTTAAACCACCATAAACTAACCAAAGTCTGCCAGGCTTTGGGAAGGAGCTGGCCGGCTTACGGAGGGAGGATGCTCTGACGGGTCCAAGAGCCCTTCTGCCACCTTCCCAAAGCCAGGCAGGCAGACTTTGGGAAGGAGGCAACAGGGCCAGCCACTTCCTTCCCAAAGCAAAGGAAGCCCCCCACATTGCCCTTGCAAGCCACTGCCGTCTAGTATATTTCAAATTAAAAGCATATCATACATTAAAAGTACATCACACAAGGCAACAAAAATCTAACCAAAACATGTTGGGTTTAAAAGAAAAAAGATTTTTTTTTTGAAAGCACAAGCACAAGGAAGGAAGTTTAATCCCCAAATACCCCCCCCCAACAGTCACTTTCTGATATTGCTCCAGCTTCCTAGACGCACCAACCATCCTAGTAACACTGGGATGTTACTGCCAAGTACAGTCCCCTCCCCCATAACTCTTACATGCGACTAACACATAAGCCCACTCTTAACTTTTGCTTCTGCCAAAAGACTTTTAAATAAACTCTTACCTGCTTCCCACCCCAATATGACTCCCAACATCCATCGTGCCCACCCATTCAGGATAATACTTAGCAACTTCACTGCACGTTTTGCATTCAGAGAGGGCCGCCTGTGCAAACATTCCACTAACTAATTGCTGCATGTTTCCCCTCTGCAAAAGTGCTCTGGTGGTGCACAGTGTTATCTGAATTATTATTATATATTATATTTCTATACCACGCCCTGCAATTGGACATAGATCCAACCTATAATCCAAACATGTTACAAGACACAAATGAAAGTATCTCTCTACTTACATTTCTGATTCAAGTCTTTCAGGTTTCGACTTATGTTTATTGCAATATCTTTCATTTCCAGGTACTTCAAACTAGTCAGTTTGTTCATGTTTTCCAGGAGTTTGTAATCTTCACTAGTGGCTTTAAAATGAAGGAGAGAAAGTGAAAGGAGCGGGGGGACAGACAGCTTTAAAAATGTAAATTATTTACAAGACGCCATTTTAATCTCAGTTAAAATTCAATGGAGTAGCACAATGGGTTCACACCTCTCTCAAGTTGACCACTCCTCTGACTATTTTAAACATGGAATTTAAACCTCTGATCAAATTTGATTGAGCAAATTTGTTGTCTGATGCTTGGGACAGTAGGACCTAAACCAGTGGATTCAAATTACAAGAAAGGGGGTTTAGCTTAAACACCAAGAGGAGCTTCTTGGTGACACCAGCTGTTAACAGACTGCCTCAAAAAAAGGTGAACATGCTTTTTTCCGGTGGTTATCTAACCTCTGCCTCTATCAGGGAACTGTACAGTGCAAGCGTAGCATCAGCAGGGAGCTGGATTCCTACTCTGCGGCAATGCTCAATCAAATTTCAGCTTAATAAACCAAGATAATAACAAGCTTTATACTCCCCTTCCTTCTGCTTCATCCCTCCATTTGTGCAATTGAGAGAACAAGTCAGGAAGCCCCAGTTAATTACAGCTTCCCTTTATAGTGAATGGCTTCCAAATAAGTCAAAATCCAGAAACCAACTGGCTTTATTTTCTGGCTTGTTTGGAAGCCATTAAGTAACCACAAGCCAGTTAAACCATGGCTGCCTACCTTGTTTCACCACACAAGCAAAGGTATGAGCAAAGCAACTTTGTATGGATGCCTGACACCCATGCATATTTCTAATTTATGAACTACAGCAAAGGCCCCTTTTTTACTGCAATCCCCTAGACATACATTCATGACTCATGGGTACCCAGAAGAAAATTAAAAGTGTGTTGCATCCAGCACTATGCAAGTAGTGTTCTGCTCATGCAATGGGACTTCAGCTTTTGCTCCTCTCCCTGCACCCCACCCCCCCAATCTGCTCAAGGAAAGGACCCTCAACCTCTGGAACGTATTTTGAGGGTATGAGGGGCCTGAGGGGAGAGAAGGGGAAAGTTCCATTGTGCAAGCATAGGTCTGTTGCACAAGCAGAACAGCAGCGTTCTGGGAGTTTCCTAGCAAAGCCATGCTACATGAATCAACTCTACTCCTTTGTGTGATATTGTCACATTCCTGGAAAACGTGGGAATATATGTGGCTTGGTCTTGAGAATTTTCTTAAGAAATGCTGATTCTACTTGGGGGAGGTAGAAGACGCAAGACTCTGGATGTTCTCACTTGGAAGCAAGCCCCACAGAACTCAGCAGGCCTCTCTGGCATGGAAACACCCCAATGATATTGCAATGTGTTATATTTAATATAAACTTACCTGTCAGTTCACCTGTTAGGTAAATGGCCATTTTGTTGAACATATCCTTGCAAAGTTCATTGATATCTGCCTCGGCTGGTTCTGTTGCTTCTTCTGCTGTTTCAACGGCAGGATCCTCTGTTCAGATTTTTTTTTATAAAAGAAAACAGGGAAACAAGAGGTTAGCTGCTTACCAGCTGTATCCGCTGACGCGAAATCCTTGACATGTAGCACAATACCAACATCATCAAGCAGACTTGATTGTTGCAGCCTCCATCTGGGCAACAGCCTGAAAGCTGCACAGGATATACCGCTGGGGGGAGGCGCCATCACACCCTCAAACCGGTCCTGGGCGATGTATCAATACACTGCCCAGGCCTACGCCTCACAGGGTGGTTTGGGGGGGGGGTTAAACGAGGAGGTGAGAGAACAACAAACACCACTTTGTGTCCTATGGAGGGGGAAAAAGATGGGATATAAATGCGTTTTTAAAAAATATATTGCATGATCCAGGCAAGGCTGGGAGAGATTCCGTGTGTGTGTGTGTATCAATCACACACACACGGTATATAAAAGAATCATCAAATTGTGGCGTTGGAAGGGACCCTGAAGATCATCTAGCCAGTGATGGCTAACCTTGACACTCCAGATGTTTTGGGACTACAACTCCCATCATCCCTGACCACTGGCCCTGTTAGCTACGGATGATGGGAGTTGTAGTTCCAAAACATCTGGAGTGTCAAGGTTAGCCATCACTGATTCTATCTAGTCCAACTCCTTGCAATGCAGGAATTTGCGGGGATTATTATTATTAATTGAATTTATATACCGCCCTATACCCGGGGGTCTCAGGGAGGTTCACAAGATATAAAACCACAAAGTAAAAATAAAAACAACAACCCAATAGCCCCACCCCCCAAAAGCCCCACATTTTAAAAGGGCATAGGACTGAACCCGCGACCTTGGTTCTATCAGCACCACTGCTGCCAGCCCGTGCAGGCAGTACTGAGGTAGGTGGGCCCAATGGGTCCGTCTCGGTGCATGGAGTCCCCTCACACGCCACCCCACTTCCTAGGGGTGACGGTTGGGAAAGCCGCTCCCCCCCTTGGAACCACGTGACGTGGACCAGAGGTCCCACCCACTCCATCTTACGCTTGGGGCCTTGTCGACTGGCCTCCGAGGCCTCTTCAGGCGGGACAGCGGCGGCGGCGGCGGCAGCCATTCCAAATCCGCCCCCCCGCACTTCCGCCGCTTGGGAAAAACACACACAATACTGGTTACTTCCGGTTTCCGCCCCCCGCCCTCTCCTTAACCATCGCTTCCGCCGGTGGCCGCGCATGCGTCAGGAACATGCGCGCCGGGCGGTTCTTGAAAAGGTGTGCGCGTGCGTGCGTCATGAGGTCTCTTCCCTGTCCACGGATTGGGTGAGGATTCGTCCGCAGACGTCAAAATGATTATTTGGGTAGAGGGAGCTCCTTTATCTTCGGAGCGGGCTTGAGGGTACGCTTGGTGACATTTCCCTCCCGACCACCTGAAGCGGGGTGAAGAAATTCTCAAATGAGGGACATCATCTCAGATTTTGAGTTTTAATAGGGGAAACGGGCTTTGCATGCAAATCTTCCACCAGCCTTTGAAGAAGAGGCTTTTAATCTCAGGGTCGTGGGTTTGAGTCTTACCTTAGGCAAAACAGTTGGGGTTGGACTATATCAGTGTTTCTCAACCCTGTGCCTCCAGATGTTTTTGGCCTACAACTCCCATCATCCCTGACCACTGGTCTTGCTAGCGAGGGATGATGGGAGTTGTAGGCCAAAAACATCTGGAGGCACAGGGTTGAGAAACACTGGACTATATGACCCTTGGAACCACTCCCGCATTTATGTGTAACCTAACCAAGCTATAGCTTAGAGCCCCACTCTCTTGGGGGCTCCCAAAAAAATTAAAGGAAAAAAAAACCAATGGTTGTACATTTCCAAAATATAAGATTTCTGTGATAAAACGTGCTTTTTGCACCGCCAAAGCTTCCAGCGGAGAATTTGCAACAGTTTGGCACCATTTTTGAGTGAAAATTTTTTTTGAGGGTTTTCCCCCCCGAGAATTTGTTGTTGTTGTTGTTGCCAGTTTAGGCACCGAGGTCTGATTTTCTTTGTCTGTGATAAAACATGCTTTTTGCACCGCCAAACCTTGCAATGGAGAATTTGCAACAGTTTGGGACCATTTTTGAGTGAATTGGAAAACATCAGATTTTTCGTGAAATCGTCACTCCGTGAGTTAGGGATTTTTTCCCGGGAAAAATGTTTTTCTGCAGGTTAAGGCACCGAGGACTGAATTTTTTTTATCTGTGACAAAAAAAAAAAAAAAAAATCAGACCTCAGTGCCTCAGGTCACAATTTCACCAAAAATCTGACGTTTTCCAATACACTCAAAAATGGTGCCAAACTGTTGCAAATTCTCCCCTGAAAGGTTAGGCGGTGGAAAAAGACGGGTTATTATCATACTACAAAAATTCAGGCCTCGACAACTTAACCTGCGGAAAAACATTTTTGAAAAAATCCCTGACCCGGCAAGTCAGAATTTCACAAAAAAACTGACGTTTTCCAATTCACTGAAAAATGGTGCCAAACTGTTGCAAATCCTTCCAAGAAAGGTTTGGCGGTGGAAACAAAAGCCTTTCTATCATAGTCCAAAAAATCAGACCTCGATGACTTAACCTGCGGAAAAACATTTTTTGAAAAAATCCCTAACACGGCAAGTCAGAATTTCAAAAAAAATCTGTGCCAAACTGTTGCAAATATATATAAAAGTGTGTGTGTGTGTGTGTGTGTGTGTGTGTGTGCGCGCACACACATTAAAAACATGTGCCAGGCAGTCCAGCATTGCCAAGCAGTGACCACTTGGCCGTCAGAAACCATGCACGGTTCTCCATGTGGCATTTTTAAAAAGCCATATTGCACAATCCTTTTGCAACTAAGTACATATATCTGCAATAGTTGCCCACTCTTCCCCTGTTTGACCTTCGTCTGTAGTTCCCTCCCCTCAGCACAGACCTGGCCTCTCATCTTTGCAACGCAGCATGCAATAATAGATTATAACATGTCTGCATTTAGATGGGTTCTGGAATGAGGGGACAATGGTGGCGGAAATTTAACTAGATTACAGCCTGTGGTGGAGGGTTTTTTTGTGTGTTTGTGTGTGCGTTGGCTCTCTTTTGTTTTACTGTCTGTTTCCAAACTGACACTGTGCTTATTTCCAGTGCCCTATATTTGTGTGTGTTATCCCAAGGTCAACATCAACCTCTCCTTCAGCCTCACCAATAAATAAGCAGTGTAGATGTATTATATTCAGCAGCCTTTATTCTTTAAGGTGATATATATTTTTCAACGTCAAAACAATAGAAAAACATTGCACATTATGAAACAATAGATCCTTCCCCAAGTTTTGAAACACAACAACGTAATGAAAGAATATTTACACCGGCAACACAAATGTGCATGTGGGTTTAACCCTGGAATGAATATGATTTATTTACATTCCACCAATCGGGGGAAAAAAGACTTAATCCACTAAAATATTGAACCCTGGATCGCAACCCAACATTAATGAAATGTTGGTTTAAATCCAACCCTATCTGCCTATACCTAGTCCTGTATAATAACTACCGGTAGTGGTCTCAGATGAGGGTGTTTAATCCCAGCCAGCCAGCTCAGTGGAGGTCGGAGGAGCATCAGGATGTCAGATGTGTGTCTAGATGCACATCTGTATCTATTTCCCACGTGCCCCAGAAAGATCCTTTTATGCACATCTCTCTCAGTGAACCTGATACAGATAGACAAATAGTCTGTTTAGTCCAGGCTTCCGCAACCTTAGCCCTCCAGATGTTTTGAGACTACAATTCCCATCATCCCTGACCACTGGTCCTGCTAGCTAGGGATCGTGGGAGTTGCAGGCCAAAAACATCTGGAGGGCCGAGGTTGAGGAAGCCTGGTTTAGTACTTTGAAACATAACTGCTACCTGAGCTCCTGTAACCAGAGGTTGACTGTAGGGTTTCATATTCCTTGCTCCCTAAAATCCTTCCTGCCTCCCCTCTTTCTCAGCGATCTTCTATGGCGATATCTGCTAGTGCTGTGGCTTAAAATGGACCCATTATTTCTGATCATCGTTTGTGAATTCATGAGAAAGAAAATGCATGAGAAAATTATCGAGGATATTCTTGAGTGCCCCCCGAGAACGAGGTGAAAAAAATGTCAGGCTCATTTGCAAGGGAACAAAACCTGTGAGATGAAAAGTTGAAGATTTCAGCACAGCGCTAGTAACCTCATATGGTTTGGGTTTGTGAAAGTTGGCTGTCCAGTGGTGTCCCATAAAAGTCAGGAATACACTGCATTCAATTATCAGAGCTAAGTATGATCCTCGGTTAAGTTTGTGGATGTGTCTCTCAGGCTTCGTCTCATCCTCTCTCACTGCATGTTTGCTCAGATTCCTCAGATGGATGCCAATCACCTTACGTGTGTCTCAGCATGCTAGAACAAGTGAAGACTAAGTTATAAGTGTTATATATTCCTCAGGGGAACCACTCAGTTTTAGAATAGAAGAAGGAGTTTGGATTTGATATCCCGCTTTATCACTACCCGAAGGAGTCTCAAAGTGGCTCACATTCTCCTTTCCCTTCCTCCCCCACAACAAACACTCCTTGAGGTGAGTGGGGCTGAGAGACTTCAAAGAAGTGTGACTAGCCCAAGGTCACCCAGCAGCTGCATGTGGAGGAGCAGGGAATCGAACCCGGTTCACCAGATTACGAGTCCACTGCTCTTAACCAGTACACCACACTGGCTCTCAGTTTATGAGTTGTTTTATCTTTTCTTTTGGTTTAAACCATAACCCGTATTAAGGTAATCTCTATGGGAGGTCCTTACTTAGAATAGCGTGCCAGTTTGTCTTCCTGGATAATGTTGTGCCCTGGGGCTAGTTTTTAGACAAGTTTTTCCTGCAAGGATACAGCTTAGGCTGTTGTTATGTTGTCCTCACTTGGCAGGTAGTAAAATGATTTTCACACTGCACTTCCTACCAAGGAGAGGGCCTTTGATTTCTACTTCAGGAGTTTTAGCTCAACCCAGGCTTCCTCAACCTTGGCCCTCCAGATGTTTTTTGCCTACAACTCCCATGATCCCTAGCTAGCAGGACCAGTGGTCAGGGATGATGGGAATTGTAGTCTCAAAACATCTGGAGGGCCGAGGTTTAGAGCCTGGCTTAACCTATAAAGACATAAGCTTTAAACTCAGTTGACTGGCTAATGCTTATAATACCAAGGTTTCAGGTTCAATCCCCATAAGGGACAGCTGCATATTCCTGCATTGCAGAGGGATGGACTAGATGAAACTTCAGGGTCCCTTCCAACTCTATGATTCTCTGAACTAAGCAACTACTTACCTATAATGTCATCTAGGGTGCACAATCTGTTGCTTTTTTATTTCTTCGATGACAACTGTTTCTCACCTGTGTGTTTTAAATAATAAACTTAACCTTTGGGTTAAGTAAACTTGTATATTACCACACGCATAAAGGGATTATCCACACTTAACTTTTGCCCCACTCTTTCCAGACAGAAACCTGCACCTTAAACTCCGTGTCCAAGCATCGTTGTTGTTGTTTTGTCCCAAGCTTCCCCTACGAAAGCTAATCTTTAAAGCTGAATTGGAGCAAACCGTCAATTCGGGTTTTACGTGTTGACATTTGCTCCAAATGAGTTTTAAAGAGTGATTTTTGAGGGGAAAGCTTGGGGGGGGAAGGGTGCTCAGATATGAAGCTTACAGACCCTCCAAGTGTCCCTATTTCCCAAGGATGATTCTGGATTTACAGAAGCCGTCCTGGTTTCTGATTTGATCCCAGAATGTCCTGCTTTCCCTTAGTACGTCCCTATTTCCTTGGGAGAAATGTCGGAGGGGATGGAGTAGAACGTCTTCTGTTTTCACTGGAGAAATGTTGAAGGGCATGAGATGGTGCGTGGGAAGAGTGTAGGAAAGGTTAAGTGTGGATAAGCCCTTAGTAAACACACAGGTTAATGATCTCCTGGGCTTATCTCACATAGACACCAATGCCTTGTCAATAGGCACACAGGAAGCTGCCCTACAGAGAGTCAGATCATTGCTCTCACTGACTGGTAGGGCCTCTCCAGGATTTTAGACAGGAGTCTTTTCCTAACTCCTCTCTGGCACAAGTGGCTGGTGTGGCTGGGTGGAGCTATCCTTCCAACACTAGTATTACTGTAGCTTACCTGGTTTGGGCTGCAGGGGAGTCAATACAGGAAAGATACAGCAATGCCGGTGTCAGGAAGGCAGCTTTGAGACTCGGCTGGCAAAGTTATGGTATGCCCCGCGGAGGACCTTAAGGTCCACAAATAATAACATGTTGGAGGTCCCAACCCATAAGGTGGCTAGACTGGCCTCAACCAGGGCCAGGGCCTTTTCAGTTTTGGTCCCAATTTGGTGGAACGCACTGTCTCAAGAGACCAGGGCCCTGCGGGATCTGACAGCTTTCCGCAGGGCCTGCAAGACGGAGCTGTTCCGCCTAGCCTTTGAGTCCGATTCAGCCTGACCCTTGTGTTATATAACATTGTAATATAAGATCCTCCCCAATTGTTATAAATTCATGGGCTGTTGCATTAAGGCGGCTTTTTAAATCTTTTAAAATCTTTTAATCTGTATGTTAATTAATTGTTCTTTCTTTTGTGTTTCATGTTTTATTGTGATTTTGGTGGTGTGAGCCGCCCTGAGCCCGACTTGGCCGGGGAGGGCGGGGTACAAATAAAAATTATTATTATTATTAATTCCTAGGTGCTGGGTGGTTTGAGGTTGGCGGCTTGCAGGAATGTAACCCAGTACAACTGAAGCCATTATAATTTCCATTGCTCTGCTGAATTATAGTGGGTGCTAGCAATGCCAGATTTACGTATAAGCCAAACAAGCTATAGTTTAGGACCCCACTCTCTTGGGGGCCCACAAAAAAATTTAAAGAAAAAAAACCTGGAGGTACATTTCCAAAATATAAGATAAATAACAAATAAAATAAAACCTACATACAGCAACAGTGTTTTGTGCTGTAAGTAATAGCCTGCTAGCCTGCTCCCTAAAATATCACTGGTTTGTTCATTTCTATATATAGGGTGCCTACATTCTGCATGTGCAAACGGCTTTAGATACCTATTAGGTCCCTAAATTACCAAAACAGCGACAATTTGCTGTTGACAAAAAAAATTCTGAAAAATATACAGATTTTGCCATAGCTCACGATCACCATCTAGTGTCACCTTTGCATAATGCACTTTACAACACACAACGTTTTCATTGCAGCTGAGTCCCCAGACTCCGTTTACAAAGTGCTCCCCCTTCCCCAGAGAAAACCAATTACAAATTTAATTTACAAATTTCCTGAGAAACATAGAAGGCTAATCTCAAAGCCAAATTGAATGACAGAATTCTATATAAAAACGAATCAGTTAAAACAAATCGCTTCCTTTACAAAAAAGGGGGGAAAAAGATTAAATATCAGCAATGTAAAAAAAAATGTGGTTGGTGCAGTATGGTCCTCTCAGTTAATTGAAACAATGGTTTTTGCCGGTTGGACCTAGGAAGACTTAAATGTCTGTCTTGTAGGTCATCTTTTCTGTGTTAGGTGAACTTCCTCATGAACCGCAGTTTGGCATATGCTATCAGGAGGAAGATAACTGTCATACAGCTAAGAGCCACAATGTTCTCCCACATTGCCCAGTCAGTAGCCTCTATTCCCTGTCCGCAGAGGTATTGTTCGCCATAGCACCTGTCAAAAAGGATAGTACACACATTCAGAACGTTATTCATTAACTGAAGCAATGCTGCCGTGCTAGAAAGACAACCCTTTCACTATTCCCAAGCACAGAACGCAAACGAATGCTGATCCAAGGCTACCAGGTTGCCATTGTGAATACACACAATTTCCCCCAAAGGCTAACTCTTGCTGCATTCTTTATTTCATTTTTACTGGGTATTGTCCTACGCCTTTATGCACCTCTGGGAATGCCCTCTGCAAATAATTTGTGGGAAATGAGCACCGGGAGAAGAGTTAGACCCATTTTCATTGAATTCATAGAATCATAAGAGTCGGAAGGGACCCTGAGGAACATCTAGTCTAACTCTCTGCAATGCAGCTGTCTCATATGGGAATTGTTATGTACTGAGCTGAATCCTAGAACAATAGGATCCAAAATGCAGCAGTCTGATTGGTCCTAGAACAATAGGGTCCAGAATGCAGCAGTCTGATTGGTCTGTAGGAGCCACCCAATCCAGCTCCAGGTGGAAGTGAATCAGCGACCTGATTGGCCTACAGGAGTAGCCCGGAATTAGCCAATCACATGGGACCCATTGTGTAAATAATGTACGGTATATATAGTAGACGTTTTGGGGAAAGACTCATTCCTTGCTACTATGAGCTGAATAAAGAGCATGAAATTCACACTTGACTCCGAGTATATTTCAGGGATCGAACCTGCAACCTCGGGGTTATCAGCGCCATGTTTTAACCAACTGAGCCATTTCCCTGGCACACTATACACACACGTAGGCACAGACAAGCACACCAGCTTCTTCTAGTGCAGGCATGTCCAACTCCCAAGAGACTGCGATCTATTCACAGTATATAAAAAAGGCAGTGATCTACCCATTGTCATTGGAGGATGGACCAGAGTTGTTGAAGTTTGTGAGCTTTTTGGGTGGGTGGGGGTTAGAGATCGACCAGGAACACCCCGCGATCAACCAGTACATCGCGATCGACCTGTTGGACATGCCTGTTCTAGTGAAATACAAATGTGTCATGCTTTGTTGGTCCAACTGAAATAAGTCTGTCATGACTGTCTTAAGTCTTGGGCGCAAATTGGATCAAGTACATTGTAGATCAGGGATGTTGAGGAGCCTTCTGTAGCCAAAATGTAGTAATCGACACACAAGGATGTTGGCTTAGGGGAACTGAAATATTTTGCACACACATACACAATGGCTTTAGGAGGGAAATTCCTGAGTGGGGTACAGTTCAGGGGGTAGGTATGGATGGGTTTTTTCCAGAAACCCAAGGCTTTTGACCCAAAGAGATGAAAACTATAGATGGCAACCTCCATCTTCCAAGGGGTTTAACCGATCCATTAATCCTATGAGTTTTAATCAATTTAATGTCTTCTCAAAAATAAGTCCAATTCAACTCAATGGATCTTAGGTAAAGGTAAAGGGACCCCTGACCATTAGGTCCAGTCGTGTCCGACTCTGGGGTTGCGGCGCTCATCTCGCTTTATTGGCCGAGAGCCGGCGTACAGCTTCCAGGTCATGTGGCCAGCATGACAAAGCCGCTTCTGGCGAACCAGAGCAGCGCACGGAAACGCCGTTTACCTTCCCGCCAGAGCGGTTCCTGTTTATCTACTTGCACTTTGAAGTGCTTTCGAACTGCTAGGTGGGCGGGAGCAGGGACCAAGCAACGGGAGCTCACCCCGTCGCAGGGATTCAAACCACCGACCTTCTGATCAGCAAGCCCTAGGCTCTGTGGTTTAACCCACAGCGCCACCTGGGTCCCTCAATGGATCTTACTCCCTGGTAAGTGAGATAGGGCTGCAGCCTTAATCAAGTACTCTTTCTTTAAATCAGGAGACAGTCTTTATCAATACTCTTTGTGAGTTTGGTTTCTGGGTTCTTTATATGGGACCTTGATGAGAGGGACTGTTCTTCCATTACTGGGGGGAAATGACTAGTTTTCAATAGAATTGTTAAGAACGCACCATGACATGCATATGATGATCTAGGAAGAGTTTATCTTAGGGAGCAACCCCAAACTGAGGAGGATAGTAATTCTTCTGGAAGAGAACGGATGTGCCCCACCCACCTCCATCTGGGATACTCACATTTCTCTGGTCTGAGGAGAACTTGGGGGACAGCTTTCCAATGGAAAGGATTCTGTGGTGTTTTGACAGAAACGCAGGTCTCTAAACTCGTTGACTTCAAGGGCCTGTGTAGGAAGCCAGGGAGCAAAAAACAGCCGCAATAATACCAAAAAGAGGATCTCCAAACCAGCCTGAATATTTGCTGATTTTAATACATCCATGGTCAATCCTCTGCCCATGCAACAAGGGAAAGATAGAGGACTTTATCCATTTTTTCTTTTACTGCCCTCTATATGCTACTGTTAGACCCAGGCTCTTCCTTCTAATCCCGCCGACCATCGCCCGGGATGACGACCGCATGAGGGCATCTATTGGTAGATGCCAACCCTCTGGTCACACATGGAGTGGCTATCTACATTTTACAGGCACTGAAACTCAGGGCCACCTCTTTGGCTAACTTGCCCTAGACCTAGATCTATGTAACTTCCTGATATAGCCACTGTTGACATGCCCCGTTACTGCTTCTTGTTTTATTTGTTTCACTCAGTATGATTTTATACTTAAAGTTCTTGTGCAAAGGGTGCAAGGTGTATCTGTTGTATTTTGTGTACGTTTGTGGCGGGTTTCCGCCTGGTTTTTCATTGTGTGCTATGGCCATATGGCTAATGCAATAAATAATATTTGATTTGATTTGATCCATGGTCAATCTGTGCAACTTTGTCGACAGCAAATATGCCTGCACAGAGTTTCATGACTTCACCAGCTTACAAGTATCGATATTTTATTTATTGTTCCGGTTGCTCCATTGGAAACAGCTTTAAAAACAACCGTGCCCTTATTTTGTGAAAAAACCTCGCTTTTAATCAAGGGCCGTAACAATCATAACTCTCTTCTGAAAATCCTGCTTAAGAAGGGGTGGCTTTCTCAACAACTGTTTATATTTAAGTGCATCTGATATTTAACTTGAGGCTCATCTGATGCATAGAAGCTGCCCAATGCAACCATGCATCCCTAGAGTCCAAGGCACCTCTCCCAGCCAGCCTTCTGTCCTGTCCTGGAGTGTCAACGCAAGGGGGCATGTGAAGAAGGCGCAGCAGAGACTGTACTTTTTGAGAATTCTAAGGAAAAACCATCTTCTGCAAAAGCTGCTGCTTGCCTTCTATCACTGTGCCATTGAGAGTGTGCTCACTTATGGTTTATGTGTGTGGTACGGAAGCTGTACTTCTCAGGATAGGATAGGGTTGTGCAGAATTATTAAAACAGCAGAGAGCATTATTGGCTGCTCACTCTCCACTTTATAACAAATCTATATCACCAGATGCCACAGAAAAGCACTAGACATATCAAGAGATCCATCGCATCCTGGTCACCGTTTCTTCAAGCTCCTGCCATCGGGACGGAGATAAAGAACAATGAAGGTGAGAACGAGCAGTCTCGAGAACAGTTTCTTCTCTAGAGCAATTTCGGCCTTAAATGGAAAGTCTGGACTTTCAAGTCATCTTATTTTACTTGTTATATTGTACTGTTTTAATTAGTGTTTTGTAGTTATTTTAAATTTATGTAGAGTGCCTTATCTGAGTGGATAGAGCAATCAAGTAATTTCGTTGTTCCCGCAAGGGGACAATGACAATAAAGATTCTCTTCTCTTCTCTTCAGCCAGCCTGCCCAAGATGGATCCCAGTCTTCCTTCTTCTTCCTTCTTCCTAGAACACCTTGCTAAAAACTCTCTTTTCCTGTCACTTCAGACACACACCCCATCACCGTAGCAACATCTGCCTCCCCAGGCCAAAGGACCTCTCTTAGATGACCCATCAACCCCTTTTGTCATGTTAACAGAAGACAAGACAAGCTGGTTTGTATGAGTCATCCCAGGGATTCTGGCACAGTTCTGCAGCTTGTACTTCCATCAATATCCCAACCAATCAAAATCTTACCATTTATTAATTTCTAGGGTTTAGAGGGGTCCTCCCCAATCTATGTTAACTGTAGCATACTCACCGTGAGGCCGTATCTGGGAATGCTGAAGTATTTCAGCCAGTTCAGCCAACCCATGACGGTGGGAAGGTTCACCAGTAAGCCGGAAAATATCTGGAATGTGGAGAGAGAGGAACGGTGCGAATAAATTCACGATTTAAAGAATTAGGCCAGGGGTCAGCAACTTTTTTCAGCCGTGGGTCGGTCCACCATCCCTCAGACCATGTGGAGGGCTGGATTATATTTTTTTTGGGGGGGGGAATGAACAAATTCCTATGCCCCACAAATAACCCAGAGATGCATTTTAAAGAAAAGGACACATTCTACTCACGTAAAAACATGCTGATTCCCGGACCGTCTGCGGGCCGGATTTAGAAGGACCGCCTCTCCCATTATGCCCCGCAAAGGACCTTAAGGTCTACAAATAATAATCTGCTGGAGATCCCGAGCCACAAGGCTGCCAGACTAGTGTCAACCAGGGCCAGGGCTTTTTCAGTTCTGGCCCCAACCTGGTGGAACACTCTGTCACAAGAGACTAGGGCCCTGCGGGATTTGACATCTTTCCGCAGGGCCTGCAAGACAGAGTTGTTCCACCTGGCCTTCGAGTCGGACTCTTAAGTTCGATGGTTTCCTCCCCTTGGTTTGGTAATGGGCGCCAAATGAATCGGCATTTTAAACTGGTTTTAACTTATTTTAACTGATTGCTTTTTGTATTCTATTGTGATTTTTATTGTTGTTAGCCGCCCTGAGCCCGGTCTTGACTGGGGAGGGCGGGGTAAAAATAAAATTTATTATTATTATTATTATTAGAAGGCGATTGGGCCGCATCTGACCCATGGGCCTTAGGTTGCCTACCCCTGAATTAGGCCTTGAGGCAACTACCCATTGTAACACCTCTGCCCATTCAGCAACAACTCCTTTTATCGCACGAACTGCAGTGGGATTGCGGGAGGCCAGGATTTGGGATTGAACTGCAGAAAAGGGCAGCCATGGTTGCAGTAGAGCTGATCCTGAGGCTACGTGACACATGCAAGACTCACCAGCATGAAGACAAAGCAGATGGTGATAAGTAGGTTGGCAATGGCTACTACGTCCATCCCTGCGGAGATTGCGAGGGCCATTGAGGTGGATGTGTAGCACAACAGCACAAGAGTCAGCATGAAGAAGAAGAATCGGCCCGCATCAGCCTGGTAGCCTGAAAACAGGAAGAGGGTAGGTGCAATGAACAATCAAGTCACGAGGTAGAAGACTGGAAAGGACGTTTGTAAAACAAACAAACAACCCAGAAGCTTTCCTTTTGGGAATTATAGGGACAGAACTACCCAAACTGTACAGAAACTCATTCATGTATGCTACTACAGTGGCAAGGGACGCGGGTGGCACTGTGGTCTAAACCAGTGCTCTTCAACCTTGGGTCCCCAGATGTTGTTGTACTCCAATACCCATAATCCCCAGTCATCTTAGCCAATGGTCAGGGATGATGGGAGTTGTAGTCCACCAACATCTGGGGACCCAAGGTTGAAGAACGCTGGTTTAAACCACAGAGCCTAGGGCTTGCCGATCAGAAGGTTGGTGGTTCGAATCCCCGCAACGGGGTCAGCTCCCTTTGCTCAGTCCCTGCTCCTGCCAACCTAGCAGTTCGAAAGCACGTCAAAGTGCAAGTAGATAAATAGATACCGCTCTGGCAGGAAGGTAAACGGAGTTTCCGTGTGCTGCTCTGGTTCGCCAGAAGCAGCTTTGACATGCTGGCCACATGACCTGGAAGGTGTCTGTGGACAAACGCCGGCTCCCTCGGCCAATAATACGAGATGAGCGCCGCCACCCCAGAGTCGGTCACGACTGGACCTAATGGTCAGGGGTCCCTTTACCTTTACTATAGCAGCAGGAATGTTACTTGCCCAAAAATGAAAAGAAAAAGAAGTCCCAGCAAAAGAAGAATGGATACAAAAACTGGTGGGAATATGCAGAAATGGCGAAAGTTACCGGAAAAATAAGAAAACAAGATAACAAACTTTTTATAAAAGAATGGAAATGGTTAATAGTGCAGGCCAGAGATAAGGCTGCTCGGAGATATTTTCCTCTGCTGAGGCCTCTGTGCGTATGAAGAGTCCCACCATGGAAGGATGAGGTAGACTTGTTCATTGGTATGATAGCATACAAAAATACAGATTATTTACCAATCATCCAATAGCTTATACATGAAAATATGATTGCAGGCATGGTCCTCATGGGTAGCAGGTCTCCAATCATCAAGGCCAGGAAATATGCAGAGACTCGGTAATAACCGCTGGTATACTGGTGGCTGCGAGGACGGGACAGAACATGGCTTACTGGAAAGGTACACACATGATAAGAGAAATTTAAGGACTTGCTAATTAGGAAAATACTTTGGCCACCTCATGAGAAAAGAAGACTCCCTGGAAAAGACCCTGATGCTGGGAAAGATGGAGGGCACAAGGAGAAGGGGACGACAGAGGACGAGATGGTTGGACAGTGTTCTCGAAGCTACCAACATGAGTCTGACCAAACTGTGGGAGGCAGTGGAAGACAGGAGTGCCTGGCGTGCTCTGGTCCATGGGGTCACGAAGAGTCGGACATGACTAAAAGACTAAACATCCACTATGTGGAATGCCGTAGACTCCTCACAGCAGCCAGATTAAATGTCCTTGAATCTGCGGTGTTGTGGGGAAGGTTCAGGGGAGTCCCATAAGCTCAGAGAACTTGTCATTGTGCCCTGGGAGAGGTAGAGTCCACCGAACATATTCTCCTGACCTGCCCTTTCTATGCAGATCTCAGGCAAAATCTTATAGCTCCACTCCTATATCAACTTAGCTTTCTATCCAGAGAAAGACAGGTTCTATATTTGTTGAATAATGTTACTGGAAAAACAGCCTCCCTGGTGGCCAAATTTCTAATTCTGGCTCTTAAGCGTCGCAAGATTAAAATTGACAGCATTGACATGTATATAGCTTCATTTTATTGTTGGCTATGTTTTACTCCAAAGTTCTTTTAGACGTTTTAGAAGTTTTAATTTTGTATGGAAATGTATCTTTTCTGACTGACGGTCGAATAAAGAACTGAACTGAACTGAACTGAACTGAACTGAACTGAACTGAACTAAAAAGACTAAACAACAACAAAATTAGGAAAAGAGAAAGGAACAATTTCATAGAAGTTGGAACAGAGTTCCAACAGAACCCCCAAGGGTCATTGAGTCCAACCGCCTGCAATGCAGGAATCTCAACTAAAGCCTCAACTAAAGATGGACATCCAACATCTACCGGTACTTAAAAACCTCCAATGAAGGGAGTCTGTTCCACAGTCAAAATTTTATCAGACTCCGAGTTTCACATCTGCCACTGATGCTCTCTCTTGCTTAATGAAATAAATCTTCTGCTCACTTCTAACAAATAAACGATTCTCTTCTCTTCAGCTGGAGTTGCAATTCCTCTAGCAATATCAATTATAAAACGTGAATATTTATACAGGGTGAGTCATTTAAAAGAGGCCCGTGGAACATGTGTACTCTGTATCCACGGGGCCTCTTTTAAAGGACTCACCCTGTAAATAGAGGGTCAGGACTCGATCACATCTAAGGTTTCCTTCCTGACTTGGAGCTCGAGGAGACATTCTCAGCATTCCCAAGCAATCTCCCTCATTGAAACGTCACTACTTAGACCTGCTCAGCTGCGGTAAGTTTGCGTTCTGATCCCCCAGATTGTTTTCCGCCTAACTCACATTAGTGTTGAAATACTGCCCAGAGCTACAGAAATTCCATTTTCATGAGCTAATGGGATTTGCTTCCAAGAAGTCAAGAACCAATTATCACATCAGGCCTTACCAGACTCGGCTCGTCTCTTTGATGGATTTCCATGCTTTATCAGCGAAGGGTATTCTACTTGCACCGTTCTCACACTGCCAGTGGTCCACATGGGATATGAACTGACAGTATGCAGTTAACATACTTAGCAGGGGCTTCTTACCCATAGAGGCTAGTGGCGTGGGGCGCCAGGGCGCCAAGTTCTGGAGGGCGCCAGGGAAGAGGCAGAGGCTGGACGCAGCGCCTCCTGGCATCAGCTCATCGCCCTCGCCTGCCTCCACCATGCCGCGCCGAAGCAGAGCCTTCGTCTGCCGTGGCCACCGCAGCACGAAGCGTCCAGCCTCCGCCTCTTCCCCGCCGAAGGAGCCGCCCTCCAGCTGCTGCCTGCCTCCTCCAGCCCTGCTGGCAGTGCCGTCCTCCCTAAAAGAATGTCGACAACTCTGGGAAATTGGGGGGGGGGTGCCAGAGGGAGCTTTGCACCATGGTGCTCGGAAATGCTTAAGACGGCCCTAATACTTAGAACTGTTGACTGCTCCCATATGTCTCCAGCTGCAATAACAGTGGTACCTTGGTTGTCCAACGGCTTGGCTCCCGAACAAATTGGTTCCCAAACCCCACAAACACAGAAGTGAGTGTTCCGGTTTGCGAACGTTTTTTGGAAGTCGAACATCTGACGCGGCTTCCGATTGAGTGCAGGAAGCTCCCGTAGCCAATCGGAAGCCGCGCCTTGGTTTTTTTAACTGTTCCGGGAGTCGAACGGACACCCGGAACAGATTAAGTTTGACAACCAAGGTACCACTGTACTGTACTTCCAAAAGGGTTTTTTTTTTAAACACCCCCCCCTTTTAAAAAAATAAAATGGTCATGCCTGCTTTTAAATTTCAACCACACCCATTTTGATATGCAACTCCTGGAGGATTGGCCATGGGTCAGTGCAGCCCTCAGCCCAAATAAGGTTAGCCACTCCTGTGCTTCAAAATTTCCTACTAACTCATAGAATCATAGAGTTGGAAGGGAATGAATGAATGAATGAATGAACCTTTATTTGCGTCAGCTGCTGGCCACAGCAATAAAACAATAATCAGTGTTTTTGTAGTTGTTTTGTTTTTGCGTGGAGTGCCCTATCTGGGTGGATGGAGCAGCCAAGTAATTTCGTTGTCCCCAAAGGGGACAATGACAATAAAATATATTCTATTCTATTCTAATAATACAATATATAAAGAATAGAAATAAAAAGTCAATTATATAAAATACATTTTAGGGTTTTGAATCAATAGTCAAATAGCGGATCTTATTCTGATTGCCCCAACTAAAAACCTTGCAACCTTTGCTGTCACCTGCTCATCTTGATCTGCCAAGAGAAAGGACACTGTGGCAGTGGATGGGCGACCCGGAATGGACAATAAAAGAGGGGTGATAATCTCTTCCCTCAGGTCTTTATAAAGAGTTCAAGCCAGAAGGGCATGCGCCACCGATTCAGTACTGCCATCTCCACAGGGACATGAGCATTTTTGTGTGTGGAATCTGTTGGAATCATCCCTCAAGGACAGCCGAGGGCAAAACATTCCATCTTGCAAGAGTAAACGAGAGTTGGAAGGGACCTTGAGGGTCACCTCATCCAAGCCCCTGCAAATGCATGCATCTCAACATAAAGCATTAGATGTCAGGGAAAGGGGTGAATTGTCAGTTCTGTTGAATAGCACGGTGAATCGTCACTTCCGTTGCTACCCCTGACGGCAGCCTTATTTCCTGTCATGGTGTTTCCTGAGTCTCAGACGGTCACGGAATAAGAGTAGGGGAAAGTGGGGCACGTTGAGCCATTTTTTACTTTAAGCTCTACACACCTCAAAATAATGCACATAACAGAAAACTTTTGCATTGAAGTCCCCATATTTATCATTCAGCAACATAATGGGAAATTGTGGCTCAATGTACCCCATTCCCAATTGGATCAATGTGCCCCACATCACCATTTCAGACATAAATCTATTTTACGCAAAACAGGCTGGCAGCCATGACAAATATTTTAGTACATAGTGCAGCTATGTTAACTATGATCACATACCGGTAAATGAAAAGATATTTCAGCTACCTTTACAACTTTTAGAGCTACATGGTTCACAATACATATAAAATAATTTACTAAAGCTTACCTAATTTAACAAATCTGGATTTTTTAAAAAACTTCTTTGAAAACCCAAACCCAAACCCAAACCCAAACCCAATGACAGTATGTAGTATCACTGTTGTTGTTGTTGTGTTGCCACAAACTTTGTATAAAAGCTAAAGTACGGTTTTAAAATGGAAAGGATCAATGTGCCCCATGGCTCAACGTGCCTGCCCCACTTTCCCCTACCCCTAAACATTTTTTTTGAAGAAAAAAAGCACTGGGAAGGACCACACTCTGAAGGGATACAGCCCACAGATTAACCACCTCAGTGCGAACCAGGCCTGGGGGTTGGCATGATCCGCCTGCCTTTCCCTGCCTCCCCATTTCCTTAGAGGAGGTTTGATACTTACACAAACAATTTCTTATCTCTGATAAACAGCTCGATTGCCGACACACTGGAGAAGCACTGGTTTGTGGTTACGAAAAACAAAGATCCAACTCTGAAAGAAGCAACCAAAAGTAAGTCAACTACCTTCATAAACTGCTTTGGAAGATTTCTGTAGGATCACTGAACCTGTCTATGGTAGGAACGCATATTGTTTCTTACGCAGGCCAGTCACCATGGTTTTCTGCTGTTAAACTGAGATGGATCTTGACCTTAGAGTAGGGCATGTGAAAGCATCTTTTCAAGAACTGCTCATAGGTCATATGACTGTGCTTGTTTCAACTCCGGAAATAATAAAAAGGAAAACTATAGCAAAAAAGAATATGGGAAAATCAAGGCTCATAAAAGAGATTTTATATTCCTTGCCAAAACCTCCCCCAAACATGGTGCTTGCAATGATTTATGCAAATGCTTGCATTTTTTTTAAAAATTAAAATGTATGTGCGCGATCCTTTCTAAAACTAGAATTGTTTGCCATAGGTGTTGCTTTCCACCCTGACAATGACAGTGTCATAGGAGGGGATAGGTAAGAAATAGGAGGGGCAGCTGCATGTTAATAAAAGATTAAAATGAACCGCTCTGAGACCTGTGGGTATAGGGCGGTATAGAAATTTAATAAAGAATAATAATAAATAAGATTAAAATAAGACTTCCTGCAAATACAGAGGTAGCGATGCAATACAGAGAAGCACCATTCCCCGAACACACAATTTTTTTGCACATACCATCTACATATTTTCACATGCCTCAACGAGGGCTAGAAACCAGAGGCGTAGGAGGGGGTGCGTGCGGTCCGACCCGGGTGTCATTCTTGAGGGGGGTGACAAAATGGCACACTGTGGGGGGGGGGCGGCACTTACTGCAGGGCCTGGCCTGCAGCGCGCCCGAGCTATGTGTCTCTCCTGGGAGTTACGCGGTGGCTCGGGGCCCCGCGCTGCCCGAAACGGCAGCGTGGGGCTTGCGTCTGCCAGGCGGACTTAGGGTTGCCAGACGTCCCCGTTTCCCGGGGACAGTCCCCGGATTTGTGAATAAGTTCCTGGACAAATTCCATCCCCGGAATGTCCCCGGATTTCATCTAATGTCCCCGGGAAACGCAGCAGTGGCAGTCTCAGCAGCCCGGAGCAGTTGGCGGCAGGGATCTCTCAGTTAGGCAACGGGAAGCCTCCCATCCCAGCTGAGGCTATATATACCGTATTTTCCGGCATATAAGACGACTGGGCGTATAAGACGACCTCCAACTTTTCCAGTTAAAATATAGAGTTTGGGATATACTCACTGTATAAGAAATACGAACCGGCGTATAAGACAACCCCCAACTTTTGAGAAGATTTTCCTGGGTTAAAAAGTAGTCTTATACGCAGGAAAATACTGTATATACCCCGGATTCATTGAAAAAAATCTGGTAACCTTAACTTAACTTCCTTTAAAAGCTTAAGCTTCCAGGAATTTAACTTTGGCCCTTTTGGGGAGGTGGAATCGCATATGGAGAAGTCTCAGCAACAGTGACAAACAACACTCCCAAAGTGAAGAAAAATATGGTATTTGTACGAAGGCGCAATACTGTACCAAAGAAGAGAGAGGCTCAAAGGAACATTCAGCCCCCAGACCTCTTAAGAGTCTTTCGCAGGGCCTGATCCAACGCTTGTGTGAGCCCTTGTAAATATTTGGCCATTTGTAATAGACAACCAGTATTGCCTTGAAGGGCAGAGTGAAAAACTTTGTTCATACATCACTGTTGTTGATACATAAGGACATAAGTAGACCACCTGGAGATCCTATCTACAATCCCTTAAGAACATAAGAAAAGCAGTGCTGGATAGGACCAATGGCCAATGGCCCATCTAGTCCAGCCATTCCATTCTTGCAATGGTCCACCAGTTGCCAGATTTCTGGAGCTGCTCCCTGGGGAGACCAGCATTTGATATGATGGAAAATAGAGGTGAAAGCTTTCTGGGAAATGATATATAATGAGTTAAAGAAAACGTTTAAAAACACTTTTGTTAAAAAACCAGAAGGTTTCTTATTGGGTATATTGGGTAAAGAGATACCAAGACAAGACAAAAAAACTGTTTTTATATGCAACAACCGCGCCAAGAATTTGGTTAGCCCCAAAATGGAAGCAACATGAAGTATCAACAAAAGAAGAGTGGCAGATGAAATTGATGGACTTTGCAGAACTGGCGCAACTGATGAGAACTAGCGAGATCAAGCATTCCAAAAAGACTGGAATAAATTCATATTATGTTTGAAAGACAACTGTAAGCAATTAACATCACTAGT
Source organism: Darevskia nairensis (assembly GCA_034642065.1). Classification (NCBI taxonomy): domain Eukaryota; kingdom Metazoa; phylum Chordata; class Lepidosauria; order Squamata; family Lacertidae; genus Darevskia; species Darevskia nairensis. The sequence continues at coordinate 1,029,866 of JAWWNI010000290.1, forward strand.
AGGGTTATCTGAAGATCTGTAAGGTGAAATTGCTACCTATTCAGGTTGAGTAATTTAATATTTTAGGTAATGGTATAACAAGTAAAATGCAAAGGTGCAAAAATTAATTTTGTAAACCATTAGCCGGGAGGGAGGGAATGACTTCCCTCCCTCCCGGTTATTGTTTTACAAAATTAATTTTTGCACCTTTGCATTTTACTTTCTTTTTTATTCTTGTTATACCATTACCTAAAATGGCTCAGTTGAGCCAAAGAGATATAACAAGAGGAAATGATGTTACATAATATGATTTTATGTAAGACTAACAAAAGTTATTTAAAAAATAATAATGTTATGACGGAAAAGAAACCTCGAGAAAAGCATCAGGAATTACCGGTTTTGAATGCCGCTCTGATCAAGTTTTACACCAAAGAAAATGGCCCCCACAATCAGCGCGAGGACAACTGTCACAAGGACCTGGAATGTGGGGAAGGAAAAAAAGAAAGAGATTAATGCTGCACCCGCCCACTGGCACAGCGACAGAATGCGACAGTCAAAGGGTATCTGACCATCCTGAACAAAACAAACAAGGAAGGAATGATATTCCCAGGCTCGGAATTAGTTCCCTTGATGAAAGACTATGCAAGACTTCAAGTTCAGCAAGTGTTTGATATCACCATAGATAAATAGCAACACAATTATGCAGCAAAGTCCTCTGTCGGGTGCTTCCAGATAACCTGCTTACAGGGGTGAACGAAGGCGTCGCGACACCTGGGGCGGGGCATTGCTACATAGGGCACATGTGTGGTGTCCTAAGGAAAAGCGGGACGTTCCGGGATCAAATCAGAAACCAGGGCGGCTTCTGCAAATCCGGAACTGTCTCTGGAAGAAGAAGAGTTTAGATCTGATATCCCGCTTTATCACTACCCGAAGGAGTCTCAAAGCAGCTAACATTCTCCTTTCCCTTCCTCCCCTTCCTCAATGGAGCAGCAAAACCTGAATGACTTTTGAACTACTCTGGAATTCACCCAACCAATGAAAGCGTGCCGTCCTCAGCCAGCTTGAGTAGCAGAAGAAGAAGAAGAGTTTGGATTTGATATCCTGCTTTATCACTACCCTAAGGAGTCTCAAAGCGGCTAACATTCTCCTTTCCCTTCCTCCCCCACAACAAACACTCTGTGAGGTGAAGGTTTATGGTTTTTAGACTAGGACCTCCAGCCACAAGCACCCTGCTATGACATGCTTCTGGATACACCAGACATTCTCACTTGAGAGTCCACATTAGCAGACGGTTCTGCTCCTTACTTGCGCCACAGAAGCTTGGGGGTTTCGGATGAGGTTTTTGAGGGAGCGCTGCGACACCCAGTAGAGCTGAGTGAGGAAGCCGTTTGCATAGGTCACTTGATTCATGAGCCTCGGCTTCTTCTGAGAGATTCCGTGGGGATTTTCATATTTCCTCAGCTGCTCCATCATGCTCTCGTATTGGGTGGAGCTGATGTATTTCTCGTGCAAGGAGTCCACAAGTGTCTTCTCCACGCCTTTCTCTTCCATGCCATTTTCATTACTGGTCTCTGGGGGAAAACAAAAAAGGGACCCCACCCAGCCGTTTTTTAAAGGTAAAGGTAAAGGTACCCCTGACCGTTAGGTCCAGTCACGGATGGCTCTGGGGTTGCATGCTCATCTCACTCTATAGGCCGAGGGAGCCGGTGTTTGTCTGCAGACAGCTTCCGGGTCATGTGGCCAGCATGACTAAGCCGCTTCTGGCGAACCAGAGCAGCGCACGGAAACGCCGTTTACCTTCCCGCCAGAGCGGTACCTATTTATCTACTTGCACTTTGACGTGCTTTCGAACTGCTAGGTGGGCAGGAGCTGGGACCGAACAACAGGAGCTCATCCCGTCACGGGGATTCGAACTGCCGACCTTCTGATCGGCAAGCCCTAGGCTCTGTGGTTTAGACCACAGCGCCACCCACGTCTCCCCCGGTTTTTAGGACTATATAATAGAATGCTTTTCAGAAATATGGTACAGTGGACCCTCTGCTTACGTTACCCTCGGGTAATGTAAACTTTCGGTTGCTAAAGTAGCAAACCCACAAGTATTTTTCCAGGTTTCGCCACTCGCTCATGCACAGAAGCGCTCTATGCGCAGAAGCACTAAACCACACCGCACGCATGCGCAGAAGTGGTCCTCTGGTTGCAAATTCCTCGGGATGCGGCCACACCTCCAGAACGGATCCCGTTCACAACCGGAGGTACCACTGTACTAGATCCCCAGTGGTGATCAAGAACAGGGGCGTAGCAATGGGGGGGGGCGGGCCACCCCGGGTTCCACCCCAGAGGGGGGTGACTTTTTTTTATTAATTTTAACTTCATTGAAAAAAGAGATAATAGACACACACACACAGCCCCCCCACACCTCACAAGGTGGCACCATCAGAGGGGGGTGACATTTTTAATTTGTTTTATTTTTTTTAAATTTTTTATCATTTATTATTATTATTTATTTTAACTTCATTGAAAAAAAGAGATAATAGACACACACACACACACACACACACACACACACACCCCACACCTCACAAAGTGGCACCATCAGAGGGGGGGACACTTTTTTATTTTATTTTATTTATTTGTTTACATTATTATTATTATTATTTATTAATTTTTTATTTTAACTTTATTGGAAAAAAAGAGATAATAGACACACACACAAAACCCCCACACCTCGCAAAATGGCACCATCAGAGGGCGGTGACACTTTTTATTTTTTAAAAAATTAAAGTGGTGGTGGTGGGGTGACAAAAAAAAATATTCCGCCCCGGGTACCACCTGGGCTTGCTACGCCTCTGATCAAGAACCTCCCCTGATGTCAGCTTCTTACCCATGTGCTCCTGATCATCAGTCTTCTTAAGTTTCTGACCACATTTGCTTGCAGCTACAGCCGTGGAGTCACCATTGATCACATCCAGGAAGAAGTCAGCTGGGTTATTGAAAGGCTCACATTCATACCCTTTAAAGAGAGAAAGTGTTGGAGATGTAATGAGACTGAGGTTACGTTCTTTCATATGTGGTGGACCTGTAAAAGGGTACAAGAGTACAGTCGTACCTTGGAAGTCGAACAGAATCCGTTCCGGAAGTCCGTTCTACTTCCAAAACGTTTGGAAACCAAAGCGTGGCTTCCGATTGGCCGTGGGAAGCTCCTGCAGCCAATCGGAAGCCGCGCCGGACGTTCGGCTTCCAAAAACAGTTCACAAACCGGAACAGTGACTTCTGGGTTTGCGGCGATCAGGAGCCAAAACGTTCGAGGACTAAGCTGTTCGAAAACCAAGGTACAACTATATTAGGAAATAATTCATAATGAATTGAAAAAAATGGTTTAAAGTACTTAAACAAACAAACAAACCAGAGTTCTTTTTGTTAGGAATAACAGACAGAAATCCCCAGGTGTCGGGAAAGGTTATTTATGTATGCCACTACCACGGCTCGTGTTTTGTTAGCCCAAAAATGTAAAACGAGCGAAGTCCGAACTAAGGAAGATTGGCAACTTAAATTGATGGAATATGTGCAGCTTGCGGACCTAGCATATACAGGTAGAATAAGAGAACAAGAACAACATACATTTAAAGGGAAATGTTTATTGAATACTAGTTGAAGTTAGCCCGTTACATAACGGGCGCTAGAGGAGGAGGAGGCAGGAGGAGGCAGAACAGCGGCCGCTGGGGGGTGGAGAGGGGCTCCCTCCCCCTTCTTCTTTTTCCCTGGCGGCGGCTGCAGCGGCGGCGAGCCGCAGGGATTGGGCTCTGCCTCTGCGTCCGTGTGAGGCAGCGGCGCTGGCGCAACTGAGAACGCGCGTGCGCCGCCGCTGCCTCGCGGACACGCCCCCCTCTCCGCCCGCTCCAATCCCTGCGTCCGTGTGGGTCCCGGACATGCGCAGTAGCGCACTTCCGTGACACACAGAACGGACGCAGGGACACAGCAAGTTTATTATATAGGATGCATCTCTGGGTTATTTGTGGGGCCTGCCTGGTGTTTTTACATGAGTAGAATGTGTGCTTTTATTTAAAATGCATCTCTGGGTTATTTGTGGGGCCTGCCTGGAGATTTTACATGAGTAGAATGTGGGCTTTTATTTAAAATGCATCTCTCGGTTATTTGTGGGGCATAGGAATTTGTTCATTTTTATTTTTATTTTCCAAAATATAGTCCCACCTCCCACAAGGTCTGAGGGACAGCGGACCGGCCCCCTGCTGAAAAAGTTTGCTGACCCCTGATCTAGTCCAACCCTCTGCAATGCAGCAATCCTTCACCTAAAGTGGGATTCGAACCCACGACCCTGAGATTAAGAGTCTCATGCTCTATTATGTTGTTATTTATTGTTGGTAAGATGCTTTGAGATTCCTTTGAATGAAAAGGGGCACTGAAAAACAAGAAATCAATCAATCAATCAAGTTACGTCAAATTAAACCTTTTGTGGAAGTTGTACTTCCCCACTGCTAGCACTTATTTTACCACGATGGGAGTGGTCTTTCCCCAACAACACAGGTGAAGAAGTGAGTCACCAAAGTTGCATTCCAGAGCACATTTATGTAGCAAATTAGTTTAAGCACAGGTATGAATGAGACTAACACCCAATGCTTCCCTTGTTACCTGCCCCGGAACCTTGGAGTACACAACAGGTAATACATTGTAGTTCTAATAATAAATGAATAAATAAATAAATAAAAACTGTTACTCAGAGCTGAGAAACGATGCCACAACTCTTAAGCCCCAGACTTGTATCCTGGAAATCCAACTTCTTTACTTAAGAGCAGAATAGGGAGTTGTCTTCAACCCATATAAGACACACCTGAACACACAAGTGAGGCTCGATATCTAAGTGTGCTATGGAAGCTGGTGTGTGTGTGCCTCTTTTTCTATGATTATTCATCCCATGCGCTGACAGGCATGTCATCAGGGCAGGCACGCTCACATTGTCAAGCCCACCTGACAAATGTAGAAGAAGAAGAGTTTGGATTTGATATCCTGCTTTATTACTACCCGAAGGCGTCTCAAAGCGGCTCACATTCTCCTTTCCCTTCCACCCCCACAACAAACACTCTGTGAGGTGAGTGGGGCTGAGAGACTTCAAAGAAGTGTGACTAGCCCAAGGTCACCCAGCAGCTGCATGTGGAGGAGCGGAGACGCGAACCCGGTTCACCAGATTACGAGTCCACCGCTCTTAACCACTACACCACACTGGCTCCCTTTCCGGCTCACGTTGCAGGGGGTTGGACTAGATCACCCTAGGGCAGTGGTGGCAATCACTCAAAGCCCTCTCTGTGGGCACGCAGGCTGTCGCCCCAGCACAGAGCCGGCAGAAGGTGAGGGCGGCGTGTCAAGTCCTCAGCTCAGCTTGGGCAGCCGAGCAGCTGCCTTCCTCCTCTTCCTGCTGTGAGGTTGAGGCTTTGCACACCCTCCGGCCAGGGCCAATGGGAGGCACCCTCTGGCCAGGGCCAATGGGAGCTACTAACAACAGAGAGGGCAATCCACAACATGACAGCCTTCTTCCCTAAGGGCAACTCTCACTATGCCTTCATCATAAGTTATCCTGTTCACACCTGCAAAGAGATGGCACTGCTATCGTGCTCTTTCCCTCCTTCAGGGTTTTTTTTTGTGGCAAGAAGAAAGACTGAGGAAGCAGTGGGGGGGGGGGAGGAGAGAATGGAATAATCCCAATTGGCTCTTGCTATTTCCTGGAATCCCCAAACAATTATGTAAAGGAGACATGGCAATTGCCCATTAAAAGGCTTGTCTGGAAGCGCCCACTGTCAGCCAAAGCAGCTGAGACAGAGACAGAAGAAGAGGAAGAAGAGTTTGGATTTGATATCCCGCTTTATCACTACCCAAAGGCGTCTCAAAGCGGCTCACATTCTCCTTTCCCTTCCTCCCCCACAACAAACACTCTGTGAGGTGAGTGGGGCTGAGAGACTTCAGAGAAGTGTGACTAGCCCAAGGTCACCCAGCAGCTGCGTGTAGAGGAGCGGAGACGCGAACCCAGTTCCCCAGATTACGAGTCTAGCGCTCTTAACCACTACACCACACTGGCTCTCCCCACACTGGCTCTCCAGACAGCCCCAGAAGTCTCTGTGCAAGGGTCTCCGAGGCGAGTCTTGGTCTTGACATGAAGTCTGCATACCATGGCAGCTTCTCGGTTGTCTTCAAAAGCTTCAGTGAGCCCCTTGAGTTTTCTAATCCCTGCTCTGGTGAGTTTTGCTGACATTCCCACGCCAGTGTGGTGTAGTGGTTAAGAGCGGTAGACTTGTAATCTGGTGAACCGTGTTCGCATCTCCGCTCCTCCACATGCAGCTGCTGGGTGACCTTGGGCTAGTCACACTTCTCTGAAGCCTCTCAGCCCCACTCACCTCACAGAGTGTTGTTGGGGAGGAAGGGAAAGGAGAATGTTAGCCGCTTTTGAGACTCCTTCGGGTAGTGATAAAGCGGGATATCAAATCCAAACACTTCTTCTTATAATAACAAGAGCAAACTTACCAATAGACTGGAAATGTCCCAGGGCTTCCTTCGCGGGCCCATGGTAGAGTACCTTCCCCAAAGCCAGCAACGTCAAGCTATCGAAAAGCTTGAAGATGGAATAGCGAGGTTGGTGGATGGAAAAAATGATGGTTCTGCCTCTTCTGGAGAGCCTAGGATGAAAAGCCGCAACTTTTATGTTTTAGCCCTATCGGTGAGGTTGGACGATGGCAAAAATGCAAAAGCCGCGCAAGTCTACAGCTGCACCCAGGCATTAAATTTACAAACAGGACGCTTCCGCCTTTCTGAAGCTAAGCAAGGTTGGGTTTCTCAGTGTCTGGATTGCCGACCACCTAGGACTCAGGCATCCCCAAACTCGGCCCTCCAGATGTTTTGGGACTACAACTCCCATCATCCCTAGCTAACAGGACCAGTGGTCAGGGATGGTGGGAATTGTAGTCCCAAAACATCTTGAAGGCTGAGTTTGGGGATGCCTGAGTCCTAGGGGACCCTATGTACAGCACCTTAAGATCACAAGGAAATCACTGCTGCATGAGACCAGACACCCATCTGGTCCAGAATCCTGTCCTTACAGTGGCCAACCAGGTGCCTATGGGAAGTCCATGACCAGGACCTGAGCACAATTGCCCTCTCCTCTCCAGCAACTGGTATTCTGACAGTGGAGGTAGAAAATATGCATCATGGCTAGTAGCCACAGATGGCCTTTATCCTCTGTGAATCTGAGTGCAATGATGGCAGAAAGGCAGGGTAGAAATAAATATATCTATATATTGGTTCATCATCGCAGACCCTCCAGGTGTCCCTATTTCCCAGGGACAGTCACAGATTTACAGAAGCCGTCTTGGTGTCTGATTTGATCCCGGAATGCCCTGCTTTTCCTTAGGATGTCCCTATTATCATTGGAGAAATGTCGGAGGGTATGGAGTAGGATTCCCCAGGGATTTTCTTTCCAGGCGGGACTCGCTGGAACACAGTTCTGGCACCTCACCTAGAAAAATAGCACTGGGAGTCCCTATTTTCATTGGAGAAATTTTGGAGGATATGGTAGGACATCTATCTATCTGTCTGTCTGTCTGTCTGTCTGTCTATCTATCATCTATCTACCGTCTTTCCCCCTTTTTAAGACACCGCCTTATAATTTTTTTCCCTCAAAAAAACACAGGGTGGCTTATTGTCAGGGACTGGCCCGAGCCAGGGGAGGTGGCGGAAGGGACAGTGGCATCAGGGGGTTACCGTTGGACGCCAGAGGAGATATTGCAAGCATGGGAGCAAGAAGAGGCAGCACCCAAGTTGTCGCCTGAGACAGGGAAGGGGGTGTGGAGAAGTGAGAGTGAAGAGGTGTCGCCTCCTGTGCTGACGCAAGAACAGCAAGGGGAGGGGGAGCCCTCGGGAAGGGAGGAGAACATGGAGGAGGAAAGAGAGCAAGGGGTCGAGGATGTGGCGAGAGCCTCGTCAACAACCTCGAGGGATGATGAAAGCGAAAGCGATGCAGGGACCAGCAGGGTCAAGAAACGGAAAAGGAGGAGTGAGAGGAGACGGTGGGGTTTCAAAAGGCTTTTATGTTGGGGGGAAAAGCGGAAGCCTTTACTTGGAGAATCTGATTCATCGGAGGGGGAGGAGGTGTAAAGCTGATCGGTGAAATAAACTTGTATATGAACTGAACGGACTGCTGAGTCGATTACTCTCGAGGAGGACGCATATCTCCCCTCACAGCATTCTCCAAGTCATCGCAACCTCCTCAGAGAGTGGAAGGCTGCCAGAATGACGGAACCCAAGGAAGACGGAGCTGGCACAGGGCTGCACGTCGACTGGGAAGAGCAAGCTAAGGACCTAGCGTTGAGGTACGAAATAGCTCAGGCTCAGCTCCAGGAGGCGAGGCGGCATGCCGATGCAGGGAGAGGGGCAGTGGGAGGAAGGAGGATGCCCTCCCATGGCAGCAGATTCGATGGGAAGCCGGAAAATTATTTGGGCTTCAAGACAGACATGCTTTACGTTTTGGGACTGCACAAAGAGGAATTCCGAGATGAGGCAGAGCAAGTTGGCTTTGTAATTGCGCATTTTGAGGGCGCTGCAAGGGATTGGGTTCGTCCTTGGCTTTTGGCAGGGAACCCTGCATTAAAGAAACTCAAAGACTTCTTTGAGGGAATGGACATTGTTTATACGTCCCGGAGTGCGCAGGACATTGAAGCAAGGCAGCTTTTGACGCTGAAGCAAGGAAGTATGACGGTCAGAGAGTATCAATCCAAGTTTTCGCTCCTGGCACATCGCTTAAATTGGGACTTGAAGTCTCCGCCGTTGATGGCCATGTTTAAAATGGGGTTATCGGAGGAGGTCCAAGATGCGCTAGCGAAGTCTGGAGCGCTGGAGGATCTAGAAAGCCTCATGCAAACGGCTTTGGCTATTGGGGTGCGTTTGGAATGCAGAGACAGGATGAGGCGGGAGGGGAAGCCTGAGAAATGGTTCAACATTCGGGCCCCTCCCCCGGTAGAAAAATCTCTGAGAGCGCAGCCCCAAGTCCAGCAGGAAGTGCCTATGGAGTTGGGGAGAGCCCGCGCGCGCCCTTTTTCAAATCAAACGGTGACCAAGGGCAGCGATGCGCAGGGCGGGAAAGTCCCCAGGAGATGCTACGTATGTTCCGGGACTGACCACTTGGCAAAACATTGTGGTCAAAGGAAAATGTGGCAGGGAATGGCCGGAACGGCTCTGAAGGAGGGGGTGGAAGAGACTGCGGTGGCGGGAAACGGAAATGCCTGGCGGCAAGGGGAGGGGACCAGCAGCCAGGCGCAGTTCCAGTAAAGAGTCCCCAAAGCAGCACGCTCCCACAACCCCCCCCCGCCCAACCTTCCCAAGCCCACCCACCCAACGTTCCGAGGCCAGGAATAGTGTTAGAGGTGGAGCTGCAATTGCCCAATGGATGCACACTCCAAATCCCAGCCTTAGTGGATTCGGGAGCCAGCACAGATTTCTTTGATAAGGACTTTGCTTTACAGCATCAGATCCACCTTCTGGAGGTGGATTTTCCACTTCAAGTCACCACAATAGATGGAAGAGAACTAAAAGGGGGGACGGTCACGCACAGTACACCACCCATGAAGTTGCAAATAGGCAGGCACTCAGAGGTGTTGGCGTTCCACGTCACCGCGTTGGCAGGTCCTCCCATCATCCTGGGAATGGGATGGCTCACGCAGCACGATCCTATCATCAGCTGGAGCCAGCGCTCTCTAACGTTTGGATCGGCATATTGCATGGACAACTGTTTACAGCAGTTATACCCCCAAAGCACAGTGGCAGCAGCACTATTGCAGGCGGGGGACGTGACACTTCCACAGCAGTATGCGGATTTCCAGCAAGTGTTCAACAAGAGAGAGGCGGACAAACTGCCCCCACACCGTCCCTATGACTGTCAGATTGACCTGCGGCCAGGAGCGCAGTTGCCGCCAGGTAAGCTCTATACCATGTCGGAGCAGGAATTGGCACTCTTAAAGGAATTTATTCAAAAAAACCTGGCCAGGGGTTTCATTAGGGAAAGCAAGGCAGTAGGGGGCAGTCCAGTGTTCTGGGTGGACAAGAAAAATACGCAAGAGAAACGCTTGATATGTGATTTCAGAATCCTGAATTCGCTCACCTTGCCAATTTCTTACCCCATGCCCAGAATTGATGACCTGTTGGCGGCGGTGCGCAAGGGCAGGATCTTTACCAAGCTGGATTTGAGGGGGGCGTACAACCTCATCAGGATCAGAGAGGGAGATGAGTGGAAAACCACCATGTATACGCCTCTCGGAGCTTATGAATATTTAGTCATGCCTTTCGGGTTACAGGCAGGCAGCCAATGCTTTCAGGCTTTCATGCATCACGTGTTGGGTCCTGTGTTGTTTAAACACGCAGTGGCGTATCTGGATGACATTTTAGTTTATTCTCAGAACCTGGAGGAACACGTGACACACGTCAAGGACGTGTTGCAAAGGCTCCAGGAAAACCAGTTATGTGTCAAGCTGGAGAAATGCCAATTTCATGCCACAGAGGTGGACTTTTTGGGGTATCGTCTTTCGGACAAGGGCATTGCCATGGACACAGACAAAGTGCAGGCGATCCTGCAATGGAAAAGCCCCAAAACCAAGAAAGACGTCCAGCGTTTCGTCGGTTTCGCAAATTTCTACCGCAAGTTCCTACCGGGGTTTGCTGACATGACGGCCCCAATCACGGACTGCCTGAAAGGTAAGAAGAAATTCCGGTGGACAGAAGAGGCTCAGCGCGCCTTTGAGTCTCTCAAAGGGGCCTTCGCCTCTGAGGGGCAATTGTTGCACGTGGACTCTGCCAAACCCATCAGGGTAGAAACAGATGCCTCAGATCGGGCCATCGCTGCGGTCTTGCTCCAGCAAGATCCCGCGCAGGAGTGGAGGCCGTGTGCGTTCTACTCCCGGAAACTGAGCAAGTCTGAGGCTAACTACGCAATTTGGGACAAAGAACTGTTGGCAGTAGTAGCGGCGTTCAAGCACTGGCGCCACTTCTTGGTGGGCGCGCAGCACCAGATCCAGGTGCACACGGATCACAAGAACCTGGAGTACTGGCGGACGGCCAGAATTCTCAACCAGAGACAAATGAGATGGGCAGAGTTCTTCGCTAACTTTAATTTTCATATCCAGTATGTTCCAGGTGACCAGAACGTCAGAGCGGACGCTTTATCCAGGAAGCCTGAGTATCTGGAGGAACAAGGGCCTCCAGTGGCAAGAGCGATCTTCCAACCCGAACAATGGAGGTGTGGCGCAACTCTAGGGGGGCGGGATGAACTGGTGCGCCTCACCCAGGCCGATGACTTTGCACGGCGCAAACTGAAAGAAATGAGGGAGGGAGATCCCAAGGCGAAAGGGTTTGAGGAAAAGGAGGGGTTGCTGTTGTTCAAAGGGGCACTGTATATCCCAGGGGAGGAAATGCGTGCTAAAGTTCTCAGACAGCTCCATGACAACCCCACAGCAGGGCATTTTGGGCAGTTCAAAACCATGGTGTTGGTCACGAGAGAGTTTTGGTGGCCCAGAGTCAGGCAGGAAGTTAAGGAATACGTCAGGGGGTGTGAGGTATGCCAAAGAGCCAAAGGGGAGCGGGAAAAGCCAGCGGGGTTGCTGGAACCCCTTCCCACCCCCAACTCACCGTGGGAGGCGATTTCTTTAGACTTCATCACTGACCTACCACCATCCAAAGGCAAGACTGCAGTGTTGGTGGTAGTTGATCTTTTCACCAAAATGGCCCACTTTATTGCATGCCCTAAGGTAGTGTCAGCTGAGGAAACAGCCAAGCTGTTTGTACAGCATGTTTTTAAGCACCACGGCATGCCAGAGAGGGTAATTTCAGATCGTGGAGTTCAGTTCACCTCACGTTTCTGGCGTAAGCTCATGCAAATCTTGCAGGTGCAGGTGAACTTGTCCTCTGCTCGCCATCCTCAGTCCAACGGCCAATCGGAGCGGGTGAATTCCATTTTGCAGCAGTACTTGCGCTGTTACGCATCGCAGCAACACAGTGATTGGAGTGACAAGCTGGCGCTTGCGGAATTCTCTTACAATAACTCTCTACAGGTGTCAGTAGGCATGTCCCCGTTCCAGGCAGTCTACGGTAATCACCCAAGAGCCTTTCCAAAGGGGGGAGGCGAAGGGAGGGCAGGAGACGTGCCAGCGGCGGGGCAATTTGTTGAGGAGCTGCAGGCTTTGCACCAATTGCTCAAAGACAATTTAGAAAGGGCAAAAGCTGCTTACAAAAGAGCAGCAGACCAGCACCGAAGGGAAGGGGAGACCATCAAAGTGGGAGACTCAGTCTGGTTGTCCACCCAGGGTCTGCCCATGCCAGGCAGGGGCAAAAAGCTGAGGCCGTGTAAAATTGGGCCCTTCGAAGTGGTGGAGCAGATCAACCCAGTGGCGTTCCGGTTGCAATTGCCGGAGACCATGAGAATTCACCCGGTTTTTCATAGGTCGCTCCTGTCCAAGTTCAGAGAACCACACAGGTACCAACAAGGGCACCAGAGGGGGTCGCAGGAATTGCCGTTGGTTGACATGGAGCACTTCAATGAGGCTACGGCCATTCTGGATTCCAGGTGGGAAGGAGATGAGTTGCAGTACTTAGTGGCATGGGAGGGGGAACCAGAGTCGGAGAACACCTGGATTCCGGCAGAAGATGTCACCAAAGAGTATTTGGTGTGGGAATTCCATGAGCTGTATCCCAATAAGCCAAAGCCATACAGATGGCAAATGAGAGAGGTGTTTCAACCCACAGATTCAGAGGAGGGGGATTTCTGGGGGTTCCCTTCCTCAGGTGCAGACAGTGGTGGGGATGGTAACGAGTTGCGCAGTAGCCCTCCTGCACCGACGGAAGCAATGGAGGTGGAGGGGGATATTGCGGAAACAGAAGATTGGTGGTCGCAGTGCATCCCTCCCCCCTGGGACAGGAAGGATTGGGAGGAGGTGTTCCAGTCTTCTTCGTCATCGTCCAGTGCGGACACCACCATCTTTCTGGGATTCCCTTCTTCGCCGGGAACGGCAGGAGAAAGTGAAGGTGGGGAATGGGATCCTGCAGGAGATATTGGCTACCCGGGTGTACCACCCACCGAGCCGCCTCAGGAGGGGAAGGGGGGCTTCGGAGGGGGGATGGATGTCAGGGACTGGCCCGAGCCAGGGGAGGTGGCGGAAGGGACAGTGGCATCAGGGGGTTACCGTTGGACGCCAGAGGAGATATTGCAAGCATGGGAGCAAGAAGAGGCAGCACCCAAGTTGTCGCCTGAGACAGGGAAGGGGGTGTGGAGAAGTGAGAGTGAAGAGGTGTCGCCTCCTGTGCTGACGCAAGAACAGCAAGGGGAGGGGGAGCCCTCGGGAAGGGAGGAGAACATGGAGGAGGAAAGAGAGCAAGGGGTCGAGGATGTGGCGAGAGCCTCGTCAACAACCTCGAGGGATGATGAAAGCGAAAGCGATGCAGGGACCAGCAGGGTCAAGAAACGGAAAAGGAGGAGTGAGAGGAGACGGTGGGGTTTCAAAAGGCTTTTATGTTGGGGGGAAAAGCGGAAGCCTTTACTTGGAGAATCTGATTCATCGGAGGGGGAGGAGGTGTAAAGCTGATCGGTGAAATAAACTTGTATATGAACTGAACGGACTGCTGAGTCGATTACTCTCGAGGAGGACGCATATCTCCCCTCACACTTATTTTCGGGGGATGTCTTATTTTTATTACATCAGTATGGTATGGTACAACCTCCCCCTGCGTGCTGAGCAGGCGGGGCAGAACTCTGCAAGAGGCGCGTTCCCCCCCGTGCCTCTTGCTGGTTTGCTGCCTCCCTGCGCACGCAGGAGGGGCTGAGGAGGCGACGGGAACAATGGCGGCACCACAGCTTACTTTTGGGGTACGTCTTACTTCTCACAAAGGTAAAAAAACCCTGCCATGGCTTACTTTATGACTACGTATTAAAAAAGGGGAAACAGGGTATCTATCATCTATCTATCTATCTCTATCTATCTATCTATCTATCTATCTATCTATCTATCTATCTATCTACAGTGGTACCTCGACTTACGACGATAATGCGTTCCGACGCAAAATTCGTAAGTCGAAAACATTCGTAAGTCGAATCCCCATAGGAATGCATTGAGCGAAAAAAATTCGTAAGTCGAAAATTCGTAAGTCGGAATTCGTAAGTCGAAAAAATCCTATTAAAAGCAGCCGCGACTTCCATTCGTAAGTCGAAAAATTCGGTTGCGGCGGCCATTTTGTTTCTCCCGGAAGTCATTCGTAAGTCGAAAAACACGTAAGTCGAATCGCTCGTAAGTCGAGGTCCCACTGTATCTCTATCTATATCTATCTATCTATCTGTCTATCTATCTATCTTATCTATCATCTATCTATATCTATCTCTATCTATCTATATCTATCTCTATATATATGAAGGTGGCATTATTATTATTATTATTGTTCTTATTCTTATTACACACACATTCTTTATTACAGCCCAAAGACCCGCAGAAACAATTTTGAAAATTTGTTTCATAATCAAAATTTATTATTATTATTATTATTATTATTATTATTATCATCATCATCATCATCCTTAAGCACTTTCAAGGGTTTCCAGAAGGGATAGCGCTTCTTACCTCTTTAGCAGGAGGAGAACAGCATTGGCAGTGCTGGCATCGAGGCCTGTGGTGGGTTCATCTAGGAATAGCACTGGCGGTTCAGTGATCAGTTCCATTGCTATGTTAGTCCTCTTCCGTTCTCCCCCAGACACGCCTCGAATCAGTTCAGTTCCTACCTGCAAAAAAATTAATTTAGGCATACCAAGCGTGCATCAGTCACTGGAAAAGCACTTCTAAGTGGTGTTATGGTATTCAAGCCGAGAAGTTAGAAAGCTATACAGTTACTGACTGACACTTGTGTGCATGAAAGGGTTAACCCTGAGCCCTGAGGTCAAGTAACCAGTGAGTGTGCTTAGCAGGCTCTCAACAACCTCTGCCCCAACCCAATTTTCTTTTTCTTTTTGCTTCCTGCAACAAGCAAGAAGCCCTGTGGAATGGCTCCCAGCTCAAGTGTATAAAATCTCTCTAAAAGGGAGATTTTACAGCCTGCATCTTTTCCAACCCAAAGATTGCATGATCCGCTTTGTAAGGAAACCAAATCATTTTCTTTTTAAGTTATTTGTTCATCTTTGTTTCGCTACCAGCAGATAGAGACTTGTTTGCTTAAACTTCTGCAAAAACTCTGTGAGTATAAAACTTCACTTATTTGGAAAGCTAAGTGTCTGTGATTTATTCTAGCCCAAGTATTATGTGGGTAACATTTGTTTAGATGAGGGCATAAGTAAATCTAACCAAGTTTTAAGGTGCTTTGAGCAATCACCACTGTTCTAACTCTGCTACAAGACAGTAAAGATCTTTTTTCCAAACCTTTCTCTCTAACATGGGGCAGGTAGGATCACGCTATCAACACTAAGCTTCTGCTAACAGCTATGGGAATATCAGCAAAACCTTTTAAATTACCCCCAAGATGTGCTCACCTTAGTATCAGCCACTTTGCTCAGCCCCAGCTCATTGATAATCTGGACTACCCGCTCTTCCTTCTCCCGAAAGCTGATAGAATTCGGAAGCCGCAAGGCTGCTGAGAAGAGCAAATTCTCCCTCACTGTCATTGTTCCCATGACAACATCATCCTGAAAGCAGAATATTTTGACTGTAAGAAAGCACATGCAAAGGAATATCTTTCTTCCCTCCGCCCTGCCATCCCAAGTGCAGAAACTGAATGGACTAGCAGCTGACTCTTACTTCAAGAAAGCCCATTCATTTTAATGGGTCTACTCTCTGTTTAGGCCTCATCTGCTCTATAAATTCAAAGCAGCATCAAAACATTTTAAACAGTCATGACTTCCCCCCTCAGAATCCTGGGAGCTGTAGTTTGTTAAGGATGCTTAGAGTTGTTATTGACGGACAGCGTCTTGCAGTAAATAAAAAAAGACCACGCAGAGTCAAAGGTCCGAAAGAAAAAACTTTTACAGTGGTACCTTGGTTCTCAAACGCCTTGGTACTCAAACAACTTGGAGCCAAAACACTGCAAACCCGGAAGTAAGTATTCTGGTTGTGAACTTTTTTGGGAAGCCGGACATGCTCCGTTTGGAGTGTTACACTTCCAATTTGAGTGCCAGACTTCCGTTTTGAGTGTTACACTGAGGTCTGTCTGTTTTGGCTATTTATTTTGCGTTTTTGTGGCTTTTTTGTTTTGTTTTTGTGACTGTGTGGAACCCAGTTCAGCTACTGATTGATTGATTGTGTGACTGCAGTACATTGTTTATTGCTTTCATTTTATGGATCAATGCTCTCGTTAGATAGTAAAATTCATGTTAAATGGCTGTTTTAGGGGTGGTTTTTAAAAGTCTGGAACGGATTAATCGGTTTTGCATTACTTTCTATGGGAAAGCGCGCCTTGGTTTTGGAACGGACTTCTGGAACAGATTAAGTTTGAGAACCAAGGTACCACTGAACTAAAAGGCAAAGGCTTGTTACAAAAAACTTCAGAAAAAACTTCAGACACAGGAGGTACAAACGAAAGTAAGAGAGAGTGATAGAGAGCAGCTTGCTGAGCATAGGGAATTTATCTCTCCTGGCTCAGTGTGACCTTGAGATAGTCAAAACAACATTTGCATTGGAAATGAACCTTCTAGAATCTTCCAGAATCTTCTAGCACTTTCCAGTTTCTGCCCTCAAAGACTTTAGTCATGGCAGTGAGGAGACCCTTATTCCCCTCACAGAGCTACAGTTTTCAAAGTGGTTTAACAGTCAGTCCTTCTTCCAAGGGAACTCTGGGAATTGTAGTTCTGTGAGGGGGAAGAGTCGTCTCACAGCTCTCAGCAACACTAGTTCCTAGGATTCTTTGGCTATTTACATGGCTATTTGAAGTGGTATGATAGTGTTTTGACTGTGTTGTGCAGATGGGTGCTTATCACCCCAAGAACTGGGGTGGCGGGGGAAACAGATATAGCAGAATCAAAATCCAAAAGGCTGAGACACTCACCTGAACTACATATCCCGAGATGCACTTGAAATTGGGAGGTTGTGGGACACCATCTATGAGAACATCCCCCGACAAGCCGGCAGGATCTTTTCGAGCAGCCAAAACATCTAGGAGGCTAAACGTAAAGGTAAAGGACAGTTAAGTTCAGTCGCAGACGACTCTGCGGTTGCAATGCTCATCTCGCTTTACAGGCCAAGGGAGCCGGCGTTTGTCCACAGACAGTTTTTCCGGGTCATGTGGCCAGCATGACTAAGCCGCTTCTGGCGCAACGGAACACCGAAACCAGAGCAGTGCACGGAAACGCCGTTTACCTTCCCACAGGAGCGGTACCTGTTTATCTACTTGCACTGGCGTGCTTTCGAACTGCTAGGTTGGCAGGAGCTGGGACCGAGGAATGGGAGCTTATCCCGTCCTGGGGATTCGAACCACCGACCTTCTGATTGGCAAGCCCAAGAGGCTCAGTGGTTTAGACCACAGCGCCACCCGCGTCTCTAGGAGGCTAGAGATGGTAAAATGTTCTGTCAAGTCCTCCTGCTTTTGAGACTACGATTTCCAACAGGGATAATGATGAACAACACAGCCTTTTTCTGGACCCAAACTCTGGGGACTGTGTTATTCCTAACCAGCTCAGGAAGAGACATTCTCACTCTAAGAACACTGATAAGCAAAAAAAAATTAAAAAATTCATATGAAACGAACCAATGAGGAATTCACATCTTGTGCTAAGGAAGCCCACTGGAAAGCAAGCAAATGATGCTCTTAAAGGGAACGTTGGAGAAACAGGTTATTACAGTGGTGCCTTGGTTTGCATACGTCTTGGTTTGCATACGTTTTGGATTACAAACACGTCAAACCCGGAAGCGTGTGTCCTGGTTTGCAACCTTTTTTTTTATTTTATTACAACCCATTATTTTGGGATTACAGTGGTACCCCGCAAGACGAATGCCTCGCAAAACGAAAAACTCGCAAGACGAAAGAGTTTTTTGTTTTTTGAGTTGCTTCGCAAGACGAATTTCCCTATGGGCTTGCTTCGCAAGACGAAAACGTCTTGCGAGTTCCCAATGCATTCCTATGGGAAACCGCGCTTCAATGCATTTCTATGGGAAACAGCGCCATCTAGCGCTTCGCAGGACCGTGCTTCGCAAGACGAAAAAACTCGCAAGACGACAAAACTCGCAGAACGAATTAATTTCGTCTTGCGAGGCACCACTGTTCGAACAAATTTTTTTGGGAGGCCCCATTGGCAAATGCACGCCTTGGGTTGCAACCTGTTTTGGTTTACAATCGGACCTCCGGAACGGATTATGGTTGTAAACCAAGGCACCACTGTAGTGGATTATTGCTATGAACAGGGGCGGAGGAAGCCTCCGCGGTACCCGGGGCGGCGCGGCTGGAGGCACCCTGTCACTGCAGCCCCGCCCCCCGCGCAGGGGGGGGAAGCCCTTTAAAAAAAAGCAAAGCGCTTTTTTTTTTTTTAAGGGCTTTCCCCCTGCTGCTGGGGCGGCGATCGAGGAGGCGGCGGAGCGGAGGGGTGTCAGCCTTGTGCTGCCCGCCCCTCCCCTCGCCCCTGCGGCTCCGCCCGGCAGCGGAGAGAAAAGCGCTTTCCCCCCCGCTGCCGGGCGGAGCCGCCTGTAGGGGCGAGGGGGAGGGGCGGGCAGCGATGGGATGACACCCCTCCGCTCCACCTCCTCCTCACTCGCCGCCCCGGCACACAAGGGCGCCGCAGAAGCAGCAGTGCCGGTTTGGATCCATCCAACCCGGCACTGCTGCTTCTGCACCCAAAGCAGCGGCGGGGCACCCCCTCCAGCTGCCGATCGCGTGCGGCGGCTGGGGGGGGTGCCGCCGAAGCTGTTTTTGCGGTGCCCTTGGGAAGCGCCGTGCCGAAAGCAGCGGCGGCGGCACCCCCCAGCCGCCGATCGTGTGCGGCGGCTAGGGGGGTGCCCCGCCGCTGCTGCTTTTGGCGCGGCGGCTTGCAAGGGTGCCACGGGAGCTGCGGCGCCGCCGGCGGGTGGGGCCCGCGCAGGGCGGGGCCAGCCCAACTGGCACCCCTCCTTGAGTGGCACCCAGGGCGGACCGCCCCCTGCCCCCCCCTGCTACGCCACTGGCTATGAATAAGTAGTAGTGCCAATACTTTGGCCTGGCAGGGCTCCTTTTGTGCCATTACTGCACAACAAGAAGAAATTCAGCAGCTGTGTTGGTGCTGCCGTCACTGTATCTGCAGGCTGAGAAAAGCCTCACTTTCTTTTTGTCTTCTGTCCCTATTTTCCAGGGACAGTCCTGGATTTACAGAAGCCAACCCAGTTTCTGATTTGATCCTGGAATGTCCCGCTTTTCCTTAGGACGCCCCTATTTTCATCGGAGAAATGTTGGAGATTATGGAGTTATCCAACCCCTGAAGCATTGGAAGGCATCCCTATATAGGGAAGTTTTCTAATGTTTAATGTTTTATTATGTGTATGTATACACACACACACACACACACACATATACACAGTGGAACCCCGGGTTACGCACGCGATCCATTCCGGGGGTCGCGCTACGTAACCCGGGCGTGCGTATCACGAACAGAGGCATAGCCAGCCCAGGTGGTACCCGGGGCGGATTTTTTTTTGTCACCCCCCCCCACCACTTTGCCAGGGCACTGGCAGAGCTGCACCCAGTGGCATAGCAAGTCACCCCACCCCCAAAAATGATGGTGCCACTTTGCGAGGTGTGGGGGTTTTGTGTGTGTGTCTATTATCTCTTTTTTTTCAATAAAGTTAAAATTTAATTTTTTTAAAAAAATAAAAAATAAATAAAAAATAAAAAATAAAGAAGTGTCACCCCCTCTGATGGTGCCACTTTGTGAGGTGTGGGGGGTTGTCTGTGTGTGTGTCTATTATCTCTTTTTTCCAATAAAGTTTAAAAAAAAAATTTTTTTTTTTTAGTGTCACCCCCTCTGGGGTGGAACCCGGGGGGGCCCGCCCCCATCGTCCCCCTTGCTACGCCCGTGATCATAAACGCATGTAAAAAAAACCAAAAAAAACCCCGAAGAAGCGCGATTTGAGCACTTCTGCGCATGCGCAGAACGCTTCTGTGCACCCGCACGCACTCCGTAGAGGACTTCCGGGTCGCCACAGTGCGTATACACAACACGAGGTATGACTGTATGTTGGAAGCTGCCCAGAGAGGTTGGGGCAACCCAGTCAGATGGACGGGGTGTAAACAACAACAACAACAACTACAACAACAGCAACGGAATAGGGCAGTGATGGCTAACCTTGACACTCCAGATGTTTTGGAACTACAACTCCCATCAACCCTAGCTAACAGGATCAGTGGTCAGGGATGATGGGAGTTGTAGTCCCAAAACATCTGGAGTGTCAAGGTTAGCCATCACTGGAATAGGGCATCCCTATTTTCATTGGAGAAATGTTGGGGGGGTATGCAGTTGTTTAAAGCAGTGTTTCTCAACCTTTTCGGGGCAATGGCACACCTGTCTCATGAAAAAAAATCTCGCGGCACACCACCACCAGAAAATGTCAAAAAACGGGGAAAGGGGAAGGATAGAGGCGCCTCTCTAGCCTCTACCCGAGGCTCTATGATCCCGCGCCCTCGTCCGGCTCGTCCGGCTCTATGATCCCGCGCCCTCGTCCTGCTGGAGCTGCCTGTGTGCGCAGCCCAATGCGCCGGGAGTTTTCTCGCGGCACAGCAGCTGGTGTCTCGCGGCACACCAGTGTGCCGCGGCACACCGGTTGAAAAACGCTGGTTTAAAGCACAGGCAGCCTGACCCCCCCCCTTTCAAATGGCACCCCCAATTACACGTGACTTCAAATAGCACTCTTCAAGCACAATTTATATGCAATTAGGATTTTAAAGCCAATTCACAGCTTCACAGGCTTGCTTTGAAACCTGAGGAAGTGTGTCTGGAAGGGAGATTTGTAATCCTTTCTTTCCAGGACCTTTCTTCTTTCTTAATCCTCTTCCCCAAAACTGCTCTCCGTTCCATAAGCAGGGGGGGGGGGACAGGCTTCTGGGCAAGAGGTTTCGACAGAGAAAGGAAAACCCTCGCTAGTTAGTAGCTGCTAATTAAATAACAATAATTTCCAAAAGCAAAACTTCCTGATAACACACACCACTTAGAATTTAGCCTTAAGAGATACTCACGAAGATTTGCCGCTTCCTGTTGGTCCCAGGATAGCATTCATGCCTGGCCTCATGATGCCACTAGAAATAAAAATAAATAAAAAGGAGGGTCAGTTTATCAATAGTTTCCCGGTTAATCTATGTGGCATAATGACATCAGGTCCTTTCCCCATGTCTTCTGCCACACCAACGTTTTGTTACAGAAATTTCCATTCTGGAATTGTTGGGTGATGGAAATGGTTCACCTGCTATTATTCTGCTCATAATTTTATTCCTCCACCTGTCCGCAGGCTTTGGATTTGGATTCTTCAATATCTCCTCTTCCATTTTAAAAAACCATTTTTTGCTAATAATAATAATAATAATAATAATAATAATAATAATAATTTATTATTTATACCCCGCCCATCTGGCTGGGTTTCCCCAGCCACTCTGGGCGGCTTTCAACAAAGCATTAAAATACAATAATCTATAAAACATTAAAAGCCTCCCGAAACAGGGTTGCCTTCAAATATTTTCTAAACGTCATGTAGTTGTTTATCGCTTTGACCTCTGATGGGAGGGCGTTCCACAGGGCGGGCGCCACTACCGAGAAGGCCCTCTGCCTGGTTCCCTGTAACTTGGCTTCACGCAGTGAGGGAACCGCCAGAAGGCCCTTGGTGCTGGACCTCAGTGTCCGGGCAGAATGATGGGGGTGGAGACGCTCCTTCAGGTATACTGGACCGAAGCCATTTAGGGCTTTAAAGGTCAGCACCATATGTATGGAAATATACATAGAAACCTATGCCCTGCCTGTATATTTGAAAATATGTAAAATATTTTTAGACTGCTTTTAAGTGGAACGCCCTCCCATCAGATGTCAAGGAAATAAATAACTATCTGAAGGCAGCCCTGTTTAGGGGAGTTTTTAATGTTTTGATGTTTTATTGTGTTTTTAATATTCTGTTGGGAGCTGCCCAGAGTGTCTGGGCCAGATGGGTGGGGTATAAATATATTATTATTATTATTATTATTATTATTATTATTATTATTATTATTATTGCTTTACAATCTTCTCACTTTAAAAGGAAGCCAAAAGAAAGAAGGCTATCCCCCTAGAATTTCTCAAGACTTGAGGAAGTTTGTGCGCATAACACTCTATTGTTTTCCAGATTTGGATGCTCTTTCATGTGCCTGCCCATCAGATTGGCACTTGCATAATGTGGACCTTGCAGAGTAATTTAGTGGCTCTGAGCAGCAGCAGCAGCATCCTGAAGGGAGAAACCCATTCTCTTGATGGGAAGCTCAAGTCTCCCCAAGGGAAATGGCAATGTCACATTTAACAGGTGGGACGCACGTGGTGCTGTGGTCTAAACCACTGAGCCTAGGGCTTGCTGATCAGAAGGTCAGCATTTGAATCCCCGTGATGGGGTGAGCTCCCATTGTTCGGTCCCAACTCCTGCCCACCTAGAGGTTTGAAAGCACGCAGTGCAAGTAGGTAAATAGGTACCACTCGGGCGGGAAGGTAAACGCCATTTCCGTGCGCTGCTCTGGTTCACCAGAAGCGGCTTAGTCATGCTGGCCACATGACCCGGAAGCTGTCTGCGGACAAACGCCAGCTCCCTCGGCCTATAGAGCGAGATGAGCGCGCAACCCCAGAGTCATCCGCGACTGGACCTAACGGTCAGGGGTACCTTTACTTTTACCTACACTTTCCTCCAGCATATAAAACTACAAAAGTAAATCACAGCAGGCAGAGGCGGATGGGTTTGTGCCTCATACTGAGGCAGATCCAAAGAATAGGATTAAATTCTCCTTACTTAAAACAAGACATTTATTTTATTTTGTTTTCAAAATTTCCACACACAAAAGAACATCAAAAAGAAAAGATGAGCTTATCTTACATTGGGTATTCTTAGACTGGAATAATTATTACAGTGTACATAATAAAATTGTTAAGAAATCTAAGGTAACTATATAAATATAAATATGTAAATATGATAACATTACAAAGAATAATGTACCTATTTATCTACTGTACTTGCACTTTGACGTGCTTTCGAACTGCTAGGTGGGCAGGAGCTGGGACCGAGCCACGGGAGCTCACCCTGTCGCGGGGATTCGAACCGCCGACCTTCTGATTGGCAAGCCCTAGGCTCTGTGGTTTAACCCACAGCGCCACCTGGGTCCCTTTTAGGTTGCCTACCCCTGATTTATTGTCTTGAGCTCTCAATGAATCAGGAAGACAAGTTCCTTAAGACTTCCCCCAAAATTCTCTGTTAAGGTACTAATACGACACATATTGCATGCACTTACTAGACGTTGTGAAGGATTTTCTTTTCCACCACTTTCCGTTTGCACAGGGGTCCCCGGGACTGCTTGATGGAATACTGGATGCCGTGGAAACTCACCACTGACCCCCGAGGGGACCGGAGAGATTCTCTGGTTGGGACGGAACGCAGGAACGGGCCCCCTCGTTCTGCTTCATTCCCAGCAGATACATTCCTGGGGTTGGAGACACATGTTGGTCCTCCATCTTTGCTGCACGTGTCGAACTCCATCGGACCAATGCTGACAGAGTCTTCGATTTTCTCCAAGGTTCCCATCTGTCACTGCCTGAAATGTTAAAATGCATCAAATTCGCTTTTGAACTTACGGCAGATTTGAAGCACTCCCTTTGAGGAGTCCAAGAAATGTTCAGAATCCCGTCATCTATCATTTCTACAGCACTTTCAAGGCACATATTACCGCCATTCCCAAAATAACATGCCTAAAATCTACTAAGCTTCATGGAAAGATTATTTAAGGGTGTTCAGCAGGCTTGCAAATATAACAGACACAACACAAGAGGGAAAAGGGATTGGGAGGGAAGAAGAAGAAAATAATAATAATAAACAGGCACAATTTCTTAAGGTGACATAGTTATCGCTTGGATGGAGACCATTCAGGGAGGGGAGGAGTCAAATGGCAGCTGGGTTCTTTCTCTGCCAGTGGATTGGGCCCCATTATCCCACTGAGATATAGGCAACTATCAACCTACGAAGGAGTTACGCTCTGGAGAAAGCGTGCAAAGCCAAAATTGTGTATAGTCAAAATACATTGGGTTCAATGTTGGGTGCGATTGCCAAAGTCTTTTTCCCCAGATGCCTTCCTTCCTTCCTTTTTTTTTAAAAAAAAAAAACAAACTTTTTTTTAGCCATGCACGTAAAACCAGTGGCATAGCGTGGGTTGCCAGTGCCCAGGACAAGGCATGTATCCTTAGTACCAGCTGCCGATAGGCTGGAATGAAGGGGCAATAGCTCGGTGACCTACCCAAGTGGCAGCTGCAATGCCCCATGAGTGATGTTCATGGTGGAAAGCTGAATGTGCTCAAGTTAAATGTGCTTGAGTTACCTATACTCTTACAACAATGTTGTAACTGAGATTACTCTTCCTGTTTCACAGACCAGGGGTCATGAAGATAAGAGCTAATTCTTTGCCCTAGGCAACTGGACCTGAGCCATCTATATTTTATGATATGGTTGTATAGATATAAATTTATGAATAAATCTAATCAAGCTTCATTCCACCCTATAAGCAAAGCAGCTGACCTCATTTTTGCTCAGTATGTAGTATTCTAATAGGAGCTAGGTGTTCATTTAGAAATCCAAGGGCTTGTTATAAGTACTGAAACAGGAATGAAATAACGGGCACAGTCCTCTGTGCAGTTCCCATTCATTGCACAATAGACAATAGACAATGGAAGAAATACAACGGTGGTCAGTGTTTACATTTCTGACAGTGCAATCCTATAAGATAAATACAAGAGTCCCATCAGTATTGGCATTCTGCGGGCTCCTGAAGACATACCTGTTAAAGCACGGATTACCTTGAACTGAACTTTTGGTTTTCATAGAATCATAGAATCATAGAGTTGGAAGAGACCACAAGGGCCATCCAGTCCAACCCCCTGCCAAGCAGGAACACCATCAAAGCATTCCTGACTGGTGGCTGTCAAGCCTCTGCTTAAAGACCTCCAAAGAAGGAGACTCCACCACACTCCTTGGCAGCAAATTCCACTGCCGAACAGCTCTTACTGTCAGGAAGTTCTTTCTAATGTTTAGGTGGAATCTTCTTTCTTGTAGTTTGAATCCATTGCTCCGTGTCCGATTCTCTGGAGCAGCAGAAAACAAACTTTCTCCCTCCTCTATTGTTTTTATTGGTTTTATTGTTTCAACTGTTTTTTCACTCTTTTAATTGTTACACATTTTTAATTGTCTATTTAACTAGGGATGTTTTAATGCTCAATGGATTTGTTATGAAATAATAATAATAATAATAATAATAATAATAATAATAATAATAACAACAATACACATATGTCTATCCAGAATCCCCACTGAATTCAGAATGGCTTACTCTAAAGGTAAGCGAAGAATCTAAGGCTGTAACCCACTTATCAATAGAATCATAGAATTGCAGAGTTTGAAGGGACCCCAAGGGCGCTGCAATGAAGGAATCTCAGTTCTGGGTAGCTTCTTCCATGAATTGCTGTGGTTCAGCAGCTTAAGAGTGCAAGGCTGACATCTCATACCAGCAATAAGGTCTGCGGAACTCAATGAGACTTACTTTTGAGCAGACATGTATAGAATTTTCCTGCAAGCCAGAACGTCCCCAGCTCAACTCTTCCTTCCAATACGAATTCACACAAGCCACTATCCGCCTCAGATCCTGCCACTGTGGCCACAATCCCACACCGCAGTCTAGCGATGATATCAGCCTACTTTACTGGGCTGTTATAGCACAGGAAGCTGCCTTATACTGAGTTGGCTCATTGGTCCACCTAGCTGAATATCGCCTCCGCCAGCCTTTCTCAGCCTTGCCCCACCCCATGTTCTTGAACTAAAACTCCCACCATCCCTGACCACTAGGCATGCTGGCTTGGAATGATGGGAGTTGTAGTACAAAAACACCTGGGGGCCAAAGGCTGGTCTACACACTGTAACTGGCCAGAGCTCTCCAGAATTTTAGGCAGGAGTCTTTCTGTCCTGGCCCTACCTGGAAACAGCAGGGATCGAACCTGGACCCTCACATATAGAAAGAAGATGCTCTAGCACTGAGCCATGGCCCTTCCCCTAAAATACAGGTGAACTATATTATTATTATTACCTGCCTTTCACCCTGAGGTCCCACGGCAGGTTACAGCATTAAAACACAATACTGAAAACTTACAATCCCAAAATTAACATGAGTCCTAAAACAAAAGCCAGGGTAATAAGGTGCATTTAAGTATTTCCTGGAAGCTGAACAATGGAGGTGCCAGATGCAACTCTTTGGGGAGGGAGTTCCATAACTTTCATAGAATTATAGAATTGTAGAATTGGAAGGGACCAAAAGGGTCATCTCGTCCAAGCCCCTGCAAAGCAGGAATCTTTTGCTCAAACCCACAACCCTGAGATTAAGAGTCTCCTGCTCTACTGACTGAGCTAACGGAACAGGCATTCCAAAGGAACAACAAATCTGCAAATTGTTATTAACTCTGAGTATTATTTTGCCTTCGTTCTGTTTCTTTACTTATGAAGAAAACTCCGAGAGCATGAGAAGGAGCACAGACAGGCTTTCAGAAGACAAGAGGCTGGATTAAAAGGAGACCTTTAACTAGATCATCCTCTGCAAACTGACGTGAGTTGCAAATTCAAGTTACAAACAAAGAACTCCTGATCAGCCATGTCTTCTGCATTAGCCCATTCCAAGGGGGGTGGGGAAAAGGGGCTTTAAAAAAATCATTAAATATTTTCTTGGTTTACAGAAGCGCACACCTTGTCTCTTTTTTTCAGGTTGTGCAGTCTTTCTTACAAATCAGCTACATTTGTTGTGAGACATTAGTGTTGAGTACTGCCTTCTCCGCAGAGCAGCCCGACAGACTCCCAGTCCTCTGAAAACTTAGCCCCAAGTAAGTAACACAAATTGCAGATAGCAGCGAGGCGAAAAGAGGGACAGGCAAACTGTAGCCATTGCTAGAGTTACACAGCATCCTCTCTGCTTCCAATGCCCAAGCGGTTCAGTACCTCTTTGGTTCTGTTTGCTTCCCCAAAGCTCCAGGTCCGATTCAGCTCAGCTGCCTACAGGTCTCTTCCCAGCAGAAGTGAAGGTGAAAACCGCTATTCCCTGGTTGCTGCTGACTCAGTTCAAGGCAACTTACATAAACTTTTGTTTGAGGAACTCTCACATCATTAGCAGCTTCTGATGCTGATGGGAGTGTCAAATTACTGCTGTCACGCAATCTCCCCTGAGGTCACTGGAGGAGAAGTCACAAGCAAAAAGTCAGCGTGGACTTTGTAAAGAGAATTTTAGCTGTATTTTGTTGTGGTTGGCTTCCCCCCCCTTTTTTTCTTTTGGCAGATGGGGGCTTCGGAAAATTGTCAGAGATGTAGGAAAAAGAATCTCCCGGTTTTGAATTTGGAGACGTCCCCTTTCTCCCACAGATGACTGCACGTTTATCCCTGAAAAGGCATGTAAGAAACTGCATGCAGGTTGCGAACATGACTGCCGGAATTCCTCCTGCTTCTCCAGGTTGCGTTTGAACCTGTGCCCTGTTCTTGCCTCAATTTATAAATTGGACAGAAAATCCTTTCCCCTAGCCATCTCTTTTTGCGTTGCTTCGCAATGTAAACCAGTGGCGACGTACAAGTAGGTTTTTATACTAACTTTCTTGGGTTCCATGATCACTGCAGATGGTGACAACAGTCACGAAATTAAAAGATGCCTGCTTCTTGGGAGAAAAGCAATGACAAACTTAGACAGCATCTTAAAAAGCAGAGACATCACCTTGCCGACAAAGGTCTGTATAGTTAAAGCTATGGTTTTCCCAGTAGTGATGTACGGAAGTGAGAGCTGGACCAACAAGAAGGCTGATCGCCGAAGAATTGATGCTTTTGAATTATGGTGCTGGAGGAGACTCTTGAGAGTCCCATGGACTGCAAGAAGATCAAACCTATCCATTCTTAAGGAAATCAGCCCTGAGTGCTCACTGGAAGGACAGATCCAGAAGCTGAGGCTCCAATACTTTGGCCACCTCATGAGAAGAGAAGACTCCCTGGAAAAGACCCTGATGTTGGGAAAGATGGAGGGCACAAGGAGAAGGGGACGACAGAGGACGAGATGGTTGGACAGTGTTATTGAAGCTGCCAACATGAGTCTGACCAAACTGCAGGAGGCAGTGGAAGAGAGTGCCTGGCGTGCTCTGGTCCATGGGGTCACGAAGAGTCGGACACGACTAAGCGACTAAACAACAACAACAGAATAACATACCCTCCTCTCTGGATGTCCTATTCCATAATAGGGGCATCAAACAAACAAACAAAACTTTGCCACCCTAAATGTAATTTACACCATATGTATCCCACCGTCCTTTATTTGCTGTTGTGCATGTGGTTGCAGTTTAAGTACAGTCGTACCTCGGAAGTCAAACGGAATCCATTCCGGAAGTCTGTTCGACTTCCAAAATGTTCGGAAACCAAAGCACAGCTTCTGATTGGCTGCAGGAAGCTCCTGCAGCCAATTGGAAGCCACAAAAGCGGCATCGGATGTTTGGGTTCCAAAGAACGTTTACAACCCGGGACACTCACTTCCGGGTTTGCGGCGTTCAGGAGCCAAAACGTTCGACTCGCAAGGCCTTCGACTTCCGAGGAACGGCTGTACAACACAGCCCCCTTTCTGCATCGCCTGCCTGGAAATGTCTTACTTCTGAGTAGACAGTGTCAAGCTCCATTTACAATAAAGAAATAAACACTCCATATGTTTCCTAAGAAATGGCTGGCTGCGGAAGCATTGCAATGAAAGAATTTAAAGCGCATTGGCGACCTTTTCCTTCGGAAATATAGGAAGCGCTTTGTATGCCAGCTTCACCATTTCCTTCATTTGGTGCAGGGATTTTATTTTAGGATAAACAGGACCCTGTTTTTGCACCCACCCACACCACTTTAAATTGTTCTCTGAGAAGTGGAGAGGAGGAAAAATGAAAACCGGGACATTTCAGGATCAAATCAGAAACCGGGAAGGCTTCTGTAATTCCGGGACTGTCCCTGGAAAACAGGGGCCCTTGGAGGTTAAGCCAAGAAATGGGCTAAGCTGCTCTGTTGCCCTCTAGCGCAGGGGTAGGCAAGGTTTGCCTTGCTTGAGCCGGTTCACTCCAGCGGAGATCCCTCCGTGGGCCGGATTGCGTGTGTGTGTGTGAGTGCACGTGCCTGCGATTTCCAGCGTCTGCGCAGACGCGATTTCTGGTGTCTGCGTCTGCACAGACGCAATTTTCAGCCTCTGCGCATGCGCGATTTTTGGCACTATGGAAGCGAGTCCCCGCGCCATGCTGCACCGGTTTAGCACAGTGCATGGGGACTCGCTGAGCGGGCAGCTCGGTTCGGGGGCAGCTTGTGGGCCGGTTAAATGACCCCCATGGGCCTTAGGTTGCCTACCCCTGCTCTAGCGCAACGAGTCCTCTTTTAAAACAGCTGGCTTCTTGCAGTGGGCAATTCACTGAAAAGTGTTGGATGAACAAATGATTAACAGGGAGGCAAGCAGAGTAAAGTAGGGGGAATACTCGATGTCCTATAGCCACCCTGTCAACAAATCAGAATGAACGCTCAGTAAAGACTGGGCATAGTCTGACCTCCATGTGAGCATTGTTCAAATAGAATAGGATGAAAGCTCATTTCATAGTTCACTTCCCCTAGCGGTAATATTTATTGAAATTATGATTTCCCACAAAACTGTGTGTCCGCTATAGGCCCACCACATATTTTAGCTTTATTCTTCACATATGGTAAGGATTCAACCTTTTTTTGGTGATGTGGCACAAGGACTAATCGGAACTGCGGCAGATGTTGTCTTCTTCTATCTGGAAGGAGCCAGAGTGTCAGTAAACAGTCAATTGTCTCCCCCAAACAGGCTCCCCCCTCCCTTTGGCAGATGGCTTTTGCACTGTAAAGTCAACTCTGCGCAAACAGATGTAAAAACAGAAGCAGAAATTGCTTCCCTGTGTGTTTGCAAAAAAGGAAAAGATGGGACAACAGTATGGACTCGAATTTATGGTGTGTGTTGCAAGAGGGCAAGGAAATTTCAACATGCCTCTTTGTCATATATCTGATGTACTTTCAAGGTTCACATTTTTTGCACAACACGGCTAAGATTGGTGGTTTGGAAGGAGTATGAAACCCTCCAACTGACAAAAGTTATTCCCTCCCCCCGTTCCGTAATGCACTAAGCATGCGGCAGTAAATGTGTCATTATTTCTTATTATGAGAAAACTCTACTGCTGTCATGGACTGGACTGAGGAGGAATGGTGGGAACCACCCCCCTCTTCACACACCTTCCTGAGAAGAGGAGGACAGTATAGATCAGTGATGGCTAACCTTGACACTCCAGATGTTTTGGAACTACAACTCCCATCATCCCTAGCTAACAGGACCAGTGGTCAGGGATGATGGGAGTTGTAGTCCCAAAACATCTGGAGTGTTAAGGTTAGCCATCACTGGTATAGATTTAGAACACTGGTTTGCAGAAGGTCATAGTTCAGAGGCTGCAGAGGGGAGAAGCTAGAAAATATTGGGAGAGCAGCAGGAAGAAGAAACACTAGGGGAGAGACAGCTGACAGATTCAGTGTCCCTATAAAGCATTCCTGACCCCCCTCTCCCAGGACCAGGCCTGCCTTGAGAGTAGTAGAACAGAAAGCTCAGAGGCAGAAGGCACAGATCAGGCGGCGCGGGGTGACGTAGAATAGGAGGGACGGAGGGGGTGGGACTTTACTTGGAGCAATGCCATTATCTGAGAGAGACTGCATTCCATCATCTCTCTGTCTGAATATTGAACAAACTACTTGGTAAGAACTCTCCTTGTTTATCTGCTTCTTGGCATCCCACCGTGGGAGGGATAGGATTCCCTGAAGCCTTGACAACTGCTCTTGCTCGTAACAAAACACAGTTGTAGATGAACTCTTCAGTTCCCATCCAGACTGACAAGACAATTTCCTATAGACAACACAGCTGTAGTGGGTGATTTGGCTTCCTGACTTTGAGCCAAGTCTTTGCTCTCCAGAGATCCTTAAAGTGGAATTGCAAATGCCTTGCTTTGTTCACGAACTTTTCACAGGATGCCCAGACGATGCCATCTTGCAGTCGTCGTCATTCTATATTTTCCTTGTGGTTCTTCTGTCTTTTCTCAGATAGCAGTCCAACTTTCTCAGAAGAGCAGAAGACATGTGCTGTCTCTTGGCAATCCAAATTCTGTGCCAATAAAAGCTGAAATGTCCCCTGTATGGGGATCAAACCTGTGACCTTTGCATTATCAGCACCACGCTCTAAGCAACTGAGCTGTCCATTCTCTATAACTCATCTACTCCCTAGATTTTACAATTTCAACTCTTTCTTAACAAATCTAAAAGCTATAAACTTGGTTTTGCAAAAATGAAAACTGAGATGTTCGGGATGTTGGTTTCTGCAACCAGGACCAACTTCTGTGTCTGTGTTTGCCATTTTAAGTTTGGGCAGCTTCTTAAAACCCTTTTATGGAAGTTGCTTTATCAAACTTTCCAACATCAGAAGCACGAGGATGGAAAAGTCTTGAATGGGGTAACTGTGCCCCTGAAAACCAGGTGTGCAGCCTGGGAGTCATTTTGGACTCACAGCTGTCCATGGAGGCACAGGTTAACTCTGTGTCCAGGGCGGCTGTCTACCAGCTCCATCTGGTACGCAGGCTGAGACCCTACCTGCCCGCAGACTGTCTCACCAGAGTGGTGCATGCTCTGGTTATCTACCGACTACTGTAATGCGCTCTACGTGGGGCTACCTTTGAAGGTGACCCGGAAACTGCAATTAATCCAGAATGCGGCAGCTAGACTGGTGACTGGGAGTGGCCGCCGGGACCACTTAACACCGGTCCTGAGAGATCTACATTGGCTCCCAGTACGTTTCCGAGCACAATTCAAAGTGTTGGTGCTGACCTTTAAAGCCCTAAACGGCCTCGGTCCTGTATACCTGAAGGAGCGTCTCCACCCCCACCGTTCAACCCGGACACTGAGATCCAGCACCAAGGGCCTTCTGGCGGTTCCCTCACTGCGAGAAGCAAAGCTACAGGGAACCAGGCAGAGGGCCTTCTCGGTAGTGGCGCCCGCCCTGTGGAACGCCCTCCCAGCAGAGGTTAAAGTGATAAACAACTATCCTACATACAGAAAATACCTGAAGGCAGCCCTGTTCAGGGAAGTTTTTAATCTGTGATGTGTTAATGTATTTTAATGTTTGCTGGAAGCCGCTCAGAGTGGCTGGGGAGACCTAGCCAGATGGGCGGGGTACAAATAATAAAATTATTATTATTATCTATTGTTATTTCACAGGCTGGAAATTTAAATCAGTCAATTTTTTTCATAATGAAAAATAGCCACAGGCTAAAATCTCAAATACAGTCTATTCCAGAAAGTTTACTCCAAATACAGAAATTATATTAAGAAACATAATTGGTAAATGCATTTTTTTATTGTATAAAACCCTCATTCCTAACACTGATAGCAAACATTCTAGTACAGGGGTAGGCAACCTTCGGCTCCCAGATGTTTTGGGACTACAACTCCCATGATCCCTAGCTAACAGGACCAGTGGTCAGGGATGATGGGAGTTGTAGTCCCAAAACATCTGGGAGCCGAAGGTTGCCTATGCCTGTTCTAGTATCTACGGATTTAAATTCTGCATTTTAATATTTCATGGTAAAACAGCTGTTTTACTCTACAATTTTAATTCAACCCTTTGACTTACAGTTCCCCGCCCCTGTCGAAAATACTAACAAACAGAATGTGTGACCACTAAAAGGAAGAACATGGCACTTTTTTTGCTGACTTGTGTGACTCAGCAGAAGTCTGTAACTGCAGATGTTTATTGCTGTTACACAAGCCAGGAAATGCATAGACTTTGGAGAAATACTGAGCAGGGTGCTGAGACCAAGTCTTCCATCTATCTGCGTCTTAACATTCTCGTTTCACCGAAACTGGTTCGCTCTGGAGTTCGTTGCTCCAATGTCTCCGAAGGAACGGTCAGAGTGACCTCCTGGGTGTTTCCAGCCGTTCCTGCCTGCACCCTTTTATAACAACATGACTCAACAACATTGAAGCCTTGTCAGCACTCTCGTGAGCAGCACAGAACTGGAGAAAAACCACCAAAAGCAGACACATGGTGAAATGTCCCGCAGAACCCTCGAGTATGTTGCTGCTGGACAGTGCCGGATTTACGTATAAGCTAAACAAGCTGTAGCTTTCCCACTCTCTTGGGGGCCCCAAAAAAAATTAAAGGAAAAAAGAAACTGGATGTACATTTCCAAAATATAAGATAAAAAACAAATAAAATAAAAGCTACATACAGCAACAGTGTGTTGTGTTGTGTAGGCTCCTGTGATGTAAGTCACAGTCTGCTAGCCTGCTCCCTAAAATGTCACTGGTTTGCTCATTTCTATATATAGGGTGCCTACATTCTGCATGTGCAAATGGCTTTAGATACCTATTAGGGACACGGGTGGCGCTGTGGGTTAAACCACAGAGCCTAGGGCTTGCCGATCAGAAGGTCGGCGGTTCAAATCCCCACGGCGGGGTGAGCTCCCGTTGCTCGGTCCCAGCTCCTGCCCACCTAGCAGTTCGAAAGCACGTCAAAGTGCAAGTAGATAAATGGGTACCGTTCCGTAGGGAAGGTAAATGGCGTTTCCGTGCGCTGCTCTGGTTCGCCAGAAGCGGCTTAGTCATGCTGGCCACATGACCCGGAAGCTGTACACCGGCTCCCTCGGCCAGTAAAGCAAGATGAGCGCCGCAACCCCAGAGTCGGTTACGACTGGACCTAATGGTCAGGGGTCCCTTTACATTTCCCTTTACATTCTGCACAGACTGGTTGCATGGTAACATGTGCAAATGGCTTTCGATACCTATTAGGTCCATAAATTACCATATAGCATATATTGAACACAAAAAACAGCGCCAATTTGTTGTT
Source organism: Darevskia nairensis (assembly GCA_034642065.1). Lineage (NCBI taxonomy): Eukaryota > Metazoa > Chordata > Lepidosauria > Squamata > Lacertidae > Darevskia > Darevskia nairensis. The sequence goes on from JAWWNI010000290.1 coordinate 1,063,997, forward strand.
GACAAAGGACAGCTGGACATACCCTGTTTCCCCTATTTTAAGACGTAGTCATAAAATAAGCCATAGCAGGATTTTTTCGCATTTGTGAAATATAAGCCGTACCCCGAAAATAAGCCATAGTGATAGGCGCAGTTCTGGAGGGCGCCAAGGAAAAGGCGGGGCTGGGCTTACATAATAAAAATAAGACATCCCCTCAAAATAAGCCATAGTGCGTTTTCTTGAGGGAAAAAATATATAAGACGGTGTCTTAAAATAGGGGAAACACGGTATAAAGGGCCCCATTACCTTCAGTAGCTTAGGGCCTCATCAAACCTAAATCCGGCCCTGAATGCGGCCATGTTTAAAGAGAGTTCTGGTCTTTCAGTTCACTGAGACTAGCTAAGGGTGGGGATTCCAGAACGCATTAGGAACTGCCCAGAACTACAAGTCTAGTACCCACTAGTGAAAAATAGCAGTCTAAAAGTTTGAATATGCTGAACTGACTGGTCTGATGAACAGGATAAGAGACAACGAAGATAAGGAATATAAGGAGGAATGGATAATGTTTATTGACTATTTCAAATATATATATTTTTGGGGAGGGGGCCAAGAGAATGGGGCCCTAAGCTATAGCTTGTTTACCGGTAGCTTACACGTAAATCCGGCACTGGCCGCATTGTAATGGTGCTATTGGGGCAATACCACTAGTGTCCATGCTCGCATCGGGCTCCAACTTGACCTCATGCTTGTGTGAGTGTGCTTATGCCCCTCAGAAAGAAAGGTATGAGGCAAAATGTGTGGGCATTCTTCTAATTGATTTCTGCGATGAGATGAGCCAGCCTGGCTATTCCCGCCTTTCAGTGGTCTTAGTGAAGTCAGATTCCTCAAATCCTAAAGAACTGCTATTTTCCCGTTCCTTTTAGTGGATATTTTCTGTCTCAATCTTTCGAATCTCTGTGGAATTATAGAATCATAGAACTGCAGAGTTGGAAGGGACTATACAGGAAGGGTCATTGAGTCCAACCCTCTGCAACGCAGGAATCTTTTGCCCAACATGGGGCTCAAACTCACGACCCTGAGATTAAGAGTCTTATGCTCTGCTGACAGAGTTATCCCAGCCCTCCTTTGCCCTTCCTTTATTCCTAGCAACCAGGATCACTCAGCTGAGATTCCTTAAGCATTATTTTCTACATCTACCCCAACAGGTATGGGTGGATGTTAAAGAATCTCCCCTCACCCACAAATGGCACATACAAAATGTGAAAACTGACGAATCTGCGGCATGTGTGTTGCGCGGGAGCCAAAAACACGCAACAAGAAAGCAAGATTAAGACTGGTTGCCCCCTCGGAGCTGTACTAATTTGGCCGGGGGAGAAAAACTGGTTATTTATAAGTTAAAGGATGTTAGGGCTGCCATACGTCCGGAATTTCCCAGAAATAGCCGGGATTCTGTTGAAAATGGCGTCTGGATGGAATTTTCAAAAATCGGGCAAATTGCCCGGGAGAACCTGGATGTACGGCAGCCCATCTCGGACGTGTTGATTTTGACCAATTCCCCACATAATAGCTAAAAAATATAATTCACTTAACAATAATTTACTTTTTAAAAAAAGCTCAACAACTTTGTAATTGAAATATGGGAACCCTAAAGGAAATGTTCCACTTTGCAGCCATATCACAGTTCCTTCTGTATCTGAAGTGGCCTTGCCCCATCTTTGAGATAGATTAGGACGAGAGTTGGTGACTGGCTTAAAGCAGGAAGTGAGCAAATACGATGAGCTAAGTGAGTTCAGAACGTGAACAGAGTATTTTTTTTTTGTAGCCCACAACAGATTACGCCATAATAAATTGGTTTGTCTTAAACATGCCGCATGGCTCGTTTTGTGGTATCTTATTTCATGTGTTGCTTAATTCACTCCCTTGATCCAGCCTTGACATGGGTGGCACTGTGGGTTAAACCAGAGAGCCTAGGGCTTGCCGATCAGAAGGTCGGCAGTTCGAATCCCCGCAACGGGGTGAGCTCCCTTTGCTCGGTCCCTGCTCCTGCCAACCTAGCAGTTCAAAAGCACGAAGTGTAAGTAGATAAATAGGTACCACTCTGGCGGGAAGGTAAACAGTGTTTCCATGCACTGCTCTGGTTTGCCAGAAGCGGCTTAGTCATGCTGGCCACATTACCTGGAAGCTGTACGCCGGCTCCCTTGGCCAATAAAGCAAGATGAGCGCCGCAACCCCAGAGTCGTCCGCGACTGGACCTAATGGTCAGGGGTCCCTTTACCTTTAATCCAGCCTTGCAAGAGAGTCAGAAAAGGGGCAATGGACAATTGAAAGTACAGTATATGGAATAATAAGGGATTTTTCCGTGAGAAGGTTGGGATTCCTGGAGGTGGGGGGAAAGCAGTGACTTGGTGTGGTTAGTGACGGCGGGGGCAAGACTATCCTTGCTGATCTTGGGCCAGCATGTCTCGGTAGCCTGCGGAGATCAGTGACCATTTCCACCCCACCCGAGCTCTCAAACAATGGAGGAGAAACCCTTTGAGATCAAGGAGCAAAGATTATTTTCAAAGGTGCGGTAAACAAGCTCACTTGCTCTGTTATGTGTAAGGAGGCCGGGAGCGACCTCTGCCACCCCTTCCTTCCCGAGGAAATAGCTGCAGGAAGCTCCTGCAGTTTTCTCCTGCTGAGAGGGGGAAAGGACGTGATGGTAGCCACTGATGAACTTCTTTAACCCTTATCACATGGAATGGCTAGAGGCCCACTGGGGACCAACGGTTATGTAGGCAAATGGATTGCGGACGTGCCAAAGGACAGTGGCCATGTTTCACTGGCTGAAATGTCGGTTTCTTCAACCATTCATGGGTTCGTTGATGGTCCCACTTTGCTCCTGGCCATCCTCTGCACCAGCCTTTCCCAACTTCGGGTCCCCCGATGTGGTTGGACTACAACTCCCATCGTCTCTAATGAAAAGGGGGGCCAGCAGTCAGGGATGATGGGAGTTGTAGTCCAACCATATCTAGGGGGACCCGAGGTTGAGAAAGGCTGCCCTACATAAACAGGCACTCTCTGTCTTTGAAGGGCCCATTTGATTGCAAAAGCCTGTTGAACTCTTGGTGAGAGGCACAGTATTACTGTCCAACCATACATCTAATGGACATGGCTGATTTGCGGTTGGCCCAGCTGGGTCAAAACTCTTTAAAAGCAGATTGTTCCCTCAAAGTCCATCAACGCTGCTCAAGTGACAATTCAAAGTGTTGGTTCGGACCTTTAAAGTCCTAAACCAGATGTCCCCAGACTAAGGCCCGCGGGCCGGATACGGCCCGAGCGAGTCAATTTTCTGGCCTGCGACGACCCTTGCCATCCTCCGCCGCCGCCCGCTCTTACCTGCGCGGCGTGGCTGCCCATCTCTGGGATGGTGCGGCACCGGAAATAGCTTGTGCGCACGTGCAGGTGTCATTTCCAGCGCATTCCGGGTTGGCGCACAAGCTATTTCCGGTGCCGCGCCATCCCAGAGATGGGCAGCCACGCCGTAAATAGCGGTTGTGGGCACGCGCTCCCCCGCCCTCCGGCCCGCCGCACGATTGGCGCCGGAGGAACCGGCCCAAAGCTGGGTGAGTTTGGGGACCCCTGTCCTAAACGGCTTCGGCCCAGTATACCTGAAGGAGCGTCTCCACCCCCATCGTCCAGCCCAGACACTGAGGTTCAGCTCCGAGGGCCTTCTGGCTTTTCCCTCCCTGTGAGAAGTGAAGTTACAGGAAACCAGGCAGAGGGCCTTCTCGGTAGTGGCGCCCTCCCATCAGATGTCAAACAGATACACAATATTTGACTTTTAGAAGACATCTGAAGGCAGCCCTGTTTAGGGAAGTTTTTAATGTTTGATGTTTTATCGTGTTTTTAATATTCTATTGGGAGCCGCCCAGAGTTTAATTGGTTGTTTTGATGGATGTTATATCTGCTTTTTTATTATTTTGTTGCTGTATTTTTGTGAATTATTGCATTTTACCGTGTTTGTGTTATTTCTGTTGGCGCCATTTAGTGGAAAGGTGGGCTCTAAGTTAAAAAAACCCCAAAGGTCATTGCATTGTTTTAGATACTTGTGGGGTAGGTTGTGCTGAGAGAAAATGACTTGCCCAAAGCCATGTGGGGAGCTTTGTGGCTGAACAAGGATTTCAACTGGGTTCACGGCATCCAAGCCTAACATTAAACGAGCTGTAACTCACAAAGGATCAGACCTGCACATCCTGTTAAAATCAGTAATACTTCATTAGGCTGCATCTACACAGTTGTATTAGATTGCTTCCAGACTGTTGCTATTAAAGTACCTTTTAATGAGGGTGAAAGAGGAGAGTGCAAAATATGGTCTGAAGCTCAACATCAAAAAAACTAAGATCATGGCCACTGGTCCCATCACCTCCTGGCAAATAGAAGGGGAAGAAATGGAGGCAGTGAGAGATTTCACTTTCTTGGGTTCCATGATCACTGCAGATGGTGACAGCACTCACGAAATTAGAAGACGCCTGCTTCTTGGGAGAAAAGCAATGACAAACCTAGACAGCATCTTAAAAAGCAAAGACATCACCTTGCCAACAAAGGTCCGTATAGTTAAAGCTATGGTTTTCCCAGTAGTAATGTACGGAAGTGAGAGCTGGACCATAAAGAAGGCTGATCGCCAAAGAATTGATGCTTTTGAATTATGGTGCTGGAGGAGACTCTTGAGAGTCCCATGGACTGCAAGAAGATCAAACCTATCCATTCTTAAGGAAATCAGCCCTGAGTGCTCACTGGAAGGACAGATCCTGAAGTTGAGGCTCCAGTACTTTGGCCACCTCATGAGAAGAGAAGACTCCCTAGAAAAGACCCTGATGTTGGGAAAGATGGAGGGCACAAGGAGAAGGGGACGACAGAGGATGAGATGGTTGGACAGTGTTCTCAAAGCTACTAACATGAGTTTGGCCAAACTGCGAGAGGCAGTGAAGGATAGGCGTGCCTGGTGTGCTCTGGTCCATGGGGTCACGAAGAGTCGGACACGACTGAACAACAAAAATTGTCTTTAAATGAGGGGTTTTCCCCTCATGATTTATACAGAAAATGAGCAGTGGTATAAGATGCAATAATCACGAGTGCCCCCGTTCAGTGCTGGTGTCCTGGAAAATTTTCACCGAAAAGCTTTCTTTGAAGAGGAATCCATCTGTTGGCTCTTATTTATCTGGGAATTGAGTTTTGTAACGAAGACTTGCCCCCTTTTTCTGTGATTAAATGTGTTATCTTTTCCTCTGAGCCTCTCCCAGTAAGATGTGAGAGTTGGCACAACATGCGAGATTATATAAGTGGCAGCTGCCATAATCTCCGGGAGCAAAGTTCAGCCTGCTCCGCACTCGCCCCGAATCCATGTGCAGGTGATCATAACCTGGTCTTTCATAACTATATTTGATTTCTCATTTTTGCCATAACATGTTGCCAGAGGCTTTGGAGGCCAAAGTTCCTGTGGGAGCTGCTCATAATCTGAACTCTCCCTGCTTGAAAAGGAATGCCTCATATTGAGTCAACCCCAGACCTGTTTGTTTTCCCCCCAACCCCTGTCTTACTTTTGAATGATCTGGAGTTGGGGGAAATATTGAGGGTTTCAAGCCTTCCAGTGGCTCTCTCAAGATCACACATTTTCCAAGGACAGTCCAGGGAATTACAGAAGCCTTCCCGGTTTCTGATTTCATCTCAGAACATCCTGTTTTTCCTTTTTCCCTCTCCTCCACGTCTCAGAGAACAATTAAAAGTGGTTTGTGCGTGTATGTGCAAAAACGGAGTCCTGTTTATGCTGAAAATAAAATTCTTGCACCAAATGAAGGAAATGGTGAAGCTGGTCTATGAAGCTCTTCCTATGATTTTGAAGGCAAATGTCACCCATCCACTTTAAATTATTGAATTGCAGGCAGCCATTTATTTTTTAAGGAAATGCATTTACTGCTTATTCCTTTATTGTAAATGGAGCCTTACACTGTCTACTGAGAAGTTAAGTCCCACTGAATTCAATGGAGCTTACTGATAGGTAACTGGATAAAGACTGGGCAGCCTTTCACTGCAATCCTAAGCATTTTTACTCAGAACTAAATCTCACTGAGTTCAATAGGATTTACTCTCTGGTATGTTCCTGATCGTGGGAAGCGGGTGGCACTGTGGGTTAAACCACAGAGCCTAGGGCTTGCCGATCAGAAGGTTGGCGGTTCGAATCCCCGCGATGGGGTGAGCTCCCGTTGTTCGGTCCCAGCTCCTGCCAATCTAGCAGTTCGAAAGCACATCAAAGTGCAAGTAGATACGGTAAATAGGTACCACTCTGGCGGGAAGGTCAACGGCGTTTCCGTGCGCTGCTCTGGTTCTCCAAAAATGGCTTAGTCATGCTGGCCACATGACCCGGAAGCTGTCTGCGGACAAACGCTGGCTCCCTTGGCCAGTAAAGCGAGATGAAGAAGAAGAAGAGGAAGAGGAGGAGGAGGAAGAAGAAGAAGAGGAAGTAGTGGAAGAAGAGGAAGAGGAGTTTGGATTTGATATCTCAAGGCGGCTAACATTCTCCTTTCCCTTCCTCCCCCACAACTGAGCGCCGCAACCCCAGAGTCGTCCGCAACTGGACCTAACTGTCAGGGGTCCCTTTACCTTTACCTGTGTTCCTGATTATTCTCACTGTTTCCATTATTATTATTATTATTATTATTATTATTATTATTATTACTATAACTACCCGCTTTTTCCCTGACAGAGACTTAAGGCAGCTCACATTTCTTTCTTTCTTTCCATTTATCTGCTGGAAGGTGTTGTACACGATCTCTTCCTTCGCACATTTTTTCTCTTTACAACAATCCTGCGAGGTAGGCTAGGCTGAGAGGTTGCAATTGGCTCAAGGCGGCAGTTGTGCATACGATGTCTCTGTGTGTGGCAAGATCAAACGCGGGAGAAGCTTCCTGATGGAGAAAAGGCTGTCCCAATTTCCATCAGGCAAATGCACAGAACCCCAGGCGCCACGCTAGACTTCATCACGCACTTGCGCAGAGGTGTACGACAATGTACAATGAGTTGCAACACCCAATTGAAGTATCTATGAGAAATATCCCAGTGTGTAACCTTCTGGGCATGAAGCTCAGATTGAGGAAAGATGTTTTCGAGGGCAGCTCCTTTGCTTCAGTAATGTATCGACACATGGTTTCACTGGCATGGAAATGCTTCATGTCGTATATGCCAACAATCTAAAGCAAATTATGCAGTCCAGCCCTATGTACTTTATTTAGAAATAAGTCCCACTAAGTCCAATAGGCTTACTCTAAAGCATGTTTGCATAAGGCTGACACGACGTTTGCGAACCCTGCCCTTGTCTACTTCACAAAACATGCAGAGCTACAGGTGACCTGAGAAGATCAGGTTTGATTGAACAGTTCAGCTCTTAAGAAACACTGCCTGATGTTCCTTCTCTTGCTTTTCTTCATAGCCAATAGCATTGTTTAGAAAACTTTAAAAGGAGAAATGCTTTAGAAAGCAAAATCATCCCAGAAAGAAAGCAAACGAGAAGGCGGTGATGGGGCCTTGCATTTGCCCCCCAAATCAAAATGCATGAAAGCTGTCCCAGTGTTGTGAAAACTTTAGATCTCATCTGCAATTGATTTGGTCTGTGACCGTTTAATAAAATTTGATTTGATCTCATCTGCCCCATTGCTTGTAGGTCACTTACTCCTTTCCTTCTTTTTTACTTCTTCCCTTTTTTGGGGGGGGGGACGGGACGGGGACGGGGACGGTTCCTGCTGAAAGGGTGACATATTGATTTTTCTTAAGTGAAATTCCGCCTTTCCACTAACGGGGAGAAGAAACATCAGAAGCTCATCAGAACCTATTGCTTGGCACTTTTGTGGGTCAACATGCAGCCACGTATTCCGATTCCCCCCCCCCCCCGGTTATGTCTTAATTCCTCCTCTGTGCCACTCACCACGCAGCCAGAATAGTAAAGGATCAATGACCCATGACATGCCCTGATGACTACATCCCTTTTACTGTTTTCCATCAATGGAGTGCTGGGATAAGGTTCAGGGAAGGACTGAATGGAAAACAGAGCCTGCACTGCCTTGTCCTTCCTTCCACTAATACACACAGGGCCGGATTTAGGTTTGATGAGGCCCTAAGCTACTGAAGGTAATGGGGCCCTTTATATGTCCAACTATCCTTTGTCAACAACAAATTGTCTCTATTTTTTGTGTTGAATATATGCTATATGGTAATTGATGGACCTAACAGGTATCTAAAGCCATTTGCACATGCAGAATGTAGGCACCCTATATATAAAAAGGTAACGGGACCCCTGACCATTAGGTCCAGTAGCGGACGACTCTAGGGTTGCGGCGCTCATCTCGCTTTACTGGCCGAGGGAGCCGGCGTACAGCTTCTAGGTCATGTGGCCAGCATGACTAAGCCGCTTCTGGCGAACCAGAGCAGCGCACGGAAACGCCGTTTACCTTCCTGCTGGAGCGGTACCTATTTATCTACTTGCACTTTGACGTGCTTTCGAACTGCTAGGTTGGGCAGCAGCTGGGACCGAACAACGGGAGCTCACCCCGTCGCGGGGATTCGAACCGCCGACCTTCTGATCGGCAAGCCCTAGTCTCTGTGGTTAAACCCAAAGCGCCACCCGCGTCCCAACCTATATATAGAAATGAGCAAACCAGTGATATTTTAGGGAGCAGGCTAGCAGGCGGGACCCATTACTTACATCATAGGAGTCTGCACAACACAAAACACTGTTGCTGTATGTAGATTTTATTTTGTGTGTTTTTTATCTTATATTTTGGAAATGTACATCCAGTTGTTTTTTTACTCTATTTTTTGGGGGGAGCCCCAAGAGAGTGGGGCCCTAAGCTATAGCTTGTTTAGCTTATACGTAAATCCGACACTGAATACACGTGTGCCAGAAAGTGTGCAAGGGCGGGCAGATTCAGGGGTGGTCCACAGGCAGCCCACGGGTGGGCTAAGCAAAATGTGCTACATGAAACAAAATGTGTCGTATGAAAGAAGGTTGCAGAGCTGTGTGGGTTTTCGGGTGCAGTGCAGACGGGCCCACATATTGTCTTGTACGCTTGGCTTACGAAGGACGTTGCTTCGCTGATTTGGTGAAGTGCGAGATATAAAGAAATAAGCGATGCAGTTGCTTGCTAGCTTGTGCGCTAGAGACATCTAGCGTTCTGCTGGAGAAGTGCCCGGTAAACTTAACAGAAGCGTGCAAAAGGGGTGGAAAATTCTTTGTGTGACGGCACCCGTGCGGAAGCTGAGGAAAACCACTTCCCCAGAGTGGGGCTCCGTGTAGGCTAGATCTGTTTTTAAATCCCTTCATTTGGAAATGAGCAGCATCATTCCCACATCTGTGGCACTCCCTAGGTTGGCATGGAGGCTCCAAATATGCCCAATTCATGGAGCACAAAGATTGCACCTTCCATGCGCAATGCCGCTACAGAAAAGTATTTTTGGCTGCCTCCACATTGGGACTATAACATTAAAACCCAGGGCTTTTTTCCAGCCGGAAATCGCTCCCGTTGCTCTGTCCCAGGCTCCTGCCAACCTAGTAGTTCAATAGCACACCAGTGCAAGTAAATAAATAGGTACCACTGTGGCGGGAAGGCGTTTCCGTGCACTCTGTTTTCCATCACCGTGCCCCGTTGCGCCAGAAGCGGTTCAGTCCTGCTGGCCACATGACCCAGAAAGCTGCCTGTGGATGAACGCTGTCTCCCTTGGCCTGAAAGCGAGATGAGCGCCGCAACCACATCGTCACCTTTGACTGGATTTAACCACCAGGGATCCTTTACCTTACTTTTTACCCTTTTTAAAAATAAGAGAACAAGGCAGGCATTCAAGGTGAGTCCCAGCACCTCTTTTTCTAGAAATATAGCACTGCTAAAACCAATCAATTTTTGCATTTCATTTGGTTAAGGCTATCGGGTATTTCAGGTGTGGGTGGTGCTGTGGGTTTAACCACAGAGCCTAGGGCTTGCCGAACAGAAGGTTGGCGGTTCGAATCCCCGCGACGGGGTGAGCTCCTGTTGCTTGGTCCCTGCTCCTACCAACCTAGCACTTCGAAAGCACGTCAAAGTGCAAGTAGATAAATAGGTACCGCTCCGGTGGGAAGGTAAACGGCGTTTCCGTGCACTGCTCTTGTTCGCCAGCAGCGGCTTAGTCATGCTGGCCACATGACCCAGAAGCTGTACGCCGGCTCCCTCGGCCAATAATGCAAGATGAGCGCTGCAACCCTAGAGTCGGTCACGACTGGACCAAATGGTCAGGGGTCCCTTTACCTATACCTTTATCGGGTATTTATTCAGCCAGTACTGTGGTAAGAAACTTGTTCCTTTCAAACATTCAGATGGGGTGTGGGGATGAGGGGAGGAAAAGAAAGCCATCCACATTGTGTACATATTGTTCACTGAAAAATCCTTTACTCCTTTCGAGTTACATTAGATCTTTTAACCAGAAGCGCCCCCCCCTTTTTTACAAGAATACAAGAAGTCACAAATGACAATACGGCAGGTGACAGCACTGCAAAGCAATAGCTATAGAACCGTAGATTTGCAGAGTTGGGAGGGACCACAAAGGACATCTAGTCCAACCCTAGCCTGCAGTGGCCATAACTGAGCATCACACCAGAGGATGGGAAGACATGACAGGTTATCGTGCCTAATCTATTCCTCAAGCATCAGTAGCAGTGCTGAGATGTGTGTATCGGTTCACAGGCATGATGGAAGGTAGATCTAACACATGGCTGAGCGCTTGCGGGGTCTGAGGAGAGAACAAATCTACACAATGCAAGGAAGTATTTAAGAAGAAGAAGAGTTTGGATTTGATATCTGGCTTTATCACTACCCGAAGGACTCTCAAAGCAGCTAACATTCTCCTCTCCCCACAACAAACACTCTGTGAGGTGAGTGGGGCCGAGAGACTTCAGAGAAGTGTGACTAGCCCAAGGTCACCCAGCAGCTGCATGTGGAGGAGCGGAGACGCGAACCCGGTTCCCCAGATTACGAGTCTACTGCTCTTAACCACTACACCACACTGTGGTGCTGGTGCTGGCCTTCACAAGCAAAACACTGCCAACAGGAGATCCAGGTGGGCAGGTGGGCTCTGCATTAGGGGCCACACAGAGGCGAAGGAGGAGTTGGACAGACTTGGCAGGTGATAGCAATAAGTCCAGCCCTGGGTGCAATGGTCCAGGCTCTGCATATGGCTTTGAGCTCTACCGAGAGAGAGGTACAAAATGATACATGTAATATTAGGTTATAATATCTGCAACCTCTATTTAAAGCAGGGGTCAGCAAACTTTTTCAGCAGTGGGCCGGTCCACCGTCCCTCAGACCTTGTGGGGGGCTGAACTATATTTTTTTTGGGGGGGGGGAAATGAACGAATTCCTATACCCCGCAAATAATCCAGAGATGCATTTTAAATAAAAGGACACATTCTACTCATGTAAAAACACGCTGATTCCCGGACTGTCCGCGGGCTGGATTTAGAAGGCGATTGGGCTGGATCTGGTGCCCGGAGCTTAGTTTGCCTACCCATGATTTAAAGGAACAGTGAGGGAGAACATGTGTACAATAGACAAAGAAGCCATTTGAAGCTTCCATCTGAGGCAGCAGATTTGCACTAGACTAGGCATGTCCAACAGGTAGATCGTGATCTACCGGTAGATCACTGGACGTCTGCGGTAGATCACTGGCTCCCCCCAATGAAGCTCAACAAGTTTGGGTCCCCTAAAAAAAGTTCAACATTTTTGCCCTGCACCCCAAAAAACGGGGCCTTCCTCCTCCCTAAAAAAAACTCAACAACTTTGACCTGAACCCCCCCAAAAGAGGGTAGATCATTGCCAGTTTTCAACTCTGTGAGTAGATCGCAGTCTCTTGGGAGTTGGCCACCCCTGCACTAGACCAACTACGGGCCCTTCCAGATTGATGCTGTTTCTGGCTAGCAATCAATCACACGCTGGCAAATTTAGGCGGCACGGTTAAATGCACTGGGAAGTGTGGGATAGAAATGGCCTGACGCACGGTTTTGCAACTTCCTCGCAAGCAAATCAGAATAAAGGCTCCATAAATGGCTAACCTTGCCTAAGCTCCCCACAAACTTTGTGCAAACAGATTAGTAGGAATGCTCAACAAGCTGGCAGTCTGGAACCAGTCCATATGCAATAAATAAACATGGGTGGCGCTGTGGGTTAAACCACAGAGCCTAGGGCTTGCCGATCAGAAGGTCGGCGTTTCGAATCCCCGCGACGGGGTGAGCTCCCGTTGCTCGGTCCCTGCTCCTGCCAACCTAGCAGTTCGAAAGCACGTCAAAGTGCAAGTAGATAAATAGGTACCCCTCCAGCGGGAAGGTAAACGGCGTTTCCGTGCACTGCTCTGGTTCGCCAGAAGCGGCTTAGTCATGCTGCCCACATGACCTGGAAGCTGTACGCCGGCTCTCGGCCAGTAAAGCGAGATGAGCGCCGGAACCCCAGAGTTGTCCGCGACTGGACCTAATGGTCAGGGGTCCCTTTACCTTTACCTTTATCTATTTAGCCATGTATGCAGGTGGTGGGAATTTGCTGCCTCAGATGGAAATGTTATGTTCTTTTTATCGTAATTGTCCTATTTGTTTTATTTTAAGCACATTGCGCACACACACACACACACACACACACACACACACACACACACACACATATACACAGCACTCAGAATATATACCAGTCAATTATATTTATTATAGTATATAGCATGGGCATGATTTTCCTGCATTGAATTGAAATCCATGTCGAAAACTATTTTTGTGCAAAGCGACAACAACTTTCAGACTTCCTCAGGGCTTTCTATCTGAGCAGGACTGGGGTCCATTTGAAACATACAGAATCCAGCGGCAAATTTTAAATCCAGATCTGAAATCCGCTCCCCCTCCTCCAATGTCCGGAGGAAATATTGATCCTTCTACGTTATAGTTCAATGCATGTAGTCAAACAGATAAGCCTGGCTGTGTTGTGAAGACTGTGTTCTTTCTCTTCCAGGGGCGAAATGAGAAGAGACTTTAATTGCACTTTTGAATCTCATGCCACAAAAAGGTAGCTACGGATTTCCCCAATAAAGGAAGGGTTATTCTGTGCCCCTGTGCCATTTATACACTCTAAATCACCCTCCTTGCCAGCTCCGATTTGCTGCAATTTTTAACGATTGAACATTGCATAATTTTTAAGAAATCCAACATTGGGGGGGGGGGCAGTTTCCAGCAGGAAAAGGAGAAAAGGCTAAGCTCTCTCTCACCCCACTGCTCTGATCTGGACTGAGGCCCTTGAGGTTGCATTTTGGACAGAGCGAGACATGGGGAGTCTTAACCACGGGATTAAAAGCACAATTAAAACCACGCATAGGTGTGTGCGGTGTTTTTTAGCCCTGACTAGTCTAAAAGTAGTAAAATAGCGGAAATTGTGGTGTTGTTTTATTAGCGAAGTGGGGTTGCTCAGAAACGAGTTAGAAGCTTTTATTAGATTGTCGCGGGGTGTTCCTGGGTGGCCGGGAGCCCGGGAGCTCTGTCTTGGGCACAATAGGGTAGAGAGCACTGCTGCCACTCAGGGGGGCTAAGCGGACATCGTTCTCCTGCCTCTCCGATCCACCTTCTTCCTTGATGGCCCACTCGGCGTTCTGAGGAACCAGACGTCCTTGGCTGAACTGTTCTTCCTGCGAGCAAGAAAAAGGGAAAGGCAGGTGCTCATTCAGAGGCTTACGGGCGGAAGTGGGGGAGGACTTGCTGCAACGGTAGGAGTACAAGAAGCAATATCCCCCCCTCCATGGGTCCCCGCAGCTGGTATTCAGAAGAACTGTGGAGCCAGAGCACAACAGCCATCATGGTCTGGTACCCACTGGGAGTCCTCTCCTCCTCCACAAATTTGCCTGTTTAGACCTTTTAACCAATCCCTAGAAATAAATTCACACATGACTCAGATATTTGTTTTGGTTTTTGGCAGAATTTAGGCCACAACTTTATTGATTACAATCAAATGAGTGGTTGCATAGGTTCTGATTCAACTACCTCCCTGCACCCTTGCAGGCAGCGCTGTCCCTGAGCTCTATCGTAGGACAGCCAAGGGTGAACACCAGGGACAGCGGAAGGCGGGAACCCCACCAGTCAGCCACCCTGATGCCCCCCCGGACTCGTGCACATGACTCAGAGATTTGGTTTGGTTTTTGGCAGAATTTAGACAACAGCCCTGTTTGTGCTTTGCTTGCATGTAAAATCAACCACTCTGGCCCAGCCCACAAATACACTCCTTCCAAAAGAGTGTTAAAGGATGCAAAGTCTGCAACACGTTTGTATAATAAGTCATTAATGAATGCCAGAGAGCCAAAAGAGTGAACCTGATCAATCCCCCCATGAAGAATTGTGGTGCTGGAGCCCCGTGGACTGCAAGAAGATCAAACCGATGTCCAGCCAGGACATCGGCCCTGGCTGCTCACCAGAAGGACAGATCCTGAAGCATCTCATGAGAAGAGAAGACTCCCTGGAAAAGAGACCCTGAGGTGGGGAAAGATGATGGTGTGCAGCCTGGTGTAAATTAATTTGTAGCCTGGGGGGATTACCGCGGCATGGACTGTCCCCGAGAACCATAGACTGTCCCCGGGACAGGCGAGGTTGCTGATCCCTTATTTTCAAATCCGAAAGTTGACAGCTATGCTGATGGCAGGGGTGCCAGTCAGCCACCCTGATGTCCCCCGGACTCGGGCGCAGGCACAACCCCTTTCAGGGTTTGCCAAACCATTGAGTCCCTGGATTCCTTTACCGGAATACCCTTCGCATAGGGATAGCGAGACCCTTCTGCCACCCCTATCACTTGAACCAGAGCCTATCCGCAACCTTACAAGTTGTGACGATTTGCTACGTGGCAGGCGAAACCCAAGTGGCACCAGCCAATCAGCCAAGTGGGGGGAATTCCTGCCGTGGCCCTGTCCCAATGACAGACGACACACGACGGCATAGCAAGGTCAAGCGCAAGCCCTAAATATAGGGAGAAGTGGGCGGGTGTTCCGATCCACTGGCCCAAAGAGGAAGCTCAGGCGCACCTGCTTAAATAGGTTCCTCGATGTCCTTTACTTGCGTCCCATTGGCCAGATTGCTCCCCGCATCAAGGGACCTACCAATAGGGTGTTGTGGCCATCCAAACGATCCCACCCACAACACGGGGCTTGGTTGCCAGGTGGCACCGCAACACCGGATTTGTCTAAGCCTCTTTTAAAGCCATCCAAGTCGGTGGTCCTCACTGCCTCCTGCGGCAGGGAGTTCCAGAGTTTGACTCTGCAGATTATATCAAGCGTTACAGGGATGGAGGGAGACTCCAATGGGAATCTTTTCACTTTAAACCACCAGTCCACAGGGAAATGTAAAGGTGGGTTCGGATGGTACAAGAAACCAGAAAGCAGCAGGGAAGGAGTGCTCTGGAAACACACACACACACACACACACACACACACACACACTCAGTTTTACAATTTAAAATACTAATTTAAACATCCTTGAAATATCAAGTGATTTCCCTTCTTCTCTTTCCATGGTTCATTTTGCATATCACAAATCCCTGCAAATTTTACAAAAGCTAAACCATTCAGTATTCCAGCCATCAGAACTTATTTACACTGTTGAATTCAAAGCTTTTTTAACCTTCTCACCCCTTGCTTTTTCCTGTAAGACTAATTGCAGCCGTTAACAGTCGTCAACAGGTTTACCACAGCTATCAACCTTTCACCCATTCCCACCACCCCTCTGAGTAATACCCCTCCCCACCCTCTCACTATATATAAGGGTCTGGTGACTTCTGTTTCAGTGTATCTGAAGAAGTGTGCATGCACACGAAAGCCCATACCAAGAACAAACTTAGTTGGTCTCTAAGGTGCTACTGGAAGGAATTTTTTTATTTTATTTTGTCTTATTCTGTATGTTAGGTTTGCAAGCTGCACATATTCCATCAGTTTAAGTTGCCATTCTTCTTTAGTTGGGACCTCGCTCGTTTTCCATTTTGGGGCTAACAAAACACGGGCTGCAGTAGTGGCATACATAAACAACCTTTTTTGGCACCTGGGAATCTCTGTCTGTATTATCCCCAACCAAAAGGACTCTGGTTTTTTTTTTGGAAAGGTGCTTTTAAACATTCCCCCCCCCCCCAATGCATTATGGATTATTTCCCAATACTCTTTTACCTTGTTACAAGTCCACCACATCTGAAAGAACGTACCCTCAACCTCATTGCATCTCCAGCACTTATCTGATATACATCTGAGCAAGCCTACTCAGAGTTAAATACCGTCTGTAAATCAATTTCAAGACACTTCTGAGCAGTGTGGGCCAGCACAATAATTGATTCGCATTGAACTACAGTTTGTTTTAGGGATGCGGGTGGCGCTGTGGTCTAAACCACTGAGCCTAGCGCTTGCCAATTGGAAGGTCAGTGGTTCAAATCCCTGCAACGGGGTGAGCTCCCGTTGCTCGGTTCCCGCTCCTGCCCACCTAGCAGTTCGAAAGCACGTCAAGTGCAAGTAGATAAATAGGTACCGCTCCAGCGGGAAGGTAAACGGTGTTTCCGTGCGCTGCTCTGGTTCGCCAGAAGCGGCTTAGTCATGCTGGCCACATGGCCTGGAAGCTGTACGCCGGCTCCCTCGGCCTATAGAGCAAGATGAGCGCCGCAACCCCAGAGTTGTCCGTGACTGGACCTAATGGTCAGGGGTCCCTTTACCTTTACCTATTTAAATCCTACCATCAAGTCAATATTCTTTCTTTGTTTCTGCAAATATAATATAAAGGGTTCCCACCCTTTTTCAAAATCCCTATTGTCCTTTACAGTTTGTTTTAAACTTGGGTTTCATGCGACTGGCGAACCAGGTCAAAGCCTTTGCCCCACTCTATTGGGTAGAGTGGATACCGTACTTTTCCGTGTATAGCACGCCCCTGTGTATAAGACTATTTGGGGGGACTAAAAAATTCAGAAAATGGGGGGAGGGAATTGCCCAGAGTTGTTGAGATTTTTTGGGGGGGACGATTGCCCAGTGTGGATTCTGCACCCTGAGTAGATAGGATGTTGCAATCGGAACCTACGGATACCTACTTTGCTAATGTCAAGAAGCTTGCACGCAGAGTCCTTATTCTTGAACTTGCTTCTCTCCAGCCCCTCCAGCTTAACCACCAAGGCTTCCGTCTTGGATATGACACCCCCGATGGAATGCTCCAGCTGCAGAACCCGTCTCAGGAGTCTGCGGAAGAAAGTGAGGTTTGTTCCCATGCTGACCTCTTTGTGTCTCAATCAGCAAAGGAGAGATGATTCCCAATCTCCGCTTCTAGTTTTGAGCAAAACTCTTCTAAATTTGTTTGATATAAGAAGGGGAATATCAGACCCTGCGAGTGTCCCTGTTTTCCAGGGACAGTCCCGGATTTACAGAAGCCGTCCCGGTTTCTGATTTCATCCCCAAATGCCCTGCTTTTCTCCCATTTTCATTGGGAAGAAGAAGAAGAGTTTGGATTTGATATCCCGCTTTATCACTACCCGAAGGAGTCTCAAAGCGGCTCACATTCTCCTTTCCCTTCCTCCCCCACAACAAACACTCTGTGAGGTGAGTGGGGCTGAGAGACTTCAGAGAAGTGTGACTAGCCCAAGGTCACCCAGCAGCTGCATGTGGAGGAGCGGAGTCGCGAACCCGGTTCACCAGATTACAAGTCTACCGCTCTTAACCACTACACCACACTGGCTCTCTTGGGGAAATGTTGGATGGTATGGAGTTAGGCGACCCCTGAACCAAGGAGTAAGTAGCTATACAACCAGTGCTTTTTTCCTGGGAGGACGCAGGGGTACGCATACCCCTAAACATTTTGTGAATCTAACGGGAGAAGAAACTAAAAATGTTAAATTTTAAAGGTTTTTTTCTAGCATGGTGAATCGTCAGTTCTGTTGCTACTCCCAATGGCAGCCTCATTTCCTGTCACAGTGTTTTTTCCTGAGTCTCAGACAGAAGCGAGCGTTTAACGTGTGAAGTAGGAGTTGAAATCTACCACTGTGATTGGTTAGTTTTATTGTTAGCACCTCCAATGGTGGCTTCATTTTCTTTCCCGGTGTTTGCTGAGTCTCAGACGGAAGCGAGCGTTTAATGTGCGAAGCAGTATGGAATGTGGATGTGTGGTGTTTTACTGATAAAAGTTTGGCCTCATTGAGGGGCAGTATTCCAATATGAGCAATGCATGTTCTTTGTACTTTTGTCCGTTTACTGTATTCATTTCCCCCGATTTGAACTATAAAATTGTGATTTTCTTGAGTCAAAATGAGAGTACCCCTAAACAATTTTTAAAGAAAAAAAGCACTGTATACAACCATTAGAAGACATCTGAAGGCAGCCCTGTACAGGGAAGTTTTTTTTTAATGTGTACTGTTTTATTATGTTTTTATAGATGTTGGAAGCTGCCAAGAGTGGCTGGGGCAACCCAGTCAGGTGGGCAGGGTATAAATATTATTATTATTATTATTATTATTATTATTATTATTATTATTATGTAGGACAGTGATGGCTAACCTTGACACTCCATATGTTTTGGGACTACAACTCCCATCATCCCTGACCACTTATCCTATTAGCTAGGGATGATGGGAGTTGTAGTTCCAAAACATCTGGGGTGTCAAGGTTAGCCATCACTGATGTAGGACACCCCTATTTTCATCAGAGAAATGTTGGAAGGTATGGAGTATAGGTGCCATACCTATGTTTTGCATAATATATAATTTAGTGATCTCTTTTTGGGTGTGTATATTCTGATGAGTGTATTTGACAGGTATTAATAAAATTAAATAATAATACAGACGTTTGGAACTCCTCCTCAGACACCAGGCTAGATTTGTTTCCTTGATTGTTCTTTGCGTCTGCAATGGCAAATGGGCCGTCCAGATTGTTGTCTTTGAAGGATTTCCCCAAATTCTCAATTTCTGCATTCAAAGCAACCTAGGAAAGAAGCAGCTTTTAAAACTCAGGACCACAATCAAAGGCACTCCTGTGACACAGGGTGAGCATGCATCCTTACTCTCTTCTCCTCCAAGTCGTTCCGCATTCTCTTCTGCTCCTCCTCATCCAGAATCTGGTTCCCATCTTTATCGAACTTTGCAAAGGCTGCTGTGATCTCGTGCTCAGCATGGCCAAGCCTATGGAAGGAAGGACAGCAGGAGAGAGAATGGAGCTGAAACACAGGGCCTGAACACCTAACTTTCTTATTATAGACGAAAAGTTTGGCAAAACACTTTGGCCGCCCCTTCGGCATATGCTGTGAGTGTGGGATGTGATACATGAGGAGCAGTCAAGTACAACATTCCTTCTTTTCCTAGAGAAGACATGCAGGGGGATGTTTGGTCCAGCCAGTTGAAAACTTTCTGTTTCCTCCTGGCCTGGAGCATCCTTCCTCTTGCATGTGACTAGAGGTGGGCGTGACCTTACCTGCCCAGGTAACAAAAAGGGCAAGGCACACAGCACACTTTCTTCTCCATCTTCCTTTCGCTGTGTGATCTGCGGGACTGCTAGCCTGCAGTCACTGGAATTATTCCCCCATATGGGGTAAATCCAAATGTATATACTTTGTAACTAAGTCTGCCTTCAGGGATCCAGCTGTGAACTCATGCTGTGAGTAAACTTCTTTTATGTACTTTAAACAAGATGGTGGCGTGTTCATTCTTTTAAGAGGGATAATAAGGGGACTTAAAAAGGTAAAGGGACCCCTGACCATTAGGTCCAGTCGTGACCGACTCTGGGGTTGCGGCGCTCATCTCGCTTTATTGGCCGAGGGAGCTGGCGTCCAGCTTCCGGGTCATGTGGTCAGCATGACTAAGCCGCTTCTGGCGAACCACAGCAGCGCACGGAAACGCCGTTTACCTTCCCGCCGGAGCGGTACCTATTTATCTACTTGCACAGGTGTGCTTTTGAACTGCTAGGTTGGCAGGAGCAGGGACCGAGCAACGGAAGCTCACCCCGTCACGGGGATTCGAACCGCCGACCTTCTGATCAGCAAGCCCTAGGCTCTGTGGTTTAACCCACAGCGCCACCCGCGTCCCTTAAGAGAACTTACCAGGAACCTAATAGTGAGAGGCTTAAACAAGCCTGCAACAAGCTATCAGCTGTGCGTTTAAAAGGAGAATGTAAAACTCTGCTATGTAAAGAAACTTGCTGGTGCAAGTTAGGAAGGATATAAATAAACAATATATCCTCTCCTGCCTCCCTGATATTCCCACAGTGAGACTAAGATATGTGAGGAAGTCTAGCATCAAACGTTGTTTGTTGGCCGATGCCAGTCTGCAGTTATGAGGGACTGCTGATAAGGTTCACTGCAAGCTCTGAAGCCACTTACTCTCTCAAGCTGTTCTTAAAGTCTTCAAATTCCAGCTCCTTGGTCCCTTTCTGCAAAGCTTTTTGCACGTCAGAGATCCGGTCTTTTTTCAGCTTCAGCTTCATTAGGGTCCTATTATAGCCCTGGAGTTAAAAGGTGCATAGGAAAATTCAGCCTTGCCGCCTCACCCTGCTGCAGGCAGAGAGAAGAGGCATGGCAGCAACGTGAACAGTCTGGAATCTGGTCACAATGAAATCAGAATAATCCTTCGCAAGACATCAAAGTGAGTTCACATGTCCCCCCACCCCGCACCCCTTCCAATTCTCTCTGCAGTGTGTCTGAAGAGCTTAATAATAATAATAATAATAATAATAATAATAATAATAGAGAGCTGCTTGCACACTAAGAAGCCAGATTATCCTCCACAAGGGCCAGGGCTTTCTCAGTGTTGGCTCCGACCTGGTGGAATGCTCTGTCCCATGAGACTAGGGCCCTGCGGGACCTGACCTCCTTCCGCAGGGCCTGTAAGACAGAGTTATTCCGCCTGGCCTTCAATCTAGCCTGATCCCCTATTCCTTTTTCCCCTTCCCTTTTTTCTGAAGAAACCCTTCTGGGTCCCCATATTAAAATTCTTCCCTGGTCTCCCTACTGGCCTAGCAAGACTAACTTGGCCAGTTAGCCCTGGTAATCCCACTGATGTTTGCTTTTTATGCTGTTTTTAGTTGTTTTTTACATTGTTTTTAATCGTTTTGTGTTTGTTGTTGGCCACTCTGAGCCCGGATTTTGGACCGGGAGGGGTGGGGTATAAATAAAAATATATTATTATTATTATTTATAATAGAGAGTGGCTTGCACACTACTACTACTACTACTGGGGTTGCGGTGCTCATCTCGCAACCCCAGTAGTTGCGACTACTACTAGTACTACTACTACTACTACTACTACTAGTACCGGTAGTTTTTATTATTTATAACCCACACATCCGGGCATCTTACAGCATATCTAAAAACATCAAGCATTAAAAACCTCCTGATACAAGGCGGCCTGTAGATGTCTTCTAAAAGTTACGTAATTCTTTATCTCCTTGACATCTGATGGGAGGGCGTTCCACAGGGCGGGTGCCACCACCGAGAAGGCCTTCTGCCTGGTTCCCTGTAACTTGGCTTCTTGCAGTGAGGAAACCAACAGAAGGCCCTCGGAGCTGGACCTTAGGCTGATCGAAGGGGGTGGAGACACTCCTTCAGGTATACTGGGCCGAGGCCGTTGAGGGCTTTAAAGGTCAGCACCAACACTGTGAATTGTGCTCGAAAATGTACTGGGAGTCAGTGAAGATCCTTTAGGATCGGTGTTATATGGTCCCGGCGGCCGCTCCCAGTCACCAGTCTAGCTGCCGCATTCTGGATTAGTTGTATTTTCTGAGTCCCCTTCAAAGGCAGCCCCACGCAGAGCGCATTGCAGTAGTCCAAGCGGGAGATAAGCTGTTCCTGCCTCTTCCCTCTTCCCGGCACCCAGCGTGATGCATAACAGTGGGGCAGAAGGACCCAAAGCTTTGTGGACCTTGAGGAAATTTTGCATCCCGAGGGTTGCTGGGGTTCTGCATGCCGTTGTGCTGCCATGTAGCATCTGAAGCTGCAGAATTCGGAAGGAGGAAGAGACCATCCTTCTTTCCCCTCCTCACGGCTTCTGAAGCAGAGCTGGCGTTGTCTCAGGATGTGGGGGTTCAAAAGGAAAGGGGTGGGTGTGTAGTGAAGCAACGAAATCGCATTTATAATCTTTGGTTTAGAACTGCAGTAGAGTTGTAATATCTCAAATGTCTCTTTAATTGGGGAATGTTGGTTCTGGGTTGCCGCCTCTTGCCGGTGGACTGGGGAGTGGTTCACACCTGATTTATGTGTAAGAAGAGCGGAACACGATTTCAGCTGTGTCAAGGGCTATCATCCCTGCCCTGGGATCTTAAAGGAAGGAGTCTTTGTCTGATTACTTTGAAATGTAATCAACCTGCAGCTGTGTGGTTCCCTGACACCTAGAAGATATATGGCTTTTACTTTCTGATAGGCCAACAAGTAATTGGATCTCTAAGCCGAATGGCTAATTGCTGAAACCCCACATGGGGTATGTTTGTATATAATTTTAGTGAATTGCTATGGGAGTCGCTGGTTAGCCGCCTGGGCTATCAGTCACTGCTCGGAACTTCACATCCTAACTCTGATGATGTGTCCTTGCCATATGGAGAGGGGCTTTTTCTCTTTTAAGTTCTGAGGTATGTGTATAAGTGTTTAGTTAGTGATATTAAATACCTTTTTTGTTTTTATGCTTGTAACCTGGGACTTGAGAATTGTATGATTATGATTTAGTTTAAAGTTCTTTTAATAAATCTCTGAAAGGACGTTTTGTCTATGTTTTGCTTCCTCTTGACTGACAAAGCTAAACTGGTGCTTTCCGCTTGGGCACCCTACCTGTTGAATTTTTGCCCGTGACTATAGTAGACGGGGGCTGTGCAGGCTGGTAACGGTCAGGGCTTGCCCCCTTTCTTCCCTGCACCCAGGACTGACAGCCAGACTTAAAGGGGTGGTGGCAGCGTTACTGAGGATTTGTGGGGGTTTGGAGTGCAGACCCCTTATCCCGCTTCGGGTGGGTGGGTGGCTGGTGAGTTGTGCCCCCCCCCATTACTACAGTGTGTGTTTCTGATTTTGAAGCTAGTGTGGGGGAACTTGCCTAGAGTCGACCTTAATCCTCTATCAGGTTTATCCCCCCCACCATTCATTGACAGGATTCAAACAAACGCCCCAAATTCCCCTCTCCCCACCATAACCTATCGTTTCCCAGAAAAGCATTATAATGGCGAGCGTCTACTCAATGAGCAAACCCTCTGAAACACAATCCACATTTCACAGGAGAGGAAATGTGGATTTCAATGAATGAAGGAACCTGTTTCAGGATGTCTGTGAGCTGCAGTTCATTCTTCTGGTTGGAAAGCTCCTCTTTGACTTCAGAATACGTGTCGTTGATAATAGCCAGGAACATGTTCTGTGGGAAGAGAAACAGAAGGGTCGATTCCTCCATGTGGACTACACACATAAAGCACCCTCTTTGCTCCATGGAATAAATGAAAGTAAATTACACCTCCCAACTTCAAGAATCTAAAAAGTTAAAAAATATATATATGCTCAATTGCTGTCGCAAATAATGTAGTCTTTTGCACTTCACCTATTTAGTGGCACTGCCAAAAAGTAGGAAGTGTCCCACAAGCCAAATAGTTCGGTGCTGGGGGGGGCAGTCATTGTATTACAGCCCCCACAATCCCTGACCATTGCGTACCCTCCAACATTTCTCTGATGAAAATAGGGATGTCCCATTCCATAAGGATAATTTTACTATTTATGCCCCACACATCTTACTGAGTTGCTCAGCCACTCTGGGCAGCTTCCAACACATATAAAAACATAATAAAACATTGAAAAAACTTCCTTATATAGGATTGCCACCAGACGCCTTGGGGGTCAAATAACTCCATACCCTTCCCAACATTTCTCCAGTGAAAATAGGGACATCCTACCATACCCTCCAGGGACGCGGGTGGCGCTGTGGGTTAAACCACAGAGCCTAGGGCTTGCCGATCAGAAGGCGGCGGTTCGAATCCCCATGACGGGGTGAGCTCTCGTTGCTCGGTCCCAGCTCCTGCCAACCTAGCAGTTCGAAAGCACGTCAAAGTGCAAGTAGATAAATAGCTACCGCTCCGGCGGGAAGGTAAACGGCGTTTCTGTGTGCTGCTCTGGTTCGCCAGAAGCGGCTTTGTCATGCTGGCCACATGACCTGGAAGCTGTACGCCGGCTCCCTCGGCCAATAATGCAAGATGAGCGTCCAACCCCAGAGTCGGTCACGACTGGACCTAATGGTCAGGGGTCCCTTTACCTTTACCATACCCTCCAACATTTCTCCAATGAAAATAGGGATGTCCTAAGGCAGTGATGGCTAACCTTGACACTCCAGATGTTTTGGAACTACAACTCCCATCATCCCTAGCTAACAGGACCAGTGGTCAGGGATGATGGGAGTTGTAGTTCCAAAACATCTGGAGTGTCAAGGTTAGCCATCACTGTGGACCTAAGGAAAAGCGGAACATTCTGGGATCCAATGAGAGAAACTGGGACGGCTTCTCTAAATCAGGGATGTCCCTGGAAAATAGGGACACTTGGAAGGCTTGCCATTGGCCATGCTGGTTCGGGCCGATTAGATCTGGAGCCCAAAACCTTTTTGGAGGGCTACAGGTTCCCCACCCCTGACCTAGACAAACTGAGAAGAAGACGGAGGTGCAAAACTGTTCTTCACGACACCACTTATAAGCACTCTTGCTTGAGACTTGCTCAATGCCAAGAACTGCTGCTTGCTCCCGGTAGCACTGCTTTGAGCAATCCCGAATAAAATATACAAGCATTTTTGTTTCGTTAAGTCTGGCAACCGCTGCTTCACACTCCCTGTTTCATAGGGGCCAACGCCCTGGGTCCCCTGGGTGCCCGAGCACCCACAAAATTCCCCATGAAGGGGCTGAGCACCCACAAATTTCAGTGCCAAAGCCATGCACGGCCCGGGCTTCCCATGGTCATGGGGCCAAGCAGGGACTCCTGCCATCTTGTTTGCAATATTTTGTTGGTGTGAAGCAGAAAGACTTCCCAAATCTAGAGGAAGGCCCTACAGTGAGCTGTTGTGACAACAATCTGTTTGTTTTGTTTGTTTGTTTGTTTGCCTGATGGTGTATAACTTGAGAACAGCATCTAATATATTCCAAAACGCAGGAGGTCTTGGAGTGGCTTTTTCGCAGCTTCCTCTCTTTGCAAAATACCAATGCATTTGCTCCTCTCTGCTTGGCTCGGAGGTCACATCACTTCATACCCTCCAACATTTTTCCGATGAAAAAAGGGACATCCTAAGGCAGTGGTGGCTAACCTTGGCACGCCAAATGTTTTGGGACTACAACTCCCATCATCCCTGACCACTGGTCCTGTTAGGTAGGGATGATGGGAGTTGTAGTTCCAAAACATCTGGAGCGCCAAGGTTAGCCACCACTGTCCTAAGGGAAAGTGGGGCATTCTGGGATCAAATCAGAAACGGGGACGGCTTCTGTAAACCCAGGACTGTCCCTGGAAAATAGGGACACTGGGAGGGTCTGAAAGCAGGAGGCAATAGAAAGCAAGAACACACAACTTACCAACAGCACAAAGAAGACAAAGAAGACGTAGGTGACAAAATATATAGGCCCCAAGACCCGGTTAGCGTTGTCAATGGCGTTGTAGTCAAAGTCGCCGAGGATTATACGAAACTGGGTGAAGCTGGAAGGTAGGAAGAGGGTGAGGGTCAGCAGAGGCGTAGCAAGCCCAGGTGGTACCCGGGGCGGAATTTTTTTTGTCACCTCCCCACCACTTTAATTTAAAAAAAATTAAAAGTGTCACCCCCCTCTGATGGTGCCACTTTGCGAGGTGTGGGGGTTTTGTGTGTGTGTCTATTATCTCTTTTTTTTCAATAAAGTTAAAATAAAAAAATAATAAATAATAATGATAATAATAATAATAATAATAATAATGTAAAAAAAAAAAAAGTGTCACCCCCCTCTGATGGTGCCACTTTGTGAGGTGTGGGGGGCTGTGTGTGTGTGTGTGTCTATTATCTCTTTTTTTCAATGAAGTTTAAATTAAAAAAAAAACAAAATTTCTTTTTTTTTTTTCAAAAAAACCTTTTTTTAAAAAAAGTGTCACCCCCCTCTGGGGTGGAACCCGGGGCAGCCCGCCCCCCGCCCCCCATTGCTACGCCCCTGAGGGTCAGCTACGTATGGCAGAATGCCTCGCTGGGAGCAGTCACCAGCCTAGCTGCCGCATTCTGGATTAGTTGTATTTTCTGAGTCCCCTTCAAAGGTAGAGTGCATTGCAGTAGTCCAAGTGGGAGATACGCTGTTCCTCCCTCTTCCCTCTTTCATGCTGGCCACATGACCCGGAAGCTGTACGCCGGCTCCCTCGGCCGGTAAAGCGAGATGA
The DNA here is from genome assembly GCA_034642065.1 of Darevskia nairensis. Lineage (NCBI taxonomy): Eukaryota > Metazoa > Chordata > Lepidosauria > Squamata > Lacertidae > Darevskia > Darevskia nairensis. Next base: position 1,090,371 of record JAWWNI010000290.1, read on the forward strand.
GCGCCGCAACCCCAGAGTCGTCCGCGACTGGACCTAATGGTCAGGGGTTCCTTTACCTTTACCTATTTAAATCCTACCATCAAGTCAATATTCTTTCTTTGTTTCTGCAAATACCGGTATAATATAAAGGGTTCCCACCCTTTTTCAAAATCCCTATTGTCCTTTTAACACTTGGAGAGTTTTCTGATTAAGCGGTCTATACTTTTGTCCTAAAGAAGCAAGCAAACAGGAGAACACGCTAGTCTACAGTACAACTCAGTGCTTACCAACCTATGTGGTGGCATGCGACCAAAAACCTTGAAGGAGGGTGAGGAGAAGGAGAAGGAAAGGGAGACCCACTCACATGCATTTGACAAAGGTGCTGAAGTTTTCCACTTGGGTCCCGAAGAGAAGGTATCCCAGCTGGGCGTAGGCAAAGAAGACGATGAAGAACATGATGGCAAAGCCTAGGATGTCCTTGGCACAGCGGGCTAAGGTGGAGGAGAGCTGTGTCATCGTTTTGTTAAAGCTAATGTATTTGAATATCTGGATGGGGAAGGAAAAGAGGAGGACAGGTTAAGGGCAGGTTAAGGTGAGATGGGATGAGGAGAAAGTCTTGCGGAATTTATGGACTTCCTCTCAAGTGACAAAGATTGACAGGGCGCTAATGGTATGCCTCAGATGCAGGTCGGTCCTCCACCATCTTCTGTGGCTGATGGTTTGAGGGAGCAGGGTGTGTCTGTTCCATACTCTCCAACATACCTCTGTTGAAAATAGAAATGTCCCCTCCAACATGGGGTTGTCCATACGTGTATCAGGTTGTAAGGGGGGAAAGATATTTTAAAATTCCTTCCAGTAGCGCCTTAGAGACCAACTAAGTTTGATCTTGGGATGAGCTTTCGTGTGCATGCACACTTCTTCAGACTAAGTCAGAACAGTACACAACCCGGGCGTCCATTTTGCGCATGCGTGAACTGCGCAGAACGCTTCTGCGCACGCATGGACTGCGTGGACCGCGCGGACATGCGCAGAAGCGTCCATGTGGCGAAATGCACTTCCAGGGTTGCGGAGTACGCAACCCGAGCGTAAGCAACACGGAGCGTATGCAACACGGGGTACGACTGTATAAGCTTTCGTGTGCATGCACAATTCTTCAGATACCTTCAGTATCTGAAGAAGTGTGCATGCACACGAAAGCTTATACAAAGAAGGTATCTGAAGAAGTGTGCATGCACACAAAAGCTTATACCAAGAACGAACTTAGTTGGCCTCTAAGGTGCTACTGGAAGGATTTTTTTTATTTTTTCCCGACTACGGCAGACCAACACGGCTACCTACTTGTAACAGGTTGTAAGGGAGTGTACTGTGGTTGGGCGACAGTTCCTCAGTTTTCCAAACGGGCCTGTTTTATTCATGACAAAAGGGGCAGACATTGCACACAACATCCGGTAGGTGGCTCCCTCTGCATATTTTGTCACCCTGGAAATTTTTCATTTCAACATTTAAAACGCACGCCCCCCCCCCTATTGTTTGGTCAGCATCTGCTGCCTTAGGCTTCAATGGAGCAGCGAAACCTGAATGACTTTTGAACTACTCTGGAATTCACCCAACCAATGAAAGCGTGCCGTCCTCAGCCAGCTTGAGTAGCAGCAGAAGAAGAAGAGTTTGGATTTGATATCCCGCTTTATCACTACCCAAAGGAGCCTCAAAGCGGCTAACATTCTCCTTTCCCTTCCTCCCCCACAAGAAACACTCTGTGAGGTGAGTGGGGCTGAGAGACTTCAGAGAAGTGTGACTAGCCCAAGGTCACCCAGCAGCTGCATATGGAGGAGCGGAGACGCGAACCCAGTTCACCAGATTACGAGTCTACCGCTCTTAACCACTACACCAGACTGGCTCTCCACATAAGTACAGCACATAAAGAGTTTTCCCCAAAAACCAGAGAGGGGAAATGATATGCCTGCAAAGAACAGCAATTAAAAGTGTTGAGGGGTCCATTTTCAGCATGTTTCCAGTTGCTGTCGTAGGGTTGCCACCTGTCCTGCATTTCAATGTAAAATACTACATCCTGTATTCATTCAATACAGCATGTCGTTTGCCCTGTATTTCCGCTCTGCTGTGTGCCTTGGAGGTGACTTCTGGTTTTTCACAAGGCACCGGAAGTTGCATTGGGGGCCATGCGGTGTGGGTGCTTGAGCACCCAGGGCCCCCTAGAGATGGCCCCCTCGGAGGGCAGGGGAGAAGATGAGGGTGAAGGAGACTGAGCGGAGATATGATAGCCATCTTCAAGTATCTGAAGGGCTGTCACATGGAGGAGAAAACAAGCTTGTTTTCTCCTGCTCTGGAGAGTGGGACCAGAACTAGTGGCTTCAAGTTACAAGAAAGGAGATCCCAACTAAACATTAGGAAGAACTTCCTGACCGTAAGAGTTGTTCAACAGTGGAACGGTCTCTCTCCCTTGGGAGGTTGTGAACTCTCCTTCCTTGGCGGTTTAGAGGGAGAGGTTGGATAGCCATCTATCATAGATGCATTAGTTGAGATTTCTGCAGGGCTTGGATTAGATGGCGCTTGGGCCCTGGGGTCCATTCCAACACTACGAATCTATAATTCTATGCATAATATAGATGCTCCATCCTAGGAGTGCTGGAATCTTTGGCTGACAACAGACAGATTCATAGTCAGGAAACTAAGTTTTTATCTTGCAAATCACCCTGTGATCCTCAGATGAAGGGCAGTATAGAAATCAGATTGATAAATAGATATAATAATAATAATAATAATAATAATAATAATAATAATTTATTTATACCCTGCCCATCTGGCTGGGCTTCCCCAGCCACTGTGGGCGGTTTCCAGCAAAATATTAAAATACAATAATCAATCAAACATTAAACGCTTCCCTAAACAGGGCTGCCTTCAGATGTCTTCTAAAAGTCTGGTAGTTGTTCTCTTTGACATCTGATGGGAGGGCGTTCCACAGGGCGGCTGCCACTACCGAGAAGGCCCTCTGCCTGGTTCCCTATAGCTTTGCTTCTCGCAGTGAGGGAACCGCCAGAAGGCCCTTGGCGCTGGACCTCAGTGTAGATCGATGGGGGTGGAGACGCTCCTTCAGATATACTGGACCGAGGCCGTTTAGGGCTTTAAAGATCAGCACCAACACTTTGAATTGTGCTCTGAAACGTACTGGGAGCCAATGTAGGTCTTTCAAGACCGGTGTTATGTGGTCTCGGCGGTCGCTCCCAGTCACCAGTCTAGCTGCCGCATTCTGGATTAGTTGTAGTTTCCAGGTCACCTTCAAAGGTAGCCCCACATAGAGCGCATTGCAGTAATCCAAACGAGAGATAACTAGAGCATGCACCACTCTGGCGAGATAGATACCGGTAGATAGATAGATAGATAGATAGATAGATAGATAGATAGATAGATACCTTGATCCAGGCAAAGAACAGGTTCACAGCGTTCATGTTGTTGTACTGAGTCTGCCAAAAAGCCAGGAATTCAAAGTCCGCATAGATGCTGGGGTTTCTCAGAAGCTGTCCCATCAACCTGTTGACCTCAATGGTGCGAAAGATGTGGAATCCGATGGCTACAATAGAAAGCTGAGGGGGGAAACCTGGGATTTAAAGGAAATTCTACAGAGAGTGGAGCCTCATCATTCTTTCGGACTTTATGTAGCCATATTGCTCGACCACACCAGGGGTGGGGAACGTCACATATGACGTCAGGTGTGGGAAAGGTTGGTTAGGCCCAAAGGGACTTTGACGGCACTGCTGGTTGTCGGGTGCTGTAGAACTGCTGCACAAATTGTTTTGCCAGCCTTGTGCTCGGTGCTTAGGCAGATTACCATGCCCTATCACACCCTCCCAATGGAGGTTTCGTTTCTTAGACATTAGGTGGAAGTGCCTTTTGGAACAAAGACTATTGGGGCATAGCAGTTTCTCTTGTCACCTGCTAAGTAGTCAAGAAACACATATAATTTCTGCAAAGGTGAGATTGCAATCTTACTTAACATAGTCAGCCACTTCGCATATTGTATACAATCAGTACCGGATTTACGTATAAGCTAAACAAGCTATAGCTTAGGGCCCCCACTCTCTTGCCCCCCCCAAAAAAGTTAAAAAAACAACAACACCTGGATGTACATTTTCAAAATATAATCTACAGCAGTGTTTCCCAACCAGTGTGCCTCCAGATGTTTTGGGACTACAACTCCCATCATCCCTCGCTAGCAATACCAGTGGTCAGGGATGATGGGAATTGTAGTCCCAAAACATCTGGAGGCACACTGGTTGGGAAACACTGATCTACAGTAATAAAGCGCAAGTGTCTCTGCGTCCAGTCCCTGTGTCCGTCCCTGTGTCCTACTGTGCATGTGCCCCACGGACACAGGGATTGGAGCGCAGAGACTTCGGGCGGCCGGGTGAAACTGGAAGCGGCAGGAGGGGCCGAGCAGTGCCCTGCGACGATGCGCCTCCAGTTGGCTGGAGCACCGGCCCTTCCCTCTCTCTCGGAGCGCCCGAGCAACCTGCAGCGCTGCCCGCTCGGGCACAGGCGAGGAAAAGCAGGTCAAGCAGCTCCCGAGCCGCTGTGAGCACCCCACCGCCCTGGCCCGGCTCCGCGGCTCCTCCTGCTTTTCCAGGCCCGGCAGTCGCTAAGAATATCGCGGCATAACACCCGTTAATTTAATGGGCTTAATGTCTACTAGTATAATATAAAAAACAAATAAAATAAAACCTACATACAGCAACAGTGTTTGGTGATGTGTAGGCTCCTATGATGTAAGTAATGGGCCCCGCCTGCTAGCCTGCTCCCTAAAATATCACTGGTTTGCTCATTTCTATATACAGTGGTCCCTCGACTTACGAATGACCCGACTTACGTTGTTTTCGAGTTACGAGGGATCAAAGCGGCCGTACACTTCCGAATTTTTTCGACTTCCGAAAGGAAGTTGCGGCCGTTTTAGATGCGGTTTCCTCAACTTACGAAGTTTAGATGGGGTTTTTTTCGACCTACGAATTTTTTCTCCCCAATGCATTCCTATGGGGACTCGACTTACGATGTTTTCCGACCTACGATCTTCGTAAGTCGAGGGACCACTGTATAGGGTGAAGGGATGCGGGTGGCGCTGTGGGTTAAGCCACAGAGCCTAGGGCTTGCCAATCAGAAGGTCGGCGGTTCGAATCCCCGCGATGGGGTGAGCTCCCGTTGCTCGGTCCCTGCTCCTGCCCACCTAGCAGTTCGAAAGCACGTCAAAGTGCAAGTAGATAAATAGGTACCGCTCCGGCAGGAAGGTAAACGGCGTTTCCGTGCGCTGCTCTGGTTTGCCAGAAAGCGGCTTAGTCATGCTGGCCACATGACCTGGAAGCTGTACACCGGCTCCCTCGACCAATAAAGCGAGATGAGCGCTGCAACCCCAGAGTTGGTCACAATTGGACCTAATGGTCAGGGGTCCCTTTGCCTTTTTATATATAGGGTGCCTACATTCTGCATGGACTGGTTGCATGGTAACATGTGCAAATGGCTTTAGATACCTATTAGGTCCATAAATGACCATATAGCATATGTTCAACACAAAAAACAGCGAGAATTTGTTGTTGACAAAGGACATCTGGACATATAAAGGGCCCCATTACCTTCAGTAGCTTAGGGCCTCATCAAACTTAAATCCAGCCCTGCATACCATCCAAGTGTCCCTGTTTTCCAGGGACGGTCCCAGATTTACAGAAGCCATCCCAGTTTCTGATTTGACCCCAGAATGTCCCCCTTTTGCTTAGGACGTCCCTATTTTCATCAGATGAATGCCGGAGGGTATGGTGTTTCCCTGTCTCTCTCTGATCTGCGAACGAGCTGCTCTCCTTGTCAGCTCCCGGACAACCTTCGTTTTTTGTGGAGGGGAGGTTGCAGCCTCTGCCTGCCCCTCTGAAAGTGCAGAGGTATCCTATTAAAGGGATCCAGGAGGAGCTGCTTTTGTCTGGAAACCCAGTATCGGGAGTCCAGGTTCTCAGCTTGATAACACAGTAAGGGTAGCTAATTAAAAAGGAGGATTTATTGCAAAAACAAACAGATAGCTCCGGCGGCTCGAACAAAGCCTCCGGCACCATTATTCAAGACGACCCTTCTGAAGACGGCGTGACCAGAAGCAACTGAACTTTCGCTTCTGACGTCTTTTGTTTTGCTTCCTATCTTGCAGCACTCTCATTCGCCGAGCTCTCGGACTGAGTGGGTCAGCTCCCGCCTCTTCCCTATTCTCTGAGAGACTGTCTCTTAATTCTTTCCTGCCTGTTTGTGCTTCCGGGGAGCTTTGACTGCGTTCTAGCCTCCTATCCGTTCTTGTCTTATCAGCTTGCACTGGCAACGCAACATCAAACCTTTGGCTACGTACAAGATACTACAAAAACAGAATAAACGTAACCGGCTGTGTTATAACACAAATAAAGTCTGTTATTTACTGTATCATATTAGCATATCAACAAAGATGAGACATAAAGTTCAACTGAAGGACCAGAAGACCCAGTGGATCAGTGAAACAAACCATATATGGTTTGATATGAATTCAAATGATATGAATTCATATCAGTGATATGAATTCAAATGGCAGCCACCATTATGCTGTAGATCCACTGTCATGTTACATCACATTTGAATTCATATCCCTGGTGAAGCCCAGGATGGTGAAACAAGGATAAGATATTCCGGAAATCCTTGTCGGAATGGACTTTAGTATAAGTTTGAACTTCTGTCTTGTGGAATTACAACACCCATATGTGGTTTGTTTTGGACTACATGTACTAACGCATGTGGAATAGACTTTAACATATGTTTGAACTTCTTTCAAGAGCTGATTGGAGAGACAACTGATCCACTGGGTCTTCCAGTCCTTCAGTTGAACTTTATGTCTCATCTTTGTTGATATGCTAATATGATACAGTAAATAACAGACTTTATTTGTGTTATAATGCAGCCGGTTACGTTTATTGTGTTATCAGCTTGCACATCAAGGTCAGGAGGAGCCGGAGTATGCAGCTGCCGGCTTTCCTCCGTCTGACTAACATCAAAGCAGCCTGGCTGTTTTCTGCATTTAGCTGCAAGCTTTCGCTTGGAGCTGACTCATTCCTGACACCCAGGCAGGGGCGAGGGCCATAGCACTCCTCAAGGTGTCAATCCCACAGGGGGGACCTCCTTGATGTGTGTCATTAGGTCCTCTTCTCCTCAGGTTGACACCAAACGGTATATACCTCAGCAGGCAGGCTGATGGTCAAATTAGTTTCCCAATACCTTGTCAAACCCTTCATCTGTCATCAATAAAAGTTGTGGCCTTCTTTGACCCAAGCTATGTGTCTTTCCTGTGTAATCATTGTCGATGGTCCTGGTTCGTTCGATATGAATGGAAAGAAATCTCACCAATATGACAACGATGTCCAAGATGTTCCAGATGCTGGTGAAGTACTTGAGCCTGTGAATGCGCAGCTCCAAGATCTCTTCCACCACGTAGTAGAAGATGAAGACGCAGAAGACGATCTCGCAAGCGACAATGAAGAAGTCCCAGGTGCTGACGTAGCGGAGGAGCTTTACTGTTCGGATCTGCCATGAAGGGATGGCTCCACCGGTGGCTGGGAATTCGATCACTAACCTAATAATGAGGGAAGAGGATGCGTATGGGCAAAGACTGATGCTGCATGTTCCATTGACGTGCCTCAAAGAAGGATGGCAGATCAATAGGCGTATATACAAAACGTGATTGAAAGATGAACTCACCTGTTCTGCAAATTGGTTCTGTAACTATTCTGCAGTCTCTGGTAATAATTTTTATTAGTTTTCAATTGGATTCCAATACTACTACTACTACTACTACTAATTTATTATTTATACCCAGCCCATCTGGCTGGGTTTCCCCAGCCACTCTGGGCAGCTTCCAACAGAATATTAAATGCACTAATATATTAAACATTAAAAGCTTCCCTAAACAGGGCTGCCTTCAGATGTCTTCTATAAGTCTAGTAGTTGTTTTTCTCTTTGACATCTGGTGGGAGGGCGTTCCACAGGGCGGGTGCCACTACCGAGAAGGCCCTCTGCCTGGTTCCCTGTTACTATGCCAAATTATAATACAATTACTAATACCAATCATCCTGATACCAAATTATATAATTTAGGTCCCCCCCTGCGTGCTAGAATTGATGGTTTGACGATTTTCTTTATTTCTGCGTTCCAAAATATTATTAATTTCAATTGCACTCCAGTCAAGATAACAATTCCTTATACAGTGGTACCTCGACTAACGACGATAATGCGTTCCGACGTGATTTCCGTTAGTCGAAAAAATTCGTTCGGCGAATCCCCATAGGAATGCATTGGGGAAAAATTCGTAAGTCGAAAACATCGGGTCAAAAATTCGTAAGTCGAAAAAATCCTATTAAAAGCGGCCGCGACGTCTTTTCTTAAGTCGAAGAAATTCGGATGCGGCGGCCATTTTGTTTTACCGGAAGTCATTCGTTAGGCGAAAAATACGTTAGGCGAGTTATTCGTAAATCAAGGTACCACTGTACTGTACAACAACTGCAATATTAACAAGGCCCCTTTGTATTGACACATTAAATGATATATGCAATGGGTAATAGATGGTTTCACAGAAATGAACAGGGGAAGAGAGAAGAGCTGCCACATACCTCAGGACGCAGAAAAGGTTGATATTGGCATTGTACACAGAAAAGTCAATGAAAACCACGCGAGTTCCCCGATTCAGCCACAAGTTTTCTTTCAGGACTCGGAGAGCTCTAGCGCTTTCCCGACGGGTCATTTTGAGATCCATGTAATAACCTCCTCCGCTGTAACTTGTCAGTCGGCCCCAGTGAGAGGAACCGTCCAGCTCTTCCTCTGTGTGGTACTCCCACCTGCACACAGAAGGCGCGACAAGAGAAAGAGGGAGCTGATGGACAAATCCAAAATGTTATCTATTCCAGACTCGGGATGCCATGTTCATATTGCACATGAATTCCAGCCCCCCCCAAAAAGATTTAACCTAATGCCCCATAGGTACACACAACCGGTAACACAGTTCTTGGGACTCTGCCCAATATTCTTTACCATACATTGAATATTTTTGGAGAACTTTATGCGACGCTGGCTCAGTCTGCGCCAAAACAAGGCATGGAGCGAAGGAGCAGGCTTCCAGAACGGAGATTATGGCTGGCCTCTTTGCTCCCCCACAGGTCCCAATCCTCCTGTTTGGCTCCATGGTGAGGCTTAGCATGTTATCCGAACCCTGGGTTCATGGTTTATCTAAAGGTAAGAACTATCGCCTTGAAATTAACTCGGAAACAGCTCATTACTCAATGGCTCTACTGTGGGCCGGCCCATCTATTAGTCTCCTTGAGGCAGTTGCGGCCTCCTGCGCTTGTCACCCACAGCCGCCATTTCAGAAGAGCAGGGCTACTGCCTGCTCTTTTCTGACCTCCTTTTCTCTCCCTGCCACCTTCAGCGTGTCAAGGCCAACGCAGGTCACCTCCAGTCGCCTCAGGCGGCAGTAGAGGCAACAAGTACATGGGTACCATTTTCTGTTTTGCCTCAAGCGGCAAAATGTCTTGACCTGGCCTTGGTTTTACTGTTATCTGCTCCTGGTGGCTAAGAAGCACCACCAGGCTAGGAATCACCTGTCCCTGCTTGCTCCGCATCTCAGAATAACCTTCCTGACTTCCCACCAGCTTCCAAACCTAAACAGCTTGCCAACCGCAGACCCTCCAAAAGTGCCTATTTTCTAGGGCCGTCCTGGTTTCTGATTTGATCCTGGAATGTCCCACTTTTCCATAAAGGTAAAGGTAAAGGGACCCCTGACCATTAGGCCCAGTCGTGTCCGACTCTGGGGTTGTGGCGCTCATCTCGCTTTACTGGCCGAGGGAGCCGGCGTATTACAACACAGGTCATGTGGCCAGCATGACTAAGCCGCTTCTGGCGAACCAAAGCAGCGCACGGAAACGCCGTTTACCTTCCCGCCAGAGCGGTACCTATTTATCTACTTGCACTTTGACGTGCTTTCGAACTGCTAGGTCGGCAGGAGCTGGGACCGAGCAATGGGAGCTCACCCCGTCGCAGGGATTTGAACTGCCAACCTTCTGATTGGCAAGCCCTAGGCTCTGTGGTTTTAACCCACAGCGCCACCTGAGTCATCCCTATTTACATTGGAGAAAGGTCAGAGGGTATGGAGTTATGTGACCCTCAAGCCAAGGAGATAATTAACTATACAACCTTTAGAAGACATCCGAAGGCAGCCCTGTATAGGGACGTTTTTTAAAATGTTCAATGCTTTATTATTTTTTCATGTACGTTGGAACCTGCCCAGAGTAGGCAGTCAGATAGGTGTAAATAGAACAACAAAAACAACAGAAACAATAAAAACAATAAAAATAGAATAGGACATGCCTATTTCCATCAGAGAAATATTGGAGGATGTGAAGGTGTAGACAACTAAGAGGATGACCAAACTCTTAGTTTGTGAAACTCAAGAAAGGCAGAAGTTATGATCTACTCACGCTGTTCCATTGAGGAGCCCAAAGGGGGACCTGTCTTCCTTCTCCTCGCTGTAGACATCATAACAGCCAAAAATGTCTTCCTTGAAGTCTTCATGCACCACACACGAGTTGTTCTGCACCTTCAGTTGACGCATTCGTGGGACCCCCAGCAGCAAGTTCTCGTAATAGATGTACGACTGAGTGTTGTGGCCTAGAGATTCGTTGTTGTACCATTTGGTCCAATACAAGCTGTCCAGCAAAGGGCCTTGAGTATACTGGGAAGATATGCAGAAAGGGGGAAGAAGAAGAAGAAGGACGTGAGATCTGAGACAGCAACAACACATAGAATGGCCGGAGACTGGAAACTAGGGTTGCCATATTCCCAAAAGTGAAAATCCACACAAAGTTGTTGAACGTTTTTGGGGAACATCTGCCCACCCATCAAGTTTTCAGGTTTTTCTTGGATTTTTAAATAATTTTATAACAAAGAAATCACCTTACTTGCCATACGTCCGGATTTCCCCAGACATTTTGCCGATTCAGCAAAAATCCGCCCGGACGCCATTTTTGCAGCCCGATTCCTGTATGTGTCCAGGAAAACCCGCATGTATAGCAGCCCTACTGGAAAACTGCCTTTCTCATTTGGCTCAATGTATTATTGGGTACTGTTTGCAGAGAATCTCAGTTTAAAAGGGGATGGTAAGCAGTTAGGACCCTCCTTGTATAACAGGCCCCCCTAAAAGGTTGGGGAGCAGAGCCAAGTTGGGAGTGCACTGGGGGGGGGGTGAGGCAAGCAGATAAGAGTTATGAGTTTGAGCACCCAAGGGTGGGAGGGCCCCTTTGTGTGTGCTGGGGAAAGTATGTGTGCCAACGGGCTACTAGCTGACATGTGCACAAATTGCTAAGGCACGATGGCATGGGCTGTGTGTACATTTTCTCACATAGCTCATTGTGCAGTCACCAACGCAACTGATTCCCAAGTCCAGGCAGGCTTGATGTCTATACAAATTGAAAAGGAACCGTGATCAGCTGGGATGAACAGGTCGTTCTATTTCTGGCCTGGGTCTCTATCACATGGGTTCATTCGTAAGCCCACGCCATTCATTTTCTTCCTTCATTTGAATGTTTAAAAAGATTCTCCAAAGATTTTTAAATACATATCTTATCACAAAAATACATATTTAAACATGTATTTCATAGCAATATTTTTAAGTGCACATTTAAACCTAAAATGCACATATTTCTTTTTCTTTAAACATTTTTGGAGCTAAGAACTGTTTTGCAAAGTTCAGAGAGGTGCAAGATTCAAAGAATGGTTGCATTTTGATCTACGTGTCCAGGAGGCACAAATTTGCTTTCAAATGTGGACCAAATGAAAATTCTCCTCCATTCCTGCTAATCCATTTTGAGCTTTTATTTATCTATTTATCTAAGCTAGTTGGAAAAATAAAGTAGCATAACAAGAACGGCTGGAAGTCAAGTCACTTGGTGGGTGTCCGTGTGGGGTAGCTGTGTAGGTATGTTGATATGTATAGTATAGGTAGGTATTATATAGAGTAATGTAAGGTATGTTTTATGTTATGAAAATAAGGTAGTGTGTTGTGTATGTGTATTATGTAAATGTAAATGTATGTGTTTTATATGTTAATAAAATGTAATTAAAAAAAATAAAATAATCCATTTTGAGCTGTTGGATGAACAGCTTTCAGCTGAACGTGTGCCGAATTGTAATGGTCAGTTCAAGTCAGTTATATATGATAAGCCAATTTATGAGAGCCGATTTCAGTTTGCTAGGAAAATCTGACCCAGGAAACACACAGCTTGTTTGGTACTCACTCTCCAAAAGTCAGCCATGCTTCCAATCTCCTGGAAGGAGATACCACTGTCCGTAGGAGTTTCCAAGAAGAGCTCAGACATCACTTTGGTGTAGTAATAGGCGTTTGAACTTGTCATCCCATAAGTCACTAGAGATAAACCAGGATGGGGGAAACAGAAAGCATTTCAATAGGCTTTAGACATTCATTCCACCCGACTGGCTTAAGTACACAATATCGGGGCAGGAAGGTAAGTTTTATTATACTGATAAGTTGGAAGAATGCAGATATGATCCCCATTGATCAATGGATTGGCAGTAAGACAACATTCATAAGGCATGAACAGACTGCTTAAAGATTTAGATTTTGTTTGGATAAATATTACAACATTGGAATGAGTTTATACAGGGTGTAGTATGCAGTTAATATCTACATATATATTAGGATAATAACTCTATATAAGAATGTATGGGAGTATATTATATTGCGGGTGGGGCCCTGGCAGAGACACATGCCCAACTGGCATGTTCCCTCCCTCCTGGTTGATCGTTCGGGAGCTTCAAAAGCTTTCTTCAGCCTGAACATCACAGCAACTAATGCCAAAAAGCATTAGCACACTTAGGGATCCGCAGAGTTTGCGCAGTTGCGTAACAGAACTCAGAAATGCAGCATTTTGGCTAATCTACTTTATTTACATATAAACACACACAGAGCACTGCAACATGGCTCCCTCTCTCTCTAGCACCAGACAGCAAAGAGAAAGAACAAAGGACAATAGTCCCACTTCACAGAACACAGTAACATAAACATCCTGTCTTCGTCACTTCCCATGCTGTGGAATGAAAACATACACCGTCATGTGATAGACAACAATCCCATGACAGCAGACACGGGGAATGAATCTCCAACAGGGCTGTGGTCTAAACCACTGAGCCTCTTGGGCTTGCCGATTGGAAGGTCGGTGGTTCGAATCCCCTCAATGGAGTGAACTCCCATTGCTCTGTCCCAGCTCCTGCCAACCTAGCAGTTCGAAAGCATGCCAGTGCAAGTAGATAAATAGGTACTGCTCTGGCGGAAAGGTAAATGGCGTTTCCATGTGCTCTGATTTCCGGCACGGTGTTCCATTGCGCCAGAAGTGGTTTAGTCATGCTGGCCACATGACATGGAAAGCTGCCTGTGGACGAACGCCGGCTCCCTCAGCCTGAAAGCGAGATGAGCACCGCAACCCGATAGTTGCCTTTGACTGGACTGTACCTTTACCTTTTTACCTGATATGCACACATTTTTTTCTCACTCCCCCCTTTTTTCTCTGTATCATTTTATTTCTTAAAAAATGAAATTCTTTCAATAAAATATTAATATTTTTTAAATTGGCATTTTTTTTATTAGAGTATCTCGAGGCAGGAATGGGAAGGGTTTGAGTGATAGGAAAATCTTTCTTAGGCGGCATTGATGATACAGAATTTACAATAAAGGCAAAATCTTGACGGCGCCCATATCAATAAAAATATGAAAGATTTCAACTTTTATATGAAGCGGAAAAAAACAGCATTTGCAAGCTCTGTGGCTCAGGCTAAAATCTCAGGCTATCGAAAGCACCTGATCTATATAGATTAGCCAGCATTGCAGTAGTCAAGGGTTGCCAGCCTCCCTTTCTGTAAAAAATAATAATATCCTTAACACATTTTACAGAGTTTCCAACATACAATAGATCTTAAAGGGACCGTTTAAAGGGCAATGATGCATTTAGAACAGATCCTTTGGCATATCAGCATATGGTGGCTGGGAGTGGCCACCGAGACCACATTACACCAGTCCTGAAAGACCTACATTGGCTCCCAGTACGTTTCCGAGCACAATTCAAAGTGTTAGTGCTGACCTTTAAAAAAAGCCCTAAACGGCCTCAGCCCAGTATACCTGAAGGAGTGCCTCCACCCCCATTGTTCAGCCCGGACACTGAGGTCCAGCGCCGAGGGCCTTCTGGCGGTTCCCTCACTGCGAGAAGCCAAGTTACAGGGAACCAGGCAGAGGGCCTTCTCAGTGGTGGTGCCCGCCCTGTGGAACGCCCTCCCACCAGATGTCAAGGAAATAAACAACTACAGTGGTACCTCGGGTTAAGTACTTAATTCGTTCCGGAGGTCCGTTCTTAACCTGAAACTGTTCTTAACCTGAGGTACCACTTTAGCTAATGGGGCCTCCCGCTGCTGCTGCGCCACCAGAGCACAATTTCTGTTCTTATCCTGAAGCAAAGTTCTTAACCTGAAGCATTATTTCTGGGTTAGCAGAGTCTGTAACCTGAAGCGTATGTAACCTGAAGCGTATGTAACCTGAGGTACCACTGTACCTGACTTTTAGAAGACATCTGAAGGCAGCCCTGTTTAGGGAAGTTTTTAAGATTTGATGTTTTATCGTGTTTTTAACATTCTGTTGGGAGCCGCCAGATGGGCAGGGTATAAATGAATAAATAATTTACAGTCATTATATAAAACAAACATGTCAAGACCAACACTTTTGTGGAATCCATAATGCTCCTCACATCTGAAGTCTAGCTTCTGAAGTCTGCACTCCTAAAAGAAAACCTCTCTGGTGAGAGAAACTGCCCCAGCTAATAACCGGAGTTTGGTTGCTGGAAATCAGCATCTGAAACATAGGAGCCAACTCCTAGGGGCCGAGGGGTCTACGGTCCCCCCAATAAAAAAATTGAGCCCCCCCCAAGTTGATAGGCTTTGCCGTTCATATGGTGTGTGCATGCACCGCGTCATGTGATGAAGAAGAAGAAGAAGAAGAAGAAGAAGAAGAAGAGGAGTTTGGATTTGATATCCCGCTTTATCACTACCCGAAGGAGTCTCAAAGCGGCCCACATTCTCCTTTCCCTTCCTCCCCCACAACAAACACTCTGTGAGGTGAGTGGGGCTGAGAGACTCCAGAGAAGTGTGACTAGCCCAAGGTCACCCAGCAGCTGCATGTGGAGGAGAGGAGACGCAAACCCGGTTCCCCAGATTACGAGTCTACCGCTATTAACCACTACACCACACTAGCCAATTATGCAGGATGGGGCTTATCTGGGCCCCCACAATATTTTATTCAAGTTGGCACCCTTGATCTGAAATGCCTCTTCAGCTTAATTTCAGCCCCGATTCCGTTCCTGCCCCCCCTCATTCGAAGCTACGACTGTGGGCTTCACCGCACCTCCATTTGGCTTGCCGATTTCTCCGGGGAAAGCCGACTTTGAGCGCTGAACTGGAGCAAACGGCAATCGCTCGAAGCCGTGCCTAGAAATTGTGGGGCAAGTAGAAAACTACTTGGGCCTGTCTAGGCACAGAACAAGGGTGTGTGTGCACAATCTCTGAGCCTTGTGACCAGTAGTAGTCCATGTGTATTTCCCCTGACTGGAGACTAACCCATAGAATTAGTAGATCCTATCTGAGGCTGGTGTCGGAGGCATCAAACTCGGGCATTTCCCAATGTCTTCCTGACTCATCCGATTCACATGCTTTATAGTAGGGCAGCCATAGTTATGTTTGCATGTGCATCGGCCTGTTCAAAGCAGGCTCCAAAGCCAGTCTAGTTGCACAGAGAGTAGCAATGAGATGCAGAGGCATAGCATGGGCGGGGGAGGGGGGAGAGAGAGCCGGGGGGGGGCCGTTGCCCCAGGTGCACATTTTGAGGCTCCGTTTACCCTCCACACACACCCCCAGCATGCGCCCCCCACCCCAGCTGTCCAGTCCATCAGGGGCATGCAACACTTGCCCCGCCCCGGCCACCAGCAACCCGCGCTACACCACTGGAGGACGGTGGCTGCTACTCTCAAAACACAGCCTTGGAGGTAATTTTCAAGGTCACAGATCTCCGCATAGCATGGGCTTGGGTTACATTTGGGGAAACTGTTGCATCTCTGAAGATAGCAATCTGGACATCTGCTACTCCAGAGCTTTCCAAACTTTTCATGTTGGTGAGAGACTTTTTACACATGCATCATTTCGCAACACAGCAATTCAGTTTTACTAGCAAACTGGAGGTTAAATCAACCTCTTCCCAGCCCTGGGAGGAGCTCAGGGAGGATTGTGTGACACAGCTTACACCAGGGGTCAGCCAACATTTTCAGCAGGGGGTCAGTCCACTGTCCCTCAGACCTTGTGGGGGGGACAAACTATATTTTTTGGGGGGGAATGAACGAATTGCATCAGGAGCGTGAAACACTTGCCCCGCCCCGGCCACCAGCAACCCGCGCTACACCACTGGAGGACGTTGGCTGCTACTCTCAAAACACAGCCTTGGAGGTAATTTTCAAGGTCACAGATCTCCGCATAGCATGGGCTTGGGTTACATTTGGGGAAACTGTTGCATCTCTGAAGAAAGCAATCTGGCCATCCACTCCAGAGCTTTCCAAACTTTTCATGTTTGGTGAGAGACTTTTTACACATGCATCATTTCGCAACACAGCAATTAAGTTTTACTAGCAAACTGGAGGTTAAGCTAACGCCAGTGATGGCTAACCTTGACACTCCAGATGTTTTGGGACTACAACTCCGATCATCCCTGACCACTGATCCTGTTAGCTAGGGATGATGGGAGTTGTAGTTCCAAAACATCTGGGGTGTCAAGGTTAGCCATCACTGAAACCTCTTCCCAGCCCTGGGAGGAGCTCAGGGAGGATTGTGTGACACAGCTTACCCCAGGGGTCAGCCAACTTTTTCAGCAGGGGGCTGGTCCACTGTCCCTCAGACCTTGTGGGGGGCCAAACTATATTATTTGGGGGGGGGATGAACAAATTCCTATGCCCCACAAATAACCCAGAGATGCATTTTAAATAAAATGACACATTCTACTCATGTAAAAACACGCTGATTCCCGGACCGTCCGTGGGCCAGATTAAGAAGGCGATTGGGCCGGATCTGGCCGCCAGGCCTTAGGTTGCCTACCCATGCCTTACACACTGCAGCCAACACACTAATGTGCCACGACGCACAGTTTGGAAAGCTCTGATCTACACCAAGATGGAAGGTAAGAAGCTTCGCTCTCAAACATATAGCAGCGGTGAAAGTTTTTATTTCACACGTGAAGTGATATAAGCACTTGTGTGTCAACCCCCCCCCCACCAGGAATTATGGCCATAAACATGGTTTTGGATTGTCACTGCCATTTTAACCAGTCCTAGCTCCTAGGACAAATGCCTCATCCATTCAGCAAAGGGGTCAGGTTGTGCTTGCTCCTCTAAGAACGGGATCTGTGAGCGAGATCAAACTTATCACATGCATGCATGCACTCAGAGAGACGTAAGCGCTGCCTAAGCTGTCATGTCAATAGCAGGATTCTCAGTGGGGAGAAAACTCGACAGCCATCCTACACAAACAACTAATTTTGAAAGCTCCTCTTTTGCCCAGGTCAGAACATCATTACTGCATGAGAAGAGTGATTTGAGCTTTCTCCCCCTGTTTGCAAGTGATAACTATTATTGGCATACCTGTTCCGCCATGGAGTGCATGAAATATAATCTGTTGCCCTATGAGACATCACAGGTGCACCTTTGAGATAACAATAAATCTTCCCAAAACAAACAGCCATTGTTGTGCCCACACAAAGTGGTTTAGTATTTGGCACACAGCTGCATTAAATCTACCCAGAGAGCACAATAGGAACGGCCATCTATGTTATCATTCAGAGCATCCTTCCTGCATAGTTCTTTGCGATGGAAAGGGGGGAAACATCAGGGTGTTGTGGAAGTTCTAACCACGCATGTCAAATTCCGAGTAGCTGCAAGAAAATGTGGGTCTTCCTACGAAATGAGAATGGGTCGTTCCTTCCACTGCAACAGTGCCCCCCCCAAACTTGGGTCTCCAGCTGTTTTTGGACTACAATTCCCATCATCCCTGACCACTGGTCCGGCTAGCTAGGGATGATGGGAGTTGTAGTCCAAAAACAGCTGGAGACCCAAGTTTGGGGGACACTGCCATAGAAGAACCAACGAACCTGTGGGCAGGAGAGGAAGGAGGGGGAACCAAGAAGGCACCATTACTTTCTCCTACCGCAATCCAGTCCAGGAAGCCAAGTTCAAAGCTTGTGGGCTTGGCATAATTTAATAATAATAATAATAATAATAATAATAATAATAAACCTTTATTTATATCCCGCCCTTCCCAGCCAAAACGGGGCTCAGGGCGGCTAACAATCATCAAACCACATAACCATTGAGCAGACAGTTAAAAATACAAATATAAAATACACTTTAAAAACTAAAAAATTTAGAATTTTAAAAGTTGCACTCAAATTAACCCAAAAGCCAGACGGAACAGCTCCGTTTTACAAGCCCTGCGGAAGGGTGCCAACTCTTGCAGGGCCCTCGTTTCTTGTGGCAGATCATTCCACCATATCGGGGCCAGAACCGAAAAAGCCCTGGCCCTGGTGGCTGCCAACCTGACCTCCTTATGACCTGGGATCTCCAGAAGGTTATTATTTGATGACCTCAGGGTCCTACCCGGGGCATACCAGGAGAGATGGTCCCTTAAGTACGAGGGCCCTAGGCCGCGTAGGGCTTTAAAGGTTAAGACCAGCACCTTAAACCTGATCCTGTACTCCACCGGGAGCCAGTGCAGCTGATAAAGCACTGGATGAATGTGATCTCGTGGCAAGGCCCCCGTAAGGAGCCTCGCCGCGGCATTCTGCACCCGCTGGAGTTTCTGGGTCAGCCTCAATTTGAGACAGCCCCATGGTTACCATGGAGGTAATGAAGTTCCGAGCTACAGTGGAACCTCGACTTACGAAGTACTCGACTTCCGTATTTTTCGACTTATGAAAGGGAAAAAGCGGCCGCGCGCCTACGAATTTTTCGACTTCCGAAAGGAAATCCGCTTGGATTTTAGATGCAGTTTACTCGACTTACGAAGTTTTAGATGGGGTTTACTCGACTTACGAAGGTTTACATAGGGTTTTCTTATGAATTTTCGACTTACTTTTCCAATGCATTCCTATGGGAATGCCGTTTTTTGACTTACGAATTTTTCAACTTATGAGTGTGCATTCGGAACGCATTAAATTCGTAAGTCGAGGTTCCACTGTACTCTCAACAAGGGTGTCTCAGTGGAATGTCTCACTGCTTTGGGGCAATGAAGCAGTGGCGGAGCTTCATTCTCTGGCACCGGGGGCGGGGAACAGGTGAGGGCGGGGCTGGCACGCGTCCCGGGGGCGTGGCGCACCACCCGCAGGGGCGTGCGTTCTGGGGGCGGAGCACGCCACCCGCAGGGGCGTGGCACACGTTCTGGGGGCGGGGCATGCCTCCCACGGGGGGGCATGGCGCTCGTTCTAGGGTGGAGTGCCCCACCCGTGGGGGCGTGGCACTCGTTCTGGGGGCATGGTGCGCAGCCAGGGGGGCAGCTGCAATGGAACCCCCCCGGATCGTGGCAATGGGGGCAGTGCGCTCCCATCGCCCCCACCTTCCTCTGCCCCTGCAATGAAGGGGACAGTATGCCAATCAGATCCCTGTTCTGTTCCAAACACCCAGCCTCAGGAACAAGCCCTAGAAACTGGCCACTTAAACACCTGGTAAGGGGTCCCAGTAGACTACAGTGTCTCTGCCTCCCTATCCTCGGGGGCCAGTTTGCTGCTGCATGGAGAACTCGTCTTTTCAAAAGCCACCTTGCCGAAAGGTAGGGTGCAAGTGTAATGAACCAACACAAGCCATCTATAAGAATATTTGTCCCTCATTGGGCTGGAACCACCCACATGAATAACAAGAAGGAACGGCAAACTTACATAAACAGATATCCACCAAGAATACAATGTAGACCAGCAGTTCGCGCAGTGTGGTCTTTACATAAAGCTCTCGGTTCTCAGCGGTGTTTTCCGTTAGTGTGGTGCCCCAAAGTCCTGCAAAGAGAGAGAAAAAGGAAAGAAGTGAATAAATGTGCTTTTGGATTCACCTATTTTAGGTGCTAATCCACAGCACAATTGCCCCAGAGTGCTTCATCTGATGTGAGCAGTACAAGCCCAGAAAAACTGAGTGAAGGGGGGGGGGAAGCTTTCAGGGCTGCTCACAGGGAATACTGGGGGTGCATACATGACAGGCCCCAGCCGAGCAAGGGCCCCAGATTCCTTCCTTCCTTCCTTCCTTCCTTCCTTCCTTCCTTCCTTCCTTCCTTCCTTCCTTCCTTCCTTCCTTCCTTCCTTCCTTCCTTCCTTCCTTCCTTCCTTCCTTCCTTCCTTCCTTTTGTTAAAGTAAGTTAATTAGTCACTTCTAAAGAAAGTGGTCTAAACCACTGAGCCTAGGGCTTGCCGATCAGAAGGTCGGCAGTTCGAATCCCCATGACGGGGTGAGCTCCAGTTGTTCGGTCCCTGCTCCGAGGTACCACTGTAAAGGTAAAGGCCAATAATAATAATAATAATAATAATAATAATAATAATAATAATAATTTAACCTCTTTTGTTGACCACCAGCATTATGCTTTCAATTTTTAAGTTCGGAATAGAGTAGTTGCTTTGGAAGACGTGTGACCCAGGTGGCGCTGTGGGTTAAACCACTGAGCCTAGGGCTTGCTAATCAGAAAGTCGGCGGTTCGAATCCCTGCGATGGGGTGAGCTCCCGTTGTTCGGTCCCAGCTCCTGCCCACCTAGCGGTTTGAAAGCACATCAACGTGCAAGTAGATAAATAGGTACCGCTCTGGCGGGAAGGTAAATGGCGTTTCCCTGAGCTGCTCTGGTTTCGCCAGAAGCAGCTTAGTCATGCTGGTCACATGACCCAGAAAAAACTGTCTGTGGACAAACGCCAGCTCCCTTGGCCAGTAAAGCGAGATGAGCGCCCCAACCCCAGAGTCGTTCGCGACTGGACTTAACTGTCAGGGGTCCCTTTACCTTTAAAGAAAGTTAGCCCCTTCATGGATCACTGCCTTGTCATGGCGAAGGGGCCTGAATAACTCCACAAAGCTATGAGCTTTGCCGTGTAGGGCCACACAAGATGGACTGGTCATAGCCGAGAGTTTAGACTAAATGTGATCCACCTGGAGAAGGAACTGGCAAACCACTCCAGTATTTTGTCAAGAAAACTCAATGGACATAAAAAAGGAGAAGCTTTGAGAAGAAAGTGAGAGTTTCCAAGGCATGCTCTGGTTCATGGGGGTCACGGAGAGTCGAACAGGACTAAACAACAGCAAAAGAAAGTTATAAAACAAAATGCAGAGGCAACTCTAAGGCTTCAGCACTTAGCAGGCAGCACCGTTGCTAAGGACACATAATCACTTCAACACTGTTTCCAAACAATCCAAAGAAGGAATGCTGACCACCTCCATCTGGGATTTGAAAAGGGGGCCCCTACCAGAGCAGCAACCCCCAAGAGAAACTTCTCGTTACTGCTATTCTAATGCGGATTAGAGGAGGATACTGGAGTGGTTTGTTTAAGCCAGGCTTCTTCAAACTTTTCCCTCCAGATGTTTTTGGCCTACAACTCGCATGATCCCTAGTTAGCAGGACCAGTGGTCAGGGATGATGGGAATTGTAGTCCCAAAATATCTGGAGGGCCGAGTTTGAGGAAGCCTGGTTTAAGCACCTTCCTTGTATCTCATCCACTCTCCAAGGGTGCTGTCTTTACAGAATAAAGCACAATTACTTGGCTTTGGTATGTTGTAGTCAGAAGCAGGGCATTTTTCAGCTAGAGCATGCCGGAGCACAGTTCCGGCACCTCTAAGGAGAACGCCATTGCGGGGTGGTGCTCCCCCACCCTGCTTCTTGCCTTTACGTACTTCTGAGAAGCCCAAAACGAACATTTCAAGTCAAAATGGAAGCTGACCAGTATGTGTGAGTCTACAGGAACCAGCTTTTATAAATTAAATAGCGGTTCTTATAATGAACAAGGGACCCAGGTGGTGCTGTGGGTTAAACCACAGAGCCTAGGGCTTGCTGATCAGAAGATCGGCAGTTCGAATCCCTGCGACGGGGTGAGCTCCCGTTGCTTGGTCCCAGCTCCTGCCAACCTATCAGTTTGAAAGCACGTCAAAGTGCAAGTAGATAAATGGGAACCGCTCTGGCGGGAAGGTAAAAGGCGTTTCCGTGCGCTGCTCTAGTTCGCCAGGAGCGGCTTTGTCATGCTGGCCACATGACCCGGAAGCTGTACGCCGGCTCTCGGCCAATAAAGCGAGATGAGCGCCGCAACCCCAGAGTTGGACACGACTGGACCTAATGGTCAGGGGTCCCTTTACCTTTATAATGAACAGCTGGAGTGGAAACCTGTAGCAGCCAGTATGCCAGAGCATCCCCACTCCTCCTGACAGTGAGGTCAGTGCAATGCGAGGACACTAGTGGGAGCGATTGGCTCTGCTGCTGCGTTAGCACAGTGTTTTTCAACCTCCTCGGGGCAACGGCACACCTGTCCCACGGAAAAAATCTCGCGGCACACCACCACCACATGCACCCCGCCCCCCCGCCCCGGGGGGCGGGGTGTCTGCGCGCCCTGGCGGGAGGGAGGGGAAGGACCCAGGCGGGCGAAAACGGAGCGGGAGATCGGTGGGCCAGGCGCCCGCCCCCCCTACCGCGCCCAGCCCCCCGGCAGCACCTCCACCCGGCCCCGAGCGAGCCCGGTGGCACCGGCACCTCCCGCCCATCCCCGACCGCGACCGGGGAGGCAGAGGCAGCGGGCGAAGCACCCGGCAGCCCCGCGAAGGCGGCGGTCGGCGAGCGGGAAGCGGAGCCGAGGCGACGCCAGCCCGGACCGACCCGGAAGCGGAAGCGGCCCAGCAGCCGGTGTCTTCCCGCGGCACAGGAGCCAGTGGCTTGCGGCACACTCCTGTACCGCGGCACACCGGTTGAAAAACGCTGCGTTAGCACCATGCCGGTCTCACTTTACCCCTTCCTTTCTACATCCTGGTAGGCCACAAAAAGCCACAAAAAGTGATGCAACAAACCAGGTGAGTGTCCTTTTGGCCGAGCTGATGGGACGTATTCTGCTCCCCACCCCTTCCACTGAGGCAGCTTGACGGAGCTCATGTGCTCGACTGCCGTTCCAGATCCAAATCAAATGCTCTTTCGTGCTCACAGCGGTGCCAAACCTGAGCCTAAGAACATGGGCTGGGCTCCGTTTGAACATTGTTTTCTTTCATCAAGTCGCTGTTTCATCAGCTAACAAGCTGATGAGATAGGTCAGACCATTAATGGCTTCTTCTTCATCGCCTTCTCCTCCTCCTTCCTACTTAAACTTTCATCTGGTGCACATGTGACTCCTCACTTAAAAGCCGAGTAGGTGTACTGACATCAATAGCCTAGGGGTTTCCATTCCTTTAGTACAGTCTCAAGTGGTTCAGCTCTAAGGGCACCTGCTATCAGCGATCTGTGATGGATATTGCTCCACACCCCTAATCAAAAGCACTTAGAATGGAATAGAACAAAATGTGCTGTACTAGGGGATGCTAATATATCGTGCGAGCGAAGCTTTTTCCTCCTTCCTCCTCGCGCTTCAAACGCTTCTTTATCACGACACAAGTCTGTTTCTGTGTTGAGATGGCCTCTGGAGGCCCCCCCCCCACCGCCACCATCAGAATTAAGGCAGGGTCATGCTTCCCGTGAGGACAGCTGCCTGTGGCACCAGACAAATATGCCTTCTCATTTCTCCAGGTCTTTCATCTCAGTTTTATCAGACCAACTTCCATACTACTTTCTTTTATCTGCTGCCTTTTGATTTCACGGGAGCTATTTTATCAGGAAAGGGATGCGGGTGATGCTGTGATCTAAACCACAGAGCCTAGGGCTTGCCGATCAGAAGGTCGGCGGTTTGAATCCCTGCGACGGGGTGAGCTCCCGTTGCTCGGTCCCAGCTCCTGCCCACCTAGCAGTTCGAAAGCACGCCAGTGCAAGTAGATAAAGAGGTACCACTCCGGCGGGAATGTAAACGGCGTTTCCGTGCGCTGCTCTGGTTTGCCAAAAGCGGCTTAGTCATGCTGGCCACATGACCCGGAAGCTGTATGCCGGCTCCCTCGGCCAATAAAGCGAGATAAGCACCACAACCCCAGAGTCCGCGACTGGACCTAATGGTCAGGGGTCCCTTTACCTTTACCTATTTTATCAGGAGGTTGGGTTGCATTTTATCGCTTTACAGTCGTACCTTGGATCCCAAACGTCTTGCGAGTCCCGAATGTTTTGGCTCCCGAACGCTGCAAACCCGGAAAGGAGCGTTCTAGTTTGCAAACGTTCTTTGGAACCCGAATGTCCGATGCGGCTTCCGCGGCTTCCGATTGGCTGCAGGAGCTTCCAATCAGAAGCCGCGCTTTGGTTTCCGAACGTTTTAAAAGTCGAACGGACTTCCGGAACTGATTCCGTCCGACTTCCAAGGTATGACTGTATTTATAAGCCACCCTGAAAGTAGTTTCCTTGCAGATACACTCTGCAAATGACCATTATGAATTGTTCCAATAAAATATATATCCTGTACCGGTCCCACTGCTTTTCTGATTCCCAACAGACCCTTTTTCTTTTTCTTTTTCCCAAATCAGTCAGGGGTGGGAGAATATCTGGCCGTGAGCTATGTGTGGGTTCAGCTGGTAGAGCATGAGACTGTTAATATCAGGGTCATGGGTTCAATTCCCACGTTGGGCAAAAGATTCCTGCATTGCAGGGGGTTGGACTTGATGACCCTTGTAGTCGCTTCCAACTCTACAACTCGACAATTCTATATTATTTATTCATTTATCTATAATATTAATTGCCCCTGACAGAGACTCAGGGCGGCTTACAAATAAAAGCAAGATGCATGAAATGGTCTACAAAGTTTGATAATACGTTACAGTTTCATTTTCTACACACCTATGCCCAGGGATGTATTTCTAGGAAACATTCCAAATTACGTCACCTATCTGAGGCAAAGTGAGCTCCAGTTTCCGAAAGCTGAAGCTACCACATTTGTTACTAAACCTGTTCGGTTTAAAAAAATGAAGGAGGAGATATTAGTCTAGCATGCAAGCCAACCTTAATGCATGTTTAGTCAGAAGTTAAGCTTCGCTGTGCAGAGTAGCATTCACTTCCAAAAAAGTGTGTATGTATATAAATAATAATAATAATAATAATAATAATAATAATTTATTATTTATACCCCACCCATCTGGCTGGGTTTCCCCAGCCACTCTGGGCGGCTTTCAACAGAACATTAAAATGCAATCATCTATTAAACATTAAAAGCCTCCCTAATCAGGGCTGCCTTCAGATGTCTTCTAAAGGTCTGGTAGTTGTTGTTCTCTTTGACACCTGAAGGGAGGGCGTTCCACAGGGCGGGTGCCACTACCGAGAAGGCCCTCTACCTGGTTCCCTGTAACTAAGTAGTGGTTACATAGTCCATGACCACTGCTCCATGAAAGTTTTAGCATATAGCAAGCAGTGTAGCTGAAGAAGTTTTCCACGAAACAGTGCTTTACACTGTCTGTTTATTTTACACTGTCTATTTATTTTTTCATAGAAAATAAAGAACCATTACATTTATCATTTACTTACCAATATTGGCCGTTGTGTCGCAAATTTTTGAATATATGGGACTTGCAGCCGAACAGTCCCTGAGTTAATTTTGTTTTAAAGTTTTTGTCTTCCCTGAGGCCAGAGGTATGCTGAAAATACAGTGGTAACTTTTAATCGGTGTGTGTGTGTGTTTGTGTGTGTGTTTATTAGTAAAATGTGATGATAACAGCTAATGGTTGAGGGGTTCATCACAACCCAATGAAAATTGTCCTCTTTAAGGGCACCTTTTATCATATGTGACACGGGTGGCGCTGTGGGTTAAACCACAAAGCCTAGGGCTTGCCGTTCAGAAGGTCGGCGGTTCGAATCCCTGCGACGGGGTGAGCGCCCGTTGCTCGGTCCCTGCTCCTGCCAACCTAGCAGTTCGAAAGCACATCAAAGTGCAAGTAGATAAATAGGTACCGCTCCGGCGGGAAGGTAAACGGCTTTCCGTGCGCTGCTCTGGTTCACCAGAAGTGGCTTAGTCATGCTGGCCACATGACCCGGAAGCTGTACGCAGGGCCGGCACATCCATTAAGGCGAACTAGGCAGTTGCCTAGGGCGCCAAAATGGAGGGGGCGCTGGCCAGCCTGCCCCCCACCCCCTGCCGACGCTTGCTGCCACCCGGTGCCACCCCAACCAGCGGCGGAGCAAGCAGCTTGGGGTGAAAACCGCAGTGGCGGGGGCGCCAAAATGGAGGGGGCGCTGGCCAGCCTGCCCCTCGCCCCCTGCCGCCGCCCGGTGCCGCCCCAACCAGCGGCGAAAACTGCAGCGGTGCGGGGCGCCCGGCCGGGCAGGGGGTGGGGCACCGTACGTCATGCGCAATGACGTCATGTGGCCTGCCCCCTCGCCTAGGGCACCAAATCCCTAGCACTGGTCCTGGCTGTACGCCGGCTCCCTTGGCCAAAAAAGCGAGATGAGCACCGCAATCCCAGAGTCATCCTTTTATCATATGTGGTGGAATTGTAAAAAGATAAAGATAAGGGAATTCTGGGAAATGATATACAATGAATTAAAAAAAATGTTTAAAACTACCTTTGCCAATAGACCAGAGGCCTTTCTCTTAGGAATTTTAGGTGCAGATATACCGAAGGATTTGAGAAGATGGTTCATGTACGCGACTACCGCTGCAAGGATGCCGCTTGCCCAGCGATGGAAAGAGGACAAGAGGCCGACAAAGGCGGACTGGCAGATGAAACTACTTGACTCTGCAGAGATGGCTAGACTGACTGGGAAAATCAGAAATCAGGAGGACCAAAACTTCAACTGAGAATGGGACAAATACAGATTATATTTAAAAGAACACTGTAAACACTTGAACTCTTTGGCAGGCCTTGAATAACTCTTGCAATGTTATGAAGACTTTGGATATGTTGGAGGACTATAATTCAGATGAACTATAATATGCAGTTGATTAAGATATTTAAAGGACCCACGGAGGTGAGGAGGGAAGTCCTAAGATTCGGATAAATCTTGTTTTATTTCATTTTTTAAAATTTTTTTAATGGTGTGATCTATTTTGTAAAACCAATAAAACATATTTCAAAAAAAGTAAGTAAAAAAGAAAAAGAAACAAAGAAAACTGTACTCTTTAATATTTTTTCTGGTTTTGCCATTGGGGGTAGGGGAGATAAGCTTTATCTATAGGATGTAATTGGAATGTTCCATTCTTCTTAAGTGGAACACATATGGCTATAGCAGGACTTTCCCCAGACAGAATCCAATATTCTATATTGGAGGGGGAAGAAATATATAGGGATTGTTTTTGCCTCTCACCTGTGGCTCTTTGCTGTTCCCTCTATTAGGTTCTGAAAGCAGAAGGGAAATTAACTACCGGTATGAACCCTTGATCATCTTGGTTGCCCTCCTCTGCACACATTCCAGCTTGTCAATATCCTTATTATATTGTGGTGCCCAGAACTGGACACAGGTGTGGTCTGACCAAGGCAGAATAGAGTGGGACTATTACCTCCCTTGATCTGGACACTATACTTCTGTTGATGCAGCCTAGAACAGCATTCATGCCATGGGTAGGCAAACTAAGCCCCGGGGGCCGGATCCGGCCCAATCGCCTTCTCAATCCGGCCCGTGGACGGTCCAGGAATCAGCGTGTTTTTACATGAGTAGAATGTGTCCTTTTATTTAAAATGCATCTCTGGGTTATTTGTGGGGCATAGGAATTCGTTGATTCCCCCCCCCCCAAAATATAATTCAGCCCCCCACAAGGTCTGAGGGACAGTGGACCGGCCCCCTGTTGAAAAAGTTTGCTGACCCCTCATTCATGCTGTTGACTCATATTAAGCTTTGGGTAAAATAAGACCCCTAGATCCTTTTCACATGTTCTACTGGCAAGCCTGGTGTCCCCCGTCTTATATTGGTGCATCTGGTTCTTCCTGTCTAAGTGCAGAATGCAGTTCCTATTTAATTTCATTTTGTTAATTTTGGTCCATTTCTCCTATCTGTTAAGATCATTTTGAATCCCGATTCTGCCTTCTGCGGCATTAGCTACCCCTCCCAGTTGGGTGTCATCTGCAAATTTGATGGGCATCCGCTCAGTTCCTTCCTCGAAGTGTTTTTTACAAAGACTCTGAACAACAATGGGCCCAGGACAGGACCCTGCAGCCAGGACCGGTGCTAGGGATTTTGGCGCCCTAAGCGAGGGGGCGGGCCACATGACATCATTGCGCATGATGTACGGTGCCCCGCCCCCTGCCCGGCCGGGCGCCCCGCGCCGCCGCAGTTTTCGCCGCTGGTTGGGGCGGCACCGGGCGGCGGCGGGGGGCGAGGGGCAGGCTGGCCAGCGCCCCTTCCATTTTGGCACCCTAGGCAACTGCCTAGTTCGCCTTAATGGATGCGCCGGCCCTGCCTGCGGCACCCCACTTGCCACTTTTTTCAGGTTGTACAGTGCTCCAGTAACCAGAGGGCAAACATTGGAGCAACTTGGTTCGTGCCATCTCTCTGTGTTTCAGGGAATCGACAACCACCGTTTCAGTAAGGGGACAAGTGTCAGCCAGAGCTCAGTCCTCGAGCCAAGGGAGCTGGAGTCATGCCCTAAAATTGCTTTGAAATTTACAGTAGAAGCCAACGAGGAAAGAAAAACATTCCCGGGCAGTCTGGAACAGCTCTGACACCTTCCTAGAAAACCAAGTTCAGTTCTGCTTTTGGGGATGATCAACAGAAATCCAAAGACCGATGGTTCTATTCAAGCTGAGAGTCTCCATCCTTATATTGAATACGACCAGGAAGGGTGGATGTCTTTGAACCCCAGAAGGAATTTGCTTAAAGGAATTTACTTCCCCATAAAAAAGGAATCCAGGTACCGTCTTTCCCCCTTTTTAAGACACCTTCTTATAATTTTTTTCCCTCAAAAAAAACACAGGGTGGCTTATTTTCGGGGATGTCTTATTTTTATTACGTCAGTATGGTATGGTACAGCCTCCCCCTGCGCGCTGAGCAGGCGGGGCAGAACTCCGCAAGAGGCGCATTTCCCCCTGCGTCTCTCGCTGGCTCACTGGCTCCCTGTGTACGCAGGAGGGGCTGAGGAGGCGACGGGAACAATGGCGGCACCATGGCTTACTTTTGGGGTACGTCTTACTTGTCACAAAGGTAAAAAATGACTACGTATTAAAAAAGGGGAAACAGGGTAATAACCAGTCTAATATAATTTGTACTGATCCACGGGGGAACAATTTTTGTTTTTTCATTTTCTGTTATAAGAACAGTTGAGAAATCTCATGCAAGTTCTTTCAATGCTGATTTCAAATCTGAAATCGATTTTCGTGTACATGCTATAGTTATCTTTCAATTTCTGACTTTTGCCTATATGTCATATTTACACTGGGGATAAGTGGACACTGACACATTGATCTACCCTAACCACATGGTAATTATTCTTTTGCAAACTTAATTTTTCTTTATTTTTATAGTTTTGTAACCTAAATATTTGTATATTTCAGATCGGACCATGGCTTCTTCAAGTTGACAAAAATGTGTTGTAAGAATGTTAAGGTCTTAGATATATAATAAATGTTCATAAATGTACCAAGCAAACTCGTACATAAATACCATATATAAACCACATGTCTGAAACAGTACAGGAAGACAGTCCTGAAACCATTTTGACTCCCAAACTGACCAAATTTTCTCTGCAAGGAGGGAGGAGGTGAAAGAAACCTTCCCATTGTTTCGGGAATTAAGTACCGGTAACTAAAAGTAACCATCTCAAAGGAATGGCCAGACTACCAGGAAAGGCAATCAGATAAGGCGTTATCAGATAACCTGGCAGACAGGAAAAACAACAAAATTCAAATTTCTGTTGTAGACCGCCTTTTCTATGATGTAGGTATGATGTATCTGGGGGGTGGTCGGGCTACCCCTTCAAAAGGTCTATATAAGGGCAGGCACACCTTTGTTCTGTATAAGGGCTCTTTGCGTACCCCATAAGGGAATAAGGGCAGATTTTGTTTATAACAATAGGCACGCCTCACAAACACTGTTATATTGAGTCTTTGACGAGGAAGTGTGTAGCAGCCACATACGTAACAAAATGCATCAGGCTTATTTACACTGCTATAAACAAAATCTGCCCTTATTCCCTTATGGGGTACACAAGAGCCCTTACAGAGTCCTTTGTAGGTTCTCCATCGGTAGGAGGCCAACCAGAGAATATTGAGAAGCAAAGCAGCTAGTAAGCCTGATCTTTTTCCATCTTCTTTTTCCATCTTTCCATCTTCGACGTATCAAGCAGTTGGTCCCTTACCTTTCTCGCCCTGATCTGGCCACAATGATCCATGCGACGGTCACCTCCAGGCTTGATTATTGTAACTCGCTCTACGCGGGGCTGCCCTTGAAGCTGACCCAGAAACTCCAGCAGGTGCAGAATGCCGTGGCGAGGCTCCTTACGGGGTCCTTGCCGCGGGACCACATTCATCCAGTGCTTTACCAGCTGCACTGGCTCCCGGTGGAGTACAGGATCAGATTTAAGGTGCTGGTTTTGACCTTTAAAGCCCTATGCGGCCTAGGACCCTCGTACCTACGGGACCGCCTCTCCCGGTATGCCCCGCGGAGGACCTTAAGGTCCACAAATAACAACATTTTGGAGGTCCTGAGCCACAAGGTTGTTAGACTGGTCTCAACTAGGGCCAGGGCCTTTTCAGTACTGGCCCCAACTTGGTGGAACGCTCTGTCACAAGAGACCAGGGCCCTGCGGGATTTGACATCTTTCCGCAGGGCCTGCAAGACAGAGCTGTTCCACGTGGTCTTCGGGTTGGACTCAGTCTGATGTTTCCTCCCCTTATGGTTTTGATTATGGGCGATAAATGAAGCTGCATTTAAATTTTAAATTGTATTTTAACCTGTGTTTTAATTAACTGTTTTTCTTTCTTTTATATTTTATTGTCATTTTATTGGTGTTAGCTGCCCTGAGTCCGGTTTCGGCTGGGAAGGGAGGGGTATAAATAAATTATTATTATTATTTATTAAAGCTGTTGCAACAGGGTGCTCCCCTCACACACAGGAGAGAGGAGGAGAACCCAGAACAAAGGTGTGCCTGCCCTTATATAGACATTTTGAAATTCCCTGCCCTGGAGCTCAAGACCACCCCTCCATACATCATACATACGGTACATCACAGAAGGGGTGTAGCCCAAGACCGCCCCCCAGATACATCATACATACAGCTTGTAGATACTGTGTATCCCAAGGGAATACATTTTTTTGCATACCTCCAACTGTACATATATATACATGTCATTTTCAGTGCTATACATGTCATGTTCAATGCTATATAAGTCACTTACATTTATACTCATATTGTACTACTTTGGCTATGTGTTTAATAAAATATTGAATTCTTGCATTGTGAAAAACAAAGATTATGGTGAAAAGTGAAAAAAATGAATTGCAAAAAAAATATCTAGAGCTTACAGAACAAAACCAACTTCAGATATGAAATCAGCACGTCAAAATTAGGTTAGAACAACTGCAAGTGAAAACTCTCCACTATGACCTGACCGTCTTGGGTGGCCCTGCGCGGCATAGCTCATAGCTTCTCTGAGTTATTCAAGCCCCTTCGTCACGACAAGGCAGTGATCCATGAAGGATTGAATTATGGTGCTGGAGGAGACACTTGAGAGTCCCATGGACTGCAAGAAGATCAAACCTCTCCATTCTGAAGGAAATCAGCCCCGAGTGCTCACTGGAAGGACAGATCCTGAAGCTGAGGCTCCAATACTTTGGCCACCTCATGAGAAGAGAAGACTCCCTGGAAAAGACCCTGATGTTGGGAAAGATTGAGGGCACAAAGAGAAGGGGACGACAGAGGACAAGATGGTTGGACAGTGTTCTCGAAGCTACCAACATGAGTCTGACCAAACTGCGGGAGGCAGTGGAAGACAGGAGTGCCTGGCGTGCTCTGGTCCATGGAGTCACGAAGAGTTGGACACGACTAAACGACTAAACAACAACCATGGGAAGGAGTTAAACTGGTTTCTTTTCTCTTTTCTTTCTTTAACAGTACAACAGCACTGTTAAGTCAACACAAAGCACTTCAGTTTTACAGTACAGTTGATGTTAAAGGTAGATAGCCGTGTTGGTCTGTCATAGTCAAAGCAAAATAAAATTTAAAAAAAAATAAAACTAAAAATTCTTCCAGTAGCACCTTAGAGACCAACTAAGTTTGTTCTTGGTATGAGCTTTCGTGTGCATGCACACTTCTTCAGTTGATGTAACATTCAAAAACCAAGTTCAAAACTCAAAACTTTCCACTCAGAATTTAAATTTGAAATGTTACAGAATGGTGTTGTTGTTTTTAATAGCTGTTCAGGGTGGGCTGGGGGGATATTTTCTACTGGCCCCTAAATTTATTCACAAATTAGTTAATCCCAGGCAGAGTCTTTAAATGGCATCATTTGAAGCAAAGTTACAGGGAACCAGGCAGAGGGCCTTCTCGGTAGTGGTGCCCTGCCTGTGGAATGCCCTCCCATCAGATGTCAGGGAAATAAACAACTATCTGACTTTGAGAAGACATCTGAAGGCAGGCCTGTTTAGGGAAGTTTTTTAATGTTTGGTGTTTTATTGTATTTTTGATATTTTGTTGGAAGCTGCCCAGAGTGGCTGGGGAAACCCAGCCAGATGAGCGGGGTATAAATAATAAATTATTATTATTATTATTATTATTATTATTATTGATTTGGATCCCTGCATTCAAACTCAAGGGCTTACCATTGGCCTTCTCTCATCTAAACTATGTCTATTCAGAGCAGGGGGATTTGGCTATACTGCTACAACACATCACGACCCTACCGGCCAGCAGCTTAATAGCTGAAATCTCTGGGCAGGACCCGGTATGTAAGAGTTGTTGTATCGGAAGCAAACATAAAATCTACCCAAATAGTCCTTAGTGGCACATTTGCCATTTAACCAGAATTTGACACAGCGATGGCACTGAATTGGTAATGGGCTCTGGATCGAGAAAGGAGCCTGCATCATATCGCAAGGTGCATTTGGCAAAACTGCGTGCCCATTGGCTGATCTCATTGGATGCTGCGCAGGTGAGCCAATGGGCCCAGGGCAGAGCCTGAACTTCTGCTTTTCATCTCACCCACTCTGCAATCTCTTTATCCACCTTGAGCACATCCCTCATCTTCAAAGGACCAATTGCCTCCTAGCCAGTTTCAAGAAAGTGAAGTGGCAGAACTCACCACGAACATCTCCCTTGTACTCTTATAATGGCAATAGTGCCCACCTGAGAGGTGCCAGAACTGGGGGGGAAGCCCTGCTAGTCTCCTGCTAAAGGTAAAGGGAGCCCTGACCATTAGATCCAGTCGTGACCGACTCTGGGGTTGCGGCGCTCATCCCCCATTATTGGCCATGGGAGCCAGTGTACACCTTCCGGGTCATGTTGCCAGCATGACTAACCCGCTTCTGGCGAACCAGAGCAGCGCATGGAAACGCCGTTTACCTTCCCGCCGGAGCGGTACCTATTTATCTACTTGCACTTTGACGTGCTTTCGAACTTCTAGGTGGGCAGGAGCTGGGACCGAGCAACGGGAGCTCACCCCGTCGTGGGGATTCGAACCACCGACCTTCTGATCAGCAAGCCCTAGGCTCAGTGGTTTAACCCACAGCACCACCCGCATCTCCTGCTATGAGTGTATTAAATGTTTGTTGTTGATGCTGATATTTGTGTTTTGAGCAAGACGCCCCTCCAGTTCATTTTTAGCATCCTCTTGGCCTTGGAGGTAGCTTCCTTCATCTTTGGCATACATTCAACCTGAATGTATATTGTGGTTTAAAAAAAATCTCCAGAGCACTTTAGGGAGGCTCGACCCTCTTCCCTTGGCATTTGTGCTTCCTTTTTTTAAAACCAATCCCCCCCCCCACACCAGTGGCGAAGCTCCATGTTCCGCTACCGGGGGCGGAGAGCAGGGGGGGCGCGGCTGGTACCCCCGGGGGTGTGACGCGTGCCCCGGGGGCGTGACGCGCATCCCGGGGGCGTGGTACGCCACCTGTGAGGGCGTGGTGCATGTTCTGGGGGCGTGAAGTGCCGTCCGTGGGGGGCGTGACACGCAGCACGCACGGGGGTGCACAGCGCATGTCGGGGGGTGCCGCGATCGCACCCTACCAGAATAGTTGTGCCAGGGGCGGTCCACTCCCTCCGCACTCTGGTTCCTCCGCCAGTGCCCCCCCCCACTTTTGGGATGTTTCCTCTTTGAAGACAAATGTGACTGTTGGGTCCGTTTTAGAAGAAGAGTTTGGATTTGATATCCCGTTTTATCACTTCCCAAAGGAGTCTCAAAGCAGCTAACATTCTCCTTCCCCTTCCTTCCCCACAACAAACACTCTGTGAGGTGAGTGGGGCTGAGAGACTTCAGAGAAGTGTGACTAGCCCAAGGTCATCCAGCAGCTGCATGTGGAGGAGCGGGGAAGCGAACCCGGTTCACCAGATTACAAGTCCACCACTCTTAACCACTACACCACACTGGCTCTTTTTTATTGAATCTATCCAGCGGTGTAGCATCAATTTTTGGCACTCGGGGTGGGCATGCATGTGCACCAGGCATGGGGGCTCCCAGCCCAACCTTTGCCACCAGAGTGACCCCGACTCCACTGGAGCAAAGTGGGGCCTGCTCTTGCAGGAGGGAGTCCAGCTGCCCAACATGGCCCTTGACGGACAGAGAGGAGCACTAGGCCGGATCATGCTAGGATCACCTGCATGGGGGTGCCTGTTTTGCACCCCCTCAAAAATTGTGTGCCTGGGGCCACGGCCCCCCAGTACTCCCCATGCTATGCCCCTGAATTTGACAGCACTGTGGTTCCCAGTTAGTCTTGGGTGGCACTTAAGACTAACTTCAGAGTCACCACCCCTCTTGCTGGTTCCATGACCAACTCTTCTAAGTAAAGGTAAACGGTAAAGGACCCCTGGACGGTTAAGTCCAATCAAAGGCGACTATGGGAGTGTGGCACTCATCTCGCTTTCAGGCCGAGGGAGCCTGCGTTTGTCCACAGACAGCTTTCCGGGTTATGTGGCCAGTAGGACTAAACCACTTCTGGCGCTACAGAACACCGTGATGGAAACCAGAGCGCACGGAAACGCCGTTTACCTTCCTGACGCAGTGGTACCTATTTATCTACTTGCACTGGCATGCTTTCAAATGCTAGGTTGGCAGGAGCTGGGACAGAGCAACGGGACCTCACTCCATCCCGGGGATTTGAACTGCCAACCTTCTGATCGGCAAGCCCAAGAGGCTCAGTGGTTTAGACCACAGTGCCACCCGCGCCCATGGCTCCCCATCGGGGAATCGAACCCCGGTCTCCTGTCTGACAGGCAAGGATACTTACCACTACGCCCATGCTAGCTAGGTTCACGAGACAGCCCTGTTTTGCTGGGTTCCATGGCAAATCGGAAAACGGCTTTTAAATTGCCTAGTAACTGCAAAGGGTGTTATCGCCCTGGCCCCTGAGTCTTGCAACACAGAGAGCAATTTCCCTAGCAGTGTGGGAAACCAGCAGAGCCCTCCAGAGATCATGTATTTCAGGGGTGGCCAACTCCCAAGAGACTGCGATCTACTCACAGAGTTAAAAACTAGCAGTGATCTACCCCCTTTCGGGGGTTCAGGTCAAGGTTGTTGAGCTTTCCTTAGGAAGGAAAGCCCTGTTTTTTTGGGGTTCAGGGCAAAAATGTTGAGCTTTTCTTTTTAGGGGAGCCAAAGTTGTTGAGCTTCTTTGGGGGGGGAGCCAGTGATCTACCAGTGATCTACCACAGACGTCCAGTGATCTACCGGTAGATCACGATCTACCTGTTGGACATGCCTGATGTATTTTATTACATTTATATCCTGCATTTCCTCCCAGGAGTGCAAGGCAGCATATACACCTCTCTTCCCCTGTTACCATCACAGTACCTCTCTGCGAGATAGCAAAGGCTGAGAAACAGCACTATTTCACCTTTGGGGCATGGGAGGCAGGGGCATGTATGGAAATCTAAGAAACTCCCCGGCACCACACAATGCTCATTTAACAGACAAAAAACTGGTGGTGTTCAGAACCACCCCTCGAAGAGAGGGGAAACGGAGCTCTCTCCAAACCCAAGCAACCCAAGAGAAATCCAAAAATAATAATAGAAACGGGGAGGATCAGGGGATCTTGTTGGGTATACCAAAAGAGCCCACGACTGCCACTGTGGGAACCCCAGGATTAGCTTACCCAATGAGCTTCATAGCTGCATGGGGTTTGAACCAGGGATTCTGCAATGCTAGTTCAAGACTTAGCAGAGCAGCAAGCATAGAGTAGCAGCCTTATTATTATTATTATTATTATTATTATTTTATTATTTATACCCTGCCCACCCTACCAAGGCTTTGTATACAGCTTTAAATCTGTATACAGTGTAGTGTAGTGGTTAAGAGCGGTAGACTTGTAATCTGGTGAACCGGGTTCGCTTCCCCGCTCCTCCACATGCAGCTGCTGGGTGACCTTGGGCTAGTCACACTTCTCTGAAGTCTCTCAGCTCCACTCACCTCACAGAGTGTTTGTTGTGGGGGAGGAAGGGAAAGGAGAATATTAGCCGCTTTGAGACTCCTTAGGGTAGTGATAAAGCGGGATATCAAATCCAAATAATAATTATTATTTTATTATTTATACCCTGCCCACCCTACCAAGGCTGTGTATACAGCTTTAAATCTGTATACAGTGTAGTGTAGTGGTTAAGAGCGGTAGACTTGTAATCTGGTGAACCGGGTTCGCTTCCCCGCTCCTCCACATGCAGCTGCTGGGTGACCTTGGGCTAGTCACACTTCTCTGAAGTCTCTCAGCTCCACTCACCTCACAGAGTGTTTGTTGTGGGGGAGGAAGGGAAAGGAGAATGTGAGCCGCTTTGAGACTCCTTAGGGTAGTGATAAAGCGGGATATCAAATCCAAACTCTTCTTCTTCTAAATCCCATTCAAAACACATTCTTTTGCTCCAAGAATTCAGGGCACTGCCATTTCCCCCTCACCAAGTTCAAATCCTCAGCAGCTCTTAACCACTCACAGTGCCCAGAATTCTTTGAGGGGAAATAACGTGCTTTGAATACGCTTTAAAGGTACAGTGCGTACACAGCCTCCCTCCCAAAAAAAGTGCCAACAGAGTATAAGTAGCCCTAGGAAGCTCAGGGAAGTGAGTCGAGTACACTTTATAAAGAGAAAGCAAATACAACAACATTGTGACCACCTCACATGTAGCAGATCGTGGGATCAGAGTGATGGATGTGTTTATGGAGGAGGGGGAGATATAGGTACCCCTCTTAGTTTCAAAGAAACACCTCCATGGAACTTTCAAAAAGTTCCCCCCTACCTTCAAGTTTTTAACCAACCTCTCCTGTTATTGTAACAATCCTCTATCAACATTCAGGACAGAACACACACACCCCCATTAAAAAGAAGAAGAAGAAGAAGAAGAAGAAGAAGAAGAAGAAGAAGAAGAAGAAATAAATAAATAAATATTTCATTCTCAAGTCATTGCAAAAATGCATAAAGGCCACTCCAGCTCCAAGCTCTATGGCTATCCATGGTCATGTAAGCATCTTTGATATTATCCTATTTTTCTACACGTGATGTTCAGTCTAACTGCCCTGTGATCCTCGGATGAAGGGCGTTATAAAAATTTAATGACCGGTAATTAAATTTAATTAATAATAGTAACAATAATAATATGTTTGGAGCTCAGGGAAATTACACTGGCATTGCATCCCTCTACGAGTTCAGCAGTTGCAAAGTCTGAGGTTCAAGCTCTCCAGCTGCAAAAAGGCTTTCAGATAACCCCCGTTCTCCTTTCCTGTCTCTCTATCCCTGCTTTTCATCCTGTGTTAATCAAACAATACGGCCGACGCAGCACAGAGAAGTGATGGACGCAGCTGTTTTGCTGCAAACCACTTCCACAGCGATCGCTGTGCAAAAGTTACCGCTCTTGCTACCCTCCTGCATGGAGGTGGAGTTGCTGGCCCTCTCCCGGGTCTAAAAACCAAGCCTCGCCATCGCCACCACCCAACCACCCTGTTACCTCGGATGCCTTTGCAGATGTAGAAGCAGCACGCAGAGATTGGCTTCTTCTTGCCAACCTTCAGCTCATCTTTCTCTCTCTCCTTCTGGTAGGGCAGGGAGTCGCTCAGCTTCTCAATATTCTCATAGGGGTTCTCCAAGATGGATTTGGGATTGTAGATGGCCCTGATTTTCAGGGAAGAGGAAGGCGACCCGTTATAAACGGGGTTGTCCCATGCCTTATTCCCCAGAGTTTCCAGTTCGTGCTCTTCACGGGCTTGGAAATGGCTATCAGCTCGGTTGTTCAGGTGGGAAGAGCTCATGGCTAGGCAAACCGGGCCGAAGTTTCTTTTAAGTTCAGTTGCCGGTTTGTTCGGAGGAACACGGAGGAGAAAAACAGGCAGGTCAGCAATAGGGGGAGCGCAGGTTCTGTTCTGCACTCAGCTGCTGAACGGCCTCATTCTTTTATACCAATTCATTGGGTGACAGGTACAGAATGGAGGCACAGACCATTGTTGGAACAAGCGCAAGGTCTATTCTTCAGTAAGCACGGCTACACCCAGGGGAGGATCTCTCCCTCGCTGTGAACAACAGCCATGAAAACCAGCATGAGGTGGGGAGAGAGAAGACGGCGAAGATATTGGCTGATTTGGCCTGGCTTCCAGGGAAGGAGGGAGGCAAGGAAAGGCCGGGTGTTCATTGGACACCTTGGGTTGCCGATAATGGTGAGTGGCACCTGGCCCATCCCCAAATGTGCTGGTTTTTAAATAGAGCTGCGCTGACAGAGCATTTGAGGCTTGTAAATCAAAACGTCGACTTGTTTTCTGAGGCTGCTCTTTGAACTGGGGCCTTTCAGAACTCCTGCATTCAAAATGGCAACCTGGGAACAGGCACTAACTAGCAGCGGCGGCCATAATAAATCCACATGTAGGCCAATTGTAGGATCAAGGGTGGCAGCTCCTGGGGGGCCAAGCCCTTTTGGGGGCTCTCAATATTTTGGGAGTGCAGGCTGGCCCCACCAATGTCCAAAAATTGCAGAGGCAAAGTGCGGAGCTGAGCCATAGCTGTCAACTTTCAGATTTGAAAATAAGGGATGCCGCGAGGGCGGTGCAATGGCACCAAGTAGCCTCGCCACCCTGCGCTCCAGAGGCTGTGTGCAAACGGGTGAGCGAAAGAGCGAGCGCATAGATGGCAGGCAGGCTGTCTGTCTGGTTGGGCGTGAGGGTCTGGATGCACAAGGCAATGCAAGCTCCGCCCCCAGTCGGTCTCAGACTCCTTATTGGCAGCCGAGCAACGCAGCTGAGGAGCCTCCCTGGCCGGCAGGGAGGGAGAGGAGCTGCTTCCTTTGAAATCCGGGAAATTTAAGGGATATCAACAATCCGGGATAGCAGCGGGAAATGACATTGGAATAATGGAGTTTCCTGCAAAAAAAGGAGGGTTGACAGCTATGAGCTGAGCTCAGCATGGCTCCAGTAGCCGACTCCTTCCTCTCCTCCTCATGCCTTGAAGGGGAAGGAGGGTCAAAGCAGCTTCCCGCTGGTGGCAGAACCAGGAGAATGTCAAGGACTGGCTGGATGAGGAAGAGTGGTGGGAGCCCCCCGCCCAAGAGCCCCCCAGGGAGGGCACTGAAGAAGCTGACCTAGATCCCGGATCCTGAAGGTGGGACACCAAAGAGCAGTCTGTGGGTCAATCTGCCCACAATATGTATCTGAATATGTTCAAAGTAACTGAGCCAGTTATTAAATCATTTTAAGTTAA
This sequence comes from Darevskia nairensis, assembly GCA_034642065.1. NCBI lineage: Eukaryota > Metazoa > Chordata > Lepidosauria > Squamata > Lacertidae > Darevskia > Darevskia nairensis. The sequence continues at coordinate 1,130,398 of JAWWNI010000290.1, forward strand.
TGTCTGGATCAGAACTGAACGGGATGAGAGAGAAGAAATACTGCTAAACGTTGAGGTTCAGTACTGTGTCAGGGTAAGGTCTCAGCTATGCCAGTTTCAAAGTTAAATTATACAGCACACTTCAAGGAAAGAGTCTTCTGCTTCTGCGCTACTTTGCGAGTCAGCTGGCTCGGGGCAGCAGAAGACTTGTTGGGTTCTGGATTTTGGCATCAAACAGGGCACCACTGAAATGTGAGGTGTCAAGGTCCGTCACTGGTCCACAGAAAGGTCTGCAAAAAGTCTGGTTTTCTTGGGAGGTGGGTTTGTTGTGGAATCTGACTTTGCTTGTACAGTGGTACCTCAGGTTACAGACGCTTCAGGTTACAGACGCTTCAGGTTACAGACTCCGCTAACCCAGAAATACAGTGGGACCTCGACTTACAAGCGATTCGACTTACGTGTTTTTCGACTTACGAATGACTTCCGGGAGAAACAAAATGGCCGTCGCAACCGAATTTTTCAACTTACGAATGGAAGTCGCGGCCGCTTTTAATAGGATTTTTTTGACTTATGAATTTCGACTTACGAATTTTCGACTTGCGAATTTTTTTCGCTCAATGCATTCCTATGGGGATTCAACTTACAAATGTTTTCGACTTACGGAAATTGCGTCGGAACGCATAATCGTCGTAAGTCGAGGTCCCACTGTAGAACCTCGGGTTAAGAACTTTGCTTCAGGAGGAGAACAGAAATCGCGCGGCGGCGGTGTGGCCGTAGCAGGAGACCCCATTAGCTAAAGTGGTACCTCAGGTTAAGAACAGTTTCAGGTTAAGAATGGACCTCCAGAACGAATTAAGTTCTTAACCCAAGGTACCACTGTATGTGGTTGAATCCCACCCAAAATAACTGACGGCGTCTTAGCCATTCTCTTAAGGTTTACGACATAGAGAGCAAATGGTTTTGCTGATGACTAAAGGCTGTCCAGTACACATAACTGCCAGGTACATAGAGTCCTCTCTTCCTCCTCCGCCTGTTATGTTTGTGCCAAACAGGTTGGCGCAATAACATTCCTCATGGTACCTCAGTTATCGTGCCTATATTGGTAATTTCGCTAATAACTTAGATCCCAGATCCTGATAGTGGGACACCAAAGAGCAGTCTGCTGAAGGGAAGAGCTGGGAGGTGCTAGAAGCAGGGGGCTTGAGTGATCGATCAGGAGAAGGAGAGTCTTCCAGGACAGGGTTAAAGGCTGAGAGTCATAGTATGAGAGCAGACTCAGACCGCATTGCTGTATTAAGAGGGCCACCACAATACATGGTGTGGGTGCTATTTTTCTAGAAAAGAAGGTGCCGGAATTCACCATGAATGCTGGGAGGGAAATGCCCTGCTAATAATGATAATTATTTTATTATTTGTACCTCGCCCATCAGACTGGGTTGCCCCAGCCACTCTGGGCAGCTTCCAGCATATAAAAAAACACAACTGAACATTAAAAACTTCTCTATACAGGGCTGCCTTCAGATGTCTTCTGAAGGTTGTATACCTGCTCATCTCCTTGACATCTGATGCCAAGGAGGTGCCTAAGACATTTTGGCACCTGAGGCAAATCAGAAAATGATGCTTCCCTCCTGTGCTGGTCCCATGGGTTACCCGAGAGGCGAGGTCCAAGTCTAGTCCGTGGTCCAAAGGTTCAACGTGGAGACAGTCCGATGTAGCCGAAGCTGGGTGCAGGGCAGGGAGTCAGGCAAGGTCAGGAACAGGTACGCAGGCAGGAAACCAGGGCAGGGCAGGGCAGGAACACAGGTAGGAACCAAGACAGGTCAGAAGCAGGATCTAGCAACCAACAATGTTGCTCCCGCAACCTGGGGCAGGGTCTGACCGCCTTTTATCTTAGATGTGGTAACGGTCGGTCCCGATCCCCTGGCAACTCATCAGCCTGTCTTGCCTGAAGGCGAGCACTCCTCCTGCGAGTACTCAGGTCTCTCCTTCTATCAGCCCTGAGTCTCTGCAGCTCAGGAGACGCCGGTGGGTTACTGGACCCAGGAGCCACCTCAGCCTCAGCCAGTAGTGGACCAGCTGCTGGTGACTACCTGGCTGACGGCAACGAGCTATTCCCCACATCTGGAGCCAGGGCAGGCTCAGGCCCCAGACTCGGCTCAGCTGGTGCTTGTTGCAGGGGAGGTTGTGCAGACTGAGGCTCCTCAGGATCAGGCCCCAGACTTGGTTCAGCTGATGTCCGAGGCAGAGGATCCGGTGCAGGCTGAGACTCCTTCGGTTCAGAGTCCGAGCCCGAGTCCCAGGCCATCACACCTCCCTGTCAGGGAAGAAGGGGTGTTCCATCAGGAAAAAGGGGGGGAATAAAGATATACACTGAGATCTGCTGCCCCTGTGGATCCTGCCACCTAAGGCTGCCACCTCACCTTGCCTCATGGGTGGGCCGGCCCTGTTCGGAGGGAACAAGGCTGCAAAAGCTGGACTTGAGTTATGACTGCTCTTTAACAGCAGTTTCCCTGCTCTGAAGAACTTGTTTGAGCAATCATGAGATTGCTCCGATCACCGTGGCAGAGTTTAGGAAGGAGCCCCTCACCCCTACCCTACCCCCCCCCCGCCACCCACATTATTGTCTATACTTTGAAGCAGGCAGACCTTCTTATTCTTTGTAAGCTGTGGAATTAAACAGCGTACTTGGTTGTTGTTGTTTTTTGTTAAAAAGGATAGCACCTCAGTCGGTGGCCACAAAGGAGAATCTCAAAACGCTGGCATTGATTTATTGGGCAAACTGTGAAAGCGCCGATGGGCCATTAGTTCAGGGCATAAAAGAAGCTCTGCCTTACGTAAGATATCACAAGACAGTTTTGTGCATTGCCTCCGAGAAACCCTTAGGGCTTAGTTAGGAAACTAATGGAAGGCTGGAATCCTGGCCACTTGTTTTCCAAACGCCAAGAAGGCCTGAGATGTAGCAATGGACATGAGAGGTAAAGGACGCCTGGATGGTTAAGTCCAGTTGAATTCAACAATGGGGTGCAGCACTCATCTCCACTTTCAGGCCAAGGAAGCCAGCGTTGGTCCACAGACAGCTTTTCCGGGTCATGTGGCCAGCATGACCAGGACCGGTGCTAGGGCTTTTCGCGCCCTAGGCGAAAATCGCAGGGCGCCCAGCGCGCCGGGGGAGGGGCACCGTAGTCATGCGCAATGACGTCACGTGCCCAGCCCCCTGCGCGCCGGGCGCTGCGCGCACTGGGTGTTGCCGGGTGCTGGGCGCTGCCGGGCGCTGCATGCCGGGCGCTGTGCGCGCTGTGCGCTGCCGGGCACTCCACGTGCCGGGCGCTGCGCGCGCCACCACAATTTCCGCCTTTGTTTGGGGTGGGGGCGGTGGGGGGCGGCGGGGGGCGGGGGGCAGACTGGCCAGCGCCCCCTCCATTTTGGCGCCCTAGGCAACCGCCTAGTTTGCCTCAATGGTAGCGCCGGGCCTGAGCGTGACTAAACCACTTCTGGTGCAACAGGACACCATGACGAGTGCCAGAGCGCACGGAAATGCCGTTTACCTTCCCACCACAGTGGTACCTATTTATCTGCTCGTGCTGGTATGCTTTTGAACTGCTAGGTTGGCAGGAGCTGGGAGGAAGCAATGGGAGCTCACTCCCATCGAGCAGATTCCAACTGCCGACCTTCCGATTGGCAAGCCCAAGTGGCTCAGTGGTTTAGACCACAGTGCCACCCACGTACCACACTGGGCACGAGAGGGGACACCCAGCACATCCTAGCCACAGAAAGCAGCTTGCTCCTGGGGTGCTTGGAGATCTGGTTTCTTTGCATCCCCTTCAGCAGGTCAAGAAGGCCCCACACTCTCTCACTGGTCACAAGAATTCTCCACATTTGTATAGCACTTTTGACGGTCCACAGTGCTTCCTGTGCAGAACTTTGTTAAAACTCTTAGGAACAGAGGAAGCTGCCATCTAGGCCAGTATTTCCTGCATTGACTGACTGGGAGCATCTCTCCAGGGTTTCAGACATGTGTTTCTCCCAGACTTACCTGGAGATACGAAGGACTGAACCTGTGGCCTTCTGCATGCGCAGCAGGTGCTCTAACACTAAGCCATGTGCAACTCAGAACTTTAAGCTAGGTGTCAAATGGCTCCTTAAACCAAAGTTGCAGTAGCCAAAATAGAATGTCTAGTTGCCATTTGTGGGCAAGAATGTTCTAAAATCTTATTTTTCAAATGATGGACCGACAATGAGTTAAACATCTGGCTAGTTCAGATAACAACAACAACAACAACAATTTATTATTTGTATCCCGCCCATCTGGCTGAGTTTCCCCAGCCACTCTGGGCAGCTCCCAATTGAGTGTTAAAAACAATACAGCATTAAATATTATATGGACTACTGTATATGGAACTTGCTGAGCTGACCGGGAAACTTCGTGACCAGAGGGAAGAAGCGGTGGAAGAAGATTGGAAAAAATTAAAATTATATTTGAAAAAGTATTGTAAGATTAAAGAATAGAAGTAAGCTGGAAGATAAATGAGGCTGTAGATGTAGAAGATAGATATAAGGTTTATGATTGTTGGAATTAATGATAATGATAAGAGATATTGTGTTAATTAATTAAAAAAGGGTTAAATGATGTCAGGAAATTACTAAAGATGATACACAAGGAACGCAGGAAGGGAGGACAGGAGGAAGTCAACCTACAATGACAGGGATGATTAGGTTTAAAGGATGTATGTCTGTTTTATATGTTTATTATTGTTGTTTTTATGTTTGTTTATTGATGTTTTTTGATGTTTGTTTTTATTTGTTAAAATCCAATAAAAAATTGGGGGGGGGGAATAAACGCTTTGAATTGTGCTCGGAAACGTACTGGGAGCCAATGTAGATTTCTCAGGACCGGTGTTATGTGGTCCCGGCGGCCACTCCCAGTCACCAGTCTAGCTGCCGCATTCTGGATTAATATGATGATAACCTTGAGCTAGGTTAAGAACTTTGTGAACTTAAAGAAGAAAAGTCATTTGATCCAGGGACAGGCCACATATCCGCCGGCCTATTCCAACCTCTTTCTCTTATTGGCGACATGGACCGCTCATAACGTAAGAATATTCTTCGCAACTCTGAGCAGAGCGGTGGGGTGGGGGTAACGAAGACAAGCGACAACAGTTAACTACAGCATTGTTCACTGCTCCTGCCCAGGCCGCTCAGGAAAAGCGTCTCCTGAAGTCCATTCTGATTGTGCGGATAAAACAGAATAGATGGAATTCTACAGAATGTGGTATTTGTGTGTGAAAACAGCCAAGATATCTCCCGCTTGGACTACTGCAATGCGCTCTACGTGGGGCTACCTTTGAAGGTGATCCGGAAACTGCAATTAATCCAGAATGCGGCAGCTAGACTGGTGACTGGGAGTGGCCGCCGGGACCACATAACACTGGTCCTGAGATATCTACATTGGCTCCCAGTACGTTAACAAGCACAATTGTTGGTGCTGACCTTTAAAGCCCTAAACGGCCTCGGTCCTGTATACCTGAAGGAGCGTCTCCACCCCCATCATTCAGCCTGGACACTGAGATCCAGCGCCGAGGGCCTTCTGGCGGTTCCCTCACTGCGAGAAGCAAAGCTACAGGGAACCAGGGAGAGGGCCTTCTCAGTAGTGGCGCCCGCCCTGTGGAACGCCCTCCCAGCAGAGGTCAAAGAGATGGACAACTATCTGACATTCAGAAAGTACCTGAAGGCAGCCCTGTTTAGGGAAGTTTTTAACTTGTGATATTTTAATGTATTTTAGTATCTGTTGGAGGCCGCCCAGAGTGGGTGGGGGGACCCAGTCAGATGGGTGGGGTACAAATAATAAATTATTATTATATTATTATTATTAAGATCCAATGATCACCAGGCATTCGCCTAAGCAATCATGCGGGCTCCTACAATTTCCCCTTTCTACTGCAAGTTCTCAGGCTTCAACAAACCTTGTTCAGGAAAGAGTCCTTTTTGGACCAGTTGAAGTGACATGGTGGAAGAAACATGGTCCTTTGGATCCGTCCGCATGTTTTGGGAATTAAAAAAGTTCTCTAATATTCATCATTATAGTCATTCCCATTGGACTGAAATCCACAAGAATAATGGCTGATGACATCAATCTGCCCACAATGTGTATCTGAATATGTTCAAAGTAACTGAGCCAGTTATTAAATCATTTTAAGTTAATGTCTGGATCAGAACTGAACGGGATGAGAGAGAAGAAATACTGCTAAACATCAAGGTTCAGTTCTGTGTCAGGGTAAGGTCTCAGCTATGCCAGTTTCAAAGTTAAATTATACAGCACACTTCAAGGAAAGAGTCTTCTGCTTCTGCGCTACTTTGCGAGTCAGCTGGCTCGGAGCAGCAGAAGACTTGTTGGGTTCTGGATTTTGGCATCAAACAGGGCACCACTGAAATGTGAGGTGTCAAGGTCCGTCACTGGTCCACAGAAAGGTTTGCAAAAAGTCTGGTTTTCTTGGGAGGCGGGTTTGTTGTGGAATCTGACTTTGCTGGTATGTGGTTGAATCCCACCCAAAATCAGTGACGGCGTCTTAGCCATTCTCTTAAGGTTTATGACGTAGAGAGCAAATGCTTTTGCTGATGACTGAAGGCTGTCCAGTACACATAACCGCCAGGTACATAGAGTCCTCTCGTCCTCCTTCACCTGTTATGTTTGTGCCAAACAGGTTGGCGCAATAACATTCCTCATGGTACTTCGGTTATCATGCCTATATTAGTAATTTTGCATGCCAGGTTCTGCTTGCAACAAGTGTGTGTGTGTGTGTGTGTGTGTGTGTGTGTGTGTTGGCAAAGGTGGCAGCTCTCTTCTGAAAACTTTGATCACTTCCAGACAACCTGTTCATTTAGAGTTCCTTGTGATTCGTTTACAGGGAGATTAGACGGTGGCTGTTATTTTTGAGTGGAAAACTTTCCTGTTTAGGGGTACTGTAGTTGGAAGGGACCCCGAGGGTCATCTAGTCCAAACTCCTGTGATGCAGGAATCTCAATGGAAGCATCCATGACAGATGGCCATCCAAGCCTCCAAAGAAGGAAAGTCCACAACCTCCTGTGAGAGACCGTTCCACTGCCGAACAGCACTTACTGTCAGAATGTTCCTCCTCATATTTAGTTGGAATCTCCTTTCTTGTAGCTTTTGAGTCCTACCCTCCAGAGCAGAAGAAAACAAGCTTGTTCCATCTTCCACATGACAGCCCTTGAGATATCTGAAGATGGCTATCATATCTCTGCTCAGTCTCTTTTCCAGGCGAAACATACCCAGCTCTTTCAACCATTATGCTTTATTTGCAGACCCTCAGTCATCTTGGTTCCCCCTTGTTCCAGCTTGTCAACATCCTTCTTAAATTGTGGTCCCCAGAATTGGACACAGGACTCCAGGTGTGGTTTGACCAAGGCAAAAATAGAGTGGCACTATTACTTCCCTTGATGGCGCCCAGGGAAATGTCACTGCACAGGTAAAAACATACCGTATTTTTCGCTCTATAAGGCGCACCTGGCCATAGGACGCACCTAGTTTTTAGATAGGAAAAGCCCCATTTCTTTGAGGATCAGCTCAAATTTCTGTAGCTTCTTTTGCAAAGGAGAAAAGCCCCATTTTTTGAGGATCAGCTCAAAGTTGTTGAGCTTACTTTGCAAAGGGAAAAAGCCCTGTTTTATGGGGTTTAACTCACAGTTCTGCAGCTTCAGGAACCCATTTCTACAGTTTCCAGACAGATAATCTAATCAACCAGTCACATGTCGCTGGGGAAACAGCCTCCCTGCAAGGGGGCGGGGCTGGAACCTCTCTCCCCGATCGTTTGCTAAGCGGCTGCTCAGCGGGCTTCCTTTCAACACCCCCTTCTCTCTCTTTTTTTTAAAAAAGCACGATCTGCTTTTGCCCCTGGGCAGTTCAGCTCCAGGGACCACACATTCGCTCTATAAGACGCACAGACATTTCCCCTTACTTTTCAGGAGGAAAAAAGTGCGTCTTATGGAGCGAAAAATACGGTAACCCCACATGCCATGTGCTTCAGTGCATACATGTTCAGATAACATATATTGGATTGTCTTCCCTTATTGGATTAGCTGCAGACCAGGAAAATCTGAATTAATTGGGGGGTGGGGCGGCTGTCAGTTTGAGACGCAAGCATCTTCAAATCCATGTTAAACTCCCATGTAGAGGAAAACCTAAATGTCCACACTAAATCAAGTAAACAGAATGATTCCCAGCAGGTGGCAGCAAAGTATTTTGCTTTGCTAACTTTGCCTGCAAACAGTCCTATTTATCCTTATCGTTGTGCAACAGAGAACATCAGCTGTTTCTTCTGATGTAACTTTTGGGAGACGGAGAGGGACTCTTAATCCCGATCCTACCTGTTTCTGCAGATCCGTGGATTTATTTACTTCAAGACACCCGGGCATTCCAAACACTGTCCCCGAATTTTGTCTTCTTCTAGCCCAGGTTGTAGGGACCCAGGTGGCGCTGTGGGTTAAACCACAGAGCCTAGGGCTTGCTGATCAGAAGGTTGGCGGTTCGAATCCCAGCGATGGGGTGAGCTCCCGTTGCTCGGTCCCTGCTCCTGCCAACCTAGCAGTTCAAAAGCACATCAAAGTGCAAGTAGATCAATAGGAACCGCTCTGGCGGGAAGGTAAACGGCATTTCCGTGCGCTGCTCTGGTTCGCCAGAGGCGGCTTAGTCATGCTGGCCACATGACCTGGAAGCTGTACGCCGGCTCCCTCAGCCAATAATGCGAGATGAGTGCCGCAACCCCAGAGTTGGTCACGACTGGACCTAATGGTCAGGGGTCCCTTTACCTTTACCCCAAGTTGTAGCAAGATGAGGCAGGGGATAGCGGAGGCTCACATGATTTAATGCCCCTACAGATTAAAATAATTATTATTTGAAATTCCTTGCACATAGAAGACTAGATGTCAGGGAGAAGGGTATAGCTTTCTTCCTGATGTGTTAGTTTTCTATGAGCAGGGCTTAATTAATGTGTGGCCCATGGAGATGGCAGTAGTACAACCTGTTAACAGTTTTACCATCTCAAATGATGTTTTTGATAACTTGGCCTCAGAGCAAGAGAGAAGTGCACAGGTGAAATTTGTGTGGGTGCTTGCGGCTTTGAACTTAGCTAAGCCCATAAATTGGGTCGGAGATCAGGTCCTGTGTGCCAACTGAACTAAAAATACCTAGCTGGGAACTGGCGAGAGCACGAGGTACCTACAAATCTCCTTTCTTAATGGCTCTTTCCGTGACTAGCCAGTAAATATTTCCCAGCATAGTCAGAACCTTCCCTGCTGCTATGTTTTGAAGAGCCATTGTAGGTAGGCAATCTTAAGGTAAAGTAAAGGTAAAGGGACCCCTGACCATTAGGTCCAGTCGTGACCGACTCTGGGGTTGTGGCGCTCATCTCGCTTTATTGGCCGAGGGAGCTGCCGTACAGCTTCCAGGTCATGTGACCAGCATGACAAAGCCGCTTCTGGCGAAACCAGAGCAGCGCATGGAAACGCCGTTTACCTTCCCGCTGCAGCAGTACCTATTTATCTATTTGCACTTTGAGGTGCTTTCGAAGGTTGGCAGGAGCAGGGACCGAGCAATGGGAGCTCATCCCATCGCGGGGATTCGAACTGTCAACCTTCAGATCAGCAAGCCCTAGGCTCTGTGCTTTAACCCACAGCACCACCCGCGTCCCCAGGCAGTCTTAACTCTGCATAATTTTTACAATGAATCTTCCTGGGGTTGGGCAGAGGAATCAGAACCCTTTCTACATTCTCCCCTGAAAGAAGTTGATTGTAACAGGGTGGATTTGATTTAAATCAAATTGATTTAAATCATGATTTAAATCACTAGTCAGTAAGGCTCAGGGTGGATAAAAATCAACATTTTTTTAAAAAAATAAATAAAAAATATCCGATTTAAATAAAAAAATCATTGATTTTTATCCACCCTGAGCCTTACTGACTAGTGATTTAAATCGTGATTTAAATCGTGATTTAAATCATGATTTAAATCAGTTTGATTTAAATCAAATCCACCCTGATTGTAAAAGAGCTCAGTTTTTGGATATTGTTTTTATTTTATTTTTCATATATAGAGGTGTAAATAGGTATTTGCTTTACCCTCTCCCCAGGCAGCCATTTCCCCCATTCAACCTCCACCGCTCCCTGTCTCAATGTTCCAGATGTGCATTTATGCTTTTAAACATTCTGAAGGGATGCAGTCCTTGGAGAGCTGTACCATTTCTCTCTTTTTAAGCACCTGTATAAAATTTAACACCTTCTTTCTCCACTGCAGACTAATAGGTACCATCCAAAATGGAAAGTGCTTATTGGCAAGGAGGAACAACAACAACAACAACAACAACAAAATTTATTTATACCCTGCCCATCTGGCTCCCAGCAGAACACTAAAAACAGAATAAAACTTCAAACATTAAAAACTTCCCTAAACAGGGTTGCCTTCAGATGTCTTCTAAAAGTCAGATAGTTGTTTATTTCCTTGACATCTGACGGGAGGGCGTTCCACAGGGTGGGTGCCACTACCAAGAAGGCCCTCTGCCTGGTTCCCTGTAACCTCACTTCTTGCAGGAAGGGAACAGCCAGAAGGCCCTCGGAGCTGGACCTCAGTGTCCAGGCTGAACGATGGAGGTGGAGACGCTCCTTCAGGTATACTGGGCTGCAGGGCCACCTTTACCCAGGGGTGCAAGGGGTGCGGGGCACCCGGGCGCCAAATTCTACCTACTGTATACCGGTCCCTCTCGATCGGCGGCAGTGAAAAGCAATGGAGCGAAAGTCCCCACCCCCCCTCCGTCTCTCTGTTACTCCGTAGCTTCAAATATTCCCGACGAGTTGTTACAGGTGAGCGATTCCTCCCTCCCCAAAAAAGCTCAATAACAACTTTGGCTTCTCCCCTCCCCAAAAAAGCTCAATAAAAGTTAATTTGGGGGTGGCTAAACTAAATTTGGGGGCGCTGGGCGGATCTTTGCACCCCGGTGGCGTAAATGCTAAAGATGGCCCTAGTGGGCCGAGGCCATTTAGGGCTTTAAAGGTCAGTACTAACACTTTGAATTGTGCTCGGAAACGTACTGGGAGCCAATGTAGGTCTTTCAGGACCGGTGTTATATGGTCACGGCGGCCACTCCCAGTCACCAGTCTAGCTGCTGCATTCTGGATTAGTTGTAGTTTCTGTGGGAGATGAGTGGGAATGTGGATGAGGGAATATTGATTAATATTTCCTATCCCAGCTTGTGCTAACAAGCTCCAAACTAGCAGAGATTCTCATCCCCAATTAAGCGCAGCAAAACGTGGCGATTAAGTTCCTATGAACTTCTATAACAAGGCAGATCCTGGCATATATTTCCCCTGGTTCTCTCTTAAAGTAAATACATGACACAATGCTTTTAAAAGTAAAAAGGTTTTACTCACAGACATTCCAGGCTTTTACAAGTCTCAGAAGGCAGGCTAGCTTAGATTAAATGTATGTACATGTGGAGATTCTCCTTAAGGGAGAAAGGTCCACCTGAGCCCTCTTGGCTGGAAGCCAAGAGTGCATCTTCTCTTGAGATGTTGCATCATCGAAGTCCTGATGGAGAAGAGAGAAGAGAATGGCAGCTGACCTGTGTGCTACAGGTAAGGCCACTCCCACCTCTGGTCACATAAAGGAAATGATCTCAGTCCAGGCACAGGAAACTAGCTGGAGGACCAAGACCCCTTGTGTACACTCTAGGAATGTTGTGATTGACTGCACCAGTGTTATACATCCCACAGTTTCCGGGTCACCTTCAAAGTTAGCCCCACGTAGAGCACGTTGCAGTAGTCCAAGCGGGAGATAACCAGAGCATGTACCATTTTGGTGAGATAGTCAGCAGGCAGGGAGGGTCTCAGCCTTCGTACCAGATGGAGCTGGTAGACAGCTGCCCTGGACACAGAATTAACCTGCGCCTCCACGGACAGCTGTGAGTCCAAAATGACTCCCAAGCTGTGCACCTGGTCCTTCAAAGACACAGTTATCCTGTTCAGGACTTAGGAAGTCCTCCACACCTGCTCACCCCCTGTCCCCCCAAAACACAAGAGGCATTAAAACTGTGTCTTGCCTGGCCTGCATTTGTGAAGCAATCCACTGTACCATCACTCAGTTCCTGTTCTGCTCCTTCCCTTTCCCTATCTCATACCCTCCAACATTTCTCTGATGAAGATAGGGATGAACAATTCAACAACAACAACAATTATACCCCACCCATCTGACTACGTTGCCCCAGACACTCTGGGTGACTTTCAACATACAGTGGTACCTCGGGTTACATACGCTTCAGGTTACAGACTCTGCTAACCCCGAAATATTACCTCAGGTTAATAACTTTACCTCAGGATGAGAACAGAAATTGGGCGGTGGCGGCACGGCGGCAGCAGGAGACCCCATTAGCTAAAGTGCTGCTTCAGGTTAAGAACGTTTTCAGGTTAAGAACGGACCTCCGGAACGAATTAAGTACAGTGGGACCTTGACTTACGAAGATAATGCGTTCCGACGCGATTTTCGTTAGTCGAAAACATTCGTAAGTCGAATCCCCATAGGAATGCATTGAGTGAAAAAAATCGTAAGTCGAAAAAAATCCTATTCAAAAATTTGTAAGTCGAAAAAATCCTATTAAAGCGGCCGCAACTTCCTTTCAGAAGTCGAAAAATTCGGTTGCGGCGGCCATTTTTTTTCTTCCGGAAGTCATTCGTAACTCAAAAAATACGTAAGTCGAGTTGCTCGTAAGTCGAGGTACCACTGTACGTAACCAGAGGTACCACTGTACTGTATATGAAAACAAAATAAAACATTAAACATTAAAAAAACTTCCCCATGCAGGGCTGCCTTCAGATGTCTTCTAAAGGTTTTATAGTTACTTATCTCCTCGGTTCTTCACACCATGCATAATTCTGTACACCTCTATCAGGCCTTGCCTGACTTGTCTTTTTTTCTATATTAACCCCCCTCCCCATAAATACGGCAACATTTCCTCATAGGGGAATTGCTACAGACTCTTGATCATTTCAGTTGCCCTGTTCTGTACCTTTCCCAGCTCTGCAATGTCTCTTTTGAGCGCTGCAGCCTTGAGTCAATAGGAAAAGCCCCAAAGTGCTAATCCCATACTAAGAAGTCTCCGGGCTGCCCAGGGGAAAAGTTAAAAGAAGTCCGGTACAGAATGTGTGGGTGGATATTTTTTTTTTTACATCTGATACACCTGAGTTTCACCATATAAGATAAGCAGTAAGTTTCAACACCCCAGCGATATTATCTAAATTATTTTGATTTAAGCAAATGGATTCCAAATTAGACCAGGGAGAATTTGGCCAGTAACAGAACTGGCTCTGTAGGGAAGCTGCTTCAAGTTCCTTCAGCAAGCAGTTCACCGTTGCTTGCCTTCCCGCCCTTTCTTGTGGCAGGTTCCTTATGCAACAGCTGTCCATCAGATAAACAACAGCCATCCAACATCTGGCCCAGGAAAGAATGGGGTCAGGGCTGGTGCACCCAGGAGGCAATGGGTGTTCCTTGGAAGACAGGCAAGATAGATATAAATGCAGTGCTCCCCCCCTAAAGAAATGTTTAGGGGTACTCTCATTCCGTCTGAGACTCAGGAAGCATCATGACAGGAGATGAGGCCGCCAACAGGGGTAGCAACGGAACTGATGATTCACCGTGCTAGAGAAGAAACTATTTTTTTTTAGTGTCTTCTCCCGTTAGATTCACAAAATGTTGATGAATTGGGATATGAATGGAAATACAGTGGTACCTCGACTTACGAGTAACTCGACTTACGTTTTTTTCGAGTTACAAGTGACTTCCGGTAAAACAAAATGGCCGCTGCATCCGAATTTTTTCGACTTACGAAAAGACGTCGCGGCCGCTTTTAATAGGATTTTTTCGACTTACGAATTTTTGACCCGAATTTTTCGACTTACGAATCCCCCCCCCAATGCATTCCTATGGGATTTGACTTACGAATTTTTTCGACTTACGAAAATCACGTCGGAACGCATTATCGCCGTAAGTCGAGGTACCACTGTACAAGCTGCAGAACTATGCCAGACAAGGAATCCCTGGGCTGGCTTCTGCAAACCAGCCTGGTTGGCCTAGCGGAAGACCAAATCTGTTACCATGATGAAAAGGGTTGATGGGCCATCCGGGAGGAATCCTTTAGCCTGGGCAGACAGATGTTGCCAAGGCGATGGGGTGTGTGTTTGAAGTGACAGGGAAAGAGAGTTTTGTAGCAAGGTATTCTGAGAAGGAGGAGGAGGAGGAGGAAGAAAGAACGGGATCCATCTTGGGCAGGTTGGCTGAAGGATGGCTGGGAGAGATGCCTTGGACTTCAGGGCTGCACTGCTGTGAGGGAGAAGCCCCTCTTGAAATGTCCATACTGGCTGACATACAATGACATAATGGTGGAAGAAGAAGGGGATATTAAATTAAAAAGGTATGAGGAGATAAAAGAACATCTAGGAGGCTGGTTAGATTATCATCAATTGTACAGCTTATTTCAACAAGATAAAAAGAAGGGGTTCGCTGAAAAACCATCAAGATTGGAGGTAGACTTGATAAAAAATAAAAATAAGGCAATATCTAAATCATACCATCTACTACTGGATTGGGAAGTGATAGAAGAGGAGGTCAAGTCCACCAAGGTAAGATGGGCGCAGGACGTGGGACACCCAATCATGATGAACCAGTGGGAATTTCTGTGGAGGACGACTATGAAATTCACATCCTATAACATAATAGAAAATATGATGAAAGTCCAACACAGATGGTATTTTACCCCGGCTGATTAGCGAAAATGAATAAAGGGGTAATAAGCTTATGCTGGAGATGCGGGGGGAAGGAGGGTGACTTAATGCATATGCTGTGGAATTGTCAGAAAGTTAAAGTATTTTGGGGGATGATTTATGAAGAACTCAAAAAACTATTAGGAATAACATTCGCAAAGAAACCAGAATCCCTAGTACTAAGCATTATAGGTGGAGAAATCCCTGGCAAATTAAGAGAGATTTTCTTGTACGCCATTGCCGCAGCTCGGATCTTAATAGCGAAGAAATGGAAAGAAACTGAGCCACCGACGATTGCAGAGTGGCAGTACAAATTACCCTATATACTCGAGTATAAGCCTAGTTTTTCAGCACATTTTTTGTGCTGAAAAAGCCGCCCTCTGCTTATACTCGAGTGAGGCAGGCAGTGGCTCCTATGAAGCTTTCCCAGGTTTTTTGTGGTAAAATTGGGTGCCTCGGCTTATATTCGGGTCGGCTTATACTCGAGTATATACGGTACAAGAAATGGTGGAAATGGCACAGTTAACCAGCTATGTAAGAGGAGAATCGAGGCAAAAGTTTCAAAAAAAATGGGTCAGATATGTAGAATATGTTCAAAAATATAGCAGGGGTCAGGTTGGGCTGCCAAATTTTAAGTAATTCCGGAATAAGAAATTATACTAAATTGGGACAAAAAAGGATACCGCTAGACAAAGCAGTAAGTTAAAATGGACTGGAAGATAAGTAATGGAGTTGATTTTTACTCACAAGTAAGATTGAGATATGCAATGGGGAAAGATGGGAAGTCGGGAGGGAAGGGGGGAGGGAAGGGAGGGAGAGGGAAAGAGGAGCGGGGGAATCAAGTGAATGTATGTATGTATTGATTCAATAACAAAGACAAAATAATCTATCTAAGTTTTTTTATTGGTTTATTCCTTTTATATACCTTTGTATGTTTATGCTTATGTTATCTTATTGGTACCAAGGCCTGTACCGGCTCAATATTGTATCAACAAGAGATAATTTTTTTAAATTTAAATTAAAGGGGGGGGGGGAGAAAAAAAAATGAAATGTCCATACTGTAAGATCTGGACTTCCTCCACGGAGACAGAAGGCGTAAATAGGTGAATAAACCATATTTCTTAAACCTACAACAGTCTCTGCCATTTCTCAATTCTCCAAAGGAACACAGACTCTGGGTGAGTGCCTGGACCTTCGAGGAATCTTGTAGAGAGAGTGGAAGTAGCTCACGGCTTTTGTTACAATATATATATTCTTCTCTCTCTCTCTCTCTCCTCCTTCTATCCCTTGAAAAGGAATTCATGAGTCAGGCTTCCTGCACGTCAGGAGAAGTTAGAACAGAATGTTCTACTAATGACACTGTAACAGGTAACATTCCTATTCTCCATTCATTATGTTGGGAGTTAAATATTATTGGACACTAGCAATGGAACAGCACCTTCCTGATAGCTGCCGGTAGCTTAGGAACACAGGCAGGCAGTCTTCCGGTCTCTTGCTGCTCCCACCCCGCCTCCCATCTTCTGCCACCTGAGGCAGTAGCTGCATGCTGCCACATGACAGGGCTGGCCCTAGCCTCAGCAAGGCAAGATGTTGGGCTGGCCCTGTCCAGTAACACTCATTTCATCTCCATAATTAAAGGAGCGTTGAGGTAGAGCAAGGAGTCATCTTGTCTCTCCTCCCTTCCAGGGCTAACTTTGGCCTGAACAGGTTAGTGGGCAACTCCTTCAATTTCCAGAATCTCAACAACTGTGTATTTAAAACAGGGCACCAAGATATACTGATTAGACCTTCAGAACTGGCGGCAAACATTAGCCCTTTTCGCATGTGCCCTCCCGTTCGTTCGCTGGACGCATGGAGAGGGTCTGTGGGACTGCAGCCCCCTCCTCCACCCAAACTTGCCCACTTTTCTTTGCCCTGTTCTGGGAGAAGTTGAACTCCCCCCCCCCCCGAATTAGCAGGTTTCTAGTTGGTGATTCCATAGGGCTGCCATACTTTGAAGAAGTGAAAATCCAGACACAAAATTTGATTTCATCCCAGAATGTCCTGCTTTGCCTTAAAGGTAAAGGTAAAGGGACCCCTGACTATTTGGTCCAGTCGTGTCCGACTCTGGGGTTGCGGTGCTCATCTCGCTTTATTGGCTGAGGGAGCCGGCGTACAGCTTCCGGGTCATGTGGCCAGCATGACTAAGCCGCTTCTGGTGAACCAGAGCAGCGCATGGAAATGCCGTTTACATTCCCGCCGGAGCGGTACCTATTTATCTACTTGCACTTCGTGCTTTCGAATGGCTAGGTGGGCAGAAGCAGGGACCGAGCAACGGGAGCTCACCTTGTTGTGGGGATTCGAACCACCGACCTTCTGATCGGCAAGCCCTAAGCTCTGTGGTTTAACCCACAGCGCCACCGCTTTTCCTTAGGATGCCCCTATTTTCACTGGAGAAATGTTGGAGGGTATGGAGTTATCCGACTCCTGAGCCATCTGAAGGCGGTCCCCCCCCCCCAATGTTTAATGTTTTATTATGTTGGGAGCTGCCTAGAGTGACGGAGGCAACCCAGTAAGATGTGTGGGGTGTGAATAGGAAAATGATCATTATGGAATGGGGAAATGTTGGAGGCTATGCAATTGCTTTGGCTGCTTCCAGAGAAAGAAGACCTGGCATGTAGACTCTGTTTTGAGAGGACCAAGAAAGGAAGGACAATTGGTTGCAAGGAGATTCCTGAAGATTGTTCTGGAGGGTTGAGAAAAGCTTCACCTGCAAAAATGTCCTCTTTTAATTTACAACTATTCAAAGCATAGGAGCCCCGGGGTCTGCTTTTAATTCTTATTTGGGGTGGTGGTGGTGGTGGTGGAACACAACTGGGAGAAAGGAACAAAGCACAGCAATTGTTATAGCAGCATCTGGCCTCCTGCTGAAGAACTGACAAAATTTCTGCTTTTGCAATGTTTCTGGTCTCTGTCCAAAGGGGGGAAAGTGGACCTTCTTCTCCCTGTCATTGCTTGGTAGAAACGCTGATTTAGTAATAATAATAATAATAATAATAATAATAATTTATTATTTGTACCCCGCCCATCTGGCCGGGTCTCCCCAGCCACTCTGGGCGGCTTCCAACAAATATAAAGATACATTAAAATATCACAATTAAAAACCTCCCTGAACAGGGCTGCCTTCAGGTGTTTTCTAAAGGTCATGTGGTTGTTTATTGCTTTAACCTCTGATGGGAGGGCGTTCCACAGGGCGGGTGCCACCACCGAGAAGGCCCTCTGCCTGGTTCCCTGTAGCTTCGCTTCTCGCAGCGAGGGAACCACCAGAAGGCCCTCGGCGCTGGATCTCAGTGTCCGGGCTGAACGGTGGGGGTGGAGACGCTCCTTCAGGTATACAGGACCGAGGCCATTTAGGGCTTTAAAGGTCAGCACCAACACTTTGAATTGTGCTCGGAAACGTACTGGGAGCCAGTACGTACTGGGATTTAGGGTCTAACCCAGGGGTCAGCAACCTTTTTCAGCCGTGGGCCGGTCTACCGTCCCTCAGACCATGTGGTGGGCCGGATTATATTTTTGGGGGGGAAATGAACGAATTCCTATGCCCCACAAATAACCCAGAGATGCATTTTAAATAAAAGCACGCATTCTACTCATGTAAAAACACCAGGCAGGCCCCACAAATAACCCAGAGGTGCATTTTAAATAAAAGGACACATTGTACTCATGTAAAAACACGCTGATTCCCGGACAGTCCGTGGGCCGGATTGAGAAGGCGATTGGGTCTAACCCATGGGGAAGTTCTCCTGGGCAAGAGCACAGTTGTGCTTTTCTCACATAGCTCCCTTTTGTCATCGTTGTTGTTTCAGTCCGCAGGAGAGCTACACAGCAGTTTGTGCCATTGCTGTGTGATGCGGATAGAGAGATGCTGGCTCAACGTGGCGGTGAAGTGAGCAGGACCACACAATGAAGACAGTGTTCCTTTCGGAGCTCTTTGCCCAAGTCAAAAAAAGACATCATTACGGAGCTACGGAAGCGAGCCAAAGGGGGCAGGGCTGTGAGATCATCCTGGACCGGGGCAAATCGCCAGAGTCAACAATGCTGACCATTGTGAAGCTCCGTTTACACAACACCGTATTTTTGTTCTTTCTGATGCTGCCAGGGCATGGGTGTGTGTGTGTGTGTGTGTGTGTGTGTGTGTGTGTGTGTGTGTGTGTGTTGCAAAGCAAGGTCCAGGTGACGGCCGGGAGACTGATGCTTCTAGACCAGGTCACTTAGAAGTGGCTGCAAAATTTGCAATCAGCTGATCAGGACAAAGTGGGCTGACAAATGCCTCACTCTCTCCTGAGCTGCTATCTTTGTGCTTTCGTAGGCTTCTGATAAGATAAGGGATGCCATGGCAAGGACTTTATCCAGGAGCACACCAGCAGGGTTATACATAGCTCTGTTCAAATATGTGGTCACAGCCATCGTCCTTCCAGCTATATCCTATTGCTAAAAATAAACTGGGCTTGGGTGGATTTCAAAAACTACCTGGAGCAAGCTTGCAGGGGACGCAACAGACAAAGGAGAAAAGTCATTACAACGAGGAGTTGTGGCCTGGTTTCGTTTGCAAATTGTTATTATTATTTTTTACAGCTGCTTAGAGGATAGCTATAATTAGTCGCCATGACGAGACAGGGGCCTAGTATAATTGTAAATCTTTGTCTGGGCTCTGCAACTTCAAACTGCCGGCGAAACTCTCAGGACTGAATGTTCTTCCCTATGAAGGGCCTTGTCTCAGTGGTCAGAACATCTCTTTTGTGAGCAAAAGATCCCAGGCAGATGACCAGTGGTCTGGCTCAATATAAGGCCCTATGTTCCTAAAAAATACATTGTGTATAGGAAACTAGTTGCAGGTTAATTTCCTTAGTGAGACACAGGACTCAGTAAAAGGTACAGTGGTACCTCGGGTTAAGAACTTAATTTGATCTGGAGGTCCGTTCTTAACCTGAAACTGTTCTTAACCTGAGGTACCACTTTAGCTGCCGCTGCGCCATTTCTGTTCTCATTCTGAGGTACAGTTCTTAACCCGAGGTACTATTTCTGGGTTAGCGGAATCTGTAACCTGAAGCGTCTGTAACCTGAAGTGTCTGTAACCCGAGGTACCACTGTAAAGGTAAAGGCTAATAATAATAATAATAATAATAATAATAATTTAACCTCTTTTGTTGACCACCAGCATTATGCTTTCCATTTTTAAGTTCGGAATAGAGTAGTTGCTTTGGAAGACGTGTGACCCAGGTGGCGCTGTGGGTTAAACCACTGAGCCTAGGGCTTGCTAATCAGAAAGTCGGCGGTTCGAATCCCTGTGACGGGGTGAGCTCCCGTTGTTCGGTCCCAGCTCCTGCCCACCTAGCAGTTCGAAAGCACATCAAAGTGCAAGTAGATAAATAGGTACCGCTCCAGTGGGAAGGTAAACAGCGTTTCTGTGCGCTGCTCTGGTTCGCCAGAAGCGGCTTAGTCATGCTGGCCACATGACCTGGAAGATGTCTGCGGACAAACGCCGGCTCCCTCGGCCTATGGAGCGAGATGAGTGCCGCAACCCCAGAGTCGTCCGCAACTGGACTTAACGGTCAGGGGTCCCTTTACCTTTACCTTTGGAAGACGTGTACCTGTGTGCTGGCATTAGGGGGCGGGACCCCTGGGAAGAATCCCCTGGCTAAGGGGGTGCTATCTCTGCGAATCCTGGTCCCAGAATCTTGGGCTCCTGGGACTCTTGAAAGGTTCAGGTTCACACAATCTGCTCATTCTCTAACACTGAATAAATTGTTCAAAATGATCCCGGGCAGAGGCGGAGGAAGGTCAGGTGGTACCCGGTGCGGAAAATTTCTTGTCACCCCTCCCCCCCCCCACACATTGATTTTTTTAAAATTGTTTTTTTGGCGTGCAAAAATGGTTTTACGTTATTTCATATTTTCTTACAAAGGAATAAATAATAATAATAATAATAATAATAATAAACTTTTATTTATATCCTGCCCTCCCTGGCCAAAGTCGTGCTCAGGGCGGCTATAATCAGATACATAAAACTGGTATAAAATCAAACAATAATTAAATTACCTCCTAAAAACATGTCAAAATCAAATTAAAGTCTAATTAGATGGCTTTCCGCAGGGTTAGGGTTGGGAACAGTAAGTGCTCCACGGAATTGAAATTTCAGCCTTCACGACATAGGAAAACGGCCAAGTAAACAGCTATTTTCGTGGAGGAGAGTCAAGATATTAACTGATATGCATGAAATTTCATATATAGCTATATAATCCCTAGTGTAGTAAGATAAGACCTTTGGAGCAGGCATATATTTTTTTTTAAAAAAACAAACCCATTTTTTATGAACCGCCCTAGTAGGGCAGTAATTGTTCCTTGATAATTTGTCACCCCCTCCATGATGGAACCTGGGGTGACCCCACCCCCCACTTCCTACTCCCCTGTTCCCGGGGAGCGTAGCTTCCCGGATATATAAAAATGAAAAGCTGGCCTCATGCAGTCAACACTGGAGGATTTCTACTGCCACATCACAACCCGGGATTTCTGTGAAGTCAGAGTGGGGGAGTGGAGAAAACAAAAATATCATAGCATCGTAGAGTTGGAAGGGACCCTGAGGATCATCTGGTCCAACCCCTTGTGATGCCGGAAGATGCAGCAGGTTGCACAACAGCGTAGGACAATTGAACCTTCACCGTCTTCCCTTCCTCATGAGAGGGAGGATAAAGTATGCAGAGTCCTGGAATATCCCATAATCCCTTCCCACAATGTGTTGCCTTCAACACGAAGTCCCAGATTCCATGTAGAAATTGGGAGCTGTTTTATTAACAAGCAAGCAAACACCCATGTACACAAAGCAACCCACAACTGGCTTTCCCCTTCTCTAACTGAACAAACTGAGAATTTGACCTTAAGGTTCTTAAAACACGGCAAGTGTCGGGTGTGCGCACAAGCGGAGCTGCAGAATCGGAAGGGACGGTGGCTTGATGTTAGGGCAGATGGTGAACAAACAGCATCCTGAGTCATTGCAATGTTTGGGTGGAGGAAGACCGCAGCAGCTACCGTGGAGGTGGTCTGTGTACAAGGGGGCTTGCCCCAAAGGAGGGGGGGGAAGGCATGGTCGTGGAGGGTAAAATGAGGGGTGCAAAAGAGAGAAGTGGCTTCAGAAATAAGGGCTGAGTGAAATGTCTGTGTGTTTCTAAATTCCCCTCCATAATAGCAGCAAGGAAAGGCTACAATGAGGGACACATAGAGGCCCCTTTGGACCAATTGCTCAGCTTCAATGTGTAGCAAGCACAGGAATTGCATTCTTCTGCCCATGCAAAAAGATGTTCACTGGCTGCATCTCAGAGCCCATACAGGAGTGTGTAAAGATTTCTGGACATTTCTTGGTGGTTCCCATTTTTAGAACATACTGCCAGCCTAACTCCTAGCGGCCAATGTCCCCCCCCCCAATAAAATATTTGAGGGGGCTGCCTCCACCAAAAAATTAATGGCCGTTGCCATTCAAATGGTGTGCGTGTGTGCTGTGTCATGTGATTGATTATGTGGGGAGGGGGCTTACCTGGTTCTCCAATGTTGCCCCCCCCTGACATGGGTGTAGGCAAGGGGGTCAGAGCGGGCAGCTGTTCCCCAATCAAGTAAATCAATAAAAATACTTTACTAACTGAGGTTCTGCCCCCTAACATAAATCCTGCCTAAGCGGGGGGTGGGGTGGGGGTATGGAGGGCACTTGCCCCCCCCGCCAACCAATACAAATCAAGACAAATCTGAGATCCAACAAAAGCCTGCCCCCCCAGCATGACCCACTGATGGGCATTGCCATTCAAATGGTGCGCAATCACGTCTTGTGATTGATTATGCGGGACAGGGCTTACCTGCCTCCTACTCCATATTACATTCAAGTTGGCACGTCTGTGCAAGGCACTTGCAACGCGTCAAAGGGCTGCGAACCCCGGCGCCTGCTTGCCAACGCCTCGCTGGGCTGCGCGGGTGAGCTCGAAACGCGTGGGGAGCGAGCTCGGGGTCTGGACCGCCCCACAGAGGGGAGGACCTCGTGACCCACTTTGCCGGCGGAGGTCACTGTCGGTCATTGCCTTCCCGGTTCCGGGAGCGGCGTAAGCCTCGCGGGCGCGCGCGCGCACGCCCACTTTTCCCTCCTAACCTCTCCCTCTCTCTCCAGCGGCGCATCAGCTGCTAAAGGGAAAGTCCCGGCTGACGCGCCGGCTGCGCACCCGGCTGGCCATGCGAGGGCCATGCATGCAACGGAGTCCCTCCGCGGCCGCGGCGCCGTCCAACAGCAGATTGCGGGCAGCCAATGCGGAGCGCGCAGCGAGGTGGCACCAAAGTGCCGGCGACCAATGGGAGGCTCTCTCCGAGTGCCAAGGTACCAGCCTCCTGCTCGCCTCTGTGCCCAGCTGCGCTCCACTTAAGCCGCGCCACCGGACCGTCAAGGCATCCTTTTCGGCAGAGTTGCGCAGCGTGGACGGACCCTGATCGCCCCGTGGACCGCCGCTGGACGTCGTCACCGTGAAAACAAAGGGCGAGAGAGAGAGAGGGGGGGTTACTCGGGTTCAGGGCTCGGGCAACTTAAATAGCTGCGCACCAGCGCGCACAGCAGCGAAAGGAGCGTGGCGACGTGAAGGCAGCTGCGCACCAGTGGAGCCGGGAAAGAGCATCGCCGAGAGAGCATCGCGCCGGAGGAAGAGCAGCACAAAGCCCTCTTCCGATGCCTGCCCAACTAGCCCACGGGGAGGTAAGGCGCCGCTTCCTCCTCCTTAATAATGTTTAAAAATGGTGAGTCGCTTTCTCTTGCCCAAGGCAACCCAGAGCGGCTGACGACTCATCTATCCCCCTTGGTAGGTCGTTGCTGCCTGTCCCGCAGGATGGGGTGCGTGGAGAGCTCCTTCTCCATCCGACCCCCTGGTTTGGGAAGCCCGGTCCACATCCTTGCCGGGGCTCAGCATCCTTCCTGCCTGCCTGCTTCTCCCTTCCCCTCCAGCATCTCAGAGCAGCTCCATTTCCCCAAGCATCCCTTATTCCCCTTCCTTTAGTATTATCGTCCTTCTGTGATGGCCGCGTCGAAAGGCCCTGCAAAGACATCCATTTAAAAAAACCACCCCCAAAAGCATTCCGGTCTTTTCCCTGCGCGCACCTCCTTAAACCAGAGGGTAAGTCGTCCCCCTCGTGTGAATAATGCAAGCCCCGCGCCGAGGTCTTGCCCTGCAGCCCGACCTGGTTTTTGCAACGGCTTCCGTGCGCAAGGGGGCGGAGGCGCTGCGCAATCGCTGGCGATGCGCGGAGCGAGGCAGGGGGGCGTCACTAGCCGGGCCATTGGCGGCGGCTTTGTGATGGAGACAGCGGGGAAAGGTGTCGGCTGAAGCCTTCTTTGCCTTTTCCTGGGAGCAATCCCTGTTAAAGGCTTTGCATGGGAGTAAACACGTATGCGCTGCGTTAGGGAGAGAACCCAGCAGCGAGGTTGGAGAGACTCTCCAAGCCGCGACTGCGCCACTGGTTGGATCTTCTTTTTCACCCGATGCCTCACTGCGGTCCTGGCAGCCCAGCTGCAGCTCCGAGTATGACAGGCTGCAGTCTCAATTTGCATTTACTTTTGCAACGCACCCTTTGCAACGCACCCCGGATTGGAACGTGCACGTTAGTTTCTCTTTGGCAGAAGAGCTTTCGGCGAAAAGGGTATCATTGCCAGGGCTTTTAGCAAGATTATAAAATGAGCAGGTTACTCTAGGGAGGCCACCTGGCCTTTAGGAATGCGGTTTCGGCTGCCAACTTGCCTTTAGCATGCTTGAGGGAGCATCCAGGTCATTCTCAAAAGCCTCTCTCCCGCTGACAGTACCTGTCCAGTCAAAACGGCAGGCAGCCTTTGGCGGATGGGGGGCGGGCGGGATAAACTGTATAGGTGCCACAGATCTACAGAAGCTAAGCATCTGTGTTGTCTCAACGCTAGAGATGGAGGCAAGGAAAGAAGGTGATAATATTGGAATGTTCTTGCATGAGTGGCCAATCTTTTATGTTACTCATAACTTGCTACAGTGTACATCTGGTTCCCTGGCTTTCAAATACGGCATCCAGGAGCCAAACCTGCTTAGGCGGTGGTCTCACATGCCCTCAGGCAATATTGTTAATAAATGTTGCTGCTAATAGAAATACATTTGACCAAAAGTTCTATGAAATACAAAAAGCTGCTTGTTTTTTAAATTTTCCTCTATGCAAACTGGTCCGTTAAAAGGCAACAAGTTACTAATTCTGTATTCTCCAGGACCATTGTAAAAAAAAAAAAGGAACTCTCGACTGCAGTGTTTCATTTCATGAGATGCAATAATGCTCCTTATTCATTTCTCTTGCTAGAAATAGCCCGTCATGTCCCAGAGGCTCAAAGCCGTTTCCAAAACACTGGTTGCCCCAATCCCAACAAATTAGACTGCAACCTCACACACCCTAAAGCAGTTACAGTACAGCACTGACTTCTGAGTAGACGTAGTTAGGGCTGCAGGCCTAGTTACTGTCTCAGTGATTCTCTGTATCAAACAGTGTTGGTTCCCATTGTTCAGTGGGGCTTCCTTCCTTCCTTCCGTCTGTGCATTACACAGGATTGCAGCCTAGATCTTTTTAAATTCTCCATTAGAATGAACGGGACTTAAGAAGTGTTTAACTTTGGCTATAAATTGTGTCCCTTGCAACTTACCACCACATTGATACTATATCAATGTTAATTTGTTTGAACTCTCAGGCAGAATGGAAGGGTAGATCTCCCCCAATGAGCTTTCTTTGACATTCCTGTTTGACATCTATTATGATTTTATATGTGCTGGAAACTGCCCAGAGTGGCTGTGGAAACACAGCCAGATGGGCAGTGTATAAATAACAAAATTATTATTATTATTATTATTAATTATTCCCCTTATGTGGTTACCATTGCACAAGGAGGGAGAGGGGGTCACACTACCCCTTCCATCACATTCCTGTCACTCCTTGTTGCATCACCTCCTCCCCCTTTGTTACATCACCCCTTCTTCTTCTGCATCTCTCTTAAGGCGTGACAGGGAAGCTTGAGCCCTGATTTTTTGAAGGCTCCAAATTACACGAGCCACCCACACAAACCAAGGAGGCTGCAACTGAGGCAATCATTCAGTTAGTGAAATGAGAGCAGATAAAACAATAACAGCTGCTGTGAAACGCAGAGCGTCTAAATTGCTAACTGTTGCGCAGCAGAGTTAACCGCTCGTGTAACAGCTCGTGGTGAATAATAGCCAGATCTTAAACTGATGCTGTAACTGAGCTAAAGCGAGTGCCAAACATACCTCAGATTAGAGGGTATTCCACATTTGGGGTGCCACCACAGAGAAGGCCTTCTTCTGTGTCACCGAATGGTTTCCAAAGTCACGATGATAAAAGGAGCCCATCTGAAAGATCATAATGCCTAGCGAGGTCAATGCTGCGTCAGATTTCTATGTCCCAAGCCTTTCATGGGTCACACCCAATGCTTTGAATTCTGACCGGAAACATATTACAGTGGTACCTCAGGTTACGAACTTAATTCGTTCCAGAGGTCCATTCTTAACCCAAAACTGTTCTTAACCTAAGGCGCGCTTTCGCTAATGGGGCCTCCCGCTGCTGCCGCCACGCGATTTCCATTCTCATCCTGAGGTAAAGTTCTTAACCCGAGGTACTACTTCCGGGTTAGCAGAGTTTGTAACCCGAAGTGTTTGTAACCTGAGGTTCCGCTGTATTTATTTTATGTCATTCGTTTCACAAAATTTGCACGCCGCTTGATTGTAAAAAGAAAAATACCAAATTAGGTTAAGGTCTGATTAGCTACAATAACAATTTCCTACCCCCCCTTTTTTGTAATATACACAGTATCTTTTTGTTGTTGTTGTTCTGTTTTGTTTTTCACATGGGTGCTATTTCTTGTTCTTCCTGTGCGCTTGTAATTTGGTCCTTTTTATTTTTCCAGTAAAGAACACATACCTATTTATATAATCGTGCATATATTCCAATCCTCTGGATATATTTAGAAAAGAAAAGAAAAGGGAAATCCCTCAAAGCGGCTTACGACCCTGCGTTAGCAGGGTTTGCTTCCAGGCTGTGTAAGAGCGCCATCCCACGCCTCTCTTCTCAGAAATGAGCTTAGTTGGTTCAGTGGGGCTTGCTCCCAGGGAAGTGGGTGTCAGGATTACAGCGTTTCACTGAAATGGATGAGCCGAACCGTGCCTAACTTGAGATTAAAGCATGACAATAGGACCAGGCCCTGATGCTATCACTCTCACCAGGCCAGGTTTAGAAGCCAGAATATGGGTGGATGCATCCCCCTGCATCCACATGGTTCCCTCAGTCTCTATCCGTAGCGAGAGAATCTGGTCGCTAGAGGCAAGCAGTTCATTTACCTGCCGCTGCAATTAACTGCAGGCTTATTATTTTTGGGGAACCATGGACTGAGGAGGAGGAGCAGCAGCAGCAGCAGCAGCATGAGCTAACCTTCCTGGGTCCTCCTCGTGTGTAGTTTTGGTACAGTCTGTGTAAGCTTCTTTGATTGGCTGAGGTGGCTGTGGGGTGAGTGTGAGGAGAGCACATTAGTCACTGTGGTTCTGGGCTGAGGTGATGAGGTGGAGAGATTTTATGGGGTGTGTGTGTGGGGGGGGAAGGGGCCCTCCTGCCAGACCCAGACCCTTTGATGCCTTCATTGTTCTGTCTCTCCCTACCGGTCAGAGGCAACAGACCTAATTACAGCCAGCTCAAGAGGCTAATCCGGAACCTCCTTTTGCCTCTGTGGAGCTGTTTTGGAGTAGTCTAAAGAAAGCCAGGCTGATTTATTTCCATTTACGAATTGCTTCCTGTCTTGAAGCTGTTAGCAATAAAAACCTCAAACAGAAGACGTTCTCTTAAATTATTTGCTTGACATAATTATCTTTACAATTTCATTTCAGCTCCTTCATTATTTTTTCTTGGGCTATCTATACATGTGTGTGGCCTTGCTTCTTTTAAATTTTGTTTTTATTTTACTTTTTGATGATTTTTATGCCTGTTGCATATTGCCTCAACTTTCAAATGCCGGCTGAAAACTTTTCTTTTCTATCATACTTATGCAGGGAATTAAGAATACGTCTTTCCACAACTTTCTTGATGTGGCCTTTGTTGTACGGTTTCTATAAAGTAAACAGATAATTTTGTTTCCCTTTGATGACTGTTATTTCCTTCTGTGCCGAAGATTTCAATATACTGTATAGACAAACAAACAAACAATAATTTCATATATAAAAACAATTCAAATCTAATGCAGATGCTGACTGGATTAATTTAACATGCCCATTTTCTTTCTACCGGACGGTGACTTCCAACTAAAGTCACCATAAGGGGGAAGGAGGCACCATATGTTATTGAACTACAGCTCCCATCATCCATTGCTGGGGCTGATGGGATTTGGAGTTCAAAACACGTAGAGGGCACCACATTGACCATCCCTTCTCTGGTTGCTGTGGAGGCTTTAGAAGAGGAACAAACATGGTTAGGAAAAGAAGGGGAAATCAAGAGGCGAAATCTGGTACAGAGTTTCGTTGGGTGTGACCTATCAGGAGACTCAAGACATCCCAGGAATTAAAATCAAGATGAGACAATGTTACTGTCCTCACCCTTTGCTATATAATAATAATAATAATAATAATAATAATAATAATTAATAATAATTTATTATTTATACCCCGCCCATCTGGCTGGGTCTCCCCAGCCACTCTGGGCGGCTTTCAACAGAACAATTAAAATACAATAATCTATAAAACATTAAAAGCCTCCCTAAACAGGGCTGCCTTCAGATGTCTTCTAAAGATCTGATAGTTGGTGTTCTCTTTGACATCTGAAGGGAGGGTGTTCCACAGGGCGGGTGCCACTACCGAGAAGGCCCTCTGCCTGGTTCCCTGTAACTTGGCTTCTCGTAGTGAGGGAACAGCCAGAAGGCCCTCAGCACTGGACCTCAGGCTGAATGATGGGGGTGGAGACGCTCCTTCAGGTATATATGGGGCTTTTTTTTCCTTTCAGCCAGAGCTCACCGGAGCTCATCTCCGCCACCTCTCAGGTGGGCACCATTGCCATTCTAAGAGAATAAGGGGAAAGTTCTGGCACCTCTGAGCTCTGGCACCTCTGGGGATAGGGCAAATGCTTCATGCCGCTGCTCCTATTCTGGGACCCATTGCTGTGAGAAGAGGCTTAATATATGCCAGGCCTCAAGAGTAGCTTTTTGCACCATGTCAGTGCCTGCTCCCGCTTGCATTGTGATTTTCTCATGTGGGCGGGATCTCAGTGCTATTTGCTAGTCCGGAGGAGGCAGCCTTGGAGAATGACTTCCCTGCTGCCAGCTGTGCCCGCCTGGAGCCTGTCTCCTGATCTCCTCTGTTCTCCGCCTAGTCTCTCATCAGGTCATGTTGCCCTTCTTGAAATCTTCTGATGGTGTGACAGCGCGAGTCACTTTTGAAATGTTCTGCGCGATGTCCTGTCGACCAAAGTACCAGCAATTAGGAAGAATTAAGATCTGGAATTCAGATAAATGCTTCGAGTTGTTTATGAGAGGGAGGGATGTCTTTGGGCTATACCATTGATCACCCGATGCTTTATTGGAACAGTTGCATAAGGTCAAAATTGGCTGATTGCGAATAGCTACCGCTGGCCTGTTTCTGTGTATGATGGCAGTTACTAGTCTGAAAGAACTGCCACACACAGATGGGCACTAAATAAGGGTTGCCATCTTGCTTATGCGTAGAAAAGATGTGGCCATGTGCCACAATACCTTGGTTTCTAGCCAACTTGTTTAAATGATGATAATTACAAGCAACCACAATTAGCAGTGGCTTCCCAACATGTATTTCACTGGCCCATCTCAGCAGGGCTCAGGAGCCATTTAGCCGCCTGTGGATTTGCCTAACATAACAAGAGCTTTGGTTCCAATTCTTCCCTTTGTGACTTTGGTTTTTGTTTCCCTCTCTCTGCCTCTTGTGCCAGCTTCCCCCCGATTTCTCCACCACCACTGCCTTCGCTCGCGTGGCCCAGAATGGGGCAGCTAACACGGAGAAGGTCCACTCCACCCATGAGGACATCGGACCTCACCGAGAGATGACGGATGACGTTTTCGACGAGACCTATCGTGAGAAAGAAGGCCCCAAGCCGCAGAAGAGATACGTCTGGAGGAACATCATTCTCATGTCCCTCCTCCATTTAACTGCTGTGTATGCTGCTATCTGGCTCACCCCGACAGCGAAGTTTGCCACCTTGGTGTGGGGTAAGCAAAGAACGTGTTTTGCCTGGTTGTTTTGCTCTGTTTTCTGACCTCCTGTGCAATGGGATCTGCATCTCATCATTGCCGTGTTCAGCCTTGCTCTCAGAGGGCCTCGAGGAGAATTAATTACCACCTGTGAACACAGGAACAGGCTCCATTGGGAAGCATTGTGGTTTTTTTTTTTTTTAATTAGTTCAAAAGCATATTGTAGCACACATTACGTTCCGTCCTCAGGGCAGCTGGAAGGCCCAGCTGGATTGCCAATACCCTCATAACCATTAGGATACACATCCTTTCCTTCTAAAAAAAATATTTAGTGAGCTGATTTTTGTGCGCATAGGCATTATCAACAGTAATAAAGTGCAAGTGTCTCTGCGTCGTGTTCGTGTGTCCGTGGGATTGCGCTACTGCGCATGTGCCCCACGGACACAGGGATTGGAGCGCAGAGACTTCGGGCGGCAGCAGGTGCGGGGTGCTGATTGGCCGGAGGGTGCGCGGGCGTGCGAGCGAGCGGCGGCCGTTGCTGATTGGGCGTTGGGGGCCGCGAGGGTGTGTCTGTGGGTGCGAGGCGGGCAGAGGCAGAGGCAGGCGGGCGCGCGGAGAGGAGGAGGAGGACGAGGGGGCGCTGCGACCGCGGCGGCACCAACGGGCGGGACTGCCGGGCAGCAGGCAGGCAGCCAACCGGTGGAGGAGGAGGAGAAGGCGGAGAGGCGGACGCAGCCGGCAGGGATGCTGAGCGAAGCGGAGAGCGGTGGAGGAGGAGGAGGAGTAGCCGTTATCGGCCCCGGGGAGAGCCAGTAATGTTTGACCACATATGTTCTAGCGCCCGTTAATTTAAAGGGCTTACAGTCTACTAGTATATATATTAAAAAGTCCCTTTACTCCTGGGCTGGTTAACCCTCTTGGGGGCAGCTCACCAGAGTTACTATGATAGGGTCATGGCAGATGAGTCACTATTGCTTGCTGAGAGGGAGAAGCATTGGTGAGGTCAGTGCGGTGCAAACACACCAACAGAGCAAATCTGGTGCTCCCACTGAACCTTAAGCTGGCCTCATTTGTTAAGTTTACTTATGGCATTTATATGTCTGCCAAGACACCCAAGGCAGTTTGCAATTTTAAAGTATTAAGACATAACATGCAAAAGTTGATCATTTTTGATGAGTAAACTCTGAGGATGACTTAGTTGGATGCAACACACAGCATGAACG
Organism: Darevskia nairensis; assembly: GCA_034642065.1. Taxonomy (NCBI): domain Eukaryota; kingdom Metazoa; phylum Chordata; class Lepidosauria; order Squamata; family Lacertidae; genus Darevskia; species Darevskia nairensis. Next base: position 1,161,685 of record JAWWNI010000290.1, read on the forward strand.
CAGGTCTGTTCGATATCTTTCAGGAAGGCTATTCCTTCTCAGTAGAATTACAAGCAGTTTTGCTTTTGATTCCATCCCTCCGCTGAACATGTGCACAGCTAAACTGTCCTAAGAGACCCTGTGCTATGCATATGTTCCTAATTAAATGGGCAAAATAGTGGACTGAAGATATAAACAAAATCCAATACAGTGGTACCTCGGGTTACGAACTTAATTCGTTCCGGAGGTCCGTTCTTAACCTGAAACTGTTCTTAACCTGAGGTACCACTTTAGCTAATGGGGCCTCCCACTGCTGCTGTGCCGCGGCCGCGCGATTTCTGTTCTCATCCTGATGTAAAGTTCTTAACCCGAGGTACTACTTCCAGGTTAGCGGGGTCTGTAACCTGAAGTGTTTGTATCTTTATCTTTATATATTTATTGTCATTGTACAAGTACAATGAAATTGTAACCTGAGGTGTTTGTAACCCGAGGTACCACTGTACTCAAATCCTAACGTCCATGTCATACCCTTAAAAAGTAAAGCGAAATACTCTTCGACATCCTATTTTTCACTAGAACAACAAACGTTTCACCATGCTTGTCGAAAGCAATGGGGCAAAGAAAGACTTTTCGAAGGGTCTGCCTCCATAAACCCGCACCAAATAGTAAATTGCTACCACTTGAGGGCATTAGACCAACTACTATGCCTGCTGCAGGCTGATGCAGGCCATAGAAATCTCCCTCTCCCTCTCCCCCTCCCTCTCTCTCTCTCTCTCTCTCTCTCTCTCTCTCTCTCTCTCTCTCTCTCTCTCTCTCTCTCTCTCTCTCACACACACACACACACACACACACACACACACACACACCAGGCTGATTTTTGTTCTGGAAGACATGAACAACTTTGGGCTGTGGATGTCCTGGCGGCTATATACTGCTCTGTTGCGCCCTGCCACTTCCAACCTTGAATTTGGATTCCTCCGTTAGTTCTTGAAAGGCACTAGTCTGCGCCTCTAAAATGGCCAATTCTTGGGTGACAGCATATGAAGCAAAATAAATGCTCTCCTCCCTGCAGTGTGAACATTGGGGGTTTCTTCTTTCTATCACTTTTGAAACTCTGCTCTTTAGAAAGCTTTAGCAGAGAGACTGCTTTGTTTAGACTTCGTAGGGATGCGTAGCCAATTCCAACCAAGGGTGCTTCTCCACCTCAGAGTGGATGCTGTTGCATGCTTTCCAAGGGCAGTTTCAGAGAAGCTAATATTTTAGGGGTGTGTCTCTTAACATTCCGACTTTTGTTTTTCCTCCTCCTGGGAAACGTCCATGCTCCCAATTTGAGAACGCTGCTGTTTTGCAATGTTCTCTCCTTCTGATATATGCGCTCCTTGTAGGAATGCGACATACGAAAGTTCCCAGGATTTTGAAGTAGGACTGGAGGAAAAAGAACCCTGTTTATAACCCTGTAGGGCTTTTCAGTGAGGAGTGAGAATGACCACTGGTCTGCTTCCTATCTTCCTATCTCCGATGGAAAAGATGGGAAATGTATTCTGGGTGAGATATAGTTGCAGATTTGGTGGATGAAAACCCTGTCTTTCACCTTGAGCCCTTTGAAGAAAGGTGGGGTCTAAATGCAGTACATAAACAAACAAATAACAATGGAGAAATTCCAGGAACCCCATCCCTTTAATCCTGTATACCTGAAGGAGCGTCTCCACCCCCATCGTTCAGCCCGGACACTGAGGTCCAGCGCCGAAGGCCTTCTGGCGGTTCCCTCATTGCGAGAAGTGAGGTTACAGGGAACCAGGGAGAGGGCCTTCTCGGTAGTGGTGCCCCCCCCTGTGGAACGCCCTTCCAGCAGAGGTCAAGGAAATAAGCAGCTATCCTATTTTTAAAAGACATCTGAAAGCAGCCCTGTTTAGGGAAGTTTTTAATATTTAAGAAGAAGAAGAAGAGTTTGGATTTGATATCCCGCTTTATCACTACCCGACGGAGTCTCAAAATGCCACCCCACTTTGAATGGCCTGAATTCTGAAAGATATGAATGTCTGATTTGTGGTAACTGGAGGCACTTTATTCCCTTTGCTCTCGGATCCTCACTGCTCACATACTGCAGAATGGACTGGCTCCAAGGCATTAATTGGTACACATAATAGCCAGTACATAATAACCGGTCCCTGCTTATTATCTTCTCTTTTTTATTATGGCACATCTAGATCTTTATAGACAAAGCTATGGAGATACGTTTTTATACTGCCATGTTTAAAATGTGATTTGACGCCTCCGGCAGCAATAATGATAACAGGTTACAAGAGCTGAGTGTACCCAAAGTTGATGTGCAAACCGCTCTCTGCGGAATCATCAACCAGGGTGTTTGGAATTGGGCCGTAATGGGGTAATTTGCACTTTCTAAGCCGGTGAACCTGTGGGGCTGCCCTCTTTAAAAAGAGGGAGGCAACCCCATGTTACATATTTAGAACTTAAAGCGGCCCAAAATGAAAGGTCTGGAAACAAGGAACAAGGGATAAATGTCCTGTTTTTGTTTCTTGTTTATTTTGGTCCAGCTGACTCAGATTTTTCACAATGGAAGGCAAAATATTCGGCATCAGCTGAGTCCCTACAAAGGGCCTTTGTTGCGAACAAGGAGCCCGATTTTAAAGACAGTGTTTTGGTCATTTCCCCTGAGAAGCCATTGTGCTTCGAGAACAGCACTGCCTTCTGGGTTTCAGATGTACTAGTTATATGGCCAGTCCTCACAACTGATCCTTCTAGCTTGACTGTGTTAACAACCCGTCAGCATCATTTCAAGGAGCCAATCTAGGAGACTAGCAGCAATATCATTCCTAGAAACAGTGGGAGGTGACTTTCCCTCTCACATACCCTCCAACATTTCTCCGATGAAAATAGGGACGTCCTATTCCAGTGATGGCTAACCTTGACACTCCAGATGTTTTGGGACTACAACTCCCATCATCCCTGACCACTGATCCTGTTAGCTAGGGATGATGGGAGTTGTAGTTCCAAAACATCTGGGGTGTCATCACTGTCCTATTCCATAATAATTGACGCGGGTGGCGCTGTGGTCTAAACCACAGAGCCTAGGGCTTGCCCATCGGAAGGTCGGCGGTTTGAATCCCCGTGACGGGGTGAGCTCCCGTTGCTCGGTCCCTGCTCCTGCCAACCTAGCAGTTTGAAAGCATGCCAAAAAGTGCAAGTAGATAAATAGGTACTGTTCCGGCAGGAAGGCAAACGGCATTTCCGTGCGCTGCTCTGGTTCGCCAGAAGCGGCTTAGTCATGCTGGCCACATGACCCGGAAGCTGTACGCCGGCTCCCTCGGCCAGTTAAGCGAGATGAGCGCCGCAACCCCAGAGTCATCCGTGACTGGACCTAACGGTCAGGGGTCCCTTTACCTTTAGCTTTAAGGAAAACCAGGACATTCTGGGATCAAATCAGAAACAGGGACGGCTTCTGAAAATCCGGGGCTGTCTCTGGAGATTAGGGACACTTGGAGCGTCTGTAATTAGTGATTTGATTCAGAGCAGGGTTAACTTCCGGGGTTCTAGGAAGCAGGGCAGTTTTCAGCACTAGATGCAGTAAGGCTGTTTCTGCCCAAAGTGACTAGAGCACAATAGCAGTCCCTTGCGACAGCTACCAGTATGCTGTCTACTCCTGTGTGTGGCACAAGATCAGGTTTTGCAAGCAGAGAGATCCGGTTTCTGATCATCCTTTGCTTTCAGAAGCTGAACTGCAGTCTTCTATTGATCCCCATATCAGGAAAGGCACTGCCAGCCAAATTATGGTCTCCCCCCCCCAAAAAAAACCCACTAGTTGCCAGCCTTTAAGGAAGCATCAAAAGCTGTATTATTTCAGCAGGTGTTTTTAAAGGTCATTTTCCTCAGGTTGGCTTTTTGCTCTTCCATTTCTGCCTTTTCTGATTGTTTGGTTCTCCCTTTACATTTCCCGTTTATGTTGTTTTTAAGAAGTTGTTCAGTTTAAATATGTCCAGTGTGCATTTTTCCTAGAAAGGTGGGTATTAAAAAAAATAAGTAATCTTGTTTTCCACGTGAGCAGCTAAAGAAGCAGGAGAGGTGATGATCTAGTAACAGAGGAACTCTCCGTTGGCTCAGCAGAGCTTACAATCTGTTGTTCTTGACTTATCTATCCATAGTGCACTGTCTTTGTGGTTAATCTGTGGCTTGGTTGCTCCTTCCACGAGACTTGCAACACTAGACCTGCCCATAAACATTTAATGACTCTCCTTATCTTTTTAGAACTGCTAATGTCTCCTTTTAATAAACGCTGCGCTTGCGATGCATGCAGGAGTTGTGCAATTAACCCCCATGGTATTACAAGCATCGCTGAGGAGGGGCCCATGACTCACACGACAAATGAAAAGCCTTGCTAGCTGGGAAATAATTGCATTTGCCCCATCAATAATGTACAATTTAGTTCTGGAAATATGCGATGTCTCCGGACCAAAGCTGCCTGGATCTCATGCAACAAATTCTGTATGCCAAAAAATAATAACAATTAAGAAATCAGATGTTTATGATATTTTGGCTTTGTTTTTTCTTTAGTTGCCAAGCCAGCAATTTCCCTGTTTTGTTTGCTGATTCAAATTTTTTGTTGTTTTAATAATTTAATTTTCCACTCCACTTCTTGGTTTATGGTCATGGAGAATTGCATTTGCAACAATTTAAACGCTTGTTTTAATTTTGGGTCATCTGGCTTCTTAACCATCTGTTTTCTATGTCATTTGTTTTGTGTAATATTTCCTCTTTATTCCTTTCCTTTTCCCTCTTGAGAATACAGTCCTGTTGCAAAAAAATATATCCCAGACTACATTGATACCAGTACCTTTGTTTAGGTTCAGTTCAAAATATGTCTTTAGTTGTTTTTTTAGTTCTTTCTAAAATCTCCATTTTATCTAACAAATTTTCATTCAATCTCCACCTACGTGGTGTTGAGTCTTTAGTTTTCTGTTCCATTGCAATGGCATTATGATCTGACAACCGTCTTAGGTGAAAATTTCCACTTTCACCACTCTTGTGGTGCTGGTTCTGACCTTTAAAGCCCTATGCGGCTTAGGACCCTCGTACTTATGGGACCGCCTCTCCTGGTATGCCCCACAGAGGACCTTAAGGTCCACGAATAACAATAGCTTAAGGGCCCCGGGCCCCAAAGAAGCCAGATTATCCTCCACAAGGGTCAGGGCCTTTTCAGTGTTGGCTCCAACCTGGTGGAATGCTTTGTCCCATGAAACTAGGGCCCTGTGGGACCTGACCTCCTTCCGCAGGGCCTGTAAGACAGAGTTATTCCACCTGGCCTTCAATCTAGCCTGATCCCCTATTCCTTTTTCCCCTTCCCTTTTTCCTGAAGAAACCCTTCTGGGTCCCCACATTAAAATTCTTCCCTGGTCTCCCTACTGGCCTAGCAAGACTAACTTGGCCAGTTAGCCCTGGTGATCCCACTGATGTTTGTTTTTTATGCTGTTTTTAGCAAGTTGTTTTTTAATCATTGTTTTGTACCCTGTTTCCCCTTTTTTAATACGTAGTCATAAAGTAAGCCATGGCAGGTTTTTTTTTTACCTTTGTGAGAAGTAAGACGTACCCCAAAAGTAAGCCATGGTGCCGCCACAGGGGGAGGCTGTACCGTACCATACTGTCGTAATAAAAATAAGACATCCCCCCCAAAATAAGCCACCCTGTGTTTTTTTGAGGGAAAAAAATTATAAGACGGTGTCTTAAAAAGGGGGAAAGACGGTATTTGTTGTTAGCTGCCCTGAGCCCGGTTTTTTGGACCGGGAAGGGCGGGGTATAAATAAAAATTTATTATTATTATTATTATTATTATTATTATTTATTATTGTGGTTAATTCTTTGTCTTCTGTTTTTCTAACAAATCCAACTCCAGGTTCTTCCTTCAAATGAGTATTATTATTGTTTTTTCTAGCAGAGCTTATGTTTGTGAGTTGCAGTGGGATAATGTTGAAGTTCTTCCCATTCACTCTCCCCCTCTCTTTTCTCGTTTGCAGTTTTTGTTCTCTTCGTCTTGAGCGGGCTGGGAATCACAGCCGGAGCACATCGTCTTTGGAGCCACCGTTCCTACAAAGCCGGCCTGCCTCTCCGAATATTCTTGGCAGTCATCAACTCCATGGCTTTCCAGGTAAGAATTATGAGATGATTAACATGGCCAGATTCCAGGGTCATGGATACATGAGGGGAGGGCAGACGAGGCTACATGCCTCCTGCAGTTTGGCTATCTTGGAATTCCATAGAAAAAAAATCGTATCTCACCCCCCTCCCGTTCCCCAAGTAACTTTTATTTCCCTTTTTCTGTACAGTGGTACCTTGGTTCTCAAACTTACCAGTAATCCATTCCAGAAGTCCATTCCAAAACCAAAGCGTTCCAAAACCAAGGCACGCTTTCCCACAGACAGTAATGCAAAACGGATTAATCCGTTCCAGACTTTTAAAAACAACCCCCAAAACAGTGATTTAACATGAATTTTACTATCTAACGAGACCATTGATCCATAAAATGAAAGCAGTAATCAATGTACTGTACTATAAAATGAATAAGACAGTATTGTAGAGCAGGGGTCAGCAAACTTTTTCAGCAGGGGGACGGTCCACTGTCCCTCAGACCTTGTGGGGGGGCAGACTATATTTTGGAAAAAAAATAATGAACAAATTCCTATGCCCCACAAATAACCCAGAGATGCATTTTAAATAAAAGCACACATTCTACTCATGTAAAAACATGCTGATTCCCGAACCATCCGCGGGCCGGATTCAAATGGCGATTGTTGTAGAGGATAAAAACTAAAAGTATTTTTTTTCCTTACCTGCACTGATGATAGTCATTGTTTGGATGGGGGGCTTTTATCCATTTCAGCAGTCACACAATCAGTCAGTCAGTCAGTCAGTCAGTCAATCAATCAATCAACACAGTCACAAAAACAAATTACCGGTAACCGAAAAAGCCTCAAAAACCGGAACACTTACTTCCGGGGTTTTTTTCGGTGTTTGGGAACCAAGGCGTTTGAGAACCAAGGTACCACTGCATTTGAAATTTTTAACTCAAAAGGGTAAAAGCCACACCCCCCCACGACAAAAAGATCAGATGAGAGTTCAATAATCTGTCAAAACAAAGGGTTTTAGATTAAAACAAATAACTAGGATTGCATGGACTAACTAGGATTAACCTGCGAGGTTAATCCGATCCTCCTGCAGGTGATCTCGATTCCGCCTCTCTCTTCCCCGTCTCAGTAAGCAGCAGCAGCAGCAGCAGCAGCAACTCACCTGTCAGGAGTTCAGGGAACAATCTCCACCCTGCCATGGCATCTGCTACCATTTACCGGTACTACTCTAAATGGGCACTCCCATCTAGATTTTAACACTCTGCCTTAATCCAGTAAAACACGGAGAGCTAGACTGAGAAACTCATGTCAGCGCTAATCCTTCTTCCCTTCTAACTGGGTGGATTTGCCTGATGATGCTTCAAAAAGCCACTTGGCGCAACTTTGCACGCAACAGAGTGCAACTAGAGGGCAGGGTTTTTTTTGGTTTTTTTAATGGCCTTGGTACAATTTAAAAGATTCAGGCAGAATCTTTAAAGGTTCCCATTTAAAGGCGGCGAACTTCTGGGTCCTGTATATGCAATCCTCGCATCGCTTCATGCTCTCTCCTACAGGAATCATTTAGCCCACTGGTCTTCAGCTGGTTAGCTGGGGATCCTTTAGGGAGTCGTGGCCTGATCCAAGTTGGGTTGCAACAGGAACACTCCCACCATGCAAATATATGGCAAAAGATTAAGATATAGGTCCCCAGTGGGTCCTGGATCTGAAAAAGTTGAAGATAGCTCATTTAGTCAATTTAATAATAATAATAATAATAAACCTTTATTTATATCCCGCCCTTCCCAGGCAAAGCCGGGCTCAGGGCGGCTAACAATCGTCAAACCACATAACCATTGAGCAGACAGTTAAAAATACAAATATAAAAGACACTTTAAAAACTTAAAAATTTAGAATTTTAAAAGTTGCACTCAAATTAACCCGAAAGCCAGACGGAACAGCTCCGTTTTACAAGCCCTGCGGAAGGGTGCCAACTCTTGCAGGGCCCTCGTTTCTTGTGGCAGATCATTCCACCATATCGGGGCCAGAACCGAAAAAACCCTGGCCCTGGTGGCTGCCAACCTGACCTCCTTATGACCTGGGATCTCCAGAAAGTTATTATTTGATGACCTCAGGGTCCTACCCGGGGCATACCAGGAGAGACGGTCCCTTAAGTACGAGGGCCCTAGGCCGCATAGGGCTTTAAAGGTTAAGACCAGCACCTTAAACCTGATCCTGTACTCCACCGGGAGCCAGTGCAGCTGATAAAGCACTGGATGAATGTGATCTTGCGGCAAGGACCCCGTAAGGAGCCTCGCCGCGGCATTCTGCACCCGCTGGAGTTTCTGGGTCAGCCTCAAGGGCAGCCCTGAATAGAGCGAGTTACAATAATCTAGTCTGGAGGTGACCGTCGCATGGATCGCTGTGGCCAGGTCGGGGGGAGAGAGGTAGGGGGCCAGCTGCCTAATACGGCGAAGATGGAAAAATGCAACCTTTGCTGTGGCTGCAACCTGCGCCTCCATGGAAAGGGAGGCGTCAAAGGTTACCCCCAGACTCTTGACAAAATTTGTTCTCCACCCTCAATTTTAAAACAGTAACATCATAAAAATTAATGGGCGGGTATTGCCATCTCTTAACAAAAGTACTGTATTTCTCCGTGTATAAGACTATATTACCCCCTCAATTTATCAAGTTTAAAACTGGGGGCCGTCTTATATAAGGAATAGTGCATGGGGGGGGAGGGACTGGCGCTTGCTTCATCTCATGAGTGGGAGATTGTCAGTGGCGAATGGGCAGGTGATTTCTGGCAAACCCTCCCCCCTAAAAAAAGCTCAGCAACTGTGGGCAATTCTCCCCCCAAAAAAGCTTAACAACTCTGGGCAATCTCCCCCCATTTTTTAAATTTGGATTCCCCAAAAAACAGGCGTTGTCTTATACACAGAGGCGTGTTATACATGGAAAAATATGGTAATACATAGTTTTATTGAAACATCTAGAAGAATTCTCCCTCTCCTTTAAAAAAAACAATTGAACTTGTACTTGAGGGCAAGTGTGACATATTATTATTATTATTATTATTATTATTATTATTATTATTATTAAAGTAAGGGTAAAAGATAAAGGACCCCTGGATTCGACTATGGGGTACTGTGCTCATCTTCGCTTTCAGGCCAAGGGAGCCGGCATTTGTCCGCAGACAGATTTCTGGGTCATGTGGCCAGCATGACTAAACCGCTTCTGGCACAACGGGACACTGTGACGAGTGCCAGAGGGCATGGAAATGCTGTTTACTTCCGGCCCAGGCAAGGTAAGCCTTGCCGAGCCCTGTCTTAGAGCATTGCGTTCAGGGTGAATGAGTTAAGAAAGTATTTTTTATCTTCCATGTTCCTTGAAGGATTGCTGTGGAAGCGAAGGACTGTTGTCCAGCTTGAAACATGACTAATGCGTTTGCCTTTGCCTTTGTGTTTCACCCAGAACGACATTTTTGAGTGGGCCAGGGATCACCGTGTCCACCACAAATACTCTGAAACGGATGCTGATCCCCACAATGCAAAGCGAGGCTTTTTCTTTTCTCATATCGGCTGGCTGCTGGTACGCAAACACCCTGATGTCAAAGAGAAGGGAAAGAAGCTGGATCTCTCTGACCTGAAGGCTGACAAAGTTGTGATGTTCCAAAGGAGGTGAGCAATGGGCTCCCGTTGATGTTGCTTTCTTTTTCCAGAAGATAGGAAATGGATTTGTCTGTTTGTTTACATACACTGAAAATCAGATAAGCATTCATAGTGGAAGAACCGAACCTGTAGAGGGCCAGTGTGGTGTAGTGGTTAAGAGCAGTGGACTTGCAATCTGGTGAACCGGGTTCGATTCCCTGCTCCTCCACATGCAGCTGCTGGGTGACCTTGGGCTAGTCACACTTCTCTGAAGTCTCTCAGCCCCACTCACCTCACAGAGTGTTTGTTGTGGGGGAGGAAGGGAAAAGGAGAATGTTAGCCGCTTTGAGACTCCTTAGGGTAGTGATAAAGCGGGATATCAAATCCAAACTCTTCTTCTTAGATTCCAAATTTCCAACCTTTACAGTACAGTAGTACCTTGTACTCAAACGGCTTGGCTCAAACCAATCGGCTCCTGAACACCACAAATGAGTGTTCTGGTTTGCGAACGCTTTTCGGAAGCCGAATGTCTGACGCGGCTTCCGATGGAGTGCAGGAAGCTCCTGCAGCCCATCGGAAGCCACGCCTTGGTTTTTGAACCATTTCGCGAGTCGAATGGACTCCCGGAACGGATTAAGTTTGAGAACCAAAGTACCACTGTAGTTTGAACCATTGGCACCTTTGGTAAAAGGTAAAGGGACCCCTGACCATTAGGTCCAGTTGTGTCCGACTCTGGGGTTGCGGCGCTCATCTCGCTTTACTGGCCGAGTGAGCCGGTGTACAGCTTCCGGGTAATGTGGCCAGCATGACTAAGCCGCTTCTGGCGAACCAGAGCAGCGCATGGAAACGCCGTTTACCTTCCCGCCAGAGTGGTTCCTATTTATCTACTTGCACTTTGACGTGCTTTCGAACTGCTAGGTTGTCAGGAGCAGGGGACCGAGCAACGGGAGCTCACCCCGTCGCGGGGATTCGAACCGCCGACCTTCTGGTCTGATCGTGAATTGGAAATATTTACGGCAGAGTGAAATCTTGCAGGGAAATGCGAGGGCCTACTCGAAACGGAGCTTTTTCAAACGTTGCAATTCTAATGTGATCCCCTACAAAGAGCTCAAAATATGTTGACTGCAATGCATGTATCTTTCTTCCCAGGCATTATAAAACCTCTGTGGTGATCATGTGCTTCCTTTTCCCTGCTGTCGTGCCTTGGTACTTCTGGGGGGAGTCCTATCACACCAGCTTCTTCATGGCTGCGATCCTCCGCTATGCCTTAATCCTCAATGCCACCTGGCTGGTGAACAGTGCAGCACACATGTATGGCAACCGGCCGTACGATAAGACCATCAACCCCAGAGAGAACCACTTTGTCGTATTTGGAGCCCTAGGTATGTAAAGGAGAAGATGTTGGGGTTTGGGGGGAGGGGAGGGTCTGCCGTTGTCTTGCTCCCACCACAGTTCCTGGTGCCCTCAGTTGGTGTGTATTTTGGTTAGCAAGCACCTTTTGCCTTCTTTCTGACCCATGTTCGGATCCGCAGGAAGTTCCTCCTCCCTCGATTGCTTGCTTTCCATCCATGGTTTTCCAGCTGTGCCCACATCCTGTTTCGCTTTCCTCGTTCATGAGAAGTCATCCTGTTGCCATTTACTTTCACACAGGTAGCCATAGCTTCTGGGGAGAGCATCCAGGCTTCTCTACCACCTTTTCAAAGACGCCATCTCTAGAGAGGTTCTCATGGGGAAATTATATTTCTCAAGGGCTATGGAAGCCCTTCATTCAAGCATGCTACCAGGATATCAAACAATGGAGAGGGGAGGGAGGAAAATATCTCCCGCCTTCCCTTTGCCGGTGGATGGACTGGAGCGCTGCTTCTAACTGCAGAAAGTTGAGGGTGAAATGTGGCTAGGGAGGGGTGATTTCCGAAGTCTGGCAAGCTTGAAAATAAGCAGAGTTATTTGCTGTGTGTGTGCACATTTAATTTTCTGAGCCACTTTGATACAAGCCCAGGAAAAGCTGTCCTTCTTCAGCCATCTTCTAAGATTTTTTTGCTGAATGTATATGCCCATATCACAAATACCTCCCCTGAACATCCTTCTCCCCTTTATCTGAACACCTTATGTGAGAGGTGTGTGGTGTCTTCTCAAGAGTAAGCATCCACGCACGTTTCTTGCTAAATTAATAGCTTTATTTACAGCATCAAACATTCAAGCGTTCAGACTTCATCATCCGTCTCATCCGAGTCAGATACCTGGACTGCCGGCTGGCGGCTCCGCCCCCAGCATAAGAGCTTCGGGAAACCAAGGCGCCGCCTACCCTCCTTCCTCTTCCGCCCTCTGGACCTGAGCGGAGTGGTGCTGGTGGCTTCCCCTCTACTCCCGTCCTGACCGCTGGGCGGCTCTGGGGCTCTTACAGCATCCCAGAGCCCCTGCTCCCCTTGGTCCACCTCCATTTCCTGTCCCCCACTTTCCGGCTGCTCTGGGGCTCTGGCCAGATCCCCGAGCCCCTCCCCTGCTTCTGGCTGACCACTGGCTTCAGCCTCATCCCAGATCCTCAGCACCTCTTCCGGTGTACACGGGGCCCTGGCCTGCTCCCAAAGCCCCACCCCTTCTGATTGCGCTTGGTTTTCCTCCTCTCCACTGCTTTCTCCTTGGCTCTGCTGTGAATCGCTGTCAGACCCTAAACTCCGCCCTTTGCCTCCAACTGCCTCTGCCTTCCGACCCTGCTTTGGGATGGACCCATCTCTGACACCTTAGTTATCCTGACAGTGGTGAGAAGGCATGTTGGAAGTCAGGCACAGAAGCAAAGAATTCTTCCTGGCTCAGATTTCAATCCCAAAACGGAGAAGAATTTCAGCGCCCTGAAACTCACTTCTCCTTTGAGATGGGATTCTGTGAACCTCAGGTTAATTTCTGATCCCAGCCTCTACCTTTTCACTGAGGCGAGGCCTGTTTCACATTGACTTTGAAGCCTAAGTGAAGAGCAGTGCACAGTCATCCAGATTCAGCTTTTGTTACAGACCATAATGGATACTATTATTAGTATTTAAGCATGGCAGAACACCATTTTAATAATACAGTGCCAACACGAACTTTATAGAGGTAGGCCAGAGGAAAAAGTTTTCCTACTCTGTGTAGCTGGCACACACACACACACACACACACACACACACACACAAATTGTGAACAGAAAAAAATATGTATATAAAATTGTACTGACCATTTTTATCTGCCACAAAAAAATGTTTGTTTGTCATCCTGTTTTGCATGCTGCTTTGTTTAGCTGGGAGGCATTGTTCTGAAAGCAAATATTGCAGTTTTGGGTAAGTGTTGTGGAGAAAGGGTAACGTTTCTTGAGGCCACAGAGTTGGAATGTATTTCTGCTCCTGCACACTGGATTATTTCATTAGTACAGGAGCAGAAAAGCGATTTTAGGAATCTGAAACGTGGATCACACAGTAGATCCACAGTAGATTTCTGTGGATTTAGACATCATGAACAGGAATTCTGCCTTGTGCCAGAATTTGATCCGAACATCCAACTCTTGCAAGTTTAGAAGGCCCCTGAAATAAATTGATATTGCTTCCGGGAAGTTCCTAGACTTGGAATGGCATTATTCCTATCTGGTGTGAGGGTCATGAAAAGGGTTTGAATTAACACTCCAGTATTATGCACTGATCCAATATTTTGTGGTGCAGAAGTTCTGTAGGAGGTGTTAATCCCTGAACACTCAGGAGCTCAATGGTCAATTGTTCCCAGTGGTACAACATACTGTAGGTGGGTCACCCTATACCAGTGATGGCTAACCTTGACACTCCATATGTTTTGGAACTACAACTCCCATCATCCCTAGCTAACAGGATCAGTGGTCAGGGATGATGGGAGTTGTAGTCCCAAAACATCTGGAGTGTCAAGGTTAGCCATCACTGCCCTATACTGTGCTTATCTGCTTGTTTACTCCTTGGAAATAGTCTTAACACATGTGAGATGGACCAAGCAACCTGTCATTTCTCTGCCTTACGTTTCTAAGGAAGGATTTGGGGCCACTGCATACCCTCCAACATTCCTCTGATGAAAATAGGGACATCCTAAAGAAAAGCGGGACATTCCGAGATCAAATCAGAAACCAGGATGGCTCCTGTAAATTTGGGACTGCCCCTGGAAAATAGGGACACTTGGAGGGTCTGCCATTGGTGTGGTACATTGGGGACCAGTTACTCTGAAGGGGACGTTCTCCTTCATTCAGTCTCCATCAGCATCCATAGAGAGCTTTTTCGTTGCCATTTCCCACTTGACATAGTTTGGTCTCTCTGAAGATGTCTGTGGTAATTATCTCCTTGCCACATATGAATTGTTCCTTCATACATTAGGTTGCAGCTTATTATTGCAGTTCCAGTGATTATGCAACAAGCCTCACAGATTATTATCCTTAATCCCTTTGCCTCCGCTGTGTTGATTTTAAGTTGCAATTATTCTGAGGCCACCTAGCCTACCTTTTTCTTTTGCTGTTCCACGTACGCTGACGGCATTCCCCTCCCACTGGTTTATCTCTTATTGTGTGCGATGGCTATCCCATGATTCCTCATAGGGTTGAGAAGGGTGACGGGACCCAACCTTTCCTTCTGATTCTTTCGGTGTCAGAGAGCAGAAGTTACTTCATTATTTGCTTCTAATGGGGCCTCCAGGTCTTTTTTCCCGCCGGAACTTGCCGGAACTCTCAGGTGGGCGCCATTGGCCATTATAAAAGAATAAGGGAGCTCTGGCACCTCTTTTTTTCTAGAAAAAATTGCATTGGGTGCCTCCAATTCTGGGTCCTTTTCGAGGATCATTCACCATGAAGCCAATCTAGGCTTAATATCAAAATACTATTATGGACACAACAGTGTGGCAGTGGAAATGGTAGTTCAAATGGCAGCTCCAGCAGTAAGTTAGCAGTTAAAGGCTTCCTGCAGCGAACATTTATTGAATATTGAATATGTACTCACCCTCAATCATAAAGGACGTTGTTTTTACTCATCAAGCAAACTAAAGAAACTTAAAATTTACTCACTAGAGTCGACCGCTTTCCAGAATCTAGTTCCCAAGTAAATACACAACTCGGAAAAACGCATAGGTAGTAAGGATGAAAAACAAACAATAAGGACTTATGAAAATGTAATGCAACTGAAACGAAATGAAATATGTAACAGAGGATAGACTACAAGGTTACTCAGGGGGGAGGGGAAGCCAGAGGGGAGGGAGGGAATAGGGTGGAGGGTGAATTTTGAATTGATGTAATATATAGGTACACATTAGCGAACATTTACGAGATCAAGACTTTCTTTGATTATCTTTTTTCCCCCTATTTGCTTGTAACACTGGATTTATGTACATGTTTACTGAATTATTGTAAATAATGAAATAATAATGAAATAAAGTTTAATATATATATATATATATATAAAGTAAATACACAACTTGGGCGCTCATGATTTCTCCTCCTTTTTCTCTCTCCCCAGGCGAAGGTTTCCACAACTACCATCATACTTTCCCCTATGATTACTCAACCAGTGAATTTGGCTTGCATTGGAACCTCACAACAGCTTTCATTGATCTTATGTGTTACCTGGGCTTAGCCACGGACTGCAAGCGAGTGTCAAAGGAGACCATCATGGCCCGGAAAATTCGGACTGGTGATGGTAGCCACAAGACTGGCTGAAGGTCTGCTCTCCTCCGTCTCCTTTCCTCCCTTCTTTCTCTTTCAAATAACCTGGGCATATGTTTAATGTTCTGCTTACTAACTACAAAGCAATGCTTTCAGGATTCTCAAGCTGAAGACTCTAACCCATTCCAGTACTATGTTTTGAAATAATGTATTCAAGACCTGTAACTTTTACAGGGGGCACCTCTCTCTCTCTCTCTCTCTCTCTCTCTCTCTCTCTCTCTCTCTCTCTCTCTCTCTCTCTCTCGTTTTTCCTGTGTTCTCTCACTTGCTTTCATTAGAAGATGGTAGAACACCCCAAAAAACTCCCCTGCAACTGATTGGAGGGATTGAGCCAATGGAGTTTCACCAATGTAGGGACTCCGTTTGCAATTACGCGTGTTTGGGTCCGCTCTCCCTCTCCCTGGTTCTTGAGGCTGGTGCCTTTGATGAGTGAAGGGTGATTTGTCCTGTCTCTTGTTCTTGTAGAGAAACTTGAGTCTGATCCCTTGGGCCAGGGGTTCTGAAATCCCCTGGAGAGAGCAGGAGTGGGTTTGCTATTGCAGAGGTTAGGGGGCAGGGATGGAAAGTGAAAGAATGCGTTTTGTAAGGGTTGCAAAGAAGCCTGCTGGTTAGTCCCAGATTTAGGGGTTGGTTTTCTTAACTGGAGCCGAGTGATTCTTCTACTTCTGCCCATGTTCTAGTGTCATGAAACTGCTCTTTTCCTGCACCCGGGCGCTAGTTTAGAAGAAGAGTTTGGATTTGATATCCCGCTTTATCACTACCCGAAGGAGTCTCAAAGCGGCTCACATTCTCCTTTCCCTTCCTCCCCCACAACAAACACTCTGTGAGGTGAGTGGGGCTGAGAGACTTCAGAGAAGTGTGACTAGCCCAAGGTCACCCGGCAGCTGCATGTGGAGGAGCGGAGAAGCGAACCCGGTTCCCCAGATTATGAGTCTACCGCTCTTAACCACTACACCACACTGGCTCTCAGTTTAGAAACCAAGCGGCCTGTGCAGAATTATGAGATGCCTATGTAGGAAAACTACACAAAGGAGCTGGTTGCTGGATGGCTCTGGAACAGATTTGGTTGCGAATGGGTTCTGAGTGGGGAAATGGGCATGTTTTGAGGGTGGAAACGAGTGCACCAAAGCAATACTTCCCGACAGGAAAAAGGAGATGGGAGATCCTGGAGGGGTTTGAACCAAAGGTGTGTCACAGACCCAAGCTGCTGGAAGAATATATTTCAATTTGGACACAGGGCAGTGTGTTTGTTGGTGTAGGTAAAAACCAGATCGTTTTCATTCTGCAAAATATGGCAGCTGATGTCCACACACTGATCCCTGGAAGGATCAACTAAGGGCTGAAATCAAAGGGCCAAGAAAGAAGTATATTCCCTATTCAGGGATCTTTATACTGTTCTTGAAACACCAGGGCAGCATTAGGTGCCCAGAGTGGCTGGGGAGACCCGGCCAGATGGGCAGGGTACAAATAAAAAAATATTATTATTATTATTATTATTATTATTATTATTATTAGGTGTCAAAATTTTGCACCCCCTAACAATTTTGCGCCCAGGGCAACCGCCCCGTGGCCCACCCACCCCCGCTATGCCACTGCTTTCTACACAAATTCTTTGCAGGAGAGCTTGTGAAAGGAGAGAGAGAGAGGCCACTTTTGCAATCCATAGGAAAGCTGCTTTCAAACAAGGGAGGCGTTTGCACAGCCATTATACACAGATTTCTAACAGGGTGACAAAGATTACAGCATCCACACACTTGATTTGATTATCTTTCTGCTGGTGAGAGGAGGGGGCATTTGCAGTGATGAGCGTCACATGGCCAAAAAGGGCACAGCTTCTGTAACCGTTCTGTACTAGGGAGAGGATATTTTGGCAGATGCTGTTGGTTTAATTTTTGAATTTATGTAGGGTTGGCATATGTCTGGAATTCCAATGACAGAATTAGAGTTTGGGGGGAATTTTGCGAAATGGACAAAATGTCCAGGTTTTTGTAACTTGCCCCCCAACAGCTCAACAAATTTTCCCCAAAATAAGGTTACCAGACATCCCCATTTCCTGGGGACAGTTCCTGGATTTACAAATCAGTCCCCATACAAAATTGAAAATACAAATTGAAAAGTGTCCCCGGATTCATTGAAAAAAATCTGGTAAACTTACCCCAAAAGCAACCCTAATTTATGTATTGCATTGGTTTCCCTCTTTAGTGCACCTCTTTCTGCCATGCAGAGAAGTTTCACTGCGGTGAAATTTCCCTTCCTAGCGTCTAGCCGCCTTAACGGAGATGTATTGTGTTTCGGGTAATGTGAAACGTTAGATCAGATGAAACCTATTGATAATTCATATAAAATATCAGCAGAAAGGGTAAGAGAGAAGCTGATTCTGACTCCACAGAGAGTTGTAGTGCAAGTTGTTCAAAGAGGTTTCCAATTCTCCTCTCCAAGAAGGGAACAAGGACCCACTGCTACCGGTAGCTAGCTAGCTGGCTCAGCTTACTCAGATTGGATGTGTATAGGATATTGACTAATCCCCTGCCATGCCAGAGTTTGCAGCAGATGTCCACAGTGGAGCCTCTGAATTGTTCTGCACTGCCCAGCTGTCAGCTGATTTACATCTGAATTACTCATCAGTTAGCACTGAGGCTCAGCAAAAAAAGATAAATCCAGCTCGACAGAAAAGCACATTGCAAACAGTACTGCTAAAGCAGGTCCTGATCTAGGGAGAGGACGTTCTTTTCTCTGCTGTGTTGCAGGATCTGGTTCCTGAGATTAAGGCTGCAATCGTACGCCTGCTGACCTGGGCATAAGCCTGGCTGGACTCGGTGGGACTTGTTTAGAATCAAAGAATCGTAGAGTTGGAAGGGACCCCAAGGGTTATTTAGTCCGCCCGCCCGCAATGCAGGAATCTCAGCTAAAGCATCCATGTTCCAGTTGGGATTGCACAGTGATGGCCCCCAAACCAACCTCTTTCTGTTCCACTGTAGCACCAGGGCACATGTCTGTCTCCTTCCCCGTGAAACCAAATGTTCAAACTCCCATCAATATTACAGCTTCTTGGCCGCCCTGCTCCTTGTAGTTCACCAGGAAATGCTTCCGGTTTCTGAGCTTCCCAGGAACATCTTGTTGACCTCTGTCGCTTGTCTGATTCATCAGTCCTCTTCTTATGAATAACCTTTTAATAGGAAGCGCCAGTTCCGGCCACGACAGCTTGACACCAGGGGTGATTCTTTTATTTTTTTAATATATTTTTGGCCTCAAGAGAAATTATGAGCATAACAACCCATAGTTATCTAAAGACCAGTTTTGCCACCTGAGGCACGTCATCATTTTTTAAGAGAGCAATACAAGGAAGCGTTGAAAAGCCCTTGTGGACTTTTTCTGCCTTCGCTTCACCAGTTTGGTAAGTGGAGAAGCTATGACTTCAAGCAGGCTTTACTCTCTGCAAGCAGGTTTTACTTCAATTTTCCCCCTGCCTCCCTTGTCTTGAAGAGTGTCTTTGGGGAAGTCACATGAGATGCAAAAGGCGTGGAGGGAAACAGAGTTTTGTAGAGGACCGCGTAGGGTCTGTCTCTTCACACGTGGAATTCCTGACATTAAGTCCACACCAGTGTTCGAAATTAGCCAGGCGCCAGGCGCATTTTGCACCTGACTATCGACCACTTGAGACCAAGCGAAGATGCCAGGGCACCAGGATGGCACCTGATATCTCCACCATCTGAGGACCATTGGATCTAGACTGTTTTCACACACTAATACCCCCATCCTGTAGAATTCTGTCACTTACATTTTACTGGCACAATTGGGATTAATTTCAGGAACCAAAAGGCTTTTTCTGTGTGGCCTGAGCAGGAGCAGTGGACAATGTTATAGCTAATTGTTGTCGCTTGTCTTCCCCCACCCCATTGCCCTGCTCAACAGCTGTGAAGAATATTCTTACGTTATGAATGGTCCATGTCACCATTGAGAAAGAGAGGTAGGAATAGGCCGATAGATATGTGGAACATCCCTGGATCAAGTGACTTTTCTTCCTCAAGTTCTCAAAGGTCTTAACCTGGCTTGAGGTTGTCATCTAAACCAGCCAGATGTTTAACTGAGAATCAATCACAGTCCATCATTTGAAATATAAGACTTTAGCGCAGTCTTGCCCCAAAATGGCAGCTAGACATTCCGTTTTGGCAACTGTAACCTTATTTTAAGGAGAGCCATTTGGCCCTAGCTTATATATCTGAGTTTCTAATGCTGGTAGACACCTAAAATTGCAGAACCTGATTCTTTGTACAGGTATGTTTGCCAGGTGACTAGAAATGCACTTAGTGGCAACTTGAGGTTCCTGTTGAGTGCTGGGCTAAGCAGCCATCACTCTCATGAGAATAGTTCAGGAGAAGTTCACAGACTGGGGTGTCCCCTTTCATCGCCACAAATTTTCACTGTATCTGACATAGGACGTTTGGAATATAGCAGAATTGGTTCGGATGCCGTTTCACATTCCTGAATCCATTGGTTCGGCCATCGCAACGAGCTTAGCTATGACCAACAGCAGCCATGCCGAGTCGTTGGGTGGCCTCAGTCGTAGTGCTAGGTCAGTGCGATTTCTGAAGGCTTATCCTTGCTCCAAATTGTACCTGGAAGACACTGGGGCCAGTAATAAACAAAGAACTAAATAATCCTCCTAGCAGGGTCACCTGCACAGCACAGCCTCCCTAAGGGATGCTTCCCATGTGGCCATCAGAACTGTGTGCTCTCTCACAAAAGGAAACAAGTGCTATCGACTCAGGTGTTGAGATTGCAAACTTGATATGGGCTAAGCGAATCCAAAACGTTTGGATGCGGGATGAAAGCGTGAGCAACCAAACAGTTCCCATGTTGGTCCAGACACTTGGGTGGGTAAATGGACAAGTATTTTGATGTGCCTTAAGCTTTTCTTGAACATACATAGGAAGTATCAAGAGCTCTTCGCAGTATTTTATTTTCATCTGTGCTAAATTATTTCTGAAAAAAAAACTTTCCAGAGGCATTTTTATGTTAAATATTTGCCTGCGTTGAATTGTGGGTACAGATGCGTTTTTGTTTTTTAATGTACTTAGTTAATCTTCTGTTAAGTTAAGGAATAGTTAGATCACTTAAAAATAAAGCCTTTTTTTGCTTCTCCTTTTTTGTGTGTGGTGCGCATTATATCTAGGATGCATTCTCTAGTAGAAGGTGACCTCTCTGGTTAACCCCTCTCTCTCTCTCTCTCTCTCTCTCTCTCTCTCTCCCTCCCTCCCTCCCTCCCTCCCTCTCTCTCTCTCTCTCTTTCTGCTTTGTGATATGGGCTGGAATTATGTGGGTGTTGATTGGAGTACGCAATCTAGCAGTCAGAGCAGCAGCCCAGTCATTGGGAATCCTGGGCTCTGTTCTTAACTGCAACTTAAACTACAATCCTATACTTAGGACCTTGGAGGCGGCCCTATTGAATTCAGTGGGGCTTCCCCCCCACCCGCCCACCCCAAGTGGATTTTGTATAGGATTGTACCGTTAGATTCTTCGTGAGTGCAATGGGCAAGTTCTTCCTCTTCTCTTCTGCCTGCATTTGCTGATGTGCAAAAGCCCCCATTTTAAAAGGGAGGCACTAATGTGGTTTAACTCGATGTTCTGAGGTATAAGTCACTATTGACTATTTGGGACTAAACTGGCTTTCATCTCAGTGCTTCAGCTTAATTGGCTTGAGGTCAAACGGACCTCAAGTGCCAGTAACATCCAAGTAGCAGTTACACAAGCAAACCATCGGATTGCAGCGAGCGAAAGAATTTGAAACTGGAAAACCAAATGCCGGAACAGTGGAGACTGTGAAGGTTAATGTGAATTGTCGGCGCTTCTATGCTCCTGATGTGTGTATGCATAGGATCTTTGTTTGCTTTCCCATTTAATATTTCCATATTTTATGTACTGAAAAAATAATAATTTTCTTCTAATATGGAATTGAATGTCTGATTTATGCTGATCTGAAGGTGTGTTTTTGTTTGTTTGTTTGTTTATAATAAAATGGTTGGTTTTTGAATTTGACTTTCTGTTGCAATCTCTTGGTGACGTCGCTAGACATTCAGAATTACGGGGCCCTGAGCTATCCTTAGCAAGTGTCCAGACAGATGAAGCAATGAATTCCCATCTTGCTGCAGTGGCTTCCTCTTCCCAAACCTCATGGCACCATTTCCTTTGAAAGAGAGAGTCCTGGAGTGTTATAGTGGTTTTTAAAAAATTTTTTAATTTTTTATTCATTTTATAAGAAAAAACATTTTTATAAGAAAAAAGCAAAAGCAAACAATACAACCTGAAAAAAGAACAAGAAAAAGGGAAAAAATAGAAATAAGAAAAAGAAAAAAGGTTTTTCTTACATTAACCTAATTTTCTCTTTACATTCATACATGACTTCCTTCAATCCCCTCCTTCTGAATTTCAAATATCTAAACTTCTTTGGCAGTTTCTAGAAATTAACATTTTAACCTATCTTTACAGCGGTGGCTAACCTTGGCACATAGCTGTCAACCCTCCCTTTTTTTGGTGGGAAACTCCGTTATTCCAATGCCGTTTCCCGCTGCTATCCCGGATTGTTGATATCCCTTAAATTTCCCGGATTTCAAAGGAAGCAGCTCCGCTCCCTCCCTGCCGACCAGGGAGGCTCCTCAGCTGCGTTGCTCGGCTGCCAATAAGGAGTCTGAGACCGACTGGGGGGCGGAGCTTGCATGCCTTGCGCATCCAGACCCTCATGCCCAACCAGACAGATATGCCTGCCGTCTACGCGCTCGCTCTTTCGCTCACCCGTTCGCGTGCAGCCTCTGGAGCGCAGGGTGGCAAGGCTACTTGGTGCCATTGCACCGCCCTTGCGGCATCCCTTATTTTCAAATCCGAAAGTTTGTAAAAAAATCCCTTATTTTCAAATCCGAAAGTTGACAGCTATGCCTTGGCACTCCAGATGTTTTGGAACTACAACTCCCATCATCCCTAGCTAACAGGACCAGTGGTCAGGGATGATGGGAGTTGTAGTCCCAAAACATCTGGAGTGCCAAGGTTAGTCACCACTGCTCTATAACATCTTAAAATTAACCTATATCCTACATAAGAGCCGAAAACCTATAATTAATTCCCTAAATTATCATAAATATTACAATAATTTAAATTTCTTCCAATCTTCATCCACCGTCTCTTCTCCCTGGTCGCAGAGTCTCCCAGTCAATTCGGCAATTTCCATAAAGTCCATCGTCTTCATTTGTCTTTGTTCTTGAGATGCTTCCTCCCTCTATTCCTTTTAACATAGTTGCAGGCTGAGAAGGGCTGCGAAAGCATTGCCAGGCAGTCAAGGCAGCCTCTAAATCCCATACGCTCAGATCTCCCAGGTTGTTTTTGCCCAAGACCCTCCCTTTCCCACAAATGACATCCTGATTCAAATCCCCCAGAGCTAAGCTTCTGTTACAGTGCCTGTCTTTCCTGCAGCTGCCTGTTCAACCAGGAAGGAAGTCCCTTCTATCTTGTTATTGGACCTGTCGGTTTAGCCGCTGCTCGGATTGCCTGCAGCTTCAAGGGTCAGCTGATGTGCTCTCAGCAACATTGCCTAGGAAAAAAAAGAGAGAGCGAACGAGCCGCTCCGAACGCCTTTATTTCGCAATAATGTCCAGCCTTGTTGTCAGGCAGCCAGACATAGTTGCAGGTTGGGGTTTACTTCAGTTTAAATTTGTCCCAGGCCCCGTGCCAAGGGTGTGGTGCCAGCCGCAGTTCATGCAAGCAAACACGTAACATCATCAGCTGAGGGCCAAGTCTGAGTCAGTGTGTCACTTTGCTTCACTTCAGTTCAGTCACCTAAAAACGAAGAGGAAATTTCCTTCTGCACCACTGCAGCTTGGGAGCGTCACCTGATCACACAAGTAGGAAAAGTAGGAACGTCTTCCTCCCTTCGTCCTTTGTACCACCTCTCTTGCGTAAGATTGTCGATGCCGATAGTTCCTATGGGAGCTGTTCAGATGCATGTCCAACTTCAGGGGTTCCCAAACTTATTTGGCCTACTGCCCCCTTTTCAGGAAAAACAAACAAACACACACTCAGTTCCCCCCCCCCCGAAAATCTACCTTCTGTAAGTGAAAGATCAGAAAGATGCCGTGGCAAATTTGCATTCTTTTATGTACAGTGGTACCTTGGTTCTCAAAACTTAATCCATTCTGGAAGTCCATTCCAAAACCAAAGCGTTCCAAAACCAAGGCACGCTTTCCCATAGAAAGTAATGCAAAATGGATTAATCCGTTCCAGACTTTTAAAAACAACCCCTAAAACAGCAGTTTAACATGGATTTTACTATCTAACCAGGGGCGGAGCAAGGGTGGGGTGGTGGGGGCGGGCCGCCCCAGGTGCCACCCCAGAGGGGGGGTGACACTTGGTGCCCCCCCTGCAACTCAGGGCTCCGCCCAGCAGACAGAAACAAAAAGCAAAGCACTGAGCAAGGCTTTTAGCAGAGAAAGCTGAACAGGAGAAGCACGCCTAGAGCTATCTTTCCTATTGGGGACACTGCCCTCTTAGGGGGGCACCAAAGTGCCACCTTCAAGGGGTGTGGCATTTGGCACCTCCACCTAGAGTCATAGAATCATAGAATCATAGAGTTGGAAGAGACCACAAGGGCCATCCAGTCCAACCCCCTGCCAAGCAGGAACACCATAGCAAAGTTGCAGTCCCAAGCAAAGTCCCAAGCAAAGCTGCAGCAAAGCCAGTGGCTATAGGCTTGGGACTCACAACAGCCATGCGAAAGCATTAGCCATGCTTGCCTAAGTTCACCTGGGCCTGGGGTACCATCCGCCCACACCCCCTTCAAGTCACAGCGAGCACAGACAGTGCTGCCCAAGGGCCCTATCCCAGCTTCCCCTTCACTTGCCTGCTTTTAGGGCAATGCATGGTCCTTTGCCCTAAAAATTCTAATATTTGGAAGGAAACTGGAGTGATGGAATCTTCCCCATTCCCTGTTATGAAACGGTCTTTACTTACGAGAAAGACACAGCAAAGACACATGCCCGACTGGCATGATCTCACCTTCCAGGATCGTCCGGGAGCTAATTAGCTTCTTTAACCCGAACATCACAGTGACTGGTGTCGGCAGACATCCAGCACACTCAGGAATCAGCAGTAATATGCGCAGTAGCGCAGTAACAGACCACAGCAGCTCAGCATTGTAGCTAAAACTACTTTATTACATAGCTACACACACGGAGCTCTACATGATGACTCCCTCTCTCTAGCATCAGGCAGCCGAGAGAGGACAAAGGATACATAGCAAGACAAGACTTCCTGTCTGCCGTCACTTCCCCCTTCCACTCTGTGGGATGAAAACATAAATACAGTCATGTGATAACAATAAGCCCATGACTGAACACAGGGAATGATTCTCATAACACTCCCCACCCCCCCCAAAAAAATTGACAAAAGGCTCAAGAAAGTGGAGTCTAGGCTTAGGCTGAGTGCACACCATACATTTAAAGCACCTAGAAAGAGCAGCACCCAGGAAGCTGTAGTTTGTTAAGGGTGCTGGGAGTTATAACCTTTACAAGAATTTATTTAAAAAACCATTTTTTGGTTAAGCACCTTTCATCATCCTCAAGCACAAGCACCATCCAATAGTCATTTTAACCACCAATCAGAAAGAAGTCGCTCCAAAGCAGTGTTGTGGTGCAGAGACAGAAAGAAAATTCTTTGGGAGCATCCAGATAATAATAATAATAATAATAATAATAATAATAATAATAATTTATTATTTGTACCCCGCCCATCTGGCCGGGTCTCCCCAGCCACTCTGGGCGGCTTCCAACAAATATAAAGATACATTAAAATATCACAGATTAAAAACCTCCCTGAACAGGGCTGCCTTCAGGTGTTTTCTAAAGGTCATGTGGTTGTTTATTGCTTTAACCTCTGATGGGAGGGCGTTCCACAGGGCGGGTGCCACCACCGAGAAGGCCCTCTGCCTGGTTCCCTGTAGCTTTGCTTCTCGCAGTGAGGGAACCGCCAGAAGGCCCTCGGCGCTGGATCTCAGTGTCCGGGTTGAACGGTGGGGGTGGAGACGCTCCTTCAGATTCTTATGTGTCAAACAAAGCACCATGCATTGCCCTAAAAGTCCAGGGAACATTAGGTGGTTCTGAACGTCCTTTCCTTTCAGTTTGCCTTGCCGAGGTCCCACTGTATAGTTAGCAGAGTAAAAACTTAAACAAGTTGCGGGATTCCCCAAAAACGGACCAGAGGCAATTAATATTTCATCCAGCAGAGCTTTACTGCTACTGAAGGCAAATGAGCATAACAGTCACAAATCCAATACATTCAGGATTGGCCCTGTCCATAAGAAATCCAGTTGCAGCAGACTTAACCTAAACTTACAATAACTTATAATAAGTCTGAAACCTTAACACTAAGCATACTATGTACAGGACACCACACTGGAAGGAAAAGAGATACAAAGAGAAAGTGTGAAACCCAGGCTCCTTCTGGCCTAACTTTTATAGTCAGCATGACCTTGACTGAAAGAGATAAGGGAATCGGTTTAAACCAGGGGTCCTCAAACTTTTTAAACAGAGGGCCAGTTCATTGTCCCTCAAACACTGCCGGGGGCCAGCCTATAGTTTTTAAAAAATGCATATTTATGTGGAAGTCGCGCCCCTATTTTTTACTCAAGAGTAGACGCGTTGACATGAGTGGCCATGCCTAACCCGGGTCCATTCATTCCAGCAGCCCTGCCCTCTGCGTAAAAGTGAAGTTGACCACATCCCACCAGGGCGCAACAACACCTGGGTAAGTGCGCACCATGCAACGGTCACAACAATATTGTGGCAAGGTCTCTGTGTGCATGCGTAATCGCTGGCTCCGTGCAAGTGCCACACAAATCTTCTTGCAATGATCATCCCCGCCACTTTGCACGGTCCGCTTCGCCACAGGGAGACAAAGAGCAGCTCCCCGCCTGAGGCCCAAGCCCGGTTACCTGCAAAAATACTCTATCTTCCTCATATCCCGCCTGCCCGGAAAGGGGCCATGGCCAGCACAGTGGCATCAGGGAGGAGGAGAAACAGAGGATGAGGCGTCGGAGGCCGAGGTGAAGCCAGGGGCCCTTGCCAAGCGCACACTGTCGCCATGGGAAAAGCCCTGCTCAGGTGCTGGGGGCGTAACAAAAAGACAAAATGACAAAACCGTGAACAAATTCAATCTAATATATCCATATACGAAACCGGAGGAGATTTATACAATTGAAATGCCTCAAAGAGTGCAAAAAACTTTTCTCAATGAGTGCAAAAAACTTTTTCCTCAAAGAGTGCAAAAAACTTTTAAGGTGCAAAGTCCAAAGTGCAAAGAGTTCAATGTTATAAAGTGCATAAGGTCTTTGAGGAGTCCGCAATTGCTGCTCACGAGGAGTCCGCGACTGCTGCTCCCAACGGGCGGCTAGCTATGTTGTCCCCGTTTCACAAAAGTTTCGTCAGGGTTTCGGACATCAATGCACTTAGTCAGGCTAAACGCTATAAATCTCAACAATTCCTAGTCGGCAAGGCTACTCTGCTCCGCACCATCACCTCCCCTCCACGCAAATCCAAATGTTGCGGCTTCGGATTGGCTGCAGGACCTTCCTGCAACCAATCTGAAGCTGCGCTAGCGCCGCCGCCCACCCAGAAGCCTCGCCAGCGTCGCGGAAGTCAGTCCCCGTGCAGCGAGGCGTCCGCAGCGAGCGGGGACTGACTGAACGGGCGGCAGGGTCTGCGGGCCGGATTTATGAGCCGGGGGGCCGCATCCAGCCCCCGGGCCGTAGTTTGCCAATCCCTGGTTTAAAGCAGCTGCACTCAGTTTCTCTGAAGGAATAACCAGGGGCGTAGCGTGCCGCTTGGCTGCCGGGGGCGGCAAGCCAAGCGGCACCCCTGGGGGTGGGGCGTCGCTCCGTGCGCATGACGTCACGACGTGCATGCGCACGGAACGACGCCTCCGCCCCTTGCCTCCATGCCGCGGCGAAAAAAGCCGCTTAAAGGGGGGGGGGGGAGAAAGGAAGACAAAGCAGGTGGTGGGCTCCCTGGGCGGAGCCACGGCATGGAAAGGGGCGGGCCGGCGAGGAGGGACGAGGGGTGTCATGTCAGCGACAAGCGTGACACCCCTCCTTGCTGGCCCGCCCCTCTCCTCCATGCCGCGGTTCCGCCCAGGGAGCCCAGTGGCGAAAAAAGCCGCTGAAGGGGGGGAAGGCTATTTTCGGCACTGCCGGGGCGGAGCCGCAGGGGGGGGGTGTCATGTCAGCGACAAGCGTGACACCCCTCCTTGCTGGCCGCCCCTGTGGCTCCACCCCGGCAGTGCCAAAAATAGCCTTTAAAAAAGAAAAAGAAAAAGCCCAGGCAGCTTTGGAGGTGCGGGGGCGGGGCTCCCGCCCCAAGTGTCACTCCCACAGGGGTACTGCCCGCGCCGGCCCATCCCCCTGCCCCCTCGCTACACCCCTGGGAATAACCCAAATACCATGAATCTTCTGTTGTTTCTTTCACACAGATAAACTTCCAGAACCCTTTTGAATTAGAATAGGAAAGATCTCTACACCAGTGTTTTTCACCCTCTTCTGGGCAACGGAACGCCTGTCTTCGGGGAAAAATCTCGCGGCACAGCACCCACAGCGTGCGGCTTTTTTTCTATGGGGGGGGCTGGCACAGTTTTTTTCCGGGCCTCCGAGGCCCAGCGCGGCTTCTTCCCGCGCTGGGGAGGCCCGGCGGGGCTTTTCCCCGCGTCGGAGAGGCCCGGCGGAGCTTCGGCGGGGCTTTTCCCTGCGGCACAGCAGCCGGTGGCTCGCGGCACACCAGTGTGCCGCGGAACACCGGTTGGGAAACGCTGCTCTACACATCAGATCAATACTATCTCTACCAAGAACTGACAAGTTTCTACCTCACGTTGCGGCAATCCGAGGCTGCTGTAGAGTTCCATGACTGATGAGTGCCTTGGCTTGCATCAATATTGAATATCATACCTGCCAACATTTCTACGATGAAAATAAAGACGTCCAATTCCATAATAATAATAATTTTATCATTTATATTTTGTCCATCTGACTGGGCCGGCTGAGCCACTCTGAGCAGCTTCCAACATATATAAAAACATAATAAAACATTAAACATTTTAAAACTTCCCCATACACGGCTGACTTCAGATGTCTTCTAAAGGTTATGTAGTTATCTATCTCCTTGGCTCAGGAGTCACAGAACTCCATACTGTCCAACATACCTCCAATGAAAAGAGGGACGTCCTAAGGAAAAGCGGGACATTCCGGGAGCAAATTAGAAAGCGAAATAGCTTCTGCAAATCCGGGACTGTCCCTGGAAAATAGAGACACCTGGAGGGTCTGGAATATGGTACAGTCATACCTCTTGTTACGACCGCTGTGGGTTGCGTTTTTGCGGGTTGCAAACCCGGCAAACCCGGAAGTGTTTACTTCTGGGTTTCGCCGCATGTGCACACACAGAAGCACTCCGCGTGGTCTGCGCATGCGCAGAAGCGCGATGTCGCTCTGGTTGCATACTTTTCGGGGCGTGAACGGCACCCCGGAATGGATCAGGTATGTAACCCGAGGTACCACTGTATAATTGTGTTCCTCCCTTGCATGCCCACCCCCAATTCGACCCACCACTCATTTTAGCCATTCTGCCAGTGTGTCTTCACTGGTGCAGCAAATGAACTAGTGACACATTCCACCAGCGTGCCTGAAGGTGTTGCTAAGCTGGTTTCTCCGACATATCTTATAGCCTCTCAATTGGTGTATCTGGAGTATGGGACTGCACCCTAAATACTACTCTAAATCCGATCCTTCTGATTTCTTGATTAATCCTCTTCTGCTATTTTATCCGTATTGCCCAACTCTACAGATCTATCCTCCGTATATCTTGTCTTCACATCTTAATGCTTCTGCTGGAGGCCAAACCATAGCTGTCAACCCTCCCTTTTTTTGCGGGAAACTCCCTTACTCCAATGCTGTTTCCCGCTGCTATCCCAGATTGTTGATATCCCTTAAATTTCCCGGATTTCAAAGGAAGCAGCTCCTAGGTGAATGCTCAGCTTCTAGGTGAATCTCATTCCAAAATACTTTGGGGAAAAAGAAAGAAAGAAAGAGCGCTTTCTTGGCAAGGCCCCATTTATGCGATGCCCTCTCTGAATGCAAAAGGATTCAAGCTTTTGCTGAGAGTAGGAATGCCAGAATGGAACTCCCTCTTTCCCTGATCTGTCCCTCTGCCATCCATAGCTGTCAACCCTCCCTTTTTTTGCGGGAAACTCCCTTATTCCAATGCCGTTTCCCGCTGCTATCCCGGATTGTTGATATCCCTTAAATTTCCCGGATTTCAAAGGAAGCAGCTCCTCTCCCTCCCTGCCGGCCAGGGAGGCTCCTCAGCTGCGTTGCTCGGCTGCCAATAAGGAGTCTGAGACCGACTGGGGGCGGAGCTTGCATGCCTTGTGCAGCCAGACCCTCACGCCCAACCAGACAGACAGCCTGCCTGCCGTCTACGCGCTTGCTCTTTCGCTCTCCAGTTCGCACGCAGCCTCTGGAGCGCAGGGTGGCGAGGCTACTTGGTGCCATTGCACCGCCCTCGCGGCATCCCTTATTTTCAAATCCGAAAGTTGACAGCTATGTTGCCATCTCAATCTCTTGTTTGTAAACTATGAAGAAAAAGAAAACCCAGAGAGAAAGAGAGGAGAGAAGGGGGGCACCTAGTTTAGCCCTGCTGTGCTAGTTTTTAATGTGTGAGGATGGTTTTTATTATGAGGGGAAGCATTTAAAATTAAAATTTCACCCTGCAGTCTGAAATGCTTGGTGCA
The DNA here is from genome assembly GCA_034642065.1 of Darevskia nairensis. Classification (NCBI taxonomy): domain Eukaryota; kingdom Metazoa; phylum Chordata; class Lepidosauria; order Squamata; family Lacertidae; genus Darevskia; species Darevskia nairensis. Next base: position 1,191,927 of record JAWWNI010000290.1, read on the forward strand.
AACGTTATCACAGGAGCAGAAGAAATGTTCCCCTGTGGCTTCTTCCCAGTCTGTTGTAGTAATATAATAATATAATAATAATTTATTATTTATACCCTGCCCATCTGGCTGGGTTTCCCCAGCCACTCTGGGCCGCTCCCAACAGAATATTAAAAACACGATAAAACATCAAACATAAAAAACTTCCCTAAACAGGGCTGCCTTTAGATGTCTTCTAAAAGTCAAATATTGCTTATCTGTTTGACATCTAATGGGAGGGCGCCACTACCGAGAAGGCCCTCTGCCTGGTTCCCTGTAACCTCACCTCACAGGGAGGGAACCACCAGAAGGCCCTCGGAGATGGATCTCAGTGTCTGGGCTGAATGATGGGGGTGGAGACGCTCCTTCGGGATACTTGTATGCTGGTAATGCTAGCAGCTTAGAGCCACATGCACTGGGGGAGATTACGGGAGTCTCATGTCTCCTGTACAGCTGTTCATTGCTCCTCACCCGCACCACAAACTTAATATAAAGTATACTTAAGCTGGTATGTACGGAATACAGTGGAACCTCGGGTTACGTACCATCCTCCTTATGAACGCTTTGGGTTATGAGCTCTGCTAACCCGGAAGCATAGCTGTCAACCCTCCCTTTTTTTGGCAGGAAACTCCCTTATTCCAATGCCGTTTCCTGCTGCTATCCCGGATTGTTGATATCCCTTAAATTTTCCGGATTTCAAAGGAAGCAGCTCCTCTCCCTCCCTCCCTGCCGGCCAGGGAGGCTCCTCAGCTGCGTTGCTCGGCTGCCAATAAGGAGTCTGAGACTGACTGGGGGCGGAGCTTGCATGCCTTGTGCAGCCAGACCCTCACGCCCAACCAGACAGACAGCCTGCCTGCTGTCTATGCGCTTGCTCTTTCGCTCACCCGTTCGCGCGCAGCCTCTGGAGCGCAGGGTGGTGAGGCTACCTGGTGCCATTGTACTGCCCTCGCGACATCCCTTATTTTCAAATCCGAAAGTTTGAAAAAAACCCTTATTTTCAAATCCGAAAGTTGACAGCTATGCCCGGAAGTAGGTGTTCTGGGTAGCTAACTTGGGATGCGAGTGGAAATCGCGTGGCGGCGGCACGGCGGCAGCGGGAGGCCCCCTTAGCAAAAGCGCGCCTCAGGTTAAGAACGGTTTTGGGTTGCCCTGTTTCTCCGAAAATAAGACACCCCCTGTGGGTGGACGGATGGCGCAGTAGCGCCAATCCGCAGCCCCGGCGGGGCTCCTTGCCTCCCTGCAAAGCGGCGCCCCTCCCCCCTCCCTCCCCGGCAAGGCAGCGGACAGTGTTTTATTTTAGGATATCATAAGGAGGGTTTGACGGAAGTCATGGCCTTAAAAAGCCAAAATGTTAAGAGTTGTAAAGATAATGTGATGGATTTGATTATTGTAATATTATAAAACTAATTAAAAAAATGATATGGCAAAAAAGAAGAAGAACGGTTTCGGGTTAAGAACGGACCTCTGGAATGAATTAAGTTCATAAACGGAGGTACCACTGTAATGCAAACATAGTAGCCCTATAGAAATAAATGGTTTTGTTTTATTTTTAGCAGAGAAGCTACTTCTCTGTCTGAAAAAAAATGCTTGAAACATCTGATTGCCTGATCAGGAGCAATGAAGAGCATGGAGAAGGAGAAAAAGTGTTCAACGGGGCAAAATCCCATCAATGTAGCACAAGGCCACGCGATCAGACGGCTTGGCAATCTAGGTTACAGTATCTCCCCATTTACATCAAAATGGCTTTGCAATTTGTCTTTTGCAATTTGCACGAAATAATTGTCTGTACTTTGTGCTTTGTACTCCAACCATTTCAGGCTACTAATGCAACTCTGACATCCCATCTCCGAGAGTTGCATGACATCAAACTTTCGCAAGACCTCCAGAGTTGTTTATTACATAATGTACTCAAAAGAGAACAGATTATTATTTTTCCCCTGATTACACTGATTACATTTATGGTGAAAGTCTAGGGTTGGTAGGATTTCTTTTATTTTTAGATCTCTATCTTATTAACACACAGGGCAAGGAGCAGTTTCCTCACACTCTGAGAAACCTCGTGACGTGGCTCACACTAATCCTCATTCGATAGTTGAACAACCAAGGCTGAAAAAGCTAGTAAATTGCCAGAAACACTCGATGAGCCCATGGGCAGGTCCACACAAAGTCAGGATTCTCAATCCAATTCACAGTTCAATCCAGTTTCACGCACCACACATTTAGAACTCTGTTACACCGCTTTGTAATAATAATAATAATAATAATTTATTATATATTATTTATACCCCGCCCATCTGGCTGGCCCTCCCCAGCCACTCTGGACAGCCTCCAACCGAATACAGTCATATCTCTGGTTGCGTTCGCTGCGGGTTGCGTTCGGCACGGATTATGAACGCGCCGAACCCGGAAGTACCAGAACGGGTTACTTCTGGGTTCGGCGCTTCGCGCATGCGCAGAAGCACCAAATCACGCCGCGTGTGTGCGCAGATTCGGCGCTTCAGGTTGCGGACCTTTCAGGTTGCGAACGGGGCTCCGGAACACATCCCATTCGCAACCAAAGGTACCACTGTACTAAAAACAATACAGCATCAAACATTAAAAACTTCCCTAAACAGGAGAAACTATTTTAAAAGTAAAATAGTTGCTTATTGCCTTGACATCTGGTGGGAGGGCGTTCCACAGGGCAGGCGCCACTACCGAGAAGGCCCTCTGCCTGGTTCCCTGTAATCTCACTTCTCGCAGGGAGGGAACCGCCAGAAGGCCCTCGGAGCTGGACCTCAGTGTCCGAGCTGAACGATGGGGGTGGAGACGCTCCTTCAGGTATACTGGGCTGAGGCCGTTTTAAGAGTCCTGACTTCCCCCAAAGAATCATGGGAAGTGTAGCTTGTTAAGGGTCTCTCAACAATGCTCAGCATCCTTAACAAATCACACTTCCCAGAATTTTTTGGGGGGAAGCCAAGACTCTTAAAGCGGTACAACAGTATCTAAGATATCCAAACTGGTTTGGGCATTCAGGCAGGGTTGCCATATGTCCAGATTTTTTCCAGACATTACCCTCTTCAGGTGGTTCCACAAGCAAAACTCCATCCTCTGTCAAAAGCAAAGCCATGCTTCCCCTACCCCCATAATATTTTTATGTGGTTTCATTCAGCTAGTGACTGGAAGCAAGGAATCAGAAAAAGCAGGAAAGCTCCTCCTTTTCTTTCCACTTCCCTCAGATTGCATAGATCTTTGGGCAAATCTGCACTGTACGTCTAAAGCACATCTAATGCACATTTGAAGCATCTGACTTCTCTCGCAGATTCCTGGGAACTGCAGTTCCCCACTCAAAAGAGTTCCGGTTCACAGCACCCTCACCAAACTACACTTCCCAGAAAGTGTGCACTCGATGTGCTACACATGTGTTTTCCAGCACCACCTGAACTGAAGGGAGCACAAACAGCAGCAACCTACTTGGCACCCAGGCAGCCATGGGATTGCTTTTTATTTTTTTTGCTTTTCTTTTGGGATTTTCCCAAAAACTTCAGCACCAGATTTTTTTTTGGGGGGGGGGAATCGCCCTTAACAAAAGGTGGCAAATCAGGGCCGGATTTAGGTTTGATGAGGCCCTAAGCTACTGAAGGTCATGGGGCCCTTTATATGTCCAGCTGTCCTTTGTGAACAACAAATTGTCGCGGTTTTTTGTGCTGAATATATGCTATATGGCAGGGGTGGCCAACTCCTAAGAGACTGTGATCTACTCACAGTTAAAAACTGGCAGCGATCTACCCCCCCCTTTTTTGAAGGGTTCGGGTCAAAGTTGTTGAGGGAGGAGGTAAAATGTTGAGCTTTTTTTAGAGAAGCCACAGCTGTTCAGCTTCTTTGGGAGGAGCCAATGATCTACCAGTGATCTTCCGCAGACGTCCAGTGATCTACTGGTAGATCACGATCTACCTGTTGGACATGCCTGCTACATGGTAATTTATGGACCCAATAGGCATCTAAAGCCATTTGCACATAACAAAGTGTGTATTTTATCAAAGTAATTGTTGAACTGAAATACAATTAAGAAGAAGTATATTAATATTGAAATACAATTAAGAAGAAGTATATTAATAGTGAAGGGGACCCAGGTGGCGCTGTGGGTTAAACCACAGAGCCTAGGGCTTGCTGATCAGAAGGTCGGCGGTTCGAATCCCTGCGATGGGCTGAGCTCCCGTTGCTCGGTCCCAGCTCCTGCCCACCTAGCAGTTCGAAAGCACGTCAAAGTGCAAGTAGATAAATAGGAACTGCTCTGGCGGGAAGGTAAACGGTGTTTCCGTGCGCTGCTCTGGTTCGCCAGAAGCGGCTTTGTCATGCTGGCCACATGACCCGGAAGCTGTATGCCGGCTCTCGGCCAGTAAAGCGAGATGAGCACCACAACCCCCGAGTTGGACACGACTGGACCTAATGGTCAGGGGTCCCTTTACCTTTACCTTTTATATTAATAGTGAAATAATTCTGAAGCTCTAACTTAAAATGATTGGGGACCCATTACTTACATCATAGGAGCCTACACAACACACAACACAAAACACTGTTGCTGTATGTAGGTTTTATTTTATTTGTTTTTTATCTTATATTTTGGAAACGTACATCCAGGGTTTTTTCCCCTTTAATTTTTTGGGGGGCCCCCAAGAGAGTGGCGATAGCTTGTTTAGCTTATACGTAAATCCGGCACTGCAACCCTCAATGGAACCGAAGGTGCACGTGGTGTTTGCTGCATCTCACCTGCCCCGGACAGGTAAAGCTCACCTGCCCCGGACAGGTAACCCTCCTTCTCAAATCGGGAGAGGTTTTCTGGGGTGGGGAGGGAAGCAGGGACAGGAATGCTCCTGTAACTTTCCAAGGAAGTGGAGAGGCGGGTTGGGGGGGGGGTGAGGGGGAACCGCTGGGCCGTTTCGTGGCTGCTCTTCTTCCCTTCGCCTCCTTTCCCGGCGCTCGGCTACGCGCACAGCGCTCAAGCATCCTGGGGGCAGCGATGCTCCTCGCGCTCCCATTGGCGGAGCCGGAGTCAGACAAGGGAGGCGCTCCGCTGATTGGCCGCGTCACAGTCAGGAGCTGTAGGCTGTTGCGGTCGGGAGCACATGCCCGGCAGTAACCCCGGCGAGCGCGCTCCCGGCGGGCGCTTTCCCGAAGCTGCATTTGCCAGCAACAGGTTGTGAAAGGAGAGAGAGAGAGAGAGAGAGAGAGAGGGAGGGAGGGAGGGAGGAAGGAAGGAAGGAAGGAAGGAAGGAAGGAAGGAAGGAAGGAAGGAAGGAAGGAAGGAAGGAAGGAAGGAAGGAAGGAAGGAAGGAAGGAAGGAAGGAAGGAAGGAAGGAAGGAAGGAAGGAAGGAAGGAAGGAAGGAAGGAAGGAAGGAAGGAAGGAAGGAAGGAAGGAAGGAAGGAAGGAAGGAAGGAAGGAAGGAAGGAAGGAAGGAAGGAAGGAAGGAAGATGCTGGATCGGGACTCGAACCCCTAGGCGACTGGGAGCGCAGGGGAAAACGCACTTTGCTCATGCTCAGAGGCACCTCTAAGAATGGGCGATGGCAACCAACACCCAGCAGCGCCTGGTTCTTGCAGTGCGGGGCACGCACGGGTGTCGCACGGGGTTGACCCCAGACATAGGAACCAACTCTTAGGGGCAGAGAGGTCTTCGCTCCAACCCCCCCCATAGGTGCCAACTCCATGGGGCCCTAGGTGCCCAAGCACCCACAAAATTCCCCATAAATTTCGGTGCGTGCTGCATGGCACCCACAGCCCCAGGCACCCCCGGTCGTGCGGCCAAGCTGGCACTCCTGCCCCCCTAAAATATTTAAGTGGGCCACCACCACCCCCCCAAAAAAGTTGATGGGCATTGTCATTAAAATGGTGTGCATGCTCTGCATCGCGTGATCGATTATGTGGGGCAGGGCTTACGGTACCTGGAGGCCCCTCAATATTTTATTCAAGTTGGCACTCCTACCCCTAGTGGCTGGTGCCATGAGCATAGGCAGGCCCCTCCCCAAAATAAATAAATAAAAACACTTAGCTAAAAGTTGAAATTGTAGAAAGATTTGGACCTATATTTCTGAGCACTGTGGGTCAAAAGAAAGGAAGAAACGACGGTTGTTGAGACATTTCATTCCGAATCTGCTAGACAGAGCCAGGCAGAGGATGATGACAGACGGGTGTCCTGTCTGCCCCCTAACATAAATCTAGGCTATGTGCATGGGTGCCAGGGAAAGCTAACTACTTACACACACCCTCCAAAAAGAAATGGCTAACGTTCAAACGCAGATGTACGGAGAAACAGGGAGCACAAAACATGAAACCACTAGATTTACTTTAAAATGGCAAGAATAAGGAATGCAGCGATCTTGGATTGTCTTTTCTCAAGCGCAACAGGAAAGATTTTAGTGCACAAATCACTTTGAAATTTAGAGAGAGAGAGAGAGCTTCTACACCTACTTGTAGAATCATCACCAGAAAGCGGTACTAGGAGACGGATTCTTTGTCCTGCGGCTTTTGAGCTCTAGGGTCTTTCAAGGGCCCATTCTATCTGCTGTGCTATATGCAAGAAAATATTGGGAGCCGTTATCTGGGGATAATAATAATAATAATAATAATAATTTACTATTTATACCCCGCCCATCTGGCTGGGTTTCTCCCAGCTCCCAACAGAATATTAAAAACACGATAAAACATCAAACATTAAAAACTTCCCTAAACAGGGCTGCCTTCAGATGTCTTCTAAAAGTCAGATAGTTGTTTGTCTGTTTGACATCTGATGGGAGGGCGTTCCACAAAGCGGGTGCCACCACCGAGAAGGCCCTCTGCCTGGTTCCCTGTAGCTTTGCTTCTCGCAGGGAGGGAACCGCCAGAAGGCACTCAGAGCTGGACCTCAGTGTCCGGGCTGGACGATGGAGGTGGAGACGCTCCTTCAGGTATATAGGGCCGAGGCCGTTTCAAGGAGTTAGTACCAATTCAAGGTGTTAGTACTAGCAGGCAAAGCCTCAAGCGGCTTAGGACCTAAGTACCTAAAGGAATGACTCAGTAGCAATCATCTTGGACCCTAACATTGGTAGGGGAGGCCCAGCTGGTGATACTAGCTCTGGCTGCTGCCCAGTTGGCATTGACTTGTGACAGGGCCTTCTTCGTGGTGGCTCCCCATTCATGCAATGCCTCCCTGGTGAGGTGTGCCTGCCTCCCTCATTATTGATTTTTCAGGAGAATTTTTTTAAAAGCATTTGATGGCTGATAAATACTGGGCAAGGCAACCTTGAAATCTGTAAAGGTATATGGTTGCCTTTAAAGGTGTCCAGGTGGTTTCTGATGCATTTTTATTTGATTTTAAATTGCACTGTTTCAAAGTTTTGACATTTGCCGCCCTGGGCCCCTGCTGGACGAAGGGCAAGATACAAATTTAAACAAATAAATAAGGTGTCCCTGGTAGCCCTGGTTCCATGCTAGGCACAACATCACCTGTTGCATAAACTTGCCAGTGTGCCTGGAACTTGTAGGCAAAGGTGAGGCGGTCCAGGGTTGCGAGATGGGAGGCTGGGGTTCAAAGACCTGTTCCTATTTCTGCAACAAAGTGCTTGTCTCCAGCGATTTACAGCATCTCCCCCTTTGTGCTGATTGGAGCCAGGAAGAGTGAAAAGAGAAGAGTCGGCTATTGAGAATGGGCTCCTAGGGTCATTCTGGGGAGAAAGCTTGCAGGAAGAAAACCGAGGAGGAGTTGTCCTTATGCCGTCCGAAACTAAGCATTTTAGGAACACTGAAAACATGGGCTGCTTCAGTTTCAGGTTCCGGACCCGCAACGGAACTTCAAGGAAAACACAACTTTTCCCACTCTGAGAGAAGATGCTAGAGCACTCTGAATCTTTTGCCCATGTACGTGCGCAGAGAATAGAAGATCTACCTGAATGGCAACACCTGGAAATCTGCACTGATCATTCCAATGCATCCCTAATAATTGCTATTGGATAAGTGTAAGATTATTGTATAATCCGAAAAGGCGTATGGCTGTGCGGGCGTTTGGCAAGAGGAGGAAAAGCTGATCCTGACAAATGATGGATATGTGCATGGACTGGGGTAGGGGTGGTAGAGTATTTTTTTAAAAATAATTTTTTATTAAAGTACGAGAATTTTTACATACATTATATTGTCTCCTATCCATTCTTAAAGAAATCAGCCCTGAGTGCTCACTAGAAGGACAGATCCTGAGGTTAAGGCTCCAGTACTTTGGCCTCCTCATGAGAAGAGAAGACTCCCTAGAAAAGACCCTGATGTTGGGAAAGATGGAGGGCACAAGGAGAAGGGGACGACAGAGGATGAGATGGTTGGACAGTGTTCTCGAAGCTACTAACATGAGTTTGGCCAAACTGCGAGAGGCAGTGAAGGATAGGCGTGCCTGGCGTGCTCTGGTCCTTGGGGTCACGAAGAGTCGGACACGACTGAACGACTGAACAACAACAAATATTGTCTCCTTCCAATTTTTTAATTTCCCGTACAATTTTTTCCTTTCCCTCCCTTCCCACCCCCCTCCCCAACCCATATCCATTGGAAGGGTTCAAACAATTGTCCTCAGCCACGGGCATAATGTCTTTAATTTCCACCGAATGTCTTTTGTTCCAGTAGTTTTTATCCACTGAAGATAGGGGTTCCATCTGGTCCTTATCATAGTGGACTTGACCCTCCATGGTATTTCCTGTAACATGACTTCAACAATGTCCGACTAGATAAATTCAAACCACAGAGCCTAGGGCTTGCCAATCAGAAGGCTGGTGGTTCGAATCCCTGCGACGGGGTGAGCTCCCGTTGCTCAGTCCCTGCTCCTGCCCACCTAGCAGTTCGAAAGCACCTCAAAGTGCAAGTAGATAAAATAGGTACCGCTCCGGCGGGAAGGTAAACAGCGTTTCCGTGCGCTGCTCTAGTTTCGCCAGAAGCGGCTTAGTCATGCTGGCCACATGACCTGGAAAAGCTGTCTGTGAACAAACGGCGGCTCCCTCGGCCAGTAAAGCGAGATGAGCGCTGCAACCCCAGAGTCATTCGTGACTGGACTTAACTGTCAGGGGTCCTTTACCTTTTTAAACTGTGTATACAATGCACCCCTGTTGTCATTGTCCATGGGGCTTTCTTGGCAGGGATACAGGAATGGCTTGCCAGTTCCTACTCCAGGTGGATCACGTTTAGTCAAAATTCTCCACTATTATGGTGCTGGAGTTCCATGGACTGCAAGAAGATCAAACCTATCCATTCTGAAGGAAATCAGCCCTGAGTGCTCACTGGAAGGACAGATCCTGAAGCTGAGGCTCCAATACTTTGGCCACCTCATGAGAAGAGAAGACTCCCTGGAAAAGACCCTGATGTTGGGAAAGATGGAGGGCACAAGGAGAAGGGGACGGCAGAGGACGAGGTGGTTGGACAGTGTTCTCAAAGCTACTAACATGAGTTTGACCAAACTGCAGGAGGCAGTGGAAGACAGGAGTGCCTGGTGTGCTCTGGTCCATGGGGTCACGAAGAGTCGGACACGACTGAACGACTAAACAACAACAACAATGCACCCCACACAGTTTGTATGGCCCCATAGTATTAGGATTAAGTTGTTTGTGTTGCATATAATCCTTTGTAAGTGTCCGTGGCTGTGTATGTATGCCTTGGGTGCAAAGGGACCAAGTTTCATGCAGTTTTTGTTTGCTGACGCTCCCTGTTGATGTGTCACTTCACAACAGAGCAAGTCAGGGCTTGCCTCCTCCTCCTCTGCTGCTCATGGGGTGACAGGTACCTCTGGGAAACTTCATGGAATCGTTTTAGAAAACCAAACACGGGTGCACTCAAAATGCACGTTGCTCTGACCAACTGGCACAGTTTAAGAACATTTGAAGTATGACCTTGGAGGAAAGGGGTGGGCTAGAAATGTAAAGACAACTTTTTTTAAAAAAAAGGACAGAATTAAATTTCTTTAAAAAAAAAAAGTAATAATCCTCTATAATAAAGTGCAAGTGTCTCTGCGTCCAGTCCCTGTGTCCGTCCCTGTGTCCTACTGCGCATGTGCCCCACGGACACAGGGATTGGAGCGCAGAGACTTCGGGCGGCCGGGCGAAACTGCGCATGTGCCCCACGGGCACAGAGATTGGAGCGCAGAGACTTCAGGCAGCCGGGCTGTTGAAGCGGTGGGTGCGCGCTCGCGTGGACTTACTTCTAAACGTCCAGTCCCTGTGTCCATCCCTGTGTCCTACTGCGCATGTGCCCCACGGACACAGGGATTGGAGCGCAGAGACTTCGGGCGGCCGGGTGAAACTGCGCATGTGCCCCACGGGCACAGGGATTGGAGCGCAGAGACTTCGGGCAGCCGGGCTGTTGAAGCGGCGAGTGCGCGCTCGCGTGGACTTACTTCTAAGCGGCAGCGGCCGTTACAAGTGGCGGCTGAGTTGGCCTGCCGGGGCCTGGCTGGTGCCAGTGCCGCCACCGCCGCGATGCGCCTCCTGCGCTGCCTGCTGAAGGGCCATTCGGCGCTGGCCAGGGCGCCCAAGTACATCGAGCACTTCAGCAAGTTCTCGCCGTCCCCGCTTTCCATGATGTTCTAGCGCCCGTTACTTTAACGGGCTTAAAGTCTACTAGTCATAAATAAATAAGAATAAAAATGTGCACCCCGCCACCGAGACCATTCCATTGTAACTATCCAACCTCCCAAAATTTCAACACCTCTTGCGATGGTTTGACCCCTTTCCGTTTTAACGGTACAGATTCTACAAACACCCTCCATATCTCCTCAAAACCATTTCTCCTGCATATTCCCCCTGTCATACCTTAATGGCACATGTTAATTTATCGTTAATAGCTATATCCCGCACCTCTTTATACCATCCTTCCATTTTATATTCTGCTTGCCCCTTCCACTTCCTGGCTATAATAATTCATGCAGCTGTCAATAAATTTGTGAGCAATTCCTTCATAGCCTGCGAACCTTCCACCCCATTGTAAATTGATGATAATAATGCTACCTCTGGACTTTCGGTCAGCTTGAACCCAGCAATTTCTGTTATCTCCTTAAACAGCCTTTGCCAAAACAATTGTACATATTTACACCCCCACCACATGTGTACATAATTCCTTGTTACCTGGCATTCCCCTCCAGCACAACACCGAATATTCCTTGTATATTTGATTTCATCTGACTGGTGTTGAATACCATCTCCAAGTTGATTTATAATAATTTTCTTTTATTCTTATAGACTGGGGTCGGCAAAATTTTTGTGGCTTGGCCTGATTCACGGTCCCGCAGACGCCGCGGTGGGCCAGAGTGTGCATGCACGCATGCGCAAACACTATTTCCGGTGCTCCTTCCGGCTCGGAGGAGGTGTTCGCAGCTTCCCATTGGCTGCAGGAGCTTCCTGCAGCCAATGGGAAGCTGGCCAGTGCCGTGGAAGGCAGTCCTCGCTCTGCTCCGTGCGTTTAGTGCGGCGGCGGCGGCGGCACACAGGAGCCAACTGAGCATGCGGCGGAGGTCCATGGGCCGGTAAAAAGACCCCCATGGGCCGCTTGTGGCCCATGGGCCTTAGGTTGCCAACCCCTGTTACAGACAACATTTTCAACGTATGTTTCTCACATGTGGGAGAAATATAATAATAATAATAATAATAATAATAATAATAATAATAATAATAATAATAATAATTTGTTGTTGTTGTTGTTGTTCAGTCGTTCAGTCGTGTCCGACTCTTCGTGACCCCATGGACCAAGGCACGCCAGGCACACCTATCCTCCACTGCCTCTCGCAGTTTGGCCAAACTCATGCTAGTAGCTTCGAGAACACTGTCCAACCATCTCGTCCTCTGTCGTCCCCTTCTCCTTGTGCCCTCCATCTTTCCCAACATCAGGGTCTTTTCTAGGGAGTCTTCTCTTCTCATGAGGTGGCCAAAGTACTGGAGTCTCAACTTCAGGATCTGTCCTTCTAGTGAGCACTCAGGGCTGATTTCTTTAAGAATGGATAGGTTTGGTCTTCTTGCAGTCCATGGGACTCTCAAGAGTCTCCTCCAGCACCATAATTCAAAAGCAATAATAATTCAAAAAGCACCATAATTCAAAAGCAATAATAATAATAATAAACTTTTATTTATATCCCGCCCTTCCCAGCCAAAACCAGGCTCAGGGCGGCTAACAGTCATCAAACCACATAACCATTGAGCAGACAGTTAAAAATACAGATATAAAATACACTTTAAAAACTTAAAAATTTAGAATTCTAAAAGTTGCACTCAAATTAACCCAAAAGCCAGACGGAACAGCCCCGTTTTACAAGCCCTGCGGAAGGGTGCCAACTCTTGCAGGGCCCTCGTTTCTTGTGGCAGATCATTCCACCATATCGGGGCCAGAACCGAAAAAGCCCTGGCCCTGGTGGCTGCCAACCTGACCTCCTTATGACCTGGGATCTCCAGAAAGTTATTATTTGATGACCTCAGGGTCCTACCCGGAGCATACCAGGAGAGACGGTCCCTTAAGTACGAGGGCCCTAGGGGGAGAAGAATGGGATTCTTCTCTCTATGGGTGTAGAATTAAATTTCCAAGTCCATCCTAACACCCACTTATGCTTTGGCAAGAGGCATGAGCATGCCACGTTGACCACGATGCTTTAAACTTTGGTGTGTAGCTCCCAGGGGTGGCAAAGCATTGCCCTTGGGACCTTGAGCAGTATTTCAGCAACTTTCAGCCATCTTTGATCAACAGAAAAGGTCCTGTTTGCTCACCGTCCGGGCAGCAGATTACACCAGCCTCATGAAAGAGCTCTTTCTATGTATGTCCACATGTGTAGCATCTTTGGAAATCTGTACAAATCCCAACTTGTCTGGGTTTTCAGCAGGAGCAGCCAAGGCTCGCCTCTGCAGATCAGCCACACTCTGCATGGTCCTTGGCCAGGGATGGTGGGAGCTGGAGCCCAGCAAAACTCAGAGGGCACCAGGGACCAACAGCTATTTGTGTGAAATCCTGTAAGGGGCGTTTTTTCAAAGTCAACCTATTTCTCAACTTAGGGTATCGCCTCTTTTAACTGAACATTGAGCTACTGCTGGTGGCTGCCAACAAACTTCATCCCAATGCAAATATCAGCTTCAGAGGAGAGGTTATCCTCAGGACTGGCTCTCCTGTGGCACCCCCTCAACTAAGAAAGTAGCTGGGGTGGGAATTTGGATCAGGGCCACAACACTGGCGCAGGAGGGGTTTCACCTATGTGCTGTTTTATCTCTCTCCTTTTTTGTATAATTTTTATTAAGTTCTTTCTGTTTCACATTTTAGAATATTCATTTAAACAACCTTAAAATACCAATAAGGGGCGCGGGTGGTGCTGTGGTCCAAACCACTGAGCCTTGGGCTTGTCGATCAGAAGGTCGGTGGTTCGAATCCCTGCGACGGGGTGAGCTCCCGTTGCTCGGCCCCAGCTCCTGCCAACCTAGCAGTTCGAAAGCACGTCAAAGTGCAAGTAGATAAATAGGTACCACTCTGGTGGGAAGGTAAACAGCGTTTTCATGCGCTGCTCTGGTTCGTCAGAAGCGGCTTAGTCATGCTGGCCACATGACCCGGAAGCTGTACGCCGGCTCCCTCGCCCAATAAAGCGAGATGAGCGCCACAACCCCAGAGTCATCCGTGACTGGACGTAATGGTCAGGGGTCCCTTTACCTAAAATATCAATGACTTCCCTTCTTCTCTTTCCATGCCGTAAATCCCTGCATATTTTACACAAACTAAACCATTCAGTATTCCATGATTGCATCCATCAAAACTTATTTACACTGTTGAATTTATCTTAATGCTGTCAGCGTTTTCAAGTGTACACAATTCCCCCTTCCCATATATTCAATAAACATTTTCCAATCTTCTCTAAACATATGTTCTTCTTGTTCTCTAATTCTATAGGTTAAGTCTGCAAGCTGCGCATATTCCGTCAACTTAAGTTGCCATTCTTCTTTGGTTGGGACCTCACTCGTTTTCCATCATGCGTTGCTTTTTCGACAAAGGCTTCATAGACCTTTAATTTCAATACATCCCAACAGATACACCTCCAAATGTGGTCTTCAGAGGCATGAGGGGCGAGAAAAGAGACTTATGATAATCCAAATTCTTTACCTCTTCCGTTATGTCCAGAATTCAACCTTAAACTACAAGTGATTTTCCAATCCTACTAACGATTTTAACTATTTGCAATGGTTTTTAAGGGAAGTTATACATTTTCCCCATTCCTTGTTAAAATTTTGGTCTTCCTGATTTCTGACTCTTCCAGTCGTTTTAGCCATTTCAGCATAGTCCATTAACTTCATCTGCCATTCTTCTCTGATAGGATCTTTATCTTCTCTCCATCTCTGGGCCAGTAACATCCGTGCAGCAGCTGATCCTAGCCAAACCAACAGAATGGTCCTCACTATCCAAGGCCGATAGAGCATGAGACTCTTAATCTCAGGGTTGTGGGTTTGAGCCCCACATTGGGCCAAAAGGGGGTTGGACGAGGTGACCCTTGTGGTCCCTACAATTCCATGAAAAGTAGCAAACCCTACTTCATTGCTAGCAACAGGGAACTTCACTTGCCCTGAAGAAAGTCAACAATGTAACTTTAAAGGTAGAAGGCAAGTGTCCCTATTTTCCAGGTATAGTCCCGGATTCAAAAATGTCGTCCTGGTTTCTGATTTGATCTTGAGATGTCCAGCTTTTCCTTAAAGGTAAAGGTAAAGGGACCCCTGACCATTAGGTCCAGTTAAAGGGACCCCTGACCATTAGGTCCAGTCGTGACCGACTTTGGGGTTGCGGCGCTCATCTCGCGTTACTGGCCGAGGGAGCCGGCGTACAGCTTCCAGGTCATCTGGCCAGCATGACAAAGCCGCTTCTGACGAACCAGAGCAGCACACGGAAATGCCGCTTACCTTCCCGCTGCAGCGGTACCTATTTATCTACTTGCACTTTGACGTGCTTTTGAACTGCTAGGTTGGCAGGAGCTGGGACGAAGCAATGGGAGCTCACCCCATCGCGGGGATTCGAACCACCAACCTTCTGATCGGCAAGCCCTAGGCTCTGTGGTTTAACCCACAGCGCCACCTGCGTCCCTCTTTCTTTAGGACGTCCCTATTTTCATCAGAGAAATGTTAGAGAGCATGGAGGGTATCTAAGCCAAGGAGATAAGTAACTGTACAGCCTTTAGAAGGCATCTGAAGGCAACTCTGTCTAGGGAAGTTTTTCAATGTCTAATTATGTTTTTATATACTGTATGTTGGAAGCCGCCCAGAGTGGCTATGACAACACAGCCACATGGGTATAAATAATAAAATGATTATTATGGAATAGGACGTCCCTATTTTCGTTGGAGGGACCCAGGTGGCGCTGTGGGTTAAACCACAGAGCCTAGGGCTTGCTGATCAGAAGGTTGGCAGTTCGAATCCCTGCGACGGGGTGAGCTCCCGTTGCTCAGTCCCAGCTCCTGCCCACCTAGCAGTTCGAAAGCATGTCAAACTGCAAGTAGATAAATAGGAAGCGCTCCAGCGGGAAGGTAAACGGCGTTTCCGTGCGCTGCTCTGGTTCGCCAGAAGCGGCTTTGTCATGCTGGCCACATGACCTGGAAGCTGTACGCCGGCTCCCTCGGCCAATAAAGCGAGATGAGCACCGCAACCCCAGAGTCGGACACGACTGGACCAAATAGTCAGGGGTCCCTTTACCTTTACCTATTTTCGTTGCAGAAATGTTAGAGGGTATGCTGGCTATTTCGCTGTCTCACTTTGATGCCACCTGCTGCCATGGCTGCTGGTGGAGAAAATTCTTGGAGGGATGGAGATAGATGGCCCAGACCTTCCTATGGCCCCTATTTGTCTGGGGTATTCACGAAACTACAGAAGTCATCCTGGCTTCTAATTTGATCCCAGAATGTCCCAGGGATGAGCTGGCACTTGGAGCCAACTTGTGTGGTACCCAAAAGATGTGTATCTTTTGGTGTGCTGCCCTTGTGTGAGCCACCAGCAAAAGACACGCATCCCAGTTTTTGCCAGAGCATGGCTTCATGTGCAGAGAGCCATTCATTGGGCACCTGTTCAGAATTGTCCAAAGGAAGCAAATAAGTCAGCCACGCTCACCCCAGCGCAGCAAAAAGCATTTCCTGGCAACGGCCCAGATTGCTCATGAGCCATGCCAGGAGGGTCATCTCATTTCGTCACCTTATGGCAGGAACCTTTTCATCTGCAAAGTTTAATGAACTTGTGTTCCTGAGGCAAGGAGCTGTTCAGCACATTTCTCTTTCCTAAGCATACAGAGCCAGGCTGGCAAACTCTCTCGACTGTCTAGAGCTGAAGGTCTGTTGCAACTAGTCTGGCCAAAGCCCAGAGGCAAACGATGAAGGGTGGGGCCGGTGATTCATGCCTTGTGCTAAGTGAGCTGGGCATTCAAAATAAAGTGTTTGGGGTAGTTTGGATGGGACGTAAGGGTCAACCAACCCTACACACCCGCTTGCAAGGCCTGTCGATCCAGAAATGGCCTAACAAATTTTACTGCCCAAGGAAGAAAAGACTAAATCAGGGGTAGGCAACCTAAGGCCCGGGGACTGGATGCGGCCCAATAGCCTTCTCAATCCGGCCCGCAGACGGTCCGGGAATCAGTGTGTTTTTACATGAGTAGAATGTGTCATTTTATTTAAAATGCATCTCTGGGTTATTTGTGGGGCATAGGAATTTGTTCACCCCTCAAAAGAAAATATAGTCTGGCCCACCACATGGTCTGAGGGACGGTGGACCGGCCCACGGCTGAAAAAGGTTGCTGACCCCTGGACTAAATGGCCATCTGCTACAGCACTAAAAAGTAGCACTTTACTGTCCTCCATGGGTATACAAAAATCTGCTGTTTCAGTTGGGCTCAGTGGCATAGGCGCAAAATTGTTAGGGGCGCTGCCCCCATCTGGCTCAGTTTCCCCAGACACTCTGGGCAGCTCCCAGCAGAGGGCTAAAAACAGAATAGAAATTCAAACATAAAAAACTTCCCTAAACAGGGCTGCCTTCAGAATATTCCCAACAGAATATCACCGGGCTCCGTTGAAAACGGCTTCTCCATGTGAACCAGGAAGTGGCAACCCACGCTATGCCACTGGTTGGGCACACTATCATAGTATATCTATATATATAAAAATGTTCCCATTCCGTGCGTGGCGGACCCAACCGTGCTCCGTAACCGCTGGACCGAATCGCATCAAATTTAGGACACATCGTAGCATGACCATCAAGGAAGGATCTGGCGTAATAAAAATTCAGAAAAATCACACCTGTCATACCTAAAATAAAGAAAAACTGCAAAAAAAATCTGTCTCACACATATGACACCACCAGCAAAACAGCGCCCTCTAGCGACGGCTATGCTGGTACTACAGCTAAAAAAGCAAGAAATTGGTGCACAAATATGACCTCACAGTGGACCAGGAAGGCATGCTGGGAAATGGAGTCAAGGCGCCCTGTGGGTAAACTAAGCTCTTTTGCCCAAACCACAAGGCATGCTGGGAAACGGTGGGCTTATTATCCCAACCAACTGCTCACTCAAGGCACTCTGGGAAATGGAATCAAATCCTCTCTAGAGGGTAACTAGCACTTTTCCCCTTGAAAAGGCCACAGGCAAGGCACGCCGGGAAATGGCCACCGTGATCGTCCCTCAGTGATCTCCCGAGGTGTGTTTTTTATCTGTGCGTTTCCATAGTGCTTTTCCCTCAGACGGCGTCAGAGGCCTCCTTCCTTGGCTTTTTCTGCCACTGGCCGCAAGAGGGCACCTTAGCGTGTGCAGAGTGCACACGACGC
Source organism: Darevskia nairensis (assembly GCA_034642065.1). Classification (NCBI taxonomy): domain Eukaryota; kingdom Metazoa; phylum Chordata; class Lepidosauria; order Squamata; family Lacertidae; genus Darevskia; species Darevskia nairensis. The sequence goes on from JAWWNI010000290.1 coordinate 1,209,729, forward strand.
TGGTGGGGGTAGGTGGGGGTTTATTTTGGCTGCGGCTGCTACTGATGGTAATAAGCATAAAATCAGCCACAGCAAAGCGTGGCCGGGCCCGCTAGTATGATATAAATATCAGAAAGGGCCTTGTATTTATTTTCTCTCTCTCTTCTCTTTTTCCCCCTATTGCTTTTTATTTTTTGGTTTTTCATTGTTCTCGTTCTGTAGACTAGTCTGATTCTTGTTGTATTTTATTCTGAAAATTATATTGCTCAGCGCCTGAGGGCCCCAGTCCTGCCACTCCCCACCTGGCCCATGGTGGGGCCTGATGGGCTCTATAAAGGACTGCTGCCGCTGCTGCTCCTGGGCAGAGAGGGCGCCATTTTGTTTTTGTTTTTTGTTTAAATTGCTGTTATTTTTTTTACCTATGTCATTTTAAACTGTGATATTAATGCTGTATCCTTAGTTTTAGATTTTGATTTACGTGGAACTTGTTTTCCATTTGGTTGTGTATTTTTTTTGATGTGGTTTATTTATTGTTTATGACTTTTGTAATTATGTAAATCTTGTCATGTTGATGCCGCCTTGAGCATTGCTTCTTTAACTGTGGAAAGGCGGCATACAAATAAAAAATTATGATGATGATATATATGGAATTGCAAACCAAAGAGATTTGACATACAAAGGGGCAAATGTTGAGTTTGGGCAGCACCACAAATTTCAAGGCTCCTTAAGAGCACTCTGTCTTACTAGATCAATAACTGCAAAGCTTCTTGTATATTCTCCAACCACAGAACCATAGAATCGCTTCCTGTCCCTGGAAAATCATTCATCTCCAAACATCCAGATTCTTAGAGCTGCTTGCTTGTGTCACAACACAACAACTTCCGTGCCGGAGTTTTGTATTGGGTGGGAATCTGCAAAAGGACCAGCTGCTGTCTTTTGTGCACATCTGCATTTCAGATACAGTGGTATCTTGGTACTCAAACGCCTAAAACTCAGAAGTATGTGTTCTGGTTTTCGAACATTTTTTGGAAGTCAAACGTCCGATGCAGCTGTCGGCTTTTGTTTCCGGGGCGCCTGCACCAATCAGAGGCTGTGCCTTGGTTTTTGAACATTTTGGAAGTCAAACGGACTTCTGGAACAAATTAAGTTTGGCGCTTTTGTTTTTGCTATTTATTTTGTGTTTTTGTTTTTGATGCTCTTTCGGTTAATTTGTTTTTATGACTGTGTGGAACCCAGTTCAGCTACTGATTGATTGATTGAATGAATGAATGAATGATTGATTGATTGACTGACTGACTGATTGTGTGACTGCGGAAATGGATAAAATCCAAACAATGACTATCATCAGTGCAGGTAAGGGAAAAAATTACTTTTAATTTTTATCCTCTACAATACTGTCTTATTTATTTTATAGTACAGTACATTTATTATTGCTTTCATTTTATGGATCAGTGGTCTAGTTCAGGGCCGGATTTAGGTTTGATGAGGCCCTAAGCTACTGAAGGTAATGGGGCCCTTTATATGTCCAGCTGTCCTTTGTCAACAACAAATTGTCACTGCTTTTTGTGTTGAATATATGCTATATGGTAATTTATAGACCTAATAGGTATCTAAAGCCATTTGCACATAACAGATAGGAGCCTACACAACACAAAACACTGTTGCTGTATGTAGGTTTTTAAAAATTTGTTTTTTATCTTATATTTTGGAAATGTACATCCAGGGTTTTTTTTTCCTTTAATTTTTTTGGGGGCCCCCAAGAGAGTGGGGCCTTAAGCTATAGCTTGTTTAGTGTATGCGTAAATCTGACACTCTCGCTAGATAGATAGATAGATAGATAGATAGATAGATAGATAGATAGATGATAGATAGATAGATAGATGGATAGATGATAGATAGATGACAGATAGATAGATGATAGAGAGAGAGAGAGAGAGAGAGAGAGAGATGATAGAAAGATAGATAGATAAATAGATAGATATCTTGCTAAATAGTAAAATTCATGTTAAATTGCTGTTTTAGGGGTTGTTTTTAAAAGTCTGGAACAGATTAATCCATTTTGCATTACTTTCTATGGGAAAGCATGCCTTGGTTTTGGAACGCTTTGGTTTTGGAACGGACTTCCAGAACGGATTAAGTTTGAGAACCAAGGTACCGGGTACCACTGTACTGAGGCCCAGTGGCAGCTTTTAATGCGTATTTCAGGCAGTGGGAAGGAGCAACAGCGGAAGAATGGCTTCCTTGCTCTTCTTCTCTGCACCATTTGGAGGAAGGCCTTCCGAAGGAACGTGCCCAGGGAGCCCTCTGGTGGCGCAATCTGGGACAGTAACAACCAAGAAGAACCAACAAGATGTTCAAAGGCTGTGCAAATTCTAGGTCGCTTTTGAATCCACTGCATCACGGTGGAATGCTGTAAAATATGCCCGGCCAGCGCTGCTTGTTTTCATGCAAGCTTGTTTTCTCCTGCTCTGGAGGGCAGGACTCGAACCCATGGCTTCAAGTTACAAGAAAGGAGATTCTGACTTAACATCAGGAAGAACTTTCTGACAGGAAGAGCTGTTTGACAGTGGAGCGGTCTCCCCCGGAAGGTGGTGGACTCTCCTTCCTGGGAGGTTTTTAAGCAGATGTTGGATGGTCATCTGTCATTGATACTTCAGCTGACATTGGGGTTGGACTAGATGACCCTCAGATCTCTCCCAACTCTATGATTCTATGGAAAGGCTCTCCTCTCCTCTTCAAGCTGTTCTAACAGACCACCTCCTGGTTCAGAACTGCTCTTCACTGTGCATTTTTTGGGTCAGAAAAAAATTGAGAGTGGTAGCAGTTGTGATTATTTCTTTTGCTCATTTATTTTTATACCGTATGTACAGTGGAACCTTGGTTATCGAACGTTTCGGCTTGTGCTGGTCCCGTGGGTTACCCAAAAGGCGAGGTCGAAGTCCGGTCCGTGGTAAGAGGTGCAATGAAAGGCAGTCCGTAATGATAGAAGCTGGGTGCAGGGCAGGGAGGCAGGCGAAGTCAGGAACAGGTAGGCAAGCAGGGAACTGATTGATTGATTGATTGATTGATTGTGTGACTGCGGAAATGGATAAAATCCAAATAATGACTATCATTAGTGCAGGTAAGGAAAAAAATTACTTTTAATTTTTATCATCTACAATACTGTCTTATTTATTTTATAGTAAAGTACATTTATTATTGCTTTCATTTTATGGATCAGTGGTCTCGTTCAGGGCCAGATTTAGGTTTGATGAGGCCCTAAGCTACTGAAGGTAATGGGGCCCTTTATATGTCCAGCTGTCCTTTGTCAACAACAAATTGTCACTGCTTTTTGTGTTGAATATATGCTATATGGTAATTTATAGACCTAATAGGTATCTAAAGCCATTTGCACATAACAAATAGGAGCCTACACAACACAAAACACTGTTGCTGTATGTAGGTTTTTAAAAATTTGTTTTTTATCTTATATTTTGGAAATGTACGGTACATCCAGGGGTTTTTTTCCTTTAATTTTATCTGGGGCCCCCAAGAGAGTGGGGCCTTAAGCTATAGCTTGTTTAGTGTATGCATAAATCTGACACTCTCGCTAGATAGATAGATAGATGATAGATAGATAGATGGATAGATGATAGATAGATGATAGAAAGATAGATAGATAAATAAATAGATAGATATCTTGCTAAATAGTAAAATTCATGTTAAATTGCTGTTTTAGGGATTGTTTTTAAAAGTCTGGAACAGATTAATCCATTTTGCATTACTTTCTATGGGAAAGCATGCCTTGGTTTTGGAACGCTTTGGTTTTGGAACGGACTTCCAGAACGGATTAAGTTTGAGAACCAAGGTACCACTGTACTGAGGCCCAGTGGCAGCTTTTAATGCGTATGGCAGGCAGTGGGAAGGAGCAACAGCGGAAGAATGGCTTCCTTGCTCTTCTTCTCCGCACCATTTGGAGGAAGGCCTTCCCAAGGAACGTGCCCGGGGAGCCCTCTGGTGGCGCAATCCGGGACAGTAACAACCAAGAAGAACCAACAAGGTGTTCAAAGGCTGTGCAAATTCTAGGTCGCTTTTGAATCCACTGCATCACGGTGGAATGCTGTAAAATATGCCCGGCCAGCGCTGCTTGTTTTCATGCAAGCTTGTTTTCTCCTGCTCTGGAGGGCAGGACTCGAACCCATGGCTTCAAGTTACAAGAAAGGAGATTCTGACTTAACATCAGGAAGAACTTTCTGACAGGAAGAGCTGTTTGACAGTGGGGCGGTCTCCCCCGGAAGGTGGTGGACTCTCCTTCCTTGGAGGTTTTTAAGCAGATGTTGGATGGTCATCTGTCATTGATACTTCAGCTGACATTGGGGTTGGACTAGATGACCCTCAGATCTCTCCCAACTCTATGATTCTATGGAAAGGCTCTCATCTCCTCTTCAAGCTGTTCTAACAGACCACCTCCTGTTTCAGAACTGCTCTTCACTGTGCATTTTTTGGGTCAGAAAAAAATTGAGAGTGGTAGCAGTTGTGATTATTTCTTTTGCTCATTTATCTTTATATATACAGTGGAACCTTGGTTTTCGAATGTCTTGGCTTGTGCTAGTCCCGTGGGTTACCCGAAAGACGAGGTCAAAGTCCGGTCTGTGTTCAGAGGGGCAATGTAAAGGCAGTCCGTAATGATAGAAGCTGGGTGCAGGGCAGGAAGTCAGGAACAGGTAGGCAAGCAGGGAACCAGGGCGGGTCAGGAGCTCAGGCAGGAAAGCAGGACAGGTTTCAAGCAGGAACTGGTCACCAACAATGTTGCTCCTGCAACTTGGGGCTGGGGCTGGCTGGCTTTTATCTGCCCCGAGGCATAGGGTGGCCCTGATCCTCTGGTGACTCGCCTCTCCTGGCCTGGAGGCGAGCACTCCTCCTGCGGGAACTCAGTTCCCTTCGCCTCTCTGCCCTGAGCCTCTGCAGCTCAGGAAAGGCTGGAGGGTTACCGGACCCAGAGGCAACCTCAGCTTCCCCTGACTGGGCGGGGAGTGGAGCACCTGCAGGCAATGGGTCCTCCATCCCATCAGGAGCCAGAGCAGACTCAGCAGATGCCTGCACCTGAGGATCCAGCACAGGTGAAGACCCTTCCGACTCAAGCCCTAGCCCCGGCTCTGCTGGTTCTGGAGGTGGGGAATCCTGTGCAGGCTGGGATCCCTCAGGTTCAGCATCTGAGTCTGAATCCCAGGTGCTGAATGTTTCAGAAGCCGAATGTCGAAAACCCGGAAGTGAATGCTTCAGTTTTCGAATACTCCTCGGAAGTCGAACGGCTTCCGCTGAGTTTTCTTTTCCATTTTCACCATTGAAATTGCCGGCAACCCTTTGATTTTCGGTTTTCGAATGTTTTAGAAGTCGAATGGATCGAAAACCGAGGTTCCACTGTATATATAATTTTTATAAAATTTTCTGTTTTACAATTTAAAGTACTCATTTTTACATCCTTAAAATATCAATGACTTCCCTTCTTCTCTTTCCATGGTTCGTTTTGCATATCATAAATCCTTGCATATTTTACATAAACTAAACCATTCAGTATTCCATTATTACATCCATCAAAACTTATTCACACTGTTGAATTTATCTTAATGCTGCCAACGTTTTAAAGTGTACACAATTTCCCCCAATATATTCAATAAACATTTTCCAGTCTTCTTTAAACATATATTCTTCTTGTTCTCTTATTCTATAGGTTAAGTCTGCAAGCTGCGCATATTTCGTCAACTTAAGTTGCCATTCTTCTTTAGTTGGGACCTCGATCCTTTTCCATTTTTGGGCTAACAAAACATGGGCCACCGTAGTAGCAGACAGGAATAATTTTTTTTGACACCTGGGAATTTCAGTCTGAATATTTATTTCACTCATTTCAAAGCAGCATTTTCCTAAGTGCCCCTGGCAGTTGCCCGCCTCTGTCTTAGCCGTTCTTAGTTGATCCTAGGACCTAGAATCATAGAATCATAGAGTTGGAAGAGACCACAAGGGCCATCCAGTCCAACCCCCTGCCAAGCAGGAAACACCATCAAAGCATTCTTGACAGGTGGCTGTCAAGCCTCTGCTTAAAGATCTCCAAAGAAGGAGACTCCACCACACTCATTGGCAGCAAATTCCATTGTCGAACAGCTCTTACTGTCTGGAAGTTCTTCCTAATGTTTAGGTGGAATCTTCTTTCTTGTAGTTTGAATCCATTGCTCCGTGTCCACTTCTCAGGAGTTGCAGAAAACAACCTTTCTCCCTCCTCTATACGACATCCTTTTCTATATTTGAACATGTCTATCAGATCACCCCTTAACCTTCTCTTCTCCAGGCTAAACATACCCAGCTCCCTAAGCCGTTCCTCATAAGGCATCGTTTCCAGGCCTTTGACCATTTTGGTTGCTCTCCTCTGGACACGTTCCAGCTTGTCAGTATCCTTCTTGAACTGTGGTGCCCAGAATTGGACACAGTATTCCAGGTGAGGTCTGACCAGAGTGGAATACAGTGGTACTATTACTTCCCTTGATCTAGATGCTATACTCCTATTGACCTGGGAGACCAGGGTTCAAATCCACACTTGGCCATGAAGCCTGCCTGGTGACCTTGGGCTGGTCACTCTCTCTCTCAGCCTAACCTACCTCACAGGGTTGTGAGGATAAAATGGAGAAGGAGAGGTGTGTGAACGTCACCTTGAACTTCCCTGGAGAAATGTGGGCTGTAATAATAATAATAATAATAATAATAATAATAATAATAATTTGATAACAAAAAAATATGAGCCAGCAGTGTTGTTTAACTGCTAGGAAAAAGCAAGTACAATCTTAGACTGCATCAGCAGAAGAATCGGGTGATATTCAATTAGGTTTTACTCAGATCAGGTCCATTGAAATGAATTAGACTTAGCTGAATTATGTTTGTTAATTTCTGTGGGTCGTAAATTGGTTATTGCGAATGCAATATCAGGCAAGTTTAACAGTTTCCTAGATGACATCAGGTGTGGCTTGGAGAAAACAGCCTCTGGGGCCCAATTAGGACTGCAGCTATCTAATAAAATGTATAATAGATTATTCTTTGTTTCCTTGGTTTTTCTTGGCACAGGTCAAAACGGTAGGAGGTGTGAAATCCACACACAGCCTTACTTAGCTACTTACTTACTTACCTTACTTAGCTATTCCTATCCCTTTCTGGGCCACCAGAGGGTACCCTTAGCTAGTTCAACTTTGCGCCAAGCCAAGAGGGTTCCCCCATTATTTCTGCTTCTAGTGGATAAAATCTGAAAAGGCTAGCAATCAGATTTGTGATCCCCGAGCCAAGGAAATAAGTAACTATATGACCTTTAGGAGACATCTGAAGGCAGCCCTGTATAGGGAAGTTTTAAAATGTTTAATGTTTTATTCTGTTTTCATATATGTTCCATATATGCTGGAAGCTGCCCAGAGTATTATATTTAATAATAATAATAATAATAATAATAATGGAATAGGTAGGCCAGTGATGGCTAACCTTGACACCCCAGATGTTTTGGGACTACAACTCCCATCATCCCTGACCACTGATCCTGTTAGCTAGGGATGATGGGAGTTGTAGTTCCAAAACATCTGGGGTGTCAAGGTTAGCCATCACTGAGGTAAAGGTAAAGGTAAAGGGACCCCTGACCATCAGGTCCAGTCGTGTCCGACTCTGGGGTTGCGTGCTCATCTCGCTCTATAGGCCGAGGGAGCCGGCGTTTGTCCGAAGACAGCTTCCGGGTCATGTGGCCAGCATGACAAAGCTGCTTCTGGCGAACCAGAGCAGCGCACGGAAACGCCGTTTACCTTCCCGCTGGAGCGGTACCTATTTATCTACTTGCACTTTAACGTGCTTTCGAACTGCTAGGTGGGCAGGAGCTGGGACCGAGCAACGGGAGCTCACCCCGTCGCAGGGATTCGAACCGCTGACCTTCTGATCAGCAAGCCTGTGGTTTAACCCACAGCGCCACCTGGTCCCCTATCACTGAGGTAGGCCATCCCTATTTTTATTGGAGAAATGTGGGAGAGTATGTGGATTTTCTATTCCCTCATAGCTCCCCCACCAATCCCAGATAATAATAATTTATAATAATTTATACCCTGCTCATCTGGCTGGCTTTCCCCAGTCACTCTGGGCAGCTCCCAACAGAATATTAAAAACACATACACAAAAATCAAGCATTAGAAACTTCCCTAAACAGGACTGCCTTCAGATGCCTTCTAAAAGTCAGATAGTTGTTTATTTCCTTGACATCTGCTGGGAGGGCGTTCCACAGGACGGGTGCCACAACCGCGAAAGCCCTCTGCCTCGTTCCTGCAACCTCACTTCTCGCAGGGAGGGAACCGCCAGAAGGCCCTCGGAGCTGGACCCCAGCTGAACGATGCTGCAGATACCTGGTTGTCACTCTGAGGGGTGTTTGGGGTGTTGGAGGTGGGATTGTACCTCTGGTGGGGGACACATTGTGCTCCTTCTGGGGTAGTTTGTCCACCTTTGGTCCCCCACCCTGCACTCAGCTCTCACCTGTGGCTCCTAGAAACTGTCAGCATACGACGGCGGTCACACCCTGGGAACGGTTTCCCCTGGCCGGCTAAACCAGATGAGGGTAGCCAATGGGTCTCAGATCCTCAGTGAGTGAGGGGCTTCTACTCCATGGTGAAGACAGGCTGTGGTGGATTGAGCAGACGATACCAAGAGTGGGTCCAAAGGTCAAGAAGGCGGTTTCTGCAGATGGGTTTTGTTATGTACTGAGTTGAATAGGATCCAAAATGCAGCAGTCTGAATGGTCCTAGAACAATAGGATTCAGAATGTAGCAGTCTGAATGGTCCTAGAACAATAGGATTCAGAATGCAGCAGTCTGATTGGTCCGCATGAGCCACCCAATCCAGCTCCAGGGGGAAGTGAATCTGCAACCTGATTGGCCTACAGGAATATCCTGGAATTAGCCAATCACGTGGGGCCCATTGTGTAAATAATGTATATAAAGCAGACGTTCTGGGGAAACATTCATTCCTCGCTACTATGAGCTGAATAAAGAGCATGAAATCCACACTTGACTCCGAGTATATTTCAGGTTTCTTCTGGGTATTACAGGCACTGATATCCCCGAGGTTATAGGAAAAGTCTTTGTATATGCAACTGCAGCCGCAAGAGTGCTTATTGCGACATATTGGAAACAGGACCGGCGCGTCCATTTAGGCGAACTAGGCAATTGCCTAGGGCACCAAAATGGAGGGGGCGCTGGCCAGCCTGCCCCCCGCTGCCCCCCGCCGCCCAGTGCCACCCCAACCAGCGGCGGAGCAAGCAGGTTGGGGCGGAAACCGCAGCGGCGAGGGTGCCAAAATGGAGGGGGCGCTGGCCAGCCTGCCCCCGCCGCCGCCCGCCGCAGCCCCAACCATAAGAATCCAATGTCTTTGTGCAGACCAGGTCTCTCCATGGTTTTAAGCTTGGTAATGAGTTGGATTCTTATCTCATTATACATGACAAAGCTTTTTTAACCTTCTCACCCCTTGCTTTTTCCTGTAAGACTAATTGCAGTCGTTAACAGTCATCAACAGGTTTACCACAGCTATCAGCCTATTACCCATTCCCACCACCCCTCTGAGTAATACCCTTCCCCACCTTCTCACTATATATAAGGGTCTGGTGACTTCTGTTTCAGTGTATCTGAAGAAGTGTGCATGCACACGAAAGCTCATACCAAGAACAAACTTAGTTGGTCTCTAAGGTGCTACTGGAAGGAATGTTTTATTTTTTTTATTTTGTTTGGAATATGACAGACCAACACAGCTATCTACCTGTAACTAGGGCAATATATTGTTATTGTTGGTGGTGGTAGTAGTAGTAGCAGTAGCAGGAAAAATGCATATCTTGCCTTTCCCCCCAAAGGAGCCCAGGGTGGAAAACACACAACGAATAAAACAACTAAAACATCTGCAAGCATCTAAGGATGATTCCAATATAGATGTCAACTGGGAAAGCGCTCTACTTAAAAGGCTCGTCAGAAGATGAAAGTCTTCCATAGGCAACTGAAAGACTTCAGTTCTACTTTGCTGTGAGCGATTCCTCTTCCTTTGCTTGAGCTAAGTGGGATGATCAGACCTGGAATCAGGGCCGGATGAAGACCTTTAGAGACCCTAAGCACTTAAAATATTTTGGTGCCCCCAAATATATCTAATTCAAAACGCAGACAAGAATAAACTGTAAAATTAAATTTTATTTTTCAAAATGAAAAGAAACCTACGGTAATATGGAAAACAGGGTTTCTTTTGGTATACGTCCACTTTATTTATATTTGAGAAATTTTCTCTTGCGTTTTCCAATTGCAAAGTCTTTGATCAGATCCTCAAAGCTAATCTTACACAACACATCTGCTTTTGTACTTAGTCGAGCTCAGGCATCCAGCCTGCCTTGTTGCACAGTTGTTCTGTTGGGAATTTTAATAGACTTTGGCTGAGAAAATGAACGGTCAGCCGAGAAATCTGTGGCCGTTAAAAAAATCGCACACATGCACGAGTATATATACTGTAGACGACAATAATGAGCATGCCTTCCGAAATATTGACATTTGCTAAGAGGTTAATCCAACCATGGCTGGAAACCCCAAATGTTGGAAGAAGAAGAGGAGTTTGGATTTGATATCCCGCTTTATCACTACCCGGAGGAGTCTCAAAGCGGCTAACAATCTCCTTTCCTTTCCTCCCCCACAACAAACACTCTGTGAGGTGAGTGGGGCCGAGAGACTTCAAAGAAGTGTGACTAGCCCAAGGTCACCCAGCAGCTGCATGTGGAGGAGCAGGGAATCGAACCCGGTTCACCAGATTACGAGTCCACTGCTCTTAACCACTACACCACACTGGCTCTCAGTTTATGAGTTGTTTTATCTTTTCTTTTGGTTTAAACCATAACCCGTATTAAGGTAATCTCTATGGGAGGTCCTTACTTAGAATAGCGTGCCAGTTTGTCTGCTTTTGCATGTGGAGGAGCGGAGACGTGAACCCAGTTCACCAGATTATGAGTCTGCCACTCTTAACTACTACACCACACTGGCTCCACACTTGGAGTCAAGTGGGAGCTGCTGTTGGGCTTTTGTGTCCAGAGCCCTGAGGCAGGGGGCTCACATTTCTCTGCTCGGAAATTTGTGCAAGTTCCCATGTGTTCAATAGTTACACTGTTGGGCTCAAGTCCTGCTTGTGGGCTTCTCATGGGCATTTGGTTGGCCACTATTAGAACAGGATGCTGGGTCTAGATGGGCTATTGGCCTGATCCAGCTGTGCTCTTTATTATATTATTAAGTGCCCTTTCCCCATAATTACCCAGCTGTTTGGCAGAATAATATTTTAAGAAAAAACAATCGATAGATTTTCCTTGAGCAATTAACCCACTTGGCATGTGTTTCCCTAAAGGTAAAGGGACCCCTGACCATTAGGTTCAGTCACGAACGACTCTGGGGTTGTGGTGCTCATCTCGCTTTACTGGCCGAGGGAGCCGGTGTATGGCTTCCGGGTCATGTGGCCAGCATGACTAAGCCGCTTCTGGCGAACCAGAGCAGCACATGGAAACATCACTTACCTTCCCGCCGGAGCGGTACCTATTTATCTACTTGCACTGCGTGCTTTCAAACTGCTAGGTTGGCAGGAGCAGGGACCAAGCAACGGGAGTTCACCCCATCATGGGGATTCGAACCGCCGACCTTCTGATTGGCAAGCCCTAGGCTCTGTGGTTTAGACCACAGCGCCACCCGCGTCCCTTATGTGTTTCCCTACATCACCATTATCTTGTAGAAGAAGCATCATTGTACTTTCTGGTCTTTCCCTATTGATGTCAGCAGAGAGGAACTGTGGTATACCATGCTGGTATCATCCTTGTCTAGAGTATTTGCTCCAAACGAGACACCGATGCCGAAATCCAGCATCGCCTGAGCTCTGCAAGTGCAGCTTTCTCCCCATTGAAGTGCAAAGTGTTTGAGGACCAGGAGATTTGCAGGGAAACCAAAATGCTTGTTTACAAAGCTATTGTACTACCAACCTTACTCTATGCTTGTGAAACGTGGATCACTTATAAATGCCATCTCCAACTCCTCAAAAGATTCCATCAACGGTGTCTCCGAAAAATTTTACACATTACCTGGGAAGACAGGCGAACTAATGCCCATGTACTGGAAGAAGCAAAGATCACCAGTGTCGAAGCAATGAGAGCCAGTGTGGTGTAGTGGTTAAGAGCGGTAGACTCGTAATCTGGTGAACCAGGTTCGATTCCCCGCTCCTCCACATGCAGCTGCTGGATGACCTTGGGCTAGTCACTTCTTTGAAGTCTCTCAGTCTCACTCACCTGATAAAGCGGGATATCAAATCCAAACTTTTCTTCTTCAACATCAACTTTGTTGGACTGGTTATGTTGTTCGGATGCATGATTATCGTCTTCCAAAGCAACTACTCTATTCCGAACTTAAAAGTAGTAAGCATAATGTTGGTGGTCAACAAAACAGGTTCAAAGACTCTCTCAAGGCAAATCTAAAAAAAATAGTATAAACACCGACAACTGGGAAACACTGGCCTGTGAGCGCTCCAGTTGGAGAACAGCCTTTACCAAAGGTGTCATGGGTTTTTGAAGCTGCTTGAACTCAGGACGAAAGGGAGAAACGCGCCAAGAGGAAGGCATGCTTGACAAACCCTCATTGTGATCAACTCCCCCCCGGAAACCTATGTCCCCACTGTGGAAGAACGTGTGGATCCAGAATTGGCCTCCACAGTCACTTATGGACTCACTTTTGAAAACCGTGTTTATGGAAGACAGTCTTACTTGGCTATGAGTGATCGTCAAAGAAGAAGATCATCCTTGTCTAGAGTATTTTCTCCAAAGGAGGGATTGAAAAAGCCAGAAGGAAAGAAGACCTTTGGGTCTTTGAGGGATGAGTTGCAAATATTCTCGGTTCTCCGGTCTTCTTCTCATAAGTCCCCTTACAGCGCAACTCCATCTCCCCCAATTCTTAAGAACAAATATAATTCATGCTCGCGGAAAATGCTCATGCAAGCGCTGGTTGCAACGGAAGTCCCCAAGGCGAAAGATCAAAGATTTGTAATAAGTCTTTCCAAGTTGCCTTTGGGGATGTTGCAGAGTTGCTGATGGTGGAGATTGCATCCAAGGACTATTGGAGGGATTTGCTTTGTCTCTTTCTGTCTTTTTATCTCTGTCAAACAACATCCCCCCCCCAAAAAAATCCTTTTTCTTGGTGCATTTGTCTTCGAGGGACCTGGGGTGTTCTTTTGATCAGCTCAGTCTCTCTCTGGCACTTGAATCCTGATTGGCTGAAGGACTTAGAGGGGGGGGGAGAGAGAAATCTTTAATTAAGTAGATAATCTCTTCTTACAAATTTCAGTGGCTCCATTTCACCAATCCCCTTTGCTTGCACTTCAGGACCGATTGTCCTACAGCGCAGTTTGGATTCGGGATCTTTTAACTTCTCTGCACCCTTTAGGAGCAGAGGCTAGAATCTCATTTTGCTCTTCTTCTCTCTCCCCCTCCTCAAATTACCACCCTAATATTTAAAGATCTTCTTTTCCCCCCAGCCTTTTTATTTATTTATTTATTTATTTATTTTTGAGGGGGGAAGGGGGCGGGATTATGTTTTGGACGGGCTCTTATCCAGGCACCTTGTTCCTCGTGTCCTTCTTCCACTTCAGCTATCCATGGTGAGTATCGAGAGTTCCTTCCTTTCTTTGCGATGTAGCAGGCAGGCCCATGGGGACACCATCGTGTGCAGGATCAAATGCACCCTTCGCCTTGCTCTCTGAGCAACCAACCACCCCTTCCTTTCCTTATTTCCCTTGGGTTGCTAAAGGATGTTTTAGGCTTGTGAAGCCTGACCTCACCCAAGAGGCACATCCTACAGACCCCACAGAGGACCGCTTGGAGAGATCAACGGGGATCTCAGAGAAGCAAACTTTGCAAGGTATTGCGTCCAGTTTGCAAGATGAACTTATCGCAGAAGAGCAGGGGTTCCTCCGTCTGAAGGTTCCCAAGATACGAAGCGCCTGCCTCTGCTCTCTCCTTCCCTTGCATTCTGTGTATCCTTTATGTTCCTAACCAGAAATCCAGCTGCTGCCTCCAAGATTCTGGTTGCAATTGATTTACTGGTAGATGGTTGACATCACAGCTTTTGGCTTGACAGTTCAGTAATAAGGGAATAGTAAGGGTTATAAAAAGGAAGAAAATGTCAAAAGACAACATTCGGCTTCATTTTTTAACATCACGTTTCCGACTCGTTAAGATATTCCAATTGGCTCCCCGCAGCAGTCAGTAAAAGTTAACTGTTCTCAGATAAACTGGCAATCAATTCAGTTGGACCTTTCTGCTGCGTTGTCTATGTTTTTCGTTGTTCAGCCCGAAATGTTTTGTACTGGTGAGACCCAGAAAATGTGGAGCTCATGAAACTTTCGTGAATGCCTTTGAAATTGTCTGTTTAAAAAAAAAGAAATTTGGAAAGGCTATCAGAGAAGCAAATGCCCAGCGTTCATGAGATAATAGGCAATGCACAATCTTTTCCTTCATCTGTGTTAATTTGTGTAAGTTCAGGCACATGGAATTTACCATCAGGCAGAATTAATTCCGACAACAGGAATTCCCCCCAATCTTCTGATCTTGCTTGGCATCCTCTTGTCTCAGTGGAACAAAGTTGTCTGAGAGGATTCTGCGCTTGATAGACTCTGTGCTTGCCATGCTATCGGCAAGCTCAATTTTTGCAACCTGTTGAAATCTGGGGCTAAGTTTAACCAGGTTCGGTGCTGCTTGCGGCATCTTTGAAGACAGGTTAACTCAACTGGGATTCCAGTATGCTGTGAGTGTAAAAATAACCAAGTTGTGCTGGATGGGGAATAGATTTCTCGCATCATTCCCCGTTGCTCTTAATAAGGACTAACAGAGGGATAATTAAATCTGGAGAAATTGGCTAGGGAGCCATATCTAAAACCCAGAGAGGGTTAGACTTTTGCAGTAGTGACTCTTTCATGTTCAGAGGAGAGCTTCTAGTGCGGGGGAACGGAAGGAAGTTGTGCCGACATCTTGAGCTTATATTCCACACACCCCAACAATACGATTTGCTTTTGGGATGTTAACAGCAGAAGTGCAAAAGGACTAAGGGCATGAACAAGTCGTTCAGGCTTGTTGAGATGTTTGAAACCCTCTCATGGTTAAGCCAAAGTTGAAGAGTGAAGTTTATTATTATGGTCACAGACCAGTTCCAGCCCACATGCAATATCAAGGAAATCATAAAACACGATAGGGATACATTTGAATTTGCAATTAGGTATAACCGGGACAATGCAGATATAGCAACAATTAAAAATATATATAAATTGAAACTTAGTCACTAAAATGCAACCTAAAATTATCACTTAAGGCCTTAATCATTATGATAACACGCTTGTTCCCAAAGTTTTATGGCAATCGCACAGAATTTGGCTACTCTTAACGTGATCTCAGGATCCTTGCCGTCTACCAGGGATTTTAGACATTGAAGTTCGGATTCATTTGGAGATTTTTTGCATAGTAGGGGTAATGAATACTGAACGTATCTCCCCATAGAAACGGCAGCGTAACAAGGCATGAGAGACAGTTTCTACCTCCATCAAGCTGCAGGGGCAGACTCGTTCCGCATATGGTTTACCCTCGAATCTTCCCTGCGATAAGGCAGATTAAGCCAAAGGTGTCTCAGTGGAGTGGGAAACAGGGTTGGGGAGGAGTGTTGCGTGTGTGTTTTGTGTGTCCTAAGGTTAAAAACTTCTGCCAGGAGAAAGGAAAGCCTCAGAGGGGTCTAAGAGCCTTCAATGAGAGCATTCCTCTTAAGGGGTTGAGGATAATCTACAATTTTTCCTCGCGGCTCTCTGCTTCTTCCTTCTAACATCAAACCCGGTGGTCCCGTGTCGATCGGTCTGGCAGCAAAATGGGGCCACCCACAATTAAAGCGATCATTTCTGTGCATCTGCATTCCAGATATGCAGTGGTGGAGCATTAATTTAAAAAAAATAAATAAATGTTAAAGAGCTCCCAAGAACCACAGTCCAGCGGGTGAGGTGGTGGTGGAAATGTCTGTCTGTGAGCGAGAGAGAGTAAGAAAGATAGAGAGAGAGATCAAATTCTTAATAACTTATGGTATCCTGGAAGGATGCAGGGACTAGGGTCAGGATTTGTGCATGGCGAGGCTGGTATATATATTTTAAGGGCCCTAACCACTTTAAAACTTTCCCAAGGGGAAAGTGTTTTCTTCTGTCTGAATTAATCGTCCTTCCAAAGTCTATTGAGATGAGAAGGAGGTATAGCCCCGGCTGCTTAAAGTTTGCTAGACGGAGGATTGAAATGTGGGAATATGAGATGCAAATTCCCAAACCTCCGTTCTCCCCTCTCTGGACTCTGTCATGTACACCATAGGGAGGAATATCTTTGTGTGTGGACTATTGCTCAGTATGAAGGATTAGGTTCAGGACTTGATAAACCGCTTGCTACTTGCCCAGCGCCAAATCTCAGCATCCAGCATTACAGGGCAAACTGTGCTATAGCACTCGGCTGCCAGGATCATTTGTCGCCTCCAAACTCCACAGCTACTGAGCTGTTTATTAGTTAAAATGCTTCTGGCTCCAGGCTCAGAACAGAATCAACACACTTATTAGTACACACTAGTGCAAATAAGGGCCACCGTTTTATTAATCTTGATAACAGAACCTGCAATTAAACACCATCAGGTGCAATTTCAAACCCTCCAAGTGTCCCTATTTTCCAGGGACAGTCCCGGATTTACAGAAGCCATCCCGGTTTCTGATTTGATCCTGGAATGTCCCGCTTTTCCTTAGGGCAGTGATGGCTAACCTTGACACTCCAGATGTTTTGGGACTACAACTCCCATCATCCCTGACCACTGATCCTGTTAGCTAGGGATGATGGGAGTTGTAGTTCCAAAACATCTGGAGTGTCAAGGTTAGCCATCACTGCCTTAGGGCATCCCTATTTTCATTGGAGAAATGTTGGTGGGTGTGGAGTAATAATAATAATAATAATAATAATAATAATAATAATAATTTATTCTTTATACCCCGCCCATCTGGCTGGGTTTCCCCAGCCACTCTGGGAGGCTCCCAATAGAATATTAAAAGCACGATAAAACATCAAACATTTAAAACTTCCCTAAACAGGGTTGCCTTCAGATGTCTTCTAAAAGTCAGATAGCTGTTTATTTCCTTGACATCTGATGGGAGGGCGTTCCACACGGCAGGTGCCACCACCGAGAAGGCCCTCTGCCTGGTTCCCTGTAACCTCACTTCTCACAGGGAAGGAACTGCCAGAAAACAACCAAGGAGATAAGTAATTATACAACCTTTATGTATATGTATGTATATATCTTTATTGTCATTGTACAAGTACAACGAAATTGGAATTTAGAATTTAGAAGACACCTGAAGGCAGCCCTGTACAGGGAAGGGTTTTTTTATGTTTAATGTTTTGTGATGTTTTGTTGGAAGCTGCCCCGAGTGGCTGGGGCAGTCAGATGGGTGAGGCAAAAATATAATCATAATCAAAATAGGAAAGCTCAGGTGCATTGACCCTGATTTTAGCTTCAGCTGCCTGTGACTCTTATTACTAGAATGAAAAACAACAATGCAGAATATCTGCTAGCCCAGTGATGGCTAACCTTGACACTCCAGATGTTTTGGGACTACAACTCCCATCATCCCTAACCACTGATCCTGTTAGCTAGGGATGATGGGAGTTGTAGTCCCAAAACATCTGGAGTGTCAAGGTTAGCCATCACTGTGCTAGCCAGTGCTATTTTTATAGAAAAAGAGGTGCTGGAACTCACCATGAGCACCTCTCTTGTTCTCTTATAATGGCAATGGTGCCCACCTGAGAGGTGCCGGAACTGACTTCCAATGAGTTCTGGTTGAAAAGAGCCCTGCTGCTAGTGATGGATATAACTGGGAAATGTTCATCTGCAAGGTTCATTGGGACGGTGTCCTCCTCATCCGTGAAGTGTCTATGGCTCTGTGCCTCTCTGTCTCAGGTCTACCAAGACATCAATGGGCAAATGTTGGTCTGCTATATAAGCTTTCACTGAAGAAACGATTCACCAGTTAAAATTTCAGCCTCTTTTGGGGAAAGAGTGACCTTTTCCATACCTTTCACATTGATGTATGGGAACAAGGACGCGGGTGGCGCTGTGGTCTAAACCACGGAGCCTCTTGGGCTTGCCGATCAGAAGGTCAGCGGTTCGAATCCCCGTGACAGGGTGAGCTCCTGTTGCTCTGTCCCTGCTCCTGCCAATCTAGCAGTTCGAAAGCACACCAGTGCAAGTAGATAAATAGGTACCACTGTGACGGGAAGGTAAACAACATTCCTGTACGCTCTGGTTTCCGCCAATGTCCCGTTGTGCCAGAAGTGGTTTAGTCATGCTAGCCACATGACCAGGACAAACGCCAGCTCCCTCGGCCTGAAAGCGAGATGAGTGCCATACCCCTATAGTCACCTTTGACTGGACTTAACCGTCCAGGGGTCCTTTACCTTTACCTTTTACAAGGAAACCAGCAAATTCTACCAGAGCACTGAGAATAAGGTTGAAGGGAAATTAGGACGCTTCTCAAATAATGTTTTCTAAGCAACGAATCGCGCCAGAAGTGATTCCTGTGACGGTGGTTTTGTGTGTGTGTGTCATGAGAACAAGTTGTACGCCCAGCTTGCACAACTGGAAAGTTGTGTTTCATGAGATTGTAAGGCAACAGATTGTTTTATTGACCCCTTCACTCATGGCTTTGCATATATCCGTAAACAGGATGTGTATTTGTAGGATATTGGAGTAATTACTAAAGGAGAGTGAGTAGCCCATTCTGTAGTTGTTGTAGTCTTCATGGCGCGATATGTTGATTTCTCATTTTGATTGGTTTTATCTATTTTTACGTAATTTGTGTATTCTAACCCATGGATTGTGCTTGACCTGGGATATACTGTGATGAACAGTGAGCTAACAATATGCCATAATACTACAACTAATAGCAGTAATAATTGGCTCAAGAGATAAAGTGGTAGTTTTAGGAAGCAACCAACATTTCTTTTAGAGGTTTTACTTTCAGACGACACCTTGGCCCTTAAAAAGTGATTTATTAATATGTGCCTACCATCCTCTTTAGATTGCGAATTGCAATTTAATATGCTCTACCAGCGGCAAATATTCCTGAGGTCCAGTAATATTTCCTCGGCTATTGTTTTTTTTCTAAAATTTGATATAGTTAACTTCTGAGCATAATCAAGAAGATCTGCAACTCAGCCAAGCAGAAATAAAATCCAAAAGATTCAGGGCCAATGAAAAAAAACGTTTTGACTGTCTGTTATCACTAAAAAGTCATTGCAACGTAATAATTGGCTTGCTGGATGAGGCCAGAGAAGAAGATACACATTCAGTTAAACAGTTAGTTAAACAATAAATGGATGAAAAGCAAGATTTAAGTAGTAAAAAAAATAAAATTAAAACAACTTTTAAAAATTTGGCGGCTCTATTTCATATCCTAACTTCAAGGCCATTCGGTTATTTAATCCCATCGTCTTGGAAAAGAGAATCAGGGTGGTCTGTCTCTTTAGCTTAGAGTCTGCTTAGTTTGCCCAATTGGGAGTCTGTGACTGTCTTGTTCACTCCGTGGCAAGTGGTAAATTGACAGAAACTGACTCTAAAAAAAAGAAATAACCACAACTTCTATTGTTAAAGGGAACATCTCCACACATAGGTGCTTATTTTGCACCAGCGATTAATCTGTCCCCTTGTTTGCTGGCCGGTAAACTTGAATTTGTGTGTTCTGTCTTTTCTCCTTCCTTGATGACTGCCCTCGCCTTTGAAGGGAGATAAAGCCAGTCTGTGAAGGTGTTTTAATAGAAATATCTCCATCGTGGTCTTTCCTGACAAAGGATGCAACTTCAATGCAACCCTTTGCTCTTTCCTGCACAGCACAAACAATCAAATCAAGACGTATCGTTTCACATTTTGTCCAAACTGGGAAAGTGATTCCCGGTTTCAGATCAAGCCAGGAGCTCAAACCAACGGTGGTTTTAATATCCTGGCTTGGTTCCTAAACTGGGAACCAGTTGTCCCGTTTGGACGAAAATGGGACGTTTTAGAGGCTTCCTCATTTGATTGCTCCTGTTGTGTAGGGAAGGGAAAGGTCCATGCTACACAACATGGAAAATTGATACCTTAATTTATTAGGCTGAGATATGATCATCATTATGGGAGGGTGATGAAAATCAACAAGGAAACATGAGAGATTGGGGGTGGGGAATCACTTGGGGGATAAAAGCATTCTTCTTGGGTTTCACAGTTGGTTCTTGTGGTCTATTCTTTGTGTGTCCCACATGAACTTTATTTCAGTTTTATGGTGGAGAGATGCAAAGCTTTATAAGTTCATTATAAACTTACATTTAGGGGTAGCATTGCCTCGTCCTCATCTACTCTGGTCTGTTTCCATATCAACAGATGCGCCTATTAAGCTAAATGCAACTGCAATAATTACCCAAATCTTCTAGGGGGGAACACTTTCCAGATATACATTTCTGTTCCTTCTTGTCCCATCCACAGTGACTTGGGCGGGGTGTGTGTGTGTGTGTGTGTGTGTGTGTGTTGCTTCCCCTTCTCCTACGTGGTCAAGGAAGGCTTGAAAATGAGGTCTTACTGGGGTACAATGATACTATCACCTCTTAAGTTTTGGTAAATCTTTCTACATACCGGTAGGTGGAACTGCTCAAATTTCACTTGAAAAGCTCTGTTTTTGATACCACATTTCAACAGGGAAAATTGCATTTTCAACATTTTCTGACAATTTTATATTCTATTTCATTATCTCTATTAAATTGTAAATCTGGGCCACTTACGTGTTTAGTGTCTCGCTTAGTTTTCGAGTGTTCAGGGAGCAAATGTCATTTTTATTTGTTATAGGGGCTCTCTAATTTCAGTTCTATGAAAAGTTCTCTGGTTTCTCTTTAGATCGTATAAATCTTTTGCCTTTTACTAAAGATTTCCATGTTTTAGAAGACATCTGAAGGGAGCCCTGGATTGGGAAGTCTTTAATGTTTGATGTTTTGTTACGTTTTTATATGTGTTGGAAGCTGCCCAGAGTGGCTGGGGAAACCTAGGCAGATAGGCAAGGTATATATAAAATCACCACCACCATCATCTTTCCATCTTTCGTATACAAAGTACAAAATAGAAAGAGACATCTAACGGTTGCAAGGCTGGAGGGGAGGGAGGACAATACAAATCAAATCTATATAAAATCATACTGAAGGTGTCGTATCAAGAAATATCTAACACCTGTGGTCTCGCACCATGTTGTTAAATACATTTCTAATGCCTTAATCGGGACGCTGGTGGCGCTGTGGGTTAAACCACAGAGCCTAGGGCTTGCCGATCAGAAGGTCGGCGGTTCGAATCCCCGAGACGGGGTGAGCTCCTGTTGCTCGGTCCCTGCTCCTGCCAACCTAGCAGTTCGAAAGCACGTCCAAGTGCAAGTAGAAGGTAAACGGCGTTTCCGTGTGCTGCTCTGGTTCTCCAGAAGCGGCTTAGTCATGCTGGCCACATGACACGGAAGCTGTACGCCGGCTCCCTCGGCCAATAATGCGAGATGAGCGCCGCAACCCCAGAGTCGGTCACAACTGGACCTAATGGTCAGGGGTCCCTTTACCTTTACCTAATGCCTTAATCGGTCCTCAGACTTCGGCAAGCATTTTCTCTCTCTGTTCATGTGTGGTTTCCGCTCCATTTCGTACAATACCTTTGCAGCCGCAAGCCTACTGCCAACCATAACTCCATCCTGTTTTTTCAACCCAGGTAAAGGTAAAGGGACCCCTGACCATTTGGTCCAGTCGTGTCCGACTCTGGGCATGCGGTGCTCATCTCGCTTTATTGGCCGAGAGCCGGCGTACAGCTTCCGGGTCATGTGGCCAGCATGACAAAGCCGCTTCTGGCGAACCAGAGCAGCACACGGAAATGCCGTTTACCTTCCCACTAGAGCGGTTCCTATTTATCTACTTGCACTTTGACGTGCTTTCGAACTGCTAGGTGGGCAGGAGCTGGGACCGAGCAACAGGAGCTCACCCCATTGCAGGGATTCGAACTGCCGACCTTCTGATCAGCAAGCCCTAGGCTCTGTGGTTTAACCCACAGCACCACCTGGGTCCCAAGTACTTGATTATAATTCAACTATCTTTAGGCAATGAATCTGGACAGGGAGAGGCTCGCAGCCCCAATGAATCCTCAGCAGTACCTACTGGGCAACAATGGGTTGGTTCATTAAGTGGGACGATTCTCCAAGGGCTGGGCAGGGATGGCACAGAAGAATTCCAGGCATTCCCTCTGCTTCTCTCCATTGATGAACCCTTTTCTCCCTTCCAGGTCAGTGAATAATTTCCTGATGACCGGTCCCAAGGTAAGTGCATTTCCTTTGATCTGTGTTTCTAATTCCAACAAGCCAAGATCTGCTGGGAATCAGGCTTGTTTCCAGCCTCCCAGGTTTGCTAAGGTTTGGACAGGGGCTGCCTGCACTCTCTGTTCCTTGAGTGCCGAATCTTAAGCACAAAAAGCAAGGAAAGAAGCTGTTTTTCTCTTTTTCTAAAGAGCTCAGGGCAGTATTCCGCCCCACCCCATTCTATCTTCCCAACATCCCTGCCCAAGACAATCCAGGGAGGTTCATGGCTGGGCAGGTTTCAGAGATTTGAATCCAAGTTGCTAAAGTCCAGATTCAACTCTTCTACACCATAGTAGCTGATGACTTGAACCTTACGCATAGTGCTAAGCAGTGCTATTTTTTTTTTCTAGAAAAAGAGGTGCCAGAACTCACCATGAATGCCTCCCTTGTTCTCTTATACAGTGGTACCCTCTGGTTGCAAACGGGATCCGTTCCGGAGGCCCGTTCGCAACATGAAAAGAGTGCAACCTGAAGCACCGTCAGGACCGGTGCTAGGGGTTTTGGCGCCCTAGGCGAGGGGGCGGGGCACGTGACATCATTGCGCATGGCGTACGGTGCCCTGCCCGCTGGGCGCCCCGCGCCGCCGCGATTTTCGCCACTGGTTGGGGCAGCACCGGGCGGTGGCGGGGGGCAGGCTGGCCAGCGCCCCCTCCATTTTGGCGCTGCCGCCGCGGTTTTCGCCCCAACCTGCTCGCTCCGCCGCTGGTTGGGGTGGCGGGGGGCGGGGGGCAGGCGGAGGGGCAGCAAAATTCAGGAACTTGCAAAAAGAAAAGGGGAGCAAACTAACACAAAACAAACAAACAAAACGCCTATATGGTAAACTGTGGTGGTGGTGTGGTATTGATCCTGATCCAAAGGGTTCCATATTCTACTGGTCCTTCAGGGGAATTGAGACAACAGTAATTCAAAGTCCCGATGTGCTGCCAGAGACCCTGTTTTCCAGGGACAGTCCTGGATTTACAGAAGCCATCTGTTATGGCGCCAACAGGATGGCGTGCCGAAGCCAGCCGCCGGATGCAGACAGAGCCTAGGTTTAACGGATGCAGACAGAGCCTAGATTTTATTTTCTTTGTGTTTTTTCTCTCCGTTTTTGTTTTTTGCGATGTCTCTTTTTTGTAATCTCTTAAATTAAATAAAGTTTATTATATATATATAGAGAGAGAGAGAGAGAGAGAGAGAGCGCGCACCTTAGAGACCAACTAAGTTTGTTATTGGTATGAGCTTTTGTGCATGCACATGTCTTCAGATACTTCAGATTCTTCGGATGAGTTGGCTAGTGTTTAAACATTTCTCCAGCGTCCCTAAACTGACCGCACTGCCTGATCTGGAGAAAAAAAAAACTTATCTTCCCCCCCCCCCCCAGGAATTTAATCCCCCCCCCAATGCTTTCCTCTGTGATTATTATTTTGTTATTAATAATTAAATTTCTCCACCGCCTTTCATCCGAGGATCACCGGGGATGGAGAAAAACTAGGGTAAATTTTCAGCACAGCCCTGAAAATTCAACGTCCTTTTTTTCAATGTAAGGAACAAGAAGGCACTCAAGACCCAGTTCAAAGGAAGAAAATCCTCTTGGAGAAGGAGCAGGCGAGACATTCCGAAAGCCCTGGGACGAGTGGTTTAGGAAGCTACACTTTCTCATTTTAGTACTTTATATTCAGATCATGCTCCTTTTGCCTTTTCAGCTTCTAATAGAATTGTTTTTCGAATCCGTCACTTACTGGTTGCATGTT
This sequence comes from Darevskia nairensis, assembly GCA_034642065.1. NCBI lineage: Eukaryota > Metazoa > Chordata > Lepidosauria > Squamata > Lacertidae > Darevskia > Darevskia nairensis. The sequence continues at coordinate 1,233,929 of JAWWNI010000290.1, forward strand.
AAATATGGAAGATGTCACCAAATTAACGGCACAATCTTATCTCTGCCGACTCGAACCCTGGACACGTCTCCTGGGGGGGGGGGGGGTAGAGCACATAGCCACCCATTTCCTGGGCCTTCCAGGAGACATTGATGTAGAGCAGTGATGGCTAACCTTGACACTCCAGATGTTTTGGAACTACAACTCCCATCATCCCTAGCTAACAGGATCAGTGGTCAGGGATGATGGGAGTTGTAGTCCCAAAACATCTGGAGTGTCAAGGTTAGCCATCACTGATGTAGAGTCCCATTTCGCCGCTGAGGATACAAACAGGGTTTCCTTTGTCGGGCAAGGATTGAACTCTTAGAAGACCCTCGTACCTATGGGACTGCCTCTCCTGGTATGCCCTGTGGAGGACCTTAAGGTCCATAAATAGGAACACCCTAGAGGTCTCCTGGGCCCTAAGGAAGTCAGATTAGCCTCAACCAGAGCCAGGGCCTTCTCAACACTGGCTCCGACCTGGTGGAACGCCCTGTCTCATGAGACCAGGGCCCTGTGGGATCTGATTTCTTTCCGCAGGGCCTGTAAGACAGAGTTGTTCCGCCTGGCCTTTGGCTTGGGATCAACTTGATCCCCTCCCCCTCTTTCCTTTTTCCTTCTGTGATGGAACTCCTATTTGGGGGCTTCCCTGGCTTTTTTTATGGCCCACGTAGGACCAGTCTGGATAGTTGGCCTTGGTGAAGATTTGACGCTTTCTTCCCCAAACAGTTTTTCATCATCATTCTTTTATTTAACCGTCAGTCAGAAGAATACATTTGTACAGAATTAAAAGCATCTGAGAGAACTTTGAAAAAAAGGAAACATAATCCACAATAGAATGGAACTAAACAAATAGCCCCATATCGATACAATCAATTAAAATCTTGCGACGCTTAGAAGCTAAAAAAAGAAATTTAGCCACCAGGGAGGCTGTATTTCTAGTAATATTATTCAGTAAAAATAAAACCTGTCTTTCTCTGGGTAGAAAGCTAGATTGACGTAAAAGTGGAGTTATAAGATTTTGCCTAAGTTCTACATAGAGAGGACAAGACAGAAGGATATGTTCGGTAGACTCAACCACGCCCATAGTACAGTGACAGGTTCTCTGGGTGGAAACAGTTTTTTGATTTGAGTTTCTACTGAAATGAGGCTGCACTTTAACGTTGTAGTTTAATCTTGTTTTTAAGTTGTATTTTAATCAATTGTTTTTATGCCTGGTGTTAGCCGCCCTGAGCCCGGTCTTGGCTGGGGAGGGCGGGGTATAAATAAAATTATTTATTATTATTATTATTATTATTATTATTATTATTATTATTGGCAGGTTTTGAGGGAGAAGGCATGGCCATCTCTGCGTGTGCCCTTGTGGAAGTTTCTCTTTTGTCCTTGCTCTTTCCTCCCTGCAGCCATACCTCTTTTTTTAAAAAATTTAAAATTTTACTTTATTGATTATTGTCATAAAATACATCAAAAACATATGTATAGAAAAAAAAAACAGTAACATAATAAACACATCAAAGTATATATTCAACATAAACAAGCTCATTCACCAGTAACATTCTACTACCAATGCTAAAGAAAGGAAAAAAAGACGGGGGGGGGGGAAGAGAGAAAAAAAGGGGGGAGGGGAAAAAAGAGATAAGGAGAAGAAAAGGGGGAAGAAGAGGGAAGGAAGAAGAAAAAAGAAAGAAAGAAAGAAAGAAAGAAAGAAAGAAAGAAAGAAAGAAAGAAAGAAAGAAAGAAAGAAAGAAAGAAAGAAAGAAAGAAGATGAAATAGAAAAGAGAAATAAGAAAATAAAGAAAAAGAATTAGAGAAAAAAACGAAAAAATCACTAAATAGTACATTAAACAATAAAAGACTTCCACCGCTTTCCCACACAGCGCTTATCTCTATTGCCTGTAAGTCATCTGTTATACATTGTCTGTTATATCATAGTTTCTCATATTTGTTTCTTATATTTTTCCTCATTTAAGTTCCTGCTGAGTTATTCTAAACATAACCAGATTTTTGTTCCCAGACCTTGCTTACCTAAATAGTCATTCAAACATTCCCATTGTTTCCCAGGCATACCTCATCTACTCCAGCAGCGTTGCAGCCGGCGCGCAGAGTGGGATCGAGGAATGCAAGTTCCAGTTTGCTTGGGATCGCTGGAACTGCCCAGAGAGAGCTTTGCAGCTCTCCAGCCATGGAGGACTGCGTAGTGGTAAGAAAATGTCAAGAGGGTTGGCCGGGGGCTTCCTGAGAAATTGCCTGCCAGAGCCCCCCCCCCGAAAACGGGTCCCCCCTTAACTCAAGTTGGTCCAGCACCAAAGCTGGTCAAATTATTTTAGCCCTTGAGGTGGAAAACCCAAAGGCACCTCCCTCCACCCCTTCCTGGCAATGCAAATACAGTGTTCCCTCGACTTATGAAATACTCGACATCCAAATTTTTCGATTTACGGATGAAAAAAGTGGCCACACGCCTACAAATTTTTCGACATCAGAATGGAAATTGTTGCCGGTTTTAGATGCGGTTTCCTCGACTTACGAATTTTAGATGCGGTTTTTTCGACGTACAAATTTTTCCGAATATTTTTTCTCCCAATGTATTCCTATGGGAAATCGCTTTTTTCGACTTACAAACTTTTCGACCTACCGAGTGTCCATTCGGAACAGATTAAATTCGTAAGTCGAGGGACCACTGTATGATGGTAATGCATTAAATAACTGTCAGATTCTCTTATCGGTTGTTCAATAGTAAGACCAAGCCATCTTGTCTTTAAGTCTCTTTATTTTGTGCAAAGCTATTTACAGTGCAGAGTTCAGTTTATCATGTCTGCTCAGTCACTAGCAGAATCCGGAATGCCTTCCTTCTGTTTTGGCGCCAACACCAAAGCCTCGGCATCCTGAATTGTCGCCTTCTCCTCCTACGTGAGATAGGCGCCGGAACTGACGCCTCCCCCTCCGAGCGAGTCTGCTGGGTGGTGCCAGGTCTCTCAGCAACTCCCTGGACACTGGCACTCCCTGGCTCCCAGCCACTAACTGCTCCTTCCCCGAAGAGGGGCTGCCAGATTCACTCGAAGATGAATCCGTCGTCAACACAGGCTGCGGGTCCCCTGTAAGCACTCAGAGCCGGACTGGCAGGGGTGGGCAGATCCCTGACAATAACTAACAATTTGCTGCCAGTTTGGGACACCCAGGCAGCTACCTCGCTCAGTCTAAAGATAGGACCAGCCCCATAGGAGCTGTTAAGGGGCTTTAAGGACGTTTTAAACTGCCAATTCCCCAGAGTTTATGTGCCCTTTTAAAGACACAGTCACCCCAGGAAGAAGCTTTATGATCTCACAGCCATCACCGACATAATCTAGTTCCCTGGCAATTGATCTATCTATTACACAACAGGGGAGCTGAGGAGCGCAAGCTACGGTTGACTGGTGCTTTAGCCAAAAATGGTTACTCAGTGCTTTTTCAGGGGGGAGGGGCAACGTGTACGCAGGGGTACGCATACCCCTAAACATTTTGTGAATCTAACGGGAATCTAGCCTGGTGAATCGTCAGTTCCGTTGAATAGCACAGTGATTGGCCAGTTTCGTTGTTACCACCTCTTCATTTCCTTTCCTGGTGTTTCCTGAGTCTCAGACGGAAGCGGGCGGTTTATGTGTGAAGCAGTGTGGAATGTGGACGTGTGGTGTTTTACTGATAAAAGTTTGGCCCCATTGAGGGGCAGTATTCCAATATGAGCAATGCAGGTTCTTTGTACTTTTGTCCGTTTACTGTTTTTTATTTCCCCCCATTTGAACTATAAAATGGTGATTTTCTTGAGTCAAAATGAGAGTACCCCTAAACATTTATTTTTTTAAAGAAAAAAAGCGCTGTGGTTACCAAATCTGGCTACTCTGCCTATCTTTGCACATCTGCAGCTCCAGATGTGACCCATCAGCGGCACTACCACCCAAGAGAAATGTAGAGACCAAAAAGCCAAACAATGCGCTCTGCGTATTGTTTTTCCCGAACAGTTTTTGTTTTTTTAGTGCAATCTGGACGGCTTCAGGATGAGCAACAGACTCACATAGGAGCTGCTACACCAAATCTTTTCCAAGCAGCCTTTCTCTCCTGGCGAGAAAAGAGGGAGCCAGATCCTTCCCCATCAATTCTTTGCTTACTAGATATTTCTCTACTTGCAACTAGATATTTCTTTGCATTTCACCCACACTGTAGTGGCATAGCTGTCAACCCTCCCTTTTTTTGCAGGAAACCCCCTTATTCCAATGCCGTTTCCCACTGCTATCCCGGATTGTTGATATCCCTTAAATTTCCGGATTTCAAAGGAAGCAGCTCCTCTCCCTCCCTGCCGGCCAGGGAGGCTCCTCAGCTGCGTTGCTCGGCTGCCAATAAGGAGTCTGAGACCGACTGGGGGAGGAGCTTGCATGCCTTGTGCAGCCAGACCCTCACGCCCAACCAGACAGACAGACAGCCTGCCGTCTACGCACTCGCTCTTTCGCTCACCCGTTCGCAGCGCAGCCTCTGGAGCGCAGGGTGGCGAGGCTACTTAGTGCCATTGCACTGCCCTCGCAGCATCCCTTATTTTCAAATCCGAAAGTTGACAGCTATGTGCAGTAGGGAAAGCAGGCACATCGATGATCCTGAACAGTTTAGCCGGCTGTTCTTTCTGCTATCAGAGGCAAAGGCTGCAGCTCCGTGTCAGGGGCAGGGTGGCAGAGGAGAGATCTACGAGTCCACTCCCTCCCATGGCTGCCTTTGGCATTAGTGGGAGTTAACTCTCCTGTTTTTAATCCAGTCAGTTCTTAGCAGGCTGGTCCCAGAAAACATTAATTCAATAATAGCATCAGTTCATGTTATTTAGTAGAATGTTATTTACTTTTCCTTTCTGCTGGATGAAGAGCTCTAAGTTATTCTTTGCCATTTCTAAACAGAAGGGGTGTGTGTGTGTATGCATGTATATATGTGTGCATATATATATATATATATATATATATATATATATATATATATATATATATATATACACACACACATACACACACACACACACACACATATACACACCGGTATATATAATATCTGTTTTGCAATTTAAAGTACTCATTTCACACCCTTAAGATATCAATGACTTCCCTTCCTCTCTTTCCATGGTTCATTTTACATATCATAAATCCCAGCATATTTTACAAAAAACTATACCATTCAGTAAGGGTGGCGCTGTGGGTTAAACCACAGAGCCTAGGGCTTGCCGATCAGAAGGTCGGTGGTTCGAATCCCCGCAACGGGGTGAGCTCCCATTGCTCGGTCCCAGCTCCTGCCCACCTAGCAGTTCGAAAGCACATCAAAGTGCAAGTATTTAAATAGGTACCGCTCCGGCGGAAGGTAAACGGCGTTTCCGTGCCCTGCTCTGGTTCGCCAGAAGCGGCTTTGTCATGCTGGCCACATGACCCAGAAGCTGTACACCGGCTCCCTCAGCCAATAAAGCGAGATGAGCGCCACAACCCCAGAGTTGGTCACGACTGGACCTAATGGTCAGGGGTCCCTTTACCTTTATACCATTCAGTACCCCATTATTGCATCCATCAAAATTTGTTTACACTGTTGAATTTATCTTTACGCTGGCAGCGTTTTCAGCTGTACACAATTACTTTCCATATATTCAATAAACCTTTTCCAATCATTTTTAAACATATGTTCTTCTTGTTCTCTTCCTCCCCCAGCTTTTCACGACGCGGCGCAGCGGCTGCCGCCGCCTCCTCTCAGGGCCCGACCTTCCCCCGCGGCCGGACGATCCCCCGGCGCGGCCTTCCCTCCCCCAGGAGGCCGTGGCCGAGAAGCCGGGAGAGAAGGAGGCCCCCCGTCTGGCCCGCGCCCTTCCCTGCGCGCTGCCCAGCCGGCGGGGGTCCAAGGCGAGCCCGTTTTTTAAACGGGCTTAATATACTAGTTCTATATGTTAGGTCTGCAAGCGGTGCATATTCCATCAGTTTAAGTTGCCATTCTTCTTTAGTTGGGACCTCGCTCGTTTTCCATTTTGGGGCTAACAAAACACGGACCACAGTAGTAGCATACATAAATAACCTTTTTTGACACATGACCATTTCAATCTGAATTATCCCCAACAGAAAGGACTCTGGTTTGGGGGGAAAGTAACCGTATTTTTCACTCCATAAGACCCACCTGACCATAAGACGCACCTAGTTTTTAGAGGAGGAAAGGGGGAAAGCCCAGGGGTTTTTTTTGGATCAGCTCACAGTTGTGCAGCTTTTTTTGCAAAGGGGAAAAGCCCCCTTTTTAGGATCAGCTCAATGTTGTTGAGCTTACTTTGCAAAGGGAAAAAAAATCCTGTTTTTATGGGGTTCAACTCACAGTTCTGCAGCTTCTTTAGGAAAGGAAAGGGAGCCGTTTCTACAGTTTCCAGACAGATAATCTAATCAGCCAGTCACATGTCGCTGGGGAACCAAACAGCCTCCGTCTGCAGAACATTCAACAATGGAGGCCTGGGCAAAGGGGCGGGGCCGGAAAGGGAGCCAGCGATCGACCACACATTCGTTCCATAAGACGCACAGACATTTCCCCTTACTTCTAGGAGGAAAAAAGTGTGTCTTATGGAGCGAAAAATATGGCACTTTAAAACATTTTTTTCCAATTCATTATGAATCATTTCCCAATACTCTTTTACCCTTTTACAAGTCCATGTTTCCATTCAGTCTTACTGATCATGGATGCTCCAAATTGCAGGAGCTGCTGCTGTGTCCTGTCTTGCGCCTCCTTTAGTTTCCTTTTTTCCTGTGTCTTCGTTTGACAGCAAACCGAGAAACAGCCTTTGTCCATGCAATCAGCTCCGCTGGAGTCATGTACACACTGACACGCAATTGCAGCCTGGGCGACTTTGACAATTGTGGATGTGATGATTCACGCAACGGGCAACTTGGTAAGGACTCTTGTGTAGGCTTGCCATATTTCAAAAAAGTAAAAACCAGGACATCCCAAAAGTTGTTGAGCTTTTTTCGATTGACTTGCCTAAGATCCAGGACAAAGCTCTGCCTTTCGGCAATCGCCCCCCCCCAACATCAATTCCGCCTTTGAAATCCAAGTCATGTCCGGAAAAATCCGGACGTATGGCAGCCCTACTCTTGTGACCATTCTTATTGCAAGAGAAGCAAAACTGCCAATCCAAACATAATATTTCTTGCCCTTCTCCACATTCTCACTTTATTAGAATCATAGATCAGAGTTGGAAGGGTCCCTAAAGATCCTGTAGCTTATATGCAGCTTTCCCATATGGGGATCAAACCTGTGACCTTGCTGTTATCAGCACCATGCTCTAACCAACTGAGCTAGGAAACTTTGCAGAATTGATTCTCCCCTATCAGTGCTATGGCAGTGAGTGCAGTTCAGAAGTCAGTCCCTCTGAATTCAGTGGAAATTACTCCCACCAGGTAAGTGTACAAAGGACTGTAGCTTCAGTATTCTGCAAGAAATGGTGTATTTTCATAGAATCTTAGAGATGGGTGGAGGACCTTGGAGGTGATCTAGTTCCACCTCCTGTGCAATTCAATGCACTCACTCAGACGGCTTGAAACAGTCGTGGCTTTTTCCAAAGAATTCCAGGAACTGTGGTTTGTTAAGAGTGCTGAGAGTTTGCTAGGAGACCCCTATTTCCCCTTGGAGAGATACAATTCCTAGAGTTCCCCGCAAAAAGGGTTTGGTTGTTAAACCGCTCTGGGGATTGTGGAATTTGTTATTGCCCTTAAAACAAATATTGTTCTTGAGAATCCAGCTCTTTTCTGGCTGCAGCTGTAACACTCACCATGAGTACGAAAGGGTTGAGAGAAGCTCGCCTGCCTCTTGACTGTGGGAATGTTCAGGGATGCAGGAGAGGATATATTGTTTAAGATATCCTATTCCAACTTGTTTTTACAAGTTCAACAATATCAGCAGAGTTTACATCCCCCTTTTAAACACACACACAGCGGATGCTTGCTCAGGTTCGCTAGAACCTCTATAATAAATGCCCTGGTATTTTCCCCTTTATCCCTCTTCAAAAGATAAGACACGACACAGTCTTCTATAAAAGTATAAAGAGTTTACTTACAAGTATCATCTGTTCACAATTGGATCCAGAAGGCAGACTTAAGCTTAGTAAAAGTAATATACTTGCTGGAGTCTATTCCATAGGGATAATAGCTCCTTCTCCTCTCTTGGCTGGAAGCCAGGAGAGCATCTTTGGCTAAGCAGTTGTAGCTTGCTTGGAGAACGGAATCAAAAGAGGGAGATGGTGTCTGGCCCCTGTGCTTTTGTTTTACCTGCACAGGTGAGGCCACACCCACCTCCGGTCACTTACAGAGGGAGTGTGTCACAGCCCAGGAGAAACAGGAAGTTCCGACTGGCTGGACCACACATCCCCTTCTATGTCCACTCTAGGGATGTTGTACTTGACTGCTCTGTGTTTCACATCCCACATTGACTCCATATAGCTGTCTGGTGACATCTCTCTCTCTCTCTCTCCAACAGGAGGACAAGGATGGCTGTGGGGAGGCTGCAGTGACAATGTGGGTTTTGGGGAGGCGATTTCAAAGCAGTTTGTGGACGCACTTGAGACAGGGCAGGACGCCAGAGCAGCGATGAACCTGCATAATAACGAGGCAGGCAGAAAGGTAACAACACATTTCCACCTATGGCAAATGAAAAAGTTTGAAGCAGGAGATGGGTATCTTTTCTGTCGAAATTGGAAGGAAGACTCTGACCACTGATGGAACAGTTTTCCAAAATAGTTGCAAAGTACCCCCTCCCTTTCAGGTAGAAAATTATGATACATTTCAGTCAAAAGTCTTCTAGTTCTAGATACTGAACTCGCAGGACACGGTGGCGCTGTGGTCTAAACCCCTGAGCCATTTGGGATTCCTGATTGGAAGGTCCGCGGTTTGAATCCGTGCAACGGAGTGAGCTCCTGTTGCTCTGTCCCAGCTCCTGCCAACCTAGCAGTTCGAAAGCACACCAGTGCAAGTAGATAATAGGTACTGCTGTGGCGGGAAGGTAACTGGCATTTCCCTGTGCTCTGGTTTCTGTCACGGTGTCCTGCTGTGCAGAAGTGGTTTAGTCATGCTGGCCACATGACCTGGAAAGCTGTCTGTGGACAAACGCCGGCTCCCTCGGCCTGAAAGCGAGATGAGCGCCGCAACCCCACAGTCACCTTTGACTGAACTTAACCATCCAGGGGTCCTTTATCTTACCTTTTTAGTGAACTTGGGCTGGGGGGTGGGGAGTGGCCAGTGCCGGATATAAGTATAAACTAAACAAGCTATAGCTTACGGCCCCACTCTCTTGGGGGCCCCACAAAATTTAAAGGGGAAAAAAACTTGGGTGTACATTTCCAAAATATGAGATAAAAAACAATTGCTCTGATAAAATACATATTTTGTTATGTGCAAATGGCTTTAGATACCTATTAGGTCCATAAATTACCATATAGCACATGGGTAGGCAAACTAAGGCCTGGGGGCCAGATCCGGCCCAGTCGCCTTCTAAATCCAGTCCGCGGATGGTCCGGGAATCAGCGTGTTTTTGCATGAGTAGAATGTGTCCTTTTATTTAAAATGCATCTCTGGGTTATTTGTGGGGCATAGGAATTTGTTCATTTTTTTTTCAAAATATAGTCTGGCCTCCCACAAGGTCTGAGGGACAGTGGACTGCCCCCCCGCTGAAAAAGTTTGCTGACCCCTGATACAGCATATATTCAACACACAAAAAACAACGACAATTTGTTGTTGTTGTTTTATATATCATTTTTATTCGTTTTCAAATTTATACAATAATATCAATCACATACTTTTTCACATCTTATACCTTTTTGGCTTTTTATAGCCTTGACTTCCTTCAGACCTTCCAATTGACTTTCTAATTTCTATATTTTGATTTATATTTTTTATTTCTACCATTGTTTTATTATATCTCTCTATCTTAATCACTTTAAATTCATACTTAACAACAATATCTCTTCCTTAATCTACAAAGCCTCTTGTAGTCCTACTAATGTATTCAATTGAGTACTTTCCTTTAAATAGTCTGTAAATTTCGACCAGTCTTTGACGAACTTCTGGTCCGCTGTTCTCGGATTCTCCCCGTCATTTTGTCCAGTTCTGCATAGTCCAATAATTTCATTCTCCATTCATCCACTGTCGGTAATTGTTCTTGTTTCCATTTCTGGGCTATTAATATTCTTGCCGCAGTCACTGCGAACAACGACAATTTGTTGTTGACAAAGGACAGCTGGACATATAAAGGCCCCCACTACCTTCAGTAGCTTAGGGCCTCATCGAACCAAAATCCGGCCCTGGGAGTGGCTTCCGGTCCACCTGGGCTTCTTGCATGACATTCCGTCTTGTCTTTTCCTTCCTCTCTAGGCAGTGAAAGGGACCATGAAGAGGACCTGCAAATGCCACGGGGTATCCGGCAGCTGCACCACACAGACCTGCTGGCTGCAGCTGCCCGAGTTCCGAGAAGTAGGGACCTACCTGAAGGAGAAATACCACAAAGGTCTGAAGGTGGACTTGCTCCAAGGGGCAGGCAACAGTGCCGCCAGCCGGGGGGCGATTGCGGAAACCTTCAGCTCCATCTCCAAGAAGGAGCTAGTCCACCTGGAGGACTCCCCCGACTACTGCCTGGAGAACAAGACCCTGGGCTTGCTGGGGACGGAGGGCCGGGAGTGCCTGAAGAGGGGCAAGGCTTTGAGCAAGTGGGAAAAACGCAGCTGCCAGCGTCTGTGCGGGGACTGTGGGCTGGCCGTGGAGGAGCGGCGAGCCGAGATGGTGTCCAGCTGCAACTGCAAGTTCCACTGGTGCTGCGCCGTCCGGTGCGAGCAGTGCCGCAAGCGTGTCACCAAATATTACTGCGTGCGCAAGGAGAAGCGGGAACGTGGTGGGGGCAGCGCGGCCTCCCGCAAGCTCAAGAAGAAGCAGCCCTAATACCAGCCCCTTGCCAACCTCCTCGCCCTCCGGTTCTTCTTCACTTCTGGATAGTATTTACCGTATTTTTCGCTCCATAAGACACACTTTTCCCCTCCTGAAAAGTAAGGGGAAATGTCTGTGCGTCTTATGGAGCGAATGCATGGTCCCTGGAGCCAAATTGCCTAGGGGCCAAAAGCAGATTGTGCTCTTTTTTTTACAAAGACAGAAGAGGGTGTTGAAAGGAAGCCGCTGAACAGCTGTTTAGCAAGCAATGGGGGAGAGAGATAAGGCTCCCTTTCCAGCCCCACCCCCTTGCCCAGGTCTCCGTTGTAGAGGGAAGCTGTTTGTTTCCCCAGTGAAATGTGACTGGCTGATTAGATTATCTGTCTGGAAACTGTAGAAATGGCTCCCTTTCCTGTAGGACTAGAAGCTGCAAACTGTGAGTTGAACCCCATAAAAACAGGGCTTTTCCTCTTTGAAAAAGAGGCTGCACCACTTTCAGCTGATCCTCAAAAAAGCAGGGCTTTTCCCTTTGCAAAAGAAGCTGCACCCCTTTGAGCTGATCCTCAAAAAACCCCAGGGCTTTTCCCTTTGCAAAAAAAAGCTGCACCACTTTGAGCTGATCCTCACAAAAGCAGGGCTTTTCCCTTTGCAAAAGAAGCTGCACCACTTTGAGCTGATCCTCAAAAAAATAGGGCTTTCCCCTTTCCTCCTCTAAAAACTAGGTGTGTCTTATGTTCAGGTGCGTCTTATGGAGCGAAAAATACGGTAAGTTAGAACCAACGACCCTGTACAGTGGTACCTTGGTTCCTGAACGGCTTTGTTGTCGAACGAATCGGCTCCCGAATGCCGCAAACCCGGAAGTAAGTACTCCGGTTTGCAAACGTTTTTCGGAAGCTGAACGTCCGACTTGAGTGCGGGGAGCTCCTGCAACCGATCGGAAGCCACGCCTTGATTTTCGAACGGTTTCGGGAGTCGAACGGACTTGCGGAACGGATTAAGTACGAGAACCAATGTACCACTGTAGTTGGGAAAGCCCAGAGAGAGGGAGCTCACACAGGCATTCCGGCAAAGATGAAGTTTCCAGGCAGGCGCCCCCACAGACTGTTGTGGTGTGCGGTGAAATTTTTCATAGGGGAGCAGTTAGGGCCAGAGGCACCAGTTTGTGAGGGTGGCGGGGTGGCGGCGGCGGAGGGATGGGGAAGAGACTGCACATACATTACAGTGGAACCTCGACTTACGAAGTACTCGACTTACGTGTTTTTCGACTTACGAAAGGGAAAAAGCGGCCGCGCGCCTACGAATTTTTCGACTTCCGAAAGGAAATCCGCTTGGATTTTAGATGCTGTTTACTCGACTTACGAAGTTTTAGATGGGGTTTACTCGACTTACGAAGGTTTACATAGGGTTTTCTTACGAATTTTTCGACTTACGTTTCCAATGCATTCCTATGGGAATGCCGTTTTTCGACTTACGAAATTTTCGACTTACGAGTGTGCTTTCGGAACGCATTAAATTCGTAAGTCAAGGTTCCACTGTATTTCGATGCCCCACACGTGAGCATCGGGTCTCCGTCCCTAAGCTGGACAGAAGCTTCCTGGGGTTTGGGAAGGTGGAGGAAGGTCTCTTGGACCCCATCAGAATATTGCATCTCCCTCACTGAGCCAAGCAAAGGTTCCCTGGGCTTTGGGAAGGAGGAAGCAGGCTATAATATTTTAATACTCTGATTTACCGGGAACATTTAGGGGACTAGCTTAGTCCACTAACCGCATACCAGTGGAGCAGCTTTGTTATTAGACCCAAGAATTGGGTTTCTTTTCCAAGTATGGAAACACATGGTCCTTTGCTGTGACCTCAGAGGCCATCCTACCCTTAACAGAAGCTACAAAAGACAAGATAGATAGATAATTTCTTTATTGTCATTGCACAAGTACAAGCACAACGCTATACAAGTGCAACGAAATTGCATGCCATCCCATTAAAAAAACAGAAAGAAACAAAAAACAGCACAAAACACACACACACCAAAAAAGCCACACACACACCCATCACAGCTCTCCAAGGTCATATTATCTGGTTACAGCATTTAAGATGGTTATAGCTCTTGGGTAGAAACTGTTCTTCAATCTATTTGTTCTTGATCTAATTGTTCTATATCTTCTACCCGAAGGCAGTGGTGCAAAGAGACTATATCCCGGATGAGATGGATCCTTTGAAATATTGTTTACCTTTTTAAGGCAACGGGAACTTTTTTTTACCTGAGATTCCAAGGTAGCAACTCCACACCTGCAGAGTGTGGAGCCACGTGGCTCTATCTGCTCTCTTAAAGGATAGCTTCCCTCTGTGTTCTTTGCTATTGGCTTTGAACTCCACATTCCAGTACATGCCTGGGATCAGGACCATGTTTCTGTCTACAGGGGTGACAAAAACACAGCTACCCACCCACCCACATCTTCTTTTTAAGTAGGGGTCTCTCTCTCTCTCTCTCTCTCTCTCTCACCTCTGTTGCAGAACCTGATTAGCCCTTTTATTGTGAGAGCTGAATCAGGGAGGAGCAAAGTGAGTTAAAAGGAGTTTTACTTCGGGGAAGCCGATTGTTTTGAGAGGCTCCTCAGGAAAAGGGCACTGTTAGGGATCCTTGAACGCTGAAACGAACCTTGAAGGGCCTGGAGGAACAGGAAATATGAGTGGCAGACTACGTTGCACATTCAGGGAGGGAATAGGAACCAGGAACTATCCACAGCTGGAAAAGAAAGCAATTATGAGGTGGAAGGTGAAGGGAGAGACTAACACAATCCCTTTTTTCTGGGGGTATGCAGGGGTACGCATACCCCTAAACATTTTGTGAATCCAAGTTTGGCCTCACTGAAGGCAGTATTTCAATATGAGTAGGAAAATGAGAGTACCCCTAAATATTTTTTTTAGGGGAAAAAAGCACTGGACAAACAAACAAACAAACAAACAAACAAACACATACACACAAGTGAGAAAGGAGGGATACAACTTCTGTTCTGGGTGCTTCTGTTCCATCACTCATAGATTTGCTTTTGTTGTTGTTGTTTAGTCGTGTCCGACTCTTCGTGACCCCCATGGACCAGAGCACGCCAGGCACTCCTGTCTTCCACTGCCTCCCGCAGTTTGGTCAGCCTCATGTTGATAGCTTCGAGAACACTGTCCAACCATCTCATCCTCTGTTATCCCCTTCTCCTTGTGCCCTGCATCTTTCCCAACATCAGGGTCTTTTCCAGGGAGTCTTCTCTTCTCATGAGGTGGCCAAAGTATTGGAGCCTCAGCTTCAGGATCTGCCCTTCCAGTGAGCACTCAGGGCTGATTTCCTTCAGAATGGATAGGTTTGATCTTCTTGCAGTCCATGGGACTCTCAAGAGTTTCCTCCAGCACCATAATTCAAAAGCATCAATCCTTCGGCGATCAGCCTTCTTTAAGGTCCAGCTCTCACTTCCGTACATTACTACTGGGAAAACCATAGCGTTAACTATACGGACCTTTGTCGGCAAGGTGATGTCTCTGCTTTTTAAGATGCTGTCTAGGTTTATCATTGCTTTGTCATTGTGGGGGAGGAAGGGAAAGGAGAATGTTAGCCACTTTGAGACTCCTTTGGGTAGTGATAAAGCGGGATATCAAATCCAAACTCTTCTTCTTCTTCTTTTCTCCCAAGAAGCAGGCGTCTTCTAATTTCATGACTGCTGTCACCATCTGCCGTGATCATGGAACCCAAGAAAGTGAGATCTCTCACTGCCTCCATTTCTTCCCCTTCTATTTGCCAGGAGGTGATGGGACCAGTGGCCATGATCTTAGTTTTTTTGATGTTGAGCTTCAGACCATATTTTGCGCTCTCCTCTTTCACCCTCATTAAAAGGTTCTTTAATTCCTCCTCACTTTCTGCCATCAAGGTTGTGTCATCAGCATATCTGAGGTTGTTGATATTTCTTCCGGCAATCTTAATTCCGGCTTGGGATAATGTGCCAAAAAGGAAAAAAAATATTGACACACTGTTCCTTAGAATCAGACAAAATAACAATCTCATGGCCTTACCAGGTGATGAGAGTTTGTTCTGTTATGTTTTTTGGCAAGATAATTTTACATTCATTGCTCAGTCAGCCGTAAGGTCAAGACATCTTCTCCCAGTATAGTTCTTCTGGGGTGAGGATATCACATTTTCACGGCACTCAAGTGATCAAGGCTTTTGTACTTGGAAAACGCCGTTCTTTTCCCAATAGTGCATTGTAACTTTTTGCAGCTATAGTGGGTGTCAGGTTTCTCTTATCGGTTGTTCAATAGGAATGCCAAAGCCATTTGTCTTTAAGTCCTTTTATTCAGTGCCAAACTATTTACAGCGCAGAGCTCAGCCTTATCATGTCTGCTCAGTCACTTGCAGAATCCGGAAGTGCTTCCCTCCTGTTTTGGTACCAACACCACAATCTCGGCATCCTAAATTGCCGCCTTCTCCTCCTACGTGATATCTGCACCGGAACTGACGCTTCCCCCTCCGCCCGAGTCTGCTGGGTGGTGCCAGGTCTCCCACTATCTCTCTGGACACTTTGCACTCCCTGGCTCCCAGCCACTAACTGCTCCTCCCCCGAGACTGGACTGCTAGTTTCACTTGAAGATGAATCTGTTGTCAAGACAGGTTGCGGCTCTCTATAAACACTCAGAGCTGGACTGGCAGGGGCTAGCAGATCCCTGACAGTAGGAGCCAAATTCCACTTGGATAGAGGCTTTATTTATGACAAATGACACCGAAACAGGCAAAGAGAACATGCTATTTTGCAAACTTTTATGCTCTTAGATCCTATGCACACATGCTCCCTGTGCATGCTGCATTGTTCGTCTAGTGCTTAAAAAAAAAAATCTACTGAAAAGCAGTAAAGCTATTCCATTAGCACCCAACTTCCCCCAAACTAGTGCCCTCCATATATTCTGCACTACAGCTCCCATCATACGCAGTCAGCATAGCCCATGGTCATGAATGATGGGAGGTGTACTCCAAAACATCTGGAGAGCACTAGCTTGGGAAAGGCTATTCTAATAATTCCTTCGCTTGCTCCTCTGCAGGCTCCTCAGCCAGGGCCGGCCCATCCATGAGACAAGATGGGGAGACTGCCTCGGGCGGCAGGATCCACAGGGAAAGCAGAGCCCAGTGCAGATCCTCCTTTGTTCCTGATCTTCATTCCCACTTTTGTCCCTGGTGGGGGCATCATTCTGTGGTTCTCTTTAGGTGCCAAATTGTCTGGGGCTGGCCATTTCCCCAGCTAGACTCGCCCAGCCCCATTTACAAAAAAGACCTGACAGCTCCCTCCCTCCCAGGCTTCCCCCACACCTATCCATTACAATGAGGGGGTAAGATATTTCATGACTTCTTCTTCTTTGGTGATCACTCGTAGCCGAGTAAGATTGTCTTCCATGAACACAGTTTTAACAGTGAGTCTGTCTGTAAGTGACTGTGGAGGCCAATTCTGGATCCACATGTCCTTCCACAGTGGGGACATTGGCTTCCGGGCAGGAGTTGATCACGGTGTGGGTTTGCCAAGCGTGCCTTCCTCTTAGCACGTTTCTCCCTCTTGTCCTGAGTTTGAGCATCTTCAAAGTCCATGACCCCTTTGGTAAAGGCTGTTCTCCACTTGCAGGCCAGTGTTTCCCAGTTGTCAGTGTTTATACTACGACTGGTGCTAGATTGAAGGTAGCAAAAGTGTAGCTCTGAATTTTAAAAAAAACACCCTATGCTCCTCTGGAAAGCCCTTGGCAAAAAATGAACGATAGAGATCATTGCACATCTTCACCATGGAAAACATGTAATATTGCAAGAAGAAAATGTTGATCCAGAAATATAAACTAAATCTCAATACACGAGAGCGTTGTTTTCAATGCTTACTTAATATCTGGAGTTTTATTATCCGGAGAATTAGAAGGATTTTTCTTCAAGCACTTCTGGGCTGGCGTACCTTCTGTGCCATGGGGAGAATCCTCTGCCTCTTTAATAATCTCTGCAGCCCTCAACAGTGCAGTGCAGTGTGAATAAGCGTTTTAGAGGCTCTGGGTGGAAAATTTCAGGGTGCCATTTGACCTTCTTAATCAGCTGCTGTCTCAAACGTCCTGATTTCGAGATCCCATGACTCCTTCTCTCATGTTTTCGGCAGTCCATCTGGAGTACCCATTCTTGCTTTCTTCGGCGCAGTCTCTTTGTCCCCGTTAAGATCCTCGCCAACTCTCTCCTCCCTTTATCTCTCCCAGCGATGCTGGGGAGCAAGCCCTCTGCTTCTTCCCAGGAACTGATGGCAGGAGCGTTGTTCCCCACAAGTCTGTACTGCCAAGCATTAAAGGAGAGCAAACACGGCGCTGATCTGAGCCCTAACTGCTGCTGGCACAGGGAGACTGCTTCTTGGGTTGAAAAAAAACAAATCACCCAAATTTGTGCAGCCTACACTTTGAGCTCATGTAGGGAAGGCAGGGTGCTGAGTCCAAAACCAGCTTGAGGTCCATCGTCACAGCAGCTCTCTCGGCTCCCAGCCTCACATCAGACATTATATTTGAGGGGAGGGCATAAAAGTGCTGTCCTATGTGACACCAAATTGGGAGGGGTGGCTAATACCCCAGAGGACAGGATCACACTTCAAAATGACCTTAACAGATTAGAGAATTGGGCCAAAGCAAACAAGATGAATTTTAACAGGGAGAAATGTAAAGTACTACACTTGGGCAAAAAAAATGAAAGGCACAAATACAGGATGGGTGACACCTGGCTTGAGAGCAGTACATGTGAAAAGGATCTAGGAGTCTTGGTAGACCACAAACTTGACATGAGTCAACAGTGTGATGCAGCAGCTAAAAAAGCCAATGCAGTTCTGGGCTGCATCAATAGGAGTATAGCATCTAGATCAAGGGAAGTAATAGTACCACTGTATTCCGCTCTGGTCAGACCTCACCTGGAATACTGTGTCCAGTTCTGGGCACCATAGTTCGAGAAGGATACTGACAAGCTGGAACGTGTCCAGAGGAGGGCAACCAAAATGGTCAAAGGCCTGGAAATGATGCCTTATGAGGAACGGCTTAGGGAGCTGGGTATGTTTAGCCTGGAGAAGAGAAGGTTAAGGGGTGATATGATAGCCATGTTCAAATATATAAAAGGATGTCATATAGAGGAAGGAGAAAGGTTGTTTTCTGCTGCTCCAGAGAAGCGGACACGGAGCAATGGATTCAAACTACAAGAATGAAGATTCCACCTAAACATTAGAAAGAACTTCCTGACAGTAAGAGCTGTCCGACAGTGGAATTTGCTGCCAAGGAGTGTGGTGGAGTCTCCTTCTTTGGAGGTCTTTAAGCAGAGGCTCGACAGCCACCTGTCAGGAATGCTTTGATGGTGTTTCCTGCTTGGCAGGGGGTTGGACTGGATGGCCCTTGTGGTCTCTTCCAACTCTATGATTCTATGATTCTATGTCCTACCCAGCTACTCCAGGGCAGGATGAAATTATTAAAACCCTCTTTCTTATTATTCATAAAGCTACGACTTACAAAACCCTTCTCCTTAGTAGATGGCATGGATAACACCAGTAAGGTATTTAATTATGTTGTAAATAGGAGAGTTAAGCACTTTGAAGTTTTATTTATTGCACAGTTAACTGTGATATACGTATGCATAACTGTTTATCCGTCTAGATTGTGTATCTCCATTAGGCCTAGTGAAAGCTTTGTAACTCTGGATAGAAAACTGGTTTGCTTGTCCCCCCCCCCTTGCTGTGCATAGGTTACACAACGCAACTTTTTTCATGGGACTTTGGGATGTGACATGTTGAGATTAATCCCCAAGGCATTAATTTATCTATGTCATTTCAGCTTTTGCTGTTAATTTTCAGTATTAAAGCCAGTCTAGCTACCTATTACTGGTCAATAGACCTCTGTCTAGGTTATAATAAATAAATTGAAAGCTAAGTGCTTGCTAAACACTGAGATGTCCTTGTGGTATTTTTTTATTTCTATTTTTTCAGCCCGCTGCACAATGTTGTAGGTGTATTAAGCATTCATTCTTATTTGTTTCTGGTGGGTACTACATGACATCACAATTGTTATTTCGCACTTTCCAGCGAACCACTTTACCCAACACTTTCCTAACTACAAAATAAGAAAGAGAAGTTGCTGAATTGCAACTGATTACCAAACTTAAAACCATGGAGAGACCTGGTTTGAATAGAGACATTGGATTCTTATCTCATTATACATGACAAAGCTTTTTTTTTTTAGCCATCTCACCCCTTGCTTTTTCCTGCAGGACCAATTGCAGTCGTTAACAGTCGTCAACAGGTTGTTTACCTCACCTATCAGCCAATCACCCATTCCCACCACCCTTCTGAGTAATACCCCTCCCCACCCTCTCACTATATATAAGGGTCTGGTGACTTCTGTTTCAGTGTATCTGAAGAAGTGTGCATGCACACGAAAGCTCATACCAAGAACAAACTTAGTTGGTCTCTAAGGCGCTACTGGAAGGAATTTTTTTATTTTGCAAAATAAGAGGATTTGTTGAGTGCCAAATGCACGATAATTGTGCAACCTGGCCTGGCCGCTACGAGCTAGAATTCCCACCTGCAAAATAACGACAGCCTGGAATTGCAATTTGCTCAACGATGTTCTTAATTATCTTTTTGGCTTTCGATAGTCATCCTTTTGAAATAAAATTCCAACCTGCGTGCTCCCTGCTTGGGATTTCATGATTACAAGAGAAAGAGGAAGGGATGGAAAAGGGAGCTATTTGTTTCCCCCCATGTTCTTACTGTTGTTAGTGCCACGGGACTCCCAGGAATCAGATCTTTGTCTGTAATAAAATGGGGAAGAAACACTGGGAGATCCAGTGGAAGACTCTGTAGTCTTGGCGTTCTTCTTGTTCTCTTATTCTATATGTTAAGTCAGGTGGGTGCTCATTGCAGTCTGGGTGTTCCCTCACATATGCGAGTTTTTCACAGCAGCCACATGATGTTGTGGGTATCAAAATGCCCGCCTGCGGGATTGCCGTTGTTGTTGTTGTTGTTCAGTCGTTCAGTCGTGTCCGACTCTTCGTGACCCCATGGACCAGAGCACGCCAGACACACCTATCCTTCACTGCCTCTCGCAGTTTGGCCAAACTCATGTTAGTAGCTTCGAGAACACTGTCCAACCATCTCATCCTCTGTCGTCCCCTTCTCCTTGTGCCCTCCATCTTTCCCAACATCAGGGTCTTTTCTAGGGAGTCTTCTCTTCTCATGAGGTGGCCAAAGTACTGAAGCCTCAACTTCAGGATCTGTCCTTCCAGTGAGCACTCAGGGCTGATTTCTTTAAGGATGAATAGGTTTGATCTTCTTGCAGTCCATGGGACTCTCAAGAGTCTCCTCCAGCACCATAATTCAAAAGCATCAATTCTTCAGCGATCAGCCTTCTTTATGGTCTTTACGGGATTGCCGTAGCGGGGCAAAATGCAGATTTGCACTGGCCTGACTCCCCATTACTATAGGGGTGTTTTGCAATCCTTGGAAAGTCCAAGATGGCCAGGATTGGAGGGAAGACCCCTGCCTTAAAAGAGGGGAAACCTCCAGGACTGACACTGGGAAGGAGAGGAAGTGATATGGATGCCACTAATGGGAAGACGCGGGTGGCGCTGTGGGTTAAACCACAGAGCCTAGGGCTTGCCGATCAGAAGGTCGGGGGTTCGAATCCCCGCGATGGGGTGAGCTCCCATTGCTCGGTCCCTGCTCCTGCCAACCTAGCAGTTCGAAAGCATGTCAAAGTGCAAGTAGATCAATAGGTACCGCTGCAGCGGGAAGGTAAACGGCGTTTCCGTGCGCTGCCCTGGTTCGCCATGCTGGCCACATGACGTGGAAGCTGTACGCCGGTTCCCTCGGCCAGTAAAGTGAGATGAGCACTGCAACCCCAGAGTCATCCGCGACTGGACGTAACAGTCAGGGGTCCCTTTACCTTTAATGGGAAGACAAGCAGGTATAAATCCTCATTTTGTTCTGGGATAAACAAGCCTGGTATTCCCTCCCCACCTAAGCTGAATTTATCCTTTCTGCAGAAAATCTCACAAGTTTCTGCGGGAGCCTTTTGTACGATTAAGCCAACATCTGGAATCATTTTCAGAAAGGGAAGGTTTCACAGGAATTCTCTTATGCTCCCTCTGGCGGTGGCAGCTGGCTAGCGCAAGTCTTTCATAAATAGTAGAAGAATCTTTATTTGCCACTGGCCATAGCAATAAAAATAATAATAAAATGTACTGAAGATAGAGGTGAAAACTTAACTATACAAAATACATTTTGGAGGTTTACATCAATAATCAAATAGCACATCTTATTCTAATCCCCCCCCCTAAAAATCTTGCAGTTTTTGCTGTCACCTGATCATCTTGATCTGCTAAAAGAAAGGACACAGTAGCAATAGTTGAGCGACCCAGCATGGACAATAGTAGAGGGGTATTTCTATCTCAAACAAATGTGCTCCTAAAAAGATTGATGAGGGCATTCTCAGGATACCGACAAAGAGAAGAGTTGGCTATGAATTACAAGAAAACTAAAGTCTTTCATAAGTACTGAGGGAGGAGGTCAGGCAGGAAGTCAAAATTTCTCCTCCTCGTGATTGATCCTGCAACCTCTCTCTCTCTCTCTCTCTCTCTCTCTCTCTCTCTCTCTCTCTCTCTCTCTCTCTCTCTCTCTCTCACACACACACACACACACACACACACACTTTTTTCTGTTTTACAATTTAGAATATTCATTTAAACAACCTTAAAATGTCAATGACTTCCCTTCTATTTCCATGTTTCATTTTGCATACCATAAATCCCTGCATATTTTACAAAAACTATACCATTCAGTAGGGACCCAGGTGGCGCTGTGGGTTAAACCACAGAGCCTAGGGCTTGCTGATCAGAAGGTCGGCGGTTCGAATCCCTGCGACGGGGTGAGCTCCCGTTGCTCGGTCCCTGCTTCTGCCAACCGAGCAGTTCCAAAGCACGTCAAAGTGCAAGTAGATAAATAGGTACCGCTCCGGCGGGAAGGTAAACGGTGTTTACGTGCGCTGCTCTGGTTCGCCAGAAGCGGCTTAGTCATGCTGGCCACATGACTCGGAAGCTGTACGCCAGCTCTTGGCCAATAAAGCGAGATGAGCGCCGCAACCCCAGAGTCGGACACGACTGGACCTAATGGTCAGGGGTCCCTTTACCTTTTATACCATTCAGTATTCCATTATTGCATCCATCAAAGCTTCTTTACACTTAATGCTGCCAGCGTTTTCAGCTGTATATTTCCCATATATTCAATAAAAGTTTTTCCAATCTTCTCTAAACATATGATCTTCTTGTTCTCTTATTCTATATGTTAAGTCTGCAAGCTGCGCATGTTCTGTCAACTGAAGTTGCCATTCTTCTTTGGTTGGGACCTCACTCGTTTCCCATTTTTGTGTTAATGAAACATGGGCTGCAATAGTGGCATACATAAATAACCTTTTCAGACACTTGGGAATTTCAGTCTGAATTATCCCCAACAGAAAGGACTCTGGGTTTTTGGGGGAAAGTACTTTTGAGCACCCCCCCCCAATTAATTATGTATCATTCCCCAATACTCTTTTACCGTTTTACAAGTCCACCACATATGAAAAAACGTTCCCTCAACCTCTTTGCATCTCCCGCAACCTAATATTTCAAGCTGCCTGGAATTTCCCTCCCTGGGTGGAACTGAGTGCACAAACCCATTTTTCTGCACACAGACAGGCTGGTACGCAACCATTTAACAAAGACAAGTGTCTGAACGTTTTCTCGTTCGTTCCCCTTCTGTAACCATATCTTACTGGTTCTCTCCATAGTACCTGGTTTCCTTTAGGATCAATAGTGCCGGATTTACGTATAAGCAAAACAAGCTATAGCTTGGGACCCCACTCTATGATCTCTGTAGGGATCATTTCCATTAACCATCTGAACACTGTCAGACTCAGTTGTGCAACTGCCACTGACTGGTGTAATTGGCTGATGTGGTCAAAAGAATTCCAGGCATCCCATTTTTAGTTCAAAATTGTTATTAAGTGGCTTGACCTACTGTAGGCCATTAGCTATTGTTCTATAGGTGCTGGGACATGTACTATCTTGAGAGCCAGTGTAGTGTAGTGGTTAAGAGCAGTAGACTCATAATCTGGGGAACCGGGTTCGCGTCTCCACTCCTCCACATGCAGCTGCTGGGTGACCTTGGGCTAGTCACACTTCTCTGAAGTCTCTCAGCCCCACTCACCTCACAAAGTGTTTGTTTGTGGGGGAAGAAGGGAAAGCAGAATGTTAGCCCCTTTGAGACTCCTTTGGGTAGTGATAATGCGGGATATCAAATCCAAACTCTTCTTCTCTTCTTCTCTTGGCCCCCCCCAAAAAAAATTAAAGGGAAAAAAACTGGATGTACATTTCCAAAATATAAGATAAAAAACAAATAAAATAAAACCTACATACAGCAACAGTGTTTTGTGTTGTGTAGGCTCCTGTGATGTAAGTCGGGGTGGCCCAGAGTTAAAGACTGGCAGTGATCTACCCACTTTTTTGGGTTCAGGTCAAAGTTGCTGAGATTTTTTTAGGGAGGAGGAGGAAAGCCCCGTTTTTTAGGGAGGAGGGAAGCTTTTTTTTAAGGGAGCCAAACTTGTTGAGCTTCCTTGGGAGGCGCCAGTGATCTACCACAGACGTCCAGTGATCTACCGGTAGATCACAATCTACCTGTTGGATGTGCCTGAGTAAGTAATGGGCCCCACCTGCCAGCCTGCTCCCTAAAATATCACTGGTTTGCTCATTTCTATATATAGGGTGCCTACATTCTGCATGGACTGGTTGCATGGCAACATACGCAAATGGCTTGAGACACCTATTAGGTGCATAAATTACCATATAGCATATATTCAACACACACACACACACACAAAAGTGACAATTGGTTGTTGACAAAGGACAGCTAGACATATAAAGGGCCCCATTACTTTCAGTAGCTTAAGGCCTCATCAAACCTAAATCCGGCCCTGAGGGCCACCAGCTCTATAATAGAATCATAGAATTGAAGAGTTGGAAGGGACCATGAGGGTCCAACCTTCTGCAATGCAGGAATATGCAGGTGGCCCGTATGGGTATCAAAGCCACAACCTTGGCATTATCAGCACCACGCTCTAACCAACTGAGCTGTGTCCTCCTTTGAAGCCAAGTGCCAAATGCCTTCATTTTGGCTCTGGTGCTAGGTTAGGTGGAGAGGTTGCAAAGCGGGTTCTCCTTCATGGAGAGCACATGTTGCGGTGGGGGCTAACAAGTCACCCCACTGTTGCTGGGCGGGTTAGGATAGATGACCATGGCAGGTGATTGGGCCCTGCGGGTTGCTGGGGAGAATGTTATGTAGCAATTTTTGATGGACAGCTCAGAGGTTATATATTCCCAGTGCAAGCAGCACGCGGCCCTCTTTGCTGCGTGCATCGGTTCACCCTCCCTCCCTCCCTCCCTCCCTTTATTTAGGCTTGCACGTTGACCTTGCTATGCCTGTCATGGGGTCGTCTGCTTTTGGGGCAGGGGCCTGGTAGGAATTCTTCCAGTTGGCTGATTGGCTGGTGCCATTTGGTTTTCGCCTACTGCTTAGCAATTAGTCACAACTTGTAAGGTTGCAGTTAGGCATTGGTTATGAATTTGGTTGGTGGAGGGGATGTGGTTGGCTGTGCCTGCCCCTCCAATGCTGCTGCGTGGGGAATTCCGTTAAAGGAATCCAGGGGCTCATCATGCTTTTGTCCGTATCCCCCGGTAGGGGGCCAGGGCCACACAAGAGCCCCTGGGAACATTAGGGAGAGGCGAGGGCCCCGGCCCCTGACCCTCATTCTCTCCCCAAAGTGTTTTCCCTTTACTGACTTCCCGGGCGGATGTCAGTCTGCCCCCAGGAGGGGGCAGCTAGTTGGAACCAATGCCTAAGCAACCACTCACATTTTTTGTATTTTAATAAAAGTTGTGGCCAAAATCATGCCAAAAACCTTAAACTTAAATTACGGTGTGTAGTGTGAGTTATTTAGGGGGGTGGCTTGGGGACCTCGACACGCAATTGGCACACAGTGACCAATGTAGATGAGAATATGTGTGCAGCAAGATCAAATGCAGGAGAAGCTTCCTGACGTAGCAGAGGATGCTCCTATTTTCTTTTCTTTATTTAGTTTTTCTTTATACTTTTCAATTTTATACATTTCATTAGTTTTGCCATCAATTTAGCATTTCAAAATTTGACTTCCTTCCCCCTCTTTCTGCGGTTCCTTAAATTTATTTTTTCATACTTCCTGCATATCTAAGTTCATTTCACTTGCTCATTTATTTATCTACTGTAAATATATACTCTTATAAAACTGAAGGTTATTACATTAATCCTGCCAATGTTTTTATGTTTACAATTTATCTGCAAATATTCAATAAACCATTTCCACTTTTATAATAAAAAGTTTGTTATCTTGATTTCTTATTCTTCCGGTAAGTTTCGCCATTTCTGCAAATCCATTTTGTATCCATTCTTCCCTTTACTGGGACTTCTGCTTCTTTCCACTTTGGGGCAAGCAACGTTCTTGCTGCTGTAGTAGCAGACCTAAATAGGTTTCTATACCATTTATGTAGTTCTGTCCCTATTTTCATGCTCCTATTTTCATCGGAGAAACAAAGGGCATGCAAACCCCAGGCAAACCAGAGTGCGAAAACCATGCAGACCAGCTTTCGCATTTGGCCACAAAGGAGGTCCCTTTTTAAACAAAGTTTTTTTATTTTATTTTAAGTGTTTGCTGCAGACTGAGATACCCATCTTCTAGGTGCAGATCAGCAGGAAAGAACTGCTGGGAAATTGCAAACTGGCGAGAACTACTCCTGCGGGTGAGCCCTGCAATATTTTAAGAGTGATGTCCTGCGCAATTAGCATTACGAGTTCTGCTATATATAAAAACCAAACCAGGTTTGGGAGTGGCTTGTGGCTTGGAACGTGGGCGGCACTGTGGGTTAAACCACAGAGCCTAGGACTTGCCGATAAGAAAGTCGGCGGTTCGAATCCCCGCGACGGGGTGAGCTCCCGCCGCTCGGTCCCTGCTCCTGCCAATCTAGCAGTTCGAAAGAACGTCAAAGTGCAAGTAGATAAATGGGTAAACGGCGTTTCCGTGCGCTGCTCTGGTTCGCCAGAAGCGGCTTTGGCATGCAGGCCACATGACCCAGAAGCTGTACGCCGGCTCCCTCAGCCAATAATGCGAGATGAGCGCCGCAACCCCAGAGTCGGACACGGCTGGACCTAATGGTCAGGGGTCCCTTTACCTTTACCTTGTGGCCACTGAAGAATTCAGCCCGGGAGAGTCGAGAGACCCAGATAA
This sequence comes from Darevskia nairensis, assembly GCA_034642065.1. NCBI lineage: Eukaryota > Metazoa > Chordata > Lepidosauria > Squamata > Lacertidae > Darevskia > Darevskia nairensis. The sequence continues at coordinate 1,260,236 of JAWWNI010000290.1, forward strand.
GCCACAAACCACCCCTTGGGCCCTGTAATTCTTACTACAGTTTGAGTTAAGCACCAACCCTAGGGAGAGGACACAGACCCTTTCATTTTTGTGGAGAATGTTCCCAAATTATCTGAGGAAGCATTGCAGCATCGCAAGTCTGGGCCTGTCTTTTTTGCAGACTTTCATGCTTCCTCTGCAAGCATGGCCTTCTCCATCCCGTTTTGCACCTCAGAAAGAGGACGCCTGAGCAGCTCAGTGGGGCTGCATGTTGAGTGCGGAGCCAGAGAAATAAAGATCACTTTTCTGCGCCGCCCTCCCCTTCTTGCAAAGCTCATTTTCTTCCCCTTTCCTTGTCTCGGTGCCAATTAGGGCAAAAGCGGGGAGGGGACGGCGCAAGGATGGGTGGGAGGGGGGAGACCTGGGAGAGCAGCTCTCCGACGCTGCCCTTCCACCCGTGTTGGGAAGCAGAAAGGCCCGGCCCGGCCCACGGGGGTCCCCCTCTTTCACGGCCGGCATTCTACCCCACACAATTGGCGCTTGGGGGCTGCGGCCTTCCAAGCCGTGCCATTCAGCAGAGTGACACCTGTTGGCGAGGCGAAGGCCGGTTCCCTCTAGGCGGGTGCCCAAGCAGACGGGGCTCTGGGAACTCGGCCGGAGGCTCCTTTTCTGTGCCACATATGCCGGCGCAACACAGCTGCAGAGCGCGTTGACCCCTCGCAGCGGTGCAGGGCCAGCCCGGGGTCGGCCGGAGCAACAGGCTTCCCAGCGGCCGAGGCAGCGGGCCATTGTCCTCGCATATTGGATGCTTCCACATATTCATTTCCCCTTAATGAAGGTGCATTCCTGAGAGGAGAAATATTTACATTGGGCTTCCCAGGTGGCCACATCTCAAGCGAGACAACACAGACCCAGCTGCCTCCCAATCAAAACCTCTTTAGCGGGCCTCGAGAGGAGGGTGACGCGAGGGAACAAAAGTCCAATAACCGAGACACCCAACTGCCTTTCTCCCTCCCCACGGCGGAGTCAATGGAAAGTCCATTTCACATGCTAATCCCCACTGGCTCTCTTCAACAACACCTTTCCCCGAATGTGTTTGGGAAAAGTCCTTCTGGCGGGTACACAGCGCCCCGCGGCTCGGATTCTTCCTTGTTTTAGTCCTGTGGGTCTCTTCCCTCCAGCAGGGCCATTTACAAGCGGGAAGAAATTAAACAAAGACTTTGGAGTTCATCAACCTCCCACTGAAATTCACAGCTGCTGAACAAACTAATCCCCTCTTCAGGGCTTTCTTCCTTTCAATGGGTTCTTGGCTTCAAAGACACTTGGAGAAAGGACTTTGCGGGGACTCACACTGTTCCCTCAATAGAAGTTAGTGCAAGTATTATACTCAAAGCAAGTGCCTTTGCAAACCCCATCCCGCTAAACAATCGAGCCCCCTCTGCCTCCATCAAATGTACCCACAGCAATCGAGGCTCCGGGCGCCATGTTCTCCTTGAGGCATTTTGCCCTCTAGAGGGGAAGTGACATGCTCTCACACACAGCTGGCTCTGTGTGGAGAGGGGGATAGATGTGTGTGTGTGTGTGTGTGTGTGTGTGTGTGTGTGTGTGTGTGTGTGTGTGTGTGTGTGTGTGTGTGTGTTTGGCTGCATGGGAATGGCACAGTTTAGCAAACAGGGCATGCTCAAAGTTGCCACCACTTGGATACAGGAGCAAGGCCGAGTGCTCTTAGGATAGAGGGCTTTGCAAGCAAGGCATGCTGGGACTACCCAAAGTAGCTGGCGCAGAGTCAAACCCTCGAGTTAGTTGGCAACGTCTCTTGTCATACGCTGCGATAGCTCAGTTGGTAGAGCATGAGACTCTTAATCTCAGGGTTGTGGGTTTGAAACCCACTGTTGGGTGAAAGATTCCTGCTCTGCAGGGGGCTGGACTTGATGACCCTCGTGGTCCCTTCCAGCTCTATGATTCTATGACAGTGATGGGCAACCTTTTGAGCTTGGTGTGTCAAAATTCGCCAAAAAACCGAGCATAACTCGGGTGGTGTGTCACTTTGAGAAAAAAACCATAATTTCGCGATATTTATAGTTTAAATAACAAAAATGCATAATTGTAATATATAACTGTATTAACAAGGATGCACAACAGTAATAGTGGTGAAATGGAGTCTACACTATGCTGCAGGATGGCGTTCCTTATGTAAATTAAGATAGCTGCCACTATTTCTAATGGCGGGAAACGGCACTTATAGCACAGGCCCTCGCCTCTCCCAGTCTCCCCCTCACTTATCTCAGTAATGGTGGTCAAATAGAAATCAACGACACCCCAGAACAGTAGATTGGATGATGGTTGCTGTGGTTATGTGATTGCTGGTAATGGCGATCACAAGGCCCCCAGAGATGCGTCCTCTGCGGCATTCCGCTGCTCCCTGCTCCGCCGGCTGGAAGTGAGGTCAAAGATCCGATAAAAGCCTAATTGGAAGTCCCAGAACTAGACACTCTGTGCCGGAGCTCTGTTGTTTTGGCCTACAGACCTCCGGCACAGAGTGTCTACACTACAGCAAATGTTTCATCCTCAGCTACTGCACCTGGCCGTGCAGTAGCTGAGGATGAAACGTCCTTCTCGGCATGCAGCCCCATACTTCTCTGTATGCGGCTGCATGCGGCCGCGTGTCATCGAAAATGGTTATGCGTGTCAGTGCTGACACGCGTGTCATAGGTTCACCATCACTGTTCTATGATATACCCTCCAACATTTCTCTGATGAAAATAAAGATATTCTATTCCAGTGATGGCTAACCTTGACACTCCAGATGTTTTGGAACTACAACTCCCATCATCCCTGGCTAACAGGACCAGTGGTCAGGGATGATGGGAGTTGTAGTCCCAAAACATCTGGAGTGTCAAGGTTAGCCATCACTGTTCTATTCCAATATTATTATTCCCCACCCATCTGACTGGGTTGTTGCAGCCACTCTGGGCAGCTTCCAACATCTATAAAAACATAACAAACCATTAAACGTTTTAAAACTTCCCTATATGTACAGGGCTACCTTCTGATGTCTTCTAAAGATTGTGTAGCTACTTATCTCCTTGGCTCGGTGGGGTCGTATAACTCCATGCCCAACATTTCTCCGATGAAAATAAGGACGCCCTAAGGAAAAGCGGGACATTCCGGGATCAAGTCAGAAACTGGGATGGCTTCTGTAAATCTGGGACTGTCCCTGGAAAATAGGGGCACTTGGAGCGTCTGGAAGCAGGATAAAACTATCGCAGTGGCTCACCTAAATTGAGATATTGCCATTGTTGTTTCACTCACATCACAGCAGTCCCCGGTTTTAAGTTCTCAGCAGCAAGAGTACTGCTTTGCTGCTCCTAAATAGCTTTGTGGTTGCATTTCCCACCCCCATTTTCTTTTCCAGGAACAGGCAGCACCACCAAGACTGGGAAGGTGTAGCTGTGTTGTTTCTCTAGTTTCCAGCACTACCAAGATGGAGAAAGTTGGGGCATCAGGGCATTGCGGCTGCTTCTTTTCCTAACAGTAGCACAGCTCCTGGTGGGTTAGCCACAGTGCACAAGGGCAGAGTTTGACGGAAGCTGCCCTGCCCCATGGCAGAAGAGTGGATCCCAGGTCAAAAGAGCATATTTTCAGGGAGCGACACCTGACAGGAGGGAGTGGCTTGGGTGTGTGTCCCAAAGATTGCTATTAGCAGTGTAGGAACTGCTGTATTTTTTCCTACTGCTCTGCCAGGTGGTTTCAAATAGGTTGCCTGTGCTTTATATCTATGCGTCTCTTCATTTATTTTTCTTCCCAAGCTACTGTATTCCATTCCCACCAACTGGCTTTCATATCCCCCTGCCCCCCTGGCGTATTCATCGGGCTGTTCTGGGTGCTTCTTACGGTTTCCCCTCCCACCCCATTTTTTGCACTTCTGGAAACATCGGGGTTACCCTGGTTACCTCCCTCTTATGTCCGACTGTTGCTGCCTTGGCTACGTTAAGAGGCAGCTCTGTCTCTGAAGAGCACAAACAAGAGCACGAGGCAAGCAGGGCCAGCCGCTAAATGTTGCGGGGTGCTCCTGCGTGGGGATTCCCAGGTTGAAAAACAAATCAGCACCAAAACACCGGGTTTTGTGTTTGTGAACTTTAAAAAGTGCAACCAGTCTGCATGCAAGCCAATGGAGCATGAGGCTATAACCGACGGCTTGATTTGGCTGGGGAGGAAGCAAAGGAGACAGAGCACCGCTCAGTTGGACCCATCAACCTTCCCACTTTCTTGCACCCGGATTCCCTCTGCACCTCTCCCGGTGCTTTGTATGTCCCATTGGATCCACTGGTGCTTACTCTCAGGAAGATCCCAGTGCTATCTGTATCTGAGCAGCCTGATTCTCTGCAGTCTTAGCAGTCGCTGCCTTTTCTGGCAAGGTCCTGTATTGTCCACCCCTTTCCCCCTTATAATTACATGGTGGGGGGAGTGGGAGCATTCTCTCTGGCCCTCACATGGCATTGCAGCTGCTCCTACCACCCCTCCATATGCCGGGGGGCTAAATTTAGTCCAAGTGCTCATTCGCATCAAGGAGCGGACTACACCGCCGGGTTGTTGTTAAGCAGCACTGCAGCAATGTTGGTGGAATGCTGTTTCGCTATTAAAGCTCTGTTGTTGTACTGACCTGCTCATGCCGCTGGGGCGAGACATCTTTATAAAGTGATCTTTAAAATGCACTCGGACTGAACACAGTATCACAATGCGAAGGATCGTTTTCTTTGGCTTGGTGTCAAGTAACCCAGAGAAACAAAATTAGAATTTCCCTTCACCCAATTGTATTGCATTGTATGGCCTCCATGATAAAAAGGGGTATTTTATTTATGCAGCACCCCTATTCTCACTCTCATTCCAAGGGTTTCTCCATTGTAAACTTTGCTGAAGGCTTGTCTGTACCTCCTCTACTTCTTCATTTATTCTTCAATACCCTGTTTGTTTGTTTGTTTTTATTACTGGTGCGGACTTTTTTATTTTATTTCTTACACATTTAGTTCTGCTTGTTTCAGGCCTGAGGGGATTTTTTTTGGTAGTAACTTGTGATCTATAGATTTCTGTGACAATTCCTTGCGAGTTGATAGCTAGGTTTTGATGGAGGGCAAGGAAATGCATTCTTTTTGAAATCATCTTTTTTTATTTTCCGTCATTGCAGTTTGGTACTGTTTGCTGGCGCTGTACAAGTGTTGGTGGAGGGGAGGTTATTGGGTTGTTTTTGTTTAGGTATTTAGTGGTTTTATATTATGATTTTATCTTGTGAACTGCCCGAGACCCGAGGGTATAGGGCAATATACAAATTTAATAAATAATAATGATAAATGTTTCTTTACTGTGGATCAATGGATTTTTAAACAGGACAGATTATTTTATCTATTATCACATTTATATCTCACTGCTCAAAGCTGTCCTCCTCATCTTTCACAGAAGCCCAGACACATAGCTCAGGCTGTGACTGGCAGAGTTAATTTTATGTCGGAATGGGCACTTGAACCCAGGCCTTAGCCTGACAAGCCACCACACAGTAGCTGGGGTCGGCTTGTTGTTGTTTTTTGCTAACTGTTTGCCTCTCATTCAAAAATAAGCTGGTCCAGTTGTACTTACTGAATAACCTGGATGTTTGTCAGAATATTGGTGCTCATTTGTTTTTACTTTACAACATTTCTGAGTCATGCTGTATTGATCATACTTCGTGTGCCGATTCTCACATGACGCAAAAGGTTCTGAAGGAAACAAGGTTACACATAAAAGAACTCTCTTTAGGTTTTAGAGAGTGATGCATGCCAAGTCCACGCAGCCTACTGTACAACATACTCATACAAATCAGAAATAACTAAATAGAGGCTTTCATGGTTGTGCCCTCCCGTCCTGTCCCACCCCCAAAAAAGAACCACATCAGGATCATGAGAAGAGTGGTGTATAGTTTGTTTTATAGATAATCCTGATCAGAGAGGATAAAAGAGGAGTTGCAGTTCCAGCCATTCTTATATCTCATAGTGTTTCACCACAGGTGTTTCGCTGGGATCTCCCCCTTGTGCCACATGCAGGTTGCCGTAGGGAAATTGCTTTGGGCCCTGTGGAGGACAGGAGACAGTGAGAATTAACTCATCACACTACATGTTTATAGAGTACAGAACCTCACACCAAGAGGCCCAAGTGAGCCCTTTCAAAGTAACAAAATACCTGCCAACCCACATGCTGAATCTGACCATGCCCCCCACTATTCATTTGCTCACAAGGCCACTTGCATGTGGCACTTCTCACTTAAGACAGATGATTATCACCTGCTGAATGATCTATTGTGAGCAGTTTAAAGAACCCCATCCTTGTAGACAAAGTTCTGGGTTCAAGGATAGGTTTTTTTCCCCCCCAGGGCCACCATTTCTTTATGGGGATCCATCCAGGGCTGCAACTCTGACTTTGCTACAGCAGATTACCGTATTTTTTGCTCCATAACGCGCACTTTATTCCTTCTAAAAAGGAAGGGGGAAAGTCATGGTCCCTGGAGCTGAATTGCCCAGGGACCAAAAGAAGATCGAGCTTTTTCTTTTACGAAGAGAGAAGGGGGTGTTGAAAGGCTGCCGCTTTACAGCTGAGCAGCAAGAGATCGGGAAGAGAGATAAGGTCGCTGCAGAGAGAAAGAGATCGGGAAGAGAGATAAGGTCCTCCTGCTGAGGAGGCTGTTGGTTTCCCCAGCGACATGTGACTGGCTGATTAGATTATCTGTTTGGAAACTGTAGAAAGGGCTTTGAGCTGCTCCTTTTGCAGATGGGTCTTTTCTCCTTTGCAAAAGCTGCAGCAGCAGCACAAGTTTGAGCTGCTTCTTTTGCAAATGTCTTTTCTCCTTTGCAAAAGCAGCAGCACAGCAACTTTGAGCTGCTCCTTTTGCAGATGGGTCTTTTCTCCTTTGCAAAAGAAGATGCACAACTTTGAACTGATCCTCAAAGGGGGGGGCTTTCCTCCTCAAAAAACTAGGTGCGCGTTATGGTCCGGTGCGCGTTATGGAGCGAAAAATACGGTACATTCCAGCCACATGCTGGAATACACCTGTGGGCATAGGGCGATATACAAATTTAATATATAATAATAATAATGAAACTAAGAGGTTACACCCCACCCCTCTTCTATGCAGGCAAGCCAGAGGCACGATCACAGTTCAATGACACATTCCAGCTGGGCAACAGAAAGTGTGGCTTGGAGAGGGGGGCATGGCCTAGGGAGAGTCCTGAGGAGCACAGATGACTCCCTAGTCTGAGGTTCCCCAAATGTTTTAACAAAAGACAGAAAGTGGTCCCCCCCAGATGATATGGGACACTGGAGTCTAGGTATGCGCTTTAGAGGGCTCTCACAGCCAGATATTCAAGACCTTCTCTTAAAGGCTGACTTGTAACTCACCACAGGCTGGTAGGATGGATATATGTCGCCAAGAACAAACATGGTGAGCATGAAGCCGATGAAGCCAAAGAGGTACTTAAACATTGTGTTCCGGGGCACATGAGTGGGAGATGTATCAATCCGGTTCCGAATGAACATATCAAAATCCCAATGCATCTGGTAAAGACAAAGGGGAGGCATGGTTATATATGGCCAACACCACCTGTGAGTTATCTTGGGGTTATTATGGAGATGAGAGAGGGCTTCACACACGTTTACTGCTAATATTATGAACCAGTGGTTGTCTATGGAGAAGCTTAGACGTGAACTATTCACATCGCAGGAATAAATCTTCCCCTTGAACTGATGTGACAAGCAAACAAAGTTACCGGTAGTTGTGAAGACCCAGTAAAAAACCAGAAGTGGGGGGGGGGGGCACCCAGTTTCCTCGCATGCTCCCCTTCCAGACTTGTTTTGCTTCCCCCACAAAAAAAATAAAAAACAGATTTTTTCTGCAAATAAGGGACTCTGCTGTGATGAGACATTATCCCATGATGACTTTTCCTATCTTGTAACTTAATATACTCTCGTCTGTGATCTTCATTCCTCCAACTCTGTTGCCCTGATCTGCTTAGAGATCTCCTGCTCCCTGAAACAGAGCCATCCATTCATTCTTGATGCTGTTTATGTCATAGAATCAGAGCTGGAAGGGACCCAAGGATCATCTAGTCCAACCCCCTGCAATGCAGGAAGTCTGAATGATGTCTAGGTTACATCATCCACCTTCTCTTTTTAGTCTTCAAGCCAATGATAAAGATCTCTCTCTAATATTTGCCCTCCCTTGTTAAATCTGTGTTTCCAGGTGAAAACACATCCTATGTGCCTATAACTTCAGTTGCTCCTGCTTAGCCCTTGTTACCCGCCCCTTTCCACCCCCTCCCTATCCATGTTTAAACTAAGTTCTTAGGAAAAGGACCTGCTTAGTTTGTGTTACATTGCAAAGCACCACAAGTATTGATGACACTGTGTGACTTCATACACTGCAATCAGAAAGCAAAACATCTGCAAGGTCAGGATCTATTTTTAAAACACATACAATTATCATTTTCATACTGAAACATGGATTCTAAAATGTCAATGTGTGTACAGTAAGTAAATTCAAGAACAGGAAGATCTTTTGAGCTTGGAAGCATCAGAATGTGATTCAGTAAAAAGTCTCAACTCGGTGATACTCTCCCTAACCCAGACAAATATGGACTGCAAACTGAAATCACAGAAACGGAACACAAAAAAACTATCATCCTTACTGTCTCGCCGTAGTTACGCCTTAACTCAGGATGGTCCCACTGATAATAAGGATCTCTCTCATGTTGGGATCGGTCAGGAAGCTTGGGATAGTCACCATAACTATGAAAAGTATATAAGGAAGTCACCATAAATCCATTGCACTAGACAAACAGAAAAATGCTTACAAGAGCAATAATACAAGAACAGAAGAGAAAGCAGGTAAAGCATCCTATAAAGATCTGAGTACCCTATGTTTATGCTTTAAAAAATACTCAGCCATTTCATCCTGTAAAAAGCAATTTGCCTGTGTTTTACCATTTCCCAGTTTTCCTAGTTTGCAGGTTCTGCAGGATATAGTGTGATATGCCACTAAGTCATGGAAACAAAACCCATTCGGAGTTGTGTATTTAATTAAAAATAGATATCACAGGGTTAGAAAAGATTCGAATTCCAATCTGAAGGAAGGGAGAGAGAGGGAGGTAGACTGAAGTTTATGTCACAGTGGCAGCTAGTGCCACTTTAATCTTATTACAAATGTGAGCTAAGGGAGAGGATGCTCCATGAATTAGGCCAATGTTTCTCCAATTATGAGTCTGAACAGCTTCATACTGTAGAAGGACTACATTAACATGGAATTGTCTGCTTACATTTAAAAGCTTTAGATTTAACGTTGTTGTATTTCAGCAGTCACCAACCTGATCCCCTGGGTATCTATGGAGTCTGTTAAAAAGGTCTCTGTAAATATTGCCCTCCAAATCAGCAATGCATGAGGGTCTATTTGCTCTTCCTGCTCAGTGCCTGTTCGTATTGGCTCAGCATCTCTTACACTGAACAGGTCCCCTTAAACATGCCCACATTTCATTGGGTGCCATGATTGGACATCAACCCTCTCTTCCGTTCTGAACACAGAAGATGTGCAAAGAACTGCTCTCTGTGAGTGAATGCAGAGGTGGCTGATGTAGGTACCTTTTTTCTGTTGATGGAAGGGGGCATGCTCACGTCATTTTGCGTTCCTGTCTCTTTCTAGATATGGCAAACATTTGGTGTTCTGTTACCCGCACTCCCAGAGCAACCATTTTGCAACTGGCACCCCCGGATTTGCTCAAAATTACCCAATATATCCATTGGCCCAAACTGGTTGAGGACCCCTTTTGCATTTGGATTCCTGCCTTCACTACAAATCTAAGCTCCCCTACCAGTTATGGATTCCTCACTGTGTAGACTGTAATTCTAAAGGACTAGTTTACAGAACAATATTTTGGCTACTACTCACATTCCCAAGTGGGTTTGGATAGGGTAGGAATTTTCCCCATTTTAAAATCCTGAGGCACTGTCCTGACCTCATGTTGCTAATGCAGGTTCATTTCCCTAGCTTTCATTATTCCCTGGTAAAAACTGGACCACTAACCCAAGTCACTGAGTTGGTATGAAGATGAACAAATATCTCAATGCGGCTCACACTGAGAGAGACAATATTGACCTGAATATGTGGTTAAAATTGTCCCTTCCTTTGCGGTTGGCCTTGCAAAGTCCAAGGGGTTCCTGAGATGGTGTGGTTAGATCCCCACTGACTGAACTTCATGAAAACCATCTATTAAAACCATCAAGAAGCATGAATATTATGTTTATTTTACCCAAGTGTCTGCAAACGACGCCAGGAGAGGCATATGTTTTTCACATTCCCAGCTCCCCAAATCACCCAATCTTTGAGCCTTCAAGTATACCTCACCCCATGCCATCATCTGGATAAGGTTCATAGTCCTCCAGTCTCATGTTGTACTTTTTTGCCGCAGCTGCCCGTTCCTCCGGAGTTTTGGGGTAAGGCCCAGGCAGCAAGACTTTCGGCGTGTCCGAAGCTAAAGGAAGAAATGCAAGTTAAGCCCAAGGCTACAGGGGAAAATAGCAGCTTACAAAGAACAGATTATTCAGAGCAGGAACAGTACAGTGCTGTAGAACAAAAAGCTGAATCCATTTAGGCCTGCATTAAAGGAAGCTTTGAATTCACTTAAGGAAATAAGTGTACAGCTGTGTTTGGCAACACACTTGCCTCACGGCAAAACTAGTGGAGTTGCCACTGAAAATGTCAGTCTTGTATCATGTTCTCCCCCTTCACAATCTAATACTTTTGCCAGATCTAGTCGTGTTACTTCCCTGCATTTTTTCTTACCTCTGTGACAATCAATGATATGGAGCAAGTGTAGGGGAACACACAGCGAGTCAAACTGTGGAATTCGCTCCCACAGGAGGCAAGAGGTAGACAGCAACCAGCATGGATTAGACAAATTAATGGAGGAGAGGGCTATTAATGGCTTTGGTATTAATGGCTGTGCCCCTCAGCACATGGAGGCAGTGAATGTTTCCAAATTCCAGTTGCTGGAAACCCTGAGTGTGAGATTTTGCTCTGGTGCTCAGATCCTGCTTGCTGGTTCTCCACAAGTACCTGGCCAGCCCCTGTGAGCAGGATGCTGGACTAGAAGGACCAATGGCCTGATCCAGCTGGCTGCTCTTACCATTTCTTATATTTCATACATCACTTGATGGTAAAACAACAACCCCCCTCAAAGCAGTATACAGGAATGTAAGACACTAAAACCGAGCACCTTTAAAATGTACAAAAAAACTGAAACAGGTTAGAAACCACCTCAACTCTCTAAGCACCTACATAGGCTTCCCCTAAACAGGAATGTCTTTTTAAGCAGGTGCCAAAAGAGTGCAGTGAAGATGCCTGCTTGGTATCAATAGGCAGGGAGTTCCAAAGTGGTAGGCGCTACCTCACTAAGCAACCAAGTTCTTACAAACGCAGAAAACAGGTGTTTTGTGGCACCCATAGGTCCACAGCAGCCTCAACTTCCTCCCCGCTCAATGGACCCCCAGGTGAAGAGGAAGGGGACCCCCATGCCTGAGGGAAAAGTGACCCCCCACCTGAGGTGACCCCCCCACCTGTGGAGAAGTGACCCCCCATCTGAGATGTTGATCCCCCTCCTGGCAGTCATTGACCCACCTTAAGAGCATGGTGACCCCTCCCCTGATGGAAAAGTGACTCCCCCTACTTGAGGGAAATGTGATCCCCCCCACCTGTGGAGAAGTGACACCCCTATCTGAGGCGATGCTGACCCCCCCCACACCCTGTAGTCATTGACCCGCCCACCTTTGAGCATGGTGACCTCCACCTGAGGGGAATGTAACTCCGCCTACTTGAGGGGAATATGACCCCCCCTCACCTGTGGAGAAGTGACCCCCCCCCGTTGAAGGGATGTTGACCCCCCCCCAACCCGCCCGCCTGAGGGGAATGTGATCCCCCACCTGAGGTGAACCCCGCACCTGTGGAGAAGCGACCCCCCCCCCCAACAAAAATCTGGTAGTCATTGAACCTTGAAGGAAGGTGACCCCTCCATTGGACCCGCACCTGAGGGGAAGGTGACCCCCCCACCTGTGGAGAAGTGACCCCCCCCCCAGCTGAAGGGATGTTGACCCCCCCCCCAACCCGCCCGCCTGAGGGGAATGTGACCTCCCCCCCCCCTCTCCACCACCCCATGGGAAGCGGCGACGGTGGCGGCAGCAGCAGCAACTCACGGACCGGCACGGGCGCCGCTCGGAGCCGCCGCCTTCCACGCCAGCGGCCGCAGCAGCTGGAGAGGCCGCAGCCGGACAGCGGCGCCGCCGAACGCCATGACGGCCCTTCAACCCTTCTGGCCTTTGACGGCGGAAAGGGGCGGAGCTAAGGAGGAGGCGGGAGGCGGCGCGCTCCGTCACGCACGTAATAGACGCATTAAATGCTGGCCGCCTAACTCAGCCTTGGTTCCCCGGATGTCGTTTGGACTACAGCTCCCATCACCCCCCAGGCCTTGCGTCGCAGGATCTAAGCCCCCGCGCTTCCTTTTGACGCCATTCCTCCGCGTGCGCACGCGCGCAAATACGCGCCGCCGCCGCCGCCTCCTCCTCCCGCCGGGCGGAAGCGGCCTCTTCCTTCACGGGAAACAATGGGTCGGTTTACAGGGAACGCGCGACTAAGGGCTGGTTGCTCCGCTGGCTGCTTCTGTGGCCTCTTGACCCCAAGCAGGAGACAGGGCGACGAGGCCTTCGTGCTCTCTGTCAACTGAAAGTGAAACGTTTCATTTAATTGCCGGGTTTTCATTGCAATGGGAAACAAATCCCGAGTTAAAAGCAGAAAACAACAACGGAGAATAACGTCGAATTGGGTCCACAACATCACAAATAAAAGTCCGTTTAGCTGATGTTCCAGTATTGCAAGGGGGTTGGACAGATGACAAGAAATTCTGTGGTTTTCTTGTTTAAACAAACCTCATGGCTGTTTCGCTGCTATTTATTGTCTACTCGAGAGTAAGTCCTATTGAATTCCATTCGGCTTACTCCCGGGTAAGCTCACGGCCCCTTTTGATAAAGGGTGGGTATAGAAATTGAAATGATGATAAAATAATAATAATAATAATAATATGCAGCAATAATAATAATAATAATAATAATAATAATAATAATAATATGCAATAACTGGCTACATAGTCAGAATCCATGGGGGTTGTGCAGGCAGGGTGGAAGGAGATGGGGGGAGTATTTTATGGTGGTCTGCTGAGTTCAACATGAGTGCTAACATATACACCACCTCGTCTGCCCGGGGTAAAATTACACTGTTTTGCTGACTAGGCTGTACTCCCATGACACATCTCTGATGCCACCTATCACTGCACATGGTTGAGGTTGCTCTGGTAGCGGGGTTACATTGATGCAAAGTTAAGCCATAATATTCCTGATAATGTGCCAATGTAAAGTTCCCAGCAGCAGCAGCATGTCTTCCAGGTCTGCTTGCAAAAGGGGAGGCTTCTGTAAATAAGAAAAAAGGCAGTAAAAACAGAAAGAGCAAGCAAGCAACACATTCGTGTTGAGAATAAACAGCAGTTAGATGTAGGTATACCTGGTTTATCACTGTCTTCATTAAATTAGTATGTTTATAACTAATGTTGTCATTAGAGCAAATGGGTTTAATGATAAATAATCTGGAATGGGTTTTGATCTGCAGAGGTTTATAATAGAGATCGTTACAGAGACATTCCCCATTATGTCTGATGTGAATAACGGGAGAAAAAATGAGAAGCAGTACGCCAGAGTTTATGTAATGAAGTAAAATGTAGGCTTCATTAATGTTAATATTGATCTTATGCAAGATAATGCATCAGTCATGCTAATATTATATATATATCTGAAAGTAAGCATGCTGTTTCAGCTGTTTATATTTTCCCAGCTCTACCAGGACAAGACAATTAGATTTGGATATTAACTTTAATAATATTGATACCATTCCAAAAAAGGCAATTTGCATAATGAGGTGAGATGCAAAATTGATCTTATTTGGAATTGATCCCTCCATCCCATAAAATTCTGCCCTGTAAATTCTCATTAACTTTTGCTAGAATTTGCCACATGGAGAAAAAGATTACATCAATGGCCATTTCAACTTTCAAAGTCAATATTATTATAACCATGGCTGAGTAAGTCAAATAAATTTTAGCAAGGGGTGGGCAGAAATAAAGAGATGGCACAAGCCAGAAAGGAAGACCTGTTGCTTGCCGCAAGAAGGGCAAATACCGGTACATAAAATACGCAACACAAATATTGAGCTTCATGTTCTCATAAGATACCTTGACCTGGCTTGACAAGGCTGTGTGACTGAGGGAGCTCCCAGAGGGGATCTCGCAGCCACCTTACCCCCTCCCTGGTCCTTCTTACTGCCCTGCCAAGGTTTAATTCAGAGGTAGGCAACCTAAGGCCCATGGGCCGGATGCGGCCCAATCGCCTTCTCAATCCGGCCCGCGGACAGTCTGGGAATCAGCGTGTTTTTACATGAGTAGAATGTGTCCTTTTATTTAAAATGCATCTCTGGGTTATTTGTGGGGCCTGCCTGGTGTTTTTACATGAGTAGAATATGTGCTTTTACTTAAAATGCATCTCTGGGTTATTTGTGGGGCATAGGAATTGGTTCATTTCCCCCCAAAAAATATAGTCCAGCCCACCACATGGTCTGAGGGATGGTGGACCGGCCCACGGCTGAAAAAGGTTGCTGACCCCCTGGTTTAACTCAAGCTGTCGTCTAAACTGGGACGTGGCTAAGAGCTCTCTTCACGAACCACGAGGTGCAGCCAGTGTTTTTGTTGAAATGTGGACCAGCCCACTGCAAGAAAGGCTTTCAATATACTTTGCTGCCTCAAGTTGACAGGCTTGGCATAGCTTAATGCAGAAGAAATGTCTCTCCAGATATTGCATGGAACCTTTTTGGGAGAAGAAGTTCCCTCTTCAGAGAGAAAGACTCGCTCTCCAGCCAAACCAGACTGTGGAGCTCTGTGAGCTGTGGTGGACTATGCCAGCCATTTGCAGACCATAAAAGGTAAACGGACCCCTGACCATTAGGTCCAGTTGTGTCCCACTCTGGGGTTGCAGCGCTCATCTCGCGTTACTGGCCGAGGGAGCCAGCGTACAGCTTCTGGGTCATGTGGCCAGCATGACAAAGCCGCTTCTGGCAAACCAGAGCAGCGCACAGAAACGCCGTTTACCTTCCTGCCGGAGCGGTACCTGTTTATCTACTTGCACTTTGACGTGCTTTCGAACTGCTAGGTTGGCAGGAGCTGGGACCGAGCAATGGGAGCTCACCCCGTCGCGGGGATTCGAACCGCCGACCTTGTGATCAGCAAGCCCTAGGCTCTGTGGTTTAACCCACAGCGCCACCTGGGTCCCTTTGCAGACCATATTCCCCAATGAATCCCCTGGCAAGAGAGTATCGCTCAGATGCAAGATTCACCACTTTTTCAAAGCTGCAATCTCATGTCTGCTGATCTGGGAGCAGGCTCCATGGAACTGCCTCAGGGAATGTTTCGAAGTATTGCACCATCTACTTTTGCAACCCAGTGGGAGAAGAGGATGTAGCTCTGGCAGTCTTCCTCCTGTGGAGAGACTCACCTTTGGCCAAACTAAATAAGGTGTGAGAGAAGAGCAGCGTAGGTGGTTCTGAGTGGGCAGACCACAGGAAGAATTAAGCTTAGGCTGGTGTCTCAACGATGACCTTAAGACTCGTGGATGGCGTTACACCTTGGCTGCAGTGACGTGTCCTCTGGTAACCTTAAGAGTGGAATACTGTGGAGCATATGTTATATGGGGCAGCCTTGGAGGACTCTTTGAAAACTTCAACTAGTGTGCAATGCAGCTGATCAACTGGTGATCGGCTCAGGGCAAACATATTGTTATAATTTGGGGAGGACCCACCTAAACCCTAGAAATTCTTAAATGGTAGGATTTCGATTAATCAAGATACAGTATAGATGAAAGTACAAGCTGCAGAACTGTGTGAGACAATGAATCCCTTGGCCGGCTTATGCAAACCAGCCTGGCTGGCCTATGGAAGAGCAAATCTGTTAACATGACAAAAGGGGTTGATGGGCCATCTGAGAGGAATCTTTTGGCCTGGAAAGACCTATGGGGTGTGTGTTTGAAGGGACAGGAAAAGAGAATTTTTAGCAAGGTGTTCTGGGAAAAAGGAGGAAGGAAGGAAGGAAGGAAGGAAGGAAGGAAGGCAGGCAGGCAGGCAGGCAGGCAGGCAGGCAGGCAGGCTGGGATACATCTTGGGCAGGCTGGCTGAAGGTTGGCTGGGAGAGATGCCTTGCACTCCATGGCTGCACTGCTGTGGGGTACAAGCCCCACAATGACCATGCTGTAAGATCTGGCCTCCTTCCATGCAGACTGAAGGTCTATTTATTTCTTAAAGCTACGACAGTCCCTGCCGCGTCTCAATTCTCCAAAGAAACACAGACCCTGCATGAGTGCCTGGAAACCCCATAGACCAGGCATAGGCAAACTGGGCCCTCCAGATGTTTTGGGACTACAACTCCCATCATCCCTAGCTAACAGGACCAGTGGTCAGGGATGATGGGAGTTGTAGTCCCAAAACATCTGGAGGGCTGAGTTTGCCTATGCCTGCCACAGACTCTCGCTACCCACTCGGCAGACAGAGGGGGAGGCACCCAACTTTTGTAACAATAACATACAGCTCCAATTCTTCTTCTTTTTTTACAAAAATTTTATTGGTTTTTACAATTTTATAAGCAAATAGCATAGTGGTTAAATTTTTCATGCTTCCCCCCTCTCACCAGAAGAGGCGACATTCATACCCTTCTCTCACAGGGATGGCATAATCATTGTACATTTAACCTTACAAACATTTTTTAAAATCATTGCTTGAGCTTGGCACAATTCTGTGTGCCAGTTAATCCTTTCTTCCTCTATTTCATATTTCGGTTGACTTCCTCAAGCCCCCCTCTGTTGAATTCATTGTCATACCTCTCTAACAGTTTCCATACTCCTAAATTTAAACATCATCAGATACAAACATCATTTTACTTAAAACAGACCTTTTTCCCCAACCTCAGCATTTTGGTACTTCTGCTTTTTTCTTATATTCTTATCCTCTTTCCTTATTTTAACCTACTTTCAACTTCAATTTAAACTTCTTACACCCCTGCCTCCCTCTGGTCTCCATACAGCTCCAATTCTGTTGCAGCAACACCGGTTGCCCGTATGCTTCCAAGCCCAATTAAAAGTGCTCCTTTTGACCTATACAGCTCTTTGCAGCTGAGGACCACAATAGCTTCTGGAAGGTCTTTCCCAATATGAACCCTTACACATATGGGCAATGTATCACAGTAGGTGATTACTTTTCGAACACCCTGTACAGTGGTACCTCGGTTTATGAACTTAACCCATTCCGGAAGTCCGTTCTTAAACCAAAACCGTTCTTAAACCGAGGCACGCTTTCCCTAATGAGGCCTCCCGCTGCCAGTGCCCTTCCACCCTTCAGATTCTGTTCTCAGACCAAGGTAAAGTTCTCAAACCAGGACACTATTTCCGGTTTTGCGGAGTTTGTAAACCAAATCGTTCTTAAACCGGATACCACTGTATATCACATTCCCCAACCATCCAAATACGGAGAGTTTCCCAGCCACCTCCACAAGCCTAAAACCAGTCTGAAAGTTTTTGAGGGGGGAACATAAAAAAAAATATCTCATTATCAACACATGTTTACACAATGCCAGTCCTACTCAGAGAAGACCTGCTTAAGTTAACAGACCTGGCTAACTAATTAATTTAGTTAATTTAGTTAATTTCAATAGGCTTATTTTGTGTAGAATGTAATTGACTAAAACTCGAGAGTGTACAGCGTAGGATTGCTAGTTAACGTTATGGCTTTATTCTCTTTGTAAAGGTTTTCTTTAAAAAAAACAACAACCAAGTGGTGTATCTTTTTTATGAAATAAAGAAAAATAGAATAGACAGCCATCTTAGTTACAAATACAGTATTTTCCTGCGTATAAGACTACTTTTTAACCCAGGAAAATCTTCTCAAAAGTCGGGGTTCGTCTTATACACCAGGTCGTATTTCTTATACGGCGAGTATATCCCAAACTCTATATTTTAAGTGGAAAAGTTGGGGGTCATCTTATACACCCAGTCGTCTTATATGCCGGAAAATATGGTAATTTCCTATGCATGCCAAGAGCAGATTTCTTTCTCTCTCTCTCTCTCCCTCTCTCTCTCTCTCTCTCTCTCTCTCTCTCTCTCTTATACCCCACCTTAATTATTTTACTTGATTTACGCTGCATTTGTGACATTCCGTTCCATTTCATTACGTTGTTATCCAGTTTGTTAGGATGTTATTTATCCTCTGCTGCTTCAGCTTGCTTTTATTAGTGTAAATCACATGAGTGTCTGAGAGAGAGAGTGTGAGAACGGAAGTCTATCCTATCTCTTCCGTCTAAGTGTTGTTATTGTATATTTTAGTTTCACTTCTGCTATGTCGCAGTTTGTACGTGTTCTGCCGGAGATCGGAGAGCACAGACGTGATTATGGAGTCCCTGTATATAGACTGTAAATAAAAGTAGTTTAGAACTATGGATGAGTCTTTCTTCTTGCTGAGAGATGCTAGAAGAACTGTGTGCTCTTTTCATAAGAAAAGGGTCGCAGATTACCGGCACCCTGGACTGAAGGGACATGCCAGCCAGAGAGGGCCACTGGGAGGATGCTCCGGAGTCTTGGGGAGTTTGCCATTTCCCCAGATGCGTTCAAAAGGACAGCGGTAGGGAATAAGACTAGAGTGTTTTGGACTAGTGGTAGATTAAGAGGTGTCAGAGTTAAAACAGATTAATAAAATTTCATCATTTTGAATCAATGGAGAGATGGATCAGGGAAGTTGTTAATTATATTTAAGTAAGTTTAAATGATTTTTGTATTTGTTTTTCTTTTCCGCTTAGCATTAATGTATAAATGAAATTGTATCGGTAACAATAGTATCTTTTTTCTATATTCTCGTTTTTTGAACATCGCGGTTAAGAAATAGTAGAATTTACGTAATATGTGAAGAAGTGTATGGTTTGTGCGTGTTGTTTGTTGTCTGTCATGTAATGTGTATAGTACTGTTCTGTATGGTTCTGTCTTGTATTGTACTACTAATTATGAATAAAAATAAAGTTTATTAAAAGAAAAAGAAAAAGGGATTGCGGTAGGGAAATAGAGCAAATCAAGCCAGATCGAAAAGCCAAATATTTAGCTGCCTCCCTGCCCTCTTGTTCCCGAGGCAGATACAGTACTCACTCACGCCATCTGCCCTGGCAGGATGCGTGCATGTACCCACTTGCCTCAGGGCGCGTTTCCTCGACCGCCCGCCAGGGGTCACCGCTGCGTTCGGGCCGGACCGGAAGTGTTCCCCTCTCCCCGCGGACGACGACGTCGCCGGCAACAACAACAACATCAACAACAACAGGCACGTCCTGGCGTACCCGGATGTTCCTCGCCCGCCGTTTCCGCCTGAGGGAGCGAGCGAGGCGCCGCCGCCGAGAGTCCCCGGGCTGCCCTGCGTCGCGAGGTGGGCGATGGCGGAGGCCTCCGCGTCCTGCTCCTCCTCCTCCCCGGCGGCCTCTGCTGCTGAGGAGAACGGGGGCCCTTCTCCGCCCCCCCTTCCTCCCAGGGGCCCCGAAGGCGGCGGCGAGGAAGAGGAGGAGGAGCGGGAGGTCGGGGGCCGCCCCCACCGAGGCTGGAGCGAAGCCCAGTTCCGGCGCTACGGCTTCGCCACGCGGCCCATCCCCAGGCTCCGCCACGGGGACCCCAGAGCCGAGGAGCTCATCGAGAACGAGGTGAGGGGGTTGGGCTCCTTCCCAGACACAAAACACTCGCCCCCCCTCGGCGGACGGGAAGAAGGGGGGAGGGGTCCCCTGTGCTGGGACCCGTGGGGGGGCAGGGGGGTTTGCAGACGCCCCCTCTCCATCGGTTTGCCGCCAGCCTTGGTTAGGGTGCCTCCAGCATTATTACTATCATTATTATTACACATATAAATATGTATATGCATATATACATTCCTATCTGTCTGTCCATACCCCCAAATATATGTGTGTGTGTGTATATATATACATATATATATATATATATATATACACACACACAAAATCTGAAGAAGTGTGCATGCGCACGAAAGCTCATACCAAGAACAAATTTAGTTGGTCTCTAAGGTGCTACTGGAAGGAATTTATTTTATTTTATTTTTTTGTTTTGACTATGACAGACCAACACGGCTACCTACCTGTATGTGTGTGTGTGTGTGTGTGTGTGTGTGTGTGTGTGTGTGTGTGTGTGTATATATATATATATATACACACACACACACACACACACACACACCTACCTACCTGTATATACACATATACATATATACATATATACACATACATATATATGCATTGCAGGGGTTATACTAGATCAGGGGTCGGCAAGGTTTACCTTGCCTGGGCCGGTTCATTCCAGCGGAGATGAGTTCGTGGGATGGATTGCACATGAGCGTGCTTGCCTGCGATTTCCTGTGTCTGCGCAGACTCTATTTCCAGCGCCGCAGAAGCGAGTCGCCGTGCTGCGTGGTTTAGCGCAGCGCGCGGGGACTCACCAAGCGGGTGACTCAGTTCGGGGGCGGCTCGTGCACTGGTTAAATGACCCCTTAGCTAAATGACTTTAGCTTGACTTTAGATGATACTCAGGGTCCCTTCCAACTCTACAATTCTGTGATACTCTATACCCTGCCTTTTCCCCTGACAGTGACTCAAGGCAGCTTACAGTGAGAGGAATGAAGGCCCAAGTTTCCTTCCTGGAGGAAGTAGGTGGTCCCCTGTGCTGAGACCAACCCACCCATGCCCCCTGCTTGAGAGCCAGTGTGGTGTAGTGGTTAAGAGCGGTAGACTCGTAATCTGGGGAACCGGGTTCACGTCTCCGCTCCTCCACATGCAGCTGCTGGGTGACCTTGGGCTAGTCACACTTCTTTGAAGTCTCTCAGCCCCACTCACCTCACAGAGTGTTTGTTGTAGGGGAGGAAGGGAAAGGAGAATGTTAGCCGCTTTGAGACTCCTTAGGGTAGTGATAAAGCGGGATATCAAATCCAAACTCTTCTTCTTCTTTGCCTCCAGTATTGTTATACATACCGTATATACTCGAGTATAAGCCGACCCGAATATAAGCCGAGGCACCCAATTTTACTACAAAAAAACCTGGGAAAGCTTCATAGGAGCCACTGCCTGCCTCACTCGAGTATAAGCCGAGGGCGGCTTTTTCAGCACAAAAAATGTGCTGAAAAACTAGGCTTATACTCGAGTATATAGGGTACTTAAATATACACCTTGCCTTTTCCCCAGACAGAGTCTCAAGGCGTCTTACAGCTAAAAACAAATCAGCTAAAAACAGAGAAGGAAACTTTCATTATAAAAACCATTAAACATTGATAGAATTAAAACTAATTACACATATGTTTAAAATCACACAGAGAAGTATAATCAAAACAGCATGGCACGAACCCTTTAATTAAAAGCGGTCAGTTCCCAGAAGGCATTCACTTGCCGGCAGAAGGGATAGGAAAGAGGGAGCCAGTGTGGCTTCTCCAGAGAGGGTGTTCCAAAGTTGACGCAGCCACCACCGAGAAGGCCCTCTTTGTGTCTGTGAGGGTGGCAGGACCAAGAAGAGGGCCTTCCTCAAAGATCTCAGATCCTGGGAAGGTTCACATGATGGAATAGGGTTGCTGGATCAGGAGGCTTCAACCTTGAAAAAATAGGGGGGGAAGTGGGGCATAGAGGGAGGTTTTCCCACCTCCTCTTTTAAACATCCCCATGGTAGGGATATTCACTTTTGACAAGCAACCTTCAAATAAAGGCAAGCTGGCCCACACATGCACAGGTTAGAGATTTGTGGCATAAAGGCTGAGGAAAGAAGAGGGTGGTTTTTATATTTTTGTTTCCAAATTATTTCTTAGTCACCTGGATCCCCTTTTTACTCATTATACTTTATTCTGTAGTTGCTATATGAAAAACCTGCTGATGTTGTTCCTGTTTCAGCATTACAGTTCCTGTGCATTTACGGCTAAAAAAGGGATTTGCAATAGCAAGTGCTGCTGCTGTGGTAAACTGGGGCATTGGGCTGAAGGCAAGGTTTTGGGTGTCTGCAAGACTAGAAGCGGCACCATAGTGGTTTGATTGCAGAATGGAAGGTGAGCAGCTTTAGGATAGGCAGAAAAAGTAGGCCCTTCTGCTGCCCGTCTTCTGCTCCCCAATTTTTTATTTCCAAGGCTGGTGTATTCTCATTATCAGAGTGATAGCCACTAACTTGGGTGACTTTAAGAGGGGATTAGACAAATTCTTGGAGAATAAGGCTACTACCTGTAGTAATTTGGCAGTGTGCCTCTGAACATCAGCTGCTGGGGTTCACAAGGGAGAGTGCTATTATAGGTGTCCCTTTATGCTAGGCTTCCTCAACCTCTGCCCTCCAGATGTTTTTGGCCTACAGCTCCCATGATCCCTAGCTAGCAGGACCAGTGGTCAGGGAAGATTGGAATTGTAGTCTCAAAACATCTGGAGGGCCGAGGTTGAGGAAGCCTGCTATAGGCCCTTGGTTAGCCACTGTGAGAATAGAATGGTGGATGAGATGGGCCTTTGCTCAATTTTATCCAGCTGGGCTCTTCTTATGCTCTTATGAATGCCTTTCATACTTTGTTGCCTTATTCCCTTTCAAACAATTCTTTAAGTTTTTCAAAGACCTCTCAGTAGAGGTATTTGGAGGCAAATCTGTGTTTGCTTCTAATATTTGAGTACTGTGTTAGAAATTTCCTGGGTGCCAGGCATGTTTTGCTACTGGCTCAGGTCTAGTTGCGACTATATGGAGATTTCTGGGCACCAGGTTAGCAACCAGCATCTCCATCGAGCCAGTGAAAAAACCTCTGCCTTAGACCATAGTTAATATAATTTCCATTTCCACTGTGTGTGCTTCTCCCTCTTGTATACTGGGGTGAATGAATTGTAAGGGCAAGCTACATTCAAGCAGTGTAGTTGAGATCGTAGAAATGTAGCGTTGGAAGGGAACCTGAGGGTCATTTAGTCCAACCCCCTGGCAAATAAGCATTGTGTTGTGACCACAACCCAGGTTTAAGCTGCCATTTGGTGCCTAGCTTATATATCTCAGTTTTGAACACTATTTGAGTATCCTTATTGAAGAGTTAAGCATTTTGATTCATGGCTTGAGTATTAAGCAGAAAGGTAATCCCATCACCATTCTGCTTTTTGACTTCTAGTGTTCTGTTATATCGGGCTGTCATCAGGCTGTGCTTTATGAGTGACGACAGTGAATAGTTGCAGCTACTTTGTTGTGTGTGGGTCTCTCTTTATTTCCTTCCATTGCTTATTTCTAGTTCCAAAATCAACCTGAATATCTGTGGCTGAGAGTTAGATACCTCCTACCTTACCTTGGGATTTTGCATTGCTATACCTTGTGCTTTTTTCTTTCTTTCCTAGGAGCCAGTGGTGTTGACAGATACAAATCTGGTGTTTCCTGCTCTAAAATGGGACCTGGACTATCTTCAGGAGAACATTGGGAGTGGGGACTTTTCGGTATATAGAGCAAGCACCCACAAGTTCTTGTATTACGATGAGAAGAAAATGGCAAATGTTAAGAACTTCAAGCCTAAGTCAAGCAGGGAAGAGATGAAATTCAGCGACTTCGTTGAGCAGCTCCAAGAAATAGAACAGCAGGATAGTGGAGAAAGGTAACATCGGTTGGTGGCTTGGCGGTTTGGTTCTGTCGTGAGACATTCACTGAGTGCTTCTAAGGCAGGAGTGGGAACCTTTTTCAGTCTAAAGGCTGCATTCTCATTTAGGGGACACATGCTAGTGGTGGGTGGGGCCAGAGCCAGAGTGGGTGGAGCAGCTGGTGTAAGTTTTATCTCAAGTAAGATGTGAAGCAAGGGACGCGGGTGGCGCTGTGGGTTAAACCGCAGAGCCTAGGGCTTGCTGATCAGAAGGTCGGCGGTTCGAATCCCTGCGACGGGGTGAGCTCCCGTTGCTCGGTCCCTGCTCCTGCCAACCTAGCAGTTCGAAAGCACATCAAAGTTCTGGCGGGAAGGTAAACGGTATTTCCGTGCACTGCTCTGGTTCGCCAGAAGCGGCTTAGTCATGCTGGCCACAGGACCCGGAATCTGTACGCTGGCTCCGTCGGCCAATAAAACGAGATGAGCACCGCAACCCCAGAGTCGTCCGCGACTGGACCTAATGGTCAGGGGTCCCTTTACCTTTAAGTTGTGAAGCAGGACTGGTGAAGGGTGTGACATAGGAAGAGTCCTGAGGGCCAGATACCGTAGGGTTGGAGGGCTTCATTTGGCCCCCAGGCCTGCAGTTCTCTACCTCTGTTCTAAGGGGCTAATCTTCATGAGATGTCATCCCTGGCTAGCTGCTTGCAGGGTTTTAAACTGAAGAAAACGGTGAGACATTCTACACCATACAGCAATTCTGTCACAGTGCAGACTGATCCAAAACAGACTATATTTCTCTTTTCACACGGTCAAATCCTGTACTTCCTACCTTGAAGGGAGTTTTCCCCTTTCCTGTTCATCCCCCTTTTACCATGCGCAAGCGTCTTCCTGAAGCAACAGGATCATATCTAATAGTTATTGCGCTAGTATTGCTGCTGAAGGCATCTGTTAAGTGTGTTCCTTTGGGCAGCACTCAAGGTGATGGGGAAAAGAAATAGGATTCTGGACTTAGTGGGGGGGCTGGCTCTGGTGCTCCCTCTCCTATTAAATTCATTGGAAAGTGGCTGTGCAATTAAAGCCAAGAAAAAGGCTACAATGAGGAAAGTGCTGCACAGGTTGGGAGAAGAGACCCTTTGCTTCCTTTATTGATTGCAGGGAGCGGAATCGAGGAGTCGCTCATCATCCAGCTGTACAACTGGATGTGTGTGGTTTTTTTCTTTTTGCAAAATTGTTTAGCATTTGTGTCCATCCTCCCCAATGCTCCAAGCAGCTTCCTATAAAAATAATAGAATAAAAATAAAATAAAATAATGCAGTTTTGAAAATAAGAGCATCATAAACAAGGGCTTTTTATGGGTTGTTTTATGGTTGGTTATATATGAGAACTGTTTACTCTGCTACTGCTATTTTAATGCTAGCTATTTTTACTGCTATTTTAATGGTGTATTTTACTTTGTTGCAACCCATCTGGAGGACATGCACCCTAAAAGGCAGGCTAGGAACCTATTATCATAATCAGTATAATCAACAGCAGCATTAACACTAGGTCACAGTCCCTAATCCACTGCTGTAGGTCTTTTGGAAGAGAGAGGTTTTGCATCCTGTCTGAAAGGATACAAAGATAGGACAGCTTCTAGACTCATAGGGGAGGTCATTGCACACTCTCAAAGCAATTGCAGTAGATTGCCCTGCTTCTCATCACAGATGCCCTCTTCTCACATAGACAAAGGACCACCCTATAGAACCTCAGCAGCAGCTGGGCTCAGGTGAGGAAAGGTGATCTCTGAGGATGAGAGTACCTGAAACCATGTGTTTTGTGCATCAGGGAACAGATGGTTCACCCTGCATGTGTGTACCTGCCCAATTTCTATTGACTTGGTAGTGCTCATTTCCTTAACTCTGCAGTGGAGCTGTCCTCTGTGCGATGTTAGGTTTCTATACGTGCGAATGTGCTTTTGAGGCATTGGCTAAAAAGTAATGAAAGATGGCAAGCGAGGTCTTCCTTTTTGCAGATGTACATTTAAAATTCTCCTTCCCCCCCTTGTTTTCTGCCATGTGCAGGCTTTATCTGCAGCAGACTCTGAACGACACAGTTGGGAGGAAAATCGTGGTGGATTTCCTGGGCTTCAATTGGAATTGGATTAACAGGCAACAGGCAAAGCGAGGCTGGGGTCAGCTGACATCCAACTTGTTACTGATAGGCATGGAAGGTAACAAATCTGTCTTTGACTTAAATGTGCCTAAAGGTCTTTGGACAACTCATTGCATTTTGCTTTTATTGGGTTTTTTGGGTTTTTTTAGGATTACCAGCATAGACAACCTCTTAGGGATTTCTTTTGTGCACAAACACCCAACATCTAGCCCCTGTTATCTCATATACGAAAAATCTGATGTGGGTGATTCAGAGGTGATTCAGATTCAAAGAAGCGGTGTCAGGGATAGGGTCCATAGATGCCAGAATAGCCAACATTATGCCTCCCAGATGTTGTTGGACTCTAGGCAGCATGGCCAGCGAGCAGGGATGATGGGAGTTGCAGTCCAAACGTCTCAAGGGCATCACTTTGGCTACCCCAGACATCCATAATCTTTGAGAATGGCGCCTCTTGTTCACAGGTTACATTTGAAAAGATAAACCACACTTTTCTTATCTGGTTTTGGAGAGATGTATAATTCTTTCAGGGGACCCAGGTGGCGCTGTGGGTTAAACTACTGAGCCTAGGGCTTGCTGATCAGAAGGTCGGCGGTTCGAATCCCTGCGACGGGGTGAGCTCCTGATGCTCGGTCCCAGCTCCTGCCCACCTAGCAGTTCGAAAGCACGTCAAAGTGCAAGTAGATAAATAGGAACCGCTCTGGCGGGAAGGTAAACAGCATTTCCGTGCACTGCTCTGGTTCGCCAGAAGCGGCTTTGTCATGCTGGCCACATGACCTGGAAGCTGTACGCCGGCTCTCGGCCAATAAAGCGAGATGAGCGCCGCAACCCCAGAGTCGGACACGACTGGACCTAATGGTCAGGGGTCCCTTTACCTTTACCTTTATAATTCTTTCACATGCATCCATTCCATCTGGCTACACAAATAGGCAGCCTGGCAGTCATCTGACGGCTCCAGTGAGAAGGACTTTCTGCACGTAACTAATTCTTCCTTGTTCTGTAACGTGTACTACTGTCTTGTTGCGAGGACCCAGATGATGCAAGTGCTATAAGCTGATGACATACATTCAGATGTGTCCTCTGTATAACTGAATACACTGTTTAGATCCCCCCCTTATGTAGAACTTGATTTATTTTGGTGCATGACCGATGCAGATCACCCATTGTTCGGTAATGATTCCATCGTGCCTTTCAGGGCATTCTCTCACAAGACAGCCTACACTAAAACCATTAAGCAACATCCCTTGCTTGGGATAGCTCTCTGTATGGATAACTATTATTTAGAAAACACCTAAGCCACAGCCGTTAAGCTGGTTTTGAATTGGTTTGTCAGTGGCTTTCCTTACGCAATGATGGGAGCTCTTGCCTTCAGTGGGTCCTGAGAATGTTGTTAAATTGCCAAACATGCTCTTAAAACTTTATTTTCTAACGGTTTACTTGTAATGTAGGCACACCCTCATTATTAATATTTGTGTTTAGAGCAGGGTGGATTTGATTTAAATCAAATTGATTTAAATCACGATTTAAATCACTAGTCAGTAAGGCTTGATTTAAATCACTAGTCAGTAAGACTTTTTTTACAGAAAGACTCCTTCTTGCTGGTATAATCTTAATATTTATAACCATATGAAGCTTTCATTGTTGGAATCATAAATTTTCAGAGTAGTTTTTACAGTTATATCAAAAATTACTGATTTGGTTATACTACTAGAAATACATAGATAATTATGAAATTATGGTGAGGTTTAATAAGTTAACTGTTTATATTTAGACAACTTTTCTGCTGTACTTTATTGGAAGGAGAAAAATAATCATTTCCTTAATAACCATTTAAACAATTTATTTAACTAAAACAATAACATGATAGCATATGTATCCATGTTTGTTAACTGATGTGGTTAAACATTTTTTTAAAAAAAACTTAGACTGAGTTTTAGCACACTTGATAAACTTAAAACAAATCCTTATTTCCTGATGAATAGCCTTTGGACTACAATGTAACTTAAATAGAAGACTATATTTAGAAAGATTTTTCCTCCAAAAGCATTTTATTTTAAAAATCCAATTTAAATTTAAAAAATCCGATTTTTTATTTTTTTTTAAAATCATTGATTTTTATCCACCCTGGTTTAGAGGGCTGTCAGGTTTACAGTGTCTCTGTCTCTTTTTATGAAGGGAATGTGACACCAGCACACTATGACGAACAGCAGAACTTCTTTGCTCAGATTAAGGGATACAAGCGTTGCATCCTGTTTTCCCCTGACCAGTTTGAGTGCCTCTATCCTTATCCTGTGCACCACCCATGTGATCGGCAGAGCCAGGTAAGGCGATATGGCCCCTACTTTGTAAGAGTATGTGATATAAAATATTTGGGTGGCATTCAACTAAGTTTTACACAGAGCAGACTGATGGAAATGAATGGACCTAACTTATTTACATTCTTTAATTCCAGTGGGTCTGAGTAAAACTGAGTTGAATACTATCCTTTGTTCTGGTCAGATGGAAGATTCTCACAGGCTTCTATGTCCTCTCTAACAATGAGCAGCCTGAAGGAGGTCACAAGCAAAACATGATCTGTATTTTCCTCCTGATATTTGTGGTCAACGTCTCATGTAAGTCCTGTTCAGGCATTACTTGCTGGTGTTTAGTATGAAAATTTAGCCCTACCCCCTTGATATTGAAGGAAAGAGACATCAAAGGCAACAACTATGCTGCAAAGAAACCCCAGTGTGCAAACAGGTGCTTTATGTAGGGTTTCTGCACACAAACATCCCCGGCTTTCTTTTCAAATGATTGCATGCGATTCAGTGCCATGTTGAAAAGTGTGGCTGTGCTCCAGATTAAATGCAGCAATGTCCCACGTTATTACATTTGCATCCAGCCTTTTCTCTGAGGAACTCAAGATGGTTCCTCCCCATTTTATTCTTGCAACAATTCTCTGAGGCAGGTTTTTCCGGGGGAGAGAGAGTCGCTGGCCCAAGGTCACACAAAGAACTTTGTGGCTGATCGGAGCTTTGACCCAAATCCTACTCCCAACACACTAACCCCTATATCACACTGGCTCTCCAGTATGCAGCATTCATACTATACACTACAGGTGAAACTCGAAAAATTAGAATATCGTGGAAAAGTCCATTTATGTAAGCAATTGTTTTCATTAGCTACTGGAGTTTAATATATGAGATAGACTCATGACATGCAAAGCGAGATATGTCAAGCCTTTATTTGTTATAATTGTGATGGTTATGGCATACAGCTGATGAAAACCCCAAAGTTGAAATTGTTAATTTGGGGTTCTCATCAGCTGTATGCCATAATCATCACAATTATAACAAATAAAGGCTTGACATATCTCACTTGGCATGTCATGAGTCTATCTCATATATTAGTTTCACCTTTTAAGTTGAATTACTGAAAGAAATGAACCTTTCCACGATATTCTAACTTTTCGAGTTTCACCTGTATACTGTTGGATGCAATGTGAGTAGTGCATTGTCCTCTGAACGTGTACATTCCACATTGGCATGAGTAACCAGATTTTACAACCATATATGTAGTCTTGTCCAGGGACAACAAATTAATGGGATGGAATTCACCTTCCACCAAGGTATCTAAATAACCTACCAAGTTTCTAGGTAGCCTATCTTTTTTTTTTTAATGTAAAAGCAAGATTCTAGCTCGTGATTGGACTTCAGCCTGTACCCAACCTTCCCCATTTCTTTTGCTTACTGTCTACCTGTAGTACAGACATGAAACACAGACCTCTTTTCTATCATTTACTAATGTTTACTTAGGAGACAATGAAATAAATAGCTATACCAAGAACTCTGGCCAGAAGTTTCAACAAAAGAAATAATATCTACTCGTGAGTCAAAATCAAACAGGGTATATATTCTGTTAAGAATTACAGTCTTAAATGCAGTTGTCGATTAAAACAAATTATAATTTCAAACAAAGATACAGACTCAAACTCACAATAATATGTGTAGTATGAGATTATGTATCATATAAGGCACACAAAATACCAAATACAATGAATATAAATTCGTATTCAAAAGTTCAAAGAGAGCGTTTTGTATGTGAAGCCGAAATGAAGAGTCTGTTGGGAGTCGAAATAAGGACTTCCGGAGTGAGGACCAGATGTATGATGCAAAACTAGGGACCAGGACAGGGCCCTGTTTCAGAGCAGACGCCTTCTTCAGCTCGTTTTTTGAAATAATGTAAATTAATGAGGCATATGGAGAGGTATCATATAATTTCTGTCTTATTTGAAATCTTTTTCAGATGTAGCGTCTTGAATGGGTGGATCAATGTGTATCCAAGTTTTTCTGGTTTTTTTTTTTTGCGTAAACGCAAAAAATTCACCCATTCAAGACGCTGCATCTGAAAAAGATGTTCTTGGTATAGCTATTTATTTCAGTGTATCTTGTAACAAGAACTCCAACTTATTTACGATTACTTAGGAGACAAACCCAGTCTATTACTGTCTTAATTAATACTGCGTTAACTGATTTTGCTTTGAAGAAAGCAAATTGGGTTAAATCTAGAATTTAGTCTAGCACTTGACTTTCCAGGTTAACTTTTGTGACTAGTATGCAACAGATTATTGTCTCTACCTGAGCTCGTGCAGGTTTACCTGAGGGGAATTGGGGCATGGGAAGGACCTTACTCTGGGAAACTCTCTAGATGACCTTTGTGACTTCAGCCTCGTCAGTGACATGTTCTTTTCTCCTGTTTTGCTAGGTTGACTTCGACAATCCTGACTATGAGCGCTTTCCCAATTTCCAGAACGTTGTTGGCTATGAGACAGTGGTGGGCCCAGGCGATGTGCTTTATATCCCCATGTATTGGTAATGAGCATAGACGGAGGATTGGACAGGGTGGGGTGGGAATGGGGCAACTGCAGCAGAACCCAGGGCCCCAGATTAAGGAGCTGGAACCTTGGGATCACAGAGGCCTATGGCTCTTTCTCTTTTGATGTACAGTGGGACCTCGACTTACAAATGATTCGACTTACGTGTTTTTCGATTTACGAATGACTTCCAGGAGAAACAAAATGGCCACCGCAACCGAATTTTTCGACTTACGAATGGAAGTCGCGGCCGCTTTAATAGGATTTTTTCGACTTACGAATTTTCGACTTACGAATTTTTTTCGCTCAATGCATTCCTATGGGGATTCGACTTACAAATGTTTTCGACTTACGAAAATTGTGTCAGAACGCATTATCGTCGTAAGTCGAGGTCCCACTGTATTGTAAGGCCTACATTTTTTACCTTCTCTGTGTATTCTGTCACCATTCAAAAGGCAGGGAGTGCTTCCTTTATCCTCAAGATACAGAGGATAAATAGGCTTTTGTGTTTTAAGGTATTCTTGTTCCTAGAAGAGAGAGAGAGAAATAAAAAACATCCTTGACATTTGCTAGTAGCTTGGATTTGGGTGGGTGGGTGGGTTTAGGTAAGTTGAGGCTTTTCCTTTTGCGCACTCACCATGGCAGTTTAACACAGGATTGAACTGTTCCAACCACTGTAAATTTCATACACAACTGTGTAATATTTTAGTCCGTCTCCATTGGTTTTCTAAAAAACAACAACACCCAAGTAGCTGAGGCTAATCTCATGGGGTGAGTTCTCCTTTGCTGTAAGGGAGTAGAGTAAGTCTGACCCAAGCCGGATGTGGATCTGTCCAGGTACCAATCTCTATGGGACTTAAATGGGAAATGGCACACATCCCACAGGAAGTACAGGTATAGGGGAAAGGGGGAGAAAGTGCCCGCCTTCAGTTCCCATAGCCCTTTCAACTTAGAATGAAAGTGAACTTTGTCAGGTGGGTACTGAAGGAGGGAAGCATGCTTTGCTTGTATTCTGAGATAAAGTATACACTTGCAAGAGTTCACCCATTCATGGGAGTGTGATGATGATGATGATGATAATAATAATAATAATAATAATAATAATAATAATAATAATATTTTTATTTGTACCCCGCCCATCTGGCTGGGTCTCCCCAGCCACTCTGGGCGGCCTCCAACACATTAAAATACATTAAAATATCACAAGTTAAAAACTTCCCTAAATAGGGCTGCCTTGAGGTATTTTCTGAATGTCAGATAGTTGTTTACCTTTTTGACCTCTGCTGGGAGGGCATTCCACAGGGCGGGTGCCACTACCGAGAAGGCCCTCTGCCTGGTTCCCTGTAGCTTTGCTTCTCGCAGTGAGGGAATCGCCAGAAGGCCCTCGGCGCTGGATCTCAGTGTCCGGGCTGAACGGTGGGGGTGGAGACGCTCCTTCAGGTATACAGGACCGAGGCCGTTTAGGGCTTTAAAGGTCAGCACCAACACTTTGAATTGTGCTCGGAAGCGTACTGGGAGCCAATGTAGTTCTCTCAGGACCGGTGTTATGTGGTCCCAGCGGCCACTCCCAGTCACCAGTCTAGTCACCACATTCTGGATTAATTGCAGTTTCTGGGTCACCTTCAAAGGTAGCCCCACGTAGAGCGCATTGCAGTAGTCTAAGCAGGAGATAACCAGAGCATGCACCACTCTGGCGAGACAGTCTGCGGGCAGGTAGGGTCTCAGCCTGCGTACCAGATGGAGCTGGTAGACAGCTGCCCTGGACACAGAATTAACCTGCGCCTCCATGGACAGCTGTGAGTCCAAAATGACTCCCAGGCTGCGCACCTGGTCCTTCAGGGGCACAGTTACCCCATTCAGGACCAGGGAGTCTCCCACACCCGCTCGCACTCTGTCCCCCAAAAATAGTACTTCTGTCTTGTCAGGACAGAAGCAACTTAAAATAAGGACAGAAACAAACAGCAAGAGGTCATGGATCGTCATAGCATAGTTCCCTGGCATGAAGTGCAAATAGAATAGAAGCCAGGAGGATAAAAGAATAACAAAGGCTCAAGTTGTGCTGTCTGCGTTGATGCTGTAGCGCTGATGATGTTAATTCTTAAATTCTCTGTGGCTAGAATTGGAAATGTATACAATTGCCCTGGCCTTTCTGTTATTCTATTCAGGTGGCATCACATCGAGTCTCTGCTGAACGGAGGAATTACCATCACTGTAAACTTTTGGTACAAGGTAAACATGTCTCTAGCTTTTGTTGCTGGCGGAAGAGAACTTTGTGCATGAACAGAACAGAAACATAGAGCTGCTACTTGAAATATTTGTTGTGTGGTGTAATGTAATATTGACGTTGCTGCGTTATAAAATCTCTCCTCTTCGTCCTACACACCTCTGAGGGCTGCTTAAGGTTCCCTAGAGTTACATTAACTCTGCCAAACCTGGCCTGTGTTCTTAATTCCATCTCTTAAAGAATTTGTATAGCTGCAGTGGTGTTGTTCAGTAAATTTGCATACCACCCTTCATCCAAAGATCACAGGGCGGTTCACAACATAAAAATACAAAATGAGAACACAAAGTACATAACAGAACAAAAGCAAAACAAACCAATAACCCACCCCCCTCCCGCAAACATATTTAAAAGGACATGGGACGCTAATCAGCCAAAAAAGGTAACGGTAAAGGCACCCCTGACCATTAGGTCCAGTCGCGGACGACTCTGGGGTTGCGTGCTCATCTCGCTCTACAGGCCGAGGGAGCCAGCGTTTGTCCGCGGACGGCTTCCGGGTCATGTGGCGAACCAGAGCAGTGCACGGAAACGCCAAAGGCCTAGTTAAAGAGAAACCTTTTTGCCTGACGCCTAAATATATGTAATGAAGATACCAGAGGAGCCCATTCCACAAAAGGGAGCCACTGCAGAAAAGGCCCCCTTATGTTGTCACCCTCTGGAACTATCGTGGAGGAGGCACACAAAGAAGGGCTCCTGCGATGAGGATCACAGGGTCAGGGTTGGTTCACATTGGGAGAGACGGTCCATAGATAGTCCCTCTGTGAAGTATGTAGTTCTTTGGTTAAAATAATGCCTAATTGTTTGATGGTGATGGTTCTTTTAGAGAGCCCTTTCCCAGACCGGCATTTGTGCAATGACTTCTAGTATGACTGTGTGCCATTTGGCAACTAATAGAATACCAACCCATCTCCTGTCCCCTACTGTTGGCCACTGTTTTATTATGCTTTTTGTGTGTGTGATGGGTTTTTTGTGTGTGTGTGTGTGTGTTAGTTTTTTCAAGCAACATAAAGTGCCACAAACTTATGATCCTGCTGTTTCATTTTGTTTTTTCTGCTACCTCGCAAACCAGAAACAGGAGTGAGCGCTGCAAGTTTGATGCTAGTCTCTTTGTCTAGGAATCTTTTTCCTCAATCAATTTGGAAGCTTCCTAAGTGTGTGTGTGTGGGGGGGGGGGAATCCTCTTTGAGAGTATGATCACATGTAAATATGTGTTTGTGTTTTTCCCAGGGTGCCCCAACTCCCAAAAGGATTGAATATCCCCTAAAGGCTCATCAGAAGGTGGCAATAATGAGGAACATAGAGAAAATGCTGGGCGAGGCGCTTGGAAACCCACAAGAGGTACAGAACAAACCTGGAAACTGTTATTGGGGGCCAAGGGGGCTGAGTTGCACAGAAACCCATGAGTTCTAATTGGACCCTGAGAGCCCCAAAACAGCCTAATTCTGTCAGTCGTTTGCAGTTCCTTAGATACACAGGAAGGCTTAACCCTGGGAGAAAAGAAGGGCTATAAATTATGCCATTTATTTATTTAAATTTTAAAATAGGTAAAGGGACCCCTGACCATTTGGTCCAGTCGTGTCCGACTCTGGGGTTGCGTACAGCTTCCAGGTCATGTGGCCAGCATGACAAAGCCGCTTCTGGCGAACCAGAGCAGCGCACTGAAACGCCGTTTACCTTCCCGCTGGAGCGGTTCCTATTTATCTACTTGCACTTTGACATGCTTTCAAACTGCTAGGTGGGCAGGAGCTGGGACCGAGCAACGGGAGCTCACCCCGTCGCGGGGATTCGAACCGCCGACCTTCTGATCAGCAAGCCCTAGGCTCTGTGGTTTAACCCACAGCGCCACCTGGGTCCTAAATTTTAAAATAGCTTTATTTAAATTCAAACTTATAAAATAACAATCATATCAAATCCACCAGTAGAAACAAATAAACAAAAAAACAAAAAGCATATAATCTAGACATAATAATCCACAACAGATAAAGAATACAGAAAAAAACCAAAGAATTAGAAATAACAATTAAAAATTGACTTCCAATTGTCTATATCACTTCCCTTAGTAATAAAACAAAACTTACTATACCTCATACAATAATTGAAAAGTAAATAACTAAATAAATAGCTCACATTTTGATATAAATCTCCCCACATATATCTCAATCTAAGCAAATCACCAAATCCGTTCTTGTACCTCCTTTTTTCAGATAATCTTCCACATATTTCCACTCAGCCTTAGATCTTTGTTTTGATATATTTCTAATTGCTGCCGTCATCTTAGCCAAATTCATGAATTCCACCAATTTAATCAACCATTCTTGAATTGTTGGTATTTTCTCCCCTTTCCAATTTTGGGCTATAAGTAACCTGGCTGCTGCGCAAGCATACAAAACAATATTTTTTCTATCCTCCGGAATATTTTCAGGAGTTATACTTAATAAGAAGACCTCTGGTTTTTCCCCAACATACACTTAAGCATCTTTTTAAATCTTTCATATATTTCACTCCAAAAACCTAAAATCTTTGAACATTTCCACCAGCAGTGAAATTATGCCATGTATTTATTTTAAAATACCTCTGGACTTCATCTATATGGGTGGTATTAAAATGAAAATCCACTACAAAATATGGGTTTTAATAGAGTCATACGGATTTGAGGTATCTGGTACTATTTGCCCAAAGCCAAGTGACATCCTGGTTTAACTTTTGAGGTTCAGCATTGTTCAACTTATGATATTACTAGTAGATATGATGCCCATTAAAATAACGGGCGCTAGAAGGTTAGTTTGCCCTGCGCCGCCATGGCCTCGGCCCCGGCCGCCTTTGCCCTCGGAGCGTCTCGGAGCAGCAGCCGCCGCCACTGCAGCAGCCGCGCCGGCCACGCCCGCCCGCCCGCCCCTTCCCGCGCGTCGCCTCACAGCCGCCGCTCCTCTGTCCCCTCAGCCATGTTGGCAGCCGCTCAGCTCATCCTCCCCAGCTCCGTGCGAGGCGGCGGCACTGACCCAACTGATGACGCGCGTGCGCCGCCGCTGCCTCTCGGACACGCCCCCCTCTCCGCCCGCTCCAATCCCTGTGTCCGTGAGGCACATGCGCAGTAGCGCAATTCCACTGACACACGGACTGGACGCAGAGACACAGGGACTTTATTATCCTATATAATAAAGTGCCTGTGTCCGTGCGTACTTTCCGTGTGTCAGTGGAATTCGCAAGTGCGCATGCGCCCCACAGACCAATAGGCGATGGCGGTTACGCCTCTACCTCCCCACCCCCGCAGGTTTGAGCCGCCGCCGCCATTCTGAGCCTGGCCCGAGGCGGACTCCGGCTGCTGCGCGACCCTGGGCGGCGGTGGCGGGGTCCGGGTGGGCCTGGCTTCCCCCGGCGGCGGCGGCTCCTCGCCCTCCCCCCAGCGGCAGCGGCCTCCGACTCCTGCCGCCTCCTCCTCCTGGGGCTCTGCCGCCTCCTGCCTCCTCCTCCTCCTCTGGAGCGCCGGCTCCTGAGGCTGCCCTTCCGTGCTGCTTTAAAGCAGCACGGACAGGCAGCTCCAGGAGCCTCCACTCCGTACCCTTCTCGGCCCAGCCGAGGAGGGCGAAGGTGTTTGGCCCGTGGAGCGCCGGGCAAAGGGCCTGATGCGGTGGGCGGCCCCGGAGGGAGCAGCTGGTCAGCGAAGGTGTCGCGGCGGCGGCAGCGGGGAGCTAGCGAGCGACCTTGCCTGTGCCGAGCGAGGGACGGGCGGAGGAGGGGTGGATGGATGGAGGGAGAGAGAGAGAGGGAAGGAGGCCGGCGGCGACGGCTGAGAAGCAGGCACGGTTCCCTTGCAAGGAGGAGAAGGAGGCCGTGGTCGCTTCCGCCGCGCCTACGCCGCCACCGCTAGCGCCGAGCGACCTTGCCTGTGCCGAGCGAGGGATGGGCGGAGGAGGGGTGGAGGGAGGGAGAGAGAGGGAAGGAGGCCGGCGTCGGCGTCGGAGAAGCAGGCAGACAGGGAGGGGGGAGGGAGGGAGGAGAGGAGAGCGAGAGACGTACTTGGGGAGGAGAAGCCAATCAGCATACGCGTGGGGGAGAGCGCCAGGGAGGGGGGAAGAAGGGGGGGAAGCTGAGGGCCTGGCTCGAAGGCAGCAACGCAAGGCTCCGATTGGCTGGCAGCAGTGCGTAGGGAGGAGCGCAGCTGCGCGGGGGGAACAGAGGAGGGTTTCGATGTTGGCTGGGAGCGCAGCGGGGTGGGCGGGGCTTGCGCACGTCACTGTGGGGAGGGAGGGAGGAAAAGCCCGCCTGTCAAAACAAACTCCTGAGGCGATCAATAGACATTCACACGGAGGAAGAGACACGGTTCCCTCGCAAGGAGGAGAAGGAGGCCGTGGTCGCTTCTGCCGCGCCTTCTGCGCCTACGCCGCCACCGCTAGCGTCCGTTATTAACGGGCTAAATTCACTAGTATAGGATAAGATCTTGTACATACATCAGGAAAGGTGGCGGGTTTCAAAAGTAGGCTGATTCGCCCAAGGGGCAGGGTTTCAAAAGTCCTCAGAGTTCAATAGATGTTACTGCTAAGGAAAACCTCTGCAAACAATTGCACACTGGTGTTGCAAACAAGTGACAATTGACAGTGATTTTAAGGGCCGCTTGTTCTACTGGGCTGAGGGCTCCAAACATCAGTGCTGAGTTCCAAGCCTATTATCCTTTACTGAGAATGGGTTGGAAGATAGACAAGGACAATAGAGACTTTAAAAAAGACTGGGAACCATTTATGTTGTGTTTACAGAAATATTGTAAAGAAGTGGACTCACTAGCAGGGTTTGGGTAAACATTTACAATTAACAAAATAAATATAGAAATTAAGATGCAAAAATTGGAAAATAACAAAGTGTAAGTGGAAATGTGAAAATAAGTATGGTATAAAAAAGTTAAGAATATAACAACATTTTAGTTAAATATTGCAATATTAAGGTAGAATAAAACAGGCAGGGGGAAGTAAATAGCCAAAGAACCGTAAGAGGAAATTGAGGGAAGTCATGGGGATTTATATTCTTTTTTGCTTTTGAGACAATGTTGATTGCGATGATGATAAAATTGTAAAACTTAATAAAAACTATTTACAAAAAGGGAGAGAATGGGTTGGAAGATGCACAGTTACAGTCTAGTGTTGACTTCAACGGTGTTCTGCTCTTTCCAGCTGTGCTTACAGTTTTGCATCTTG
Organism: Darevskia nairensis; assembly: GCA_034642065.1. NCBI lineage: Eukaryota > Metazoa > Chordata > Lepidosauria > Squamata > Lacertidae > Darevskia > Darevskia nairensis. The sequence continues at coordinate 1,298,470 of JAWWNI010000290.1, forward strand.
GGAAGATTTTTGGCTGTGCAAACATTCCATTTGGCATATGTCTGTAGCCAACAGTTTTTGTGTTTTTTCTCCTTTTTGTTGTCGTCTCTCTGAACAGGTGGGCCCCTTGTTGAATATGATGATTAAGGGGCGGTATGACTAATCCTCGGCCTCTGCAGTGGTGGATGTTGCGAGCTGCTTCACAGACAAGTGGAAGATACTAAGCGCTAGTATCGCACGCAGCAATTGAAAGACTGAGGTGCTCCTGGCACAGCTCTGCCCTGTTCTGCACCAACGTAGGAAATGACTGGTACCATCAAACACTCCCATTCATCCCTCTTTCAACTTCACTTAACCTTCCAGAAGATCCCGTGCATTACGAAGTAGGAACCTAGCTGCCAAGAACTCCTGTGTCTGCGACCTGCCAGTATGCAGAGATTGGCGCTTGGTACTTGCCTGTCACCTGTCACATTGCAAAATACGTTTTTTTGGGAGGGAGCAGAGTTTAGACTGGCCCTGCCAGTCTTTCGGTTCATCCCACCAGCTGAATTGTATGATGTTGCATGAGGGATGGACGCAGTAAGTCTCAAAGTCTTGAGAGTCTCCCGAAGCGGGAGAGAACCTTTGGCCATGTAACACTCCACTGTCTGCTTATTTTGCCTGGGAAGTAAAAGCATGCTGGCATCTGCATAGTTGCCTGTGTGTGAGAAGCAACTAGACAAGCCATTTAGATCTTCCCTCTGCACCTTGGCCGTTAGAAATCTCCCCGTCATCCCTTCTCTGAGGTTTAGCTTCCATGTTGATCAAAGGTCGCCTTCTCTCCGATGGCACAATTTTCTAATGTAAAGCGAAATTATTGTTACAAGTACACAGAGGGGGCAGGTCGGGATGGAGACAACATAGTCTTCCGAGTCCGCTGTGCCAAATTAGTATCAAAAACAGCGTTTTGGAGGGCCTGACCTCTTCATTCTGCTGGGAGTCCAGGCTGAAATCCCCATACACACAGATTCCCTTTGCTACACTCCGGGCGGCTTTTCCACAATGAGCACCAGTGCCCTTTGTCAGTAAAAACACCTTTGTGTTGTGTTTCTCTTTCCATACATGGAAATGTTAATTTCACTCCATCCTCGGCCTTCTGCAGACTAGATTATAATGGATAAATAGGTGGAGAAGGGGAACAGCAAAGTTACAGTAACGCTTTCTTGCAGTGACTTTTTGGACAGACTTCTATGTGTGGCGGAAGCCTCTCTTTACCATTCTGTTCCACTTTTCCCTTCCTGGAAGGAAATGTGGGTGTTTCTGGCTATGTTTCATCAAGATGAGAGTGCTGAGTTAAGATCCCAGCTTTGTTCCTTTGCCACAGAGGTGCTTTTCTGTGAAAAGGAGAGTTTGGAGAAGACCTCGCTGCAAAAGCTTTGCTTGTCCTAGCAGGAGAGAGGTCATGACTGGTGAGAGAGAGCTTGCTGGGACAACACCTGAGCATGACTGGGACAGATCACACTCCTCTCCTTTTATTGTACAGATCACACGCCTAATCTTTTACTGTGAATTCAGAATACAGTAGCCGAAGACATTTTGGAGAAAGCTGGGTAGTGGTTCAGATTCCACTGGGCAGGTCAAGCTCTTTAATGAGGGAGCAATGGAGCTTTGTCGTAAGCCAAACCTACTGTTTGATTTAGCTCTGCGAGCCACATAGAAGCAGTGGAATGCCAGAGTTCTTGCCACAGATAATAGATCTGGAAGGGGGATGGAATGGCTTCTGAAGAGCAAGATTGGACTTGGCAAATGGTAGTACTAATAAAAGGATTCTGCCTTTGCCGGAGGGCAAAAGCAATTCTTGAGCTTCACGGAGAGTGCCCCGGATGTGCAGCAGTATTGGCCAGAGTGCCAACAGAGACTGGAGCAATTTGTGGAATTTTGCTGCTGCACAGAGCCCATGCGGAAAGGGGCCACACGCCTCGCTTGGAAGGAAGAGGACGGGACTTAAACACAACCTTCGGATCTCTCATTTCTTTTTGCCAAAGGTAACTTTTGAAAGTTTTTTAACGGTTGGTTTCTTTTTTAAAGGAGAAAAAAAAAATCATTGCGCCCGATTGGTGCAAGAACTCAGTTTACAATGCACTGATGGACTGATTAAGTTACTGTCTTCTCTTGTGTTTTTTTGTGTTTTTTTAATCCTGTGCTTTTGATGCCCTGCTGTGGTATTGGGGAAAGCTGTGTGTGTGCGTGTGTGTTTTCTGTGATGATGTGTGAGGACGTGGGAAAGGCGTAATGCATTCTGAAGCGTAGTTCTTAAAATAAAAGTGTTCAAAAAGAGAAGGATGGCGTTTCCTTTGTTCTACCCAACAAATGGCCCTCTCTATCAGAGAACGCGGGAATGGATATCCCTTTGAGGGCTGTGGCATAGGCTCGCTGTGTAGTGCTCAGATTCTTGATGCTGTTGCTAGAACCTTGTGTTCGTAGATCTCTAAAACTACAATTTTAGCCTACACAGCCCTTCCAAAGGAGGTTCATTGCCTGTGGCCTCTTGGAGTGTACGTACAAACCCACCCACCCCTGTCTTGGCAATGTATCTAGACCAGGGTTTCTCAAACTTGTGTCTCCAGCTGTTTTGGGACTGCAACTCCCATCATCCCCAGCTAGCAGGACCATAGAATCATAGAGTTGGAAGAGACCACAAGGGCCATCCAGTCCAACCCCCTGCCAAGCAGGAACACCATCAAAGCATTCTTGACAGATGGCTGTCAAGCCTCTGCTTAAAGACATCCAAAGAAGGAGACTCCACCACACTCCTTGGCAGCAAATTCCACTGTCGAACAGCTCTTACTGTCAGGAAGTTCTTCCTAATGTTTAGGTGGAATCTTCTTTCTTGTAGTTTGAATCCATTGCTCCGTGTCCGCTTCTCTGGAGCAACAGAAAACAACCTTTCTCTCTCCTCTATATGACATCCTTTTATATATTTGAACATGGCTATCATATCACCCCTTAACCTTCTCTTCTCCAGGCTAAACATACCCAGCTCCCTAAGCCGTTCCTCATAAGGCATCGTTTCCAAGCCTTTCACCATTTTGGTTGCCCTCTTCTGGACACGTTCCAGCTTGTCAGTGTCCTTCTTGAACTGTGGTGCCCAGAATTGGACACAGTATTCCAGGTGGGGTCTGACCAGAGCGGAATACAGTGGTACTATTACTTCCCTTGATCTAGATGCTATACTCCTATTGATGCAGCCCAGAATTGCATTGGCTTTTTTAGCTGCTGCATCACACTGTTGACTCATGTCAAGTTTATGGTCTACCAAGACTCCTAGATCCTTTTCACATGTACTGCTCTCAAGCCAGGTATCAACCAACCTGTATTTGTGCCTTTCATTTTTTTTGCCCAAGTGTAGTACTTTACATTTCTCCCTGTTAAAATTCATCCTGTTTGCCTTGGCCCAGTTCTCTAATCTGCTAAGGTCATTTTGAAGTGTGATCCTGTCCTCTGGGGTATTAGCCATCCCTCCCAATTTGGCGTCATCTGCAAACTTGACCAGTGGTCAGGGATGATGGGAGTTGCAGTCCAAAAACAGCAGGAGACCCAAGTTTGGGAAACCCCAATCTAGACATTGAGAAATCTTTGCTGGGTATCAGCCCAGCTCAATAGCGCATTGGCTCTAGAGCAACAGAGTATAGGGAGGGGGCAGTATCCCTTTTACAGCAAGTCTTGCCACATGGTGGGTATGTTTGCCTTGGTGCTTCCTTCATATCTCCCTTGTTGGCCCACCTGTGCAATGTGAGGGCCTTTGCTCGCTTGTGGTTGGGAGGGAGCTTGTCACACAGGGGCCTGACTTTCCTTCCCCGACATCCCAGAAGATTCTGTTCATCATCGCTGCGAGTAAGAAGGCTGACCCTCCAGTAGGTATTATAACTTGCGAAACTTTAATACGAAATCCTATATAATAAAGTGCAAGTGTCTCTGCGTGCCGCCCGCCCGCCCGTGGGTTTGCGCTACTGCGCATGTCCCCCACGGACACAGGGATTGGACGATGCAGAGACACTTCGAGCAGCCGGCTGAAACTGCGCCACCGCCATTGCCGTGTCCGCCTCCACCTCCTCAGGCCGCCGCCGCCTCAGCCCCTGAGGCGCCGCCGCGGACGACGATGACGGAGCCGTGGTCGCGGACACCGAGGAGGAAGAGGCTGGCGGGGGCGGGGGCGCCGTCGTTGTGAAGGAAGGAACAGGGAAGGAACAGGGAAAGAAGAACGGAAAAATGGAGGGAGGGAGGGAGAATAGAGAAAGGGAGGGAGGGAGAAAGGAAGGAAGGAAACATGGAAGGAAGAATGGAAAAATGTAGGGAGAGAGGAAGGAAGGAAGAACAGAGGGAGGGAGGGGGGAGGGAGAAACAGGGAAGGAAGAACGGATGTTCTAGCTCCCATTAATTTAACAGGCTGAACGTCCACTAGTAAATAATAAAAGGGTTGACTGGGCTACAATTCAAGATGGTAGCTTATTTGGGGGGGGGGCATTCAAGAGACTATGTGAATTACAGTTGTATCTTAGGTTACATACACTTCAGGTTACATACGCTTCAGGTTAAGAACTCCGCTAACCCAGAAATAATGCTTCAGGTTAAGAACTTTGCTTCCGGATAAGAACAGAAATTGTGCTCTGGCGGCGCAGTGGCAGCGGGAGGCCCCATTAGCTAAAGTGGTGCTTCGGGTTAAGTATGCTTCAGGTTAAGAATGGACCTCCGGAACGAATTAAGTACGTAACCAGAGGTACCACTGTAGTAGCTTGCAGCCAAAGAATGGGCTGCTATAGTTCAAATCAATATATGTATCCTAATCTGGTTTTTTGGCCCTCTCATGATTGCCAGGTCTCAGTGTTGCTTTCACAACAGAAGGCACAGCTGGCAGAATTCCAGCATTTTGCCACCCTGTTCCTTGGCCAACCTTTCTAATCCTCTCTTCCTCCCATAGGAACTTAAGCACTGTGAAGTTGCATCTAGCCTCCTCCTCTTCTCTGCCACTTAGCTTCTCTTCCGCCTACCCTTCTGTTTCCTGTTTCTCAGTCCCACGCACTCTTCCCTTCAGCCTTGCCCCTGTGTGAGATTTTCAGTCGCAACTCAGCCGACAACTCGCTCTCCCCTCGCTGGTTTTGCAGCTCGGCCGCAAACTCTGGTCCCCTGAGCGACTGAACGTTCCCTGCCGCCACACTGGTTGAAGCCAGTCAATGCTGGAGCAACTACTGGTTTCCCCAGGCTGACTTGTGTAGCTAAATAACAACCCGAAGTGCACATACATTGCGTCTGTACCATGGGTAGGCAAACTAAGGCCCTGGGGCCGGATCTGGCCCAATCGCCTTCTCAATCCGGCCCGCGCACGGTCCGGGAATCGGCATGTTTTTACATGAGTAGAATGTGTCCTTTTATTTAAAATTCATCTCTGGGTTATTTATGAGGCCTGCCTGGTGTTTTTACATGAGTAGAATGTGTGCTTTTATTTAAAACTTGTAGATATGATGCCCGTTGAAATAACGGGCGCTAGAAGGTTAGTCTGCCCTGCGCCGCCATAGCCTCGGCCCCGGACACCTTTGCCCTCGGAGCGTCTCGGAGCAGCCGCCGCCGCAGCAGCAGCCGCACCAGCCACCCCCGGCCGCCCGCCCAACCGCCCCTTCCCGCGCATCGCCTCACGGCTGCTGCTCCTCTGTCCCCTCAGCCATGTTGGCAGCCGCTCAGCTCATCCTCCCCAGCTCCGTGCGAGGCGGCGGCACTGACCCAACTGACGACCCGCGTGCGCCGCCGCTGCCTCTCGGTCACGCCCCCTCTCCGCCCGCTCCAATCCCTGTGTCCGTGAGGCACATGCGCAGTAGCGCAATTCCACTGACACGGACTGGACGCAGAGACACAGGGACTTTATTATATAGGATGCATCTCTGGGTTATTTGTGGGGCATAGGAATTCGTTCATTCCCCCCCCCCCATAAAATAGTCCGGCCCACCACATGGTCTGAGGGATGGTGGACCGGCCCACGGCTGAAAAAGGTTGCTGACCCCAGGTCTATACCAAGCCCTGCTCTAGCAAGCACATTTTTAAAGGTGATTTCTCCACAGGGGGAGGCTTAGGAAGGGAAGGGATCATGCAAGAAGCAGCAATTGCACCGCTTCCATCTTAGATGCAAGGTCCAACTGCAGGAGTGGGCCCATCTTGGAAGGACTGAAGGATTCGCACCCGCTACCCAAAAGCTTTGGTCTTTTCCAGTGCCTGAACCCCATAGTCTTTGGGGTTTAGTTTAGAGTTAACCGCTGAGAAGCTGGTAGGTCTCCTCTGTGTAATTTATTGCTCCAGCTTGGTGGACAGCCCTTGCCTGAGAGGCGGAGGAGCTCTCATCTCGCCACGACAATGAAACGTAAGCTCTAATTACTGCCTCGCAAAGTCAAATATTTGTTGCAAGCAGAGGATTAATTGGCAGGGGAAGGGAGAGACAGTGGAGGCTCTCGCAGAATAACAGGAACAGATGCCTGAATGCCTTGGGGAAGCACAGCTTTCTCCTACAAATCAGAGCTTTAAATTACAAGGCTTTTACTGATGCCAACAGTTGTGGGAAGTCGTCTGCTCTCATTTGCGTAATGGCTTCTGTCACTGCTGATTAGACAGAGGATGAAAGAAAAGAAATTTGACAATTAGGAATGAATGATCATTAATCAGAAACTTGGTTAGGAGAAGGGGAAATAATATTCCACAGACAATAGGAAACAACCTCCCTTGTGTTCCACGGTGGCAGACATTTGTACCCGATGGCCCGTAGATGGGGGCGGACCGGTTTTTCAGGGCGAAGGAACTCGTTCTCCAATGTATGATGGCCTGTTCAGAAGAATACTGCCCAGGAGACATGATGTCCAGGAGTTATTTGTCAGCATCTGAAAGTCCAAGGGAGATGTCTTGCTCTTCTCCATCCTAAAAGCAAAGCAAAGCGCTAGAATCTTAAGGACTTTTTTGGCTCATGTTAACCCAATGAATGTGGGAATGTTTGGAATGTGGATAAGGATATATTGCTTAAGATATCCTTATCCTAACTTGTGTTTACAAGTTCCAACTAAGTCAGCAGAGTTACACTCCCCTTTTAAATCACACACAGCAGAAAGTTGCTCAGGCTTGTTTAAACCTCTGTAAAATAGTTTCCTGGTATTACCCCTTTATCCCTCTTCAAAATAAGACACTACACAAGTCTTCTATAAAAGTATGTAAAAACATTTACTCATAGACATCAAATGGTCACAATAAGATCCCAGATGAAGGCAGACTTAAGCTTAGAAAATATATGTACATGTGGAGACTCTCCATGTGGGAGAAGGCGTCATTTGGGCCCTCTTGGCTGGAAGCCAAGATCCCATCTCTGCTCTAAGATGTTGCTTGATTGAAGTCCCGATCCAAGAGAGGGAAAATGGCCACTGACCTGTGGTTTTGTCCTAACCTGCCCAGGTGAAGCCACTCCCACTTTCAGTTACTTAGAGGAAGTTGTCTCAGTCCAGGTAAACGGGAAGTTACGGCTGGAGGACTGAGACACCTTCATGTCCACTCTAGCAATGTTATATCTGACTGCTCTGTGTGTTTACATCCCACAATGAAAAGCCCCCTTCCTGCCCCGGACTGCTGACTGCTCCAGATCATAAACTGCTCCTGAGAAATTCAGTTTCTCAAGTAATCTGCCATGCAGGATGGTGTGTTTTTTTGAGGGAAAAGCAAACCGAAAGTCCCCATAAATTTGCCAAACTACTTCCAGGCCAATAAAACTTGGATAGGTGTTTCATTAAAAATGTGCAAGCAGCAAAAACCATTTTGCAACCCTGTCACTCTTTGCATCAGGGATTTTCTGGGCCCACTACATGTGGATTGGGCCCTGTGCTCAACCTGCAAAAGGCGATAAGAAGTTGCATAACAATTGAATGCCCTTGGTGTCATAGGCAAATTCGTTTCCTCTCTTGCAGGTGGCATGGAGGGCCCCAAAATAAAAAAATATGGCCACACACAAGTAATAAGATGCTTGGCAGGCAGAATGTCAACAGGTGAAGTTTTCCCTTTGGTTGCAGTTGTGTACTAGAAAATGTTACCCCCATGCAAAGAACTCTAGCTTTGAGCTGTAAACCAGTTGCATCGCTGGAGGTCTGTCATCAGCTGATCTTAGGTTTGCAGTTCAGTGTAAAAATCATGGCATTTCAGAAATTCAAGATCCATAGCAATCGTGTTCAGATGCTCACGCTTGGACAAACTCAAGATTTCAATTGTTAAAAAGCAAGCAATGTGTCTGTTTTGCTGCGGTTATCTAATGATACAACAATGTTATCCACACAAGTCAAACTACATGCAGATCTCGCTGTCGGAGCACTTGGTATCTGAAATCTCAAAAAAGTGTGCATGCACACTTCTTCAGATACACACGAAAGCTCATACCAAGAACAAACTTAGTTGGTCTCTAAGGTGCTACTGGAAGGAATTTTTTTATTTTATTTTGTTTCGACTATGACAGACCAACACGGCTATCTACCCTTATCTGAAATCTCAGTTATGGAAAACACAAAATTGTACCCAAACCTTGCTACATGAATGGCTGGTTCAGATATCTGAGCAGCCGGAATTTGTCCCCTTCCTTCCTTATTTTGTCATTTATTTCATAAAATAAATATATATCACTTGATTGTAAAAAACCAAAAAAACCAAACAACAACCCTCAAAGCAGCTTACGAAAGATAAAAGTCAAGGAAAATTCACAATCATACTTTAAAACAGGGGTGGCCAACTCCCAAGTGACTGCGATCTACTCACAGAGTTAAAAACTGGGGTTCAGGTCAAAGTTGTTGAGGTTTTTTTAGGAACGAAAGTCCTGTTTTTTGGGTTTCAGGTGAAAGAGTTGTTGAGCTCTTTTTTAGGGAGGAGGAAAGCCCCGTTTTTTAGGGGTGCAGGGAGAAAATATTGAGCTTTTTTTAGGCGAGCCAAAGTTGTTGAGCTTCTATGGGGGGAGCCTGTGATCTACCACAGACGTCCAGTGATCTACCGGTAGATCGCGATCTACCTGTTGGATGTGCCTGCTTTAAAACATGCAAAAGTTAAAATATGAAAACATTAAAATCTCACCAACTTTCTAAGCATCTGGCTAGACTTGTCTAAACAAGAATGTTTTTACCAAAAAGAGTGCAGTGAAGACGCCTGCTTGACCTCAACAGGCAAGGAGTTCCCAAGTGCAGGTGCTGCCACACTAAACGATTGAATGAATAAATAAATGCAGAATGGAAATTGCGTGGCACCTGTAGTAGGTAACGGTAAAGGACCCCTGGATGGTTAAGTTCAGTCAAAGGCGACTATGGGGTTGGGGCGCTCATCTCGCTTTCAGGCCGAGGGAGCTGGCATTTGTCCACAGACAGCTTTCTGGGTCCTGTGGCCAGCATGTCTAAACCGCTTCTGGTGCAACGGGACACTGTGACGGAAACAAGAGCGCACAGAAATGCAGTTTACCTTCCCACCACAGCGGTACCTATTTACTTGCACTGGCATGCTTTTGAACTGCTAGGTTGGCAGCAGATGGGGCAAAGCAATGGGAGCTCACTCCGTTGCACGGTTTCAAACTGCCAACCTTTTGATCGGCAAGCCCAAGAGGCTCAGTGGTTTAGACCACAGCGCCACCCGCATCCTGACACCTGTAGCAGTGCCAATTCCACCAATCAAAGCAAAATTGTCATATTTTGCAGTTGCCATTGCGAGGAGAAGAAGAAGAAGAAGAAGAGTTTGGATTTGATATCCTGCTTTATCACTACCCGAAGGAGTCTCAAAGCGGCTCACATTCTCCTTTCCCTTCCTCCCCCACAACAAACACTCTGTGAGGTGAGTGGGGCTGAGAGACTTCAGAGAAGTGTGACTAGCCCAAGGTCACCCAGCAGCTGCATGTGGAGGAGCGGAGACGCGAACCCGGTTCCCCAGATTATGAGTCTACCGCTCTTAACCACTACACTACACTGGCTCTCTTTAACATCCACTTGGACCCGTTGTGTTCCAAGAAAATAACTTGTCCCTATTTTCATCGGAGAAATATTGGAGGGCATGCATTGCCCATGCATGGTGAAGCACCCACTATTGACGGGTGCTGACGGCAGATTACTTTGATAACCATCGCTCAACCCATTTCACGCTAACTCTGCTTTCAAAAAATAGTCCACCCAGGGCAGGGCCATCCATGAAGCAAAGTGAGGCGACCTCCTCAGGTGGCAGGATCTATAGGGGCAGAAGATCCGACCTCGTAAGGAATGTGTACAACTAATCTTTACCCCCCACCCCTAGTTTCCAATGCAGATCTTCACTGCCCTCACTTCTTCCCTGGCAGGGAGAGCTCTATTGTGTGGTTTGCCTCAGGTGCCGAAATATATTGGGCCGGCCTTGCCCGCACAAAAAATGGTACAGCTCAGCAGATTAAGGGAAAATTCATCCACACCTGCAGATAATAGTTTCTCAAAACCTTGAAGCCTGAGAAGCGCTTCATAGTAACAGCCCTTTTGCCAGGGATAACATCCAGTAGTATCAAAAGGGCAACATGCAGACCGATGTATGCAGGGCACTTGTAAGACTTTATAAACATATGTTTATGACCACTGTTCCACTGAAAGTGTATATACATTGAGTTTATGACTGAAGAAGACAAAAAGTCGAAACAGTGTATTCATCCGGAACACTGTCGTATCCTATATAATAAAGAGCCTGTGTCCCTGCCTTTCCGTGTGTCACGGAAGTGCGTTGTGCGCATGTCACACGGGGACGCAGGGATTGGAGGGGGCGGAGAGGGGGGCGGGACGACGCAGAGACACTTCCGGCCGGGCGAAACTGCGCCGGCGCCATTGCCGCTGCCACCGCCCGCCCATGGAGGCTCCTGCCGCCGCCTGAAGGAGACCCCCGTCCGGCACGCGCCCTTCCCTGCGCGCTGCCCAGCCGGCGGGGGTCCGAGGCGAGGCGGCTTCCGCTCACGGGCCAGCCGGTCGCCCCCGCGGAAGCCTCCCGGTCCCCCGGCTTCTGCTGCTCCGCCTCCGGCTAGCGCCTGTTTTTTGCAACAGGCTTAATATACTAGTTCGTTTATATTTCTCAAATTATAAAGTCTTACAAGTGCCCTGCATACATCGGTCTGCGTGTTGCCTTTTTGATACTACTGACGTTTATTGCAACACGGGTTATTTTTTCACAGGGATAACATCCAGGCGCAGACGAGGATGGAAGATTTCCAGTTGTAGCTTCCAGCCCTACCTTTCCCTCTGCCTAACAAAAACATATTCTTCTCACACAGACATAGTTCCCAGGGTGGCATTTGAACCTGCCTTCTGGACTTCACATGTCCTTCCTGCATTGCACATGTACATGGAACAAGATCTTTCGTTCAGTGTCACAATGTGCCACGGGAAGATTACTGTTGACACTAGTGTGAGGGAATTAGCTCTGATCCGCTTCCTCAGCACTAAGAATCAAATAATGTAGGGCTTTATTGCAGAGAATGTGCCCTTTTATTACGACACAGAAAATCTGACGTGTAGGATAGCTTGTTTACGGAAGGAGAAAAGATTATTGGTTAAGCAAACGACATTCAGATCAGGCCACCAACTAGGCTACGGCTGGGACAGTTTGGGTACAAGAACCACCTGCCAAACCTGGAGAAAATGGGATGGCCAAAGGTGCCAGGCCAGACAAACAGAGCCCCACTGGTAGAAGGAAAGGAGCTATCAGAGTGGCTAAATTCGGAAAGTCCCTTGTCTTGAATGGGGTAATTGTGCCCCTGAAGGACCAGGTGCTCAGCCTGGGAGTCATTTTGGACTCACAGCTGTCCATCGAGGCGCAGCTCAATTCTGTGTCCAGGGCAGCTGTTTATCAGCTCCATCTGGTATGCAGGCTGAGACCCTACCTGCCCCCAGACTGTCTCACCAGAGTGTGCATGCTCCAGTTATCTCTCGCTTGGATTACTGCAATGCACTCTATGTGGGGCTACCTTTGAAGGTGACCCGGAAACTACAACTAATCCAAAATGCGGCAGCTAGACTGGTGACTGGGAGTGGCCACCGAGAACACATAACACCGGTCCTGAAATACCTACATTGGCTCCCAGTACGTTTCCGAGCACAATCCAAAGTGTTGGTGCTGACCTTTAAACCCCTAAACGGCCTCGGTCCAGTATACCTGAAGGAGCGTCTCCACCCCCATCATTCTGCCCAGACACTGAGGTCCAGTGCCGAGGGCCTTCTGGCGGTTCCCTCGCTGCAATAAGCCAAGTTACAGGGAACCAGACAGAGGGCCTTCTCGGTAGTGGCACCCGCCCTGTGGAATGCCCTCCCATCAGATGTCAATGAGAAAAACAACTACCAGACTTTTAGAAGGCATCTGAAGGCAGCCCTGTTTAGAAGACATCTGAAGGCAGGGAAGCTTTTAATGTTTAACAGACTATTGTATTTTAATATTTTGTTGGAAGCCGCCCAGAGTGGCTGGGGAAACCCAGCCAGAGGGGCAGGGTATAAATAATAAATTATTATTTAATAAATTAAATAATATATTATTATTATTATTATTAAGTCTGAGGGAGGAAAAGAGAATAGATGAATTAGAAGATACAAGCACCAACTTTATTTCTCCTGGGCCTGATGAACCCAGGATCATTCTGAAGTTTCCTTGAATTGGGGTAGTAAGCGAAATGTGTGCTAATGCAGCCTCTAGGACCCCTAGCTGAACAGAGGTCAAAGCAACAAAAAACGAGAAGGGAGATCCAGGAGGCAGAAAGGGAAGGAAACTAAGTCTAACCAAAGAGCAGCCAGTGGCATAGCGTGGTTTGCTAGCACCCGGGGCAACATGGAGTGGATGGGAGGGAGGGAAACAGATGCAGTACACACATGCACATTCAACTACCTAACAGCATATGTGTCACCAAGGATATCACAGGTACAGAGATAAGAAAAGAAGAGTCGTCCCGTTGTCTGGAGTGGTCACTTCCTGGTTTGCACAGAGAAGCTGTTTTCAATGGAGCCCAGTGATGGAGGCTGTATTGAGGCAGTACCGGGTGTTGAAATTTTGTGCCCCTAACAATTTTGTGCCCCAGGGCAACCACCACTGTGCCCCCACCAGGCTATGCCACTGGGAGCAGCACAAGTGCCTTGTAAATAGCCTGAGCAGGTACCCAGTAAGAGCTCACCAAAACCTAACTGGGAATCCCTCTTGTTGTTGTTGTTGTTGTTGAGTCATTTAGTCGTGTCCGGCTCTTCGTGACCCCATGAACCACAGCACACCAGGCACTCCTGTCTTCCACTGCCTCCCGCAGTTTGGTCAGACTCATGTTGGTAGCTTCATGGATCCTTCATGGATCATTGCCTTGTTGTGGCGAAGGGGCTTGAATAACTCAAGAGAAGCTATGAGCTATGCCATGCAGGGCCACCCAAGACGGACAGGTCATAGTGGAGAGTTTTGACTAAACGTGATCCACTTGGAGAAGGAACTGGCAAGCCACTCCAGTATCTCTGCTAAGAAAGCCCCATGGACAAAGACAACAGGAACCCCTCTTATTGGTCAAATTAAACCTGGAGGGAGTTTTCTTTACTTAACAGAGAAGGGAAAGGGTGTTGATGGGTAGCTAGGATTTGCGACAGGTGCAGAATGACAAAAATTTGTTCCTGCACATGTCCCTGGTGGAGACATCCTTGCTGCTGCTGCTGCTGCTGCTGTTGTTGTTTAGTCGTTCAGTCATGTCCGACTCTTCGTGACCCCATGGACCAGAGCACGCCAGGCACTCCTGTCTTCCATTGCCTCCCGCAGTTTGGTTAGACTCATGTTGGTAGCTTCGAGAACACTGTCCAACCATCTTTGTCGTCCCCTTCTCCTTGTGCCCTCCATCTTTCCCAACATCAGGGTCTTTTCCAGGGAGTCTTCTCTTCTCATGAGGTGGCCAAAGTACTGGAGTCTCAGCTTCAGGATCCTGTCCTTCCAGTGAGCACTCAGGGCTGATTTCCTTCAGAATGGATAGGTTTGATCTTCTTGTGGTCCATGGGACTCTCAAGAGTCTCCTCCAGCACCTTTTTGTGGGGTTCCTCAAAGAAGAAGAAGAGTTTGGATTTGATATCCTGCTTTATCACTACCCGAAGGAGTCTCAAAGCGGCTAACAATCTCCTTTCCCTTCCTCCCCCACAACAAACACTCTGTGAGGTGAGTGGGGCTGAGAGACTTCAAAGAAGTGTGACTAGCCCAAGGTCACCCAGCAGCTGCATATGGAGGAGCGGAGACCCGAACCTGGTTCACCAGATTACGAGTCTACCACTCTTAACCACTACACCACGGCAACACTGTACAGTGAAGGTGCTCAATCCTAAACTTGTTTGTTCAGAGGTAGATGATGAATTTGATAAAGCACTTTAACTCCCTCCCCAAAGGCCTGTACCTTGGTGAGAGAGGTCAGTAGCCAACTGATTAGTGTTGCTATCATTGCCATTCCAAATCTACAAAAGTATTTAAATATCTAATTTGTAGCTTTAGAGAGGATCTGAATTAACAAACGGCAAGGAACAAGAGCACCTTTTCTGTCTCTTCAACTTTGTTGTTGTTTAGTCGTTTAGTCGTGTCCGACTCTTTGTGACCCCATGGACCAGAGCACGGCAGGCACTCCTGTCTTCCACTGCTTCCCGCAGTTTGGTTAAACTCATGTTAGTAGCTTCGAGAACACTGTCCAACCATCTCGTCCTCTGTCGTCCCCTTCTCCTTGTGCCCTCAATCTTTCCCAACATGCTGTTGTTAAGACAGGTTAATAGCTGTAATATGGGTTGACTGACAGGGGTGGTGTCTTAAGGGTGATGCTTTGTCGCAACCAGGATCATAAGAGGATCAAACTCCGTGAGTGCTCTCGGATGTTTTTATTTAACTTACAGATTTCGTCATGGTGAGGAAATAGAGGCATTTGCATGTCGTACCCAGGGAGAACATCACATTAAGCAACATAAATCAAGTCCAGCAAATGCAAAGAAAAACTTTCCTGCCCTCAGTTCTTAAGCTTTGTGCTTAACCCTTCCAATGCATTTTTTTTTTGGGGGGGGGGAACCCAGTCCAGGTGTTTAGAGGGACACTTAAAAGAGCAGCAAGCTTTGAGTCTGGTAACCTTGGAAACAGGATGACAGCTAAGTTGTAGGCACCATATGTGAGGTTGAAGAACATATTTGCTACATAGATAGTGTAGCCTTATTAGGGGTTTGCGTTGCTCCCAAGCTGGGAAGAAGGAGTCAAAAAAAAACATCGAGGTTTGGTTCAAAAGAGAAAGGTTTATTCTGCTTATCCGGAAAAGCAGAAGGATCCTGCCTGGTCATCCAAAGGCAGGAACAAGAATAATCAGTTTAAACAAGACTTATATACCTTTCAGAGCACTCTCTCCCCCTCCCACAGAGTTCTATGACCATATTAGGTAAATCCTTCCTGCTTCCATGCATCACGAGATCCTGTAACCCATATAAGGAAGATACTTCCTGTGAACCTTGACTGGGCTCTGACACATCGTACGCAAGTCATGTTCTTGGACTGTACTAATGAAGAGATCATCCCGTGCTCTTGTGCACCCGTACCCTTGTAACTGCTGTCAGGATGTTTACTGTCTCTGGTCTGGAACTTGCAGCTTATCTTTGCCTCTGTTCTGAACAGAACAAGGCCATGTGACGTCCCCTGTCTAGCCTGTGTTTCACTTGCTTCTTTGCTACTGGAGTACCAGGCTTTTGAGCTAGTAAAAAGCTCCTTTTGAAACTAACAGTTAGGTGTTGGCCTTTGGGTAGCTCCAGGTAACCCAGATTTGGGTTACCTACCCCTTCAATAGCACAGAGTTGAGATGAGCACAATAACTGGCAGTGCCCATGCTTTTGTATTTAAATGCACCCCGTTGAAGGAGAATAGTGAAGAAATTGGGTGGGTGGGTGGGAGGCGTGTGTGAGAGAAATATAGACGTTTTGTATAGCTTTTTTTTTTAAAGTGGACATTTCCTCTTGGGAGTTCTTCAGACACATTGTTAGTGAGTGAGTGAGATGTTTGGGAAACACATAGACTCCGTCTGTGTGGTGTCAACATGAATATTTTTTAAAAATAAGTGTTGTTCGGTAGATGGTAAGAATTCCGTAAGTTGAACGGGGAGGGAAACGATTTCGGGCGAATCCCCCTCTTCCTGCATCCTATAACTGGAGGAAACAGCTGATAAATGGTTCTTGTTACACACAGCTCTAGCAGAAAGAGAATTCTTGACATTTAGTGAGAAAGCACTAGGCCTGCCTTGAGCACCCTTTGAATTGCTGTATTTTTAGTTCCAGTTACAGGTAGGTAGCCGTGTTGGTCTGCAATAGTCAAAACAAAATAAAAAATAAAAGAATTCCTTCCAGTAGCACCTTAGAGACCAACTAAGTTTGTTCTTGGTATGAGATTTCGTGTGCATCTGAAGAAAAATCTGAAGAAGGTATCTGAAGAAGTGTGCATGCACACGAAAGCTCATACCAAGAACAAACTTAGTTGGTCTCTAAGGCGCTACTGGAAGGAATTCTTTTATTTTGTATTTTGTATTTTTAGTGCTTGCGTTTTAAGTGGTGGCATACTTTCGCAATCTCATTTCCCATCAAGCCTAACAGAAATGCTTCCTGTTTTTTAGGGAAAGTATATCTAAACATCTTCTTTAGTTCATTGTAGATCAATTCCCAAAATACTTTTACTTTATCACAAGTCCACCACATATGATAAAAATCCCCGTCTGATTCTTTACATTTCCAGTTTTGCCATTTTGGCATAGTCCTTCAGCTTGGTTTGCCATTCCTCTCTGGTAGGGAATTTGTCTTCTTTCCATCTCTGGGCTAGTAGCATCCCTGTGGCTGTTGTTGCCTACATAAAGAGACTTTTCTGCTCCTTTGGAATCTCGGTACTTACAATTCCTAATAAGAAAGCTTCTGGTTTTTGTTTTTTTTAAAATAAAAGTTATTTTAAACATTTTTTTCAATTCATTATGTATCATTTCCCAGAATGCTTTTATTACTTTCCACCAGGACAATGCTCCCGAGTGCGGTATTCCAGCTATGTCCGGGAAATTCCGGACGTATGTCAACTTTAAAAGCACAGAAGAAAAAGTTGTGCTGATTTCTTCATTAATCATCTCTGCTGTTGCAAAGTTTGCTTTCTTTTGTGCTGTGTTGGCCATCTAATTACAGTGGTACCTTGGTTCTCAAACTTAATCCATTCCAGAATCCATTCCAAAACCAAAGCGTTCCAAAACCAAGGCGCGCTTTCCCATAGAAAGTAATGCAAAATCGATTAATCCGTTCTAGACTTTTAAAAACCACCCCTAAAACAGCAATTTAAACATGAATTGTACTATCTAATGAGACCACTGATCCATAAAATGAAAGCAATAAACAATGTGCTGCAGTCACACAATCAATCAATCAGTATCTGAACTGGGTTCCACACAGTCACAAAAACAAAACAAAAGAGCCGCAAAAACAAGAACGTAAAATAAATAGCAAAAACAGACAGACCTCAGCGTAACACTCAAAACGGAGCACGTTCGGATTCTGAAAAAAGTTCGCAAAGCAGAACACTTACTTCCGGGTTTGCAGTGTTTGGGTTCCAAGTTGTTTGAGCCAGTGTGGTGTAGAGCCAGTGTGGTGTTGTGGTTAAGAGCGGTAGACTCGTAATCTGGTGAACTGGGTTCGCTTCCCTGCTCCTCCACACACAGCTGCTGGGTGACCTTGGGCTAGTCATACTTCTCTGAAGTCTCTCAGCCCCACTCACCTCACAGAGTGTTTGTTGTGGGGGAGGAAGAGAAAGGAGAATGATAGCCGCTTTGAGACTCCTTCGGGGAGTGATAAAGCGGGATATCAAATCCAAACTCTTCTCTTCTTCTTCTTCTTCTTCTTCTTCTTCTTCTTCTTCTTCTTCGAGTACCAAGGCGTTCGAGAGCCAAGGTACCACTGTAGTCTGCTGCTTTAAGAAGACTCCACCTGGGCCATCCCCTCCTGTTACACGTGTGTCTGGCTGGAGACAGACCCTAGTTCAGGCATCCCCAAACTTCGGCCCTCCAGATGTTTTGGACTACAATTCCCATCATCCCTGACCACTGGTCCTGTTAGCTAGGGATCATGGGAGTTGTAGGCCAAAACATCTGGAGGGCCGCAGTTTGGGGATGCCTGCCCTAGTTCTTAAGAGCTAACAGCGGTGGTCTGCATATTGGGTTTTTTTAGTCCCACCATCATCTCTGATCAAGCGGGTGCTGAAGCACGGGTAGGGTGGGTTGTGGGGAAAGCGCACCGTTCCCTCACACTAACTTCAATTTCCTTTAAAAAAAAGACACCAGGCCAAATCTGCCATTATACCTTTTCTCATCTTATTCCACTGCCTTGGCAAAATAAAGTTGCCTTCATTTTGCTGTTGATCTTTCTCCTTCTCATCTCTGCACTGAGATAATACCGCATTTATTTAACTCTCTGTTTATTTATAGATCTCCCATCTGCTGTCCCCCCCCTATTTTATTTTCCTCGCCTTCCTTTCCATTTCTTTCCCTCCCACACTCCATAAGCTATTAATCATTTTGACAGTCTCAGCGATGGCCTTTATTTCCTTGAGGGAGCCAAGAAATGTCTATTGGCACCTTTCTGACACTCACATTCTCCCACCAATGAGCCTCGACGTTTGCGCTGGACTGACACATTTGCGAATTGGGGGGGGGGGGAACCTTGATCATTGCAAACTGGGAAACCAGGGGGTATGGAGGCAACTGGGCTGGTTGCTTTGAGGAGCCATGCGTCTCTCTTTCCATTTCATTTCTTCAAAGTCATTCCAATGTCATTCCTTGCTTTTTGCTGTGCCAGCTTGATCGAAGGGATCTGTGTTTGCTGTGTTAGTGCTGGGGGGAGTTAATGTGCACCGAGTTCACATGGAAATTGAGCAGAGTTGGAGATTTGATCGACCCACTGACCGAAAGGCAAGGAGTTGAGGTGTTGCTAAAGAGTGGCAAGAGAAATGGCCAAGTTACAGGGAACCAGGCAGAGGGCCTTCTCAGTAGTGGCGCCCGCCCTGTGGAACGCCCTCCCTTCAGATGTCAAAGAGAACAACAATTACCAGACCTTTAGAAGACATCTGAAGGCGGCCCTGTTTAGGGAGGCTTTTAATGTTTTATAGATTATTGTATTTTAATGCTCTGTTGAAAGCCGCCCAGAGTGGCTGGGGAAACCCAGCCAGATGGGCGGGGTATAAATAATAAATTATTATTATTATTATTATTATTATTATTATTATTATTATTATTATTATTATTCTGGCCTGCGGAAGTTCTCCTTGTCCTCCCAGCTTGGCTGATTCCAGCCCAATCTCCCCAGGAGATGCTACAGGATATTGGCCATATTCAACCGCCACGCTAGCCAGCAAAAAACAAAAGGTAAACACCTTTGCGAAGAGTGATGACATCCCTGCCAGTCAATGCCTTTGATGCGAACCCAAACAGAAACAAATTGAACCCATGCTGATGTGAGCAGCTGGGGGGTGGGAACACATGGAGGGAGCAACTTCTTTGCACTCTGAAGCATAGCTGTCAACTTTCGGATTTGAAAATAAGGGATCATAGAATCATAGAGTTGGAAGAGACCACAAGGGCCATCCAGTCCAACCCCCTGCCAAGTAGGAAACACCATCAAAGCATTCCTGACAGGTGGCTGTCAAGCCTCTGCTTAAAGACCTCCAAAGAAGGAGACTCCACCACACCCCTTGGCAGCAAATTCCACTGTCGAACAGCTCTTACTGTCAGGAAGTTCTTCCTAATGTTTAGGTGGAATCTTCTTTCTTGTAGTTTGAATCCATTGCTCCATGTCCGCTTTTCTGGAGCAGCAGAAAACAACCTTTCTCCCTCCTCTATATGACATCCTTTTATATATTTGAACATGGCTATCATATCACCCCTTAACCTTCTCTTCTCCAGGCTAAACATACCCAGCTCCCTAAGCCGTTCCTCATAAGGCATCGTTTCCAGGCCTTTGACCATTTTGGTTGCCCTCCTCTGGACACGTTCCAGATTGTCAGTATCCTTCTTGAACTGTGGTGCCCAGAACTGGACACAGTATTCCAGGTGAGGTCTGACCAGAGCGGAATACAGTGGTACTATTACTTCCCTTGATCTAGATGCTATACTCCTATTGATGCAGCCCAGAATTGCATTGGCTTTTTTAGCTGCTGCATCAGCAGCCTCACCTGTCCCGGGGACAGTCTACGGTTCTCGGGGACAGTCCACGCTGCGGTAATCCCCCCAGGCTACAAATTAATTCACAGCAGGCTACACACTATCATCTTTCCCCACCTCAGGGTCTCTTTTCCAGGGAGTCTTCTCTTCTCATGCGATGCTTCAGGATCTGTCCTTCCGGTGAGCAGCCAGGGCTGATGTCCTTCAGAATGGATCGGTTTGATCTTCTTGCAGTCCACGGTACTCCAGCACCACAATTCAAAAGCGTCAATTCTTCATGGGGGGATTGATCAGGTTCACTCTTTTGGCTCTCTGGCATCCATTAATGACTTATACAAACGTGTTGCAGACATTGCATCCTTTAACACTCTTTTGGAAGGAGTGTATTTGTGGGTTGGGCCAGAGTGGTTGATTTTACAAAGCACAAACAGTACTGTTGTCCAATGACATTCTATTCTCTGTAACTATTGGTGAGCAACGCAGGCGAGCAACGCAGCTGAGGAGCCTCCCTGGCTGGCAGGGAGGGAGAGGAGCTGCTTCCTTTGAAATCCGGGAAATTTACGGGATATCTAACAATCCGGGATAGCAGCGGGAAACGGCGCTGGAATAAGGGAAACTCCCGCCAAAAGGAAACAGCGGGAACCAGCGCTGGAATAAGGGAATTTCCCACCAAAAAAGGGAAGGTTGACAGCTATGCTCTGAAGTAGCCATGCTAGCACACCCTTCAATGGGAGCATGTGGACATGGCAATTGTGTTGGTCATCTTTCACCACTAAAATTTTTGTTATTGCTGCTGCTGCTTTTTTATGTTCTGCCATCTGGGACTCAGGTACGTTAGTAAAAAACAACAGCTATTTGAATGCACTATAAACATACGACATCAGATGGCGCCAGAGAGCAGAACATTTTTAAAGGTGATTTTCCATAGATAATTTTTTTCCTTTTGTTGTAACGATCTAATTTCTGACTTATTTATAGTGTTCCTCCCGTCTATATCCACCCCTTGACTCCAACAGTCAGAAACAGAATCATAGAATTGTAAAGTTGGAAGGGACCCTGAGGATCATCAAGTCCAACCCCCTGCTATGCAGGAATATGCAGATAGAAGAAGAAGAAGAGTTTGGATTTGATATCCCGCTTTATCACTACCCAAAGGAGTCTCAAAGTGGCTAACATTCTCCTTTCCCTCCCCCCCCCACAACAAACACTCTATGAGGTGAGTGGGGCTGAGAGACTTCAAAGAAGTGTGACTAGCCCAAGGTCACCCAGCAGCTGCATGTGGAAGATAGCGATCGAACCTGCAACCCTGGCGTTTTCAGAACCATGCTCTAAAATTTAACTGAGCTATCCAGGCAAGACCCAATCACATATAAAAACAATCCTTGGCTTAGTCTGTCCAACAAAGTACAGAGGTACCTCGGGTTACAAACACTTTGGGTTACAGACTCTGCTAACCCGGAAGTAGTACCTCGGGTTAAGAACTTTACCTCAGGATGAGAACAGAAATCGTGTGCCGCCACCAGCGGCAGTGGGAGGCCCCATTAGCTAAAGTGGTACCTCAGGTTAAGAACGGTTTCAGGTTAAGAACGGACCTCCGGAACGAATTAAGTTCATAACCAGAGGTACCACTGTATATAGGGGACCCAGGTGGCGCTGTGGGTTAAACCACAGAGCCTAGGGCTTGCTGATCAGAAGGTCGGCGGTTCGAATCCCTGCGACGGGGTGAGCTCCCATTGCCCGGTCCCAGCTCCTGCCCACCTAGCAGTTTGAAAGCACGTCAAAGTGCAAGTAGATAAATAGGAACCGCTCTGGCGGGAAGGTAAACGGCGTTTCCGTGCGCTGCTCTGGTTCGCCAGAAGCGGCTTAGTCATGCTGGCCACATGACCTGGAAGCTGTACGCCGGCTCCCTCGGCCAATAAAGCGAGATGAGCGCCGCAACCCCAGAGTCGGACACGACTGGACCTAATGGTCAGGGGTCCCTTTACCTTTACCTTTACCTTTACCACTGTATATACGATCTAGTTGTTGGAATACTGTTGAAAGTCTATTTGAAATATAGTCTTTTAGGACATCAATGTTTTTGATATGTTGTTATTCACTATTGCAGTGTTTCCCAACCTCCTCGGGGCAACGGCACACCTGTCCCACGAAAAAAATCTCGCGGCACACCACCACCACATGCACCCCGACCCCCCCGCCCCGGGGGGCGGGGTGTCCGCGCGCCCAGGCGGGAGGGAGGGGAAGGACCCAGGCGGGCGAAAACGGAGCGGGAGATCGGCGGGCCAGGCGCCCGCCCCCCCTCCCGCGCCCAGCCCCCCGGCAGCAGCTCCACCCGGCCCCGAGCGAGCCCGGTGGCACCGGCACCTCCCGCCCGTCCCCGACCGCGACCGGGGCGGCAGAGGCAGCGGGCGAAGCGCCCGGCAGCCCCGGCGAAGGCGGCGGTCGGCGAGCGGGAAGCGGAGCCGAGGCGACGCCAGCCCGGACCGACCCGGAAGCGGAAGCGGCCCAGGGCGGCCCAGCAGCCGGTGTCTTCCCGCGGCACAGGAGCCGGTGTCTTGCGGCACACTCCTGTGCCGCGGCACACCGGTTGGGAAACGCTGCACTATTGTACAGGTTGATATCGGAGGGTCTAAATCACAGACCCTCCAAGTGCATTAGGAGTATGTCATTTCCAGAGCGCAGTGGCCATAGCTTCATTTAATCCAGGACTATTATAGAATTATAGAATTGAAGAATTGGAAGGGACCCTGAGGTTTATCCAGTCCAGCCCCCTGGGATGCAGGAATCTCAGCTAAAGCATCCATGACAGATGCCCATCCAACCTCTGCTTAAAATCTTCCAAGGAAGGAGAGCCCTCCACTTTCCAAGGGAATCCATTCCACTGCCGAACAGCTCTTAGTGGCAGAAAATTATTCCTGGCGTTTAGTCGGAATCTCCTTTCTTGTAACTTGAAGCTCCTCCAGAGCACGAGAAAACAAGCTTGCTCCATCTTCCATGTAACGGTCCTTTAGATAGTTGAACATGGCTATCGGTCATACTGGGGGGGGGGGGAATTCTGTGCAAGAACACACTATCTCTATAATGCATATGAACCGGGGGAAATTCAGCTAAAAATCCCGAGACCAGAGGGAGGTAAGGGTGCAAAAAGTATAAATTTGGAGTGGAAATTAGCTTGAAGTAGGCAAAGGGATAAGATTATAGGGAAGGAGCAGAAGTACCAAGAGGCTGAGGTTTGGAAAAAGGATTAGAGTAAGCAAACTGATTCTGTATTTTATGATGATTTAAAATGATGTTTGTGTTATATGATGATTTAAAATTTATGAGTATGAAAACTGTCAGAGAGGAATGAGAATGAATTCAACAGAGGGGGACTTGAGGAAGTCAACTGAAATATGAAATTGAGGATGAAGGAATGCCTGGCCCACAGAACGGGGCCAGGCCCAAGCAATGATATTAATACTGTTATTAAGGTTAAATGTACAATGATTTACCTACCCCTGTGAGAGAGGGGGATGAATGTTGCTTCCCACAGTGAGAGGGGGGAAGTATGGAAATTTAACTGATATGTTATGTTATGTGCTTAAAATTGTAAAACCAATAATTTTTTTTGATATATATATATATATATATATATATATATATATATATATATATATATACACACACACACACACACACACACACACACACACACACACACACACACACACACCGTATTTTCCGGCATATAAGACGACTGGGTGTATAAGACGACCCCCAACTTTTCCAGTTAAAATACAGTGGGACCTCGACTTACGAGCGATTCGACTTACGTGTTTTTCGACTTACGAATGACTTCCGGGAGAAACAAAATGGCCGCCGCAACCGAATGTTTCGACTTACGAATGGAAGTCGCGGCCGCTTTTAATAGGATTTTTTCGACTTACGAATTTCGACTTACGAATTTTCGACTTACGAATTTTTCTCTCTCAGTGCATTCCTATGGGGATTCGACTTACGAATGTTTTTGACTTACGAAAATTGCGTCGGAACGCATTATCGTCGTAAGTCGAGGTCCCACTGTATAGAGTTTGGGATATACTCGCCGTATAAGAAATACAATCTGGCGTATAAGACGACCCCCGACTTTTGAGAAGATTTTCCTGGGTTAAAAAGTAGTCTTATACGCAGGAAAATACTGTGTGTGTGTGTGTGTGTGTGTGTATACCCTATATACTCGAGTATAAGCCTAGTTTTTCAGCACATTTTTTGTGCTGAAAAAGCCGCCCTCGGCTTATACTCGAGTGAGGCAGGCAGTGGCTCCTATGAAGCTTTCCCAGGTTTTTTGTGGTAAAATTGGGTGCCTCAGCTTATATTCGGGTTGGCTTATACTCGAGTATATACGGTATATATATATTGCATATGGACCAAACCTTTGTTTTCCTGCCTTGACAGCATTCTGGGCATGTGCAGAGTGCAGCAGACCCCCTCCCCCAAAGTTTAAAGGCCGAGTTTCTTTCCCCTTTGTTTGCTGACAATCTTTCAGCATTTCCCTCCCTGGCTGCAAATGCCGGGCAGTTGACCCCCACTGGTGGCAGTGGGGAAGATGCCTGACATTGAGGCCACCACTACTTTGTTCCACATTGCTGGGGATATTGATTTTGTGCCTCAGGCACTAAACAGCAGCATTTAAAGAGTAGGTTGTGGGCGTTTGGCATGCCTGCCATTGTTGTTCCGGGGAAGCAATATTTCTCAGCTCAGCAGAATCACGGGGGACAGAGGCCGACACAGGCAGCGTGTTTGTAAAGGCTGCAGGAGACATGGTGGTTTGTGGTTTTGCTAAAGCGCTGTGCAAAATATTATTATTATGTGAGAGACTGCTGGTGTCCTTCTACCGAGGCTTCATAGAGAGCATTCTTATGTACTGTATTTGTGCTTGGTTCTCCAGCTGCACAGCCAGGGAGAAGAAGGTACTTCAGAAGGTCATAACCACAGCCCAAAATATTATTGGTCATCCTCTCCCATCTCTGGAAGAACTATACAGTTCCCGTTGCCTTAAAAAGGTAAACAATATTTCAAAGGATCCATCTCATCCAGGAGATAGTCTCTTTGCACCACTGCCTTCGGGTAGAAGATATAGAACAATTAGATCAAGAACAAATAGATTGAAGAACAGTTTCTACCCAAGAGCTATTACCATCTTAAATGCTGTAACCAGATAATATGACCTTGGAGAGCTGTGATGGGTGTATGTGTGTGTGTGTGCATGTGTGGCTTTTTTTGGTGTGTGTGTGTGTTTTGTGCTGTTTTTTTCTTTTTCTTCTGGTTTTTACGGGATGGCATGCAATTTTGTTGCACTTGTATAGCGTTGTGCTTGTACTTGTGCAATGACAATAAATAAATTATCTTAAAAAGTGTCTTAAAAATTATCTTAAAAATTATCTTAAATAAAAAGTGTTCTTTTTATTTCAGATGCTGAGGTGAGACAGAGGAGCCCCGTAGAATCATCTGCAGTGGCTTCTTATAAGACTTGGGTTTCATTGTGTTTCATGAGCTCCAGGTGCCTGGAAAAGGAATCTACAGGTCTGTAACAATACTGCACAGCATAAATGTCGTCTCCTAATCCAGGATCCTGACCATGTCTCAACTTTCCATTGTAGAGTGAGCAGATTCTTTAAGCTCTGGTTAAGGAGAAAAATCTGAACTTGAAGATCTATCTGATTTCTCCTTTCATGACCCAGCAATCTGGAGATGCTGGAGAACCTCTCCTGTTTTCTAACATCTGAATTTTTTTGTAGTCCAATGTTGCTGGACTACAACTCCCATCATTCCTGATCATTGGTCATGCTGGCTGGGGTTGATGGGAACTGGAGTGGAACAACATCTGGGGGGGGGGGGTCAAAGGTTCTCCAACCCAACCCAGCCCTGCTTTCAACCTTCATTATATTTCAAAAATGTGAGTGAATCTCTTGCGATGGTCATATCAATGTCATAAATCAGGGGTGGCCAACTCCCAAGAGACTGCGATCTACTCACAGAATTAAAAAGTAGCAGTGATCTACCCCCTTTTTGGGGGTGCAGGAAGGAAGGCTCTGTTTTGGGGGGGGGATGCAGGGCTAGAATGTTGAGCTTTTTTTAGGGGAGCCAGAGTTGTTGAG
Source organism: Darevskia nairensis (assembly GCA_034642065.1). Lineage (NCBI taxonomy): Eukaryota > Metazoa > Chordata > Lepidosauria > Squamata > Lacertidae > Darevskia > Darevskia nairensis. Next base: position 1,324,801 of record JAWWNI010000290.1, read on the forward strand.
CTTCTTTGGAGGGAGCCAGTGATCTACCAGTGATCTACCACAGACGTTCAGTGATCAACCAATATGTCATGATCTACCTGTTGGACGTGCCTGTCATAAATAAACTTCTCTCCTTTTGGTCTTATGATTAATGTATGCAGTGTATTTAATGCGCACAGCTCTTTGTCTTAATTGTCCTCAGAATAGTTGCATAACAACAACATCCTGCAGCTCCATGGACAGTTGTGGGTCCAAAACGACCTCCAGGCTGTGCACCCAGTCCTTTTTGGGCACAGTTACCCCCAGTGGTTTTTTCCCTGGAAAAAAATGTTTAGGTGTACTCTGATTTTGACTCAAGAAAATCACCGTTTTATAGTTCAAATTGGGAAAAATAAATACTGCAAATGGACAAAAGGACAAAGATTCAGCAAATGTTTAGGGGTATCTGTACCCATGCATCCCCCCAGAAAAAAGCACTGGTTACCCCCATTTAGGACCAGGGAGTCCCCCCCAATTGCCTGCCCCTGTTTCCCCAAAACAGTACTTCTGTCTTATAAAATAGATGCCAGTTTCCCTCATTTTGCAGATAAGAGAGAACAATTTAGGGATATTGTGGGATTTAAAGTGGAATCAATGCCCAGATTTGCTGCACTGCCGGAGCTTACCCTGAGTCTATGCCCTGGGAGTGCGTTTGCTTGCCTGTCCGTTGCTGAGACCAGCTTCTCCGCGGAAAGGCTGCCCTCCAAGAGACAGTTCACTGTTCCTATAGGTGTAACACTGCCGTCTCAATTTTAAATGCGTGACCTTGCATTTGAATGCATTAAATTATGTCTCGAAATTGGCTAGGCTCCCCCAATGCTTAATTTCCTTTATAAAAATGTATGAGGCAAGGTGTGCAAGGTCACCGGCAGAAACGCTTCCCTCTAGGAACAATATATGGCTACAGAGAGAGAGATTTCAACCTACGGAACTTTATCATATCTGCGTATTGGCAAGCGTGGCTGGCTGAATTGCTTCAGCAAATCCGTAAGCGCTGCTAAGGAGAGCCCAATTCTGGCTCCTGGCTGCAAATCTGAGGGGTTTTTTTATTCCTAATTTCTTCCTCCTTTGCAGAAAGCCTGACCACTTGGTTGTACGCAGCCAGCCATTGACCATGAGGTCATAGCTGTCAACTTTCGGATTTGAAAATAAGGGATTTTTTTCAAACTTTCAGATTTGAAAATAAGGGATGCTGTGAGGGCGGTGCAATGGCACCAAGTAGCCTCGCCACCCTGCGCTTCAGAGGCTGTGCGCGAACGGGTGAGCGAAAGAGCGAGCGCATAGACGGCAGGCAGGCTGTCTGTTTGGTTGGGCGTGAGGGTCTGGCTGCACAAGGCATGCAAGCTCCGCCCCCAGTCGGTCTCAGACTCCTTATTGGCAGCCGAGCAACGCAGCTGAGGAGCCTCCCTGGCCGGCAGGGAGGGAGAGGAGCTGCTTCCTTTGAAATCTGGGAAATTGAAGGGATATCAACAATCCGGGATAGCAGCGGGAAACGGTGCTGGAATAAGGGAAATTCCCGCCAAAAAAGGGAGGGTTGACAGCTATGCATGAGGTAGCTTAGCGACCGCTTGCATAACTGCCAACCGACCTGCACATGGTAAGAAATAGATGGAAGTGGCAAAATTCTCATGCCTTGGAACTGCGTTGACAGCTTATCCTGTGTTTATCTTGTAATGGAAGAGGAATGTGTTTTTGCGGTTTTCTCCTTCCGTTCAGAAGAGGGCAGTGCAGCTCATTGTCAAGTTCAAAGTAGAAATCCAGTCAGTTTCAGGCAAGGATCAGCAACCTTTTCCAGCCGTGGGCCGGTCCACCTTTTCCAGCCGTGGGCTGGACTATTTTTTGGGGGGAGGGGGGAATGAACGAATTCCTATGCCCCACAAATAACCCAGAGATGCATTTTAAATAAAAGGACACATTCTACTCATGTAAAAACACGCTGATTCTCAGACTGTCTGCGGGCCGGATTGAGAAGGCGATAGGGCCACATCTGGCCCCTGGGCCTTAGGTTGCCTACCCCAGGTCTCAGGCATGACAAACTTAGTTGCTACATCTCCTGCAGGCCCACCCCTTTAAACATGTATATTTAAAACATATTCAGAACATATTTAGAACACATGGCTATCCCTCCCCCCAAAAATATATACATATCCGGGAGCTGTAGTTTGTTAAGGTTCTGGAAATGATAACTCCGTGAGGGTAAAACTCTAGACCAACTGACCGCAGATTCGTAAGACCAACTGACCCCTCCGGGTCTTATTACAAAGGAATTTCGGAAACAGACTGGAAAGAGAAGTTGCTGAATTGCAACTGATTTGTTGTTGTTCAGTCGTTCAGTCGTGTCCGACTCTTCGTGACCCCATGGACCAGAGCACACCAGGCACGCCTATCCTTCACTGCCTCTCGCAGTTTGGTCAGACTCATGTTAGTAGCTTCGAGAACACTGTCCAACCATCTCGTCCTCTGTCGTCCCCTTCTCCTTGTGCCCTCAACCTTTCCCAACATCAGGGTCTTTTCTAGGGAGTCTTCTCTTCTCATGAGGTGGCCAAAGTACTGGAGCCTTAACCTCAGGATCTGTCCTTCTAGTGAGCACTCAGGGCTGATTTCTTTAAGAATGGATAGGTTTGATCTTCTTGCAGTCCATGGGACTCTCAAGAGTCTCCTCCAGCACCACAATTCAAAAGCATCAATTCTTCGGCGGTCAGCCTTCTTTATGGTCCAGCTCTCACTTCCGTACATTACTACTGGGAAAACCATAGCTTTTACTATACGGACCTTTGTTGGCAAGGTGATGTCTTTGCTTTTTAAGATGCTGTCTAGGTTTGTCATTGCTTTTCTCCCAAGAAGCAGGCGTCTTCTAATTTCGTGAGTGCTGTCACCATCTGCAGTGATCATGGAACCCAAGAAAGTGAAATCTCTCACTGCCTCCATTTCTTCCCCTTCTATTTGCCAGGAGGTGATGGAACCAGTGGCCATGATCTTAGTTTTTTTGATGTTGAGCTTTAGACCATATTTTGCGCTCTCCTCTTTCACCCTCATTAAAAGGTTCTTTAATTCCTCCTCACTTTCTGCCATCAAGGTTGTATCATCAGCATATCTGAGGTTGTTGATATTTCTTCCGGCAATCTTAATTCCGGTTGGGGATTCATCCAGTCCCGCCTTTCGCATGATGAATTCTGCATATAAGTTAAATAAGCAGGGAGACAATATACAGCCTTGTCGTACTCCTTTCCCAATTTTGAACCAATCAGTTATTCCATATCCAGTTCTAACTGTAGCTTCTTGTCCCACATAGAGATTTCTCAGGAGACGGATGAGGTGATCAGGCACTCCCATTTCTTTAAGAACTTGCCATAGTTTGCTGTGGTCGACACAGTCAAAAGCTTTTGCGTAGTCAATGAAGCAGAGGTAAATGTTTTTCTGGAACTCTCTAGCTTTCTCCATAATCCAGCGCATGTTTGCAATTTGGTCTCTGGTTCCTCTGCCCCTTCGAAATCCAGCTTGCACTTCTGGGAGTTCTCGGTCCACATACTGCTTAAGCCTGCCTTGTAGAATTTTTAGCAAAACCTTGCTAGCGTGTGAAATGAGCGCAATTGTGCGGTAGTTGGAGCATTCTTTGGCACTGCCCTTCTTTGGGATTGGGATGTAGACTGATCTTCTCCAATCCTCTGGCCACTGCTGAGTTTTCCAAACTTGCTGGCATATTGAGTGTAGCACCTTAACAGCATCCTCTTTTAGAATTTTGAATAGTTCAGCTGGAATATCATCACTTCCACTGGCCTTGTTGTTAGCAAGGCTTTCTAGGGCCCATTTGACTTCACTCTCCAGGATGTCTGGCTCAAGGTCAGCAGCCACACTACCTGAGGTGTACGAGACCTCCATATCTTTCTGGTATAATTCCTCTGTGTATTCTTGCCACCTCTTCTTGATGTCTTCTGCTTCTGTTAGGTCCTTTCCACTTTTGTCCTTAATTGTGGTAATCTTTGTACGAAATGTTCCTTTCATATCTCCAATTTTCTTGAACAGATCTCTGGTTTTTCCCATTCTATTGTTTTCCTCTATTTCTTTGCATTGCTCATTTAAAAAGGCCCTCTTGTCTCTCCTTGCTATTTTTTGGAAATCTGCATTCAATTTCCTGTATCTTTCACTATTTCCCTCGCATTTTGCTTGCCTTCTCTCCCCCGCTATTTGCAACTGATTGCCAAACTTAAAACCATGGAGAGACCTGGTCTGAATAGAGACATTGGATTCTTATCTTATTATACACGATAAAGCTATTTTTAGCCATCTCACCCCTTGCTTTTTCCTGCAAGACCAATTGCAGTTGTTAACAGTCGTCAACAGGTATGCATGCACATGAAAGCTCATATCAATAACAAACTTTGTTGGTCTCTAAGGTGCTACTGGAAGGAATTTTTTTACAGCTACCTACCTGTAACTGACCCCTGCGGTACTCGATTAAGCCTCAGGAAGCAGGAAAACATGTCCTTCATACGACAGAAGATAGCGAAATCTTTGCAAGTATTAACCGGAAGGATGGTATGGTTTGTTTCCATGATAACCCAGAGAAGTGCGACAATCTGGCGATGCTTCACAATATCGATCGGGAGATGTTGAAATGTACAGAGCTTGACGAAACGCTGAAAGCCACGGATCAGGAGATCACTGAGAGCCCTTGGTTTGGGCAGAAGTGTATATGGGCTGCCAGGAAGACAAATCAGGAAGCAAACCGCCTGGAGAAGAGAAGGTTAAGGGGTGATTTGATAGCCATGTTCAAATATATAAAAGGATGTCATATAGAGGAGGGAGGAAGGTTGTTTTCTGCTGCTCCAGAGAAGCGGACACGGAGCAATGGATTCAAACTACAAGAAAGAAGATTCCACCTAAACATTAGGAAGAACTTCCTGACAGTAAGAGCTGTTCGACAGTGGAATTTGCTGCCAAGGAGTGTGGTGGAGTCTCCTTCTTTGGAGGTCTTTAAGCAGAGGCTTGACAGCCACCTGTCAGGAATGCTTTGATGGTGTTTCCTGCTTGGCAGGGGGTTGGACTGGATGGCCTTGTGGTCTCTTCCAACTCTATAATTCTATGATTCTATGGTTCTTCTTGAAAATCACGTTTTACTTGCTACTCTGTTGTAGAGCAACAGAAAAAAAACAACAGAAAAAAAAATAACTAAGGAGAACTACGGTACCTTTAGGATCAGAGTGTTGAAAAAAAGAACTGCTTCACCTGGACATTGAGCTAAATTAAAATGATGTTGTGAGGTGGATGTGTGTCCTCCTCAAGAGTAAGCACGCCTTGAGCGGGTTTACTAAACTAATGGCTTTATTTACAAGTCCGTTATACAATCATCACAGTTCATCATCCGACTCCGTTGTGTCAGATCCCCCTAATAAAGACTTTCGATTTTCGCCCCAGCATAAGAGCTTGGCAAAATCCCAGCACCGCCTCTCGCTCCGCCTCTTCCTCTTTCTAACCCTATCCGTTGCGGCGCTGGCCCCTTCTCTTTCACTCTCATCTTCCCTGGAGGTTGCTGTCGAGGCACTGCCAAGATCTTCGAGCCCCTGCTCCCCTTCCGTCTCCATTTCCTCCTCTAACCTTATTGGCTCTCCCAGACCCTCCGTTTCAGGTGACAGCACAGGCGGCGACAGCCCCTCGCTTTCACTTCTCCATACCTCCTTCCCTATCTCCGGTGACAGCTTTGGAGCCGCCTCCTCCTCTTCCCACGCTTGCAACACCTCCTCCGGTGTTAGATGGTGGCTGCTTGGCTGCTCTGCCCCTTCCGCCACCCCTCCTGGCTCTGGCCAGTCCCTGACAGATGTCTTCTTGGTACTGTGTGATTCCTAAAACATTCTTGCAAGGAAAGGGAAAATCTCATTCTGTGGTGGAGCTATCTTGAGGTTAACATCGTTAATGCATTGATTTTTTTTTTTAAAAAAAGAATGGCAGAAAAGCTTTCCCAGATAGGAAGTCAGGCAAAAAGAGTAATGGTGCGCGCTGTTCCATTGTTTTCTTTTCGCAGAGCTCTGGCCCTGATTCTCCTTCCTGTTTGGGCGAATTTAGACCACGGGGGGACGGGGACGCGGGTGGCGCTGTGGTCTAAACCACAGAGCCTAGGGCTTGCTGATCAGAAGGTCGGGGGTTCAAATCCCTGCGACGGGGTAAGCTCCCGTTTCTTGGTCCCTGCTCCTGCCCACCTAGCAGTTCGAAAGCACCTCAAAGTGCAAGTAGATAAATAGGTACCGCTCCAGCGGGAAGGTAAACGGCGTTTCCGTGCTCTGCTCTGGTTCTCCAGAAGCGGCTAAGTCATGCTGGCCACATGACCCAGAAAAACTGTCTGCGGACAAACGTTGGCTCCCTTGGCCTTTAAAGCAAGATGAGCGCCGCAACCCCAGAGTCGTCCGCGACTGGACCTAATGGTCAGGGGTCCCTTTACCTTTACCTTTAGACCACTGGGAGCTGCAGGAAAGCTTATCATGAGGCCTTCACCTGTTCCTCCTTAAGTCCAGTGTTGTTCCCTGAGTTTTCATGCTACTGCAGAGGGGGTGTAAGGCTGAGTTTTAACTGCAAACCTGGAGAGGCTACAGGCTTCTGCTTTTACGTGACTGTCGCTGGTCATCTAACCTCACTACCCCCCTCCACTCCTCCAGCCTCGGGGGTTTGACGCAGGCCCAGCAGCCATGGCGTCCGAGATGCTCACATCTTTGGGCTTCATCTGCCTGGGCTGCTGTGGGCGTTATGGATGTTTTGCCTCCTTTGCAGAGTGGCTCAAAGTGGTTGTGGTAAAATGTAATCAAGTGGAAAATTGCAGTGCATATAAACACATATGGCACTCAATGACTGGGCATTAGCCACAGTGACTGCAGGCAGGGAGAGGGGGAAAAAATTATAAACATTTCCCAGCAAGTTGCAGAATCTTAAAAAACAATCAGATATTAGCAATTTAATGGGGTGATTCGGGGAGGCAGTGGGCCTTGCTTCGGAATGAGAATTCATGCAGCTTCACTGACAGGATTACTCAGCCACGCTCAACAAGGCTTGTCTTTCTGCACCAGGCAGTTGCCAGAGGTTCCCAATGCGCCAGCAGGTACCTGTGGCAAAAGCGGGGAGCCACCAGCCAGGCAAGCAATTTTGCCCTGAGCAGCTAGAAGGCTGGTCTCTGAATTTCGGTCACCTGAGCTTATAGGTCAGCCCAACAGGGGCGTCAGGTGCCTGGCTGTTAGCGACAAATGCCTGGCTATGCAGGGTCCTCACAGCACATGAAGGTAAAAAAAGAAGGGCGGTTACATCCAGTCAAAGGTGACTATGGGGTTGTGGCGTTCATCACGGTTTCAGGCTGAGGGTGTCGGTGTTTGTCCACAGACAGCTTTCCGGGTCATGGCCAGCAGGACTAAACTGCTTCTGGTGCAACGGGACACCGTGATGGAAACCAGAGTGCAAGCAAGCACCGTTTACCCTGTTTCCCCTTTTTTAATACGTAGTCATAAAGTAAGCCATGGCAGGGTTTTTTTTACGTTTGTGAGAAGTAAGACATACCCCAAAAGGAAGCCGTGGTGCCGCCATTGTTCCCGTCGCCTCCTCAGCCCCTCCTGCGTGCGCAGGGAGCCAGCGAACCAGCGAGAGGTGTGCGCGCGGGGGGGGGGGGAAACACGCCTCTTGCGGAGTTCTGCCCCGCCTGCTCAGCGCGCAGGGGGAGGCTGTACCGTACCATACTGACGTAATAAAAATAAGACACCCCCTGAAAATAAGCCACCCTGTGTTTTTTTGAGGAAAAAAATTATAAGACGATGTCTTAAAAAGGGGGAAAGACGGTACCTTCCCGCCGCAGCGGAACCTATTTATCTACTTGCGCTGGCGTGCTTTCAAACTGCTAGGTTGGCAGGATCTGGGACAGAGCAACGGGAGCTCATCCCATCGCAGGGATTCAAACCACCACCAATAGAGACTAGTGTCGCGGGGCGCCGGGGCGCCAAGTTCTGGAGGGTGCCAGGGAAGAGGCGGAGGCTGGGCGCGGTGCCTCCTGGCATCAGCTTGCCACCCTTGCCCGCTTCTGCCATGCCATGCATGAAGCAGCCAGCTGAGCCAGGAGGAGCCGCTTCCAGCCTCTGCCTCTTCCCTGCCGGAGGAGCCGCCCTCCAGCCGCTGCCCACCCCCTCCAGCCCCACCGGCAGTGGGGGGGACGGACAGATGGAGGGAGCTTTGCACCACTGCACCGGATATGCTTAAGAGGCTCAGTGGTTTAGACCACAGCGCCATCTGCGCTTAAAGACTTGACTGCCCATCTTTGAACAGGTAGACCAGGGGTCACCAACCTTTCGGGGTCCCATGGTCCCATTTGCAACCACCACAACCACTCAGCCCACAACCAAGCACACAATGCAATCTGGTCTATTGGCTGCAATTAAATGCTTTTTCCAGACTCAGCTTCCGCTGGGGAGGAGACCCTCTGTAGATACATGGCTTGCCGGCAGGCGCCATTTTGGCTAGCTCCGAGGTAGGCGGTGTATCCGCGGTGCAAATCAGAGCCTAAAATGCACCCTGTTGTTTTTGTTCCCGATGGGTCATTGATGAAGTCTTTAGATCCTTTGCAATATGTGTGCATCGCTTATGATTCCGGGGGGAGACAGGTTTTAAATGCAGAAGATAACAGTGGCTTTTTGTGCGTCGACATGCACACATCCCTCTGCCAAACTCCAGAAGGGTTGTGTGAGAGGGCAAGCCAGCTGGCATCTGTGGGGGGCTTTCTGTGCCCAGGAAGGAATGACTTTACACAAGGATGGGAAATTAAGCAACCCAAAGGAAGGTGGGGTGTGTGTGGGAAAAGAACAAAAGACCGTCATAGGGTCTGAGCTTGGATTTGACAGTTCTTCTTGTGTTATAGAGCATGGGTAGGCAAACTAGGGCCCGGGGGCCAGATCCAGCCCAATCGCCTTTTCAATCCGGCCCGCGGATGGTCCAGGAATCAGTGTGTTTTTACATGAGTAGAATGTGTGCTTTTATTTAAAATGCATCTCTGGGTTATTTGTGGGACCTGCTTGGTGTTTTTACATGAGTAGAATGTGTGCTTTTATTTAAAATGCATCTCTGGGTTATTTGTGGGGCATAGGAATTCATTCATCCCCCCCAAATATAGTCCGGCCCCCCACAAGGTCTGAGGGACAGTGGACCGGCCCTCTGCTGAAAAAGTTTGCTGACCCCTGTTATAGAGGGTAACAGAGTACAGTGGTACCTCAGGTTACAAACACTTCGGGTTACAGACTCCGCTAACCTGGAAGTAGTACCTCAGGTTGAGAACTTTACCTCAGGATGAGAACAGAAATCGCGTGGCGGCGGTGCAGGAGGCCCCATTAGCTAAAGTGGTACCTCAGGTTAAGAATGGTTTCAGGTTAAGAATGGACCTGCGGAACAAATTAAGTACGTAACCAGAGGTACCACTGTATGTGAATTGTGGCTTTGTTTCCTACATCACACACCCTAAAAGCCTCATATGTGGTGCTGGGTAACAATATACTCACCATTTCCAAAGTCTCTTCTCAAAGTGTACCAGAATGAAAACTGCAGGGCTAAGTTGCCGTAGGGCAGTATGTTGTTGATTCTGGCAGGGGCAGCCTCCTCTCCTGGCGTCACTGTCTCATTGGCCTTCTGTACAATGATCACCTCTCATCGCTTGGCACCAGGTGGGCAGTTGGGATGTAACTGCAGTGTGTAGACTAGGGTGGGTGCTGACAGTATACCTGAAGGAGCGTCTCCACGCCCATCGTTCAGCCCGGACACTGAGGTCCAGCTCCGAGGGTCTTCTGGAGGTTCCCTCACTGCGAGAAGTGAAGCTACAGGGAACCAGGCAGAGGGCCTTGTCGGTAGTGGCGCCTGCCCTGTGGAACGCCCTCCCATCAGATGTCAAGGAAACAAACAACTATCTGACTTTTAGAAGAAGAGAAGAAGAGATTGGATTTCATATCCCGCTTTATCACTACCCGAGGGAGTCTCAAAGCGGCTAATATTCTCCTTTCCCTTCCTCCCCCACAACAAACACTCTGTGAGGTGAGTGGGGCTGAGAAGTGTGACTAGCCCAAGGTCACCCAGCAGCTGCATGTGGAGGAGCGGAGACGCGAACCCGGTTCACCAGATTAAGAGTCTACCCGGTTCACCAGATTAATAGTATACTGCTCTTAACCACTACACCACACTGGCTCTCTCTAGAAGACATCTGAAGGCAGCCCTGTTTAGGGAATTTTTTATTGTTTGATTTTTTTTATCGTGTTTTTAATATTCTTTTGGGAGCTGCCCAGAGTGGTTGGGGAAACTCAGCCAGATGGGCGGGATATAACTAATAAATTATTATTAAGATTATCTGATCAAGCATGGCCACAGTGGGATTCCTTGCCCCTGTTGCTGAGGCATTCTGCCTTGAACTGTTATCATCAACCTCCCCTCTTCCAAGCCATGTTTTTCTGCTTACGGTTCGTCCCTTAAAGATGGATGCAGTGGTGAGCAGTCAGTGGACTAGGGGGACGAGCCAAGGAGATAAGTAACTATACAACCTTTAGAAGACATCTGAAGACAGCCCTGCATAGGGAAGTTTTTATTTATTTATTGAATTTATAAACCGCCTATACCTGGAGGTCTCAGGGCGGTTCACAGAATAAAATCAAAATATAAAACCACAAAATACATTATTAAAGTAAAAACAACAACAACAACCCCCCCCAAAAAACCCACATTTTAAAAGGGCACGAGATGTCAATCAAATCAACCAAAGGCCTGGTTAAAAAGGAACATTTTTGCCTGGCGCCTAAAGGTGTATAATGAAGGCGCCAGGCAGACTTCCCTGGGGAGAGCATTCCACAGATGGGGAGCCACTGCAGAGAAGGCCCTGTTCTTGTGTTGCCACCCTCCAGACCTCTCGAGGAGAAGGCACACAAAGAAGGGCCTCAGAAGATGATCTCAGGGTCTGGGTAGATTCATATGGAAGGAGGTACCTTGAGGTACTGTACAGTACCTTGAGGTACTGTGGTCCTGAGCCGTTTAGGGCTTTATAGATCAAAACCAGCACTTTGAATTGGGCCCGGAAACTCATTGGTAGCCAGTTCAGTCAAACCAGGATCGGTGTAACATGGTCAAACTGTGTTGCTCCAGTGAGCAACCTGGCCGCTGAATTCTACACTAGCTGAAGTTTTCAAATGTTTAATGTTTTCTTATGTTTTTATATATGTTCGAAGCCACCCAGAGTGTCTGGGGCAACCCAGTCAAATGGGCGGGGTATAAATATGTTGTTGATGATGGAATTGGACATGGGAGACTGAGTGTGTGTGTGTGTGTGTGTGTGCGCGCGCGCGCGCCAAAAAGAAAACGAACCAATACTGATTTATACACATTAGCAACTTTGTATTAATGTAGAACTCTCCTATGTAGCCGTATATTTTGGCAATGTTTTGTTTAAGTTGTCTGTTGTCGCTTCAGTTTTCTGTCCCGCTTGGAAACATTTTAAAAATACATTAAGCAGTATAGAAATTAAATAATCAATGATCTACAATGACGACTCTCTCATCACATCAGGGCTGAGCTGGGAGACAGGGGGATGATTAAGCAAATCCCTGCGGGTTATGTTTAATTATTGTTCTGTTAATGAGCATGTAACAGTTAATTTTGATTCTGGAAAACACGTTATTATATTTAGAAAGGACAGTGTCAGAGGGAACACTGGACGGTTGAGAGGAAAACCTGGCGCATGTCTTAGCGCATCTCACAGCTCTGGAACCTGACAGTAAAAGAAATTGCTTCTGAAACTCAACTCAACTCATTTTATTTCAGCTTTAAGCCCATAGACATAACAACCAAAACCAGAAACAGCACAGTCTGGTTTACAATTGCTAACAGTAAAATAGATTAAAAGGGATACTCAATTGAATAAAATATGATAAAAATTAAATTAAAATTTCAAGCTGTAGATAACAATCCATTGCGTTTCTTAAGTGTCAGAACTGATGTCAGAAATTTTGCCATATGTAGGGTTATAATCGAGTCTGAATCTTGCAACAGAAGAGCAAGGTAAGACTCTTACAAATACCCCGGTAATTTTTGAGTTAATGGAAGTAACAGAGTCTTTCGGGCGGCAGAATACAAGGGGCAGACAAACACTATGTGATGAAGAGATTCAATCGAACGGTTATCACAGGCACATAAGACCGAAACTTGGCCCCCTAGAAAATCTATGAAAAAGGACGTTTAAGGGGAAGACATTAAACCGTGCTTTAATAAAAGCGAAACGATGACTAGCAATAGAAAGAGTTGAAGTGGGGGTACAATGCCCAGGGATGTTGCTTCTGAAAGGTTATGGCAAGCACAACAGCAGCTCAGTGGGTATAAAAGCCTAGTCACTGCAGCTGCAAAGGACCCGACCTGACAACAGAGAATGCCTCCGGGAAGAGGAAAGGCAGGGAGGAGCAATACGCTTGCTCTGTCATCTGTAGGACGAACCTGACAAGTTGTTTGGAGGGTGACAGATAATGACACCTGCACCGGAGATGAAAGGCAGAGTCTTCGTCGTCGCCGGCAGACAGAAGGCAGTAACTACACCGCTGCATCTCCATGCTGTAGCCGGGCAGGCGCTGCAGGCGTGATCAGCCAATGACCTGCCAGCCATGCAGCTCCTCCAGAGGTGACAGGCAATAACCGTAAAGCTGTGCAGCCTCTGCGGAAGGGACAGGTAATAATCACCGTACAAACATACACAACTCCGGAGGTGTCAGGCAATAATGGCACAGCCGAGCTGCGGCTGACAGGCCACGTTGCTGACAGGCGGGACAGCTGCTACCATCGGAGGGGAAAGGCAATCCCACCCTGGCCACATCCCAGTTCTTCCCTCTGATCGGAAGCTCCTCTGCTTGGAAAGGAAACAGGCACACAGAGAGAAAAAAGCGCACACCCCAAAGTGAATAAAAGACTCATCCCCCACAAGGTTCATGTTTCAGTAAGTCCGCTCACCTTCTTGGCACAGCGGTGTTGCGGGGTGACAGAGGCTTCACTGGCCCCAATGAAATTGTGCCCATGGTATGACTATTTTCCACCTTCCCATTTCGGCTCTCTGGCACCCTATCTGCATAACTTAGCAATTCTAACTTTGCAAGTCACTAGTTTGTGCCAGGCGTACTATTGGGAAGACCCAGTTCTCTGAGTGCATGTTCTGGAAGTTGGGCAATAGGGGCAGTACAGGATTCCTCTTGGTGTACCAAGAGTCCTGTATACCTGAAGGAGCATCTCCACCCCCACTGTTCAGCCTCGACACTGAGATCCAGCGCCGAGGGCCTTCTGGCGGTTCCCTCACTGCGAGAAGCAATATAATAATAATAATAATACTTTATTATTTGTACCCCGCCCATCTGGCCGGGTCTCCCCAGTCACTCTGGGCGGCTTCCAACAAATATCAAAATACATTAAAATACCACAGATTAAAAACTTCCCTAAACAGGGCTGCCTTTGAGTATTTTCTAAAGGTCATGTAGTTGTTTATCGCTTTGACCTCTGATGGGAGGGCGTTCCACAGGGCGGGCGCCACTACCGAGAAGGCCCTCTGCCTGGTTCCCTGTAGCTTTGCTTCTCGCAGTGAGGGAACCGCCAGAAGGCCCTCAGCGTTGGATCTCAGTGTCCAGGCTGAACGGTGGGGGTGGAGACACTCCTTCAGGTATACAAGACCGAGGCCGTTTAGGGCTTTAAAGGTCAGCACCAACACTTTGAATTGTGCTCGGAAACGTACTGGGAGCCAGTGTAGATCTCTCAGGACCGGTGTTATGTAGTCCCGGCGGCCACTCCCAGTCACGTCTAGCTGCCACATTCTGGGATGACAGAGGCTTCATTGGCCCTTCCCATTTCGGCTCTTTGGCACCCTATCTGCATAACTTAGCAATTCTAAAGTAAAGGGACCCCTGGAGGCCTCAAGGCAGTCAAAATCTCGAGGGGCTCCTCACAAATTCTCTCCTAATATGTTTTATGAATGCTTCGTATCTGGAGGTTTCTCGTGTGTGCGCTCTAGTGTGATAACACCTAACTAAGAAAGCTTGGTTGTAATTTTCTTTCAAGATTTCAAGATTGAATCAATATTACCTTGATCCATTGTTGTGGGGCTCACTCTATTTGGCAATCTGGCACTGACTCCAAGGCTGGCTATTCAAGAGCCTTTGGCAACTCTGGGCAGGATTCTGGTGGCCTCTTTCTCTTGTTTTGGCTCTGTGGATGCCTTGTTCTCAAAAGATATGCCCTTCCATCAGATGTCAAGGAGATAACTAATTATACAACCTCTAGAAGACACCTGAAGGCTGCCCTGTACAGTGTTACCTTGGTTCTCAAATGCCTTGGTACTGAAACAACTTGGAACCCAAACACTGCAAATCTGGAAGTAAGTGTTCCGGTTTGCGAACATTTTTCGGAAGCCGAATATGCTCCGTTTTGAGTGCTACACTTCCGTTTTGAGTGTTACGCTTCCGATTTGAGTGCCACACGTCCGTTTTGAGTATTACGCTGAGGTCTGTCTGTTTTTGCTATTTATTTTGTGTTTCTGCGGCTTTTTTGTTTTGTTTTTTGTGACTGTGTGGAACCCAGTTCAGCTACTGATTGATTGATTGTGCGACTGCAGTACATTAATCCATTTTGCATTACTTTACATGAGAAAGCGCACCTTGGTTTTGGAACGCTTTGGTTTCGGAACAGACTTCAAGAACTGATTAAGTTTGAGAACCGAGGTACCACTGTCTAGGGCATACCCTCCAACATTTCTCCTGTGAAAATAGGGGTGTCCTATTCAACAACAATTTTATTATTTATACCCTGCCCATCTAACTGGGTTGCCCCAAGCACTCTGGGCAGCTTCCAGCATAATAAAACATCAAAAAAACCCTCTCTATGCAGGGCTGCCTTCAGATGTCTTCCAAAGGTTGTAAAGTTACTTCTCGCCTTGGCTCGGGGGTCAGATAACTCCATACCAGGACATACGCGAAGGCGGCGGTCGGCGAGTGGGAAGCGGAGCCGAGGCGACGCCAGCCGCCCGGACCACCCCGGAAGCGGAAGCGGCCCAGGGCGGCACAGCAGCCGGTGTCTTCCCGCGGCACAGGAGCCGGTGTCTCGCGGCACACTCCTGTGCCGCGGCACACCGGTTGGGAAACGCTGGTCTAAACAAACTCACCCACAAAAATCTCACAAGGAGAAAAGTCCCTCCCTCTAGCCTTACTTTTTACGGGCAGGCACAAGGTGGTTGGTGCTTTCTCTGGCTGCTCACAGCTCTGTTCCATTCAGCTGCTCTCCAGTTCCAAATGCAGCAAGTTTGTTGAGTTTCCCAGGTGGTCTAAAGGCTGGGAAAGAGGGTCCCCTTCCACTCACAGCTCTCCTCTCCTCTCCTCTCCTCTCCTCTCCTCTCCTCTCCTCTCCTCTCCTCTCCTCTCCTCTATATATAAAACCGTTCAAGTTCCATGTCTGTTAACAATCGCCTTTCTCTGTAACCCCTTGATCGATTCCGTTCAAATTTGGACACAACGTTCCATGCCCATATGGGAGTGATCATATGTACTTATATTGCAGAAACACCACACCTTTCCCAGGTAAAAATGTGATTTTGTGGGGAAAATATATAGCGCCCTCTAGTGGACGTTAAACAGTACAGCACAACACACCTGTTTCTGACCCCTCCTCCTCCTCTCCCGACGTCACTGTCGCGGATTCCTCCACGGCGTTGTAGCAGAGCAGTGCAAAAGCCACAGATTCTTTAGTGCAGTATTCTTTTAATGTGAGCTATATACATACAGACAGTTCATGCAGCAGAACACCTGGCTGCACCAAAAGGCAAGACAAGTAGGACTTCACTCTCTCTTTCTCTGATTACACTCTACACCCACACATGCCCTGCTTAACAGGTTCCCCTTTAATACAAAACAACAGCCAATCATCTGTCGGCACACTCCTGCTGAGTCACTGCAGGCCTCTTGCATCAGCCTCTTGCATCAGCTTCTTTTACTTTACAAGCAAGCTCAAGCCTGTAGAATTACTGTGTTACACAGCATTCTGTGTATCCCAACAGTCACTGCCACCATCCAATCGACAAACAGACCAGGCGGAAACCCTACTGCTGGCTCCATCGACGGGTATACAGACACGCCGGCCGGAATCGCCATTTTCGCGGTTTGCGGCGCTGTCTCTCCAACGGCTGCAGAGCCAGGCCGCGTCCGACATTCCCAGGGCCGTACGGACCAGCTGGAAAGGTAGGCCAGGCACAAAGACCGAGTTTGACCTTGGTGGGTTGGAGACGCAACCTCCAGTACCTACAGAGGGAAGCCGCGGCACAGCCACGCCGGCCGGAAACGTCCCGTCCGCCATTTGTGGAGCCGACATTCCATTTCACCAAATCAGCCACAGCAAAGCGTGGCCGGGTCAACTAGTATAAATATAAAAATAAACAAAAGTTTGCCCTGTTTGAATAAATATTGGTTATACTGAGCAATTCCATAGCTTTTTAAATCAATTTTGACACTTTGAAAGGCTTCTTTACAGCACCTTTAAAGTAAGGTTACCAGACGTCCCCGTTTCCCGGGGACAGTCTCCGGATTTACAAATCAGTCCCCATACAAAATCCATTGAAGTTGAAAAGTGTCCCCGGATTCATTGAAAAAAATCTGGTAACCTTACTTTAAAGCACATGATGTCCCCCAAATAATTCTGCAAACTGTAGTTTATCCCCAGAACTACAATTCCCAGCACCCCTAACAAACTGCAGTTCCTTGGGGCGTGGGTGATTGGTTTGCTTTTCTCAATGTATTTTTGTGTTCTCATTTTGTATTTTTATGTGGTGAATTAATTTGCCCTGTAATCTTTGGATGATGGGTGGTATACATATTTAAATAATAAGCAATTGTTGGCGTTCTCTGAAGGAAATAATGTGCTTTAAATACGTATATGGACTATGTATGCAGCCCGAGACTGTGTTTCGAAGTGAAGTTTATGCACTTCCTTTGCCAGTTTTGGACCAGTTTGTTAAGAAAGTGCTAGCTGCCCCCACTTCCTGCAAAGTGAGAGAGCGAGAGGAATAATAATAATAATAATAATAATAATAATAATAATAATAAAAATAATAATAATTTGGATTTGATATCCCGCTTTATCACTACCCTAAGGAGTCTCAAAGCGGCTAATATTCTCCTTTCCCTTCCTCCCCCACAACAAACACTCTGTGGGGTGAGTGGGGCTGAGAGACTTCAAAGAAGTGTGACTAGCCCAAAGTCACCCAGCAGCTGCATGTGGAGGAGCGGAGACGCGAACCTGGTTCCCCAGATTACGAGTCTACCGCTCTTAACCACTACACCACACTGGCTCTCAATTTACCTGTTGATTTCCGCAAAGCCAGGGACGTATGCTCCCATCATTTCCATAAAGGTGTCCATGTCAAAATTCTCTTCAAACGACTCGTGGGATCCAAGCCCTTCCAGGACACTTGCCATGTAGGAGAAAACAATGTCATCCAGACCACTGGGGGAAGGAAAGCAAAGCAAAAAGGTTATAGAAGAAGAAGAAGAAGAAGAAGAAGAAGAAGAAGAAGAAGAGTTCGGATTTGATATCTCGCTTTATCACTACCCTAAGGAGTCTCAAAGCGGCTAATATTCTCCTTTCCCTTCCTGCCCCACAACAAACACTCTGTGAGGTGAGTGGGGCTGAGAGACTTCAGAGAAGTGTGACTAGCCCAAGGTCACCCAGGAGCGGGGATGCGAACCCGGTTCCCCAGATTACGAGTCTACCGCTCTTAACCACTACACCACACTAGGGAGAGGAGAAAGAGGAGACAGAAAAAACATATACAAAGGAAGCAAAATGCCAAAGTACAAGTATACAAGAAAAGGAGAACAATAAACACCCTTTCTGCTGCGGATAGTGGTGCCTCTTTTGCATATGAACATCTGTTTAAGACGGGCGTTAAAAATGTGCTCCTCAGTCTTACAATGCGCATTGAGAGTCATAGCATAGAATCATAGAAATGTAGAGTTGGAAGGGATCCCAAGGGTTATATAGTCCAACCCCCTGCAACATAGGAATCACAGCTAAAGTATCAATGACAGATGGCCATCCAACCTCTGCTTAAAAACCTCCAAGGAAGGAGAGCCCATCACTTCCCAAGGGAGACTGTTCCACTGTTGAACAGCTCTTACTGTTAGAAAGTTCTTCCTGATGTTGAGTTGAAATCTCCTTTCTTGCAGTGGATAACAAGCTTGCTCCATCTTCTATGTGAGAGCCCTTTAGGTATTTGAAAATGGCTATCATATCTCATCTCAGTCTCCTCCTTTCCAGGTTAAACATACCCAACTCCCTCAACCATTCCTCATCAGGCTTGGTTTTCTGAACCTTGATCATCTTGGTGGCCCTCCTCTGCACATGTTCCAGCTTGCCAATATCTTTCTTAATCTGTGGTGCCCAGAACTGGACACAGTATTTCAGGTGTGGTCTGATCAAGGCAGAACAGAGCGGGACTATTACCGTACTTCCTGGCTGGGAAACCCAGCCAGATGGGCGGGGTATAAATAAATAAATAAATAAATAAATAAATAAATAAATAAATAGTATTAATAATAATAATAATAATAATATTTATTTATTTATTCCCTTGATTGGGACACTAGACTTCTGTTGACGCAGCCTAGAATAGCATTAGCTTTTCATGCTGCTGCATCACGTTGTTGACTCATGTTAAGCTTGTGGTCTACTAAGACCCCTAGATCCTTTTTACAAACCAGGTGTTGTCAGGGACCGTGCTGAGGAGGGCTGCACTGAGGAGGAATGGTGAGAGCCTCCTCCCCCCCCCCGCTCCTGACCAGGATCCTGAATCTTCCCAGGAGCAGTGGGGCAGTATAGATTTGGAACAGTGGTTCACAGAGGGACATAGTTCAGAAGACAGAAGTTGGGAAGAACTGGGTGGTGAACCGCTAGGAGAAGAAGAACCAGGAGAGAGAGAGAGTTAACGGACTCTGGTTCGCTGGAAAGTGTCCAGCCAATCAGTCCAAGGTGACGTAGATTAGATAAGGTAGCTTCACAGAAGGCACAGTGGTTGATAGATTAGGTTGCAAGACGCTGTAGTGACGTGGGTGACTGGGGAGGAAGTGGGTGAAAACCTTAATTGGGAGCACCATCATTCCTAGAAATTGATTTTTTGTTCTTTCGCTGTGCTCATTAAAATTTCTACCGTAACTGCTAAGAGACTCCTTTCGCTTTGTTCTGCTTATCTACAGCCAAATGGGTGGGGGAGGAAGCCAAGTCCTTGAAGCCTGACAGGTGTCCCCCATCTAATATTTGTGCAGCTGGTTCAGTCAACCAGCTACAAATCCTGATCCCAAGATGATTTTCCAGAGCATTCGCCTGGAGTGTTGAGCCCTGGGACCACTTTACAGAACTCTGTAAGGTAAAGGGACCCCTGGCCGTTAGGTCCAGTCGCGGACGACTCTGGGGTTGCGGCGCTCATCCCGCTTTATTGGCCAAGGGAGCCGGCTAGGTTGGCAGGAACAGAGACCGAGCAACGGGAGCGCACCCTGTTGCGGGGATTCGAACCATCATCCTTCTGATCGGCAAGCCCTAGGCTCTGTGGTTTAACCCACAGCACCACCCGCATCCCATATATCTTGTTTAGCTTATATGTAAATCCGGCACTGGTGCAAGGCACTGTGGCTCTGCTGAAATAGGACGGCACCACATCAGAAACGTACGTGTGGCTTTGGCGGGGGAAAGTTCTAGTTATCTAGAGAAAGTTCTTGTTATCTCCCGCTTGGACTACTGCAATGCGCTCTACGTGGGGCTACCTTTGAAGGTGACCCGGAAACTGCAATTAATCCAGAATGCGGCAGCTAGACTGGTGATTGGGAGTGGCCACCGGGACCACGTAACACCGGTCCTGAGAGATCTACATTGGCTCCCAGTACGTTTCCGAGCACAATTCAAAGTGTTGGTGCTGACCTTTAAAGCCCTAAATGGCCTTGGTCCTGTATACCTGAAGGAGTGTCTCCACCCCCACCGTTCAGCCCGGACACTGAGATCCAGCGCCAAGGGCCTTCTGGCAGTTCCCTCACTGCGAGAAGCAAAGCTACAGGGAACTAGGCAGAGGGCCTTCTCGGTGGTGGCACCCGCCCTGTGGAACGCCCTCCCATCAGAGGTTAAAGGGATCATCAACTATATGACATTCAGAAAATACCTGAAGGCAGCCCTGTTTAGGGAAGTTTTTAATCTGTGATGTGTTAATGTATTTTAATGTTTGCTGGAAGCCGCCCAGAGTGGCTGGGGAGGCCCAGCCAGATGGGCGGGGTACAAATAATAAATTATTATTATTATTATTATTATTATTATTATTATTATTATTATTAAGTGGAGGCTCCATAATTGCCAAACTACTGGATCTCACTGCGGCATGCCTTCAAGTGATAACTGCAGTGATGATTTCTACCCGACTCTGGTGCACTCGCTTAAGCCAGGGTTCGGCCCTAGACGCATGAAAGGGAACATGAATGCTGTTGGTTTAGGAATCTCGTTGCCAGGAAGGATAATCTGCCAGACCATAGTAAAAGAATCCAGCGTTTCATTCCTTACCCAGCAGAACATCTCTCTCACTCACAGGCAGGTGACATTTGCAACTGACTGGAATGAAAAGACACAGATTTTGTGCCAGCAGCACTCACAAGTGTGAGGACCCTGGAATTTATTTTTCAAAGATCAGTGCTGGGCTGCAGTCCACACCTGCAGGATGGCTGCAGATGAGTCCATATGCCAGTGTGCAGCAGAATGTCAGCTGCTTCCAACTCATATCTGGCATTAGGAAGGCGTCAGAAAGTAGATCTGAGTGCTTGCATCATTTTGCAGTGAATATGAAGCACCTACAGATACCACCTTCCAGACAGTTGCTGTTTTGGGATAGGATTTAATCTGCAAATTCAGGTTGCAAAGTTGATTTGGCACTTTGGCACAACAAACTCGCGCCTGAAAATTTATTCTGGCAAACACAGAGTGCTTAATTCTCTCTCATCCAAAGCTCCAGAAATAGAGGATGCTTGGGCAGAGATTAGGGCAACCTACAGAGTTGGTGCTGTGGTCTAAACCACAGAGCCTAGGGCTTGCTGATCAAACCAAAATTGGAGTCCTGACTGAATTTATTTAAGGGGGAGGTTTAGAGTTCTAAACATGCAAATGTTGGAGCGTGTGAAAGTGTTGTCTGCTTGTAAGACAGCTAGCCATGCTCATGTGAAACAAGGGGAATCAGAAGACATGTTTTTCCAGGAAAGTTGTAAGCTTGAGAAATATGTTGTGAAAACGGTTGTATTTCAGGACAGTGGGTCCTGCCTGTCTGTGTGTGCCTGTAACTACTGGTAATTTTTCTTTAGAAGAAGCACAGAGATGAAATATTTGTGTCTGGCCACAAGGGGATGCCTTTGCTCTACGTGGCGACATTTCTGTGGCGCAGAGGCTGAGCGAGTTGAAAGAAACTCCATTTCAAAGCTGGCTGTTCCTTCCCCCTATTTTGGGCCCCCTTTGATTTTTTGGAACCTTATATGTGAGGTTTTGCTGAATTTTCTGTTTTGTGCAAAGTAGCAAACGGAAAGGTCAGCATAAGTAGAAGAAGACAGTCTGGTTAAGGAAAGGGAATTTAAGAGTCTGGAGGAGCAGCTCCTTTGAATCCCGAAGTTCCAGAAACCCTTGACCTTCTATTATTATTGATTGATTGATTGATTGATTGATTGTAAGCACAGCCTGGACACATTGCCACAAAATTGGGTGGCCAATTTAATAATGCTGTTTTGTTTTTCTCCGCTTGCTGTTAGAATGGTTCTTCACTTTTGTTTTGTTAATAGAAGTACTGTGTCATTTCAGAAATGATGCCAAAGCAGGGCTGAATGTGCTTACATACCCTCCAACATGTCTTCAATATAATAATAATAATAATCATAATAATAATAATAATACAGTGGTACCTCGGGTTACATACGCTTCAGGTTACAGACACTTCAGGTTACAGACTCTGCTAACCCAGAAATAGTACCTCGGGTTAAGAACTTTACCTCAGGATGAGAACAGAAATCGGGCAGCGGCAGGGGGAGGCCCCATTAGCTAAAGTGGTGCTTCGGGTTAAGAACGCTTTCAGGTTAAGAATGGACCTCCGGAACGAATTAAGTACATAACCAGAGGTACCATAATAATAATAATAATAATAATAATTTTTATTATTTATAATAATTTATTATTTGTACCCCGCCCATCTGGCCGGGTCTCCCCAGCCACTCTGGGCAGCTTCCAACAAATATCAAAATATATTAAAATATCACAGATTAAAAACTTCCCAAAACAGGGCTGCCTTCAAGTATTTTCTAAAGGTCATGTATTTCTACTCCACCCACCTGACTGGGATGCCTCAGCCACTCTGGGTGGCTTCCAACATATATAAAACATAATAAAACATCAAATATTTTTTAAAAAACTTCCCTATACAGATGTCTTCTAATGGGTGTATGGTTGGCTCAGGGGTTCCATAACTTGGCATACCCAGCAACATTACTCCAATGAAAACAGGGATGTCCTAAGGAAAAGCAGGACATTCCAGGATCAAATCAGAAACTTGGATCAGGCTTCTGTAAATCTGGGACTGTCCCTGAAAAATAGGGACACTTGGAGGGGTCTGTGCTTAAGCTATGGGTTCACCCCTTGTCTGATTTGACAATCCTTTTGGATGTTGGCACTGCACCCGCACAGATGGAGATGCTGAGCTGGCCAAAAGTAAAAGCTGATCAGCTTACGAAACTCAAACCATGGTTTGCTGTGATGTTCAAACAGGAGCACAAATGCAGACAGGTAAAACGAAGGTAAAGGTAAAGGACCCCTGGACGATGAAGTCCAGTCAAAGGTGACTATGGGGTTGCGGTGCTCATCTCGTTTTCAGGCCAAGGGAGCCGGCGTTTGTCCACAGACAGCTTCCTGGGTCCTGTGGCCAGCATGGCTAAACCCCTTCTGGCACAACGGGACACTGTGACGGAAACCAGAAAACACGGAAACTCTTCTTCTCCTCCTCCTCTAGTAGAAGACTCCACCTAGACCCAGCTGTACTGCCCACCCTCTTGATTTCGAATCATTACCACAAACCCCATCTGCAAGAACCAGCCAGACTGTCTCCCCTATCCATAGCCTGAGCCGAATGAAGAAGAAGAAGAAGAAGAAGAAGAAGAAGAAGAAGAAGAAGAAGAAGAAAAATAAAAAGAAGACAAAGAAGAAGAAGACGAGTTTGGATTTGATATCCCGCTTTATCACTACCCTAAGGAGTCTCAAAGCGGCTAATATTCTCCTTTCCCTTCCTCCCCCACAACAAACACTCTGTGAGGTGAGTGGGGCTGAGAGACTTCAGAGAAGTGTGACTAGCCCAAGGTCACCCAGCAGCTGCATGTGGAGGAGGGGAGACACGAACCCAGTTCACCAGATTACGAGTCTACCACTCTTAACCACTACACCACACTGAGAAGTGTTTGGTTCCCCGGGTATCGAAAACCAGCTTTCTCCTTCACAGCGTTTTGCCGAAAGCTGCCTGGGGGCTTATCCACCCTTCTGCTCAACCCGTATCTAGATAGCACAGGCCGGAGAGGTTTTCCACCACTCTTCCCCAGGAAAAACCCACTTTGTTCTCCTGAATCAGGGTCTGTGAAAAACCCAATTGACATTTGCTCTGATTCACTTGGAAATAGCTGGTTTTCCCTGGGGAAAGCAGTGGGGCAAATGGAAAGTGTGGACTCGTACTCCTGCCACATGCAGCAACACTGACTAGCATCTGAAGCATGAAGCTGGAGGCTTTGAGCCCTACGGACATCAGGACCTGACAGGGAATAATATACTACATTGGAGGACGGAGGCGGTTGGAGGATGGATGGATGGTGGCTAACAGATTGAGGTTGAATCCTGACAAGACAGAAGTACTGTTTTTGGGGGACAGGGGGCGGGCGGGTGTGGGGGATTCCCTGGTCCTGAATGGGGGTAATTATGCCCCTGAAGGACCAGGTGCGCAGCCTGGGAGTCATTTTGGACTCACAGCTGTCCATGGAGGCGCAGGTTAACACTGTGTCCATGGTGGCTGTCTACCAGCTCCATCTGGTACACAGGCTGAGACCCTACCTGCCCGCAGACTGTCTCACCAGAGTCGTGCATGCCCTAGTTATCTCCCGCTTGGACTACTGCAATGCACTCTACGTGGGGGCTACCTTTGAAGGTGACCCGGAAACTGCAATTAATCCAGAATGCGGCAGCTAGACTGGTGACTGGGAGTGGCCGCTGGGACCACATAACACCGGTCCTGAGAGATCTACATTGGCTCCCAGTACGTTTTCCGAGCACAATTCAAAGTGTTGGTGCTGACCTTTAAAGCCCTAAACGGCCTCGGTCCTGTATACCTGAAGGAGCGTCTCCACCCCCACCGTTCAACCCAGACACTGAGATCCAGCGCCGAGGGCCTTCTGGCGGTTCCCTCACTGCGAGAAGCAAAGCTACAGGGAACCAGGCAGAGGGCCTTCTCGGTAGTGGCACCCGCCCTGTGGAACGCCCTCCCAGCAGAGGTTAAAAGGATCAACAATTACATGACATTTAGAAAACACCTGAAGGCAGCCCTGTTCAGGGAAGTTTTTAATCTGTGATGTGTTAATGTATTTTAATGTTTGCTGGAAGCCGCCCAGAGTGGCTGGGGAGACCCGGCCAAATGGGCGGGGTACAAATAATAAATTATTATTATTATTACATTGTAGGATAACTTTGGAGGCAGAGTTATTTTTCAGTGTGCCAAAAGATGTCTTATCATGCAGGGCCATAAAACTGCCATTCTTTTAAAGAAGAAAGCACAACTTGCTGCATAAAGTCCAAACAAGATGTATTTACCTTTCTGGGATTTAAAGATGCCGGTGCTATTCTTCCATCAGGCCAAAGGGGGCAGCAAAACACCGTGATAAAGAGTGCTTTCCGATCGGAAAATCCGGATGGGATTTACAAAACACCTGAGCTCAGGTGGAGACAGAATTTGGTACATGTGGTAAACTTCCTGGCTATGACAAAGTGGCCGCTTGATTCCCCCCCCCCTCCCATGTTTGGTTCCCTTGTAAGGAAGGCAGACGCATGGAATCAGTGGGTCACACTAAACGCCATTTACTGTGTCCATCTTTCGCACGTGAGTGTGAAGTTTGTGACCACAAACAGTGCAATTGTGCTTCTTTTTCCTTTCCTTTCCTTTTTGTGTGTGGTGCTTTTTGTTTCACAGTGAAGGGCCTGCGTAAAGTTGGATGTCACGATGCTTTTTCAGCAGGGGGCTGGTCCGCTGTCCCTCAGACCTTGTGGGGGGGGCGGACTATATTTTGAAAAAAATAATAATGAATGAATTCCTATGCTCCACAAATAACCCAGAGGTGCATTTTAAATAAAAGCACACATTCTAATGTAAAAACACGTTGATTCCCGGACCGTCCGCGGGCAGGATTTAGAAGGCGATTGGGCCGGATCCGGCCCCCGGGTCTTAGATTTACACTTTTTCAAAAAACGAGGTAAGGAACCAAAGACTATGAAATGCTATATGATATTTCATTATTCTGTTCAATTACAATGAATGATACTTTAGAACCTCGATGTATTTCGACATATTGTTTGATGCTGTTAAATCATAATTATTGATACTTTAAAACCATGATGTATTTTGATATATTATTTGATATTACCAGCTGAAGAAGGCGTCTGCTCCGAAACAGGGCCCTGTCCTGGTCCCTAGTTTTGCATCGTACATCTGGTCCTCACTCCGGAAGTCCTTATTTCGACTCCTAATAGACTCTTCATTTCGGCTTTACATACAAAACGCTCTCTTTGAACTTTTGAATACGAACTTATATTCATTGTATTTGGTATTTTGTGTGCCTTATATTATACATAATACCATACTACACATATTATTGTGAGTTTGAGTCTGTATCATTGTTTGAAATTATAATTTTTGTTCTAATCGTCAACTGCATTTAAGACTGTAATTCTTAACAGAATATATACCCTATTTGATTTTGACTCACGAGTAGATATTATTTCTTTTGCTGAAACTTCTGGCCAGAGTTCTTGGTATAGCTATTTATTTCAACCCATGTGACAAGGCATTCCAATGAAGAAGAGACAGAATGAGGTATGCTTTAGAACATTTAAATATTGAAATCTTTTGCTGACCCTACCAGGTAGGTGTCACCTGTGCTGTTTTTAAGAACAAAAACAAGGGTTTTCATACTTTGCACATTGAACCAATGGTTAATCCATAGTTGATCTCTTAGTTTGTCAGACGCCCCATTCTGTAGCATACTTGGCATCACGATAAGGTACCTCAGAATATGTGTGGCAGACATTGCGGCACATGCAGAAAACCAGCATTCAGGTTTTTCAGGTAAGAGGGCGGACCATGGGTGTCATCTCTGCTTCTGGAATTTTGTAATAATGACAGCACCACCATGAAATTGTACAGCCTCTGTTTTTCAATGCAATTGTGAAAAGTTTGTATCCAATTACTTAATTGCCTGCTGGGAAGATTTTGCTTTGTTTAGCGTGTGTGTGTGTGTGTGTGTGTGTGTGTGTGTGTGTGTGAAGGATGAGAAAGAAAACCAAGGCAAAAAGTTTCAAGACAACAATATTCCATTACTTTTTTTCTAGGGGAAAAGGTAAATCCCTTTTCTATCCAGAAACGGCTTACTTGAAAGCATATCCTTTTAAATGCAGACTGGATCTGTCAGGGCTAGGGATGACTGAATGTGCCAATTTAGGTTTCTCTCAGTTTTTCATTTTTCCAGTCTTAAGTTCTCGGCATCTGTTTGTGATTTTTCTCTCTCTCCGTGAAAATTCATCAGCATTTAGTGTGGTTTTATCTTAATATGCACATTTTTGTATGTGTGCATTTTTGCAAAGCATTCCCTGTCCCCTATGTTTTTAGCTGTCCTTATTTTATCTGTGGAGACGCAGGTGGTGCTGTGGGTTAAACCACAGAGCCTAGGGCTTGCCGATCAGAAGGTCGACGGTTTGAATCCCCGCAATGGGGTGAGCTCCTGTTGTTCGGTCCCTGCTCCTGCCAACCTAGCAGTTCGAAAGGACGTCAAAGTGCAAGTAGATAAATAGGTACCACTGCAGCAGGAAGGTAAACGGCGTTTCCGTGCGCTGCTCTTGTTCGCCAGAAGCGGCTTAGTCATGCTGGCCACATGACCTGGAAGCTGTACGCCGGCTCTCGGCCAATAAAGCGAGATGAGCGCCGCAACCCCAGAGTCGGTCACAACTGGACCTAATGGTCAGGGGTCCCTTTACCTTTACCTATTTTATCTGTAAGCTGCCTTGAGCCCCTGTCAGGGAAAAAGACGGAATATAAATAAATGGAAGATGAAGAAGAAGAAGAAGAAGAAGAAGAAGAAGAAGAAGAAGAAGAAGTTTTCATAGAATCATAGAGTTGGAAGAGACCACAAGGGCCATCCAGTCCAACCCCCTGCCAAGCAGGAAACACCATCAAAGCATTCCTGACAGGTGGCTGTCAAGCCTCTGCTTAAAGACCTCCAAAGAAGGAGACTCCACCACACTCCTTGGCAGCAAATTCCACTGTCGAACAGCTCTTACTGTCAGGAAGTTCTTCCTAATGTTTAGGTGGAATCTTCTTTCTTGTAGTTTGAATCCATTGCTCCATGTCTGCTTCTCTGGAGCAGCAGAAAACAACCTTTCTCCCTCCTAATATACAAGTTTTGTATAGTATTTTTACTAATATGTGCATTTATATGCACATTTTACCTTCTGTATATAGATGGCTGTGCACATTACTTAGAGAAGTGCAAATTTTTAAAGATGGCTGTGTGTTGGTTTGTGCATTGTTTCAGAAAGCATGAATTAGGTAGTTTGGGCTTTAAAATCAAACTGCATCAAAGTTCTCCCCTACCCCTAGTCAGGGTAGAGAAGTGGGATCTAGGGGTCAGATGAACCACAAACAGGATCCAGAAAATATGATGAGAGATCCTGAGCCATATTCCAGTGATGCCCTTTCTGCTTTTCTCCTTCTTTTTAGCAGCAACTGTTAACTCATTTTCATGTTTTTCTCTGCGAACATGAAGGTAAGCAATTTTTTTTAAAAAATAATTTCATTATTCCCATCATCCTTTGCATTCTGTGGGGACCCAGTGCCCCACAGATTTGGTGCATGTCTCCTGTTCTGGTAGATGTTGGAGTTGTGCTTCCTGTTAGGTTCTTGAGACCAGCATAATGTCAGGAATACACCAATGTAACATTTTGGCACCGTGTCCCATTCAGATGATGGCGGCACACAAACCCAATGAAACTGTGCTTTCCCCGTCATGTGTGCATCCTTCGAGCGGACAAAGGTAAACCTTGCTGATGGGAACTGTAGAGGAAGGGCACAAACAGCCAGACCTCACAATAGGTAAATGCTGTTGTGAACCCCTGTCTTGTCAGAATCAGGATTCCCACGTGCAAATGCCCAGCAAATTGGCTTCGCTCCTCCATCTTGGGATGCCAGGGGAGAGCACTCTACATAGCTGAGCAAATGAAGGCAGAATCCACGTTTCAATGTATTGGCTCCCTGCACTAATATTTCCCCTCTGTGCTCCCTTCTCCCCTTACAATACATGAAAAGTATGTATTGGCTAAGTTAGGGGTTGCCAATGCAATGGTCCGGGCGCCAGTACCTCCTAGGGTACCTGCAACATGTCTTAATAAGCATGCACTCAAAAATCTGCCAAGCATGAGAGACTGTTTGCCCTTCCAGCTCAGCTTCTGTTTGCAGCCTCTCCTTCATGGAGCGTGTCCCCTTAAACATGCCCACATTTCGAAGACGGACAGCCACCCTCCCTCCTGTTTCTGAACAGATGCAAAGTGCTTCTCTCTGTGAGTGTGCGTTTTACGGGACGACATAGGTGCCTTTCCACCCATTGATGGGGGGGGGGAAGGGGGAGGTCACACCTGCCTCATTTCGTGGCCCTGTCTCTTTTTCCCCTGCTCTTTTGCATGCGGCAGCCATCTTGTGTTGTGCCACACGCCACGGCAGCCATTTTGTGACCGAGACTTCCGGCGCTTTCTCAAAATCCCAGATGTGGCCCAAGAAAGGCCGAAGACCCTTGGGCTAGACATTCCTTCCTCAGGGGAATCCTGAATGCCAGGCTTTCCAACCACTGCTACTGCTGGCCAAATAATTGCATATAGCCATCATCAGTATTTGCTTCTGCTTGCAGGATCCGCTTCCTGGACAACATTTGATAAAAGCTTATGTTTTAGTCTTATTCACTTCTTAACGCACACGTAGAACGTTTGTTATGTACTGAAGTTCTCACCCTGGCCACCAGGGGCATTGTGTATATAGTTTTCACTCAGGTCCACCTCAGTTAATTTAGGCGGGAAACCCTGGGCTGTTGTTGTTGTTACAATGTTGCCATGCCAACCGGCTGCCTATAAAAGCAGGCCAGCTGAGCTGTTCAGTTCAGTTCTGTTCCAGCTTACTAATAAAGAGCTGCTTGGAGAAATCTCTGTGTCGTCTGCTATGTCTACTCAATACTTAATAACATTTATGTGTTGAAGCGGGAGTGTGTGTGTGTGTGTGGTCCTGCCTCACACCACCCCATCTCTTTCCTCTTACATCTGTGTGTTGAGTGTGGTTGACTCCCAGAGGTAAAGGACCCCTGGACGGTTAAAACAGACAAAGGCGACTATGGGGTTGCGGCGCTCATCTTGCTTTCAGGCCGAGGGAGCCGGCGTTTGTCCACAGACAGCTTTCCGAGTCATATGGCCAGTATGACTAAACCGTTTCTGGCG
The DNA here is from genome assembly GCA_034642065.1 of Darevskia nairensis. Taxonomy (NCBI): domain Eukaryota; kingdom Metazoa; phylum Chordata; class Lepidosauria; order Squamata; family Lacertidae; genus Darevskia; species Darevskia nairensis. The sequence continues at coordinate 1,354,654 of JAWWNI010000290.1, forward strand.
CAACGGAACACCGTGATAGAAACTAGAGCGCATGGAAAAGCCGCTTACCTTCCCGTTGCAGCGGTACCTATTTATCCAGTGTGGTGTAGTGGTTAAGAGCGGTAGACTCGTAATCTGGTGAACCGGGTTCGCATCTCCACTCCTCCACATGCAGCTGCTGGGTGACCTTGGGCTAGTCACACTTCTTTGAAGTCTCTCAGCCCCACTCACCTCAAGGAGTGTTTGTTGTGGGGGAGGAAGGGAAAGGAGAATGTTAGTCACTTTGAGACTCCTTCGGGTAGTGATAAAGCGGGAAATCAAATCCAAACTCTTCTCCTTCTCCTTCTCCTTCTCCTTCCCTTCTCCTTCTCCTTCTCCTTCTCCTTCTCCTTCTCCTTCTCCTTCTCCTTCTCCTTCTCCTTCTCCTTCTCCTTCTCCTTCTCCTTCTCCTTCTCCTTCTCCTTCTCCTTCTCCTTCTCCTTCTCCTCCTCCTCCTCCTCCTCCTCCTCCTCCTCCTTCTCTACTTGCACTTTGTGCTTTCAAACTGCTAGGTTGACAGGAGCTGGGACAGAGCAACAGGAGCTCACCCTGTCACGGGGATTCAAACCGCCAACCTTCTGATCGGCAAGCCCAAGAGGCTCAGTGGTTTAGACCACAGTGCCACCCTGTTAGAGGTGCCACATGGTCAAGGCATCTACGCAACTGGAGGTGACAGGGAAACCCTCTGTCCTCTCTGCTGATATTCTTGCTGCCCCTGCTTGCTTCACATGCAAAGGGAAGGGGTTTTGAAGTTTCTTGGGTGCTGAAAGACGGTTCCTTCTGCTACAAAAGCTGGGTGCCACCCCAACTCTCTGGGTTCCATGCACTCACCCAGGGCCTGCGTTCCTTTGGAGAATTGAGACATGGCAGAGACTGCCATAGCTTTAAGAAATGGTTTGTTCACCTGTCCTTCACCCTTGCCCTGAGGTGTGAACAAAGGCCAGTTCTCTTGCATTGCCAATGGCTCTCAATCATGGCCCTGTATTGTTTCTTAACGGCCCTAGCTTAGCCAAGTCGTTTTGCATAGGCTAGCTCAGGAATTCCTCTGCAGCTTGTACTTTTCCCTTCACATCCCAGGTAATCAAAATCCTCTCATTTAGTAATTTCAGGGGACGCAGGTGGCACTGTGGGTTAAACCACAGAGCCTAGGGCTTGCTGATCAGAAGGTCGGCGGTTCGAATCCCTGCGACGGGGTGAGCTCCCTTTGCTCGGTCCCTGCTCCTGCCAACCTAGCAGTTTGAAAGCACGCCAAAGTGCAAGTCAAGTAGATAAATAGGTACTGCTCCGGCGGGAAGGTAAACGGCGTTTCTGTGTGCTGCTCTGGTTCGCCAGAAGCGGCTTAGTCATGCTGGCCACATGATCTGGAAGCTGTATGCCGGCTCCCTCGGCCAATAAAGCGAGATGAGCGCCGCAACTCCAGAGTCGGACACGACTGGACCTAATGGTCAGGGGTCCCTTTACCTTTACCTTTTTATGCTTCAGGTGCCCCCCCCAATCTCTATCACTTCTTTAAGGCAGGATTTTGCAAGCAAAAAAGGGTAGGGAGCGCTACAAAACAGGGTTTATTGTGAGTGTTCAGAAAAACCAAGGTACTTTTTTTTTAAAGCAACAATTATTGTTACAATAAATGCTACTTATTGAAGTCCATATCCTCAGAAGAAGTTCACCAGCATCTCTGGTTGTTATTCTTCTGCCAGCTGCTCTGGCTGAGAAGTTAAGAGCAGTAGCATGTCAAGTGTGTGTGATTTTTTACCTCTTTTGCCTTTCATGCAACTTTCTAGCTAGGCACGTTCTAGGAAAGTAGCCGATCAGGTCTGACTCCCAGCTCTTAAAGAACAGGAACATCTCTTGCCTCTGGCTCTTAAAGTGAGCGCTGTGCCGTGCCGGAAATTTCACCTGCATCGCTCCCACCGTCACTCCCCATCACTGAATGAGAACAGAAATTGCAATCGGAACTAATCCGAGAGAATATTTTGGACGGATTCCCACAGGTTGGTGCAGTGCTTCCCTTCCTCTCTACCAAGTGGTGGCAAGAGCCCATGGGGTTCCAGGCACTCACCTGGGTCTGTGTCCTTTTGGAGAATTGAGACATGGCAGAGACTGCCGTAGCTTTAAGAAATATGGTTTGCATGTCGAGGTCCCCAAACCACCCCTCAAATAACACACACTTCACACAGGAATTTAAGTTTAAGGTTTTGGGCATGATTTTGGCCACAACTTTATTAAAATACAAAATGTGAGTGGTTGCTTAGGCATTGGTTCCGACTATCTGTCCCCGCCCGGGGACAGACTGACATCCGCCTGCCTTGCGGAAGTCAGTAAAGGGAAAAGACTTTGGGGAGAGAATGGGGTCGGGTGTCTAGCCCTCGCCTCTCCCCTAATGTTCCCAGAGGCTCAAGTGTGGCCCTAGCCCCTGACCAGGGGGTACGGACAAAAGCATGGTGAGCCCCTGGATTCCTTTAATGGAATTCCCCGTGCAGCAGCAGCATTGGAGGGGCAGGCACAGCCAATCCTTACCCCTCCACCAACCAATTTAATAACCAATGCCTAACCGCCAACCTTACAAGTTGTGACTAATTGCTAAGCAGTAGGCGAAAACCAAATGGCACCAGCCAATCAGCCAAATGGAAAAATTCCTACCAGGCCCCTGCCCCAAAAGCAGACGACCCCATGACAGGCATAGCAAGGTCAACGCACAAGCCTAAGTTATAGGGAGGGAGGGCGGGTGATCCAATGCACGCAGCGAAGAGGGCCCCACGCTGCGTGCAGGGAGAATATATAGCCTCTGGGCTGTCCTTCAAACATTGCAACATACAAATCTCCCCAACAACCCGCAGGACCCTATCACGTGCCTTAGCCATCTATCCGATCCCTCCCAGCAACAGAGGGGTGTCTTGCTGGCCCCCACCGCAACACGTGCTCTCCATGAAGGAGAACTCGCTTTCTTCACCTATTTACACCTTCAGTCTGCATGGAGGGAGTCCAGATCTTATAGCATGGTCATTTAAAAAAAGGGCTTGTCCAAGGCATCTCTCCCAGCCAGTCTTCAGCCAGCCTGCCCAAGATGGATCCCAGTCTTCTTCTCCCTTCCTCTCCCCTAAACACCTTGCTAAAAAACCTCTCTTTTCCTGTCACCCCACACCCAGTTTCCCCCAGTCTCTGTTCACACCTCAGAACAAGGGGGGAGGACAGTTCTCTTGCATTGTCAATGGCTCTCAATGACCCTGTATTGTTTCTTGGCCAGGCCTTTTTGCATAGGCTAGCCCAGGAATTCCTCTGCAGCTTGTATTTCTCCCTCCACATCGCAAATAATCAAAAGCCTACCATTTATTAATTGTTAGGGTTTAGGGGGTTCCCCCCAAAATCTATAATACTATTTTATTTTATTTTTTTAAAAAAGAAAATGGAAGTCTTCTTGCTTTTAAGAAAACTGGTGCATAAATGTTTTGTTGTTGTTGTTAAGGTAAAAGGGAAGACTTTCCATTAAAACAAAAACAGCAACCACACTCATCTCTGGTCATAGCTGTCAACTTTCGGATTTGAAAATAAGGGTTTTTTTCAAACTTTCGGATTTGAAAATAAGGGATGTCGCGAGGGCGGTGCAATGGCACCAAGTAGCCTCGCCACCCTGCGCGCGAATGGGTGAGCGAAAGAGCGAGCATGTAGACAGCAGGCAGGCTGTCTGTCTGTTTGGGCGTGAGGGTCTGGCTGCACAAGGCATGCAAGCTCCGCCCCCAGTCAGTCTCAGACTCCTTATTGGCAGCCGAGCAACGCAGCTGAGGAGCCTCCCTGGCCGGCAGGGAGGGAGAGGAGCTGCTTCCTTTGAAATCCGGGAAATTTAAGGGATATCAACAATCCGGGATAGCAGCGGGAAACGGCATTGGAATAAGGGAGTTTCCCACAATAAAAGGGAGGGTTGACAGCTATGTCTCTGGTGGCTAGTATGTTTATATTTCCCTTTAGTAAAAAATTGATATTAAGAATAATAGTAATTTGTTATGTTTGGCATGTCTATGCTGTTCTGAATCGAAACTCCAGAACGTTGCTCCAGTATTCTATTTTGGGGTATCAGGTAATGTCTAGGAAGCTGCAATCTCAATGTTGCTGTTAATGAAGCCATAATTACCTCCATATCTCTCAAATGTACTCTCCCCCTTTAAATATCCTACTTGTATGATTGGTGGGTCAAAGGGAATGCATACCCGGTGGCTTTTTGTAATTGTGAGCACTTTCTTTCAAAAGAACTTGACCTTATTACCGTCCTGCTGCATATATAATAGAATTTGCATTAACCATATTACACTCCCAGCAAGCAGCCAGGAGACCAGGATACATCTTATTCATTTTCTCTGGCATTGTGCCCATTGGCTTAAAAAAAAAAGTCTTTCAGACCTGTACTTATAGATAAAGCACATCTAAATTTCCAAATGTATATCTTGTACACTACTGGGCATTGATTTACCAAGATTACCTTTGCACCCGATCATAAATTTCATTCTATTGGACAATTGTAGATTCAACAGCTCACTTTAGATAATAAATTATTTTGTAGCATGGAATGAAGTCAAGACCTGTCTTTCCACATCCAGCCCTCTTGCTAGGCGTACCGGTCTTCGCTATAAATTGGTTAGCACAATGGCCTGCTTTAATGCACTGGAATATTAGGGACTTAAAGCCCTCACCCAGACTTGAATTTCTTTATAGTCAAGTGGAATTCAATCCTTCAATTGCCATTACCGTAATTCCTGCCATTAGGCTGGACTGTTCTTCCTTTTCTGCTGAGAGACGATCCTTTGAAAGTGTTCCTAAAATATTTTGCTCCAGTGTTAGCCCAAATCCTGTTTGCGAACTGAAGGGAATTGTAGCCAGTTAAACAAACTGATAGTACAGAACTGTCTGGGAAACTGGGATGAGGTGGGGAACGCTGCCAGGGATTTTTCAATTTAAGAGCCTTTTAATGAGAGCATTGGTCTTTTGGTGGCTGCCAGCCCCCCAAGATATAGCTGTACGTTTAATGTACATAAAATGCTGTGTTTGAATGCATTGTGCCTATTTACAGTGCGGTAATTGGAAGTTCACCAAGGGATGTGGGTGGCGCTGTGGGTTAAACCACAGAGCCAAGGGCTTGCTGATCAGAAGGTCGGCGGTTCAAATCCCCGCAATGGGGTGAGCTCCCGTTGCTCGGTCCCTGCTCCTGCCAACCTAGCAGTTCGAAAGCACGTCAAAGTGCAAGTAGATAAATAGGTACCGCTCTGGCGGGAAGGTAAACGGCATTTCCGTGCGCTGCTCTGGTTTGCCAGAAGCGGCTTAGTCATGCTGGCCACATGACCCGGAAGCTGTATGCCGGCTCCCTCGGCCAGTAAAGCGAGATGAGACCCGCAACCCCAGAGTCGTCCGCGACTAGACCTAACGGTCAGGGGTCCCTTTACCTTTATCTTTAATTGGAAGTCAACCTTAGGCAGAAAGGTTACACTCTGGCAAAAGGGTCAGAGAAGGCTGGTATTTTCCCATTAGAGTGAGAGAAGCTACCTGGTAACTCATCAGAGCTCTGATAGCAGGAAGCTGAAACTATAGAAATCTATGTGTGCTTGTTGATGAACACTAGCAGCAACAACAGCAGAGCTTGCAGGGAAGTTCTGTAATGATGAACAAGCTTAGGATCTCTCTCTGGGACCAGAGAGAGGAAAGTATACAGAATTGTATAAAGGAGTGAACCTCATTGCTTGTTTTCTATGCTGGATAGCTATTTTGTAATGTTCATCTTATTGGACTACTGCAATGCGTTCTACATGGGGCTACCTTTGAAGGTGACTCAGAAAATACAATTAATTCAGATTGTGGCTGCTAGACTAAGGTTGCCAGATTCCCCCCCCCCCCCAAAGAATCTGGGGACACTTTTTTTTTAAAAGAGAAAAAAAAAGTTTTTAAAAATTTATTTTTTAAAAAAAAATTAAGAAGTAATATCTTCTCTTCTGTGATCTCCTCTGTCACACGGCCTTCCTCTGGGCCCTGGCCTGCTCTCTTGGAGCGCTAGCCGCTGTGGAGTAGGCTTGGGTTGGGCCTGGGCTCCGCCATGTGTCCTTGCCCTCCTGGTGTTCTCCTACCTCTCCTCAGAGCTGGCGGCGGCTCGGCAAGGTCAGGGCTTCTGTCGCGAACCTCCCTCAACGCACTCTGTGTCACCCTACTACTAAATGTTTGTCAGTATCGCAGGTGTGCTGGTTTGACTTTAAACCCCTCGCGCCCTGCCCACCGAGGTTCGACTAAACCGACCTCCTTAAGGACTCTGGAGATCCCAGTGACACAGAGGCGTAGCAAGCCCAGGTGGTACCCGGGGCGGAATTTTTTTTGTCACCCCCCCCCACCACTTTAATTTTTAAAAAATTAAAAAGTGTCACCCCCCTCTGATGGTGCCACTTTGCGAGGTGTGGGGGTTTTGTGTGTGTGTCTATTATCTCTTTTTTTCAATAAAGTTAAAATTAAAAAATAATAAAATAATAATAATGTAAAAAAATAAATAAAAATAAAAAGTGTCACCCCCCTCTGATGGTGCCACTTTGTGAGGTGTGGGGGTTTTGTGTGTGTGTGTCTATTATCTCTTTTCCCCCCAATAATGTTAAAATAAAATAAAAATTAAAAAATTATTATTTTTTTTAAAAATTAAAAAAAATTAAAAAGTGTCCCCCCCTCTGATGGTGCCACTTTGTGAGGTGTGGGGGTTGTGTGTGTGTGTGTCTATTATCTCTTTTTTCCAATAAAGTTAAAATAAAAAAAAATAATAAAAAAAATTAAAAAAAATTAAAAAATTAAAGAAAATTAAAAAATAATTAAAAATGTCACCCCCCTCTGATGGTGCCACTTTGTGAGGTGTGGGGGGCTGTGTGTGTGTGTCTATTATCTTTTTTTTTCAATGAAGTTAAAATTTAAAAAAAAAAATAATAAAAAAAATTGTCAAAAAAAAATTTTTTTTTTTTTTTTAGAAAAGTGTCACCCCCCTCTGGGGTGGAACCCGGGGCGGCCCGCCCCCCCGCCCCCCCCATTGCTACGCCCCTGCAGTGACAAGAGTGTTCACGTCCAGTTATACCCCCCCTGCTCCAGGCTATCCTGAAGTAAACCTCTTAACCAACAGCCCTGGGTTCTATTCACAACGCAACCCCTCTTGGCTGTCTCAGCTAGCTAGCTACTGCCAGCTACACTGTGGCACTTAAGGTTCACTCCCTCCTAGCCCCTCCTTAATGAATCTCTAGGACACAAACTGTTCCTAGTTTTGTCCTCTCTCTGAGATCATTAAACTGAGCCCCGGTATAACTCGCTGGACCTCATGGATGACGATACTTTGATGGTTTGAACAAGAACTAGTTTTTATTGTTTCACAAGCATAACGGTTTCAGGTTTCATGACATGCAGTTCATAGCTTCTTTACAGTTCCAGATGACTCCTATGCCTACCCATAAACCTCCCTCAGTCTATCTAACTAACTCCTCCCTTCTCTACCTCTCTCTCTCAACTCCCGACCATCCACTCCCCCTGACCAACTGCCGTTCCCCCCTTTTAAAACCCCCAGGAGGTTCCGCCTCCCTGGAGTGAACTGTCAATTCACAGGTTCTAAGTTTAACCTTATAAACGCTGGGGAAACTTCAACATTCTAAACTCCAAACAGGGCTGGTTCGCCACAGCTTCCCTCATTTTTCTCCTTCGTCTTTCTCTCTCTTCCTTCTCCTTCTCCTTCTCCTCTCCTCCTTCCCCATGGGTTGGCTCCGGGGTTTTCATGGCCCCGGAGTGCCGCTGGGCATTTGGCCTGGTGGCCGGGTGCTCTCGCTCCTGGCTCGATTTGGGTCTCTTGGGTGCGGGTGTGTGTCAGCGGTTCCCCCAGTTGATGCACCGGGCATCCCCGGTTCCCCCTCGGCAGTGGTGCCTGCCATTTTGCCTCACCGGAAGTCCCCATATGATGTGTCTTGTGCTGTTGAACCAATCACACAACATTCATTCCCTACTAATAAATCTACAACACTTAAAATATAAATCCGGGGACATTAAATGAAATCTGGGGACAGATTTTGTCCGGGGACAGATTTGTAGATCTGGGGACTGTTCCCGGGAAACGGGGACGTCTGGTAACCGTATGCTACACTGATTATATGGTTCCCAATGCCTTTCCTAGAACAATTCAGTGTGTTTAAAGCCCTTAATGGCCTCAACCCTGTATACCTGAAGGAGCATTTCCACCCTCATCATTCAGCCCAGACACTGAGGCCCAACTCCAACGGCCTTCTGGTAGTTCCCTCATTGCGAGAAGTGAGGTTACAGGGAACCAGGCAGAGGGTCTTCTCAGTAATGGTGCCTGTCCTGTGGAACGCCTCCCATCAGGTGTCAAAGAGATAAATAATTATGTAGACAACTGAACGCAGCACTGTTTTGAGATGCTTTTAATGTGTCGTGTTCTGTTGTGGTGGTGGTTGTGGTTGTGTTTCTGTATATTATGTTGGAAGCCACCCAGAGTGGATGGGGCAACCCAGTCAGATGGGCAGGATACCAAAAACAAATTGTCGTTCTTGTAACTAGTGTTTAAGACTGTTCTGCAGTAATGCTTCAAAGTGCATTTTTGTGATGGAGAGAATTTATTTCTACACAAGATCTAGATCAGGGATTCTGCTGAACAACTCTAACCCCCACCCCACTCTAAATTCCCTGGATGTAGCATTGTTTCAGGGCATTCTGGGAAGAAAATGGCTCCCCTTTTGGTGTTTTATGTTCTGAAACAGGAGCAAGTATGGAATGTCCCACAATGCATTTCTGTCGTGTCAGTTTGTTTAACTAGGTACAATTTCCTTTGAAATTTCCCCCCAATGTTTGAATCCAATGGGTGGCGAAACTTACCAGAAGAATAAGAAATCAGAATGATCAAGTTTTTAAGAAAGAATGGAAAGCATTTATAGAGTGTATACTAAATTATTGTAAACGAATACAGACGTTAGCAGGCTTAATATAAAAACGTGCAGTTGTAAAAAAAAAAAAAGTGGAACAAATATGGAACAAAGGGGATAAATAATAAATTGGTTTTAATTTGGAAATGCAGTAAAATATTATAAAAACAAGGAACCTCAGAAAGAGGGGGAGGGGAGTCGAATAAGATATATATGATAAATTGTTTGCTTTTCAAGTTTTTCTTTTTTGAATTTCTGTGTGTTGTAAAATCAATTCTATAAATAAAATAATAATAATAATAATAATAATAATACAGATAGTAAAAGAAAACTGAACAAACTGCAGACATTAAAAAAGGTCAGTTTTTACAAGGTCAGTTTTTCATTAAAATGAAAAAAATCAGGTCTAATTTGGGAGTGACAGCACTTGCTGATGTAACTGTGACCATTTCTACCTAGGGGTAAAAGTTATAGCCACCAAGAGCAAACAAAAGATGCCCAACAGACATTACAAGTACTTCAAGAGAAGAAGAAGAAGAAGAGTTTGGATTCGAATTTTTGCTTAGTGTTGCCCCTCAAGCTGTTAGTAAGGTAGGCCATCTCCGCAAATTCTTGCACTTTTTGTTGCCACTCTCTCACAGTTTTTTCAAGGGACAGAGATATTTCAACTGTGGGCTTTGAAATATCTCTGTCCCTTTAAAAAAGGTGGTGGAGGGGCCCAAGCAGCGTTGGACCCACACCATGCTAGATCAGCTGTGGCGGCTGAGGAGAAGCACCAGCGAGAGGGAAGGAAGGAAGGGGCGAGGGAGAGAGGTCGCTTCTTCCCTCTTCTCCCTATGATCACTTGCGTTGGGCTCCATCAGCCACACCAACAGGGACACAGCTGTCATTTTGGGTTGACCGAGCTTGAATACGGGGGGGGGGGGGAGGTGTTATGTTTGAATCTCAAGCAGGACAGGTGACACTTTTGTCCAAAAGCGGGGCGACCCTGTTTTTCGAGGGACAGGTGGCAACCCTAATCATGACATCCCACGGCAGCCAGAATCTACTAGATTCAGAGAAAACAGGAGTGTGTAAACTGCCATGGAGAGCAAGCGATGGCTGCGTGCCACTATGGATACATTTGCAGGCTTAAAACAGAAGTTCAGCTGCAAATGGTGTGGTGGTGGTGGTGGTGGTGGTGGTGGTGTGTGTGTGTGTGTGTGTTCATTCGTTCGTTCAGGCACCATTCTGGCCATTTTCGCAGTGGGTAGTCCATAGCTGTCAACTTTCGGATTTGAAAATAAGGGATTTTTTCAAACTTTCGGATTTGAAAATAAGGGATGCCGCGAGGGCGGTGCAATGGCACCAAGCAGCCTCGCCACCCTGCGCTCCAGAGACTGCGCGCGAACGGGTGAGCGAAAGAGCGAGCGCGTAGACGGCAGGCTGTCTGTCTGTCTGGTTGGGTGTGAGGGTCTGGCTGCACAAGGCATGCAAGCTCCGCCCCCAGTCGGTCTCCGACTCCTTGTTGGCAGCCAAGCAACGCAGCTGAGGAGCCTCCCTGGCCGGCAGGGAGGGAGAGGAGCTGCTTCCTTTGAAATCTGGGAAATTTAAGGGATATCAACAATCCGGGATAGCAGCGGGAAACGGCATTGGAATAAGGGAGTTTCCCGCAAAAAAAGGGAGGGTTGACAGTTATGGGGTAGTCCCACCCTTGGACTTCCAGAGAATTCTGGAAGGAAGTACACCAGTCTTTATGGAACTGTGAGCAAAGAAAGCACTCCAAAACAAACATTTTCATTTAACAACCGTTGCCTCAGTCCAGGTCCTTTTGCTCGTCCTGTATCTAGAAACCGTTGGACCAATTGGTTTTCTGCTTGTCCTGGCATGGGTCCTAGCAGTTTTGCCTTTGCTTCGCCTCTCCACCCCCCCTGAAAACATGCTTTTTAGTGATAAATTGGAACAAACGGTAATCCCCGGAAAACCCAATGGCTGTTTGTTCCAATTAAGCGCTAAACAGCAGGTTTACCCGGGCGACAGCAGCAAGGTAACTGGAGGTGTGGATGCGGCCTAAAAGTCCCAGGCCTCTGAACTCTACGGTACTTAAATCAGATTGCGTTCCCACCAGGCTTCTCATTATGTCTCGATTCTCTTTCTGCTGGAATTCTGTTGGGATTTTGGTTCCCAGGTAGCATTTGCCTCAGTTACTGGAGCTATGAAAGAGAGAGGAAGAATAATAGCACGTCCAAGAAGAATCATAGAGTTGGAAGAGACCACAAGGGCCATCCAGTCCAACCCCCTGCCAAGCAGGAAACACCATCGAAGCATTCCTGACAGGTGGCTGTCAAGCCTCTGCTTAAAGACCTCCAAAGAAGGAGACTCCACCACACTCCTTGGCAGCAAATTCCACTGTCGAACAGCTCTTACTGTCAGGAAATTCTTCCTAATGTTTAGGTGGAATCTTCTTTCTTGTAGTTTGAATCCATTGCTCCGTGTCTGCTTCTCTGGAGCAGCAGAAAACAACCTTTCTCCCTCCTCTATATGACATCCTTTTATATATTTGAACATGGCTATCATATCACCCCTTAACCTTCTCTTCTCCAGGCTAAACATATCCAGCTCCCTAAGCCGTTCCTCATAAGGCATCGTTTCCAGGCCTTTGACCATTTTGGTTGCCCTCCTCTGGACATGTTCCAGCTTGTCAGTATCCTTCTTGAACTGTGGTGCCCAGAACTGGACACAGTATTCCAGGTGGGGTATGACCAGAGTGGAATACAGTGGTACTATTACTTCCCTTGATCTAGATGCTATACTCCTATTGATGCAGCCCATATTTGCATTGGCTTTTTTAGCTGCTGCATCACACTGTTGACTCATGTCAAGTTTGTGGTCTACCAAGACTCCTAGATCCTTTTCACTTGTACTGCTCTCAAGCCAGAAGAACCGACAACTATGAAAGTTTGGTGCTATGACCACCGCCCACTTTGTGCATTCTTGAACCATGTTTCTCATGCTTGTCATATGGATTAGAAGCAACCTGTACAGGGATCACCACTGTTCCCATGTGGCTTGGTGTAGTGGTTAGAGTGTTGGACTAAGACCTGGGAGATCAAGGTTCAAATCCCTACTCAGCCTGGTCAGTGACCTTGAGGGAATCACTGTCTCTCGGCCAAACTGGCCGGCCAGAGCACCAGAGCCAAAACGGGACATCTGGGATTCGGATCAGAAGCTGGAGTGGCTTCCGTCAATGTCCCGTTTAAAATGGGACAGTTGTGCAGCATGAAGGTGGGATATAAATGCAAGGAATAAAAATGAAATAAAAATATTAGTCATGTTGATTCAACAGGTCCAACGCTGAAAATAATTGCCCTACGATGGAAAGCACCTAGAGCCTTCTCATTAAGACAGCACTGAAAATCATTCAAGGATTATACTATTTCCCACATGCATTCTTGAACTAAATACACTGGATCCAAGTTTGGGATCTTTCTAGCAAGTCAACGAGACAGCTACAGTTTCTTCTGATCCGCCCAGTTTTCCTTTAATCACGACTCTCCGGAAACTTGGAACTTGAAAAACATCAGCGAACGCGATTGGAACACAGTCATAAAACACACCACAATAAGATTTATGAAAAGCTTGGGTTTATAATTAAAGCACTATAAAATACATAGATTTCAATTACTATTTAATGCTTGCCTTGATTTGTTGAAGACCCTTCTTTTACTCTGCACAGAGCATTTAACTGTCAGGAGTAATCTCCTCTTCTCAGTTCATTTTTTCAAGTCTTGTTCCTCTAGTAACACATTGCTGTTCTCCTTTGGTCTTCTATGGTCTTCTACGTGAACTGTAACGTTTTCACATTTGTTTTTGTATTTATTTATTTTTTAAATTACTGCCTTTCTGCCCCAAAAAGAAGAAGAGTTTGGATTTGATATCCCGCTTTATCACTACCCGAAGGAGTCTCAAAGCGGCTCACATTCTCCTTTCCCTTCCTCCCCCACAACAAACACTCTGTGAGGTGAGTGGGGCTGAGAGACTCCAGAGAAGTGTGACTAGCCCAAGGTCACCCAGCAGCTGCATGTGGAGGAGCAGGGACGCGAACCCGGTTCACCAGATTACGAGACTACCGCTCTTAACCTCTTGCACACATCCATGAGAGTGACTAATATAAAAAAAACCAATACAAAAACATCCCCTAATCAAACAGAATTTTTTTTGGGGGGGGCAAGTATTTTGAATAAATTTTTTGGGGGGGTAAGCCCCGGCCCATATAATCAATCATATGATGTGGCACCCACCCATTTGAATGGCAATGTCCATCAACTTTGGGGACCCCCAGCCCCCTCAAATATTTTATGGGGGTGGGCGAAGGGATCTTGGCCCCTAGGAGTTGGCTCCTATGGGTGTGTGTGTGTGTGTCGGCATTTGAAACAGAAGCCACTGTTAATTAAAAAACAAAGTAAAATAAAGCAACAAAACCAATAATGAAACAAAACTAGAAAAAGATCAGTGGCCATAATCAGAGGAAAGGTAAAAATGCTTATGACTGCCTTTTGGTAGAAAATCAGGGTTGATCCCAGAGCTGGAGAAAAGGTTGCTATTCTTGTCATACTCCAACTGTCTGAAGTGTGAAGTCTCTTGAATTTGTCTTCTGCCCAACACAAAAGCACCCTGGGGCCACCACAAAAATAACAGATTATTAACAAAACAAAATAAAAAAATTCCTTCCAGTAGCACCTTAGAGACCAACTAAGTTTGTTCTTGGTATGAGCCAAGTATGCATGCACACTTCTTCAGATACCACACAGGTATCTGAAGAAGTGTGCATGCACACAAAAGCTCATACCAAGAACAAACTTAGTTGGTCTCTAAGGTGCTACTGGAAGGAATTTTTTTATTTTTTATTTTGTTTTGACTATGACAGACCAACACGGCTACCTACCTGTAACTAGATAATTAACAAAGCACTGTACCTAAAGTTTGAAGAGCCTGGACCTATAGCATGTGTCTTTTAAGGGGGCTGCAGCATTAGAAAACCCACCTACCACGCGACAATGGTTTGGTTTATTAGTTGAGCTGGCTTCTGAGTGAACACCTTCATGACATGTGGATTTTAGTGGCAGGACAACTTTCTTTCTTAACTGGGCCCTTCTAGCTTGGCTAGGTAGATATTTCCCACTCACTTGCATTGAGAACCATTTGCTTCTGCAGCTGGGTATGTGGGCTGGTTTGCTGCCCTATGGCGTGAATGGTACAACAATTTTTTCAGCCAGTGGTAGGTTGCTTCACTCTGCCCAAAGGCTAGACCCACATGCCCAGATTGTGTTCCACACAAGACATTGGGCTTTTGGTATGTAATCTATAGATAGTACATTAAATTGCAGAGATTCCATTGATTTTAATGGGATAATGGATAAGCAGGCATGCCTTTGTGAAACAGATACAACATGTATTTATTTAGCTTGGCCATTTCTCGGCCCTTGCCTGACAATCCTGTTGTCCGCGCCCTGCTGTTTTATTACCATCGCATTCGTCTCCTGAAATGGAGACGTCAATTTTCATAACTGCATTTATTCTACCTCCGTAGGAGCCTCTGAGTGCCAGAGAACAGCTTTCTAATGTTTAACTTTAATTTTAAAAGTCCCTTTCACCACCCTGCCTGTGAATTATGCCCCAGCCAGCTTTCTAAGAAGCAGGGAACTAACTGCCGCGATGAATCTAGGTTGGCACTTCCTTCCCGTTTTGTTATTTTTGTGTCTATGAAGACGGGGGGCGGGAGGGGGCTAAACAAATTGGACCGAGCCAGATTACTGCTCTGCTCCCCCAGCGCTGCAAAATTGCCAGCGACTGGCTCCGTCTTAAAACTTTTCTTTCAACTCAACGAGATAATTAATATAGGGAGGAAAAGACCACATACAAGTGCCCTCTTCTGCCTTGATGTTTGGCAGAGAAAGTTCAAGGTGACGGCAGGAATGAGGTCCCTGCCTTTCGAGCCCGGGGTTGGCCTGGCAAGGGAGTGTTTTTGCTCTCGCTTAGGGTGGGAGTTGGAATGGGTAACATGGGTTGCGACCCTATTTAATAAAATGCTGAGAAAAAGAAGCCTTTGATGGGCAGGGGAAGGCTGTGGAGACAAGCGTTGACCCCTGGGCTAGGAGGAGGCTGTCGCGAGATGAAAGTGTTCCTCTCTCCTTACCGCTGTCAGCACTTTTTAATGTCAACTCTGTGAAGGATTGTCAGCGAGCCAGTCAGGTATCTGTCTAAACTTTCCCAGGCCTCCGGCTCGAGGAACTTGCTACTTGTACAGGGTGGCACAGTTTGTCTCGAGTTGCCTCAACTTTCTGGAGGTTGCTGCTGGATTTCTCACTCTCCAAGACTTTCCGACGGACAAGAGGCTATGAGGAGGGTGTGCCGAGGTGTTAGAAGCAAAGCAACTTCAAAAAGATGGATGCCGTAGGGCAGCAAACTACCACACATATCCAGCTACGCAGTGCTTTTTTCTGGGGGGGACGCAGGGGTACGCATACCCCTAAACATTTTGTGAAGCTAAGTTTGGCCTCATTGAGGAGTAGTATTTCATATGAGGATGAAAATGAGATAGGGACATGGGTGGCGCTGTGGGTTAAACCACAGAGCCTAGGGCTTGCCGATCAGAAGGTCGGCAGTTCGAATCCCCGCGACGGGGTGAGCTCCTGTTGCTCGGTCCCTGCTCCTGCCAACCTAGCAGTTCGAAAGCACGTCAAAGTGCAAGTAGATAAATAGGTACCGCTGCAGCGGGAAGGTAAACGGCGTTTCCGTGCGCTGCTCTGGTTCGCCAGAAGCGGCTTTGTCATGCTGGCCACATGACCTGGAAGCTGTATGCCGGCTCTCGGCCAATAAAGCAAGATGAGCGCCGCAACCCGAGAGTCGGTCACGACTGGACCTAATGGTCAGGGGTCCCTTTAACTTTATGAAAATGAGAGTACTGCAAAAAAAAAAAAATTATATAGAAAAAAGCACTGCAGCTACCACACATACCCATATTTTCAATATTTCCAAAAATTAGTAAAAATGTCAAACACCCAGGAAGCAGATTTTGAGGAGGTGTGTGTGTGTGTGGGGGGGAAATGAATGGCTTCTTGTCATTGCATCCCCCCCCCCCGGGCAAATTGCAACTCAGGTTGGAAGTGTTGATATTTTTGGGCGAATTTCCTTAAAAATAGCTCCAAAACGTCATTTTTTTGGGGAGAGTTTGCAACAACAACAAAAAAAAAGTCCAACCATTTTGCCCTCCCCCTCCAAAAAAGCTTGACAATATGGCAACCCTAGTTTATTTTAGTAATTTTATTTATTAAATTTGTATACCGCCCTATTCCCCACGTCTCAGGGCGGTACTATAGTGCTTCTATTGTGGCAGGAAGGATTCTGTTTCAACAGGTGCCTGAAATGACACCTGAAATGCCCTTCTTTTTCCTGCGCCTTTTTGTCTTCTCTGTGTTTTGCCCTGTGCTTCAAACCTCTTGTGGGTCTGTGGCCACACTCTTCTTTCCCATGGGCCCCGGTTGGTGGCTCTGTTCTGATGCTTTTTCCCTGTGTCCGGCCGATGCATCGTTGCGCCTCTAAGGGGCGGCTCCCTCACTGTGAGAAGCGAAGTTACAGGGAACCAGGCAGAGGGTCTTTTCCAGGGGTCAGCAAACTTTTTCAGCAGGGGGTCGGTCCGCTGTCCCTCAGACCTTGGGGGGGGGGCGGACTATATTTGGGGGGGGGGAATGTATGTATTTCTATGCCCCACAAATAACCCAGAGATGCATTTTAAATAAAAGCACACATTCTACTCATGTAAAAACACCAGGCAGGCCCCACAAACAACCCAGAGATGCATTTTAAATAAAAGGACACATTCTACTCATGTAAAAACACGCTGATTCCCGGACCGTCCGAGGGCCGGATTGAGAAGGCTATTGGGCTGGATCCGGCCCCCGGGCCATAGTTGGCCTACCCATGGTCTTTTCGGTAGTGGCGAGAGGTGGAACGCCCTCCCATCAGATGTCAAGGAGATGTGTAAACTATACAGCCTTTGGAAGTTTTTAACATTTGAAGTTTTGCGAATGATAAAAACCATTACAACTAAGGAAATAATAAATAATACAAAAGTTATGACTATTATTATTATGCCGAGGGACAAACAATGTGTTTCTTTCTTTCTTTCTTTCTTTCTTTCTTTCTTTCTTTCTTTCTTTCTTTCTTTCTTTCTTGTGTGTTTGGTGGGGAGCGGTCCTTGCTCTCTTAAGCACCTTTCGAGTCTTTTTGGCACAGCTCATTGAATCCTTAACAATCTTCTCTCCCTTTTTCTGCTAATTCAGTGTGTGTGTGTGTGTGTGTGTGTGTGTGTGTGTGTGTGTGTGTGTGTGTTTGTGTGTGTGTTTAAGGGCGTGTGGGCACCTCCCTCTGCTTACTTCCCTCCCCAAAGGTGCTCTCTCTCTCTCTCTCTCTCTCTCTCTCTCTCTCTGTTTCTACAGAACTCAGCACTTCTTTTCCATTCCAACCCTAGCATGGAAAGAGCTAGTTAACGGCCCATTAAACATATTGAGAGTACTTCAGCAGCTATGTGGGGGGAAAGGAAGAAAGGGGGGGGGGAGAGAGAGAGAGAGAAAGAAAAAAAATGGCCAAGCAACAGGAGAACTTTTCGGGGGAGGCAGCCCTCCAGACACAAACACAAAAGCCTTCCTGTAAATATGACAGCAAGGGTACAGACCCCTCCTGTTTCTCCAGGAATGTTTCCAAGGGATGGGAACTGGACCAGCGGCGGCCAACGTTAAAACGCATGGTTCTCTTCCTGCCACAGATTCTCTGCGCGACTTCTGGTAAGTCGCCATAGGCTTGTATACTCGTGACGTTTTTGGAGCCAGACGTTGACCTGCCTCGATTTATGCTGGCAGGAGGAGGATAGTCTTATCGCCTAAGCATGCAGTCCTCTCTCTGGTTCTTATCGGCTGGAGGAGCATGGGATAGGGAGCGACTTTTGCCCTCTTCAGGAATCACGACCCAGTGCTCGGGCAACATGCAAGGGAGGCAGTGGGGGAAAGTGCCAGAGCTCCATGATCCCTCCCTCTATTGCCAATCCAATCCAATCCAAATCTTTATTACGGTCATAAGGTAAAGGTAAAGGGACCCCTGACCATTAGGTCCAGTCATGACCGACTCTGGGGTTGTGGCGCTCATCTCGCTTTATTGGCTGAGGGAGCCGGCGTACAGCTTCCAGGTCATGTGGCCAGCATGACAAAGCCGCTTCTGGCAAACCAGAGCAGCGCACGGAAACGCCGTTTACCTTCCCGCCAGAGCGGTACCTATTTATCTACTTGCACTTTGACGTGCTTTCGAACTGCTAGGTTGGCAGGAGCAGGGACCGAGCAACGGGAGCTCACCCCGTCGCGGGGATTCGAACCGCCGACCTTCTGATCGGCAAGCCCTAGGCTCTGTGGTTTAACCCACAGCGCCACCCGCGTCCCTTATATTACGGTCATAGACCAGCATAAGATAAAAAGCACCTCCATACATAAATAAAACATGCTAGGTAGTAGTAGTAGTAGTAGTAGTAGTACTAATAATAATAATAATAATAATAATAATAATAATAATATATTTATACCCCGCCCATCTGGCTGGGTTCCCCCAGCCACTCTGGGCAGCTTCCAACAAACATAAAATACATTAAAATATCACAGGTTAAAAGCTTCCCTAAATAGGGCTGCCTTCAGATGTCTTCTAAAAGTCAGATAGTTGTTTATTTCCTTGACATCTGATGGGAGGGCATTCCACAGCCCGTGTGCCATCACCGAGAAGGCCCCTCTGCCTGGTTCCCTGTAACCTCACTTCTCGCAGTGAGGGAACCGCCAGAAGACCCTCAGAGCTGGACCTCAGTGTCCGGGATGGACGATGGAGATGGAGACGCTTCTTCAGGTATACTGGGCCAAGGCTGTTTACTGCTCTACTGCTGCATGCCCAAATTACCAGCATTGCCATTGTTTCTGTGGCATAGCTGTCAACTTTCGGATTTGAAAATAAGGGATTTTTTCAAACTTTCGGATTTGAAAATAAGGGATGCCGCGAGGGCGGTGCAATGGCACCAAGTAGCCTTGCCACCCTGCACTCCAGAGGCTGCGCACGAATGGGTGAGCGAAAGAGCGAGCGCATAGACGGCAGGCTGTCTGGCTGTCTGGTTGGGCGTGAGGGTCTGGCTGCACAAGGCATGCAAGCTCCACCCCCAGTCGGTCTCAGACTCCTTATTGGCAGCCGAGCAACGCAGCTGAGGAGCCTCCCTGGCCGGCAGGGAGGGAGAGGAGCTGCTTCCTTTGAAATCCGGGAAATTTAAGGGATATCAACAATCCGGGATAGCAGCGGGAAACGGCATTGGAATAAGGGAGTTTCCCGCAAAAAAGGGAGGGTTGACAGCTATGCTCTGTGGTATGACTGCACCCTGCATGAGTGACAGCGATCAGTTGGGACCAAGTCTATGTGGGCTGATGAAAGATATTAACCTGCTTTGGAAAAGATCTGAGAAAAGGGTGGTACGAAGCCTAGAAGTGCTTACTTCCAAACTCTGTGTGTGTCTTGCCTCAGGAAAAAAAAAATCACCCGAGGGTCTGATTATGTGACATCCATCCTTTGCAGAGAGAATGATAATAATACCTCTTCCTCTCCTCCTCACAGGTGTGTGTGCTTATTAGAAAAGGGCTCTTCAGAAGGGATCCTCTCTATGGTGCAACCGATACATTTGATCATTGTTGCATAGACTATGATTAAGATTTCAAAAAGCAGCACAGGAGATTCGGCCTCTGTTTCAATGAGAGTTGTGTGTGGGTTTGTCCTAGTATTGGAAAACTCAGGCCCTGGGTATCAGCTACAATGGAAGGATCTTATGTTACAGACACTCAGAAGTTGTTTCGGAACCTGTTTTGGTTACTCCATATGGCCTCATTGCTGGTGGTCTGCCTGCCTACTTTAGAGTTGCGGAGACTTTGCAGTTTCCTTAAAAAATACGTTGGGATTGGTTTAACAACATAACGAAGCGAAAGGTAAACAAACTTAGGCTCCTTTCCCCTATCTTGGCTTCCAATCTGTAAAGAAAGGATCAGAAACACAATGGCGCAAAGTATTTATGGATTGGGAAATCTGACATTGCTGTGCACCTTTGGTCCATTCTCACAATTCCTCATTCCACCCATCAAGCTTTTTTCAAATGCCGATTTGTTCTTATAGACATTTTGAGATAACCATCTCAAGTGTGTCATTGTTTTAGTTTTATTTAGACATAAGTGGGAACTGTGACAAAATGTTGCAGTGAGGGGAGTGCCCCTCTCCTAGCTGACAGCCAGCCAACTGTCTGCACATATATAAAATCCTCGAAAACTGCCGTCATCCATTGGGAGGGAGTAGGAAACTGGACTTCAGTTTGCTGCTGATTACACCAAATCAACTACTTGGCTCAGGTAAAGGTAAAGGGACCCCTGACCATTAGGTCCAGTCGTGACCGACTCTGGGGTTGCGGCACTCATCTCACTTTATTGGCCGAGGGAGCCAGTGTACAGCTTCCAGGTCATGTGGCCAGCATGACTAAGCCACTTCTGGCGAACCAGAGCAGCGCATGGAAACGCCGTTTACTTTCCCGCTGGAGTGGTACCTATTGATCTACTTGCACTTTGACATGCTTTCGCACTGCTAGGTGGGCAGGAGCAGGGACCGAGCAACGGGAGCTCACCCCGTTGCAGGGATTCGAACCGCTGACCTTCTGATCAGCAAGCCCTAGGCTCTGTGGTTTAACCCACAGCGCTATCCGCGTCCCAGAACAGACTCGGCTCAGAACAATTGTTAATTAAATGGTTAACAGCGGGGATAGACTGAAGGTAGACTGGGATCTACTGGTAGAGCTCAAGAGTGATTTGTAGTAGATCTGCACGAGATTCTAACTCCCAGTAGTTTAAAAATAGCCACCAAAAAAAGAGATCCCCCCTTTCTAAACCAGGTTGCTGAAATGAAATATTATTGGTAGATTTTTGAGTGACAGGACTCAGTTCTGGTACTGAAAGCAAGTTCTTGTTTGAAGAATGTGCTCTATTTTATGTACATAGAGTGCACTTAGTTGGATACAACCCAATGTTTTCTGAAGTAATTGAAATGTCTGTGTATACAGCGGCAGAGGGGGGGGGTTTGGATTTTTTGGGTGGGTGGGTGGGTAAAATGGGATATACTTTTGCACTTGTCTCAGGCTGTTTGGAACCATAGATTTTTGGTTCTTTTAAAAAATTGAAAGTTTCACAATCATGACAATTCCATTAGACTTAACTCAAGTTTTAATTAAGGATAACCACATTTATATCCATCTAGTTTCCTTGTTGCAATTTTGTGTAACTCTGCTAATTAACTACTCAAATGCAGTGCACTCATTTCAAGTTGCTTCTCATGGGTCCAGTAGTTCTGGTCCTTCGGCAGATATTCTGAGATTTATATCCTGGCCCTTAATTCCCCTTTCAGTGGAGCTCCTCGTTCCAATTTCCTCCTCTCAACAACCCTGGGAGGTGGGCCTTTTCAACGATGACAAGTAATACTAAACCGTGGCTGTTGAGTTTGCAACACACCAGGTCACCCCGTGAGCTTCGTGGCTGAGTGTTTCAGTTTCTGGGGGGTGGGCAGCACCCCTATGATGTGCCCAATCTCTTGCCACATGGCTCAACCCTTATCAACCAGTGGTGATGGGCAGGGGTTGTTGTTGTTGTTGTTGTTGTTTTATACCCTACCCTGGGTTGCCCCAGCCACTAGGGTGCCAAACACACAACATGCTGGCTCCATGCCATGCGGTAAGGTACTGTACGCATTATGGCCATGGTCTGGAGATCTCGCCATGTGGGTATTCTTTCCAGTGGCATCCCCCTGGCAGCCATAACTCGGTCTTTGGGGTTCCCACCTCCACAGGCAGGAATAGCACAACTAATTGTGTTAGGGGCAGGTTACGGTCCCTGAAATATACCCGGAATCAAGTGTGAATTTCATGCTCTTTATTCAGCTCACAGTAACAAGGAATGAATCTTTCCCCAACGTCTGCTATATATACATTATTTACACAATGGGCCCCATGTGATTGGCTAATTCCGGGCTACTCCTGTAGGCCAATCAGGTCGCTGATTCACTTCATCCAGGAGCCTGATTTGCTGCTCTTGCAGGCCAATCAGGTCGCTGATTCACTTCCACCTGGAGCTGGATTGGGTGGCTCCTGCGGACCAATCAGACTGCTGCATTCTGGATCCTATTGTTCTAGGACCAATCAGACTGCTGCATTTGGGATCCTATTGTTCTAGAATTCAGCTCAGTACATAACAGTCCCCTTATGTTCCTAGGAAAGATCTTTACGCTAAGGTAGGTCAAGGAGTCAAGGGCTGTGGCCAAGAATGTCTCCACTGCGTGGACCCGACCAATTCCCCTGTCTTTCCCTGGCTGTCATGGTGTGACTGGCTTGTGTGGGTTTGTTACTCACCCAGTGGCCTTTATAGACTGCCTTTGTGTGCCTTCCTAAGCGTGGCTCGGAGGGTGCACTCTGGTGGTAACAAACAACCCCATTAATGTGGTGTCATGGATTTCATTAGGGTGTCAGCCCTGACCATTGTCCCCATAAATCAGGTAGGCTGTTCAGGGGGTTTGGAGGCCCGGCTGTGGACAAAGGCATTGAGATGGGGGCTCATAATATGCAAGGGGAAATGATAATGAATATTAGCTTCTTAAGAATCAGAAGTGTATATAGAAACTCTCTGAGCTTAGCAGGCAGAGTGAGGTTGAGTAATAGCTGTTATTTATACTCCTTGCGCAGAGTGATAAAGCTTTGCTTTATGACCTGTGTTTTATCACTTCCAATGAGAGTCACGTGACACCATTAAGGCTTCTTTCTGCAAAAATGAAAGCAGGAAATCAGTGTGGTTTTTTTAAGTTGTTAAATATTTGTGTTCTCCTAGTTAAGAAGAGTCGTATAATAAGCAAACTCAAGTTTAATTCTGATTGACGGAGGGGAAGGGTGATGGGCTCTGCTGCGATTGCCTCTCTGATGAACAAAGTTTGTGGTCACCTGAGCAAAAGTTCAGCAGGAGCAGAGCAGTAGACCGACCAAGTGTCCCTATTTTCCAGAAGGGATGGATTTACAGAAGCCATCCTGGTTTCTGATTTGATCCCGGAATGTCCTGCTTTTCCTTAAAGGGTAAAGGGACCCCTGACCATTAGGACCAGTCATAACCGACTCTGGGGTTGCGGCGCTCATCTCGCTTTACTGGCCGAGGGAGTCGGCGTACAGCTTCCGGGTCATGTGGCCAGCATGACTAAGCCGCTTCTGGCGAACCAGAGCAGCGCACGGAAACGCCGTTTACCTTCCCGCTGCAGTGGTACCTATTAATCTACTTGCAGTTTTACGTGCTTTCGAACTGCTAGGTTGGCAGGAGCAGGGACCGAGCAACGACATCCCTATTTCCATTGGAGAGGTGTTGGAGGTTATGGAGTTATGTGACCTCCAAGTCAAGGATATACAACCTTGAGAAGACATCTGAAGGCAGCCCTGTGTAGGGAAGTTTTTTAATGTTTAATGGTTATACAGTCATACCTCATGTTACGATT
Organism: Darevskia nairensis; assembly: GCA_034642065.1. NCBI lineage: Eukaryota > Metazoa > Chordata > Lepidosauria > Squamata > Lacertidae > Darevskia > Darevskia nairensis. The sequence goes on from JAWWNI010000290.1 coordinate 1,378,200, forward strand.
GCTGCGGGTTGCGTTCGTCACGGGATACGAACACGCTGAACCCAGAAGTACTGGAACAGGTTACTTCCGGGTTTGGCGCTTCACGCATTTGCAGAAGCACTAAATCACGCTTGGCGCATGCACAGAAGTGTCGAATCGCGCTGCACACATGCGCAGATTCGGCGCTTCAGGTCGTGCTCTTTTCATGTTGCGAACGGGCCTCCGGAATGGATCCCGTTCGCAACCAGAGGTACCACTGTACATATACATATACATATACATATACATATACATATACATATACATATACATATACATATACATATACATATACATATACATACCGGTATATACAGTGGTACCTCAGTTTAAGAACAGCCCTGTTTACGAACGATTCAGGTTATGAACTTCCACAAAACCAGAAGTTTTCCTCGGTCTACGAACGGAAACCGAATGGTGGAAGGGCACCGGCGGTGGGAGGCCTCATTAGGGAAAGTGCTCCTCAGTTTAAGAACGGTTTCAGTTTAAGAACGGACTTCTGGAACGGATTAAGTTTGTAAACCAAGTTAGCACTCTGTGTGTGTGTGTGTGTGTTGGAAGCCGCCCAGAGTGGCTGGGGCAACCCAGTCAGATGCACGAGGTATAAATAACATTATTATTGCTATAATTATTATTGAATAGGATGCCACTATTTTCATCAGCGAAATGTTGGAGGGTATGGAGCAGAAGTTTGAGAAAGGCCCTGGCTGGATCTACATTGATGTTCTAAACGTTTTAAATTAAAACGGTCTATAAAGCTTAATCGGAGTTTCCCATTGTTGGAGGCTTGCAGCTCTGCATCGCCCCCTGGGGTCACATTTTAAGAACACATTTATAACGTTTTAAACGATGAGTGTAGGTTAGTCTCCTGTTGTCACTCTGAAAGCATAACAGAATCTACATGCAAATGCAGAATACAATGTGCCCATCTCAGGGCCGGCACTTCCATGAGGCAGAGTCAGGCAGCTGCCTCAGGTGGCAAATTCTGAGGGGCAGAAGGTGGTTTGAAGTCTGTGCTGTGTGGTCTGCCCTGCAACCCCCAATCTAGCTTTTTGCCCTAGGGTGCTGTGGGAGACTCTGTTCCATCACCAGTGCTGAAGTAACTGCTATTCATTCTGACTCCTGGTTGCTTTACAATAGCAACAACAGCAAATTGCTTCCCGTGCCATAAATTATACTGCTGAAATTAAGAAAGCCTTGGGTAGCCAGAATTGTGTGTTTGTGTGTCAGAGAGAGAGAGAGAGAGAGAGAGAGAGAGAGAGAGAGAGAGGACTGTGAGTTCTGTTCAATTGTGCTGCTCAGAATTAATTCCCGAACTCAGAATTCTTTCATTTTATATGTAATTATCTTGCATCAGTCTCTGGTTGGTAGATCTCTGGGTTCTGGGAAGAAACATAACACATTCCGCGGTCCTCGGGTCTGCCCACCCCGATGTTTCTTGATACCCAAATGTCTGAAAAGGCAGCCTGAGCTCTGTTCTCAGAAGAGCAGCAGCAGCTAGAATTTATTCAAATTTATCTGGCCTTCGCTGCCTCCCTTAGGTTCTTGCCGTCATTTCCCATCATGGGGACATGATAATTGTCTCTTGAGGAAATGGGGAGAAGCCTTATTAATATGTGCACTTAGGAAAGGACTGTAAATCATGAAGTGTTTCCAGCGGTAAAATTGGATAAATAAATTAAAAGAGGCACTAATGATCCACACAGAGATTAGAAATAACTAGCATGAGAAGTTGCCGAGAACCACACACGGATGTAGGAGAAAGTGCGGAAGGCAAGATGTTGTTGTTGTTGTTTAGTCGTGTCCGACTCTTCGTGACCCCATGGACCAGAGCACGCCAGGTCTTCCACTGCCTCCCGCAGTTTGGTCAGACTCATGTTGGTAGCTTCGAGAACACTGTCCAACCATCTCATCCTCTGTCGTCCCCTTCTCCTTGTACCCTCAATCTTTCCAAACATCAGGGTCTTTTCCAGGGAGTCTTCTCTTCTCATGAGGTGGCCAAAGTATTGGCGCCTCAGCTTCAGGATCTGTCCTTCCAGTGAGCACTCAGGGCTGATTTCTTTAAGAATGGATAGGTTTGATCTTCTTGCAGTCCATGGGACTCTCAAGAGTCTCCTCCAGCACCATAATTCAAAAGCACCAATTCTTCGGTGATCAGCCTTCTTTATGGTCAGCTCTCACTTCCATACATCACTACTGGGAAAACCATAGCTTTAACTATACGTACCTTTGTTGGCAAGGTGATGTCTCTACTTTTTAAGATGCTGCCTAGGCTTGTCATTGCTTTTCTCCCAAGAAGCAGGTGTCTTTTAATTTCGTGACTGCTGTCACCATCTGCAGTGATCATGGAGCCCAAGAAAGTGAAATCTCTCACTGCCTCCATTTCTTCCCCTTCTATTTGCCAGGAGGTGATGGGACCAGTGGCCATGATCTATGTTTTTTTGATGTTGAGCTTCAGACCATATTTTGCGCTCTCCTCTTTCACCCTCATTAAAAGGTTCTTTAATTCCTCCTCACTTTCTGCCATCAAGGTTGTGTCATCAGCATATCTGAGGTTGTTGATATTTCTTTTGGCAATCTTAATTCTGGCTTGGGATTCATCCAGTCCAGCCTTTCGCATGATGAATTCTGCATATAAGTTAAATAAGCAGGGAGACAATATAGAGCCTGCTGAATGTGCCAAGCTCTCTGAGGTGCCCAACTGAGCTTCCTACAAAGGCAATGGGAAGGGGGTCCCAGGGACTGGGAGATGGAAGGGGAGAAATCACCTGCCTCTCCAAAAAATTCATAGAATCCACCTAGTTCATGCCCATCTGATTCCTGCCCTAAACCATAACCACACCATATTGCATGAAGAAGAGAATGCCTTGCCAGAGTTTCCTGCACAAGTCAAGGAATTGCTTGGAATCCCAGTGGCTCAAGAAAGTGTGTCTTTTATTAGCAGAATTTCATTTTTAAAAGACAGAGTGAGGGAAAAAGAAAGAAAAAAGTGAGGATGAAAAAAAGACTTTCATGTGCAAATGTGTGAATTCTTCTTATCCTAATACACATATAATTGTCCATAACCTAACATATTCTGTGCAAACTCATTCCAAAGATTATTGTATTTATTATTATTATTATTATTATTATTATTATTATTATTATCAGCAGCAGCAACAACAATTTATTATTTATACCCCGCCCATCTGGCTGGGTTTCCCCAGCCACTCTGGACAGCTCCCAACAGAATATTAAAAACACGATAAAACATCAAACATTAAAAACTTCCCTAAAGAGGGCTGCCTTCAGATGTGTTCTAAAAGCCAGATAGTTGTTTATTTCTGTGTCTGTTGTGCAACTGTCTATGCCCCACATTGTTGTGTCTACTTACTTGGCAATGGTTTGCCCTTCATCAGTTTAAAATGTGGGGGTATTTGTTCTTTCGGCTAAAGATGTACCTAAGAATTGAACAACAATATCTCACGTGGACTTCCGACACTTACCTGTTCGTATTTTATTCATCAATCCCTTGATTTTGTAGAAGAAGAGTTTGGATTTTATATCCCGCTTTATCACTACCCGAAGGAGTCTCAAAGCGGCTAACAGTCTCCTTTCCCTTCCTCCCCCACAACAAACACTCTGTGAGGTGAGTGGGGCTGAGAGACTTCAGAGAAGTGTGACTAGCCCAAGGTCACCCAGCAGCTGCATGTGGAGGAGCGGAGATGCGAACCTGGTTCACCAGATTACGAGTCTACCGCTCTTAACCACTACTCCACACTGGCTCTTGTAGTCCTGTGAAGTCAATAAGAGCATTTTAGCTAAGGCCAGTCCATGAAATTGGGGCACCTGAGGTGGGAGATTCAGGTCTTGTCTTCTCTTCTCTTCTCTTCTCTTCTCTTCTCTTCTCTTCTCTTCTCTTCTCTTCTCACCTGTTGAAAATATTTCATTTCCTTTCAGGTCAGGTATGAATGGAACCGGAAGCCCAACAATGTCCAGCAACATCTACAGGATCGAAGTCCACCATCCTTGCTTTTGCAAAATAACATAGACAGACTGTAATCCTCTAAATGCCTACTCAATGTGACTTATTCCTAGAAGTGTGTACAGCATCCACCCCCCACACTTCTCTGATGAAAACAGGGATGTCCTAGTCCATGATGATGATTTTATTATTTATACCCCACCCATCTGACTGGGTTGCTCCAGCCACTCTGGGTGGCTTCCAACATATATAGAAACATAAGGTGGCATGCGAGTAAAATGATGGATGGGTGGATGCATGGATGTATTGTTATCTCTCTTGCTTTGTGAAGAAGTACTTTGAAAGGTAAAGGTAAAGGTAAAGGGACCCCTGACCATCAGGTCCAGTCGTGTCCGACTCTGGGGTTGCGGCGCTCATCTCGCTTTATTGGCCGAGAGCCGGTGTACAGCTTCCAGGTCATGTGGCCAGCATGACAAAGCTGCTTCTGGCGAACCAGAGCAGCGCACGGAAACACTGTTTACCTTCCCGCTGGAGCGGTCCCTATTTATTTATTTGCACTTTAACGTGCTTTCGAACTGCTAGGTTGGCAGGAGCTGGGACCGAACAACGGGAGCTCACCCCGTCGCAGGGATTCGAACCGCTGACCTTCTGATCAGCAAGCCTGTGGTTTAACCCACAGCGCCACCTGGTCTCCTAGTACTTTGAAAACTTGCTGCTAACTCCACCAGCCTCCACCAGAGATGGGAAGAAGATAAAGTCCCTACCAGATAAGAATGGCAGATCAAGTTGATGGATTATTCCGCAATGGCTAAAATGACCGGAAAAATCAGAAATCAGGAAGACCAACATTTTAATAAGGAATGGGAGAAAATTATAATTTATCTTAAAAACCACTGTAAACAGTTAAAATTGTTAATAGGACTGGAATAACACTTGTAGTTTAATGGTGAATTTTGGGCACAATGGAGAGGTAAAATATATGGATTATCATAAAAGATGCAGGAGGAAAGGACTAATAATAGGACCCACAAAGGGGAGGGGGGAAGTCCAGGAGATTCTTTGGAATCTTGCTTTTATGTTGTATGTTGGATATGTGATTGTAAAATTGTAATCGGAAAAACCAAGTAAATAAGTTTATATATATATAAAGAAACACAATAAAACATTAACCATTTTTTTAAAAAAACCCATCACTGTGTAGGGCTGCCTTCAGATGTCTTCTAAAGGTTTTTTAGTTACTTATCTCCTTGGCTTGGGGGGCCACACAACTCCATACCCTCCAACATTTCTCCGATGTAAATAGGGGCATCCTTCCATACCCTTCAACATTTATTTGATGAAAACAGGGACATCATAAGGAAAAGCGGGACATTCCAGGGTCAAATCAGAAACCAGGATGGCTTCTGTAAATCCTGGAATGTCCCTGGAAAATAGGGACGCTTGGAGGTTCTCGTATAGGCCTGCCGCCTCAATGTCTTCATGAGAATTAGAATACACAAGTTGGAATATTGTCACAGTGGATATGAGAATAATTTCTTACAGTCGTTTGCAATCTCCTGATGTTGAAGAGATTTCATCTTGATTTCCCAATCTGTGTTGTTGTTGTTGTTGTTGTTGTTGTTGTTGTTGTTGTTGTTATACATACAGTATTACAATGTATTACCCACCCTTTGCCCAAACAACAATTAAAATGCTACATTAATATTAAAATGCAATATGAGCAACAGTTTAAAACATGGGTAGGCAAACTAAGGCCCGGGGGCCAGACCCGGCCCAATCGCCTTCTAAATCCGGCCTGTGGACGGTCTGGGAATCAGCGTGTTTTTACATGAGTAGAATGTGTCCTTTTATTTAAAATGCATCTCTGGGTTATTTGTGGTACACAGGAATTCGTTCATATTTCCCCCCCCAAAATATAGTCCGGCCCCCCACAAGGTCTGAGGGTCAGTGGACCGGCCCCTTGCTGAAAAAGTTTGCTGACCACCCCTGGTTTAAAACAACTCAAAATGCCAGAAATAACCTCCCAGCACCACCACCCCTAACTTCTATTTGCCCCATGTGGGGAAAATGCACATCTCACACAGGTAAACTTTTGCCTCACAGGGCAAAGAGCAACTTTGAGGGAAATTGGTTTTAAATTGGAAAACAACATGAAGAGGAAAGGTTAAGGGGCCACCCGGTGCCAAAGTTCTGAGCCTAATCCTGCCCCACCATAGCTGCTGATTAACACTTCTTCTTCTTAAAAACAACAACACCTCTCTATTTCTGGATGTACTGCTGTATCAAGTCTAATTTGCCTCTAAGAGAAAACAGAAAGCAGAAAACAGAAACGAGAGGGAAACGGCATCCAGGGGGAAAAACAACAACAACAACAAACAAACCACCACGTTTGTGCCATAAATGTCCTTGGAAGAAGGGACACGACTTCTTTCCATTAAGCACATTCTGGAGCTTCCTTGAACGGTGGGAAGCGTATGTCTTTCCCAAATCTGGGGGTCGTGAATAGTGCATACACAAGGGAGGGCCTATTATATTATTTTTCTTCCCCCTTAATGAACTCCTCTCATGTCCACCTCTGATCAGTGAAGTATGACAGAGGGTGATTGAACGCCAGTCTCCCAGGAAATGAAGTTTGTTCACACACTCCAAGTATGCTAGCCCTACTGCTGCCTTCCTCTGATTTATGGGGCCAGAACTGCCTTCCTCTGGTAACAATAATGCTTTTAAAAACCCATACCCGATTCCCCTGTCTCATACCCTCCAACATTTCTCCGGTGAAAATAGGGATGTCCTATTTAATAATAATAATAATAATAATAATAATAATCCTATATAATAACCTTCAAGTGTCCCTGCTTTTCCGTGTGTCACGGAAGTGCGTTCTGCGCATGTCACACGGGGACGCAGGGATTGGAGGGGGCGGAGAGGGGGGCGGGACGACGCAGAGACACTTCCGGCCGGGCGAAACTGCGCCGCCGCCATTGCTGCCGCCGCTGCCGCCCACTGCCGCCCGCCTATGGAGGCTCCCGCCCCGCCAACCCCGATCCGCCCGCTGCTGGCGAGCTTCTCCCTCGCCGACACCGGCCCGCCTTCCGCCCCCTTCCCCTCCAGGGTGGAGTGCCAGCAGCTCCTCCTGCTGCTCCGCCGAGGCGGCGTCGGGCTGGGCACGTTGGCGGAGGCAGTGCCGGCGGCGGAGGAGCCGGCCGGGCCAGCACCGGCCCGTTTTTAACGGGCTAAATTCACTAGTAATAATAATAATACCTTGCCCACCTGACTACGTTGCCTCAGCTACTGTGGGTGGCTTCCAACATATATAAAAACATAACAAAACATTAAACATGGAAAAAACTTCCCTATACAGGTCTGCCCTCAGATGTCTTCCAAAGCTTGTATAGTTACTTATCTCCTTGGCTCAGGGGTCACATAACTCCATGCCCTCCAGCATTTCTCCAATGAAAATAGGGACGTCCTAAGGAAAAGTGGGTGGCGCTGTGGGTTAAACCACAGAGCCTAGGGCTTGCCGATCAGAAGGTTGGCGGTTCGAATCCCCGCGACTGGGTGAGCTCCCATTGTTCGGTCCCTGCTCCTGCCCACCTAGCAGTTCGAAAGCACGTCAAAGAGCAAGTAGATAAATAGGTACCGCTCCGGCGGGAAGGTAAACGGCGTTTCTGTGTGCTGCTGTGGTTCGCTAGAAGCAGCTTAGTCATGCTGGCCACATGACCCGGAAGCTGTACGCTGGCTCCCTCAGCCAGTAAAGCGAGATGAGCGCCGCAACCCCAGAGTCGTCCATGACTGGACCTAACGGTCAGGGGTCCCTTTACCTTTAAGGAAAAGCAAGACATTCCGGGATCAAATCAGAAACCATGATGGCTTCTGTAAATCCAGGACTGTCTCTGGAAAATAGGGACCCTTGGAGGGTCTGTTGTCTCCCCCATGGAGGCCCAACATAAAGGCATGAAAACTTCCAGTCCCCAAGGAAGATGGAGGCAAGGAAGCCTGGAGGAGATCCATCAGCACAATGGTTCTTCCAAAGATGTATGTCCCATGAATTTAGATAAAGGATAGGATCCAGGCTGGAAGAATTGGGGGCAGTCCCCAACCCAGTCTTTGGGCAGTGTGTTCTGTGGCAAGAGGCTTGAAAACAAAGAACTGTGCATCCCCACAGTGATCTACAGTGGTAACTGCAGTAGATCTGCTGGACGAGGTTGGTGGAGGTTGGTGGAGATAGTAGCAGGTTTTCAAAGTACTTCTTCACAAAGCAAGAGAGATCACAATTCACCCATCCATCATTTTACTCGCATGCCACCTTTCCAACATTAAAACTATGCTCAAGGCGCCTTACGGTGTATTTGAAAAATTACATAACTACAAACATTTTTTTAATGTCCTGCTTTTTAAGAAAAGATTATTAAGAACATTGCAATGAGTTAAAGTAAAAAAAGAAAGAAAGAAAAAGAATACATAAAGCATTTTAAAAGGCACAGCAAAACAGAAATAACAACATGACAGTAAAATATAATTAAGATTATAGAACTATATAACATATACTGTGTGTAAATGGATGAACTTTTTGTTTCCATCAAATATGCATTGATTTGAGGGCTCACTATGGTTTCAATAAATATGTTCCAAATATCATTTAATTTAATCTTCCTCTGAAAGTGATCCGTTCATGTTTTGCAAGAGTTGTTATGTCATCTTTTCATTGATTGAAAGAGGCCATCTTGATACATTGGAATAACAACAAACATGCAAAGTCTCTGGGGATGACCAATTGCTATAAAGGGAAGCCCAAGATGATCTCGGATGATATGCCAGTTTACCCATTTCTAGTGAGTACAAGGAGGGAGACTAAAGGTGTTAAACTTTGTGGGGGCTTGTGGGGGTTGGGGTGGAGAGAAACTAGGACCAGTTTGCATTGTACTGGAAACCTACCTAATTTGCACTGCCAGAAACAATGCATGAAATGAAGTGTAGCCATCCTTTGAAATTCGTACTTCTCTAAATTTTGCGATACAGCTCTCCAACCGAAGCAATGTGTACCAAAGTGCATGTATTAGAGGGAACTGTGCATTTGAAAAGGATATATCAGCGAAAATAACACCCAAAAATGAGAATGTGGCAAACTAAACCTAAAGTGGAGGAAATCTTTAGTCACCTGGTTCAAAATACAAACTTAGTATGCTCACGACTGCCTTCAGGGTTTCTGCTTTTTCGTTTTTGCCACGGGAGCGTTAAGTATAGTAATTTAATCCACTGAAATTGGTAAATGCTTGTGTGCATTACTATGTGTTTAAATTTGAGGGGCTGGTCACTGAATTCTAGAGGGTTCTCTAGTAGTTCTCACGTGGTTGGCTAACATTGGTCTCGTGGGATGTATCTAATGAAGGAGAGACTCCATTTTTATGCGAATCAAGATGACTGTGTTTTAGAATCCACAGTGAACACTGCTAAGTTGCATGGAGTGTTGGAGTGCTTCTCCTCCGCTTGGAAGAAAGAGAGCAAAACTGCAGGAGAAGGTGAAAGTGGAAATCTCTCCGAGGTGTTGCAAGGCATGACCTAATTGAGATACAGAAGGATGAGTGCTGAGCTCTGGAAAGAGAGGAAAATACAGTTGTTTGGAAGTTAAAAAAAGAGACTGCAAGCCCATGCTTGGAGAGGCATGTGACTGTAAATATTATGTCTTAATTCATCTACAACAGGCATGTTCCACAGGTAGATCGTGATCTACTGGTAGATCACTGGCTCCCCCAAAGAAGCTGAACAACTGTGGCTTCCCTTAAAAAAGCTCAGCATTTTACCTCTTTGACCCGAACCCCCCAAAAATGGGCCTTCCTCCTTCCTAAAAAAAAGCTCAACAACTTTGACCTGAACTCCCAAAAAGGGGGTAGATCACTGCCAGTTTTTATCTCTGTGAGTAGTTCGCAGTCTCTTGGGAGTTGGCCACCCCTGATCTACAAGTTTCTGCAAGTACAGTGGTACCCCGCAAGACGAATGCCTCACAAGACGAAAAACTCGCAAGACGACAGAGTTTTTCGTTTTTGGAGTCGCTTCACAAGACGAAGTTCCCTATGGGCTTGCTTCGCAAGACGAAAACGTCTTGCGAGTTCCCAATTCATTCCTATGGGAAACCGCGCTTCAATGCATTCCTATGGGAAACAGCGCTAAACCGCGCTTCGCAGGACCGTGCTTCGCAAGACGACAAAACTCGCAAGACGACAAAACTCGCAGAACGAATTAATTTCGTCTTGCGAGGTACCACTGTAAAGCTTTTGATTGTTGGAGTCTGGACATTGGTTTAATTTCCAAAGAAGGGTGTCAGTCATGATTTGTGCTTCTTGGCTGCATTTTTGCTACTCTTATTTCAACAGGGAGAAAGTCTTTGGCAAGACATCCTCAACAAGTCTCAGCGGACCCATGAAGATAACCCCCTCTCAACTCAACAAAAGGGCAATCCGATGATCAGGGAGGGGGTGATTTGAGTCAGCTTCAGGTCACTAGGCTCTGCCCATCCCAGTGTTTTACCTACTTTCACTTTCTTCTTCTTCATCATCTTCTTCTTCATCTTCTTCTTCTTCTTCTTCTTCTTCTTCTTCTTCTTCTTCTTCTTCTTCTTCCCCTCCTCCTCCTCCTCCTCCTCCTTCTCCTTCTTTTCTTCTTCTTCCACTTTCAAATGTCAAAGGCCACTGAATTGTGGCCTTTAGATATATTTCTGGGAATAATGTTTATCTTGATAATCCACGGGAACGCTTTCTACAGAGAAAAACATATCCTAAAATGTTCTCAGTTGTGTTTGCCTGCAATCATAGCCATAAATTTTATTTGACGTTGGTTGGCTTTCCTGGGTATGTTTTTAGGTGCCTCTGATGAAGATTTGTTCTACTTGAAACATGTTGGGCACAATAAGTTGCCCTATTTCCTTCAGCACCTCGTGAAATGTGCCTCTCTCTTTTTCTGCTTAGGAAAACATTAATCTCCCTCCCCACGTTATGGCCTTGATTCAAACTGGTTCCCTTTCGGGAGAAGAAACATGAAATAGATTGTGAAATTCAAATATGGGTCTCCTCCATAATACATAGCTTCTAAGGATCCTCGCTTGACTTACTCTTCCCGCCTGGCCTGTCAGACATTTCTGAAAGCTCAGTGTCCCTAAATCATAGAATTGGAGAGTTGGAAGGGACTCTAAGGATCTTCTAGTCCAGTGATGGCTAACCTTGACACTCCAGATGTTTTGGAACTACAACTCCCATCATCCCTAGCTAACAGGATCAGTGGTCAGGGATGATGGGAGTTGTAGTCCCAAAACATCTGGAGTGTCAAGGTTAGCCATCACTGTAGTCCAACCCCCTGCAATGCAGGAATATGCAGTTGTCCCATACGGGGATTGAACCTGCAACCTTGGCGTTATTAGACCATGCTCTAACCAACTGTCCTCAGCTCGCACTAAGCGCACATTGTATACACGTCCTCTGCAGTATTCTTACTTGCGCAGCCTTCTGAAGCAGGGCAGGCTGGTAAACAGAACTCAAAATTTAACAGAACATTCATTGTCACAACAGTTCTGTTTATGCTTTGCAGAGTACTCCTTGGCGATACAATCCAGTTTCTCTCTAGGGTCTTTTCTAGATCAAGGTACACCAGGATTGTCTGCCACTGAAGTTTCTTCTTCTTCATTTTTTCAGTGCATTGAACATTGGTATGATGCGTACCTATAAATTATTATTGCGGAATTCCAGCCTCATGCTACAATTCCTCTCATTTTTGCTTGCGCTTACTAAAAAACGCTTGCACTTTTTCTGAGTTTCACACGGAGTAAACCTACCCACCCCCCAAAGTGAATGATTTCTTTGTTTGTTTTTGTGAGCTTACGACTTTCCCTTCCCTTCATTCTTCAAACACACTTGAAGACCGTGTACGCACCACATATTTTAAGCGCATGCCTTCCCCTAAAGCAGTGATGGCTAACCTTGACACTCCAGATGTTTTGGGACTACAACTCCCATCATCCCTGACCACTGATCCTGTTAGCTAGGGATGATGGGAGTTGTAGTTCCAAAACATCTAGGGTGTCAAGGTTAGCCATCACTGCCCTAAAGGATACTGGGAACTGTAGTTTCTGCTGGGAGCTGTAGTTCTGTGAGCGGCAAGCTACAGTTCCCAGGATCCTTTGGGGAATCATGTGCCTGGTTTGTACACAGCCATATCCTCTCCCCTGCCACCCTCTCCCATGCAGCCTTTGGATCAATAACTCCTTTCCCCGATCCCATTCTTAAGGTTGGCCGTCTGCTTTTATTTGGTCCCCCTGCCCCAATGGTTATTAGCTCAAACGTTCGATTAAGTACTTAAAAATAAACCTTCCACCTTCTTCACCTTTGGAAAACCTTAATAAACTGCTCCACGCAGGTCAGTTAAATGAAGGCAGTGAGAAATTTTACTTTCTTGGTGTGGGATGTAAACACTAGAGTAGTCAAGTACAACAATGCTAGAAGGGGTTTCAGTCCTCCAGCCACAACTTCCTCTTGCAGCTAGATGTGGGAGTGGCTTTACCTGGGCAGGTTGGAACAAAAGGCACAGGTCATGTAGCCATTCTCTCTCTTCTCTCTCTTGCCTCTCACCTGGATTATCAGGAAGGATGCTCAGTTGACTTCCAGCCAACTGGGCCTAATGGAGTTCTCTCCCACATGGAGAGATTCCAATTGTACATACCTTTACTATGCATAAGCCTGCCTTCTTTTGGGAATCTTACTGTGTCTCCAACAGAATGTATGTGAGTACACCTTTTATATCTTTTTATAGAAGACGTGTGCTGTGTCTTATTTGAAGAGGGATAAAGGGGAAATATATAGTGACAAACCAGGAAACTAGATTAAGTTGATTCTAGCAAATCAAAGCAACTTCCGCAGTGTGTATTTTAAAAGGGAATGTTACTCTGCTAGTTGAACTTGCAAGCGCAAGTTAGGATGAGATATATTAAATTATAAATCATCATCCACGTTCCCAAACATTCCCACACTTGGGCTCCATGATCACTGCAGATGGTGACAGCAGTGGCACCACCTTGCCGACAAAGGTCCGTATAGTTAAAGCTATGGTTTTCCCAGTAGTGATGTATGGAAGTGAGAGCAGGACCATAAAGATTGCCAAAGAATGGATGCTTTTGAATTATGGTGCTGGAGGAGACTCTTGAGAGTCCCATGGACTGCAAGAAGATCAAACCTATCTATTCTGAAGGAAATCAGCCCTGAGTGCTCACTGGAAGGACAGATCCTGAAGCTGAGGCTCCAATACTTTGGCCAAGAGAAGACTCCCTGGAAAAGACCCTGATGCTGGGAAAGATTGAGGGCACAAGGAGAAGGGGACGACAGAGGATGAGATGGTTGGACAGTGTTCTTGAAGATGTGGCCTCCATATGTTGTTGGACTCCAGCTCCCATCAACCCCTGCCAGGATGGCCAATGCTCAGGGATGACTGGACTTGTAGTCTAGCAACATCTGTGGAGCCTCAGGTTCCTCATCCCTGGCATAGATTTCCCCCCTCTGCTTGAAAACAACCGCTAGACTTTGGGTGCCCTTTCTCACAGGAGTTTCTGCCACTGGCCTTAAAGCAGGATTGTGAGCTGTATAATAATAATAATAATAATAATAATAATAATAATAATAATAATAAATTTATTATTTTTACCCCGCCCATCTGGCCGAGTTTCCTCAGCCACTCTGGGCTGCTTCCAGTCAAATATTAAAACAATACAGCATTAAATATTAAAAATTTCCCTAAACAGGGCTGCCTTCAGATGTCTTTTAAAAATAGGATAGCTGCTTATTTCCTTGACATCCGCTGGAAGGGCGTTCCATAGGGAGGGCGCCACTACCGAGAAGGCCCTCTGTCTGGTTCCCTGTAACCTCACTTCTTGCAATGAGGGAACCGCCAGAAGGCCCTCAGCGCTGGATCTCAGTGTCCGGGCTGAACGATGGGGGTGGAGATGCTCCTTCAGGTATACAGGACCGAGGCCGTTTAGGGCTTTAAAGGTCAGCACCAACACTTTGAATTGTGCTCGGAAACATACTGGGAGCCAATGTAGATCTCTCAGGACCGGTGTTATGTGGTCCCGGCGGCCACTCCCAGTCACCAGTCTAGCTGCCGCATTCTGGATTAATTGCAGTTTCCGGGTCACCTTCAAAGGTAGCCCCATGTAGAGCGCATTGCAGTAGTCCAAGAGGGAGATAACTAGAGCATGCACCACTCTGGTGAGACAGTCTGCGGGCAGGTAGGGTCTCAGCCTGCGTACCAGATGGAGCTGGTAGACAGCCACCCTGGACACAGTGTTAACCTGCGCCTCCATGGACAGCTGTGAGTCCAAAATGACTCCCAGGTATGAGAAACCTCCCAACACACACACACACACACACACACACACACACACACACACACACCCGCCATCCTCTGTTTTAACAGCTGAGCGGCCTGCCAAGTTGGCAACACCATGCGATGCAGAAGCCCCGAAGGATCCTGCCCAGAGCCAAGGAGACACCGCAGAAGATTCCGGGTAGCCTTTGAAAGGGCTGGAAACTGGTTCGCCTCCCTTCCCATTGCTCCCCTTTTGGAAGGCTGGCTCTCACTCCGATCTGCTGCCAACGGCGGTAAGTCTTAGCAAGTAAGTTTTTGAGCGGCCCCAAAGACTCTGCCGCATGGAGTCCTCCGGGAAGGAGGTAAAAGGCCTTTAATGAGGGGAGGATTAACAAGCACTAAGAGGCAGCTCTGAAAGGGCCATACCGCTCTATGCAGGGATGCTCTGCGGGATACAGGGTAATTGGATTGGACCCTGGCGAGCTCTTTGAATGAGTTTAAAAGGGTGTCTCCGAAGGGATCTGCCCACTGCCACCTCCCACACAGGGAAGAGGAGATGAGGCGCCTCATTAAGGGATTAGTGTGTTTGTTCTGCTGCGGCTTTTGTTGCTCAAACACTTTTGTGTCGCAGCTTCTCTGGAGCCAGTTTCCCCTCCCTGTCCACAGCAGGGAGTTTTACTCCCCTTCCATGACGAAACCTCGCACCAACTGTGGGCAGGCAGGGCGAAATCCTCGCTTTATCTCGCTGGCTGTCAAAAAAAGGCAGACATGTGGGGGTTTTTGGGGGGGAGTCTCTCTCTCCGTCTCCCTCTTCTCTAAATCCCACACACCCCATTTTGTGTCTTCGCTGTTTGCTTTCTTGCCCTGTTTTCCCAGAGTCCCAGAAACTGTTCAAGCACAGAGCTAGGAGACTATAATAATAATAATAATAATAATAATAATAATAATAATAATAATATAATAATAATAATTTATTATTTGTACCCCGCCCATCTGGCCAGGTCTCCCCAGCCACTCTGGGAGGCTTCTACAAATATCAGAATAGATTCCGCCCGGCTTTTCTGCTTTCCTCTCCCTGCCTTTAGAGGGTGGGTTAAGGGCTTGCTACCTTTTCTTACGTGGGGACCCAGGTGGCGCTGTGGGTTAAACCACAGAGCCTCGGGCCTGCTGATCAGAAGGTCGGTGGTTCGAATCCCTGCGACAGGGTGAGCTCCCGTTGTTCGGTCCCAGCTCCTGCCCACCTAGCAGTTCGAAAGCACATCAAAGTGCAAGTAGATAAATAGGTACCGCTCCGGCGGGAAGGTAAACGGCGTTTCCATGCGCTGCTCTGGTTCGCCAGAAGCGTCTTTGTCATACTGGCCACATGACCTGGAAGCTGTACGCCGTCTCTCGGACAATAAAGCGAGATGAGCGCCGCAACCCCAGAGTTGGACATGACTGGATCAAATGGTCAGGGGTCCCTTTACCTTTACCTTACCTTTTCTTACATGCTTCAGCTAGTAATAATAATAATATAATAATAATAATAATAATAATAATAATAATAATAATTTATTATTTGTACCCCGCCCATCTGGCCGGGTCTCCCCAGCCACTCTGGGTGGCTTCCACAAATATCGAAATAGATTCCGCTCGGCTTTTCTGCTTTCCTCTCCCTGCCTTTAGAGGGTGGGTTAAGGGCTTGCTACCTTTTCTTACATGCTTCAACTAGTAATAATAATATAATAATAATTTATTATTTATACCCCACCCATCTGGCCGGGCCTCCCCAGCCACTCTGGGCGGCTCCCAACAAAATATTAAAAGCCCAATGAAACATCAAACATTAAAAAACGTCCCCAAACAGGGCTGCCTTCAGGTGTCTTCTAAAAGTTAGATAGCTGTTTGTTTCCTTGACATCTGGTGGGAGGGTGTTCCACAGGGCGGGCGCCACTACCGAGAAGGCCCTCTGCCTGGTTCCCTGTAACCTCACTTCTTACAGGGAGGGAACTGCCAGAAGGCCCTTGGGCCTCAGTGTCCGGGATGGACGATGGGGGTGGAGATGCTCTTTCAGGTATACTGGATAGGTAAAATAGCTTTGAAGACGAAAGGAAGCCAACAAGTCAAGCGACTCAAATTCTGCATTTCCTGACAAAGCCCCCTTTTACTCTGTGAAAGATGAACTATAGTCATCCCCAACACCTGTCTTTGGCTCTCCCTTTCTCCTCACTTTTGAGGGGAGAAGTCTTCCCAGTTAAACAGGTTTCCACCATGGACTATTCTCTTCTGTTGCAGCAACTGCTTGCCCAACCAAACTAGATCTGACAATGAATACACCCCTGCATCTCTGAGACCTGCGGGTAGATATAGGGCAGTATATAAACTCAATAAATAAATTAAAAAATCCATTCTTTTTTGTCAGGTTCGCTAACGGTTGCTCAAGACCAAGTCCGTCTTGTCTTTCAACTATTTGTATTGTGCAAAGTATGTACAGTGTGGAGCTATCCTAAAACATGACCATCTAGTCGCTAGCAGAATCCGGAAGCAGAATCCTGTTGCGGCGCCAACACAAGAGTCTTGGCACCCTAAAGTGCCGCCTCTTTT